>JAPQWN010000006.1:32528772-33778772 GCA_028538565.1 Umbellularia californica
AGTCACTATGTCTCCTCCACATCAAGAAGCCTCCTGAAGCTGCATCCTGCTACAAAACAGGCAAGGCTACTTCAAGCATCAGATCTTTTCAGAATTAGACAGAACCTGAGAGATCCTTCAAGACAGCTAAAAGAGGGGTACACCTGAGGTTTCGAGCCATTCCGACAGCGTTTGGCCTAACTTCACTGCTCCGACAGCTAAACAAGCACTCCCGGCGGCGACATCATCAAAGACACCAAAACTTTGATCAAAGCCTACGGATGACTCCAGAATGTCTCCAAATGGCTCCATACCAAATTTCAAGTCAAACCGACAACGTTTGACCCTCCATCAATGCTCGAGCAGCAAAATCAAGCCTCCCGGCGGCGGGAACCACCAAAGCCATCACTCATCAAAAAAATACATGAGTGGCTTCAACATGCTTCCAAAAGGCTGCACGTCAAATTTCAGGTCATTCCGACAACGTTTGACCAGGTTTCGATGCTCCGAGAGAAAATCAAGCCTACCGGCGGCGGAGCAACTCGGGACCATGACATCCAAAACGGAGCCCATGGAACGTCTCAAAATGACTCCAATAGGCTCCTCGTCAAATTTCAGGTCAAGTCTCAAAATGACTCCAATAGGCTCCTCGTCAAATTTCAGGTCAATCGGACATCGTTTGACCACATATCAAAGCTCGGCATTTTCCCCGCAGCAAAATCAAGTGAAGCATCGATGGGACCCCAAACGGCTTCAAAACTCAAATAAAAGCCCATGGTTGGTCCTATCCACTGCTCAAGAAGCTTCACCTCAATTTTCAGGTCATTCCGACATCGTTTGACCTAGTTTCGACGCTTGACGGAAAATCGGCTACAAAGTCTTCGGCTTTCCCGAAAAATAGGAAACTTTGTGCTCCGATTTCGCGAGGGTTCTCGTCAAGATTTCTCCAAGAAAATCAAGTCAATAATTGAGGAAAAATTTCAAGAAAAATACAGAAGAAAAAAGGAACGAAAAAGACGAAAAAACGGCCGAAAACGACGCTCGGCGACCAAACGGGCCGAAGCCCTATGGTCGCCGGCGACCTTGGCTCAAGGTCGCCGGCGACCCTTGCCCAAGGTCGCCAGGCGACCCTGGCCCAGGGTCGCCGGTGACCCTGGGTGCATGGTCGCCCGGCGACCCTGGAAATCCGGGTCGCCGGATTTTGCACCAAAGTGCCCGTTTTCGATGGTTTTCGCGTTTCGGGTGTTCCGGCCTCTGTGATTTTCGGAAAATGCAATGTTTGATGCTTGAAAACGACTGATCTTCGTTGACATCTCGGATCCGCCGTCAAAAGCATGAAATCATCACCGATCGCCTCAAGATCGCCAACCGGCTGACCAAGAAAGTGCACTTTCTGTCCGACCGATCGTGAAATCGACAAGATAGACGTCACCGGCCCGCCAACATCAATTAATGTCTGAAATTGCATCGCAATCCGACATCAAATAATGCGTGGATCCACCCGTGATGATCGCAAGAAGAATCTCAAAAGGCGCAGCACGGCCCGCGACTCTTCACATGCCTTGGCAACCACTTAATGTCGTTAATTGACCCATTAAAGCAGTCATTAACTCATTATTTTGAACGGCCCAATCAGAACCAAGCATTTGGGAGTTACAAATCCAAGCAATCATGACATTAAACCCATGAAACTCCCATCATCATGAAGCATAAAGGTGATTAAATGCCCACTACCTTCATCGGCCAATCACAAGCCTTGAAAAACGAGTTACAAAATCGATTTGTAACTCCTCATCAATTCTTTCATCATGGCCATCAATGCCAATAAACACCTCATGGCTACCAAAAGCCTATAAAAGGAGGTCCATTCCAAGAAGAAAGCATGATGAAAAGAGATCCCAAGTGCAAGCTCTGAAAATTCAGAAAATTCAAGAGAGAGACGAAGTTCTGCTACTTTGCTCCCGAAAGCACCACAAGGTGATCAACGTCCCTTGGGGGGCCACCCCCCCAAGTCACCTCCTTCTCCAACATGGCCTAAACGCGGCTTTTCAGCCCGTTTACTTATTTTTTTATTGGATATAGGACCTTCTCTTGGTCCTTGTCCTTTAAAAAACTGAGGTTAGGAGCCAAGCCAAAGAATCAAAGCATCACATGTTCTCATTTGAAGGATGATGGCGAAGCCCATATATGACTTGCGACCGTCGATCTCAACGTGTCCTCACAATCTCCTGAGAAGTTAGATCCATTTTCTTCCTTTTCTATTGTAGTTTGTATTTCTTAAAGAGACAAAAAGAAATCACAATTCTTGTCTTTCATATTTGATGAGTTTTGTAAAAACGCCTTTCACGGCAAAATCGCCTTTCACGACAAACAAACAAAAATGCCTCTTAGGGCATTCTAAAAACTTATCTCTTTTCTTAATATTTATGCAATTTGAAAAGTTAGAAAAAAGGATTGATTTCCTTTCCACTTGTGAAGGTGAATCTCCGGATTATCACCATTCCAAATTCCAAGTAGAAAGTAAATCTGGCATACCCGTACAAAAATGTTGATGCCCGAGATTTTCCCTCCTCTGCCGAGACCCAGGTCAGCCCCCGGGGTGAGGAAGGAGAGGACGGAAGATTCATTTCGGGTCCATCAAGTTGGCACACCCGGTGGGACACGTTGACTTGAGAACGTGATGCTTTGATCACTTGGCTCCTTTCTAGTTGGTGGCCTATGTTGCATTATGCATCTAAAAAAACATGAGATGGGATTTCAATTGTTCTTTCTCACTTCAAAAAAAAAAAAAACAAATCTGATTCCTTTTCTTAAAAACTCAACTTTGAGAAATTTTGATCCTCTCCTCTTTGAACTTGATAGCTCACAGAAATGTTCGCAGCTATCGTTCATATCGGGGATTGGGCCATCTTTTCTCTTTGATGAGTCCAATTGGGATTTAAAAAAAAAAAAAAAAAACTTCATTTCAAACTCTTTCAAAAAAAAAATGATCTCTCTTTCTCAAAATTCAACTTTGAGAAATTTTGATCCTTCCCTCTTTGAACTTGATAGCTCACAGAAATGTTCGCAGCTATCGTTCATATCGGGGATTGGGCCATCTTTTCTCTTTCATGAGTCCAATTGGGATTTCAAAAAAAAAAAGTTATAATTTCAAAAAAACAAATAGTGTTCCCTCTTTTGAATTCAAATTTGAAAAACATTGGTTTCCTTTCATTTCGGATTTAGCGCTCGCAGAAATGTTGAGCCTTTGTTCGGATTGGAACACCATTCGCTCTCTTTGATGAGTTTATTAAAAAAAACCTTTCAAAAAAGAGTTTTAAAAAAAAAAAACACTAAGGTTCCACCAGTTGCGTTCTTTGACCAAAGTGGATTTAAGAAAAGCCTTGTCCAGAGTGTGGAGACAGCTAGACTGTTCGAGGCAAGGGTCCTTTAAACGGGTTCATTAAGTAAGCCTACCCTTACCTGGGGGCTGATCTATCTACTAAGGTTTCATAAGATCGAATTGGAAATCTATGTGCACCTTTCAAAAAAAAATCCCCTAAAAAAATTTTTTTTTGAGAAAAAAAAAAAAAACTTCTGTCACTTTTGAATTCAGAGTTGAGAAATCTTGGTTCTTTCCCTTTCGGATTTGGCGCTCGCAGAAATGTTGAGCCTTTGTTCGAAACGGAACACCATTTGCTCTCTTTGATGAATTCAATCTTGACCTTTCAAAAAAAAAAAACTTCCGTCATTATTGGATTCACATCCGAGAAATTCTGGTTCCTTCCCTTCTGAATTTAGCGCTCGCAGAAATGTTGAGCCTTTGTTCGGATTGGAACACCATTTGCTCTCCTTTGTGAACCCAATTTTGACCTTTCAAAAAAAATCCCATCTAGTGTCC
Organism: Umbellularia californica; assembly: GCA_028538565.1. Lineage (NCBI taxonomy): Eukaryota > Viridiplantae > Streptophyta > Magnoliopsida > Laurales > Lauraceae > Umbellularia > Umbellularia californica. Next base: position 32,532,632 of record JAPQWN010000006.1, read on the forward strand.
TTCCCAAGGATGCGATTTGCAACATTTGTGCCTAGCGGTGCTAGTACGCCCTTTCGGGTCTACTGTATTCGTGACCGACACATTTGTATCCCCAACCTTATATCATTTTACCTCGAGTGAGCCCTGCTTCTCGGTAATTTGAATTAAGGTCTACAATTGCTTCTAGCAGTCACTGGAACGCTCACTCTGAGCCTACCATACTTGCATTTTAGAACAATTGTATCCTCTATGGCTTTTTGCCTTCTTCATCGTCCTTGGGTTGGGCCATGTCCCCTCAAGTGATTTGAAAAGAAAAAACCATAGTTGTTCTCCATTTATGATCACCATATTCTTGTGATTACTAATGGATTTGGTTTTGTTTCAGAAGTTTTCCAAAACTAACAATGGCAGCTTCATTGACCATCATTTTCGATGAGAACAAGTACCAGCTTATGCTGCAAGACAAACAAAACAAGCATAAGCGCCCTGCCAGTTGCCGAAGCGTCATCTCCCTCGACAACTCTCCAAACACCGGGTCAACTTCAACTCCCCAGACCATCGTCTTCGGATCGCTGGGACCATTCCCACTTCCTGCAGAAGACACTGTACCTGCCAAGAAGCAGAAAACTTCCCCGCAACGTGTCACTAAAATGGCACCAAGGGCGAACACCAAGAAGCTTGAAGCCCGTGGCGTTCCCACGAAGCCTCAACCCACAAGAAACCAGGTTTACCCCAAAACCTGGTCCCCGAGATCTTCGCCAAAGCAACGGAGGTCCCGAACATCTGCAAAGCCAGCATACCTGGCCCCTCTCAAGGAGAATCGGTTCTACCCTCTCTCTTACATAAAAGAGGAGAAACCTACCCTCCACCCAAAAAACAAACAAAATCATCATAAGCCGGCTTGCTCCTACAAGCCCAAAATCAAATCCTGCATCGTTAGGCCTATGCAAAAACATGCTAAAGCCTGCACTCCCGCGAGTCGACCCTTCATCTCAACAGGGGCCGAGCTCGCAAAATTCAAGTCTTCATTGCGACAAACAAAGGACCGCATCCAGATTCTGTCCTTGCCAAGCTTCAAAGAAGACAAACTCGGCTGCTGCGCACGAGGGACTACATCCTTCATCGCCAGAGCCCAGCCAGAGCTGACTGAAGCTCAAATTGCTCGTCGTATGCGTCGCCGCACCGCATATCGACAAAAGAGACTCGAGAAACAAAGAACTCAGCGTTCTACTCTCCACGTCACAAAGAAATGGGTCGAAAAAGAAAGACCCGACCAATTCGTTGATGTTCATATGGTTGGCAAAACCAGAAAACACCGGAAGTCAGCAACCAAAATCAGTGTTAGACGTCCAGTGACTCGCAGCGTCTCTTGGACATGAACACATCTGGAGGAATCTTCCACTCCTCCAAGCCAAGGACATCGGAGTAACCACTCCTCAGATTCTTCATCCAGAAGAATGAGCCCCAGCTCAGTCACCAGGACGATTTCTTCGTTCGAATCCCGAGGGATGAACGTCTTGGCTAGAAGTTCTGAGCAGCCTCCACCGCATGATGACGTAACTGCACGCATCCAGCAGTTGGAGCAAGGACAACAGAGAATTGAGACTCTGATGGAAAATTTGATTCTCACTCTACAGCGTCCACCACCTAACAATGAAACCCCTCCGAATCATGAAGATGACGAGGGCAATGCAGAAAACAATGAGTCTCGCGCCCTTACCAGAAAGGACGTGGACGATATCCTCGCAAAAGCAAAAGAAGAGGATACATTGAAGGAACATGGGATCAAACCACCCTACCCTCTATGGATGAACTCGGTTCCGTTCCCTGCAAAATTCAAACAACCTACTCTCCAGACATATACTGGGAAAGGTTCAGCCAGACAGCATGTCATCCACTTCAAGATCCTGATAGGAGCTATTGCGGATCAAGATGCCCTCAAGATTCGCCTCTTTGCAAGTACCCTAAAAGGTACAGCCTTTGATTGGTACTCCACTCTGCCGGAGAACTCCATCCAGAACTGGGCTATGCTAGAGACACGCTTCCTGACCCACTTCCAAGGTGAGGATCATCCTGTTACTATGGCTCAACTCTGCAGCCTAAAACAGGGAGAGAATGAGTCAACATACGACTTCATTCACAAATGGAAGGCAATGGCGTACAAATGCTCAGATGTGCTGCCACAAGCGTCGCTAGTCGACATCTGCCGTAACAATATGAGAGCAAAAATCCGCTCCATGATCATCGGCAACAAATCAAAGAACCTGGGGGAACTCCTCGAATCTTCCAAGGAAGCTGAAATGGTGATCAAAGACCTCAACAGTCAGAAATCATCAAAGAAAGAGCCGACTGCTGTTACAACCTCAAAACCAAAGAAAAAGGAGGTTCTCAATGTGCAGACTAAGTCAACTCCTCAACAGCCAAAGAAACCTGAAAACAAAACTGCAGGTAAAAGGCCTGAACTCTCTGATGCCTTCAAAGAACGTGTAGAAAAGAAATATCCGTTCGATGAAGATGTTGAAGAAATCTTTAAGGCTCTCCATGCAAATGGCAAACTCATTTTGCCAGAGCCCAAAAGACCGGGAGATGTTGGCAAAACCAATGATCCCCGTTACTGTCCATACCATCAGATGATCTCACATCCTCTCAATCAATGCTTCGTTGTGAGAGAGAAGATCAATGAGATGTGGAAAAGCGAAGTCATAACCTTTGATAAAAACTATGGCCCCGCCTCTGTCAACATGGTGTCATGTCGGCAAACTTCAAAGTCACCGAAGGAGAAAATCACTACTTCATTCAAGGTGATAAAAATGGCTCAAGCGTCCCAAGAATTGGTTCCCTATCCAACACCAGATGGACAACCTATATGGGTGCATCCCGATCTCCTAGATGATGAAAATTGGGAGATCGTCAAAACAAAGCCAACCGCTCAGCAGCGAAGGCAAGCCAAGAGACAGCTCCACAAGCTCAAACGGCAACAGAAGACTCAACCAAAACAAGAAGTCCTTGAAAGAGCAAAAACTTCTTCCACTGCTTCACTAGGGACGACGAAAGAATCTCTTCCCAAAACCTCCAAGGCGGTAAGAAAATTCACTCTTGATGATTTCATGCCACCTCTATACAAAAATGAAACTATGCAGGGGGCATCATACTCTTGCAACTCGGTAGTTGGATTCTCCATGAACGGATATGAGTCCAGTGACACTGCCAGTGATATCGATGAGTGGGAAAAATCCCTTGAAACAGGAGAATACCTCTCCGACGAGGAATGGATTCCCGAGTCTCATCTTATGCCAGTAATCTGGTATAACCCATTACAGCCATAAGGATCTTGGTCAGTTGATGAAGAAGACCAGGGCCCTGTTCAAGAAAACGCTGTCGATCCAGCACCAGCAAATGCTTCAGTAGAACCCAACATGGGCGAACCACAAGGAGCAAATGACGAAGAAGATTTGGCTCCCATGCCTGATCTTGAAGAATATGCAAGAATCTTGCAACATCTTGCCATAGAGCAGGAGCAGGATCGCATCAATCTTCGTCATGATCCAGAACTGGAAGTCCCTGATAATCAGCGGGAACTCCCTCCCTCAACTCCTGAAAATGGAGAAAACAGTTGGATCGATGATCCTCTCACATCTGAGGATGAGTCTGATTCCCAACAGTCTACACTGGGGGCATCTCCTGTCAGGATAACCTGCAATGCAATAGCTCAGGACGACAGTGCCTCTGAAGCTTCTGAAGACACGTACTCCCCAACCGGTAGCGTATCTTCAAGAGCTACATCCTCTCAGGTGACTTCCACTGAGATAACATCCTCTCAACCTTCGTCTCCTGAAGCTGTGACATCGGAACTCAAGCCACTCCCGATTGATCATCTTGAAGAAACTTCTGCCAATGAAATCTTCTTCAATGAAAACTCAGTCAATTGGTCCCAGATACCCGATCTCACGGGCCATGTCTGGGCTAAAAAAGAAAAGTTGTCGGCTCCTGTTCAGGACTTGTTCCCGGAAATTGCTCCATGCAACACAATCACTGAAGACGCCAATGCTGTTACAGAGACGTCCTCAGTAAAGGATCAACCTCTTGATCCTGAGAACGATCTTCCAAAAGAAGACCCTTCTCTAGAGGCTCTTGAAGTTGGTAGAGGTACCCGTTCTGGCCGGGATTACCACAAAAATTACAATCAACCCTCTTCTTCTTATGTAAATCCTTCGGGAAAACAAGATGTAAGCGCCCCAAGTGGCAATAATAATGAAAATGCAGGCCCGAAGGAGGCTTTCAAGTACAACTTGATTAAGCACTTCAAACACATACCTGCACGTCTGCACATCCTTGACTTATTACGAATGTCTCCACAAACTCGTGATAGTCTCATTTCAGAATTACAAAGGCTGAATGCGGATGTCGACAAACATGCCCCACAAGTCCTACAAATTGAAATGGACTATAGGGTCAAAAAATCAAATACTCCCTCAAAGGGAGAAAAGAAGAAAACTGAGGGATCAAGTAATGAATGCCTCTCGGTACAAAAAGCAGCAAGTGCAACAATTGCCTTTGACAAGGATGACCTCCTCCTAGGCGAAACAAAGCACAACCGTCCCTTATACTTTACGGGGTACGTCAAAGAAATGCCAGTACACAGAGTTCAGATCGATCCAGGTTCTGCACTCAACCTCATCTCTACTTCGGCACTCGAAGAGCTGGGCATCCCACCTAGCAAACTGAGTCACACGTCCGTATCCATCTTCGGATATGACAGCAGCGCTCAAAGGCCTATCGGCAAAATCAGGTTCAAACTGCAAATCGGTGATCTTATTTCTGAAGTCACTGTGTATGCAATAAGGACCCCTTTATGCTACAATATACTCCTTGGACGCCCCTGGATACATGAGAATGGTGTCGTCCCTTCAACTCTACATCAGTGCATCAAGTTCATTGGCGACGATGGCCTGATACATCGAGTATTTGCAGACAAAAAGCCCTTCAAAGGCAGAGATGTCCATTTTGCAGATGCTCAAATGTATAAAGATGGAAAAGAAGAACAGGAGGAAAAAACAATTCACTCTGCCGACAGTCTCCAGAAAGATAAAGGCAAGGCTCCTCAGCAATCATCGGAGGAAAACAAACCCTCCACCAAACTCGAAGTAAGCAGCCAAGCTCCCTTCGTCATCTCCTTCCAATCTTCAAAGCCTTTGGTAATCACTACCAAAGCAAAGAAGACAAAACAAAAGGCTGGGGGCAAGTTCACTGTCTCCTTTGTGTCTATTATTCATGACACAGACTCGGAGTCAGAGTGAGAAGATGACACAACATCAAGCCAAGCTGATATTCAGCAAGATCAGCCCGCTCTCACTCCATTGGAGACACTTGCAGACATAGAAGACCCTACGTCTGCTTCCTTTGTTATTCCGGCAACTTCGCCAGAAGAAAAAGTGATTTACTTCCACAGATCAGGAGCATCTCCACTGAACTCTTTGCTTGAACCTTTCCAAAACGAAGGTATGCCTCAGCTATCCCTGTATAGTCCAATGGCACAAGCTATCATGAAGAAAATGGGCTACGATGCTCAAAATCCGACTGGTTTGGGAGGTGGCCGTGGTATTCTTACACCATTGGAACCCACCCTGACCAAAAGTCAACCAGAAGATTAGAAAATCCACCTTCAAAAAGGCAAGTCTTCATATGGATTGGGGTATGATCCTACTGCTCCTATGAGACAGTTGACACCATGGCTGCAAAGTCGCTTTACCGACCAAGCCTTGACATCTCATGAAGACATCGATATCCTTGGATATCTCTTTGAGGAGTTACTCGTCAAAAATCCAGAAAGCTCCTCCAATTGGTATAATTTCTCTGATAATAAAGAGAAATTGCCCGATGACATAGACGAGTGGTTCTCTGTCCCAGAAGAATCATCATCTCTAAAAGAAGTACCCCACTTCAAACCAATTCCAGCAAACGATTGGGACAATCTCATTGCAAGCCTTGAGAAGGATAGCCTTAAGAAGGATACTGATCAAGAAGATTCATGGATGGAAACAGAGCCTCAGTCTGAAAATGCCTCTGGCACTCCAGAAGGTCTCGTTGAGTTGGAAGCCTTCGAAAACATTGTGGAGGAACCACCTTCAAACCTTCCGACAGAAGATCCTGTCCAAAAGATAGACTTGGGAACATCTGATAACCCACGTCCTGTATTCATAAGCAAGAATATAAAGGATGATGAGTTACCCGAGTATATCTCTTTTCTTCGTGAGTTCGTTGATTGCTTTGCGTGGTCTTATGCGGAAATGCCCGGCTTGGATCCCAAAGTAGCAGTCCACCAGCTCAACTTCCAAAAAGAAATCAAGCCTATCAAAGTGCTTCTTCGGGGTCTCATCGGGTAAGTTTCTCGGATTCATAGTACGGAAAGCTGGAATAGAACTTGACCCCACCAAAGTCAAGGCTATCCTGGAAATGCCATCTCCCAGAACCCTAAGAGAATTAAAAGGGCTTCAAGGAAGGCTGGCCTACATCCGACGGTTCATCTCCAATCTATCAGGGAAATGCCGTCCATTCTCTCGCCTGATGAAGAAAGGCGTGGACTTTGTCTGAGATGCTGAATGTGAAAATGCATTTCAAGACATCAAAGCATACCTCATCAAACCTCCAGTGATGGTTGCCCCCACAACTGGAAAACCATTTATCTTGTACACAAGAGCTCTCGACCACTCTTTGGGTGCACTGCTCGCACAAGAAAATGACGACGGAAAAGAAGCTGCTCTATATTACCTTAGCCGCATGATGGTAGGTGCAGAGCATTGCTACTCCCCAGTCGAAAAAGAATACCTTGCAGTAATGTTCGCTGTACAAAAGCTGCGTCACTATCTGCTGTCGAACACAGTCTACCTGATTTCGAGGATTAACCTCCTAAAGGTCCTTGTCACAAAAGCAGGTTCTCTCAATGCCCGACTAGCAAAATGGTCCATTCTTCTATCACAATTTGATATTAGGTATGTACCACAAAAAGCAATCAAAGGCCAAGCTCTAGCAGACTTCCTCGCAGAGCATCCATTGCCTAAAGATTCTCCACTCAGGGATGATCTCCCAGACGAATTTGTCTACAATGTAGAAACTTCCTTATCAAATGCTTGCTGGGACATGTACTTTGACGGTGCAACCAGGACAAATGAAAAGGGAAAGCAAATACCTGGAATTGGCATCCTCTTTGTCGGTCCTGACAAATACATGATTCCACACGCCTTCTCGCTACTGGAACCATGTTCAAACAATGCAGCTGAGTACCAAGCCCTGATTGTAGGATTGGAACTCGCCCTCGAATCCAGCATCACCACGCTGGAAGCTTTTGAGGACTCTCAACTGATCGTCAACCAGATGAATCAGAAATATGAAGTCAAGAAGCCTGATTTGCTGCCTTACTATAATAAGGCGCAGTCGTTTCGACAAAAATTCAACATCTGTCATATCACCCACATCCTCAGAGGTGAAAACATCCGTGCAGATGCCCTGGCTGGACTTGCCGCATCCATGGCAATCCAAGAAGGGGAAAACATGCAAGTCACAGTGTGTCAAAGAAGGATTCTCCCTCCTCTCAACACACACCAAGCAGTTGCTGAATGCCACCAAGTGGTTGGAAGTCGGATGTCCATCCTCAAACCTCCGATTGGCGACTGGAGAGATCCGTTCATTGATTATATCATGTTCGGAATACTAGCCGAAGATCCAAAAGAGCGAGTAAGCATCCAAAGACAAGCCCCAAACTTTCATTTGTATATACCTTCAAAAGCACTTTACAGAAAATCCTTCAACGGAGTACTCCTACGCTGCTTATCACAACAAGAGGCTGAGGAAACTCTCAAAGAAGTACATGCTGGTCTTTGTGGAGCCCATCAGGCTGGCCCTAAGCTCTACAACCAGATAAAAAGGCTAGGTTACTATTGGCCTACCATGGTAGCTGATGCAATGCAATTTGCCAAGCGCTGCCAAAAATGCCAGATTCACGGAGATTATATCCACATGCCTCCAGAATGGCTACATCCAACAGCAATCTCCTGGCCTTTCGAAGCCTGGGGAATGGACATCATAGGTCCTATTTCTCCCCCATCAAGCAAAGGTCATCGCTTCATCTTCGCCGCTACGGATTATTTCTCCAAGTGGTCAGAAGCATTTGCGCTCAGCGAAATGAAGACTTCATCAGTCCTTCAGTTCTTGCGCACCAACATTATTTGTTGCTTCGGTATACCTAAAAGATTCGTCCATGATAACGGACCACAATTCCGGGATCACAGATTCTATAGGTTCTGCGACAAGTACAAAATCCAAAGTTGTCCTTCGACTCCATATAATCCAGCAGCGAACGGGCTAGCAGAAGCTTTCAACAAGACACTCTGCAAATTTCTCAAGAAAATGGTCTCTAGTCACAAAAGAGACTGGGGCGACAAACTACTAGAAGCTTTGTAGGCCTATCGAACCACCGTTCGAGGATCAACCCATAGCACACCATTCTCTTTGGTCTATGGATGCGAAGCTGTTGTCCCTTTGGAAGTACAAATTCCTTCCTTAAGGGTATCTTTGCAAAATGACATGACGCAAGAAAGTGACATGACGCAAGAAAGCACTGTCAAATTGAGACTCCAAGAGTTGGATAATCTCGATGAAAGACGACTCGAAGCTTTACAAAGCATTGAGTTGTACCAAGCACGCATGGCAGGATCTTTCGACAAAAAGGTCAGGCAACACGCCTACAAAAAGGGTGACTTGGTTCTTGCAGTAAAAAGACCCATAGTCTTTGCCCACAAATCCAAAGGCAAATTCGAACCAAAATGGGAGGGACCTTTTGTCATCGACAAAGTCTTCTCCAACGGTGCATACGCTCTTCTAAACATGGAAGGAGACAGATGTATGCTACCCATCAACGGCAAGTTCTTGAAGCGGTACTACCCTTGAAGACTTCCTCAAACGGGTCAGAGCAATATCTACACGGCTAAAGCGTATTTCCAAGGTACTTGCTCGTCAAACCCACCCCTTTTGAAATTTTCATCTTTATGTTGAAATTTCCAAAAAAAAAAACAATCTCTCAAAACAATGCTTACTTTCATCGTTTCATTGTTCAAAAAAAAAATCATCAAATCCAAAAATCCAAGTTTAGGAGGCTCTTCCCATACTTGACAAAAAAATTTCGATCCTTGAACCCAAAATTCATGGTTTGAAACAAAAATCGGGACTTAGGAATTTTCACCCTAGATCGCCTCGGCTTTTACAACCAAAATGGTTTTAATTCAAAATTTATGACCTTTGCGTCTTTAAACAAAATTTTGGTTTAAAAAAAAAAAAACCGCGGGGAAGCGACATTCAGTCAATACTCGCAAAACCCAAAAAACCGGAAGGATGCGAACCCCATTCGATACTTCCAAAACCCAAAAATCGCAAGGAAGCGAACCCCATTCGATACTTGCAAATTTCAAAAATCATGGAGAAGCAACAAACCAGTTGATATCCACAACCCAAATTTCAAAAATCGTGGAGAAGCAACAGACCAGTTGATATCCACAACCCAAATTTCAAAAATCGTGGAGAAGCAACAGACCAGTTGATATCCACAACCCAAATTTCAAAAATCGTGGAGAAGCAACAGACCAGTTGATATCCACAACCCAAATTTCAAAAATCGTGGAGAAGCAACAAACCAGTTGATATCCACAACCCAAATTTCAAAAATCGTGGAGAAGCAACAAACCAGTTGATATCCGCAACCCAAATTTCAAAAATTGTGGAGTTGCAACATACCAGTTGCTATCCACAACCCAAATTTTAAATGGTTCGAGAAAAACTCAAATTTCAAAAATCGCGAAGAAACGACCTCAAGTCAGTACCCGCAAAACCAAAAGTTTTGGGAAAAGCAGGGAAGCGACGCTTAGTAGATATTTGCACCCCAATTCGCGAGGAAGCGACATTCCATCGATACTCGCAAAACCCAATCCGCGAGGAAGTGACATTCCATCAATACTCGCAAAACCGAATGAGCAAGGAAGCGACATTCCATCGATACTTGCAAGACCATTCAGCGGGGAGGCGACATTTAGTCAATACCTGCATTTTGAAAACCAAAACTCGGCTATAAACGCCAAAATCCGGTTATAAACGCCAAAAATTCGGCTATAAATGCCAAAACAAAAAATTTTCGGCTATAAACGCCAAAATCGGCTTTCATGCCAATAAAACAAAACTTGGTTTTCAAAAAACTCGGTTATAAACGCCAAAATATGGCTATAAACGCCAAAACTCGGCTATAAACGCCAAATCCGGCTATAAATGTCAGAATCCGGCTATAAATGCCAAAATTCGGCTATAAATGCCAAAAACAAAATTTTTCGGCTATAAATGCCAAAATCGGCTTTCATGCCATCTCAAAATCGGCTCTCATGCCACAAACAAAATTTTTTTGGCTCTCATGCCATCCCAAAATTCGGCTATAAATGCCAAAACAAAACAAAAAAAAAATCGACTATAAACGCCAAAATCTGGCTATAAATGCCAAAATTTGGCTATAAATGCCAAGACAAACAAAATGAAATTCGGCTTCTATGCCATTCTAAAATTCGGCTTTCACGCCATCAAAAAATTTTGGCTCCCATGCCGAAAAACAAATTTTGGCTCTTACACCACAAAATTAGGCTTTCTCGCCATCCAAATTTTGGTTTTCAAACCATCAAAAACAAGGCTTTCCGCCACAAAATTGGCTTTCATGCCCAAAACAACCCTTTGACAAAAGATTTTCACAAAATGACAACCTTTTGATCAAATCCTTAAACAAACATTCCCATCAAACTTTTGCTCAAAATTGTTTTCATCAAAAAATGATTTAAGTGAAAGGAAGGGGATACAAAATATAGTACCAAAATTGTTTATACATGGAGGTACCAAAAAAAAAGAAGAAGAAGGAAAAAGAGTTTGTTACAACTCAGGAGCCTAATCCGACATGGTCTTCAACCAAAGGTTCAACTCCTCAAGCAGACCCTTGGCCTTAACTTCCAAAGTTTTTAGGCCACGCTTCTTCAAAATATCCCCATAAAACGCGGCCAAATGCCGTGACCCATCTGCAGCACGAGGAAGTTCTTCCCAGAGGACTTGCCACTGCTCATGCTCCTGAGTCTTCCTCCGGACATTACCTTCAGCTTCCTCAACCTGGCGAATGAGAGTCCCCTCCTTCTCCCAAGCCTGCTGAACGGCAGCATTGGAAGATCTAGCAGACCGACGAGGTGCGTCAGTAATAGGACCTTTACCTTTGTTCGTTCTAGAAGAACTACCTGCAAAAGGTGGAAGAGAAAAGATCAATCAACATCAAAATGACAGAATTCTGCTACAAAAATTCTAGCAAAATTTTGACATGGTTCCGGGGCAATTCCAAAGAAAAGGAAAATACTCCGAAAAAGACAGGAAGCCTGAAAATGAGCTCAACATCGCTGCGAGCTCATAGTCAGTGGAGAATTCTCAAAGAAGGCTTGAACTCAACGTCGCTGCGAGAACAAGCCAATCTCATCAAACTTCTGCAAAATCTGGAAAAGAGCTCAACATTGCTGCGAGCTTCAGAATCCAAAAGTTGCAAAACTTCCTCAAAATCCAGCAAGATCGAGAAAGAGTTCAACATCGCTGCGAGCTCAAAATCCCGATACTTGCAAAAGATTTTCAGGTATGCATCATCATACTTCCAAATCTATTTACCAAAACTCATGCATCAAAAATATATCATCATGCATTAAATGCTAGGAAAACCTTGACCAAAGTTTGACCAATTCCAACCCAATTTGGTCAAAACCAATCAAACTTTGTCCAAGTCAAAAATCATGTTGGCTTGACCTAGAGACTCTAGCCTTCTATCTTGATGCATCAAACAAAAAAATGCATACATATTGAAATTGCATAGCCTCATTATCATAGTGAGCAAACAAGGAAAAAGAAAAAGAAAGAGAGAAAAAAAATCTCTCAACAAAAAAAAAAAGAGAAAAAAAAAAAAATTTTGGCCCACAGGCCGTGGCCCACTGCCACGTGGCAGTACGGTCAGGTCCGTACGAACCTATCCGTACAGCCGGAAAAAAAAAAAAAAACAACAGCAAAAAAGAAAAAAAAAGAAAAGAAGAGAAAAATGCTGAAAGAAAAAAAAAAGATCAGCGTGAAAAAAAAACAGAAAGAAAAAAAAAGAGAAAATCGTGAAAAGAAGGAAAAAAAATAGAAAAAAAAGGGGAAAGAAAAAAAAGAGAAGCACGAAAAAAAAAAGGGAAGAAAAAACGTGCATGACAAGAAAAGAAAATAAAAAAAAAGAGAAGAAAAAAGAAGAAGAAAAGAAAAAAAAATAAAGAAGCTACTTCTACAATGGAGATTCTTGACGAGGAAGAAAACTTACTTGAAGCCATTGATGGAGAAGAAGAAGAAAAGCTTGGAGATCCTTGAAGAAGAGAAAGCACTTCTTGTCTTGGGGAGCACTCTTGAAGATTTCTTGCAAAAAGAAAGTAATGGAGCAAAAGCACCAACCCTCTTTGCTTTTATAGAAGAGAGCAAGCCAAAAGAGGAAACAAAGAGAAAGAAAGGAGGTAAGTGCTAAAATTTAGCTACTTTCCCAAAGAGAAAGATATTTTGAGAGAATCTTTCCACAAAAAGAAAACTTGAGAAATTCTCTCCAAGTAAAGATATTTTTAGATATTCTCTACACAAAAGAGATATTTTTAGATATTCTTTACAAATATGACACCATATGAGATCTAGGCCATCTCCAAAGCCTAAGGTCCCATGGGTTAGCCCATATGAGCTAGGTTTGACCACCTAGGCACTAAAATTGGCTTTTAGTCAAAGTATTCCTCTTACCAAGAGCAAAAAAAGAAAAGAGCAAAAAAAGTCCCATGCCTCTTTTGAGTTGATGGGACCATTCAAAAGAAAAAAAAAAAAGAAAGTCCCATGAGTTTCCAAAAACGAAACCATCCAACCTCATGAACCAAATTGAGCCAAAATCTTGAAATTGACATTTCACAAAACCAAAATCCGGTCCCCTAGCTCGCCACATACAGCTTGTTAGGTCACAAGACCAAAACCAAAATCAAAATCCAAAACCAACAAACCAAATCTGACCCCCCCAACCTGCCACATACAGCTTGCTGGTTCACAAGGTCAAAATCAAAATCAAACCCCGACCCCCTAACCTGCCACATACAGCTTGTTAGGTCACAAGGTCAAAAACCAAAATCCAAAACCCAAAATCCAAATACCCCATGTCATTTTCAAAACTTTGCCTTGAGATGGTACGTGATCCCTCTCACTACCATAAAATTCCCCCGGAAACTCAGAAGGCTATTCAAAAAAAAAAAAAAAAAAAAAAAAAAAAAAAAGCTCAAGACTCTTGGTCAAGTTGGAATCTCTCCTCCAAGTTTCTCTTCGAAGCACATCGACTCCAAAAAGCTACTCGTCGCTGTACCTCGAGGGGGCATTTGTTGACACCAAAAAAGTCACTATGTCTCCTCCACATCAAGAAACCTCCTGAAACTGCATCCTGCTACAAAACAGGCAAGGCTACTTCAAGCATCAGATCTTTTCAGAATTAGACAGAACCTGAGAGATCCTTCAAGACAGCTAAAAGAGGGGTACACCTGAGGTTTCGAGCCATTCCGACAGCGTTTGGCCTAACTTCACCGCTCCGACAGCTAAACAAGCACTCCCGGCGGCGACATCATCAAAGACACCAAAACTTTGATCAAAGCCTACGGATGACTCCAGAATGTCTCCAAAGGGCTCCATACCAAATTTCAAGTCAAACCGACAACGTTTGACCCTCCATCAATGCTCGAGCAGCAAAATCAAGCCTCCCGGCGGCGGGAACCACCGAAGCCATCACTCAACAAACAAAATACATGAGTGGCTTCAACATACTTCCAAAAGGCTGCACGTCAAATTTCAGGTCATTCCGACAACGTTTGACCAGGTTTCGATGCTCCGAGAGAAAATCAAGCCTACCTGCGGCGGAGCAACCCGGGACCATGACATCCAAAACGGAGCCCATGGAACGTCTCAAAATGACTCCAATAGGCTCCTTGTCAAATTTCAGGTCAATCGGACATCGTTTGACCACATATCAAAGCTCGGCATTTTCCCAGCAGCAAAATCAAGTGAAGCATCGATGGGACCCCAAACGGCTTCAAAATTCAAATAAAAGCCCATGGCTGGTCCTATCCACTGCTCAAGAAGCTTCACCTCAATTTTCAGGTCATTCCGACATCGTTTGACCTAATTTCGACGCTTGACAGGAAAATCGGCTACAAAGTCTTCGGCTTTCCCGAAAAATAGGAAACGTTGTGCTCCGATTTCGCGAGGGTTCTCATCAAGATTTCTCCAAGAAAATCAATTCAATAATTGAGGAAAAATGTCAAGAAAAATACAGAAGAAAAAAGGAACGAAAAAGACGAAAAAACGGCCGAAAACGACGCTCGGCGACCAAACGGGCCGAAGCCCTATGGTCGCCGGCGACCCTTGCCCAGGGTCGCCGGTGACCCTGGCCCAGGATCGCCGGTGACCCTGGGTGCATGGTCGCCCAGCGACCCTGGAAATCCGGGTCGCCGGATTTTGCACCAAAGTGCCCGTTTTCGATGGTTTTCGCGTTTCGGGTGTTCTGGCCTCTGTGATTTTCGGAAAATGCAATGTTTGATGCTTGAAAACGACTGATCTTCGTCGACATCTCGGATCCGCCGTCAAAAGCATGAAATCATCACCAATCACCTCAAGATCGCCAACCGGCTGACCAAGAAAGTGCACTTTCTGTCCGACCGATCGTGAAATCGACAAGACAGACGTCACCGGCCCGCCAACATCAATCAATGTTTGAAATTGCATCGCAATCCGACATCAAATAATGCGTGGATCCACCCGTGATGATCGCATGAAGAATCTCAAAAGGTGCAGCACGGCCCGCGACTCTTCACATGCCTTGGCAACCACTTAATGTCGTTAATTGACCCATTAAAGCAGTCATTAACTCATTATTTTGGACGGCCCAATCAGAACCAAGCATTTGGGAGTTACAAATCCAAGCAATCATGGCATTAAACCCATGAAACTCCCATCATCATGAAGCATAAAGGTGATTAAATGCCCACTACCTTCATCGGCCAATCACAAGCCTTGAAAAAGGAGTTACAAAATCGATTTGTAACTCCTCATCAATTCTTTCATCATGGCCATCAATGCCAATAAACACTTCATGGCTACCAAAAGCCTATAAAAGGAGGTCCATTCCAAGAAGAAAGCATGATGAAAAGAGATCCCAAGTGCAAGCTCTGAAAATTCAGAAAATCCAAGAAAGAGACGAAGTTCTGCTACTTTGCTCCCGAAAGCACCACAAGGTGATCAACGTCCCTTGGGGGGCCACCCCCCCAAGGTCACCTCCTTCTCCAACATGCCCTAAACGCGGCTTTTCAGCCCGTTTACTTGGTTTTTCATTGGACCTTCTCTTGGTCCTTGTCCTTTAAAAAACTGAGGTTAGGAGCCAAGCCAAAGAATCAAAGCATCACATGTTCTCATTTGAAGGACGATGGCGAAGCCCATACATGACTTGCGACCGTCGATCTCAACGTGTTCCCATAATCTCCTAAGAAGTTAGATCCCTTTTCTTCCTTTTCTATTGTAATTTGTATTTCTTAAAGAGACAAAAAGAAATCACAATTCTTGTCTTTCATATTTGATGAGTTTTGTAAAAACGCCTTTCACGGCAAAATCGCCTTTCACGGCAAAATCGCCTTTCACGGCAAACAAACAAAAACGCCTCTTACGACATTCTAAAAACTTGTCTCTTTTCTAAATATTTATGCAATTTGAAAAGTTAGAAAAAAGGATTGATTTCCTTTCCACTTGTGAAGGTGAATCTCTGGATTATCACCATTCCAAATTCCAAGTAGAAAGTAAATCTGGCATACCCGTACAAAAATATTGATGCCCGAGATTTTCCCTCCTCCGCCGAGACCCAGGTCAGCCCCCGGGGTGCGGAAGGAGAGGACGGAAGATTTCTTTCGGGTCCATCACTAACTTCCTATGGATACAAAGGTATGCACCATAATTACCTAGTGGAGGTGATCAGGGTGGGTCATGATAGATTAAGGGCGGTGAATCACCTAAAAATTTGGTCAGAAATGACCATGTTCACTCGAGCGGACCCATCCAAAAGGTTACTCACTTGAGCGAGCCTTATCGCTCGCTCGAGCAATGGATACAGGAGGGAGATCGCTCAGGCGACCCCAAGTGATCGCTTGAACGATGGTCTCAGGAGTGTGGTCGCTCGAGCAAACCCATGTTCGCTCGAGTGGACCCACCTTCGCTTGAGCGGACCCACCCAAAGAGGTAATTACTCGGGTGGTCTTTTTGATCGCTCGAACAATGCTTTAGAAGGAGGTTCACTCGAGCGAATGCTCCAGTTCGCTCGTGCGAACGCTCCCGAATTCCTGATTTTGGAATTCTCTCTGATTCTTCCCCTTTCCACTTATTAACTTCTTTTCATCTTAATACCTGCACAATGGAGCCTTCTTGCTCCCCCTTTACATAGTACACAATTCTTCCATTCACATCCATCAAGTATAAATCATAAAAACAAATCTAACCCATTCATCTATTAAGAGAATATAAATCTTTAGAAAGAATAGTATTGGAATCAATGGGAATAAATCATCACATAAGTCCAATTTAAAGCTTATACTTGCCTCAACTAAGAGCTTTTCAACTCCTCACTAAACACTTGCTCAAAGGAACCCAAAACTCCCCAATTTAACAAACCCCAATCACAATAAATCACAAGAAAACATTGTCGCGACCCGGACCGGGCCCGTGTGCCTAATCTAGGATCGGGACTTGTGAGATGCCATAATGCCATTGAACTTATATTTATTTTGGCCAATACGTACACGAGTCAATGAAATGATGCCACCCATGTACGTGATTTCCCATAGGTGTCCGCGGTGAGGATATCACATCAACATGTATGAATTTTTATTTAAGTACGGAACCATGTAGCAAATCAAGTCTATAATTCATTCTCATCAACAAGACTGATAACATATCAATATAAAACAAAGTATATCAAAGTGAGTAGTATTCATAAGCATTTTCCCAAAAGTAAAATTAGTGTTTATACAAAAGATTGGTTAATTAACATTCCCCAAAAATAAAGGCCAACAAAGGCAAGTACAACCAATAGTTCCTCAAAAGAAAATGTTATCCACGATCACCCAAAAGTGTATCGTATCTCGACGCAACCGAATGTCTAAGTGACATCATCCGCATGCCACTCAACTAAGCGTTGCGGTTCTCCGACCGCCTCCTCAAGCTCCTTCTCGGGATAACTAGTGTCCGAACCTGAGTACCAAGGAGTGGGTCAAACACAACGGTCTGGCAGGTGGGTGAAAGGATATAACAATACAATAATGAGTGATTTACCTTGGAAAACATTTAAACATGTTTAAACAATGTTTTTCATAAAAGGAATGCATCACTTGTTAGAAAGTAAATATGCAATTTAAAAGCATGTAAAGGTACCAAGGAATCAGGAACTAGCAAGATGGCAACCACATAGAGCTAAATCCTCTATCACCGAAATGACAAGAGCATGTCGGGGTGTTAATCTCTGTCACACGAAGTGAGGAGATTCAACGAAATATACATATACATAT
This sequence comes from Umbellularia californica, assembly GCA_028538565.1. Taxonomy (NCBI): domain Eukaryota; kingdom Viridiplantae; phylum Streptophyta; class Magnoliopsida; order Laurales; family Lauraceae; genus Umbellularia; species Umbellularia californica. Next base: position 32,550,301 of record JAPQWN010000006.1, read on the forward strand.
AATTATATGGGACGGGACCACGGTAGCGAGCAGGGTATCAGGAACCATGGTAGCAAGCCGGGTATCGGGATGGGACCACGGTAATAACTGGGTATCAAGATCCAAACTGCAGTTGGTAGGACGGGAGGGGGACTTCCAAGTTGGTGGATCAAACCGACAAGGTCTCCCAAGCTTAGTGGTGCCGACTCCTAGGTCACACAATAGAATTCGGGACATGTGTAAAAATACATAAGATGCAATTACATAAATGGGCGGGATGGGGGTGCTCAAAGGCACAAATGTCGCTTCAATATCGGGTAATGCACATCGGGACTAGCAAAATGCTACAATTGTAATTTCAGTGTTTGTGGGAATAACAAATCATAAACCATGAATTTTGGGAGTGCATATCAAAATTCGGGAACAATGGAATACAATTGAATTTTCAAAATTTCAGGACAAGTATTAGGATTCAAGATTAGTTCAAGGTTAATAGGGGTCCCGTATGTCAATTTCTATATAGACTTGGTACTCTTTGAGTTTGGAGACATTCCGGGCTCCTTATGCACCTTAGAGATTTCAAAACATTGATGAATCTTCGTGATGTGATTTCTTTCTCAAACGGACTCCATATGTTGTATATAAATTTCTCCATTATGATAAGGCTCCCAACAAACCTCCGTCAATCATTTAAACATCACATTCCCGCTCCAAGCATAGCCCTAGGTGAACAACATCCATTGCTCGAGCGGACTTGAAGTTCGCTCACACGATGGACTTTCTGGGAGGGTTTGCTCGAGGGGACCTACCCAATTCAGGTTGGCTCAAGCGAACTATTAGTTCACTCAAGCTAACCATTCTCTGGATGGGTTTTGGGAGGGCTCGATCGAGCGAGCCAAGGTTTGCTCGAGCGAACTGTCATCTGGATGGGTTCTCTCGAGCGAAGTGTCATGTTCTCTCGAGTGAACTGTCCAGGACCTGATTCCGGGAACAGTTCAGCTTCTTCCATTTTCTCTTCTTGCAAAACCCTTTGAACCCCACTTCTACACCTAAATGAAGGGCTCAAAACCTCTTTCAAACACCATTCAATCACCATCAAAACCTCCCACTGAAATATCTCCATTCATATTTAATCACAAGAAAGAAGAGAAAACCATCATCCACAAGGTTCATTTGCAACTTCGACAACATAATGGATCCATCAATCAAGATGCATAATAGAGAAATTAACTCATCAATATGTATTTCAAAAGCAATAGAAATCATGGCAAGGGAAACAATGAAAAACACATGTAAAATTATTAAGAACCATTAATGCAAATCAAGATATTTTCATGAAACATATAAATGTCCAAGACTCATCCATTCATCCACTTGCCTTAGGTCCAAGCATAGCAAATCAAGATCTAATCACTCTTCCAAGCTAAAGGTTCAAAGCTACAAACAAAACCCCCAAAACAAACCCTAAAATGGTCAAAACCAAATGACAAGAAGAGAAAGCTTACAATAATGAAAATGGAGCTTCTCTAAGGTTAGAAGAACACAAATCTAAGAGATTGAAGGAGAAGCTTACTTGTAAGGTTTCCAAAAAGACAAGATAGCTCCAAGGAAGCTCCAATGTGGTTGGGTTTACACTATAAATGGCATCCAAAGAGAGCTCTTAAGGAGAGGAAGAAGATGATGACATATATTTCTCCATAGGCAAGGGCTTGGTAGTGATTTGGAGTTGGAAGAGCAAGAAGTAGAAGATGAAGAGGAAAACCCTGGCTTGGGTTGGGTTTGAGCTGGAAAAATGAAAGAAGAAGAAGAGTTCTCCTTTTATAACAAGTGAGATGGGGCTCTACCACTAAGAAATCTTGTAGGGCTGAAATCATGGCTTCCGGGACCTCGGATGAGTTCATCGAAGAAGGAAAAAATAATCATCAAAATTTCTAGTTTCTAAAAAGTATATATTTCAAGGGTTTCGGGGATATCAATTTTTCTGTCCAAATTTGGTGTAAAAAGACTGTTTTGCCCCTGAAATTGGGAAAGTTGGGTTTCGGGTTTCGGACGGGCACAGGACCAACACGAAAGTTGAAGAAATTAAAGAAATAAATGAAACGAAGTCAAAACTCAATTTATCGGAATTTCAAATAATCCCCCCATGTACATGCAAAGTCAAAAGGAGAACCCCCAAAGGGTCCCACTAAGTCAAAAAGGCACTCAAAATTCACAAAGCTATAAAAGAGCTAGTCTAATCCCAACTTAACCAAAATCTACTAATCTCGCTTAGAACTAACACACGACTTAATTAATACTAATCGAGGTCACTCGGGTCGAGGTCTTACAAACATGCAAAATGGTGATGAATATGCTTGAATGATTGTCCAAGAGTCCCTTGACTCTAATGCACTTCTACAAACACAAAAGAAGGTGTTTTGGCTCTTACCTCAACAAGAAATTTGAAGTTCAGAAGGGTAGAATATGATAGAGGTGGTTTTCTTGTCTATAAGGAGGAGAAAGGTTGAAGAAGATGAAGAAGATAATGATGATGAAGGGCTTCCTAGCTCTCAAGATACATGCACAAGCTCTTGATGGTTGAGGAAGAGAGAAGAGAAGAAGGAGGAGAAGAGTAGAGAGAAAGGAAATGAAAAGGAAGGGATACGGTTGTATTTAAAAGGAGGTAAAGTGTCATTTTGCAAGAAAGCCCACTAAAATTGTATATTTCCATTTTGAACCAAATGAGGGCCCAATTATTCAACGGTTGGTCAAATGAAGTAATGCTTAATATGAAAATCAACGTGCTCATCGAAATACATGCGCTGATGCCAATATGACGTGCAAATGATGCAAAAAATTCAAAAACCCATAATTATGAAAAAGCCCTTGACTCTACTTAACCAATCAACTCTGTTCCAACTCACCTATTCAAGGTCCAGGACTCCACTAACTCAGTCTATAAGGGTTAATTAACACTAACAACTATAATTAACAACTAATCACAATTAATTTGGCTAAATTAGCATTAATTAGTACTAATCAAGGTTAATTTGGGTCAGAGTGTAACATTCACCATTTGAATTTACATGGCAATGTCTCTCTTTATCCTCTTCCCTCTTTATATATTACGAATTTGAGAGTGAGAATTTCTAAATTCTTAGTTTTTTTATTAACAATTTTTGGGAACAATTAACTTTTTAGCTGTCCATACTGCAAAACAAATTGAGCTACTGGCATCAAGGGCCCGAGATTATATGTTACTGCAGAAGTGAGGGGAATGCATGATTAATGGATCAACACATATAGAAAGCATGATAAGCGGCTAACAGTTCTTCATGATCAACAAACAATGCTTTAAGAACAATGCATGAACAAAGCGAGTATACGATAGTTTCCGTCATGAACACCGAAATTATGAACAACAATGCTTTCAGAATGCCATTAACTGGCTGCTTCAGCTTACATTCAAGAGAAGAGTTCCGGAATTAGCACTACACGGGCCGCAACCCAGGTAGAATCTCTCCTATGCGACTTTTGAAAAGAAACTTCTCTTTATATGAGACTCTTCAAATTGGTTCAAATTGGTTAAATTAATTTGATTGATCCAATCAATTATTGCAAAAATAGAAGCCAATTTCTCAATCAATTGTGAAATTGGACTCTAATTTCAAAATTGAATCCTAGTCGTATGATATATTATAACTAGCAAAACATGCCCGCGCTTAGCACAGGCAATATAATTTATAATATTGAAAATAATAAGTATTTTAAATAATATTTAGTCTAAATTATATTGAGATGGTAAAAGTCACGGTCAAGATTCAAACCTATAATAATGACAAAAAAATAATTGGTTAATTTCAACATGAGAGAACTTTCAATTATTTGAAATCAATTGAATATTTTTCTTCAAACATTCTCTTGAAGTCAAAATAATAAACAAATAATAAAAAAATTAAACTGAGAAAAATACCACATTAAAAATAATTGATAGACAATCCAATGGTAAAAACAACATAGAAAAAACAAATAAATCCATAGAAAACCAATGCCTAAAAACCAAAATATAAAATATAAAATATAAATCCATGAAAATTTATCACCTCGGAAACTAAAAGAGCTCATCAAAACCAAAAAAAGTAATAAAAAAAAACTATATATGATGGAAAGAAAAAAAATCATTAAAACACTAAAAATACATTAAAAAAAGAAAATAATTTAAGAAAGAGAAGAGATATGACATTCCAATTAAAGGTTTTTTTTCTTTTGAGAAAAAGGTTCATGAATATTGAAATGAATGATTCCCGATAGGATCAAAATCATGAGAATTTTGTTTAGAAAAAAAAAAAACACAATGTTTCACTACAACAAACTGCACCTTTCCCGACACTATTTGCCGATGCAGTGAAATTTTGCGTTGGCAAAAGTCTTATTTCCAACGCATATTTGGACTGCGTTGGCAATTAGTGTCGGAAAATGACAGTTTTACCGACGCAAGTAAGACTGCGTTGGCAAACGCTATGAAAGCCAAATTGGCGCCAACAAAAAAAACCCCAAAAGAGAGGGAAAGTTTTGCCAACGCATTTTTTTCTAATGGCGACGCAATAATGCGTTGGCAATTATCTTGCCTACTGGCAACGCACAGGTGTGCGTTGGAAAAGATCTGAGTTTTTATTCGTGCCATTGCCAACGAATGAGTTGCGTCCCCAAAGCCCCATTTATGAAAAACTTACCTTTCCCGACACTATTTTCCAACGCAGTGAAAACTTGCGTTGGCAAAAGTCACGGAGAATTGCTGCTTTTACCGACCCAAGTAAGACCGCGTTGGCAAAAGCCGTGGAAAAACTTTCCTGACACTATTTGCCGACATAGTGAAAATTGGCGTGGGCAAAAGTTTTATTTCCGATGCATATTTGGACTGCGTTGGCAAAAGTCACATAGAATTGTTACTTTTACCAACAAAAGTATGACCATGTTGGCAAAAGTTATGAAAAACATACAATTATTTTGCCTACTAGCGATGCACAGGTCTGCGTCCACAAAGCCCCATTTAGTAAAAAAAATTTCCCAAAATAATATGAGCACTCCATTTTAATCACTTTGATTTATTCCCAACTCTCTGCCGCTTTCATGGGTTTTAATTTTTTAATATTTTTACTCTTGGGGCAACTACAATATATATATAGCTTCTAGCGGACTATGGTGCTAACTTTTTTGGATGGGTCCCACTCGTGCCCATATATGAATAATCAGAGTCGTTCAAAATGATCAAACACATTCAATTATAGGGTATTTTTTGTTTAGAATTGAGTTGGAACCATTGTAAGATTGACCAAATAGAAAACCATGGCTAAAAAAATGTTGTTTTATTAACTTTTTTTTTTGTGTGTGTTCAATCGTACGATGAGATAATCTCCATTCAAAACGAGATTTGACGATACCTTATAAACGTATGGCAGTTATTTTGCAATAAAATCGCCTTTCAGCCAAAAAAATAAAAAAAAAAAAACGTATGGTAGTTATTCATCGAGGGTCGAACTCATATATAAGGAAAACCTCCACCCAACTTGAAAAAAACACATAAGGCCTGTATTTTGAGTCCGTAAGTCAATTTAAATTTACTTTTAGCGACGCTCATAGTAGTGGCTGCTTGTATAAATCACACTCTAATGGCACCAAATTTTGGTGGAAATTAAATTTTTTTAGTTTTTAGCATCTAACTTTTTGCGGCGGCCTATGCTTTTGTGGCTAAAGATATACTTTTAGTAGCTAGTACTATATTGGGTGAACTAAACCTAATTTTGGGTGGCCCATGGGATCTCCCGCTAAAAGTTCCAGCATTATATATAAAAGACTGGCGCCCATTCTCCTTCACGCCCATTCTCCTTCTGCATCGATCTAAGCCCTACTTCTGAATTTCTTCTTCTTACAAAAGGAAAAAGCAAACCCTTGTTCCAAGTCTCGTTCTTCTTCTTGCAACTGCAGCAAGGCAAACCCTCCTTCGGAATCATCTTCTTCTTGCAACTCTCTCAAGCCAAGGTATGATCTCTCTCTCTCTCCATCTCTCTTTACGCCGGCCAGTCATCCCTCTTTCCCCACCACCCCTGCCTCCACCCGCCTAGACCCTCTGCCTGCCAGCAACCCTCCCGCCCAGCACCCCTTCTCGAGAGGTAGCATTACTCATACTCTGCAACATGATGGTTGTTACAAATTTTTATTTATTTATTTATATCATGGACAATATGTGTTAATTACTGTAATAAGATAGGTGCATGGTAAAGCATAAAAGAGGAAAGAGAAGAGAAGAGGCGTGGTGGTGGTGGTGGGGAACTTGGTTATGCATTCTAGAGGAAGAACGGTTTGAAGTGTTGAATGCTGGGAGGGAAGAGAATCATGGATAACAGTTCTGTTTTTATTCTTTTCCCTTCTTGAGAGGTAGCATGAATCATACTTTGCAACATCATGGTGGTTACAAATTTTTTTTTTATCATGGACAATGTGTGTTAATTACTGTAATAAGATAGATGCATGGTAATGCATAAAAGAGGAGAGAGAATAAAGGGGTTGGGAGGGGGGGGGGGACTTGGTTATGCCTTCTAGAGGAAGAACAGTTTGAAGTGTTGATGCGTACGGCGGATGAATGTGGGGTGGGAAGAGATGTAGATGGGGGGATAGGGAAGATAGATCAGGCCTCACACAGTCACACACTTGAGTTGACAGGCCTCACGCCATACCCTTTCACCAGGGAGAGAGAAGAGCATAGCACTCAAATCTGTTTTTCATTCATCAAAGTCTGAAGCCAATAAGGCATTACATCACTTATATAGGTACAAGAAAAATCCTAAGACTAATCTCAACCATAGAAACAGTTTTCTATGTGCATCTTTCTTGTCTTCATGTGGCTGTTTGGTGCTCTTTTTTTGAGCTGCTGCTGCTGGTAAGCTCTGCTTTTTGCTGCTCTGCCTTGGTGTTGGTTGGTGTAGTGCAGCTTTGCCTTTGTCCTAATTTGGATGAAGTGCAACTTAGAGCTGCTGCTGCTACCTGGATTGTTTCTTTCTCAGAGCTTCTAGGAGATTTTCAAAATTCTATTTTTTCTTCTTTTTGTTTTCTGGTTTTTGGCCATCCCTGTTTTGAGGCAGGCATTTTTGTTTTGCTTTCCTTCGGTTGTAATTTTTCTTCTCTTGTCCCGGGGCTTCGCCCTTTTCTCTCTTTCAATTCAAATTTACCATTTAGCAAAAAGAAAAAAAAAACCATAGAAACAGTTAATGTTCAAGATTAAAACTCTTTAAATAAAACCTATGGACCATACTTGCATAACTCTACAAACTCCAAACAATTAAGTAAATAAAGCAAATTAAATTAATGAGTCTATGGACTAGATTGGCTGGGCCCAAAGGACTGGTCAGCCCATGGGGTCATGGGCCTACATCAAGTGTTCGGAGGAAAAAAGAAGCCAGCAAACAGTCTTGACAAGGCTCAAAGCTTTGATAGTCTTCATTAAAGGAGCTTGAGTGGAGTCAGCACCAAAGGAGACTTAACTCATTACCAAATTCATGAATGGGCTGAATTCTATTGAAAGCTTTGACAAGGCATAAATTTACAAGCGGATGGATGAGTTATCCAATCTTCTACTGCCCCCATGGTGGATATTCCAGCATTTTAACATCAGTAGTCTATTACTGTATTCGACTCCAACTAAGAAGACATCTAGAAGGCAAACACTGAATAAAAACTCTGACTAAAACTTAGCATGATAGTAGCAAACTGTAAGGATTCCTAACATAATGTGACATATGATAGAAACTTCCGAAGAACTTAGACGTGTGAATTATTCAGTCTGACTAGATTCACTTAAGCAGGACCTTATATGATAGGACGATGTTGGGGAAGATAACTAATAACAGGGTGTCTTTGTAATTTCTCCAACCACCACTTTGACCATTCTGTATTGACTGGACATATAGTGCAACACTGATAGTTTCCAACTTTGGCCACAATCTAATCCACCAGCCTGATATGAGCCATCGGCTCCAAAGTAGCTGCGATGCTCTAACTGTCCTTGGTAGCTGCCTCACTCTGCTTCCTCAAAAGTTCCTCTTCCTTGCAATCCTAAGCTCGCTTTTCTTGCAACACACCTCTAGGTCATTGTTATCATCATCATAAAATGAAATTACCTCTTCTTTATTGCCTCAAAAAATCACCTGGCATACTTCCTATTTAACCTTTTTTTCTATACTCTTGGACAATTTTTCTTTTCATGACATCAAACAGTGTCTGCACTCCTTGTTTATGGCCCTGGGCCCCTGAGCACATTCAGGCATTTAGCAAATTGGCCTGACCTATAAGCCAAGTGTTATTTCAGCAGTGTGACTCTCCCAGTTACCACCTTCCTGTCTGTAGTAGATACATTCAATGCTGATTCTTGTGTCCAGCGCCTGACCATGAGCCCAAGCAGGATCTATTCCACTTACCATAAAAGTTTTCCTAAGGTAACTACAAAAAGCTAACATGCTAGAGGTGCAGGCCCATTTAAGATCATCAAGAAGATCAGTTCCAACATATAGTTCTTAGACCTACCAATGGAGTTGGCCATTATTGTCATGTTCAACATGGAAGTTCTAATCATCAATCATGATAGATGAGCACTATCTTCCTATTCCTCCAAACTCCAAAGATTTCATAGGAAATTGAAGATGCTATGTAGATGAGAGCTATAGGGATTGGATAGATGATCATTATCTTCTTATTCCTCCAAACTCCAATGATTCCATTGGAAATTAAAGATGTCCTCTATGATCAGATTGTATCTACTGGTCAAGGTGGCTATTAGAATTTTTTAGAAGTGGAAAGGAAGACCTTGCTCTCAACTACCATGCACAGTCCTTGCTATGGTGGAGTTGTGTCAGTCCAGGGATAGCTAATGCATGCTACGCTCATGGTCCGGTCCACATCTGTAGTGGGCCGACCCAACAGCCCAACGACCTAAAGAAGGTACATGGACTGCTTGGGCCTAGATACAATGTCCAGAAGAAGGCGTAGTGCTAGAAGGCAATGACCTTACTTGAAGCCTGCTGGTTGTGTGGCTTAAGTGGGTGCCGATTCACAGATCACCATCAAGCTTTTGTTTAGGTTTGATTCGCAGAATGATTCCTTGATTATCCTTCATCAACCTCATCACTAACCTTCTTGAAAGTCAAAAGTCAATGCACAAACTTGAAATGCAACTATTAGTTCTGGCACAAACTTGAAAGTCAAAAGTCTAGGAGAAGGAATAGACTGTTCTCCTAAGAAATGGAGGGTTCTTTCAAGTGAATGTTATTTCTTTATATTTGAAAATTGAATATATCATTTTTGAATAATAGAAACAATTCCCACTAGACAATATATGGAAAAGCTTAGAGAAAAATTAAAATACATGCAGTTATTAATATACGTAAGGTCTACAAAATGATGTCAGTGTAGTTTATTTGAACTCCAAGTATATATCTAATGGATATTTAAGATTAAGCATTGTGTGTGCGATTTTATTGGAAACTAGTACAAAAGGACTGTAGAGAGTTGATGGCAGATATTAAGGATGAAATTTCTTTGTATGACTAAGTGTTTGCTTTGTGTTCTGGGCTGTTGAAGACCCATGTTTATGGCGTCCTGATGGAAACTTGGGCCAGCAGGTTTTTTTTTTATTTTTTTATTTTGTGGTAGTAGTTTTCTTAGTGTGTGTGTGGAAACGGTGTGGGTACACTGGTCATCTGATTATTTAGTGGGATTTAAATTCCGAACACTGCATTTAATTGGGCAAAGGTGGGTGGAGAACTGTGAATAGCTTTCATAGAAATATGGATTTGGGAATTAAGCTCATTGACATTGTGGAAGTGTGAGTGGGGCAGTTGGATTTGTGTGCATGTGGATTTGATGGTCTTCAAAGAACTGTTTGCTACACTTCTTTCCCATACTAAATTATTTTCCATCAGAAGTCCTCAGGGCATGTACACTTGCATGGGTGTGCATGGGTGTGTTAATGGTTGTCTAAACAGCAGCATGTCATCCTAATATTAGCCTCTCATCAAATCAAATTGGAGTTGTTGGCATATCAGCATGTACTGAATCTTCTGTGAACTTATTAGGGTTGCATGAATCAATGGGTTGCCAGAACCCATTCCCAATGTGCTTCCCATTCCATTTTTTTATTTCTTTTTATGATGAAACTTGGATGTAGGTTCCAAACTAGATGCATGCAAAACATAAGATCATCGGTAGTGGAACATATTATCATAGTCATCATGTGATTGACTGTATTCCAAATCAAAGCATTAAAGGTCATTATGTGATTGATTGTATTCATAATCATATGCACATGTTTTTGTTTGTTCTCTTTTGAGTAATGCGATTAGCCTATTGATTATTCATTTTAAAGATATGGACAAGACTTGGACGACACTGGATAGTCAAGATCGCACGGTGAGAATGGGTCGGGAGTATCGTGATGGGGTGAAGTCATTTATTGAATTTGCAAAGGTGAATGCTAGGGATGCTACTGAGATTTGGTGCCCGTGTAGGGTTTGCAAGAACAATCGACGGCATGACTGCGACACTGTGAACTTTCATATTTACCGTTGGGGTATGCAAGCATCCTACAAGACCTGGATTTACCACGGAGAGATAACACCTCCTATGGATGATGTTGTCGAATCGGAACATGGGGGTGATAGTGATTATGAGGATCGGGATGAATATCAAGAAATGATGGAAGACCATTACATGGGAACTTACACCAACGCTGAGGCCATCCATAGTAACGCAATGCGTCACTTTGAAAGAATGTTGGATGCTTCTCAGCGCCCTTTGCACCCGGGTTGCTCTCCAAACAACACTCTGCTAGATTTTGTAATTAAGATGATGGAGCAAAAGGTGGAGGGAAAGTGGAGCAACAAATCGTTCAACAATGTGATGCAGATACAGAAGGCACTCCTGCCAGACGATAATTTGGTTCCAGATTCAATTTATACAGCGAAAAAGATACTGCGTGACTTGGGTTTGGGATATGAGCACATTGATGCTTGTCATAATGATTGCGCCTTGTTTTGGAAGGAGAACATAGATTTAGAAAAATGCCCGATATGCGGGGAGTCCAGATACAAGCTAAATGATGGGAAGGGGAAGAAGATACCGCATAAGGTTTTACGGTACTTCCCGTTGATACCGAGGTTGCAGAGACTTTACATGTCCAGAAAGACTGCCACACACATGAGATGGCACGGTGATAAATGCAAAGATGATGGGATAGGTAGGCATTCGGCCGATTGTGAGGAATGGAAGGGTCTTGATAATGAACATCCGGATTTTGCTGGGGAGACCCGTAATATAAGGCTAGGGCTAGCCTCTGATGGGTTCAACCCTTTCGGGGACATGAGCACGTCTTACAGTATGTGGCCTGTCATACTTATACCGTACAACTTGCCACCATGGATGTGCATGAAGGAGCCATTCTTCATGATGTCATTGCTTATTCCTGGACCGCATCAGCCTGGTAATGATATTGATGTTTATCTTCGACCCTTGATTGAAGAGTTGAAGGACTTATGGGAGAATGGTATTGAAACTTACGATGCCTCTAGCAATGAGAGCTTTCAAATGCGTGCGGCTTTGTTGTGGACCATAAACGACTTCCCTGCATATGGTAACTTGTCTGGGTGGAGTACTAAAGGGTACAAGGCTTGTCCCACTTGTAATGAAGACTCCTTATCCGTCAGGTTGAGAAGGAAGATTGGTTACACGGGCCATAGATCTTTCTTGCCTAAGCGGCACACTTGGCGACGTAGCAAGGACTTTAATGGAAAGGTGGAGAATCGAGTGAAGTCATTGGAGTTGCCGTCGGGGGAAAAGGTACAAGCACAATTGGAGCGGCTTCCTGATACAAGGTTTGGGAAGCACTCTAATAACAAAAAAAGACCACGTGACCCTGAAGACTTAAACTGGACAAAGAAAAGCATTTTTTATGAGCTACCGTACTTTAAGAAACTAAAGCTTCGACACAACATTGATGTTATGCACGTGGAGAAGAATATATGTGAAAGTCTTCTCTGCACAATGGTGAGCTTAGACAAGAAGAGCAAGGACACAGAGTATGCCCGTTTGGATTTGGCAGATATGAACATTAGACAAGAATTGCATCTACGAAAAAGAAGCAATGGAACACAAGAGAAGCCCCGTGCATCCTACACATTAGGCCCGAAGGAGAAGGATGGTTTTTATCAATATTTAAAATCGATCAAGTACCCAGACGGCTATGCTGCGAACCTCTCGAGGTGTGTGACCTCAAAGAATGGGAGATTAGCGGGCCTGAAAAGTCATGACTGCCATGTTCTACTGCAGCGTCTCTTTCCGATTGGTATGCGTGGGTACGTGAACAAAGAGATATGCACAACACTATTTGAGCTAGGTAGCTTCTTCGAGGACATTTGCTCAAAGACTTTGAAATGGAGTCATGTGGAAGAATTGGAAAATAAGATAGTCCTCATACTGTGTAAGTTGGAAAGGATTTTTCCACCGGCATTTTTTGATGTAATGGTCCATTTGGCAGTTCATTTACCACGTGAGGCTATGCTCGCTGGACCGGTGCAATATAGATGGATGTATCCAATCGAGAGGTGATTCCCTTTGTCATTCTTTAAATTGTTGATTAGTATCAGAGGTGATTGTGTTTAAGATGCTGTTAAATTTTTTCATCTTGATATTAATGTATGTGTTTCTAGGTTTTTGGGAACATTGAAGGGCTATGTTACCAATCGAGCTCGGCCAGAAGGTTCGATCGCGGAGGCATATATTGCTAAAGAGAGTGTTAATTTTATGAAGATGTACCTAAAGGGAGAAGTTCCTGAAGAACGGAATGATGATGGGGGCGAACAAGGCCTAGAGTTGGGTGTCTTCACCCAACGCGTCTGGCCCTTTTCACCTATCAAGAGGGCTCCTAATGTGTCCGATAGGGAACGCAGCATGGCCCATTGGTTTGTGTTGTATAACACTCCCGATGTCATACCTTATCTAGAGTAAGTGGTTCAGTTTAACTAATTATATTTGTTACATGTAAACTTTCTGATATTCCTATATGTCACACTGATTATGTGTCACTAATACCCTGAGTAGGGAGCACAAGAGGCAAGTGAATGAGCGAGGTGTACGCAACATCACCAATTTACAACGGGAAGAGTTTTCTGGATGGTTCAGAGATCATGTACGTACAACAGATGCATTCTAAATGTTATCAACTAAAAACATGAAAATCGAATTTGAACTAATTTTAAGAAACTAATGCAGATAAACCAACTTAGATCTCGAGGGTCTCCAGAAGCAACAGATGCATTGTGGGCATTAGCAAATGGTCCTAGTTGTCTGGTGTATCAATACTCGAGTTGTATAGTTAATGGTGTCCGGTTCGTCACCATAGACCGCGACAACCGTCACAAGAGCCAGAATAGCGGGGTGGTCGTCGAGGGGGACCACAATGAGGAAAGCATTGACTTTTTCGGTTACTTGACCAACATTTTTGGATTGTCATACATCAATGGTTCTGAAGTTATTTTGTTCAAATGTGAATGGTATAATACAGGTCATAAATCTAAAATAAATATCGAGGCACATGTCACAAGCATTTACGTTAGGGATCATTGGTATGAAGAGGATCCCTTTGTCTTGCCAAATCAAGTAAATCAAGTGTTCTATGTCAATGACACCAAATTAGGCCCAAATTGGAAAGTCGTGGAACGGGTCAAGCATCGGGGTGTTTGGGATGTGCAAGAGCGGGATGAGGAAAAAGAGCAAAATGTGGTAAACGAGCCATACCAACAGGAAGAAGCCATTGAAACTGTCTCAGTATCTGTTGCCGAGGATTTTTCCTTTTGTTACACTAGGGATGACATTGAACCAGATATCATCCCTGAGGATGATGAACCTGCAGCCATTGGTGATGAGCCAATTGCTGGCGATGGTGGTGACGAGGATGAAACATTGGCAGAGTACATAAATGAAGAGGAAACTGATCAGTCTGACCCTGATATTGATTCTGATATGGAATTATGATATGTAAACTTCATTTCTTCATGTGTGTGGACAAGGATTACATGCAATGGAATCATTAATTTTACTTTCATTTGTTTGCCACTATTGTGACTTTTTTTTTTAATTTTTATATGTTTGATCCCTTTATATATTTATGATCCCTTTGTCATTTTTTATCATAGCGGTCCAAAAAATGCCGAAAAAAAGAAAAACTGATGTTCCTCCCGGCGCATTGTCTCAAAAGAAGAATGCTTATGAGTTAGCTAGAAATAAGAATATTGTACGCAACATGGCCCGAATGAGTGAAATTGGCGCACAGCGATTGGTACAGGCAATCCAAAATCCATCTCGGCGTCAACTCTCTGTTGAAGACGAGCATGATGACGTCGACAAAGAGTATAGACCATCCGGAAGTAGTGAGGATGAAGAAGAGTTAGAAGATGAGGTTGTTATATCTAATATCAAAATTTAAACACTTGTGATATTTATTGCATGTATACTAACTAAATGTGTTTTTGTCGTAATTCTTGATTTTATCTTAACTTATTGTGTTATTCAGTTCACACACATGGCCCCAGGGAGACGTAGACAATGCCAATCAGCCGGCATTCAAGCATCGGTCCCAGATCGTATTGCCAATCAGGGTGAGATCGGTGCCACCCAGCCCGATGTATCTAGCCAGCCTACTACAGACAGCAGCGTAGGTAAGAAATATTTGACCCTATTATCTTTTTGAACTTATTAGCCTGATTGCATTTTTTTATGATTACTAATTCATATTTGTTTGTGTTGGTTGTAGCATCATCCTCTCGACGTGTACGGGGTAGGGTGGTGGGCCATGAGTCAGAGAAGAGGATGAGGATTTTGGGCAGTAGGATGTCTGTTCCGCTAGGTGCACAATCGGGGGCATTTGAGGGTATAAATGCCTCTACATTTGCAATCGATCTGGGGAGTCATATTCGCAGGCTTGCACCTTTAAACAAAGAAACATGGGGAGCAATTGATGATGGGTGTAAGGAGGCAATCTTTACTGCAGCTGCGGTAATAAAACAATCTTATACTTTCTAATCTATATGCATAGGCTTTACTGCTTACTTTTCACACTTGTGGGTTTGAAATGACAGCAAAAGTATGACTTTGGAGACTGGAAGACCGATGCATGTGTGGCAAATGCAGTCGGGAAACTAGCGATGCATATTTATAGGGAGTTTAGGGCGGAGCTACACAAAGCATATAAGAAATTGTTGGAAAACGGCCACGATCCAAAGCAATACCCACATGATATGCAGAGGGCGGCCCAGTGGGTCTGGCTGATAGAAAACAAATGGGAGACACCAGAGTGGAAGGTATCTAAATTGTATTTCTTGATTTGCTTTCGGTACATGGTTTAAATTAGTGTCTACACTATATTATCCACACATCAAGTTACTTAGTTGAATTCACAGTAATTCATTTGTAATTAGGGAAGTGAGAATTTAGAAGGAAATGTTATTATTAATTGTGGCATCTTCTGTAATCGTCATCCTTCAACTTGGGAGACTACTGTTGTGGGGCAAAAGAGATGCCGATCATTCCATTCTGACTTACCACGTGGCCACCACTCACCATCTTGAAAGGACTTCAAATTAAAGTAGAAGCACACATTTTTTAGCTCCCTGAACTTGTATCATTTAGCATCCATGCACAAGTTTTTATGTTCCCTGAAGTTTCTTTTAAATGGTTATGTTCCCTCAAGTTTCTTTTAAATAAGCTAACTACATTGTCTATTACTTGTAACTTTCAACGCAAGTCACAAAAGAATTCAGAGACCCGGAGCAAAGTGAAGACACTTCATACATCTGGATCTCGATCATTTGCAGCCCAGTACTCGATCATGCAGGCAGATAAGCAACAGGCTCCTCCCTCTCAACCTGATTTATATAAACAGCGACACTATAGCAAGAAAAAGAACAAATGAATCACAGATCATGCTGAGGAGACACATGTGAGTTGTTTCATTAACAATATTGTAGATCCTAGTTTATTTCAGTTGCCTAACATATATTAGTTACATGACATATTTAAATGCTTTGATAATGCAGCAAAAAATGGAGGAGGCACTATCGCGGCCTGAAATTAATTCTCCAATGGCTGAGCAACAGGTGATCGAGAATCTGCTAGGGAAGAGGGTCGCAAGGAGGCAAGGGTATCGCTCGAGGGGGCCATCATCATCTTCTACTGGTATCTTGATGTCTTCTGAGATGAGCACCCTACGGCAGCAACTAGCTGATTCGTTGAAAGCACAAGAAGAGTTACAGCGACAGTATGAGGACTCGCAGAAGCAAATGCAAGATCAGGCAGCTATGCAGGTTCACATGCAGAGTCAGATTCAGTTGCTGCTTTCCCGGGTCGGTATGGATGGTTCGGGCTCCTCCGAAAGATGAGGATTTGATGGTTTTATGAATTGGCATGGGTCATCCCTCTAATAAGTTCATTTTGCTCCTTACTGGCCAAGTTTCATGGTGTACTTTGGATATTTGATGATGATTAGATTTTAGTTGGGATTTACTTTATTGAGATATTTAACTTTTTTTTACGTGGGATATAACATTTTATGTGGCATGGACAAGTTTTATGATTGGTTTTAGTTTATTGGTGACTCATTATTTTTTATTGTGTTATGATGAATGTGGGATTATTTATTGTTTATCAATGCTTATGCTTGTGTAATGTTGAAAATGTATATTTCAACAAGAAAATATTGTATAGGAATTTTTTCTGATTTTTTAAATTATTTCTTAAATGATAAGAAAATCTATTTCCCAACGCACTCTTTGTATCTCCAAAAGTAAATTTCCTGCCCTTGTTGGAGACATATCCCGACGCTTCAACACGTCGGGATGCGTATTACCGGCATTGTGTATGCATCGTCAAATATGTATTCCGACGCTAGTATGTGTGTTGGCAAATGTATAATCGACGTTATTATGCGTCGACAGTTAGGTAAATCTATTTCCCAACGCACTCTCTGCGTCGCCAAAAGTAATTTTCCTGTGTCGTTGAAGACATTTCCCGACGCTTCAACACGTCGGGATCTGTATTACCGGCATTGTGTATGCGTCGTCAAATATGTATTCCGATGCCAATATCTGCGTTGGCAAATGTATAACCGATGTTATTATGCGTCGGCAGTTAGGTAAATTTATTTTCCGACGCACTCTCTGCGTCGCTAAAAGTAATCTTCCTGCGTCGTTGAAGACATTTCCCGATGCTTCAACACGTCGGGATATTTATTACCGGCATTGCGTATGTGTCGTCAAATATGTATTCCGACACTAGTATGTGCGTTGGCAAATGTATAACCGACATAGTTATGCGTCGGCAGTGAAGTGAGGTTGACCATTAAGTTCGATTTTTTGCCGACGCAGTTGACATTGCCGACGTTTGGGACGACGCACCATTGCGTCGGTGAATGGCCCTTTTTAGCCGACGCTGAGCATTATTACGTCGGGTATGGTTTTCTTGGCATTAGGTTGCCGACGTGGTGCTGACACATTGTACTACGTCGGTAAAGCCTGTCCCGACGCAATTCTAATTTTTCAAGACGCGGTGAATGCATTGGCAAAAATGTATTTTGTTGTAGTGTTTTGTTTTTGTTTTTCTTCTTGTGCTTCATGAAGGGCTGGAACTCAAACACTCTTTTACATGCACCATGTCCCTAACCAAACATGTCACTAACCAGTTAAGTGTGTTATCACCACCCCAAAATGCCAACATTGAATTTTGTGGATCCAATAAATAAAAATTTCCATAATTACCTAGTTCCAAAGTTACCTAATTTATATATATATATAAGCAATAGGGAAGAGGTGATGTGAGGGGTGCCACGTCACCAGTTAGTTGCTCTCCTTTCAAAGAAATAGAAAAGGAAAAAATGGCCAAACTAGACTTTGACGTGGTTGACTACTCTCGAAATCTTCAATTCCACATTCAACTTTGATTTCATCTTCTTCTCCAAAAACATTGAACTCATTTTGCTGCAATGAACTCTTAAGCTATCATAAAATCTCTCATAAACCTTTCCTTATATCTTATATGGTAAACAACTATTCAAATCGTTATTAGCTCCTAAAATCTCTCCATAAATCACGTCTAAAAATATCTTTCTATCAATTCTAACGGCATGTTTCATTTTCCACGTATATCCTCCATGCCTCCTTTGCGTTTTCTCTGAATCTCTTTCCTACTATCCTCATTTTGGGTTTTCTTGTTTGGTTGGTAGTTCTTAGAATAATTTCAAATGGAAAAAGAATGATTCCATCTTGGTTTCTTTCTTCTCGTGCTATTTTGAACAAGCAAGGCATTTTAGCATAAGGATTATGCTCAAGCTGATTGATGATCCTCATGTTGATTTGGTTGCAATTGTATCTGATGCAGTTGTTACAAATGTACTAGCGCTTCAGGGCCCACGTCCAACGGGAGCCTCAAAACAAAATGTAAGTGCTTTTAGGGACGGGTGGTCTAATATAAATTTAAATTAAGGTTTCAAATATATAAAGGAGACCATTTAGGAAAGGAGATAAAAAAAAGGAGATTATGCTTTGTTTGGTTAGATATGGTAACGAACATAAGAGAGAAATCTAAAAGCCTTGTGGTCCAATAAAACATAAAAACATCTCAAAATTAAAAGAAAGAAAGAAAGAAAAAGAAAATACCTTAATAATGAGCCCTGTAGTAATCAATAGTATAAATGAGCCAATCAAAGAACCCGTATAATTGGACGGATAAATATCTCTAGCATCCCACGTGCAAAAAAAAAAAAAAAAAAACAAAGAAAGAAAAGATACGACCCAATTTTACCCATGCTAAGCTTGGGACTTTATTAATAATAATAAATAATTCAATTGACAGAGCCAAAGAAGTATCATTAAAGAAACTATCATGTCTACCAAGTGGGAGTACAAAAACAAAAAAAAATGTAGCGTTTGGTTCGCTGTAATGAAGGTCGGAATGGAATGGTCATTACCCCGTTTGGTTCGCAAAAAAGTGCCGGAATGACCATTACCTCCGGAATCACCATTCCTTTATGTAGAGGAATGGTCATTCCACTGGGGAGGCAGAGGAATGGCCATTCCATTTCTGCCTAACTTTTGGTTGAGACGAAAATACCATTTTTAACATTAGCCCTAAAAACCCTTCTCTAGACGGAAGCCGAGGTCGGGGACGACGGAAAGCTCCATGGCACCGTCCGGAAGTCCACCTCCTCCCACCGGTCGATCTCTGGCATGACACCCCGGCCATCGAACCTCACCGGAGCTGAGATCTATAGCCTTAGCTCGACGAGGAACCCGATGCCATGGGGATTGAACTTCAACTACTCTAACTTCTTCTTCGGCGTCGGTGGCGGGAGGATGTGGAATTTCGGGCAGGGGGGGGGTCTATTCTTTCGGGCCGACGCCGAGGCCGTCGAATTTTGATCAGGAGGGGATGTCGCCAAGGTTTGGGTTCTATCCAGACGATCTACAAATCAGCAAAACTTGACGCAGCGACAGCCGACCACTTTCTTTGGAGTCGGCGATAGACCAGGATCCTTCTTTTTCACAATATAATGTAGACCCAACCTTCTGCGCTCATAATTGAGTGTGGCCCACCGAAAATCTGATTTCTCCCCTTTGATCAGCACCGATGAAACCGACGTAACTCTCTGGCCTTCTTCTCTTTACTATAGCCTAATTGAAGCCTGAACCAGATCCTCGATGATCTGGTCATGACCCGCAATTCGATCGGTGCTACAGCAAACCGATATCCTCTTTGCTGCAACACAAGTGGCCCACCAAGATCAACTGTGATCAACCTTCCTCTCAATTTCCCTCTTGAAACGAAGATCAATCAAAACTTTGAGATTCAATCCGTCAATCGAGATGGAAATTGAGCAATCCGAATCTCAACTTTTTCATAAAAATTCATACAAGGGTATTTTGGTCAATTTTATGTAAATTTTATTCCATTCCGGGCATCATTCTAGCGTACCAAACGCAATAATAGGAATTCAGAATTCTATTACTAGGTTGATTCCTCAGCGTACCAAACGTTGGAATGAAATTGACTATTCCTGCCTCATTCCATTCCAGACTCATTCTACTCTCCATTCCATTCCTGCCTAAAACTATTCAAGCGAACCAAATGCTACCTAAGAAAAATTATGAGATTAAGTCATCCTTAATGATTCAAGGAATTACATGTGGGCCATTAACTCAGCCGCTAAAACATTTATATGAAATTATTATAAAAATCTTCCAACAGATGATATCATACCATATGTATGGATCCAAGCCATATCTAATCTTCCTTCAAAGTGTAACGTCCTCTCTTCCCTCTCCATTAGTGAGACCCATTGATGGGCCGGGGATGGTTAGGATGGCTTGAGGTTTGAAAAGATAAAGATACCAAGCTTCAAGAAAAACAACTTAAATAACCAAAAAAACAAAAAAGTTATGAAGTATGAATGGACTGAAATAATCAAAAATAAATAAATAAATAAAGTTATGGGGTATGAATGGAGAGAGAGAGAGTGTGTGTGTGTGTGTGTTGTACCTGGGTAGGGGCGATGGAATACCTAAGAGAAAAAGTGGACTAACGTGCTAGGTTGTGAACCTGCTCTTCAGCATGAGCTTATGCGGTTGGAGTATAAACACAAGCATAGGAAAGATTATTTTATTGATCTCAAAGATTGATTGATGGAGAAGATTTAGGAATTTAAATCAATTCGTTGGTTGAATCTAAATTACAAAGATTTCATGGGCAAAGGATAAAGATTGATTGATTAAAGGAAAGTTTAAAATTGAATGGGATGAATTTTAGGGGAGTTTGAGAAGATTTAGAACTTTTATTTGTGATGCCACGTGTCATTTTTTTGGGATGCCCACATGGAGCCCTTGAAAAATAAAAAAAATTGAGAATGCGCCACATGTCGCTCCCCCATGAATTCACCTACTGCTTTAATATATATAACTAGTGCAATAGGCCTGTCATAATTAAGAAATTATTAGAATTTATAACTAGAAATATATCTAAATATCTAAATAAATTATAAATGAATATTAATATATAATTCATAATAAAGATGGAAACTCATTAGAGAAATTTTAGGTAGGTGGAAATATTTAGGGAAAGATCAAGTAAATAGTAAAGATTTTAGGACATTGATTTGATTATATTTGTGCTTAGCCATAAATTGAGTGCCATTTCAAAATTAAATATGGATATTGGAATTAATTGGCTTCCACAATGGGCCCCACAGATTAATTAATCCTACCAAATATCCAAAGAAAAATAAGGAGAAAAATACCCATAATGGGCCCTACAGATTAATCTTACTAAATATTGAAAGGAAAATAATAAGAAAAAAGTAGTAGAATATAGCCTATGAAAGTGGCCCGCGCTTATTGTGTTGGTATAAAAAAAAGTGGACCTTGTAAATTGTGAGTTTGAAAATAAGGAAGACTTTGATTTCATAACTAAAGAGAAGTTCTTATTTTATGCTATGTTTTAGGAAAAGGATAAGCTATTATTTTATGCTATGTTTTAGGAAAGAGATACGTATCTTATTTCAAGTATATTTTAAATTTGCATTGAGATATTTTAGGTGATGAGATTAGGTTAGAAGGGTAATTCTGGAATGTAGCGTTGCAGAAAGTTTGAGGATGGGCATTGCTTTACTATATATAATATGAGAGCTGCTAAATACACACTGATTTTTTCCTTCCCCACGAAATTTCTCTTTACACCTAACACTTAAGTTAAAAATTTAACAAAATTACTCTCTACACACATCATTTTTCCAAAACTACCCTAACCTATATCTTTTAACTTCTCTCTGAACTCCTTTTCCCTGCCCGTCTCCCTCTCCCTACCCACCCTCCCTCTCCATCTCCCTCGCCCACTCCCTGCCCGCCCTTCGCCCTCCACCTGTTCTCCCTCTCCCTCTTTCGCTCCCCATCTCCCAGTCTCTCTCCCTCTCCCCGCTCGCCCTCCACCTACTCTCCCTCTCTCTCTTTCTCCCTCTGTCTCCTTATCCTTGCCCGCTTCCGCCCACCGCTGCCCTCTCTCCCTCCCTCTTTCTACCTCTCCATGCTGACCTCAGCTCGCTGGCCACCATCGTCTACTTACCCTCTCCCTCTTTCTCTCTCCCTCCCTCCCTCTCTCTCTCTCTCTCTCGCTCCCTCTTCCCCTCCGACGGTGCTACCTAAGGGGGGGGCGGGGTGGCGGCTAGGGTGGGGGTGGAGATAACACTACAACAATCTGCACTTTTGCCGGCGCTAAATAAGTGCCGGTAAAGGTCCAGAAAACGCCGAGAAAAACTATTACTGGCGATTTCTCTTGCGCTGGCAACCCGCCGGGAAAAGTATGCCAGTAATGCCCATTGCCGGCGAAAAATAGGTAGCGTCGGGAAAAAGTATACATTGCCGGCGTTTTATTTCACCGGTAAAGAAGTTTATTTTAAAAAAAAAAATTTAGAAAAACTTTTGTCAGCGTTAATTTTGCATCGGGAAAAGATTTACAATTTACGAAAATTCTTTTTTAAAAATTTTTTGCCGGCGTTTTATCTCTCCGGGAATAAATTTTTTTTAATATAATTTATTTATTTATTTATTTGATTTTTAATTTTCTTTTCCTATATATACATCAGTTCATTACAACTTCCAACCTGTGTCACATGAATAAATTGAAATCGCTAATTCCATTATCCAAGACCAAACCTACTACACCCAACATCCATTTCCATTCCAAAATCATCAAAAAATGAAACAAGAAAATTCATTCCACTTCATATTAATATTCAAACATCCTTTCAACATTGAAAGCACTTTACCATTACCATTACAAAATTAAAACAACTGGTAACATTCTACTCTGTACCAACATTCAAATGCCAATGAAAATTTACATATTCATATATGATCATTTCCTTGTTGTACCATTCCAACACCTGCACTATTGTTTTAAAAAACTTCATGCATCTCATTTTGGCATATAGCAATGT
Organism: Umbellularia californica; assembly: GCA_028538565.1. Taxonomy (NCBI): domain Eukaryota; kingdom Viridiplantae; phylum Streptophyta; class Magnoliopsida; order Laurales; family Lauraceae; genus Umbellularia; species Umbellularia californica. The sequence continues at coordinate 32,573,336 of JAPQWN010000006.1, forward strand.
GATACTCTGCATACTTGGCCTTCATGTTGGCTGCATCCTAGCTGCATGGACTCTTTTAACAAAAATTTTTTTTCAATTTTCATTCAATCTGCATAAAAAAAATAGCAAAATTAACATATGATTAAGAATGCCATATGCACAACTTTGAGTGAAACTATATATAAACAAAGCAACTGAAATCAATTATGAAAACAGTGCAATTCTTCCCTAGAACAGAGAGATTCCATTAAATCAAGTCCATAGAAAAAATACATCATAGAATGAAATTAAAAGTCTTTGGAGGAATATAAGAGAAGGACCCAAGGTTTAGAGCAATAAACTTGGATCTTGGATTTGAAAGTAATGGGGCCAGCATTTATGATTGATATCATTGAAGATCTATCACATGATATATATATTCCCCCAAAACAAAAAATTTATTGGGCTCAGATCTCTGTTTCTAACATTACTTGTGTACAACAAGACCCATGAGTTTCTTCCTGATCAAGAACAAGAACAAGAACAAAAATTATGATAAGTTACTAAGTCATCCAAATTTTCTAACTGTTCCAACATCAGAAAGATCCCAGAACTTTGTACATGTTTGAAAATTCTAGCAGTAAGTAAAACACACCATGCTGATCTAGTTTGATGGGCGAAGTGACGCTAATGATGACAAAAACACTAAGCAGATGGGGGCCAGATGTGATTTTTCTTAAGTGGGCTGCTCCCTCTAAACCATGTACTCTCTGCATTCCAAGCTTTAACAGTGTTTATTACTGATTTGGATACAAAGTGGACAAGGCTCAAAAACAGTATCCTATCTAATGTGTTGTGTTTGAGTTTCTACACTTTCCCAACTGTCCAACAAAACAGATAATCATTCATCCTATAAAAGTATTCAAACTAATTGCAATTTGGCATACATCCATATGATCCATAAAAGTTAACCTATAAAAATAAAAATACAGTACCTTTGCACCATTGGGAAGATGTGGCCACTACTTGAACTCAACCCATGAGGCCAAAATCGATAGTAAAATCAATTGCATCTGAGGGAAGACTTGTTCCTATAGACATTGTTAAAACATTCTCTAAACCATCTCTTTGTGAAAATATACACTCAGTGTTCTTGTGTTTTTACTTCAATGTAGTAGGTTCACATTAACAGAATGACATTCTGTATTCCATATTTAGAATTTACCCCTTTTGATAGCTAGAAATTAGAAGGAATTAGATTATGCTCGCCTTTAGAGGAGAAAATGTCCCTTCCGTTGTTCTGCACCTTCTCTGGCCAAGAATTCCTGTGGGAGTAGAGTATTACTGGTGTGATTCTTGGTGTTACTTATTGCTAATAGATACATAGTCCTTCTAAAGGCAATAGATGCAAGCATAATCTAATTCCTTTTCAATAGATAGGAGAGTCACATCCAAACAAGGCAATAGATGCAAGCATAATCTAAAGTGTTTGCACTTTGTAATAGATACATAGTCCATGACCGCCCAAAAATGGAACCATAGGAATAATAGAACCACAGAAGAAGCAAACAACACAGAAAATGGAACCATCTGGTAGCATTTGGATGTGATCGAAATTACAGGAAAAACTTCAAGGAATGGATGGCTAATAATTCTAAAAACCATCCATTCTAGAACTAAGTTTACATTCAAGCTCAGAAGTCGTTAGTACTGATTTCAACACAAAGCCAAAACGCATCAATATTAATGCGTTTTCTGATTTTTATGACACATGCACTATAAAACATATTCAGAAGCCAAAATATTCAAACCAAATGATGAATTGGTCATATCCAAATGTTAAACTTGTGGACTATATTCTGCCAATTGAAAGCCATGTGTTGCATTTACAAATCTCCTTTTCATCATGATCTGTGTTGATAAATTATAGGTCACTCTTGCATTATATGCATGATCATCCAAAATACCAAAGGAAAATTGCTCTAGATTGAACCAAAGGAAAATTGCTCTAGATTGAGTATCTGGTAGTGTCATTTGTGAGTATGAAATTGGTGACTAGAAATGCAATCTTTAAAGCATAGTCATTGAATCCACACAATTTTCAATTATGCAGTGATCCTCTGCAATTAAGTGTCACAATTTTATCTGTCATGCTATCAGAAATGTCTGTACATAGAGTGGACGAATGTAACACTTATGCCTAAGCATTGCCGCTTTAAAGAAGATTCATCAAGTTAATTACACCCTTTACTTTCTCCATAATCAGATAACATGTAGCCAAGTTATTAATAAGAATGGCTAGAAAGCCAAGTTTTTTGTGTGTGTGAGGAATAGTTGGGTTTTTAATCATTTTCCAATGTAAACACTAAAAACAATTGAATTTCTTTACATAAATATGGATTTGAACATTATATATAAATGAATAAACATGAAAACAAAATGGAAATGTGTCACATGAGATATTCAGGTTTTCATAAGATACTGATTAAACACAAGATAAAAAAAAAGATACTGATTGATAACTAGAGTTTTTTTGGTAGAGATTCATAACTAGAGTTGAAAGGAACAAGTGAGAATTTCCATTTTAGAACACCCCCAAGTTAGTATAGCTTCCAATACCTAGCTTCTTTTGTAAGACATTGGAGAATACAAGTAGACCGAGGTTCACTGTACTCCCTAGTTGTTTTTTAAGACAACATTGTTCACTTCCATCACCAACACCTTCTAATGACAAATATTTATAATGGTTTCTATTTGTTAATTGCAGAGATAGTATGATATGAACATAAAGATTACTAACAAGAATGAATAAGAAAAATACTTTCCACTTTGCTCTGTTAAAAAGAAGAGAGTTTGAATCTAACAAATGATTATATTAACCAATCTCAATGACAGCAGATATGATTGCTTCAGCTAAATGAGTATCCTCCTCTGCATTAAAGTAGCAACCTCGACTTTTTGCATCAAGAACTACTGTTTTTGAGACACCGCCACTATTAGATAAAGTCAACCCATTCCCTACTATCCAAAGGTAGTGCCTGCAATGGAAGCAAGCAAGTAAACAAAAAAAAAAAAAAAAAAAGAAAAGATACTGGAACTTGATCTATATAGCAAGTGTTAAAGTTATAGCATTGAATCTAGATACTTTTAAAGGTTTTATTTTTAATCTATATATAATACATTTTTGTATGTACTCTGCTCCTGACTATCCGTTATCAAGCCTGTTACATACAGCTGGGATTGTCTTCTGGGGAAGTACTTTTGAACAAACAAAAATGGCAATCCATAGTGGGACCAACCGCCACATGAATGGTTTACATTGTTGAAAAGTGGGCTCCACAGGATAAAAAGTGTCAAGTTTGAGCTTACTAGCAGTTCTCTATAGCTTTATATGTCCCATAAATACAAACTTTGCTTGTAACCATCGCACTCAGCTGGCATTCATCACCAATGAGAATAGCACGGTCTATGCCCAACAGCTGTATGTTGAGAGCCCAGCAACCTTGAGGGATACCATTTTTTTTAGCATGGTTGAAAATACATTTCACCAAACAATCACTAGACTATAACATATGCCCCCGTTCAACTACAAGACACATTACATCAAACACCTACAAGGCAACAACATGTGCCTCTCTTCAACTACAAGACATATTTCATCAACTACAAAGAAATAATCATCTTCCAACAAATGTCAAATTCTTCTCATACACTGCACAAAATAAATCAATACTCATCACAACAAAGCTCCTCTTCTTCCTTTCATCAAGGATTTCTTTTTTTATCCATTTGGGTATTCTCTTATCCATCAATCCAGTTGGGTTGTCAGTCATACCCAAACAAACAGTAAAACCTCATTTTCAATGATTCATCACAAACACATATCAACCCAATCAGAAAAAAAAGAAAGAAAAAAATAAAAACCCACATTGCAGGCACCATCAAGGAGAACAACAGAATGAAAAAAGAAAAGATGAAATCAAGTTGGAGAAGAAAGAAAAAAAATCACATACCGTATGGTTGTGCCCTGGATTTGCAGTTCGTGGGTGACCGTTGAAGATCGAAACACACTGTCGCAATAACAAGGCTTCTCCGGAAATCCCCAAATCACTCGAATGCCAGGAGGCCCTCTAGCATTCGGAAGTCCCATAAGAAATTGCTTCCTAAATGCTACTAATAAAAACATAGAAAATACACTCATTCAATTAACAAAACCCAAACAGTAGAAGAAAAACTAATAAAAACCAACAAAACCCACATATGCAACAAAACCGTGAACCAGAACCAGCTACCAACCTTTCTCAAACCCTCAGATGACCAAGTGAAATTCAAACTTCTTTGAGCAATATCGATTAAAACCGGATCTGGGTTTCTGTTATTGATGAAAACCAGAGCTGGTGGAGGAAATCAAACGCACCAGAACGAGATGACCTGATGAAGTTGTAAGGAGGCAATGCAGTTGACTTGATGAAGAAGAAAGAGAGAGATGCACTTGGAGCGGCTGCTGAAAATGGAAAGGGGGAATGCAAAGCTTCAAAGACGATGTAGAGAAAGAGGGGGCGCTGGAAATGCTCATGGAGTTAGTGGGCGCGGGAAATGAAAAATAAATCAAGAAACGAAAATAACTTCCCGGCGAAATTAAAGCACTGGCAAAAGCTTAATAACCTCATGACGCCAGGCGGGTGAACTTTGCCGGCGATCTAGGCATTTCGCCGGCAAGAAATGTAGCCTTTCCCGGCGACATGAAACTTATCGCCGGTAAAACATACCCTTTGCCGGCGAAAATAATAATTCGCCGCTAATATTTTAACTTGTGCCGGCGAAGGACGTTTGATGACTACACCGGGAAAAAACGCCGGTAAAAGTGCAGATTGTTGTAGTGTAAGGATGGGTGAGCGTAGAAAATGGTTGGGGAGGGAGAGACTTTTGATAGATGTCCTTTCAGGTAATTTAACATAGGGGTATATTGGTCATAAAAAAGCAGTGTGGTTAAAGAAAAATCAGTGTGCATTTAGTAGCTCTCTATTTGTAAATTTACATTACACTTTTACCCTTTTCAGTATAGTAAGTTGTGAACTACCCATTTATAAGCTATATGGTAAAGTAGTTATTTTCTAAATAATATTAATTCGTACCTTATTTTGCTTTAAGATCAGCCAGGCCCACCAATATGACAAATTATCAGCGGTCGTTGATTATCTTACAAGTTGATTATTTGATAAAAGGTTGATTAGTGTCACAACCCCAAAATAAGGATATTATTAAGGGACCGTGATACTGTGGACTATTGTAGTATAATCTTTATTATTCCCCAGGATCCACATAGGTGATGATATTTAGTGGAAGCTTTCATCGTAGTGCAACCCGAAGTCTGAAACTCATCGGATTTAATGTTGCATCACCAATGTCTTATTGGCCATATGTTACTGTACATCATATCATCAGAATTAGTAAAACCCTTTTATATCTGATGGACAATTTTTTTATTTTCCTTTTATTTTATTTGGTAACTGCTTGATTTGGGACCAAAGGGAGGAATTTTAGCATGATCTGCTTTGGATGATTGTTTGTTATGTAAATTCACAAGCTCAGAATCTTAGGGGTTTAAGAGCAAATAATATATATAGAGAGAGATTGAGTTATGCTACAAAACTCCCTAGGCGTTTTTCACAAAAAGAAATGCCCCTCTTTTAGCTAATGAAAATGTGACACATATCGTCAATGATAAACTTATCCATTCTCGCCTAAACATTCTCCTACAAAGGTGGATCCTTTATAGACTCTCTTAAAATACTAACAAATCATTGGCTAGTAGATAAGGACGGAAACTCCCCTTTTGATATTGTGGAGTTTTTGAGAATTTCTCATATTAATATATATATATAATCATCATCAGCAGCAGCATCAAAGCCTTGTCCCAACTATGTTGGAGTCAACTACAAGAATTCTATTTCTTCATTATTCCGATCTATCTTGTGTCAAATTCTCAGATAAGTTATACTTCTTCATATCTATCTTTACTACTCCATCAACATCTTCTTAGGCCTACACCTTCCCCTTAGTGGGCCATCAACCTTCATGGCCAAACATTTTCTTACCGCCGCCATTACCGGCCTACGTTGGACATGCCAAAACCATCTGAAACGAGTTTCTCTAAGGATTCTATCCTTCCTCGTTTTACCACACATCCACCTTAACATTCTAATCTCTGCTACATCCATTTTTGGATATGCTGCTTCTTCATTGGCCAACAATCTGCTCCATAGGTTATAGCTGGTCTAATCGTTGTCTTGTGAAATTTCCCCTTCAGTCTTATTGGCATTCGTCTGATATAAAGCACTTCTGAAGCAAGTCTCCACTTCAACCATCCCACTTTAATCCTATGCTCGACATCTCCATCAATCTCCCCATCTTATAGTGCCAAGGTAGCGGAAATAATCACTTTGTTGTATCTTATGGTATTTAATTCTCATAGTAGTTTCAGCCCTTTTCATATGCTCACTAAAGTTACAAACCATATATTCTGTCTTTGTATGGCTTATTTTAAAGCCTTTGGATTCTAAAGCCTCCTGCCATCTCTCAAGTTTTTCATTCACACTATCTCTTGATTCGTATACCAACACAATATCATCCGCAACTAACATGCACCCAGGTACCTCTTCTTCTATATAAGCAATTACCTCATCCATAATCAGTGCAAAGAGATAAGGGCTTAGAGCTAGCTTCTGATGCAAACCTATAATCACTGTGAACTCCCTTGTCTCTCCACAAGTTGTTCTTTTGCTCGTTATTGCTCCTTTATACATGTCTTTAATAATTTCATTATAACCTTTTGGAACATTCCTTTTATATAAAACCTACCAAATTAATCTCTAGGTACCCTTTCATAGGCTTTTTCTATATCGATGAAGGCCATATGCAAATTATTCTTCTTTGAGTATGGATGGCTTTGTCTTCGATGGATTTGAATACTTGCAGTAGTTAGGGTTGCAAATGGAGCAGCTCTGAGTCGATCGAAACCATACAGGACCCGGGCCCGGACCCGAAACCGTTTCTAAATAACTGTTCTAGTTCCGGACACGGTTATAACTCGAAACCTGTTTTGTTGGTTCCAGACCTAGTTCCAATAGAAAAACCCGGATCCAATTTCGGAACCGGGTCCCCCTAGACGGCTGTTTCTACTTTCAAAACTTGTTCTAACTTCTCTTCTTTTTATTTTGAAAATAAGTATATCATTCAACTTATAACAGTGTATCAAGTCTACTACCTCCAATATTATACATAAAAATGTCCAAAAAAAGTTTATTTTGAGGTACAATTTGCAATAACAACGACTCATAAGCTAGGTCTACGGGTTGGAACCTATACATATACATATGGACCTAGAACCAGACCCATTTAACAATTGGAACCTAAATTGGTTACATACCCAAACCCATTTATGAATCAGAACCTAAAATAGGTTCCAGACCCAATTTTTTTTTCTTTTGTTCGGAACTTTCAAGTAATTGGAGAATCTGATACCCGTTTGCAACCTTAGCATTAGTTCCTTTTTGTTTGATGGATATGTTCTTCATGCAAGAAGAAATCTAGTTAGACATTATCCTAAGTGATTCTTTGAGTCAGACACCACTCAGCTCATTAGTCTAACCACAGTTTGGAAAGGTTGTTTATTTATTATTTTGCCATCTATACATTGGATTTTGAGATAAACATACACCACTAGGTATTACTTCAACGTTTTGAGTACCAAGTTGGGTCCCATGCTTAGCACGAGTTATTGTGCCACTTTGGAATTATGGTGAAAGAAGCTGGACATTTCAAATGCCAGTGTCGGATGTGAATTTTGATCCCCCCCCCCCCCCCCCCCGGGGCAGGGAAATCGCTATTCATCTGTATGAGATATTAAAAAGTTTACATCGAAAATAAGGATTTTGACTACCTTCAAAATCGACGGATCATGATCGCCAGTTACGGATACGGCCGTAACATCGTCCTTCGACGAAAGTCGAAAGAGAGCGGGAAAAAATGGGATGGGTTCTTCTCTCGTTTGATGTGCCGCCGGCAACGCAAGATGGTTGTCTTGCCACTTAGTTTGTGTCAAATTTGGTTCTAATTATGGGTCTCAAAATAGGGTCATAGTGAACTAGACACGGGAAATCAACATTCAGGGCCATACAGACTAATTAAAACTAAATCCAAGTATTCCAGTGGGGAATGAAATAAAATGGAAATAAACTAAGAAAATAGGGGGAAGGTGCCAAATATTTAGAGGAGGATCAGCCCCATTCCTAGGTACCTCCTTCAATGTCCCTAACAACCTAGGGTTTAAAGGCTAATTCTTCGAATCGAAATAACGATGCAAAAGGAACTTCGAGTTGTGATTTCTGTGAGTTCGCGTTCTATACGCAAGTGATAGAAGTGCATGGCCGATGATGGGCCGGAAGTTAGTAAAAAATGGCCGATGATGGGCCAGGATTGATTGAGGGTGGCCAATGATGGGCCGGAAGTAAAATAACTGATAGTGGGGTGTACGAAATCACTCGTCTCGTCTCTTCATTCTCGTTAATTCAGGTTCTCGGAATCAGCCTTCATTCCCTTTAATTTTTGAGTTCAAATGAATATTTGGCACCGAAGGTGTAGGAAAGGAGAAGAAAATATTTTTGGGGTTGGTTTGTTGGTTTTATGGTTTTTTTTTTCTTTTGGATTTTAATAATAGGGGCTAAAAGGGCCTAACTTGGGAATTTTCTACTTGGATTTAATCTAACTAATCAATTTCCCTAAATGGATCTCTACCCTATCTTAGGGTCCTGACCGCCTGCATTCGCTCTCTCGGTCCCTTAGCGGGGCCGGGAGAGAGAGTGGGACCTAAGTTATTGGAATGAAAGAGACTAAAAGTAGTCTAATCTGGCTAGGGGGAGACCTAGATCTGGGTCTGGGGTCTGACCTGGTCAGTCTAAACCACTATTTAATTTCTAATTCCAGTTTATTAATATTTTTGGGTTTTTAATTTATTTTACTTTGTTTTTGGTCTTTCGGGTTTGTATTGTTTTTTTTTCTTAGGTTTTATTTTTGTGTTTATTTATAAGACCTAATTTCCTAAATAGATTTGTTTGATCCTAATGAAAGGGGAAAAGAGAATGAATTAATTTCTATTTATTTATTTCCCTAAATACTCTAGAATTTCCTAAATATGGTTTTCTAACCCTTGTGAGAGGGGAGGAGAGAAAAGAATTCAATTATTAGATTTGACCTAATTACTTCTAATTAATAAGATAGCTAAAGTTCTAATTTTAATTTTTACTTTTTTATGTTATTATTATTTGGGTTATTATTTTTGTGTTTCTATTTTTTTTTTCTTTGTGTTTTTCTTGCACTATCAGATTTTAGCTAAGAGAGAGGAAAAGCAGAATGAATAGTAAAAGGAAATGCGACTAAGTTACGTGATGCATGGGCATTTTAAATGCACGAGCATGTTGTATAAAAAGAGGATATAATTTGAGACAAATAAAAAATTGAGAAATTTAAATTTAAATGAAATGCATGGGCAGTTTCAAATGCATGGAGAAAAAAACAAAGGCAACACGCAATTAAATGCACGAAGTGAACAACGAGGTAAAATCGAACTAGATAGATGAAATACAATAAATTAATAAATAAATTAAAATAAAATGAAGTGAGAGAGAGAGTGTGGAAAGAGAAAAGGAGTGGAGAAGGAGAGAGAGAGAGAGAACAGGCAGAGAGAGAGAGAGTGCGGACTGAGAGAGAGGAGTGGCAGAGAGAGGGAGAGAAGAGAGAAAGTGGCAGAGAAAGAGAACAGGCAGAGAGAGAGTGCGGGTTGAGAGAGAAAGAGAGTGGGCAGAGAGAGCGCAGGCTAAGAGAGGAGGGGAGTGTGGATTGAGAGAGAGGAGAGGCAAAGAGATAGAGAGAATGGGCAGAGAGAGAGTGGGGCAAAGTGAGTGCGGAGTGGGGGCAGAGTGAGGGAGTAACAGGGAGTGAGAGGAGAGAGGGAGGGAGGAAGAAGAAAAAGAAGGCACAGGCGAGGAACAAGGGAAGAGAGGAAGGAGGAAACAGTGTTACACCCCTACCCAATTTAACCTTGTTTAGTTGTAATTAATCGTGATTTAGTTAAATTAATTGTTCTTAATTACTAATTATGGTGATTAGTGTTATTTAGCCTCTAGAAGTTAAGTTAGTTAAGTCTTAAACCTTGGACAGGTGAGTTGGAACCGATTTGACTCAGTTGGGTAGAGTCAAGGGTTTTTTCGTAATTAATGATTTTCGTATTTTACATCTTTTGCTCGTCGTCTTGGCGTCATCATGTGTATCTCGTTAAGCACGTCGATTTTCGTTTCAGGCCCTACTTTATTTGACCAACCATTGAGTAAGTGAGCTTTCATTTGACTCTTTATGAAAATACTAGCTTTTGGAGGGGCTTTCTTATAAAAATGGGAACTTCATCCCTTGAAACTCATCCAAACCCCATCTCAACCGATTCATTTCACTCTTGTGTCTACAAGGAGTTCCTCTTCTTCCCTTTTTCTTTCATTCCTTCTCTCTCCTTCTCAACCATCAAGAGGCTAGTGGCATGCATCTTGAGGGCTAAAAGTGGACTCAACTTCATCTTCTTCATCTTCCTCTCTTCCATGTTAGCAAGAAATCACCTCCACCACCTCCCATTTTCTCCAAAATTCAAAATCCTTGCAAGAGGTAGGCTTCAAGCCCCTTTGGTTAGTTCTTTGAATTGAAATAGAGTCAAGAGACTCATGATTGTGCATACATGCATGTTCATTCCATCTTCCTTGTGTATTTGGCATTAGGGTCTTTGAGTTGGAAAAGAATTCGAGAACCTCTAATAGAGGCAAGTAGAAGCATAATTTGGACTTACATGTTGTTTATTTCTATTTGATTCGATGAGATTTTCGTTAATGATTCTACTTTTAATGCAATGAATGGGTTGTATGGTTTTATGATTTCAATTGATGAATGGAATGGAGGAGAGTTGTATATTCTGCAAAGAGAGCAAGGAGGCTCCATTTTGCAGGTTTTTGTGATGGAAGAGAGTAGAAAATTGAATGGGAGAAGAAACTTGGAAATTCCAAAAATCAGGAATTCTGGAGCATTCGCTCGAGCGAACCTCCTCCTGGAGCACTTGTTCGAGCGATCTAAAGGACTGCCCGAGTGTCCACCTCTCTGGATGGGTTCCGCTCGAGCGAACATAGGTCCACTCGAGCGATCACCCTTCTGAAACCCTCGCTCAAGCTAACGCAAGGAGCTGAGCGAACGATCAACCCTCTGGATGGGGTCCGCTCGAGCGAACCTAAGGCTATAGATTGGACTTACTTTAGGCCAATTTTGGGGTGAATTATCACCCTTCACCTATAATAACCCACCCTAGTCACTTCTAATAGGTAATTAGGTGCACACCTTGTTTCCATAGGAAATGAGGATTCTTAAGACCCTTATGACCTAAAAATGGAACCATTAACCTGATTAATTGGTCTGATGGGTATTCATCAGTCTAGCACTATGCTATGAGGGTTAGTTTAGAAATTCAACGTATTTCTTATAAATAGTGACACCTAACAAGGTAGTAGTACATTGACATTCCCAAAATTACCTTGTATTGGACGGTGGAAGACTAAAGTTAATAGTCTAGTATTGGTTAGTAAAAATGTCTTGATTCTTTTAAATTATTGCATTTCATATTGGAGTACAATTTTGTTATTGATATTATATCCTAATTATTAGATTGTTTGCATTATTAGTATTCATTGGGGTTCGATTGTCTAAATTCAATTAGTGACTTAATTATTGTATATTCGATTCAGTATTCGTTAATAATGTGGGCTGAGTAAGTATTCGAGTATATGGGATTACTATTCGATTCGATTATTAACAAGTGATTGTAAACTTACTCAAATCCAATTATTATTCGATTGTTATTTGACTCGATCGAGTCGGCACTACTTAGCTTTGACCCTGAGATACCCGACGAGGTTGAACTTGGTTTAGTTATTCGAGATTACAGCAGTAAGTCATCTGAAGCACCGGTACTCCAGGGCTGAGTAGCCAGCTAGCCTTTGGCTGGGCCACTGGTGACATCCCAACTAGATTCACTCTCTTTTGAGAGGATGAGCTCAATATAGTAGCCAATTAGTATATTTTCATTTTACTTTGATTCACAAGCATGAATTATTCGATTTTCGTACAATTTGCCTAGTTAATACTTATCATTGACATCTATTAACTTAATCGTCTTTTAATTCACTTTTATGCATTATGTATTTCCTTATTAATGCCTATACTTGCTCGATTATCATATCAAGATACTACTCTCGGTGTCACAGTTGCAGGTGTAGCTTCTGGCCTTGAAAAGGCCTCGGAGGGAGAGGAGGTTACCCAAGAGGTTCCGCCAGGATTCGAGGAGTGGCCAGAGCTAGGGCCAGCGTAGATTCTTCTTCCCACGGAGTTCGTGGATGTACTTTTGAGAGCTTCTATAGTGTGTGGCTAGCCCCTTTTTGCGTGGGTCACGCTTAGTGTGTAGTTATTCTTTTGATTATATTTTTGGTAATGTTGTTTAGGGTTCTTTTATTACACTCTTTTGTAATTAATGCATATATTTGTATAATTCTTTTGTATTAAACTTGAACGTTAATTGGACTGAATGTGAAATGATACCTTCATATGTACAAATTACAACTTCCACTATGAATTAAATGTTATTGACCGGTTTTAGTGATCTTGACTCACGCTCCTTCGTGCGTTGTATTTTGCTAGAGATAGGTACAGCATCACGGGAGTACGTGTGTCTCACCTCGGGGATTACCCTAGGCCAGTGTCATTCGGGACCGGGATGTGACAAACAGGGAGGGGGGGAGAGAGAGAGAGAGAGAGAGAGAGAGAGAGAGAGAGAGAGAGAGAGAGAGAGAGAGAGAGAGGAAGTATAGGCGGGCGCTATAGAGAGGGGGAGAGAGCAGACAATGGAGAGAGTTGCTGGGCGGAGAGGAAAAAGAGCAAGGGAGACAGAGGAGAAAGAGAGGAGAAGGAGGAGAAAGAGAGGGGAGAAAGAGTAGCAGGGAGATGGAGCAGAGGAGGGAGATGGAGGAGGAAAGAGAGGAGAAGGGGGAGAGGGAAATGACTGTGCAGGTGGTGTGTGCAGTGGCAACAAGTGGGTGTGATGCAGGGGAAGGTGGAAGAAGAAGATGGGAGGGAGAGAGGAGGTGAGAGTGGGGAGATGAAGTGCAGTGGATATAGAGAGGGCGTAGTGGCAGGGAGAGGGGGAGCAGGGAGATGGAGAGCGGGGAGATAGGGAGGGCGGAGCGGAGAGGGAGATAAGAGCAGTGAGGAGGAAGAGCAGGGAGATGGAGAGCAGCGCAAAGAGGGAGAGCAGGGAGATGGAGAGGGCAGAACGAAGAGAGGGAGGGGGAGATGGAATGCAGCGCGGGATAGAGGAATGAAGAATAAGAAGAAAGGAATGGCGCGGAGGACAGGGGAAGAGGAAAGGAATAAGAAGAAAGCAAGAAGAACAAGCAGAGAGAAGAGAGGGAGTGCAGATGGCAGGTGGGTGTGCAGGGAAGGTGCAGATGGTGTGTGGGATGTAGGGGGAGAAGTGAAGGTAAAAGAAAAAGAAAAAGAAAAAGAGGGGAGGAAAAAGAAAAAGATGGGGGAGAAGAGAGGGGGAAAGAAGAAGAAAAAGAAAAGAGGGTCGATGGTGTAGCTGCAATGGGTAGGGGAGAGGAAAGGACCTACCTGGGTCCGAAGTCCAGCAACGAGAGGGAGATGCGATCCACACGATGAAGATGATGGCGGTGGCGGTGTCCGACTACAAGAAATGGAGAGGCTCATGCTGCATGAGATGGAGGTGGCAGAGTTGAGGAGGAGCAGGGAGTCTGGGATCTGCGCAGGTGGAGATGGGTGCTGTGGAGATGGAGAGTGGTGGTAGGGGCTGCTCTGCTGCGAGGAGATGGATAAAGGTGGCGAGGTTGGTGAAGGTGGGGGTTGCATAGGAAGGAGAGACTGAGAGGGGAGAAGAGGTGAAGGTGATGATGGGGAGATCACAAGGGAGAGATGGGGTGAGAAGTGGGTACGGGTTAGAGGTGAAAGTGGGAGAGGAAGACTGGAAAAGGGGAAGGAGAGTTCTGGGGGTTCCACGTATGGGAGAGGATAAGAGGAGAGATCTGCGCATGCCTTGGATTGGGATGAGGGAGTTAGGAGAGAAAGAGAGAAAAATATTAGGGAGAGGGGGGAGTCCAGATCTCGTGGACTCTCCTCTCCCATGCAGGTGATGGGCTAGACTGGTATGGGTCAGTTTAGGCTCTAGTCTGAGTTGGGTCTGGGTGAGTCGGGTCAGGTGGGGTTGGGCCAGGTCTAGGCTAAGTTGGATTGAGTTTGGGCCAGCTTGATGGGTTTGGTTAGGCACAGGTTTGATGGGTCGGGTTGAGTTCGGGTTTGTACTAAAGGAACTGGTTCGGGCCCAGAAGGTGGGGTCCTATGGAGTTTGGTCGGGTTATCTTCGGGGCCCAGGCCTCGTAGATTTTGATCCGTTCGCCGGATTTCGACGTTCATTGGCGGAGAGCTCTCGGCTAGTAGGTCACGATGAACCATTTTTCAAGGAGATCGGAGGTCTAGAAATGATAGGTGACTTTTCATACGAGCGCCTTTTGAGAGTGTGACCTGCTTTGCTATTTTTCGATCTGCCCTTCAGATCTCGGAGTTCTACATGTGGACGGAAAGCCCTCGAAGAGCAAATCACAATGAGCAACCTTCTGGGGCGATCAGAGGTCCTGAAATGATAGGTAATCTTCGACTCAGGACCTAATAAGGGCATTATTAAGTAGGGTGGACTGAATCACCCCTCATAGGGTGCCAAAATGAGGTGTCTACAGTATGCCCCTCTTTGGAGGACAGCACGTATAGAGTTGTTCTCCAAAGAAAAGGAGACACATACTCATGCCTCAGTTTGAGCCTTTTTAGGTTCATGGGAGTGGCGGCCTATGAGGGTGAGGTTAAACTGGTTCAAGAGGATCGAGGTGAGGTTGTTCTAGGCTACTCAACCAATTTGGTCTTTTTTAGGATCGAGCCTGATCAAGCGATGTGCGAGAGTGTTAGAGGATGTCACCTCTTGTGTTCCAGTGTCCATCCAAAATTGAATCCTTACAAGGTGGATCGTCCTACTTAGGGGTGTACAAAGTGTCAAAGCAGGGTTCTGAAAGCGTATGTTCTGGCAATGATGTTAATGAAAGGGTGTATGTTGGAAAGAAATGCAGCTTGAGTTTTGGGTTCAGCGATACTTACCTCATGGATCATGTTCCTTTCGGTGCGGTGGGCCTTGCCTTTTCACCTGTAATAACTCATGACTGGAAAGAAAGAAGGGAGGAGTACCCTGCCTTAGGGATGTCAAACGGGCCGGGCCGGGCCGGCCCAGCCCGCTCCAGCCTCGACCCGCCGTGCTAGCAGGCCGCGCCGGGCCGGCCCGCCAGGGAAAAACCTTGGCCCAGCATGGCCCGCCACGGGCCGGGCTGGAGCGGACCGGGCCGTGCCGGGCCAGCAGGCCAGGCGGGCCTTTTTTTTCGTTTTTTTTTAAATCTAAAGGTCTAATAATATATCACTCCAAACTATGGATGAGCCCAATTAAATCTAATGGTCTAATAATATATCACTCCAAGCTGAGATCATTCTCTCATGTCCCATTACGAGAGCTCTATTTGTATATATATGGGTTGGTTGGGACTTAATATCTGATTGGACACATTCCAAAGAGATACCTGTGAGTCCAAGACTAAATCCATGGTCTGAGGCACAAGTGAAGAGACCAAACTATACTTAGAGCTGATTATGTTTTAATGGGATAATATATTCATAATAAAAGTAAGAGTAACATTATTTATATTTTTTGGATTACTATTATTATATATGAAAGAGACCGATTTCAATTGAAATCAGCCTCAATTGATTTTGACCATTTCATCCAATGCTAACCACATTGATTTCAATTGAAGTCAGCCTCAAAACTGCCTTAGCCTTTGAGTTACATGATTTGATGAAGCTTTGTAAATGAAATTAAATGAGAGAAGGTAAGTTTCTCCTCTCACTTATCACAACTCTCCTTAATAAATCCTACAATATCTCTCTTTAATCAATGGACAGGGGCTTACATAGGACAATTCTTATCATTTGGTAGGGATTAGATTGGGACATTCTTATCATCTAAGATTTCTAATAATTCATTTTATTAATAAAATAAAATCTCTTTGATAAAGAAAGTTAAAAATAAGGATAAACACTCTAGAAATCTAATTTTTAGTGAAATATGAAAGTTTTTTATTTTTAAAGTCTATTTAACATAACATTGAATTTAAGAAGAATAATGCATGTCTTAACTGGCAGGGATGAGGGACCTACATGGAATAATTCTTATCATTTGAAATTTCGAACAAATTTTTCTTCTTTAGAAAGTTAAGAATAAGAAAACAAATTATAAATTTTAGTGAAAAGTAAAAGTTTTTTATTTTTAAAGTCTATTTAACCAAAATTGAATTCAAGAAGAATGATGCATGTCTTAATCGGCAGGGTCTTATAATTACATTGGACAATTCATATCATTTGAGATTTCTAACAAATTCTTCTTTGATTATCATGCATGTTAAATCAAATGTGTTTGATAAAGATAGTTTAAAAAGAAAATAATCAACAGTTATTATTCTTAGTGAAGCTTTTTTATTCATGAATAAGGCTTTTTTATTTTTAAAGTATAATTCTTTCTAAAATGTTGTTGACACCAAAAATGTCACTTTGCCTCTTCAACATCAAGAAAGCTGCATGAAGTCGCAACCTGCCATAAATAGGCAATGCAATTTCTCCAAAAAATCAAATCTTGTCAGAATCAAACAAAAACTGCAAGATCCTTCAAGATAGCCAAGAGAAGAGTACACATGAAGTTTCGGGCCATTTCGACAACATTTGGCCTAACTTCACTTCTCCGACAGCTAAACAGGAGCTCTCGGCGGCGACATCATCGGAGACGTCAAAACTTCGATCAGAGCCTACAGATGACTCCAGCATGTCTCAAAAGGGCTCCATGCCAAATTTCAAGTCAAACCGACAACGTTTGACCCTCCATCAATGCTCGAGCAGCAAAATCAAGCCTCCCGGCGGCGGGAACCACCGAAGCCTTCGCTCATCAAACCAAGTGCATGAGTGGCTTCAACATGCTTCCAAAAGGCTGCACGTCGAATTTCAGGTCATTCCGACAACGTTTGACTAGGTTTCGATGCTCCGAGAGAAAATCAAGCCTACCGGCGGCGGAGCAACCCGGGACCATGACATCCAAAACGGAGCCCATGGAACGTCTCAAAATGACTCCAATAGGCTCCCCGTCAAATTTCAGGTCAATCGGACATCGTTTGGCCACATATCAAAGCTCGGCATTTTCCCCGCAGCAAAATCAAGTGAAGCATCGACGGGACCCCAAACGGCTTCAAAACTCAAACAAAAGCCTATGGTTGGTCTTATTTATTGCTCAGGAGGCTTCACCTCAAATTTCAGGTCATTCCGACATCGTTTGACCAAGTTTCAGCTTCTGGCGGAAAATCAGCAGCTCTACGCGACAAAGTCTTCGGCTTTCCCGGAAAATTGGAAACTTTGCACTCTAAAAATGCAAGGATTCTCATCAAGTTTTCTACAGGGAAATCAAGCCAATAAATGAGAAGAAATGTCAAGAAAAATACAGAAGAAAACGGCGACGAAAAAGACCTCAAAACGACCGCAAAACGGGCTCCGAAGGGGAAAAATCCCCCAGGGTCGCAGACCCCTGCGACCATGGCCCATGGTTGCAGGCCCCTGCGACCATGGCCCATGGTCGCCGGTCCATGGTCGCCGGCGACCATGGAGGTCCGGGTCACCGGATTTTCCGCCGGTGACCCGTTTTTCCGTCTTTTTTCGCGTTTCGCGCACTTTGGCCCCTGTGGTTTCCTGAAAATGTGGTTTTTAGTGCTTGAAATTGACTCATATCCTCCGACATCCGTCAAAATCACGGGTCAACCTCCAAAAGCATAAAATCATCATTGATCGCTCCAAGATCGCCAACCGGTCGACCAAGAAAGTGCACTCTCTGTCCGACCGATCGTGAAATCGACAAGACAGATGTCACCGGCCCGCTCTTAGCTATCAATGTCTGAAGTTACATGTTCATCCGATGTCGATCAGCATGTAGATCCATCGATGATCGTCGCCAGAAGAATTCCAGAGGACACGGCATGGCCCGCGACTCTTCGACTGCTCGGCGACCAATTAATGTGGTTAATTGACTAGCTTTATTGCAGTCATTAATTCATTTCTTTGGACGGCCCAATCAGAAGCAAGCATTTGGGAGTTACAAGTCAATTGATTCATGGCATTTAAACCATGAAACTCCTCCCATTATGGTAATTAAGGTGATTAAAAGCCCTTAATCTCCATCGGCCAATCAGATTCAAGGAAAAAGGAGTTACAAAATCAAGAAATAAATCTTGTAACTCCTCCCATTAAAGCCATTAAGGCTCATAAACCCTCCTAAATGGCTACCAAAAGCCTATAAATAGGAGAGCATTCCATTGAAATCGGAATCAGAAAAAAGAGGAGAAAATCAGAGGATCAGAAAAAAAGATCAGAAAGAGATCTGAGAGAAAGAAAAAGAGAGAAAAACTCTGCTGAAGTTCTGCACCGGCCACCACTACAAGGTGACAAAAGTCCCTTGGGGGGCACCCCCCCAAGGTCCTTGCCTTCTCCCGCTGCCTCCAATGGCTTAGACGTGGCTTTTCAGCCCGTCTACTTAGCTTTTTATTGGACATAGGACCTTCTCTTGGTCTTTGTCCTCTAAAAACCTGAGGTTATAGCCAAGCCAAGCGAATCAAGAGCATCTTCTGTTCTCATCTGCATGGATGATGGCGAAGCCCATACATGGCTTGCAACCGTCAATCTGAAAGAGTCCCTCACAATCTCCTGAAAAGTTAGATCTTCCTTTTCTTGCTTTTCATTGTAGTTTGTATTTTTCTAAAAGAGACAAAAATCACAACTCTTGTCTTTCATTATTGATGAGAATTGTAAATCGGCTATAAACGCCAAAATCGGCTATAAATGCCAAACAAAATCGCCTTTCACGGCAAACCAAGAAAATGTCTCTTTTCTTAAATATTTGTGCAATGGAAAACTTGAAAGAAGTTGATTTCCTTTTTTACTTGCGAAGGTTGATCTCCGGATTACCACTTGCAATTCCAAGTAAAATAGAAAATCTGGCACACCCACATAAAAGAAATGTTGATGCACGCTTCAGGGCCCGCCAGGGCGCGAAAGGGTCGGACCCGACGGACTCCCACGTTCCGCCGACCCCGGTAGCCGCCCCACGGCGCCTCGGAGCGCGTTCCATCAAATGTGATCTTATAACTTAATATAGTACCCTTTATCTTTTATAATTACAGCCACATTTTCTTTTTCGCTTGATCCTTTTTAGATTTTATTATATTTAGCGTTTTAATTTTTCTCATTATTGGATTCTTTTAATCTGTAATGCAAAGTGGATGATACATTAGTAAGTTCGTTGAATTATAAGTAATGGAAGTTCTTGCCAACATCTCAAAACTTGCATTAAAAGTTAGGCCCGATTTCCATAATGATTTTTGTCACAATGGGCCCACAGTGTTATATAATGATTGACATCCTTTGTATATATATTTGTTTTGGTAAATAAAACTTTGATTAAAAGAAAAAGAATAGAAGGGTTAGAGTATTTATAGACTTTATAAAATTTTGTAAAAAAAAAAAAGTCATTTTTGGGCGGGCCAGCGGGCCGTGCTTGGCAGGCCGATCCCGGCGGGCCTGGCGGGCTGGAGCCCCCAGCCCATGTGCCTGGCTGGCCCAGCCACCTAGGCCCAGCCTAGCCCATGTGCGGGCCGTGCCTTTGCGGGCCGGGCCGTTGACTGGCGGGCCGGAGCGTGCCAAGATTAGTATTGCAAAATACCTTCTTCGATGATCGGCGGAGTACTCTCTGCCTCTCTGAGCTCATCCGAAGCATCGTCAAAAGTTGCATCCATGGATGACTCGAAATCGTCATAATCCTCTGGCAAGTCAGCTAACAAGAAAACAAAAGCTACATGTTGGCAAAAGACAAAAAAAAAAAAAAAAAACAAGAAGAAAAAAAAAGAAGCCAAAGCAATTACTTTGCTTATCTATTGCTCAACATGTCGTTGACTCTGTACCTTGGTGTGCAGACACCCAGGTGACTACTACTATGAGGAGCAGGCAGGTGAGGAGATCCCAGAGGATCTCCAACCAGTCGAGGAGGAAAGGGAGTGGCGTGCCGATGACGTAGAGTAGCGTCATCGATCCTGGCACAAGAGAGATTCATGGGGACTTCATTAGATTTTATTCATTCTTTCTTTAGTTCTCGTTGGACCTCCACATCATTGACATCTTTCTATTGTTTTAATGGCCTTGATTATTGGGTTGGCCATTGTAATAATTTAATACTTTGTGTAGTTTTATTTATTCCTTCTGACAACTTTAAATTTAAATTAAATTTATTATCCATTGTTAATATTCCATGTGCCTAAGATTGTATGAATTCCGCAATTCTTATTATACTTGAAGCTTGAAATATTATATCCTCACAGAGGACCTACGTTCCTTGAGCCTAAAGGACAAAAATTTTAATTAGTCCTAAATTTCACTCCCCGGATCTAGTTATTTCTCTAATCGGGTTCGAGGGATGTGACAGTTACCAAACAAACTATTTTTAAAACATCTATTTTAAAGGGGGTCAATTGAAATAAATCTATTTCATGCAGATCTATTTCATATAGATAAGATTTGCAAAACAAAGCCAAATACTACCTTCATATAGCTATTACTAGCTATCTCACTTCCTCTTGATTAGGACTGCCTTATCGAGGAAGCAAAGAGAATTAAAGGAGCCTCGATACTTGTGAATTGAAATAGTCAGAGAGATTGGGCTTGCTCGCTGTAGAAAAATAGATGAGGTACTGAGTCTTCCCCTTGGCAACAGATGCATGTTGCATCTTGAGGCTAGAGAAAACCCCAAACGCTTCAAGCGGAGTTGAGTTGGAGTTTCTGAAGCATCAAACGAAGTTTTCATTCTAGATCATGCTAGGGCAGTCCGGTTTTGTCATGCCCCCAAACACGGACTTTGCTGCGGCCCGACATCGGGAGGCGCAAATGGGATTAAGTAATAATTATATTTCTCCCAGGATCCGCATATGTGGGGATGACAGATTTCAACACATTCTGAATATTTTGAGGAAGCTTTCGCGGCGTTACGACCCAAAGTCCGTGGCCATCGGATTTTGCATCGTACTCAACTTCTAGCATCTAACTATCATATCAAGGTCCATACTAAACTGAAACAAACCATCACAATAAAAAAACAGAGCTGACAGTAACAAGATAATCATTCCCACATATGTTCAAGTTACAAATATCAATGTGTATTAATTAAAATCCTGAGAAAAAGGCTAATAAAAGTCGTACAAATAACAAGCTAAATAAATACTACCACACGTGTATCGTAGCTCCGATGTCAAGCTCAATGTCTAGATGACATAGCTGACACTACAACCTGCAAACTCATGGCTCCACAGCCAACACATTCACTAGCTCAGGGCGAAGAAGTCTGAACCTAAGTACCAAGATAGTGGGTCAGACATGACAGTGTGGCTGGTGGGTGAAAAGATATAAACAATATAATAATTTAAAAGTTACATTGTTAAACAATTAAAACCTGCTTAAACAACAGTTTTCATGAATTATGATGCATCATTTACTCGAAAACACATGGTCAATGTAAAACATGAATAGGTATCAGGAAACTGGCAAGATGGCAACCACACAAAGCAAAATCCTCCATCACTAAAGTGATGAGAACACACTTGAGGCGTTGGTCTCAGACACGCGGAGTGACGAAAGCCAACTAAACATATATACATATAGCTAGACAAAACCACGGCCGCTGAACTGGATAGTGGGACAGGGTAGGACCCAGATTGCAGCTGGCAGGAGCTAAAGGGAGACCCGCAAATTGGTGGATCAAGCCGACAAGGTTGTCTAAGCTTAATGGTGCCGACACATAGGACACATGAAGAAATCAGAACATATATGTGTGTGTGTGTATAACACCTAAACAGGCTAAACATGATGCTGAACATATATAAATATATATATATATAGGTGTATAACACCCAAGCAGGCTGAACAGGATGCTCGCAAGCACATATATAACATTAATATCTTGTCATGAATACATAAGGTTGACTGAATACTCAAATTGCAAATTTCAGTAGTTTTAAGCAAAACCAGTGATGACACATGAAAACGGAAGAGTACAAATGTGATTCGAGTAAAACAAAACATGAATGAATTTTCATATAATTCCGGACCATATATTGAGGCTTCAAGATTTAAATCAATGTGTATAAGGGTCCCATATGTCAGTTTTATTTTGGCTTGGTACTCCAAACAATCGTGGACATTCTGAGCACCCTATACACATTGGCAAGTCAAGGAGTCCTCAATACATCTCCGTGATGGTGTTTCTTTCTCAACCGAGCTCCATACATCATTTCCTAGGTCTCACCATTGCATTTGGGCTCCAAACAAACCTCACCAAGCCTTAAAACATCATTCCCAAGCTCCCAATACAGACCCAAGAATGAAAGACAGTTGGCTCGAGCGGACTAGAGGTCGGCAAGAGACAACTGCTCTCTGGGAGGGGTTCGCTTGAGCGAACTGGCCAAGGTCAGGTTGGCTCGAGCAAACCTGATGGTTGGCTCGAGCCAACGTTCCTCTGGATGGGGTTCACTCGAGCCAACATGGGTTCGCTTGAGCGAACACCTTCAAAATTGCATTTTAGCGTAGTTTCAGGCATCTTCTTCCTTTCTCTTGCTACCCCTTTGAGCCACCCATTTGTCACCAAAAATAAGGGTCTCCTTGACTTCTCAAAACACCATTCATTTATCCATTAAATACTCCACAAAATACACCAAATCTCCTTCATTTCATCCACATTCATCACAAGAGAAACCCATCATCCATGGAATCCAAATGTAAACATAAAGCAAGATTTAACAAAATAACAATGCATACATTTCTAAGGTAGCGTTTGGTTCGCTGTAATGAAGGTAAGCATGGAATGAACGAAATGATCATTCCTGCATTTGGTTCGCAAAAAAGTGGCGAAATGACCATTACCTCCGGAATTACCATTCCTTTATGTAAGGGAATGGTCATTCCATTGGGGAGGGGATGGACTGGTCATTCCATTCCTTTATGTTTTATCCTTGAGACCAAAATGCCACTGGACCTGTCTCTCTAATACCAACCCATCTCATAGCCCCATCACCACATTACCATCCCTCTCGATCCTCTTCCCCTGCGCAGAACAGCCCAACAGCCCTCGATCTTCGTCTCCACGTTCGCCCTCCACTTGCGCAGAACCCACTCCATCATTGATAATCTCCATCCTCACCTCATCTCTTTCCCAAACCTGCAGAACTCCCTCTCCCCTTGAACACAGAACTTTCCCCCTTTCCAAAGAAGCCATTGATGAAAGAGGCAGAAGAGACAATTCACGCAAGAAGCAGAGGGATACTCATGCAGAACTCTCAGTAGAAGGAAGCCATTCACGCAGAGAGAGACTCCTTCCTCACAGGAGGTGAACTTCATCTAAGGCACTTGAGATTCAGTCTCCGTCCGTGTAATAGAAGAACAGGCGGAATCTGAATCAGATAAGAGGGAGAAAGAGGAAAAAGGGGTTTTTCTTCTGGATTGAGAGGGTCTCGAGGCGGGAACTTAGATCGTTGAGAATGTCTCTGATCTGAGCAACGGTGAAGCTGTGGGATCGTGGGAGGCTTCAATTAGGTTTTTTGATTGGATCTTGCAGAGGTGGCAACAGCCTTCGAGTCTGACCTTGATGGTTTTTTGCTCTGGAAGAAGAAGATCAGGAAGGGTTTTAAGAGGAAAAAAAGATGATAGACGTGGGGATTTGGTCTTTTTTGCATTGCATGTAGCCATCACCTGCATCTCCCTGCACAACTTCTTCTTCCAGAGCAGACCAAGGGTGCTCTGGTTTGGAATGTTGGGAGGGATGCTTGGTGGTACCAAGGGTGCTTTGGTCAAATTTTTGTAAGTTTTATTCCATTTCGAACATCATTCAAGCATACCAAACGTAAGAGTAGGAATCCATAATTTTATTACTGGGCTGATTCCTCAACGTACCAAATGCTGGAATGGAAATGACTGTTCCTGCCTTATTCCATTCTTGACTCATTCCATTCTTCATTCCATTCCTGCCTAAGACCATTCCAGCGAACCAAACGCTACCTAAGATATTAAACAAGAGGGAAAGACCCATCAATATGCACATTTTCAAAATCAATAAAAACATAGTGAGAAGCATATCTGAAAACAAGTATTAAATCACTAAGAGCAAGTAGTAAAAATCCCCATTTTCTCATAAAACATGTTAACGTTCAAAACATCCATTCATCCACTTGCCTTGGCCTCCAAGATCGTTAAACAAGCTCCCAAAACCACCTTCACGTCCAAACCTACAAGCACACCCAAAAAGCCCCAAAATAAACCCATTTAGTACCCTAAAAATGGCAAATCATCAAAGACAAGGGATGGGTTCCAACAAAGCTAAGAAATAGGATTTAAAGGGATGCCATTGCACAAAGATAGAAGATGGGAAGGAGTCCTTACCTCTAGGGCCATCAATCAACAAGAAGGAGCTTGAAATAAGGGCTGCCCACCTTGACTTTGCACAATAGGGGAGTCCATGGAGAGCTAGAGGTGAGGAGAAGAAGATGATGAGCTCCAATCTCCACTTTAATAAGGTTTGGAGAAGATTTGATAGGAAACAAAAAGAAGAAGAGAAAAAGGGGGAGAGAGCTGGAGCACTCTCTCCATTCTCACGCTGGAGCAAGAATGGGGAAGGAGGGAAGGGCTGTCCCTTTTATAATGGGTGGGTGTGGGCCCCACCACACTTAAAACTTATTAAGGGTAAAACATCAATTTCTGGGCCCCGGTTGCGATTGAGGAAGAAGAGAAAAATGTTTTTCATAAAACCTACTTTTCAAAGAGTGTAATTTTGGCATGGTTCTGAGATCTCAAAATTTGGATCCAGATTCAACGTGAAAAGACTGATTTTGCCCCTGGGGCTGGAAAAACTGATTTTCGTAGCTTCGAATGGGTACAAAGTGAACACGAAAGTTGTTAGGAATGATGAGACTAGTAAAACGAAGCTGAAATGAGAATTTTTGGGAATCACTAAGAACCTCCTCATGCTGACCATGTAAAACAAATGGGACCCTACGGTCACTAACTAGGTTCACTGGCTCTCAAAACTCCCCAAAACTAATGAAAATGCATTCTAACTCATAAACTAAACCAAACAACCACTAATACCACTTGAAAAACTAATCCACAACTAAATCAACACTAATCCCGGAAATTAGAGGTCTAGATCTCACTAGTTTGCAAGTTTTGCACCTAATGATGTTCCATGCTAGTCTCAAGGGGAGCTGCCCATCTAGAGACTCTATCTAGATTAGAATATCATGACATGCTGGGCTTGTAGTGAGGTTTGAGGTGGCTAATGACTGTTGGTTTTGAATTTCAATTGGCAGATTGGGAGGGATGGACCATGAGCCATATTGAAAACGGGAAGATAGACATTGATCTTCAGCGAATTAAAGGCGGGAGAATCTAACAGTAAATGCATGGCTTGTCTTCACTTTAGGAGTTATGCCAAATGTTATTTTTTTGCGCATTCCCAAAGATCCTGGGGCTACCTTGATGGATTTAGAAAGCAAGGAAACAAATCTTCTTCCATATGCAAATGCCAAAGACGGAGTTAGTTGAGCTTCAATTGGAGTTCTGCTTGAAATATTGATTCTTGAACCAACGAGACCAAAGAGAGTTTTTCATGGAAGCTTGCCAACCAAGTTTGATGAAGGAAACATCATTAACTTCTTAAATTCTCCTTATAATGAGACCACCTTCATCCTTAGGAAAAGAGACGGTTGCCGAATTAACATAGTTCATCTTAAAGGAAGACGTATTGCCTCTCCATAAGAAGTGCCTCATAAAACTCTCTAATCATTACAGATAGATGCAGGAACTGGCAAGATAGTGTTGACATTAAAAATGTCATTTTGCCTTTTCAACATAAAAAAGCTACATGAAGCCGCATCCTACCACAAACAGGCAATGCTACTTCAAGTATAAAATCTTGTCAGAATCAAACAAAAACTATAAGATTCTTCAAAACAGCCAAAAGAATAGTACACATTGAGTTTCGGGCCATTTTAGCATTAGTTGGCCTAACTTCACTCCTCCAGCTGCTGAACAGGAGCTCCCGGCGGCTACAGTGTCAAAAACATCAAATCTTCGATCTGAGCCTATGGATGGTCTCAAAATACCTCCAAAAGGCTCCATGGACTCAAGACTAAGGATTTTTTGCTACAAAGAAATGTTGACTGTGATACTTGTTGTGCACTTTGTGATTGTACTTGGGAGACGTCTACTCACCTCATGGTTCATTGTTTATATTCGCAAGAGGTTTGGCAAGTGATTCTTTCTAAGCTGAATTTGACTCCAATCAGTTGTTCTGATGTGCATGAGTTGTTAGATTCCATTCTTTCTCGCATTAACCAGTGCAGGGAAGACACTATCACTCTTGGGAAGCTTCTGTTTAATGCCTATGTATGGCATATGTGGGCTGAATGTAATGCACGAATCTTCAGGGGGAAAGCATCTTCTACCAGGTCTGTAGTGCAGCGTATTATTTTAGTTATGACTGTTGGAAGTAGGTGGGCCTCGTGGATAGATTTTCAAAACTTTTGACCCACTTGACTCAGGGATCAAGTATCCATAAGGCCAAAAACCCAATCCAGGATGCATAACCCTCAATCTCATGATCATGTATAGTAAGTAAAACTATCTAAAAGATATAACAGAAGCGAACAAGCATCTATTAAAATCTACCACATACAAGGAAGCAGATTATACCTTTGGAGTTCGGTTGCGCTCTAATGGAGAAGTTGATGACTTTCGTTGACGTAGAACTTTTCTACAAACTAAGATTAGAATCTCCACCACCTCTTAGCCTTCCATGCTATGACCCGAATTAGATCTCTCTTCTCAAGAAGATCGGTGGAATCTTCAAGAGAAAACCCAACTCGAAACCCTAAGGAACTAGAAGAGGAAGAGAGAAGAAAGCAATGCAACTATTGCACAAAAAGCTGGACGTTTTTTACTCCTATATTGATAGACGTCCATGAGGGATAAATCCCCTTTTATAACCTCTCAAGTCTCCTCTTTTCTTAATTGAAATAGAAGTTTTACTTCCACAACAATTAGTAAGTATACTATTACCACTATTAGAAGTCCTACTTCAAATAGAAATAGTAACTTTCTAATTCCTTCCTATTAGAGTTCAAGTAGGATTAGTATCTTTCTACTAACTTGGGCTAGCGTGGGGACCACTAGGGATTCCACAGAAAGCTGGCTCCAACTTGGACACGCGACCCCACATCTCATGTGCAATCCGGACCCACAGTTAATTGCAAATAACACCACTATATAAATGCAATTGCACTCCAGTCTTAGGAATAAATTACAATGAAGACCCTAAACTTCCCGATTACCACAAGTAGACCCCTCTATCAATATCCATGGATCAATTGGAATAAATCTGTCTCTTTCCAATCTTAGTTCCACATCTTATTATCCTTGAGCCCCAATTAATCACTATGATCATCAGTACCATCGAATTAGCTCTTAATCGAGATGGGTGCGCACTTACTAATGACAAATCCATTAATTGGCACAAGGGGATAATAGAGATAGATTCCATCTTGATCATTCAATGTTCCCACAGTCCTACTACCACATACCCAAGACACCGAGGTGTTGACCTATAGTTGGCCTTACTCATTGGTGACTCAAAGCAAATGAATAGATAGAAACTTAAGTTCATCAAATTATGAGAGCATACCTTATTATTGAGACGGAATTCCATAAGGTGCTTCTCATAGTCCTTCAATACATCCAATATACCAGCACATTGATCCAGAATCTTCCATTCTGATGATCGAGACAAATCACACTATCTCATAGTGATCAAAGTGTTGCAACCTTATCAGATGAGATGCCCAGTCTCATCACTGGTTGTGAAGATATTTTAAGTATAAGATTTGTGACATATATCTCCCGTGTGTGGATCTCATCCATACACATATATCACATCTAATATACTAATGGGACCCGGTTTAACTCATGAACTATTATGTCATATGTATTGGTCATGTGCATAAAGTAATAAAATAACATTCATCTCATGAAAGTAAAGCATGATTTTATTGATAAATAAAGAAATCAATCAATTTATGACATCAACTGATGGATTGAGTCCATACAATCTAACAATGACAACTAAGATGTTGTATCTTGATCTCAAGTTGCCAAATGACATTCAGTGTCATTGGAGTATTCCTGAAAATACTTCAGTTCGCTTTACACCTATGCTTATTGCACGACCTCATGGCTGGCGACTTTCCATTGCTCTAATGAACCATGTTATGGTTGGTATTTTGTGGCGAGACATTCATCATCCTTTGCAGGGTCGGACTGTGACACTTGAAAATTCTTATGATGGTTTCTACCAACTTCTGCAACTTATTCCTCCGGATGTTTCCTCCATCACTTTTGAGACTCATTCTTCTTTGCAAAAAATTCTCCTCATGCTTGAACAATCTAAGTGGCCTATGCGATTCCAAGCGAGACGTCTCCATGCGGTGGTTACTAGCTTTGCTCATGTCCAATTTTCACATCTTCATCCTCAAACTGGGCGCTTTAGTAACATCATTACTAAACTACCTGGACATCCATTGCAAAATATTGCTCATATTGATCTTTTGTATAACACTAATATTGAGAAACTTTAGATTTATTAGTTGTTTATTGATTCGTTGTGGGTTGTAAATAAGGGGTATGCCCCTTTGGAAGCTTTTATCATCAATTTGATCATAGACTTCCCTTTCTGTATATTTTTATGAGAAATTAATGAACTAACTTACTATTAAAAAAAATAATAAGTTTTAGTTCAAACTGACAACGTTTGACTGTACATCAACGCTCGAGCAACAAAATCAAGCCTCTCGGCGGCGAGAACCATCGAGGTCATCACTTATCATACAAAGCACTTGGGTGACTTAAAAATGCTTCCAAAGGGCTACATATCAAATTTTAGGTCATTTCGACAACATTTGGCCGGACTTTGACTCTCAAAAGCCAAATCAGGCCTCTCGGCGGCGAAGCTCCCTAGGACCATTATTTCTAAATTGAAGCTAATGGATCATCTCAAAATGACTCCAATAGGCTCCTTGTCAAATTTTAGGCCAATCAGACATTGGTTGACAGTACATCAAAGCGCGACATCTTCCTCATAGCAAAATCAAGTCTACTGGCGACAGGACCCCACACAGCTTCAAAAGTCAAACAAAATCCTATGGTTTGTCTTATTTATTGCTCAGGAGGCTTAACCTCAAATTTCAAGTCATTCCGACATCGTTTGACCCAGTTTTGGCTTCTAACGACAAATTGGCAACTCTGCGCGACAAAGTCTTAGGCTTTCCCGGAAAGTCGGAAACTTTGCTCTTCAATATGCAAGGCTTTTCGTCAAGTTTTCCGCAAGGGAACCAGGCCAAAACATGTACAAAAATATCAGGAAAAATATCAAACAAAAAAGAATTAGAAAAAACTGGGAAGCGGCTGAAAAACGACAACCAGAAGGGGAAAAATCCCCCATGGTCGCCGGCAACCCTAGGGGCATGTTTGTGTAACACTTTTCTATGGAAAAGTGGACGGTTTTCGGCGGAAAACCCATTTTTTCGGTGTTTGGTGTAGAACAATTCCGCGGAAATATTTTCCTGCCTCGTCAGCATTTTCCTTGATAATGGTGGAAATGAATTTCCTATGAGGGGTATGGGAAATTGATTTCCTTGGAAAACTTCTCCCTCTTTTCCTTACTCTTGTCCATTTCAACCCAAAAACCCTACAAGTCTTTCATTTTTTTCTTTATATAAATTATTATTTAATGTTGAATAAATAATATACATGTTATGTTATTTTTCTTCAAAAAATTATATCACCAAATAAGAAATTTTGATTTTCTATAAGGAATCCATAGCCGCACCAAAAAACATTAGCACCAATTCAATGAGAAAACTCTTTTTGCACCAAACATGAATTTCTAAATTCTACGAAAATCCTTTTCCGAGGTTTTCATTTCTATGGAATTTGCTGATGTGGCAATTTCCTCTTTCCGCGGAATGGGTGTGTACACAAACGTGCCCTAGAAGTCCAGGTTATCGGATTTTCGCAGAATAACTGTTTTTCGGTCACTTTTCATGTTTCGAGATGGTCGGCCCCTGTGGTTTTCCAAAATTCTGACTTTTAAGGCCCGGAATTCGTTAATCTTCGTCAACGTCATGGATTGGCCATCAAGAGCATCAAATTATCATTGATCACTTCGAAATCGCCAATCGACTGACCAAGAAAGCACACTTTCTCCCCGATCGATCAAGAAATCGATAGGACAGATGGCATCGGCCCACTAGTAGCAATCAATGTCTGAAGTTGCATGGTCATCCGACATCGATCAGCATGAAGATCCATCGGCGACTATCACAAGAAGAATTCCAAAAGACGCGGCACGGCCCGCGACTCTTCAAGCCCCTCAACGACCACTTAATGCAATTAAATGACCCATCTTATGACAAGTTAATGCGGTCACTAACTCATTATTTCAGACGGCCAAAACAAAAGCGAGCAAATGGGAGTTACAAGTTAGCCATAAACACGTCATTAAACTATGTAACTCCTCCCATCATGGAGTTTAAAGGAGATTAAAGGCTCTTAATTCACCACCGGCCAATCAGAAGCCAAGAAAAAGGAGTTACAAAAATGATGAATTAAAACTTGTAACTCCTCCCATTATGTAGCTTTAATACATTTAAGGCTCATAAACCCACCTAATGGCTACAGAAAACCTATAAAAAGGGGGGCATTCCAAGGAAAAGGGATCGGAAAATCGAAAGACCAGAAGATCGCAATCCAAAAAAAAACAAGAGAAAACTCAGCGATGTTGCTATGACCCTCCGACAAAAAACTCTCCTCTGTTGAAGAAGTCTGGCACCGATCACCACTACAAGGTGACCAAAGCCCCTACGGGGGTCTCTCCCCCCAAGGACTTATCCTTCCTCCTCTATGGCTTAGACGTGGCGTTTTAGCCCGTCTACTCGACTTTTTATTGGACATAGGACCTCCTCTTGGTCTTTGTCCTCTAAAAATCTGAGGTTTAAGCCGAACAAGCGAATTAAGATCAACCTATATTCTCATCTGAAAGATAATGGCGAAGTCCATATATGGCTTGCGACCGTTAATCTCAACGAGTCCTCACAATCTCGTGAGAAGTTAGATCCCATTTTCTTGCTTTTCATTGTATTTTGTATTTTTCTGAAGAGACATAAAAAAATCACAACTCTTGTCTTTCATTATTGATAAGAATTGTAATTCGCCTTTCACGACAAAAATCGACTTTCATGGCAAATATCACCTTTCACAGTAAACGAAACCACGTCTCTTTTCTTAAATATATGTGCAATGGAAAACTAGAAAAAAGTGGATTTCCTTTTCTACTTGCGAAGGTGGATCTCTAGACCACCACTTGTCAATTCCAAGTAGAGTAGAAAATCTGGCATATCCGTACAAAAAAAAGTTGATGCTCGCATTCCGCCACTGGTCACAAAAGGGTTGGACCCCACGGACTCTCACGTCCGCTGACCTTGGTAGCGCCACGCACGGAAAAGCAAGTCCATCAAGTTGGCATACCCAGTGGGACTCATTCGTTTGAGAACATGTGCTTAGAAAAAAAAATGTTTGCATACCATATTTTTGCTCTATGCTTATACTTCTTTTTTTCTTTGGTCCCTTTCTAGTTGGTAGCCTATGTTAGATTTTGCATCTAAGGAAAAACTAGAAAGGATTTTTTTGGAAATTTCTAATTCTATCTTTGAAATTATTTCCACTCTTTCTTTCTTTAAAAAAAATTCAGATTTCTCATTTTGGAATCAACTTTGAGAAACCTTGATCATTTCCTCTTCGAACTCGATAGCTCGCAGATATGTTTGATGCAATCATTCGTATCGGGGAATGAGCCATCTTCTCTCTTTGATGAGTCCGTTAGGGATCTTCCAAAAATAAAAAATAAAAAATTTTAGATTTCTCATTTTTGGATTCAACTTTGAGAAACCTTGGTCCTTTCCTCTTCAAACTTGATAGCTCGCAGAAATGTTTGATGCAATCGTTCGTATCGGGGAATGGGCCATCTTTTCTCTTTGATGAGTCCTTTAGGGATCTTAAAAAAAGAAAAGAAAAGAGGCAAAGATCACTAAAGGTCACACCAATTGAGTTCTTTGACCACGATTGATTCAAGAAAAGCCTTGTCCAGAGTGTGGAGACAGCTAAACTGTTCTAGGCAAGGGTCCTCCAAATGGGTTCATTAAGTAATCATACCCTTACCTGGGGTCTAATCTATCAATTGAGGTTTCATAAGACCGAATTAGGAAGCCTAGGTGTAATCTTCATTCTTTAGATTTTTCTTTCAAAAAAAAAAACAGAGAGAGAATCTTCAAAAAAAATCTTAAAAAAAAAAAAAAAAACTTCTGTCACTTTTGGGTTCAGATTCGAGAAATCTTGGTCCTTTCTCTTTCGAAACAAAGCTCGCAGATATGTTTGAGTTGGCTTCCGGATTAGATAACCATTTGCCCTCTTTGCGAATCCGATTTTGACCTTTCAAAAAAACTTCCGTCGCTTTTGTGTTCAAATTCGAGAAATCTTGGTCCTTTCCCATTCCGAACGAAGCTCGCAAAAATGTTTGAGTCGGCTTCCGAATCGGAATACCATTTTTCCTCTTTGCGAATCCGATTTTGACCTTTCAAAAAACCTTCCGCCACTTTTGGGTTCGGATTCGAGAAATTTTGGTCCCTTCTCTTTCAGAACGTAGTTCGCAGAAATGTTTGAGTTGACTTCCGAATTGGAATACCATTTGCTCTCTTTGAAAAATTCAACTTTGATCTTTCAAAACTTTCGTCACTTTTGGATTCAGATTAGAGAAATCTTGGTCCCTTTCCTTTCGGAAAAAAGCTTGCAAAAATGTTTGAGTCGGCTTTCGAATCGGAATACCATTTGCTTTCTTTGATGAATCCAATTTTAGCCTTTTAAAAAAATTCAATCTAGTGTCTATTCCATGGATGCAATTTTCAACATTTGTGCCTAGCGATGCTAGTACGCCCTTTCGGGTTTACTGTATTCGCGACCGACACACTTGGTCTCTCTGACATTTGTGCCTAGCGGTGCTAGTATTGCCTTTCGGGTCTACTGTATTCGCAACCGACACATTTGTACCTCTAACCTTATATTCATCTTACCTCGAGTGAGCTTTGCTTCTCGGTGACTTGAATTAAGGTTACAATTGCTTCTAGCAGTCACTGGAATGCCCATTCTGGGCCTACCATACTTATGATCAGAATAATTGTACATTCTCTGTCTTTTTGTCTTCTTCATGTCACTTCGGTTGGACCGTGGCCCTCGAACAATTTGAAAGGACAAAACCATAGTTTTTTCCATTTATGATCATTATATTCTTATTATTACTAATGGATGTGGTCTTGTTTCAGAATTTTTTTCGAAACTAACAATGGCAGCTTCGTTGACCATTACTTTCGACGAAAGCAAGAACCAACTCATGCTTTAACAGAAGCAAAACATACGCACTCACAAGCGCCCTGCCAGATGTCGAAGCGTCCTCTCTCTCGGCAACTCTCTGAACACCAGGTCTACCTCTACTCCCCGGACCATAGTCTTTGGGACACTGGGACCATTCCCACTTCTTGTGGAAGAAACTGAGCCTGCTAAAAAGCAAAAAACCGCCTCTAAACGTGTCACTGCCATGAGACCAAAGGTAAGCGTCAAGAAACCCAAAGCCCGCAGCACCCCCTCGAAGCCTCGACCTACAAGCACCCAGGTCTATCCCAAGACTTGGTCCCCAAAACCTTCGCCAAAACACA
The DNA here is from genome assembly GCA_028538565.1 of Umbellularia californica. Taxonomy (NCBI): domain Eukaryota; kingdom Viridiplantae; phylum Streptophyta; class Magnoliopsida; order Laurales; family Lauraceae; genus Umbellularia; species Umbellularia californica. The sequence goes on from JAPQWN010000006.1 coordinate 32,607,475, forward strand.
GAAGGTCCCAAGCATCCCCAAGGCCAGCATACCTGGTCCCACTGAAGGAAAACCGGTTCTACCCTCTTGCCTACATGAAAGAGGAGAGATCCCCCTTTCACTTGACAAAAAAGTCAAACCAGCACAAGCCGGCTTATTCCTACAAGCCCAAAATCAAATCGTGCATCACAAGACCTCTGCAAGAATCTGACAAGGCCTACACTCCTTCGATTCGACCCTTCATCTCTATAGGGGCCGAACTCGAAAGATTCAAAACTTCATTACTACAGTCAAAGGACCGGGTCCGGATCCTGTCCATGCCTAGCTTCAAAGAAGACAGGCTCGTGTACTGCGCTTGAAGGAGTACATCCTTTATTTCCAAAGCCCAGCCAGAGCTGACCGAAGCTCATATTGTCGTCGTATAAGCCGTCGTGCACCATATCGAGAAAAGAGACTAGAGAAGTAGAGGAAACAGCATCATACACTTCAGGTCTCTTAAAATGGGTCGAAAAAGAGAGACCCGACCAAGTTGCTATTGTCCATATCGTTAGAAAAACCAGAAGACGCCGGAAGTCAGCAACCAAAACTTCATGTCCGACATCTGGTGAAGCGCAGCGTCTCTCGAACACAAAGGCATATGTTTCTTTTGTTTTACAGTTTCTAGTTGTAGTGTAGTCTAAGATTCTTAGTTTAGGATTTTAATTAGATTTTTAGTTTTTATTTCAGACTTGGGATTGTAGTTTAATTATTATTTTCAGATTTTTTTAGTAGTTGAATTGATATATAGATTTTATTTAGGCTAGTTCTAGTTTTTATTAGGACGGGTTCAAGTAAATAATTCCCTATGGATATGATCCTAACTCACCGGATAAAACTACAATTGAAGGCCTTGCACTTGGGGACCTACAATTAGATCAATTATGATGGTTGTGATGGTCACAACGATGGCAATGTTGATAGTGGTCATGGTGATGATCTTGAGGTTTTTAAACATATATCATAGTCTAATAACACATGTCAAACAACTAAATTTAAAATTTGTTACATTCTTCAAAAATTGCTAAACAACGAAAACATTACAATATTCAAATATTCCACTAATATTCTATTCTGTGCTATTTTACTCTTTCAATATTTGAATCTGTTAACATTATATTTTGTAAACATCCAAAGGGGCCTAGTACATCAATAATTCATACAATTACAAATACAAATACATTTAATCATTCTAACCACCTAAAAAACACATTTTATTTTTGAATATTCAACCATTCATACAAATTACAAATACAAAAACACTTAAAACATATTCATACCTTCATTGCACATCACTCAACCATTCTTTGGCGTTTTTCGGTTTCTTGAAACAGAAATTGCACATCAAAGAGTTATGTTCATGAGAAAGAAGATATTGTGCGATATTGCATAAATTAAAAAACTTACAAATTTGTAAATATATAGGCAGTTTTGTCATTTCTCCTAGTGTTGAGGATGTGCAGGGAAATCAAGGATTTAAATTTCAGCCGGCATCTGGTCATATACGTCCAGTGCCAGTTAGCTCTAAAACGGGTCATATACATGTATTCCGGAAGTTAATTTTTATATAATATATTGCATTACCAAACAAAATTCTCTCAATATCTCATTAGTAGTAGTGCTGTGATGGTATTTTGTGCTTGGATTGCACGAGTAACAAACCCAATTTAATTGAAAATAAATATTTGTTTTTCTAAAGACATGTTCACATATAGGCCCTTTATATTCACATATTATTAAAAACGGCTGTTGTGTTTTTTGTTTTTATTAAAAATTCCTCTTTACTCATAATCACATTGAACAAAACTTGTGAGACCCTATCAAATTCTTTATTTTTGACGAATTTGCCCTTAAAAAAAAAATCAAATGATTTATTCCTTGAGGTAAAAATATAATTCACCCCCTTGCCCTAAACTTTGAGCATAGAAAATCAAGGCTACCATCATTTGAATATTCCTAATCCACTCCAAGTCTTCAATTAATATACTGCCTTAGTGTTTTTATATCTTGTGTGTGTGTGTGTGTGTGTGTGTGTGTGTGGGGGGGGGGGGGGGGGGGGGGGGGGGGGGTTCGTTGAAAGTGACTTGAGTTAGTGAACTTTGTAAGCTTAAATAAAAGTTATTCATTACATTTATGAATCAGAATTATACTAATTATATGCTCTCTTAGTCTTTTTTTTTTCTTTTCTTGGTTTGACCAATTTACCTTTCAAGAAAATGACTTCTCCTTTATGTGAAAACATAAAAAGGATAGTTTTGCATACTAAAAAGTAGTTATATGTTATATTGTCAGCGACTTAGTGCTCAGAAATACTAAACATCACTATATTTAGATTGGATACAAATAGCTCAATTTTCATATTTTTAGTATTTTTCTATTATTTTTTGTTTTTATAGATTTCTTTGAACTCTTTGATACATTTTAGGACCGGGTGGCCGTACTGCTCCAACACGGACACGAACAGTAGACACAGACTCGTCCCAGTCTTGACCTACATGTAGACTGGCACCAGAATTTAAAACCATGAGAAAATATCTCAACTTTCATCGAGCTGATGTTATCCAAAGTAAAAGATTACCATATGAGCAAAACCCAAAGTGTATGGCACCTTCTACTGTTATTGTATGTCCTTTTGTTTTTACTAATCTGTTTAATCAGACTTTAAGACTGAGCTTTCATAAACCTCCCTATTAAAATCATATGTAGTTACTCATCGATGTATGCAAGTAGTCCGTTGTAGCTATTATATGTTTGATTTATGAGGAATTTACCCAAAAAATGACCTTAGATGGTCACTAAACGAAAAGGCCACCAATAGTTTATATGATACGAAAGTGGTCAATTAAATGGTAGTTGACCATTAGTAATGGCATATCCCACTAATCGTGGGATATGATTTTGAAGAAAGGGTAAATTAGACACAAGGGTAAATTGATTTTGCTAAGATGGATGTGCGGGATCACAAGGAGGGATAGGATTAGGAATGAGGAGATTAGGGGCAAAGTAGGAATAGCACCGATTGGAGATAAAATGAGAGAAAATCGACTAAGATGGTTTGGCCATGTTAGAAGGCGTCCAATGGAAGCACCTGTTAAAAGGTGTGAAGGCATAGAGATTGCCAGGAGTAGGAGAGGGAGAGGGAGACCCAAGAGAAGTTGGAAAGAAACTATTAAACATGACCTTACCTACATGGATCTAACGGAGGACATGGCCCTAAACAGATTTGATTGGCGTCGTCAAATCCATATAGCCGACCCCACCTAGTGGGAAAAGGCTTGGTTTGGTTTGGTTTGGTTTGGTTTGGTAAATTAGACATATCATGTATAAGAATATGTTAGAGAACCTTTGGCTGTATGACTTTTTTTTGTGAACTGTTTGCAACAAAGTCATACTTTGAGGGACCTCCAACCAAACGCCCTAACTATTAATATTCATGCACTGCACGTGTTTTTTACAATGAATTAACTCATTAATCATTCCCTCCATTTTCCCCTTCTTGACTGGGCTTCTAAATGATATAGTAGTAGTGTACATAGCCCTGTTGAGGATATCAGAAGGATATGTGGTCAAAATCCATAATTGAATCATGTCATTGCATCTTTTCCATGGTGAATGACTCAAAGAAGTAGATGATGGTGAAGTTGAGTGTACCATAAACAAAATAACTAATTTTTTTCTGTACTCTTAGTATTGAAGGAATAAACGAACGATGCCCCCCAATAATACCAGACATCCCAATTTGTGTTTAGAGATCCATTGAAATGTAACAAATGATGCCCCCATTAATCATTTAATTTCCTACCACAACCACTTTTAATTGCGTATAAGCCATGGCAGAGGGCTACTAAAAAAATAAAATAAATAATAAATGATTTCCTTTAAACAATTTTTAGGCAATGAGAAAAGGATACAATCAGCTCAAACCATGTGAACTGAACCATCAAAAATTGGAATGGTGAAGTGAACTCCCGAAAGCTAAATTTGATGGACTCCAAAGTCCAAACCTTAATGAAACAGGACTTTTAAATGGAACATATAATTTCCCAATAATCCTTCGATATTGATGATAACATATCCCAATTCCTTTACAATTTGTTCAGCTTCAACCCTATAAATCCATCGATTGATTCCCTTTAAAGACCCACCAATTTTCCGACTTCTGAATGCCACATAAGATGATAAATAAAAAAAAGTAAGCATCACTAATAGGAACCCCACAAAAAAAATGGAAAAATGGAAAAATGAAAAATGAAAAATAAAAATGTCATCCTTTTATTTAAAAGAAAACTTGGTCATCTCCCTCTCGACACCACACATATCAAAGAAAACCTGGTTTCTTTGAATCATATAGTGCGTGTGCACATCATAGTGGATCTAATGAATTTTTTTTAAACTAAGATCAACGTGAAAGAATTTCTACCTTAACACAGGCAGAGGTCCCGCTTACTAAATCTCAATTGAATATCAAACTGATGTGATTAAACTAGTGATTAACCCTAATTCCAAGTTAACAAAACAATCAATCCACAAAGATAAGAGAGACACGAGAATTATACGTAGAAAACCCTAAACGGGAGAAAAACCATGGGCCTTATCGTCTAAGCCAACAGACAACCAAGCACTATGTATAAACGAAGAATACAAGACACTTACAACCGTTTTCCCAGTTGTTGACTCAACCTAAGGACTGCATCAGATCTTGCTGAAATCTCATCACAAATCTTCATCGTGCTTGAGCATAACCGCCTTCAAGAAGGGGGATGGAAACTTGACCCAAAACTTTGGTACTTCAGCACAGCAACAGCAGCTTGAAGTCTTGGGGGGAAATAGGATGGATCTCTCAAACCCTCTTACTCAGGAATATTGATCTTATTCAGTGTCTCTAACATGTTGAGGGAGGAAGTCTTTATATAAGACTCAATTCGTGTCCCAAAGTCTCAGAAAATAGGAAGTTGCTTCTTAGAGATATTAGGAAAGGAAGTTCGGCCAAAATAAGAATTCCGTGGTTCGCTCGAGCGGACGTGGGGATTCGCTCGAGCGAACTGCTTACTGGGACAGAACGTTCAACGCATGATTCTTTTCGGTTGAGAGATCAGTAGGATGGGTCGAGCGATCAACTTTCTGTCTATGGTTCGCTCGAGCGATCTATGGGTCGCTCGTGTGAACAACTCACTGTCTTCATCTTTGCAAGACAGAAACATGGTGGGTCGAGCGGACAGCTTGTTAGGTCGAGCGAAAGACCAACTGATATGGGATCGCTCGATCTCAAGGAGGTTCGCTCGAGCAACCTCTAAGAATCTTCAGATCTTTGGAAAAGCGCTCTATTTTGGAAAAAGATCTTCAGCAGTCCGACTTCTAAAAGAATTACTAGTTATAGAAACCCACTTTTGTCCATAACCCTATGAATTAGCCAATTAAGACCTTACAATCTCCCCCTTTGGTAATTCATGGACAAAAACTCCTATATACAAGAAAATATACTACCCACCAAACACTACCCATCAAACATAGAATCCAGCCGAAAAATCCAAGAAGGCAGAGTCTAAGAAACTTCAAAGTCTGAGTACCAGCAATGTCTTTCACCAAAAGATCAAGTGCAGAATCATAGAAGAAAAGTAATGACATCACATCATAATCAATAAAGCAGTCTAGCTAATTACTCCCCCTTTTTTGACATAAATTGACAAAAGAGACACAAAAAGGAGAGATCCCAAGAGAAATAAACACAGAAAATAACAAGTTTAGAGTAATCAGAGTTAGCATCAAAGTATCAGAAGAGAAAACAACAATCCTAAAAAAATTAGCAAATAAAGTGCCAAAGTGAGTGAGTTTCAAAAATAGCCACGAAAAAAATCACTGATGTCTTGGAGGAAGTCTAGCAAGAATGTCAGCTAGGGAAGCACTGATGTGTTGGAATCCTGCAGTAACTTGTTCACTAACTGAATCAACACGAGCAGTCAGGTGTTCAACTTGAGCTGTAAGATGGTCTATGCGATCCAGCTGTCTCTCTTGCTCCCCTTGAACTGAGACATCCTCTTGTTCCTCCTGTATATCTTCAGCCTAGTGACCAACGGGAATGTGAGAAGTGGATAGAGACAACGTTCTGGCATTTATCGGATTCTTTATCTTCATAACCAGATCATTTGGCCGAGAAGAAATCTCCTTGAAAGTAAGGAAGTCAGTGATGAGGACCCCAAATGGAAGAAGTAAATTTTTCTTAGCTGTGAGAGTTTTGATAAACACATTTAAAATCACTTGAGGGATATTCACGGTTTTTCCAGTCCCAATGCAGAACAACAGATAGCCATTCCTCTAAGTAACTTCCGATGTATGTCCCCCTGGCTCAAGATTGTGACAAACAAATCGGTTCAGAAACCGATACTCCTAAGTCAAATTTCCATGCTATAAAAGACTACCAGGCCAACGGGTCTGAACACCACAGAGAGTGGAAGCAACAAAATCATAGTCAATGGGGGCAGGAAGCTCAGCCGGAATAGGTTAGTCCGGATTTGGAACTTTAGGTATGGCAAGATAGTCAGCAAGATCAGCGACTGAAACATTTATCCATTTCCCTCTCACAAAAGTCTTGATTGAGCCATCATCCAGGACTTCCATGTTGTAGTAAAACTCATGTACCCAGTCAATATGAATTGTATGAGTGTTGAACTTAACCAAGGAGAACCAATTCCTAGTGGCAAGGCTCCGAAAAACTCTTTTATTATGTAACTCTTCTCCCGCTTCCCTTTCGGACTCAACATTTCTCGAATGAAATTGTTCATAGAATTGAACAGATTTTCCCACAGAGGGGAATCTAGTGTAATCAAATGAAGAAGACGAGGACGATGCAACATGTGGTCTCTTTTTGGGAGCCATTGAAAAAGCTGTAACAAACCATAATGAAACAAATTAAAGCAATGACATTATATCCTCCAATACATTCCTGCTAAAAAAAAATTGGCCTCCAAATGCCACAAACCACAGATACACCATAGGAAATCTCCCAAAGTTCAAGAAGTCACCCATCTCCCAACTGTTGTCAACATCCACAATTCTACTACATCCAACATCCATCTCAACCAGCTGAGATAATCAATATTCCATATTAATCACAGAGGGAACCAAAGTTTCACATTTCACCAACCATCATAGAAACATAGAGAAAACTTCAAGAGAAGGGAATTGAGCAATCCACATTTAGCATAGATATCATTTAGAACAAAAAAGATGACATATGAAAGGTCCAATCCATTCCAAATACAAAATGTAAAATGCCATGAAAATGCATGAAAATCTAATTGCCATGAAAATGCAAGCTTATCTATGTATGTGAGAAGAAAATAAACAATCTTAGAGAAGTGATGAACAAAAAAAACGAAATGGGTGAAGAAGAAAGAAGTTCCCTAACGTTACTTAGATGCAATAAAATGAAAATGAAAACAAAATGATGGGCAAGAGCAAAAGAAATAATAAAAAATACCTTAGGGAGCAAGAGAGGTAATCTGCCGAAAAGATGCAACACATAGGAGAAATGGGCGCAGAGCGTTTTCGCAGGAGAAGCAGGGAATGAAAGAAAAAGAAGGGAAAAGAAAAGAAAAAGGAAGCCAGCGCGGAATTTGTTGCGTCAGGTTCGCTCGAGCGATCTGTCCAGGGTTTATAAAACCCAGGGTGCAGCGCGGCAAAAAATCCTAACGGTCACATTTTGGTCAAATCCCTCCATTGAACAGTGGAAATAGAATAACTATTCAAATTTTCATAGATTTAAGCGCACAGTGCAATATGTGAATAAAATGACCAAAAATAATAAAAAAATAAAAAATAGAAAACGAAACCAATGTGATCCACTCCCCCTAAACCTCTTTGAGATGAACAAAATGTCACATGGGGAGCACACCCATCAACAAAAAGTTGAATAAAGTAGTTTCCTCCAATTTTTTTTTTAACTCAGTTGATTAACATTTTCTTTTCCCTTTTTTTGTATTAACTCATTCGAGTCCTCCAAATTTCTTTTTATTTGAAAATAAATCGAGGACGGGTTAAACCATCATTGGTGACTTTCACGCTAATGATCGTGGTAGCCTTCTCCAAGAGAAAATTACCAATCAAGTGAAGCTTTCATTCACAATCTTAGGTAGCCCTCTTCCTCCGGCTTAACCTTATTATCACGACATCTCTCAAGGATAAAGAAAGGAGATAGCAGTGAGAGAATCGTAAAACGATCCGTGCGGTGAAGAAAGAAAAAAAAAATGGTCATGTGTAAAGGTGAGTGTGCACTAAAATAAACAAAAATTTATGGAGCGTAGGGAATAAGAGAAATCCCTAAAGATTTTCGCAGAGATTCAAACCGCGTTGCATCCAACGGTTTGGTGAAAATATCCGCAAGTTGAGCTTCAGTGGGAATATGATGTAAAGAGATTGTTCCCTCCTCCACAAGATCAAGAATGAAATGATGCCTAATGTCTATATGCTTTGTGCGAGGGTGTTGGACTGGATTTTTTGAAATATCAATGGCACTCTGATTATCACAAAAGACAGTCATTGTTTCATGCTCAATCCCATAATCCTGCAGCATCTGTTTCATCCAAAGAAGCCGTGTGCAACAACTTCCTGCAGCAATGTATTCAGCCTCAGTAGTCGACAGAGATATCGAAGTCTGCTTTTTACTGTGCCAAGCGACCATATTATTTCCAACAAAGAAGCAGCCACCAGAGGTGCTTTTTACTGTGCCAAGCGACCATATTATTTCCAACAAAGAAGCAGCCACCAGAGGTACTTTTTCGATCATTAACACATCCAGCCCAGTCAGCATCAGAATAACCAACAATGATCATGTTGGTATCTCTAGACATCCAAATCTCATATTCAACAGTACCACTGACATATTTTAAAATTCTTTTCACAGCTTGAACATGAGACAACTTCGGTTTTGATTGGTATCTCGCACAAACTCCGACACTATAGACAATGTCAGGACGACTAGCAGTGAGGTAAAGGAGACTACCTATCATACTTCTGTAACTTTTCTCATCAGTATCCAACCCATCAGCATCAAGACTAATTTTGGTAGTGGTGCTCATTGGTGTTCTAGCATGTTTTAAAGATTGCATTCCAAACTTTTTTAGCAACTCCCTGGCATATTTTGGCTGAAAAATAAAAATGCCAGATGGAGTTTGTTTAATCTGTAAACCTAGGAAGAAGGATAGCTCACCAACCATACTCATTTCAAATTCACTTGACATTTTATCAGCAAATTTATCCAACAAGAATTCAGAAGTAGATCGAAAAATAATGTCATCAACATAGACTTGGGCAATTACAATGTTGTTCTTGTCTTGTTTGATGAATAAAGTCTTATCAACACTTCCTCTAGTAAACCCATGCTCAATCAAAAATATTGTTAGTCTCTCATACCAGGCTCTTGGAGCTTGCTTTAAACCATAGAGGGCCTTTTGCAATTTGTAAACATGATCAGGATGATGAAGATCTTCAAATCCTTTCGGTTGCTCCACATACACTTCCTCATACAAGAACTCATTCAAAAAGGCACTTTTGACATCCATTTAAAACAATTTGATATTTAAAAAACAAGCAATAGCAAGTAACAAACGTACAGATTCAAGTCTAGCAATAGGGGCAAAAGTTTCATCAAAGTCAATACCCTCAACTTGTGTATACCCTGAGCTACCAAACAGCTTTGTTCCTAATGACTTGACCAGACTCATCGGTTTTGTTTTTGAAGATCCATTTTGTTCCAATGACATTTGTATTAGAAGGTCTAGGAACAAGCTCCCAAACACAGTTCCTTTCAAATTGGGCAAGTTCGTCATGCATAGCATTTATCCAAGAATCATCTACAAGAGCATCTTTGACATTTTTTGGTTCTAAGGTGGAAACATAACAGACATGACTTACCTCATCACGTACCTGTTTCCTGGTTTCCATAGGAGCAGAAATCTCACCAATTACTATGTCCAGAGGATGATCTTTGATTACTTGGCCTTTTTGAGATCGAGGGTGAGCAATTTTTGGAGGAGTACTTTTCTCTTCAAATTGCCGAATTATTTCAGGAACATTTGATTCAGAAAAAGGTTCCGTTGGGTCAACAGGTTCAGCATTTGCTATTAATTCCTTTATTGCTTCTGAATCAAGTTTAGCTTGACTTTCTGTTTGATTTTCAACCTGTTCAGAAGATGGAGAAAAAGTCAGTCCCTCATCATCGTCAGAGAAATAGTCAAAGGTACCTGCATCATCCACTACCACATTGATGGATTCCATTACAACAGAATTTTTTAGATGAAATACACGATAAGCTTTACTGGTCAAAGAGTAACTGAGAAAAATTCCTTCATCACTCCTGGAGTCAAATTTTGACAAGTGTTCTCTATCACGAAGGATGTAACACTTGCTGCCAAAAGTTTGGAAGTATTTAATATTTGGTTTAACTCCAGTCCATATCTTATAAGGGGTGATTTTAGTTCCTAGACAAAGATAGACACGGTTGACGACGTAGACAACTGTGTTTACAGCTTCAGCCCAAACCCTTTGAGGTATGTTTTTGCTATGTAACATCACTCATGCCATATCTTGAACCACTCGATTCTTCCTTTCAACTACCCCATTCTGTTGTGGTGTTTTAGGTGTTGAATATTCATTCTTGATCCCATGTTTGGTGCAAAAAGTGGAAAAATCAAAATTTTGAAACTCGGTTCCATGATCGGAACGAATCTTTGAAATGCCTCTGAATTGTTGACATTTATCTGCAATAAGCAAAGTCCACAAGTCATTAAAGACAACAAAAGTTTCGGATTTATCACGCAAAAACCTCACCCATATTAGTCTGGAAAAATCATCAACAGTCAAAAATATGTATTTTTTACCACCAATGCTTTCAAATTTGGTTGCTCCCATAAGATCCATAGGCAGTAGCTCTAAAGGTCTCTTAGTGATAAGAGAATTAGCCTTTCTATGGGGAGCTTTAATCTGTTTTCAAACTTGACAGGGACCACAGACAGTATTCGGGGCTCTTTTGAGTTTGGGAAGCCCACGAACAAGTTCAAAATTTGACAATTTTTCCAGATCTTTGTAATTCACATGTCCCAAACGTTGATGCCACAACTCAATGCAACTTATTAATACTGAATTACAAGACATTTCTTTCTCTGATGAAACCACATAGCAATTGTCGGGATTTCTTATCCCATGAAGAACTATTTTTCCCTTTTTGTCCACAATGATGCATTCTTTGAAAGAAAAATGAGCCTCATGTTTGTTATCGTACAATTGGCTTATGCTCAAGAGATTTGTTTTAAGACTATCAACTAAATAAACATTTTTAAGTTGAGACATACCTGGAATTCCAACACCACCTTTTCCAATAACTTTTGCCTTACCTCCATCTCCAAAACGAACACTTCCACCATTGTAATCTTCTAGAGATGTGAACAAAGCTTTGTTTCCTGTCATGTGTCGTGAGCAGCCACTATCCAAGTACCAGACATCAGAATTTGTAGTACTAAGTGCTGTAAGGACCACATTACAGCGTAGATCAGATTTTCGGACCCAAACAGGTTTGGTCCTAACCTGATGAGAAGATGAATTTGACCTTCTACGCTGATTCCTGTTATAATTTCTCAATTTATTACAGTGTGGTCGAATGTGTTCGGTGATCCCACAGAAGTGACATATGGGAATAAATTTAGGTCTTGACACATAATTTGGATAATAACTTTGTGGATATGTAGCATTTGGATAAACAGGAGGCAGAGCTTTCATAGTAGTTCCTTGAACAAACACAGTTTTACCTTTGTCCTTAGATGATGAGGCACCTACATATCCAAGCCCAAATTTTGAAGGAGGCAGTTGACTCCCCAGAATTTCATTCAGTTTCATGGATCCAGTATTCATTCGGTTGATAGAAGCTTTCGCAGATTCCAATTCAGTAAGTGTCATCTTTAATTTTCCAGCAAGATTTTCTTTTTCAGATTTGCATGTATTCATCTCGTTTCGCAAAGTCACCAGTTAAGATTCAGCTTTCTGAAATTGTTGCTGCAGACGATCATTCTCTTGTCCTGCAAGAATCAATTTATTAGATAAGGTTGCTCGTTGATCTTCCAATTGTCTTACCTTAGATTGAGAGTCTAGCAGTGTAGCTTTCAAAGATGTTTCTTTTCCTCCATTGCCTTCAATTTCAAGGCTCTTTTCTCACTAATTTTAGACATTCTAATAGATTCATGAAGCAATTTTTTATAATCTTCATCTCCTTCCTGTTCTTCATCAGAAATTTCTTTAATATCTAAATCGTCCTCAGACTTGGATTCCTGCACAGAAGAGATGTTAGAGAGAGCCATGAAAGCAACGTACTTTCCAGACTCACTCAAAGGTGAATCAGGTTCAGATATTTCCTCATCAGATTCATCATCCTAAGCAACATTTAAGGCCTTGCCTTTATTCTTTTCTCTGCGATTTACACACTTGGAAGCAATGTGTCCATATCCTTGACACTCAAAGCATTTAATTGGCTTGGTTGTACCCTTTGATCGGTTTTGTTCAGTTTTGGGTACAGACTTACCTTTTGTAGGAGCTTTAGGATTTGATGAATCCTTTTTATTAAAAGACTTTCTATTTTTCCAAATCTTTTTGAGTCTTCTTGCAAGATATGCCTCAAATTTTTCATCATCAGTATCACTGCCAGGATCACTAATTTCAGGGTCATCCACTGAATTTGAAGACACTAGAGCAATATCCTTTCCCTTTTTCTGCTGGTGGTGATTGGACTCAAAAGTTTGCAGATTTCCAACAAGTTCTTCAATGGTTAAAAAATTTAGATCCTCATGCTCTTCAATGGCAACTACCTTTGGATGAAATCGTTCTGGGAGAGACCTCATGATTTTCTTAACGATTTTGTTTTGAAGAATGAGTTCTTCCAGATTATAGCATGAGTTAACAATCTTGGACAGTTTTGAATTAAATTCATCAAAAGATTCAGAATCTTTCATGCGTATCGTCTCAAAAGCTGTTGTCAAGTTCTGGAGTTATATTTGCTTGACAATTTATGTTCCTCATGAACAGTTTGAAGAAGATCCCAAGCGGCCTTTGCAGTAAGGCAAGCAGAAACCCTATGAAACTCAGATGCAGTAATTCCATTATAAATAGCATTAATGGCCTTATTGTTGCAATTGGATCTTGTCCTCTCATCAAGAGTCCATTGGCCTTTGGGTTTTGGTTTTGTTAGCCCTTCAACAACCATGGTGGGTTTAGTATATCCTTCCACCACAACATCCCAGACTTGGTCATCAATTGCCTTTAAATAAGCAATCATCCTAGATTTCCAGTAAGAATAATTAGATCCATCCAGAAGAGGGGGCTTGTTGGTAGATGTGCCTTCTCTATTGATATCCATTGGAGAGCAGTAAAAAGATCACACAAAAGTTAGTGTAACCTGCTCTGATACCAATTGAAAGAATTTCTACCTTAACACAGGCAGAGGTCCCGCTTACTAAATCTCAATTGAATATCAAACTGATGTGATTAAACTAGTGATTAACCCTAATTCCAAGTTAACAAAACAATTAACCCACAAAGATAAGAGAGACACGAGAATTATACGTGGAAAACCCTAAACGGGAGAAAAACCACGGGCCTTATCGTCTAGGCCAACAGACAACCAAGCACTATGTATAAACGAAGAATACAAGACACTTACAATCGTTTTCCCAGTTATTGACTCAACCTAAGGACTGCATCAGATCTTGCTGACATCTCGTCACAAATCTTCATCGTGCTTGAACAGAACCGCCTTCAAGAAGGGGGATGGAAACTTGACCCAAAACTTTGATACTTCAGCACAGCAACAGCAGCTTGAAGTCTTGGGGGGAAATAGGATGGATCTCTCAAACTCTCTTACTCAGGAATATTGATCTTATTCAGTGTCTCTAACATGTTGAGAGAGGAAGTCTTTATATAAGACTCAATTCATGTCCCAAAGTCTCAGAAAATAGGAAGTTGCTTCTTAGAGAAATTAGGAAAGGAAGTTCGGCCAAAATAAGAATTCCGTGGTTCGCTCGAGCGGACGTGGGGATTCGCTCGAGCGAACTGCTTACTGGGAGAGAACGTTCAGCGCATGATTCTTTTCGGTCGAGCGATCAGTAGGATGGGTCAAGCGATCAACTTTCTATTTGTGGTTCGCTCAAGTGATCTATGGTTCGCTTGTGCGAACAACTCACCGTCTTCATCTTTGCAAGACAGAAACATGGTGGGTCGAGCGGACAGCTTGTTAGGTCGAGCGAAAGACCAACTGATATGGGATCGCTCGATCTCAAGGAGGTTTGCTCGAGCGACTCTAAGAATCTTCAGATCTTTGGAAAAGCTTTCTATTTTGGAAAGAGATCTTCAGCAGTCCAACTTCTAAAAAAATTACAAGTTATAGAAACCCACTTTTGTCCATAACCCTATGAATTAGCCAATTAATACCTTACACAACGTCAACGTCGTTGCCCAACCGTTTATGAAGTCTTGCTAAGGGGTAGAATAAGCGACAACGTCGTCGCTTTGCAGAATCTTGAAACACTTGGTCCTATTGAAATGAGCGACCATGTCGTCGCTCCATAAAATCTTGAGATGCTTGGTGAGTGACGACGTCGACGCTCGTCGAAAAAGGGCAAAAAAAGAGAAAAGTTTGGCGGAAAGACTAGTTTCGCATCATATGAACTACTGGAGGCCTTTTCGTTAATTTAGTGGCCATCTAAGGTTATTTTTAGGGTAAATTCCTCTTGATTTATTGTTGTATTGTTGTACTATCAGTAGTATGGTTTTCAGTAGTAGTGGAAGATGTCTGTCCTGTAACCTTCTCCTTATTGTCTCGTAACCTTCTCCTTATTCTAATCATTTCATCTTCTGCAGAAATGATAATTACCATATTATTAATGTTATCCATTGCTGTAGTCCATAAAATAATGAAGCAATCAAAGACTATTACCATTTAAAATTCCAACTTTAGCTCCCCATTTTAACTTTAGCTCCCCACGTGGCAATTTTGCATATAAATCTCAACCACCGTTTTTCCCCCCTTCAATAAAGTTATGTACCGCACTCACATGCTACACTCATCCAACTCTTAAGTCCAGTCCAAATCCCTCACCATCACCCCTACATCAGTGATTGATCTTGTTTGCTCCTTTTTATAGATCCTTTCTTTTTCTATGCTCTAAATGAATGTATTTGGTCGTTTCACATGTTCTTTTCATCCATCGTTATACTTTGAGGCCCACTTCGTCCACTTGTGTTTATAGTGACTAGTTGGATGTATCCTTCTACAGAATAATGACCTAGATGTTGATATCACAACTATCCGCGTGATGGGCCTTCAAAACATACAGTTATAGTCGTTCTGACAAGTTAGTCGACCTTCCCGTTTGATAATTGGTGTGAAATCCATTGGTTATGATTATGAAAGTGAAATGAAATTTGGGGCCTTCCAGCCCACTTATCCATTAATGCATTTGAGTGCTCCTTCTGGACACTAGCAAGTCAGGGTGGAAAGTAAAAGGGATAGGGTTTATCAGGGGTGTTTTATGGTGATTTTTAAGAACGGTTCCACCAACCTCAATCTGCACTCCATGCGGATCAACCCATACCAACCCACATCCAAGTTAACTCTACAACCTAAACACTGAACTCTAAAATTGAGCAATTGCAGGCCTGAATTAGTGGATCAAATTACCACCTCTATTTTTGGCTACTGAGGATTTAAACTCGTATACTCTACTCACACACACATGTCCCTAATCGTCTAGGGTACACTGGAGGGATGCCAATCTTCTACTTTAACGTAGGGTGGAGATGTTGGAAGGGAAGGGCAATTCCAAAAATTATATTATATTTATTAACAAGTATAATGCTACCAATTCCAGGGTTGGTTCAAAGAGCTCTTCTCTAACTTTTTTTTTTTTTTGCTGAAAAAGGTAAATTAGATTAAAAAAGAGAAGAGAAATACAAGGGCTCAAAAGACCCCAAAAGAACAAAGAACAAGAGAAGAGAAAAAGAAAAAGGAAGAAGACAAAGAAGAGAGGAAAAACGTAGGGGAGCTACAAGTGGAACCAAAGGAAGAAGACAGCATCAAGAGGGGCAAGCAGTTCGCATGGAGGCAAAGAGGACATTGAGTTGTTTGCTGACAAAAGGCTTCTTGATCTGCTTCAAACAGAAAGAGATGGCTTCATGGAGAAGAATTGTGATGGAGAGAGAGGAGGGTCTATAGTCTTCAAAGGTAGCTTCATTTCTGGCCTTCCACATGTAGTAGAGGACAGTGATGAAGATGGCTGCCATGAATTTGACACCATAGATGTCATTGCCTTTGGAGAGAAGCGACCAGATTGTAGCGGCAGAGAGAATTGAAGGGATCTGTACTCCAGCTGCATACAGAAACCAATTCCAAATTAGAATAGCTAGATCGCAGGAGAAGAAGAGGTGGCGCACTGAATCTTCAGCTACGTGGCAAATGCTACAACTGGAGGCGAGAGAGAAGCCGAGGCGCTTGAGCCTCAATTCAGAAGGCATTTTGTTGTGCATCAGACTCTAGCCGAAGCAGCTAATTTTGTGGGGAGAGATGTTCCAAATTAGCTTCAGCCATGGGAGAGGATCAGCTCTGTGCTCGACTTTCTACCACACTGAGTGTAGGGAGAGGTTGCCATCAAAAGAATCTCTCCAGATTAGGGTGTCCGAGACAACAGGGTTGGGAGTTAGGTCTGAGAGAAGAGGATGCAAGTGCTGATGGATTATTGGAGGTAGAGATTCAAGGATAATCCAAGATCTAGGTTGGAACAGGGATGAAAGCGTTGGTTCCTGGGGAAATGCTGAAGAGGAAAGTGAGTAGAAAGAGTGTCACCTGCTGTCCAGGAATCCTACCATGCGTTGATGCTCTGACAGTTACCGAAGATCCAGGAGCTGCCTTGATAAATTAGAGGAGCTAAGCGGTGGATTTTCCTCCAGATATAGGAGCCAAGGATTGAGTTCCCTGAGTCCCAAATGGGTTTGAATTTGAAGTAGTGATACCTAAACCAGGTGGACCAGAGGGAGTTTGAAGTAGAAGCTTGCCAGCCTAGTTTGATGAAGGAGGCAGAATTAACTTCTGAGATTTTCCTGATGCCTAGATCACCTTCTGCCTTAAGGACAGTGACAGTGTTCCAGCTAACAGAATGAGTTTTTTTGTGGGGAGCATTGCCAGACCAGAGGAAGAGCCTCATTTTGCTTTCTATCTCTTTGCGGATTGATGCAGGTAACGGAATAGTAGCAGCAAGGTGAATAATCATACTAGAGATGACATGTTTGATCAGAATTAAAAGGCCAGTGAATGAAAGGGTTCTGGCTTTCCAAGCAGAGAGCCTAGAATTAACTGCATCCAGGAGAGGAAGAAAATTGCGCTTTTTAGGAATCCCAAGGCAAATCGGAATGCCCAGGTATTTTAATTGAGTTGAAGCTACCTGGATGCCTAGGATAGAGATAATTCTCCTCTTCCTTCTTGGGCCACACTTACCTATGTTCAATTGACTCTTTTGAAGGTTGAAAAATTGACCAGCTGCTAATTGGTAAGTCTCCAGAAGATCTTGGAGGATGAGCACACTCAAGGTAACCCCTTTCATGAAGATAAGGATGTCATCCGAATAAAGTAAATGGCAGGGGGTGGAGGGGATCTTTGAGAGAGAGAAAAGTAAACCTTGCTGTTGGAGATTTTGAATGTGGAGGCTCAGGATTTCATCAGCCAGGATGAAGAGATAAGGGGAAAGAGGGTCTCCTTGTCTTAGGCCACAGGAGGGACTGAAAAAACCTTGGGGAATTCTGTGAATGAGCACTGATCCTTTGGAGGTGCATATACACTCTTGGATCAGGGAAATCCAAGTATTTGAGAAGTGGAAGAAGTGAAGGACAGAGATAAGGAAACGCCAATTCAGCTTATCAAAAGCTTTGGAGATGTCTAGTTTGAGGCATAAGGAACCTTTGTTGATTTTAGAGTTCAATTTTTGGTGGAGCTCAAACACCAGACATGAGTGGTACTAAATGCTCCTGCCTTTAATGAAAGCAGCTTGGTGGTGGGAGATGAGGTTAGGGATCATTTTACAAAAATTCAACAAGATGATTGGTCTGAAGTCTGCAAAGGTGCATGGGGATTTGGAGTTGGGAATAAGGGCTAAGAAGAAGGTGTTGAAAGCTCGGTGGATCCTTCTGGAGAGGAAGAAGTGTTGCATTGCTACAGAGACAGTTGGGCCTATAATGCTCCAAGTTGCAGTGAAGAAAGCCCCATTAAAGCCATCCAGACCAGGGGAGCTGTTTTTTTTTAGGGAGAAAATTGATGTTTTTATTTCTTCATATGAGGGGGTGGCAGTAAGGAAAGACTTTTCAGAAGGAGAGACCTTGGGGCTACTGATCTAGGAAAGTGAAGGGCTAAGATGGCTATCATGAGACTTAAATAAGTTTGAGAAGAAATCAACAGCCTGGGCTTGGATGGTTGCTTGGTCATCAGTGTTAGTGCCATTGACAGAGACATGATGAATTGAGTTGAAAGAGCTCCTAGTCTTGGCTGATTGATGGAAAAACTGTGTTTTGGTCTCCCTCTTTCAACCAGATAATTCTGGGTCTTTGTTTTCAGTGAATTTCTTGAGAAGAGAGAGCCTCATGAAGTTCAGATTTGGCTGACTAGAGGGCTACTCTGGAGATGTCCGAAGGAGATGAATCGAGAATGGATTGACAATGCAGGACTTTTTTTGTAGCTGCTTTGATATTCTAGAGGAGTTTCCATATGTGGATTTACTCTAGAGTTTGAGGGAGAGTTTGAGGGTCTTGAGTTTTTAGGCAAGGATGAATTAAGGATTGCCATCTATAGGGATGTCCCAGCTGGCTTTAACTGTTCATAGGAATGAGGGGTGGATCAGCCATTTGTTTTCAAATTTGAAGGGGGCATTTGAGGTAGGAGTTTAATTCTGGTGAACAAGAAGGATAGGGCTGTGATCTTATGAAATTCTGGGGCGGTGGTGAATTAAGGGGTCACGGAAATGGTGCTGCCAAGTGGAATTAACCAGAGCTCTGTCAAGCTTGGCTACTACATGTGAGGAGCCTTGTCTGTTGTTGGACCAGGTGGATCTATTGCCATAAAATTTGATGTCTTGGAGACCTGCTTACATGACTGCAGTTTGGAAAGCTTTGAGGGAGGAAAGGGTAGGTTAGTTGAGGCTGAGCTTATCAGCATGGGAGAGAGTAGCATTAAAATGCTCTATGACACACCAAGGCAGGTTGGTTGAGGAGGTATCAATAAGGGTTGTCCAAAGGTCCTTTCTAAGGGAAGGGTTGGTGGATCCATACACGCCAGTGATGATAGATTTTAAGCCAGAGGAGGAATTCTGGAGG
The DNA here is from genome assembly GCA_028538565.1 of Umbellularia californica. Classification (NCBI taxonomy): domain Eukaryota; kingdom Viridiplantae; phylum Streptophyta; class Magnoliopsida; order Laurales; family Lauraceae; genus Umbellularia; species Umbellularia californica. The sequence goes on from JAPQWN010000006.1 coordinate 32,626,879, forward strand.
AGCATAGAGAGATGTTGAGGAGAGGAATCTTTAACAGTGATGGAGAGGTAGTGAGTAAATTTGGAGAGGCACCAGAGGGTAGGGAATGAGGATGGAGAGGAGGAGTCATTTTAATGGAAGGTATCAAAACCAAGTCTATACCAACTGAGGGAGATAGAAGGATTGAAGAGGGTCATGGGTTTAGAGAGGAATATGAGGTCAAGAGAATGATTAAGTATCATGTTAGCTAAAGCGCATTGTGTGGGGCGATTGGCAATGCCCCTGTAGTTCCGGTAGAGAACTTTTAACATGGGGATGAATGTGAGGAGGTTTTCTTGGCTCTGGACCTCTGGTGATAGGACCAGTTGAATAGGGCTGTTGTTTCCCTTTCCTAAATTTGCCTATGGTAACAAAGGTGGAAGGAGTGTCAGCTATGGGAGTCAGGGGAGAGCTGGAGGAAATGGTTTGGAGGTTGGAGGGGGCTAGACTTGGTGAGCTAGAGCAGGAGGAGTCAGGCTTAGCATCAGGGGTAGGAGGATGCCCAGGGGGTGGATGGACAAGAAGGGAGGGTGGTTGGACATGAGGGACATGTGGGAGGGTATGGATCTCATGGTTGGGCTCAAAACCTGGGGGGTGATCTGTGGAGGGACTACCTTCAAGGAAAGTTTGGAAGTTGCGGCCATAGATAGAGGGATTCTGAGCTGGATCTAGAAAGGAGCACTGATCTAAGATGGAGAAAGGATTGGAGGTGTCAATGGTTGGGGTTGAGGATTTTTGGAGAGTGGCATACACAACTTCATGTGGAAGGTTGTGAAGGGAAGGAGAGTTAGCCTCCTGGGTGGTAGCCTGCTGAATAGTAGCTATATGGCTTGGAGTAGGGGGTTTGTTGAGAGGAAGAAATGGAATTTGTTGAGGATAAACTGGGGATTGGTCTAGAGTTTGGGGGGGGGGGGGGGGGGGGGGGGGGGGGGGTTTGAGGCAGGTGATGGACCCGAAAAGGAAATCTTTCGTCCTCTCCCTCCGCACCCCCGGGGCTGACCTGGGTCTCGGCGGAGGAGGGAAAATCTCGGGCATCAACATTTTTGTACGGGTATGCCAGATTTACTTTCTACTTGGAATTTGGAATGGTGATAATCCGGAGATTCACCTTCACAAGTGGAAAGGAAATCAATCCTTTTTTCTAACTTTTCAAATTGCATTAATATTAAGAAAAGAGACAAGTTTGTTTTTTTAGAATGCCGTAGGAGGCGTTTTTGTTTGTTTGCCGTAAAAGGCGATTTTGCCGTAAAAGGCGATTTTACAAAACTCATCAAATGTGAAAGACAAGAATTGTGATTTCTTTTTGTCTCTTTAGGAAATACAAACTACAATAGAAAAGTAAGAAAAGGGATCTAACTTCTCAGGAGATTGTGGGGACACGTTGAGATCGACGGTCGCAAGTCATGTGTGGGCTTCGCCATCGTCCTTCAAATGAGAACTTGTGATGCTTTGATTCTTTGGCTTGGCTCCTAACCTCGGTTTTTTAAAGGACAAGGACCAAGAGGAGGTCCTATATCCAATGAAAAACCAAGTAAACGGGCTGAAAAGCCGCGTTTAGGCCATGTTGGAGAAGGAGGAGACATTGGGGGGGTGGCCCCCCAAGGGACGTTGATCACCTTGTGGTGCTTCCGGGAGCAAAGTAGCAGGACTTTGTTTCTCTTTTGGATTTTCTGGATTTTCAGAGCTTGCACTTGGGATCTATTTTTTCGTCATTCTTTTCTTCTTGGAATGGACCTCCTTTTATAGGCTTTTGGTAGCCATGAGGTGTTTATTGGCATTGATGGCCATGATGAAAGAATTGATGAGGAGTTACAAATTGATTTTGTAACTCCTTTTTCATGGCTTGTGATTGGCCGATGAAGGTAGTGGGCTTTTAATTACCTTTATGTTTCATGATGATGGGAGTTTCATGGGTTTAATGCCATGATTACTTGGATTTGTAACTCCCAAATGCTTGAATCTGATTGGGCCGTCCAAAATAATGAGTTAACGACCGCATTAAGTTGTCATAAACGGGTTAATTAACGTCATTAAGTGGTCGCCCAAGCATGTGAAGAGTCGCGGGCCGCGCTGCGCCTTTTGAGATTCTTCTTGCGATCATCACAGGTGGATCCACGCATTGTTTAATGTTGGATTGCGATGTAATTTCAGACATTAGGTGATGTTGGTGGGCCGGTGACATCCGTCTTGTCTATTTCACGATCGGTCGGACAGAAAGTGCACTTTCTTGGTCAGCCGGTTGGCGATCTTGAGGCGATCGGTGATGATTTCATGCTTTTGAAGGCGGATCCGAGATGTCGATGAAGATCAGTGGTTTTCAAGCACCAAACATTGGATTTTCAGAAAATCACAGAGGCCGGAACATCCGAAACGCAAAAACCATCAAAAAACGGACGTTTTGGTGCAAAATCTGACGACCCGGAATTACAGGGTCGCCGGTGACCTTAGGGTTTTTTGCCCTTTGGTCGCCGAGCTCCGTTTTCAGCCGATTTTGCGTCTTTTTCGTTCCTTTTTTCTTCTGTATTTTTCTTGACATTTTTCCTCAATTATTGACTTTATTTTCTTGGAGAAAACTTGACGAGAACCCGCACGAAATCGGAGCACAGAGTTTTCCATTTTTCGGGAAAGCCGAAGACTTTGTAGCCGATTTTCCATCAAGAGTCGAAACTAGGTCAAACGATGTCGGAATGACCTGAAAATTGAGGTGAAGCTTCTTGAGCAGTGGATAGGACCAACCATGGGCTTTTATTTGAGTTTTGAAGCCGTTTGGGGTCCCATCGATGCTTCACTTGATTTTGCTGTGGGGAAAATGTCGAGCTTTGATATGTGGCCAAAAGATGTCCCATTGACCTGAAATTTGACGAGGAGCCTATTGGAGTCATTTTGAGACATTCCATGGGCTCCGTTTTGAATGTCATGGTCCCGGGTTGCTCCGCCGCCGATAGGCTTGATTTTCTCTCGGAGCATCGAAACCTGGTCAAACGTTGTCGGAATGACCTGAAATTCGACGTGCAGCCTTTTGGAAGCATATTCAAGCCACTCATGTACTTTGTTTGATGAGTGATGGCTTTGGTGGTTCCCGCCGCCGGGAGGCTTGATTTTGCTGCTCGAGCATTGATGGAGGTTCAAACGTTGTCGGTTTGACTTGAAATTTGGCATGGAGCCCTTTGAAAACATTCTGGAGTCATCCGTAGGCTCTGATCGAAGTTTTGGTGTCTTCGATGATGTCGCCGCCGGGAGCGCTTGTTTAGCTATCGGAGCAGTGAAGTTAGGCCAAACGATGTCGGAATGGCCCTCTTTTGGCTATCTTGAAGGATCTTTCAATTTCTGTCTGATTCTGACAAAATCTGTTGCTTGAAGTAGCATTACCTATTTTGTAGCAGGATGCAGCTTCACGAGGCTTCTTGATGTTGAGGAGACATAGTGACTTTTTTGGTGTCAACAAATGCCCCCTCAAGGTACAGCGACGAGTAGCTTTTTAGAGTCGATGTGCCTCGAAGAGAAACTTGGAGGAGAGATTCCAACTTGACCAAGAGTCTTGAGCATTTTTATTTGTTTTTTTTTATTTTTTTAATAGCCTTCGGAGTTTCCGGGGGATTTTATGGTAGTGAGAGGGATCACATACCATCTCAAGGCAAAGTTTTGAAAATGACATGGGGTATTTGGATTTTGGGTTTTGGATTTTGGTTTTAGACCCTGTGACCTAACAAGCTGTATGTGGCAGGTTAGGGGGTCGGGGTTTGATTTTGATTTTGACCTTGTGACCCAACAAGTTGTATGTGGCAGGTTGAGGGGTCAGATTTGGGGTTTTTGGTTTTGGGTTTGGTTTGGATTTTGATTTTGGTCTTGGTCTTGTGACCTAACAAGCTGTATGTGGCGAGCTAGGGGACCGGAATTTGGTTTTGTGAAATGTCAATTTCAAGATTTTGGCTCAATTTGGTTCATGAGGTTGGATGGTTTGGTTTTTGGAAACTCATGAGACTTTCTTTTCTCTTTTTTTTTGAATGGTCCCATCAACTCAAAAGAGGCATGGGACTTTTTTTTGCTCTTTTCTCTTTTTTTTTTTTTTTTTTTCTCTTGGTAAGAGGAATATTTTGACTAAAAGCCACTTTTAGTGCCTAGGTGGTCAAACCTGGCTCATATGGGCTAACCCATTGGACCTTAGGCTTTGGAAATGGCCTAGATCTCATATGGTGTCATATTTGTAAAGAATATCTAAAATATCTCTTTTGTGTAGAGAATATCTAAAAATATCTTTACTTGGAGAGAATTTCTCAAGTTTTCTTTTTGTGGAAAGATTCTCTCAAAATATCTTTCTTTTTGGGAAAGTAGCTAAATTTTAGCACTTACCTCCTTTCTTTCTCCTTGTTTCCTCTTTTGGCTTGCTCTCTTCTATAAAAGCAAGAGGGTTGGTGCTTTTGCTCCATTGCTTTCTTTTTGCAAGAAATCTTTAAGAGTGCTCTCCAAGATAAGAAGTGCTTTCTCTTCTTCAAGGATCTCCAAGCTTTTCTTCTTCTTCTCCATCAATGGCTTCAAGTAAGTTTTCTTCCTCCTCAAGAATCTCCATTGTAGAAGTAGCTTCTTCATTTTTTTCTTTTCTTTTTCTTTTTCTTTTATTTTTTTTTTTTTCCAAGCACGTTTTCCCCTTATTTTTCATGCTTCTTCTTCTCTGTTTTCTTTTTTTTGTTTTTTTTTCTTTTCACGGTTTTTTTTTTTTTACCGTGTATATTTTTTTTTTCCCACATGCTGACTTTTTTTTTTTTGTCAGCGATCTTTTTTTTTTCCTTGTTTGCTCACCATGATAATGAGGCTATGCAATTTCAATATGTATGCATTTTGTTTTTTTGATGCATCAAGATAGAAGGCTAGAGTCTCTAGGTCAAGCCAACATGATTTTTGACTTGGACAAAGTTTGATTGGTTTTGACCAAATTGGGTTGGAATTGGTCAAACTTTGGTCAAGGTTTTCCTAGCATCTAATGCATGATGATATATATATATATATATATATATATTTTTTTATGGTTGAGTTTTGGTATATGGATTTGGAAGCATGATGATGCATACCTGAAAATCTTTTGCAAGTATTGGGATTTTGAGCTCGCAGCGATGTTGAGCTCTTTCTCGGTCTTGCTGGATTTTGAGGAAGTTTGCAACTTTTGGATTCTGAAGCTCGCAGCAATGTTGAGCTCTTTTCCAGATTTTGCGGAAGTTCGATGAGATTGGCTTGTTCTCACAGTGATGTTGAGTTCAAGCCTTCATTGAGAATTCTCCACTGACTATGAGCTCGCAGCGATGTTGAGCTCATCTTCAGGCTTCCTATCTTTTTCGGAGTATGTTCCTTTTTGTCGGAATTGCCCCGGAACCATGTCAAAATTTTGCTAGAATTTTCGTAGCAGAGTTCTGTCATTTTGATGTTGATTGATCTTTTCTCTTCCATTTTTTGCAGGTAGTTCTTCTAGAACGAACAAGGGTAAAGGTCCTGTTACTAACGCACCTCGTCGATCTGCTAGATCTTCCAATGCTGCCGTTCAGCAGGCTTGGGAGAAGGTCCAGTTTGTTGAGAAGAACTTAGAAGAGTGTGATTCCCTCAATCGTGATGAGATGAGACAGCGATTGATCGCTCTCAAAGATGAGGAGTTCTACAAGATCATGGTAAGCGGTCGTCCTTGGGTTACGGACGATCAGAGCGTTGTGCTCAAGCCTACCTTCTTCTTCGGTGATGCAGTCCCCGACGACTTGACATACCAAAGGAGATGTTTTCAGTTCTCTTACACAGCAGATGGTGAGGAGAGACCTATTTCTACCCGTCGTCTTTTGATCGGACCATCTCGATCCTGAGCCTTTCTCCCACGTGCCCTAAGAGGGAAGATCCTCCGAGCTGGTTGAAGAGGACCAGTGTGATCAAGACCGGGGTTTTTGTTGGTGGACCTTCCGGTTTTGCAGAGAAGCCACCTGTCCGTATGGACATGTTGATGCAAGCCAGTGGCTACCAAGGTCCTGATCATCCATCGGTCGATTTGAGACTGGTGGGCCTTGGCGTTTTTCGGGGTGACGGCAGCAATTGGGTGAAGCCTTTTCGACTTCGTGGCCGTTTCAGTGTTGACTCGAGCTGGGAGTCATGGATTGATCACACCCTGAGGATTGGTGAGGCCGTTCTTCGGGAGGCCGAGATTTTTGATGCGGTTCGCGCTTTTCGGGAAACCGTCGTTTTCTCCGATGAGGCTTTCATGGCCATGCTGGAGTCATTTCTTCCACAGACCAACACCTTCATTGTGACGAATGGTGAGATTGGTTTTTCTTTCATCGGATTGCCTATCCTCGGCAAACTCTATGAGGAGTTTATGCCTATTGACAGCATCCTTGAGGAGCAATCTGAGGAGTTTAGGCTTGTGTACTTTCAGCTCGTCGCCTTCTATGATTTCTTGAAGGAGAAGGAGGGCTCGAAAGTCAGATGCAGCAGTTGGAGAAGTTGCAGCTCCAACTTTTTTGACAGTAGGGATTCTTTTGATGGCATGGCCCAGGGTGCTAGGGCTAAAACATCAATTTTGAAGAAGATCGCTGCTATGCGAGAAGATTTGAAGAAGTTCTTCGAAAGCACGGATGCCATTTATCCTGACATTGCGTTGCGGAGAGATCTCGTTGTTTACCTCACTTACTGGCTGGGTGAGGCTGTTTTTGCTGGAGGAGATGGGACGCACATCAGGCCGCACTGTATTTTTCTGGCTTGTCAGATGGCGTTTGGAGAGCGGCTGGCTTTGGTACCTGCTCTTTACTCTTATTTGTGTACTGAACTGCAGGTTGTTGCTTTCCTGGTTCGGCTTGGGCTTCCCATGAACAGGGTGTTTTCTGCCCATATCTTCTATTCGTGGTATGTATACCACTGTCCTACCTTCCATCGTTTGGGAGTTCCACAGGACGAAGATCCCTTTATGATTCGTTTGGCTAAAGGGACAGCCGTTCCCGAATCACTTTTATCTGCCCGTTTGAGGATCCGACGATTTAGGGACGTCGAGATTGGGCAGTCTTCGGTGGCTTGCGGAAGAAGGCTTTTGACTTTGGTGTCTCCCGTGATTCGACCAGGGCAGGGTCGGGAAGACACTATGCTTTGACAAACGCGGAGAAGAGATGGCTCTTCAACATACGGGTTGGTACGATGGTGTACCGCAGACATCTTTTCGTCGATATCCAACCATATGTCCCTTCGCATTTTGCATTGCAGCTTGGCTTCTCTCAAGGCGTTGTTGGAGCACCTTCGAGCATGGTGAAGCGTTTTGGAGGTCTGTAGGATGGGAGAAATGCATGGGCTTTTTATAGCGCCGAGGACACTACCGCCATGATTTCCTATCCTGAGCTGCCCACCTTCCGGACTGCTGGCTTCACGAAGTGGTTCGTGGAGAGCTTTTCAGTGTACCAGGGGCTTTCCAAGAAAGAGCTCGATATTAAGCAATCTCCTGGGAAAGGTCTTGGGAAATCGGATGGTGTCCGTCGGGAGGAAGTTTTGGCCTTCCTTTCTGGAGAGAAGCACAATATAGGCTTTCTCAATGGGCAGGACATCATCAGATCAGGAGCTGCACAGGGGATTCCTGGTGAGGTCTTGAGACAGCTGGAGGAGGAGGAGGCCGAGATCGATGCTATGATATAGGCAGAGCATACAAAGGTTTCCATGGAGTCTACTGAGAAAAGTAGACCATCCAGTGAGGACTCTTGTGAGAGGCCTGATGTTGATAGTGGGGCAGGATCGTCGAGTAGATTGACCCGCCGAGGCAAGAGGAGGAGAGGACAAAGCCGTAACATGAGACGGCACGATAGTCCTTCTGATCTTGAAGTTCCTCTCACCATTACTGAGGAAGTGTCTGAGGATGCTGACGAGCCTCCGGAGAAGAGAAGCAGAGAAGAGGAGACAGCTGGTATGACACTCTTTCTTTCCTTTGTTTCTTTTTTTTTTCTTGTGAAAGATTTTGTTTTGATCCGTTGCCTCTTTTATTTTTTTAGCAGAGGACGATGACCTGGTGATGCCCGAGGTTTCGGCCGATGAGGCAATGACGGATCCAGTTGTGGCATCTGAGGAAGAGCCCAGGGACTCTGGAGTGGTTCCAGAACCTTCACCTGGTATGATTTGCTTTGGCTTTTTTTTTTTCTTCTTTTGCTGTCATTTGCTAACATGTAGCTAACTTGCTAGAGGATTCCGACGATTTCGAGCCATCTATGGACGCAACTTTTGACAATGCTTTGGATGAGCTCAAAGAGGCAGAGAGTACTCCGCCGGTCGTCGAAGCAGGTATATCTGCAATAATACTCTTGATATATTTTTGACAAGATTATATTCATACCTTTTTGTCTTTTTTTTTTTCTTTGATAGATTATGAAGAAGCAGGAGAGATTCCTCCGTCTTCCTCAGAGCCAGAACAAGGGATACCTACTGCTGATCCAGGAGTAGGGGCTTCTCCTTCTTTCAATGAGTCAGCTTCTTCCGTTGGAAAGAGTTTATTGATTACTCTTCCAATGGAGCATGACGTGGGCAGTCGGGCACCAGAGCATGGCGAATCCTCTTCTGCACCGCACCTTCAGTATGCAAGGAAGGTGTTGAAGACTGTCTTGAGCTCATGGGTTGAGACTCTTTCTTCAGGTCATTTGGAAGCTGGTTTTGGCATGATCAAGCATGTGCAGGACATCCTCGCTGATAGCAAAGAAGTCGGTCTGGACATCGCAAGCGCCAAGGATTTTGTTGAGGAGATCATCACCTTGGGGAGCAAATGGACTGAGATCAAGAGTTTCCCAGATGGTGACTTCTTTGATAAGATGTTCATAAAACCTTCCATCAAAGTCAAAGCTGAGCTGACTGACATCACGAAGACTCGGAGGCAGATCGTTCGGGAGAAGAACGTTACCGAGTTATCCATCATGGGGCTGAAGCAAGACTTGGACCGCCTTGATAAGGAGGTTGTCGAGGCTAGGCACCGTCTTGATCTTTTAGAGGAAGAGGCTGCTGCTAAATGGACCACCATTGTTGAGGCTCCTGACAAGGAGGGGACTCTCATTCGCCAGGTTGAGGAAGCTGAAAGTAATGTCCAGAGGAAGACTCAGGAGCATGAGCAGTGGCAGGTTCTCTGGGAAGAACTTCCTCGTGCTGCAGATGGGTCACGGCATTCGGCCGCGTTTTATGGGGATATTTTAAAGAAGCGTGGCCTAAAAACTTTGGAAGTTAAGGCCAAGGGTCTGCTTGAGGAGTTGAATCTTTGGTTGAAAACCATGTCGGATTGAGCTCCTAAGTTGTAACAAACTCTTTTTTCTTCTTCTTTTTTTTTTGGTACCTCCATGTATAAACAGTTTTGGTACTATATTTTTGTATCCCCTTCCTTTCACTTAAATCATTTTTTTTAAACAATTTTGAGCAAAAGTTGATGGGAATGTTTGTTTAAGAATTTGATCAAAAGGTTGTCATTTTGTGAAAATCTTTTGTCAAAGAGTTGTTTTGGGCATGAAAGCCAATTTTGTGGCGAAAAGCCTGGTTTTTTAATGGTTTGAAAACAAAATTTTGGATGGCGTGAAAGCCTAATTTTGTGGCGTAAGAGCCAAATTTGTTTTGCGGCATGGGAGCCAAAAATTTTGGATGGCGTGAAAGCCGAATTTTGGAATGGCATAGAAGCCGAATTTTGGAATGGCATTGTAGCCAAATTTTGTTTTGTTTGTTTTGGCATTTATAGCCGAATTTTGGCATTTATAGCCAGATTTTGTCGTTTATAGCCGATTTTTTGGCGTTTATAGCCGAAATTTTTTTTTTTGGCATTTATAGCCGACTTTTGGCGTTTATAGCCGAATTTTGTTTTGTTTTGTTTTGACATTAGAGCCGGATTTTTGAAAACCAAGTTTTTGTTTTGTTCGCATGAAAGACGATTTTGGCGCTTATAGCCGAATTTTTTTTTTTTTGTTTTGTTTTGGCATTTATAGCCGGATTTTGGCGTTTATAGCAGAGTTTTGGCGTTTATAGCCGAATTTTGCTTTTCAAAATGCAGGTATCGACTAAATGTCGCCTCCCCGCCGAATTTTGGTTTTCAAAATGCAGGTATCGACTAAAAGAGAGATGGGTTGGCAATGGGATTAATGATGAGATGAAAAGAATTTAAGGAGGAGATAGAGTGTGACTTTACTGTGGAGAGATTAATTGAATGTTTGTGGAGAGTATAAATGGAAAGGGTATTCGGCGACATGTCCCTCAACATTTCCCTTTTTGGCCTTAGATCCACAATCTTTTTTCATAGTGTGATATGTCATTTTTCCAAATTTGAAGACCTAAAATATCCAAGTTACCCTTTCTTTAAAAGTTCTTATTTATTTAAAGATAAATCATCCCATGATTAGTGGGATATGACATTAATAATGATCAACTACCATTTAATTGGCCACGATTAATGAAAATCTCATCAAGTATATTTAAAGAGGATTTTACCGGAAAATGCATAATATTTGCACGTTGCACCAGAAAATGTATACTATTACTTTATGCACAAACGTGGTCCGTTATGCATTGTTTCGTTTTTGTTTTTTAATTTAGGAAGAAGCGACGCTAACGTCGCTTAGGCATATTGATATACGACGCTAGCGTCGCTGTTCGTCAAACCCAATTTAACCCTAGCCTCCCTCATTCGCTCTCATTTTTCCCCTTTTCTCCTTCCCTCCCACCCTGTGACGACGCCGCTGCCCCCTACCCCCTGTGCTCTCTCCTCCCTTCTCTACCACCCTCATTCTGATATCGCTCATCCATTCAAAGGAGGTATGTTCATCTGTACCATTTGTTGGGAGTTCCATCACCACTTTTTCGTTTGATTTGCCATTTGGTTGTGTATATTTTTGGCTTAATGGCTTCAAATCAATTGTTTGGTGCAAATGGCTAGTGGCATTTGATTTTCTATGATTAATGACGTTCATCTTGCTATATCTATGTTTGATGCAAATGGCTGGTGGCATTTGGCTCTCTCTGTTACTCTCTCTCTCTCTCTCTCTCTCTCTCTCTCTCTCTCTCTGCGTTGACGTTCATCTTGCTATATCTATGAACAATGAGTTTAAGTTATGTACTATATTAACATTGGATGGGTTCAAAATGTATTTCGATTTGTATTGTGCTCTAAGCCCTTGTGTACTGTATTAACATGCTGAAATGAAATCTGTATGCCAAGTGTTCGTTATAATGCTTGATAGGCCATTTGACATTTTCGTGCAACATGTCGAATTTGACTGAATCGGCATCCCCTGCCCTTCCAACATGTCGAATACGAAAGTGACCATTCATCGTTACCGGCTTGCAAAGAATTTGTAAGTGGTCCCACCACCTATGGCTACTCTTATCTGTTGAAAGCAACTTATTATACCCCACTCTTATTTGCGTGCAGATTGATTTTCTGGGTAAGCAGTTCTCGAACTACAGGTGGTATGACACTCACGTGTGGCCTCTCATCGTCAAAACGAAGATACCTTACCAAGAGAACGAGAATGATTGCGGTGTATTTGCATTGGCGTTCGCAGACCACGTTGCATCACAACGGCCAATCAATTTCACTCAAGTTGATATACGGTATTGGAGGTCAAAGATTGTCGTGGACATATATAGCAAACGTTGGGAGATTAATAGCCACCGCTTACACATTAACCCATTGATATCTTGATGAATGATTTAGTGTTAGTTCAAATATTTTTTGTTAATATTTTTGTCAAGGATTATTGGTATGTCTACAGCCCATCCAAGTTTTCTTTTCAAGGAATTGTATGGATGAGGAACAAGATATGCATGTAGCCCATTGGAAGTAGGCTGCTTTGGAAGCAACATCTTTTTTAAAAAAAATATGCAGGGAACGACGCTAGCATCGCCTATCAGTAATGCCACGAACGATGCTAGCGTCGCTCTGTCAGGTTAACTGGTAAGCTAGCGTCGCTGGTTGCAGGAACTTTTTTTTTTAAAAAAGGTTGACTACCTCCACACCAGGTGAATGCCATGGACACCTAAACAAGATCAAATTTTCAATATGACAATTCATAACTGATGTAAGACAAAAAACATCAAAAAGTCAAAGCCAAAAAGGGTAGAAGTCATTGCAACGCAAAGCATCAAGTTCACTGGGGAGGAGGATTTTGACAACTTTGGATATTGTGTCCTCTTTGCCTAGAGTGAGAGCATGTCATTACCCTACGTTGTCTGTTACGATCCTCAGTACGACGTCGGTTTTTCTTCGGTCTCCCTGGCTGCTTAGAGGTAATTGGAGGCATCCTGTAGAACTCCACCCGAGTTTCCACATTGACGACCGGTATGTCCTCATCCGTTTTTGCCGCATCAAAGCCATCCTGTAGAACTCCACCTGAGTTTTCACTCACTTCATCACTGCCAAGGATAGGTCTGGAGGAGAAATGAACATCGTTGTCTTCGCCAAGGTTTACGGTGGGATGCATAGCATCACCTTCATGAATTACTTTGCCTTTAACATTACGCATGCGTTTTGTTCCAGTAAGTTCATTATCTCTTATCAAGCGCTTCTCCGTACAATGCAACCTTCAACAAATACAATGAATCAAAAAGCTATGTTAGTTACTCTATCAGATATGAATTTATAAGATTAGTCAAAAGACTTAAATTGGTTTGCATTAATGATTTGCGTTCGTGATAAATACCTTTCTTGCTTTTCCAAGCATTCAACTGAACGAACTAGCTAGTATCCTCCTCCTTATGTATAAATAAATATCATTTGTATCATCTCGTGAGAGTGACAGCATGCACCTTATATCATTATCATCTTTTATTGCCACCAATGAGAATACATGACCATTGTGATGGAGATAATCCATGCTTATGTTATCAGGAACTTCCTCCCAATTTGATGCTTCAAGAGCTATGTTTACCAGAGAGTTGAATGTTATATCGCTCTGAATGAACCTCATCTTCTGTTTTCCACCTTTGTAAAGCGGTCGAATAATATCAAACTCGAAATCCCCATCAAAGTGGAATATTACTATTAAATTACCGCCCGACATCCTAATCATGAAAATGTATTTTTTTAGTATCCAAAAAAACATATATACAAAAGCATAGGGTTTGTTGGAGACAATAAAGAACTGAACTATGTGTACAATCCTTAAGCTACATAAATAAATGAGGAATCAGATGCAACTGACGTACATATATGCATGTGGAAATTATCTACTGGAAAGAAGGAGGAATACACATAAAAAAATGACATTAATCCCTTCCTTCAATATAAAGAAACAAATAGTTTGAAGAAGACTACTAACCTCTTAAAGGAAGGCAAACAACCTCTTCAATGGATAAAAATGAGCAATAAACGTTTGATGTATATGTAAGAAAATGGTAGGTGGTGGAGTTTTCCAAGAGAGAAGGACACCTGGAAAGGGACGAGCGAAAACGAAAGAGGAAAAGCGCGAGTTGGGGCGGGGGCTATATATAGCGAATAGCGACACTAGCGTCGCCTAAACGCATTTAGGCGACGCTATCATCGTTAGTGCAAAAAAATAAAAAATGGGCGGGATGAATGATCTCGTTCGGCACGTAATAATCTGCATTTTCGCGTGCAACATGTAAAAATGGTGCATTTTCCAGTAAAATCCTCATATTTAAAAAATATATAAATAAATTTCAAAAAATAAAAAATAAATTTAAAAACAATGAAAATAAATTTCAAAAGACGCAAATTAGTTTCTAAAGAACGAAGATCAAATAAATTTCAAAAGATTCAAATAAACTTTAAAAATTTAAATAAATTTTAAAAGATGTAAATAAAATAAAAAAATGAAAAATAGTTTCAAAAAAAGTAAATACATTTGCCAAAACTAAGATAAGCCAATTTTCCAAATTAAGAGAAATTTACCAAAAACTCAAGTATTTTCTCCAAAAATCAGTTAAATTTATTTCAAGAAACGCAAATAAATTTCTAAAGAAGCAAATAAATTAAAAGAACAAATAGATTTAAAATATCACAAATAAATTTTCCAAAACACTCAGATAAATTTTTAATAACACTCAAATAAATTTTCCAAAAACGCAAAAATATTTGTTTAAGAACTCGGTTAATTTTTGTAAAATGAAGATAAACTCTTAAAAAAACTCAAATATATTTACCAAAAAATCAGATAAATTTGCCAAAAACTCAAAAACATTTGTCAAAAAATCAAATAAAGTTTTAAAAAACTCAGTTAAATTGATCAAAAACTCGGATAAGCTTTCCAAAAACTCAAATAGATTAAAAAAAAAAACCTTTGATAAATTTGACAAAAATTTGACCACATTGCTGATGTCGACATTGGCTTATGTCAGCCCTTGCTTCTACTGTCAGGCTTCTAAACTGGGTCGGGTCAAGACAGACCCGAGACTGAACTAGAGCCTGAGAACCGACCTAACAGGGTTTCTTCATCCTTTTTGTTCTGATTGAATTCTGCAACGAGAATCCCCTAGCCGGATTCCTCTGTCTTCTCTGGGAACAGCGAAAGCAAGCAGTGATGGGAACAGTCAACATCTGGCAATGAACGGTGACAACAGCGAAGGCAGCGACTGCAGATCAGAAAAACCCAGCCTCATTTACAAAAGAGCAACAGGACCGATCTCAAAACCCACTACTCTTAGTCCGACAGCGAAAGGCGAACACCAACGGGTGGTGAAGGTCTTTTGTTTCTCTGCGAACAGATCGACGATGACAGATCCGCTCTCTACAACATAACTCCAGTGAATTTATAGATTCCAAAGGAGTTGTTTCCTCGGTAACAACAGTAGCAGCGGCAAGGTGATGCAATCAGTGAAGCAATCCTTCACAACCGTTTTCTCCAGTTTGAAATTCTGGATCCTCTGAAAATTTTCTCCTATTTGACCAAATAGAGAAATCTGCGGTGGTCCTCTATAATGTGATGGTTGAGCAACACCCATTTCAATCCGCACCAGTGGTCCACTTGAGATCTCAAAGATCTTGTCGTCAACGCGTACCACAACTTGCCAAGAGAAACCGAGAGAAGAAGATCGAAGGGGGTTATCCGGGACAATAGAGAATGAAAAAAAAAAAAAAAAAAAAACTTTCCCTAGGAATGAGGGAGAATGGAAGATTTGAAATTTTAAAGTTCAAAATTTTATGCCTAAACAGTTGAAAGAGAAAATTAGTCATGAAAATGTTGGATGTGACGTATCTAGGGATATTGGACTAGAGGCCTTACAAGACCATGCCGAGGGGCTTTTGGCTAATTTTCCCTATAACTTTAGCCCCACGCTAGATTCTATTAGTAATCTAACTAAAGTTGTAATGGCTCTGCCTATCAACTCCTGGTTGTTTTTTCTTTCGGAATTCTGACCCTCCTCCAGTCCTCCTGAATTCTAATTCTTCTCTAACTACAAAAACCTTGTCAACAACTCTCATGTTAGTTATTTAATTACATATCCACAATGGGCATACAACTCTTACGTCCGTGATTTGATTATATCCACAACGGGCATACAACTCTTATGTCAGTGATTTAATTACATATCCACAATGGGCCGTATGCATAAGTGCATATGGTGATTCATATGATACTGCACACATACCGTAAATAAATTAAAATATTATCCATTATACTATGTTAAGCTGAAGGGTTTTTGACGTGATTTTGACCGTGACTTATTATTTTGATTGGGAGTTATAACAACTCTCTACTTCCAATTGTAACCACTCTCCACTTTCATGTATCCACTCATTTCATCCACTTCATGTAACCACCTCTTCTTTCAACTTTTCACTTTTCTGTAAGAACTTTATTTCTATCGCTAATAATCACCAAATCATTGCGATGAGTATTTGAGGATTGATTTTGCGTAATTATAGTTTTTCTTAATAAATTAGTAAATATACTTTTTAGTTATTGGTGAACGTGTCCGTGCTAAGCATGGGTTGTTGTGCTAGTAATATGATTGGTATAAAGTATATGATATTATGTCATAATGTCAATTTTACATATTAATAGTATTGATATTAACTACTTCAATGCCTACTAACATTTTTAATTTTTTTAAGCTATCAAAATCTATTTTTAAAATTTTGGATTAGACACGTTTGTGTTCTGTTACACCCTGGCCCAAATTAACCCTTATTAGTGTTAATTAAGTGTGTTTTAGCTAAATTAATTATACTTAGTCGTTAATTATGGTAATTAGCGTTAATTAGCCTCTTTAGTTGAGTTTGTTGAGTCTTGAGCCTTAGACAGGTGAGTTAGAACCGAATTGACTCGATTAAGCAGAGTCAAGGGCTTTTTCGTAATTATTGATTTTTTGCATTTTGCATTATTTGCACGTCATGTTGGCGTCATCACGTGAATTTTGACGAGCACGTCGATTTTTGTATTAGACATTACTTCAGTTGATCAACAATTAATTAGTGGACCTTCATTTGACTCTTTATGAGAATACTAGTTAACTGAGGGACTTTCTTATTAAATGAACATCTCTATCCCTTTATATACAATTTATTGCTTTCTTTTCATTTCCCTTCTCTCCTCTTCTTCTTCTTCATTTCTCTTCTTCTCTTTCCCTCAATCATCAAAAAGCCTAGTGCATGTACCTTGGCGTCGTGACCCCGGACCGGGTTCAGGAACCAAATCCGGGATCGGGACTAGTGTAATGAAATGAGATGAGTAACATAAATTATCATTGGTATGGTTGATGCCCAAGCGTACACGGGTAGATAAAAGAACACACATCGCCCGTGCACGTGATTTCCCACAGGTGTCCGCGGTGAGGATTTTCCAACACCCTTAATCATATTGTAAAAATTACGGAAGCGTATGGCAAATCGAGCATGTAAATCATTTCCATAATAATGAGACTGGTTGCATTTAAATAACAAGTATCAGATTGAGCAATGTTCTAAAGCGTAACCCAAAAATATTGTTAAAGTTAGAACATAAATCATTTAATTACAATTCCCAAAATAAGAGGCCAACAAAGGCCAATAAACAAAACAATATCCACCAAAAACTATCAATAACTATCCCCCCAAAATGTCACGCAACTCTCGAGGCGACCGGATGTTTAAACAACATCATCGGCGCGCCACTCTACTAGCTGCTGCGGTTCTCCGACCGCCTCCTCTGGCTCCTCCTCAGGGAAACCAACAACGAGACCTGAGTACCAAAGCAAAAGGGGTCAGACACGACGGTCTGACAGGTGGATAAAAAGTATAAACATTTAATGATAAAACCTTTACCTTGGAAAACATTTAAACTTGTCTAAATAATACTTTCATGTAGTAAATGCATCATTTGGTTAAAACATATATGCAAGGTAAAACAGATAGAGGTAACCAAAGAATACAGGAGACAAGCAAGATGGCAACCACACAAAGCTTAATCCTCTATCACCGAAGTGATAGACCAAGCAAGTGAAGGCGTTGACCTCAATCACCGAAGTGAGGAGGTATAACGAAATACATATATACTATATACTATATACAAGACATGACCACAGTAGCGAGCCGGGCATCAGGAACCACAGTAGCAATCTGCGGTATCAGGACAAGACCACGGTTAAATAACCGGGTAGCAAGATCCAAACTGCAGCTGGCGGGACAAGAGGGGGATCACCTAGTCAGTAGATCAGACTAACAAGGTATCCAAGCTAAGTGGTGCCGACTCATAGGTCAAAATATGGAAATCAAGACATGTGTAAAATCAATCAAGTACAAGACTATATTCAGCAAGACATGGGTGCTCGAGGGCACAACTAACATATCTGGTCAGGCATGCATGTCAAGGCTAGCAAAACAGTACGAGTATGCTTTCAAAACATTAAAACCACATTGAATGCAAGTAAAAACCCATCATAAATGATACAATAAATCCAAACATTTGATCATGGAAATCACTTTAAAACTAAACATCCACTTGCCTCAAGGTCTCTAATCAAGAAATCCAAGCTCTAATCCACACTTCCAAGCCAAACACCAAGCTACACCAAAAACCCCCAAAAACAAACCCTAAAATGGGTCAAACCAAGAAACAAAAAGGAGAAACTCACAATAATAGAAATAGAGCTCCTCTATGGCTAGGAGATTACAAATCTAAAAGAATAGGAGGGAAAACTCACTTGGAAACTCCTCAAATGGACAAAGCTAGCTCAAAGAAGGTCTTAGGATGGAGGTCTTCCATCAAAAGTTGTATCAATGGAGAGCTCTAGAAGAGAGGAAGAATATGATGACTTATATTTCTTGATTGGGACAAGGTGGGTGGTGCTTGATGGTGGAGTAGCAAGAAGAAGAAGAGAAGAAAGCCAAGAAATCCTAGGTTGAGTTGTGCTAGTGCTGGAAAAAGGAAATGAAGAGAGAAGGGTTTCTATTTAAAGGCAATGGGTGTGGGCTCCACCACTAAGAAAGCTCTTTGGGCTGAAATCGCTAATTTCGGGATCTCGAATGAAGTCGACGAAGAAGAGAAAAGTGACCATCGAAATATCTAGTTTCTAAAAAGTACATGTTTCGCGGGTTTCGGGAATATCTAGTTTTGGGTACAGATTTCATGTAAAAAGACCGTTCTGCCCTCAATGCAAGAAAATCGGGTTTCGGGGTTCCGGACGGGTACGGGCTCAACATGAAAGTTGTAAGGATCGATAAAATAAGTAAAACGGGATCAAGATAAGAATTAGGGAAAAACTAGTAACCTCCAAAAGCAAGCAAGACTATCAAAAGGAAACCCCAAAAGGGTCCCACTAAACACAAGACACTAAAAAACATTCCCCAAAGCTATCAAGAACTATAATAATCCAAGCTTAGTCAAAACCACTAATCAAGCTTAGCACTAACACATAACTTAATTAGCACTAATCGAGTCACTCGGGTCGGGGTCTTACATCCTCCAGCCCTTAGGGTATTTGGTCCTCCAAATGAAATACAAACTCACCTTGGGTAGGAGATGCGGATACTTCTTCTGCACTTGATCTCGCAATTCCCACGTTGCCTCTTCCGGCCCATGATTCTCCCAAAGTACTTCACCCACTGAATAGTCCGTGACCTCAACTCTTGCTCCTTCGTGTCTACGATCTGAATGGGCTTTTCAACATAGGTAGCATCTTCTATGATCTCTAACGGTTCATGCCGGAGGACATGTGAAGGATCGAGGACGTACTTCTTCAACATCGATACATGGAAAACATCGTGTACACCGGATAACTCGGGGGGTGAGGCTAATCTATAAGCCACATCACCGATCTTACTCATGATATCGTACGGTCCGATGTACCTCCGTGACAACTTGCTTTTCTGCCCAAATCTCAATGTTCCTCTGGTAAGTGACACCTTTAGGAAGACCTTATCCCCTTCTTTAAATTGTAGATCCCTACGGTGAGAGTCTGCATAGCTCTTCTGTCTACTCCGGGCTACCTTCAAACATTCCTGGATCTGTCTCACTTTGTCAGTGGTCTCACTCACTATAGTCGGCCCATGGAAACTGCGGGTGCCAACTTCTTCCCAACAAACAGGTGTCCTACACCTTCTACCATACAAAGCCTCAAAAGGCGCGCATTCTAATGCTCGAGTGGTAGCTGTTGTTGTAGGCAAACTCACATAACGGTAGAGTCTCATCCCATTGAGTCTTGAAGTCTAACACACAAGCACGTAACATGTCTTCGAGGGTCTGAATCGTCCTCTCTGACTGACCATCTGTCTGAGGGTGATAAGCTGTACTAAACTGTAACTTCGTACCCATAGACTCATATAGGGTCTTCCAAAATCTCGAGACGAACCTGCTGTCTCTGTCTGAAGTGATGGAAACTGGCTGTCCATGTCTACTGACGATTTCATTAACGAACAACCCTGCCAGGGGTAACATGTGCATCTTCTTCCCTGTCTTCATGGGGATAAAGTGAGCTGACTTGGTGAGTCTGTCCACAATCACCCATATCGCATCATTGCCTTTGCTAGTCTTTGGTAGTCCCGAGATAAAATCCATGGTAATGTGCTCCCACTTCCATTCCGGGATCTCTAATGGTTGCAACAATTCTGGAGGCTTCTGATGTTCTGCCTTTATCAACTGACAAGTCATGCAACGAGATACAAACGCTGCAATCTCCCTCTTCATGTTGTTCCACCAAAATCTGCCCTTCAAATTCTGATACATCTTTGTGCTGCCCGGGTGCATGGAATACTTCGCACTGTGAGCTTCTGCCATGATGTCATTCCTCAAATCTTCGATGTTAGGCACACACAAACAATCACGATAGTAAAGAACTCCATCTACGATAAGAAATTGGGACGTTCTGCTATATGATCTGCAATCTTGGCTAACTCTGGATCTTGCAACTGACTGTCCTTAATCTTCCGGATGAACGAAGGCTCTGACACGGACATATTGGCCATTATAACACCTTTCCTTAGTGGCTGGAGGTCTATCCTTAATTCCTCAAACTGATCGAAAATACAAGTACCACTTAGATTCGCCATGCCCACTGATTTTCTGCTCAAGGCATTGGCAACTACATTCGCTTTCCCCGGGTGATACTTGATCGGAAAATCATAATCCTTGATATATTCCATCCATCTCCTCTGCCTCATGTTCAATTCCTTCTGAGAAAATAGATACTGTAGGCTGCGGTGATCAGAATGAACCTCAAACTTCTCTCCGTAGAGGTAATGTCTCCACATCTTCAATGCAAAGACGACCGCTACCAACTCAAGGTCATGGTTCGCATAATTCTTCTCGTGATCTTTCAACTGCCGGGACCCATAAGCAATAACTCTTCCTTCTTGCATCAACACACAACCAAGTCCAATGTTCGAAGCATCGGAAAAGATGGTAAATCCGCCGCTTCCGGATGGCAAAGTAAGGACTGGTGCGGTGGTTAATCTCTTCTTCAGCTCTTGGAAACTATCTTCACACTGGTCTGTCCACACATAGGGTACATTCTTCCTGGTCAACTTTGTCAACAGTGCTGCAATCGACGAAAACCCTTGCACAAACCTCCTGTAATACCCTGCCAAACCAAGAAAACTTCTGATTTCTGACACATTCTTCGGTTTTTCCCATTCCACTACTGCCTTAATCTTAGACGGGTCTACCGACAATCCTTCCTTAGAGATTATGTGTCCCAAAAATGCAACTTGCTCTAGCCAAAATTCACACTTGTTAAGCTTCGCAAACAACTGGTTCTCTCTCAAAAGCTGCAATGCAATCCTCAGATGCTCTTCATGCTCTTCTCTGGTCTTGGAGTACATCAAAATATCGTCTATGAACACCACTACAAACTGGTCTAGGTACTGCGCAAAGATCTTGTTCATCAAAGCCATAAACACTGCCAGTGCATTGGTCAACCCAAATGGCATCACTAGAAACTGATAGTGGCCATATCTTGTCCGGAAAGCTGTTTTCAACACATCCGATTCTCTAACTCTCAGCTGATGGTAACCGGATCTCAAATCAATCTTCGAAAAGTACAAGGCACCTTGTAACTGATCAAACAGTTCATCTATCCTTGGCAATGGATACTTGTTCTTGATGGTCACTTGGTTCAATCTCCGGTAGTCGATACACATTCTCATCGAACCATCCTTCTTCTTAACGATCAAAACCGGAGCTCCCCACGGCGAAATACTGGGTCTAACAAAACCTTTATCTAACAACTCCTACAACTGTATCTTCAACTCTCCCAATTCTGCCGAAGCCATTCTATAAGGTACAATAGATATCGGAGCGGTCCCCGGTAACAACTCAATGGTGAAATCAATTTCTCTCATGGGTGGTAAACCTGGAATCTCCTCCGGAAATACATCCGGGAACTCCCAAACAATAGGGATCTCCTCCACCCCTTGGGACCGTTTATCCTCCGTGATAAACGCCAAATAGGCTTCACATCCACTTCTCAAAAGTCTATCAGCCTTCAACGCTGAGACAAACCCTGCACGAGGATTCCTCCTCTCTCCCTGGAATAACACCCCTGCTGGTGTCTCATCCAACTTGAAGGTAAGGGTCTTATGGAAACAATCCATTGTGGCATGGTACCCTGCCAGCCAATCCATCCCTAGGATGACATCAAAATCCTTCATCTCCAACAGAATAAGATCTGCGGGTAAAACAACTTCTCCTATCTGAACTGTACAACTAGGGTAATAACTCGTACACACAACTTGTTTTCCTACTGGAGTAGCCACAGTCAAGATATACTCAAGATCTCTACCATGTACATCAATCATTCTAGAAAATGCATTGGATAAAAAGGAATGTGTGTAGCCAGGGTGAAATAATATCTTAGCTTCTATTCCACTAACAAGAAGTGTACCTTCCACAACATCACCCGCTGCTTCTGCATCAGCTCTGTTGACCGCATACACTTGTCCTCGCTGCTGTGGCCTGATAGGTGCTTGTTGTTACCTTCCTTGAGGGGCATTTCTGTTCTGCTGCGGGGGACGCTAATTCTGCTGCTGCGCTTGCTGACGGGCCTGTTGTTGCTGCTGCTGGGGTCTATACTGTTGCTGTGGTGCATGTTGCTGAAGTGGCCTTGCCTGATTCTGCACCACTAGTGCATTCTGTGGCGGTGCCTGACGCGGTGCTTCTTGTTGCTGCTGATTCTGCCTGTTCTGTCTTGGACAATTCCTCATCTGGTGATCCATGGAGCCATCTAAAGCATGCTCCCGAGGCTGTACGACACATGGCACTATCATGGTTCTTCCCGCAATGAATGCAAACAAGCTGCACATTTTGATCTTGTCTCTGTCTCTTGTTCTGGTGGTTCCTTTGCTGGTTGTGCTGCTGTTGGGGCTGCCCTTGTCCCTTGCCTTGGACCTTAAGAATCTTGTGGTGGAAGTTCTCAAACTTATATGCTCTCCTGACAGCTTCTTCAAAGGTAAGAGGTGGTACAACACCGGTGGCATCCCTCTCAATGATAGGGTGAAGTCCTTCTAAGAATTTAGCTATTTTCTTCTCTACCGTGTTCACTAACTTCGGAGCGTATCGTGATAACCTCTCGAACTTGGTGAGGTACTCTAGCACTGTCATGCTGCCTTGGACTAGCTGCTGGAACTCGACTGCTTTCTGCCTCTTGATATGGGTGGGTACATATTTGTCTCTAAATTGTCTCTTGAAGTTTGCCCAAGCCATTGCATCTGGCATAGTCCTGTACTCCTCCCTCACTGTCTTCCACCAATTATCTGCCAAGCTGGTGAAGAGTGATGCTGCAAGCTGTACTTTCTCACCCCCATTACATCTGAAAACCTCAAATATATTTTCTGTATGCTCTAGCCAGTCATCTGCAGCCAAGGGGTCTTCTGTCCCCACAAACTCCTTTGGGCCTCTCTTTCTGAACCTTTCAAATAATACATTGGGGTCATGCTCTCTCTGATTGATGACTATCGCAGGCTGAGGTTGAACTGGTTTGGGTCTTCTCTGTAGCACTTCCAACAACTGCCTTTGCATCTCTGCCAATTCTCTAGCATGGTCTTCATCTTTCTTAAGCATTTGTTCTTGCAATTTGGTTTGGTTCTCATTGGCTAGACGCTGCTGGTCAAGCATAGCCTGCAACATCTGTTGGAACTGGTTTGGCATTGCATTTTCAGCTCTCGTATTTTCAGTTCTATCTTCTTCCATCGGTTCAGAAAAATCACTGTTACTCGCTGTGGGATTGCCATTTACTGGGCGCTTACGAGGTGGCATGATGCTGCAAAACAAGTTGTTAGCACATAATAATCAAGAATAGGGTCACACATTGCTCACGCGATTCTAGCTAACGAAAGGTCTAACGAATCCTCGCCACGTCCTTAGGATTTCTAGTTTCTTTTAATTGCTCTGATACCAGTTTGTCGCGACCCCGGACCGGGTTCGGGAACCAAATCCGGGATCGGGACTAGTGTAATGAAATGAGATGAGTAACATAAACTATCATTGGTATGGTTGATGCCCAAGCGTACACGGGTAGATCAAAGAACACACATCGCCCGTGCACGTGATTTCCCACAGGTGTCCGCGGTGAGGATTTTCCAACACCCTTAATCATTTTGTAAAAATTGCGGAAGCATATGGCAAATCGAGCATGTAAATCATTTCCATAATAACGAGACTGGTTGCATTTAAATAACAAGTATCAGATTGAGCAATGTTCTAAAGCGTAACCCAAAAATATTGTTAAAGTTAGAACATAAATCATTTAATTACAATTCCCAAAATAAAAGGCCAACAAAGGCCAATAAACAAAACAATATCCACCAAAAACTATCAATAACTATCCCCCCAAAATGTCACGCAACTCTCGAGGCGACCGGATGTTTAAGCAACATCATCGGCGCGCCACTCTACTAGCTGTTGTGGTTCTCCGACCGCCTCCTCTAGCTCCTCCTCAGGGAAACCAACAACGGGACCTGAGTACCAAAGCAAAAGGGGTCAGACACGACGGTCTGGCAGGTGGATAAAAAGTATAAACATTTAATGATAAAACCTTTACCTTGGAAAACATTTAAACCTGTCTAAATAATACTTTCATGTAGTAAATGCATCATTTGGTTAAAACATATATGCAAGGTAAAACAAATAGAGGTAACCAAAGAATACAGGAGACAAACAAGATGGCAACCACACAAAGCTAAATCCTCTATCACCGAAGTGATAGACCAAGCAAGTGAAGGCGTTGACCTCAGTCACCGAAGTGAGGAGGTACAACGAAATACATATATACTATATACTATATACAAGACATGACCATGGTAGCGAGCCGGGCATCAGGAACCACAGTAGCAATCTGCAGTATCAGGACAAGACCACGGTTAAATAACCGGGTAGCAAGATCCAAACTGCAGCTGGCGGGACAAGAGGGGGATCACCTAGTCAGTAGATCAGACTAACAAGGTATCCAAGCTTAGTGGTGCCGACTCATAGGTCAAAACATGGAAATCAAGACATGTTTAAAATCAATCAAGTACAAGACTATATTCGGCAAGACATGGGTGCTCGAGGGCACAACTAACATATCTGGTCAGGCATGCATGTCAAGGCTAGCAAAATAGTACGAGTATGCTTTCAAGGTTTTCGGGATGGATAGATCCCAAATCATCAATTTCGAGAATAACAAGGTAAAGTACCCCTTTGGAAATGTCAAGACAGTGTCGGGTTAAAAACTAATCCAAGTGAATAGGGATCCCGTATGCTTAGCTTACAATTGCTTGATACTCTTTGAGTTTGAAGGCATTCCGGGCTCCTTAGGCGTTTGGAGATTTCCAAAACTTCAATGAATTCTTGTGATTATGGTTTCTTTCTCATTCGAGCTTCAAACAACGGTTATGAGTCTTCTCATCACGATAGGAACGTTAACCAACCTCCCTCCATAGCTAGGATATTTCCTCGTTGCCTTCAAAGTGGCCCCAAATGAACAGTATACGTCGCTCGAGTGGACATGGAGTTCGCTCGAGCGATGTGCTCTCTGGAATGGCTTTCTGGGAGGGTTCGCTCGAGCGGACATGGAGTTCGCACGAGTGGACCTGCTCAATTCAGGACGGCACGAGCGAACGATTTGTGCGCTCGAGCCAACCATTCTCTGGATGGGTGTTCGTACGAGCGGACAACTCTCTGGAATGGGACGAACCCTTTCCTGGGCAGTTCGCTCCAGCGATGTGTCAAGTTCGCTCGAGCGAACTATCCAAAACTGGTTTCGTGGACAGCTCTTTTCTCCATTCTCCTTCTCTTACAAATCCACATTTCTTGAGGTTCTATCATACACCAAAGAGGGCATGTAGCACCTCAACATCCTCTTCAAAACTCCATCAAAACTTCTCACAACCTCCACAAATGATCCATTCATTTATACATTTTCTCATTCAATCAAAAGGAGAAAGACCTAACCACAATTACATAGATTCATTCGAGTTTTTAAGCACAAGATAAAACAAAGGCTATCAATCATATTTCAAGACAATAAATGGGCTCAACAACCCCTTTTCAAAACATTAAAACCACATTGAATGCAAGTAAAAACCCATCATAAATGATACAATAAATCCAAACATTTGATCATGGAAATCACTTTAAAACTAAACATCCACTTGCCTCAAGGTCTCTAATCAAGAAATCCAAGCTCTAATCCACACTTCCAAGCCAAACACCAAGCTACACCAAAAACCCCCAAAAACAAACCCTAAAATGGGTCAAACCAAGAAACAAGAAGAAGAAACTCACAATAATAGAAATAGAGCTCCTCTATGGCTAGGAGATTAGAAATCTAAAGGAATAGGAGGGAAAACTCACTTGGAAGCTCCTCAAATGGACAAAGCTAGCTCAAAGAAGGTCTTAGGATGGAGGTCTTCCTTCAAAAGTTGTATCAATGGAGAGCTCTAGAAGAGAGGAAGAATATGATGACTTATATTTCTTGATTGGGACAAGGTGGGTGGTGCTTGATGGTGGAGTAGCAAGAAGAAGAAGAGAAGAAAGCCAAGAAACCCTAGGTTGAGTTGTGCTAGTGATGGAAAAAGGAAATGAAGAGAGAAGGGTTTCTATTTAAAGGCAATGGGTGTGGGCTCCACCACTAGAAAAGCTCTTTGGGTTGAAATCGCTAATTTCGGGATCTCGAATGAAGTCGACGAAGAAGAGAAAAGTGACCACCGAAATATCTAGTTTCCAAAAAGTACATGTTTCGCGGGTTTCGGGAATATCTAGTTTTGGGTACAGATTTCATGTAAAAAGACCGTTCTGCCCTCAATGCAAGAAAATCGGGTTTCGGGGTTCCGGACGGGTACGGGCTCAACATGAAAGTTGTAAGGATCGATAAAATAAGTAAAACGGGATCAAGACAAGAATTAGGGAAAAACAAGTAACCTCCAAAAGCAAGCAAGACTATCAAAAGGAAACCCCCAAAGGGTCCCACTAAACACAAGACACTAAAAAAAATTCCCCAAAGCTATCAAGAACTATATTAATCCAAGCTTAGTCAAAACCACTAATCAAGCTTAGCACTAACACATAACTTAATTAGCACTAATCGAGTCACTCGGGTCGGGGTCTTACAAAGACTATGGGTCTTTTTACTGCAAGAACCAAGTCACCCTTTTTGTAGGCGCGTTGCCTGACCTTTTTGTCAAAAGATCCTGCCATGCGTGCTTGGTACAACTCAATGCTTTGTAGAGCTTCGAGTCATCTTTCATCGAGATTATCCAGCTCTTGGAGTCTCAATTTGACATTGCTTTCTTGCGTCATGTCATTTTGCAGAGATACCCTTAAGGAAGGAATTTGTACTTCCAAAGGGACAACAGCTTCGCATCCATAGATCAAGGAGAATGGTGTACTATGG
This sequence comes from Umbellularia californica, assembly GCA_028538565.1. Classification (NCBI taxonomy): domain Eukaryota; kingdom Viridiplantae; phylum Streptophyta; class Magnoliopsida; order Laurales; family Lauraceae; genus Umbellularia; species Umbellularia californica. The sequence continues at coordinate 32,654,158 of JAPQWN010000006.1, forward strand.
GTTGGTCCTCGAACGGTGGTTCGATAGGCTCACAAAACTTCTAGTAGTTTGTCGCCCCAATCTCTTTTGTGACTAGAGACCATTTTCTTGAGAATTTTGCAGAGTGTCTTGCTGAAGGCTTCTGCTAGTCCGTTCGCTGCTGGATTATATGGAGTCGAAGGACAACTTTGGATTTTGTACTTGTCGCAAAACCTGTAGAATCTGTGATCCCGGAATTGTGGTCCGTTATCATGGACGAATCTTTTAGTATGCCGAAGCGACAAATAATGTTGGTACGCAAGAACTGAAGGACTGATGAGGTCTTCATTTCGCTGAGCGCAAATGCTTCTAACCACTTGGAGAAATAATTCGTAGCGGCGAAGATGAAGCGATGACCTTTGCTTGATGGGGGAGAAATAAGACCTACGATGTCCATACCTCAGGCTTCAAAAGGACATGAGATTGCTGTTGGATGTAGCCATTCTGGAGGCATGTGGACATAATCTCTGTGAATCTGGCATTTTTGGCAGCGCTTAGCAAATCGCATTGCATCAGCTACCATGGTAGGCCAATAATAACCTAGCCTTTTTATCTGGTTGTAGAGCTTAGGGCCAGCCTGATGGGCTCCACAAAGACCATCATGTACTTCTTTGAGAGTTTCCTCTGCCTCTTGTTGTGACAAGCAGCATAGGAGTACTCTGTTGAAGGATTTTCTATAAAGTACTTTTGAAGGTATATCCAAATGAAAGTTCGGGGTTCGTCTTTGGATGCTTACCCGCTCTTTTGGATTTTCAAGTAGGATTCCGAACATGATGTAATCAATGAACGGATCTCTCCAGTCGCCAATTGGTGGTTTGAGGATGGACATCCGACTTCCAACCACTTGGTGGCATTCAGCAACTGCTTGGTGTGTGTTGAGAGGAGGGAGAATCCTTCTTTGACACACTGTGTTTGCATGTTTTCCCCTTCTTGGATTGCCATGGATGCGGCAAGTCAGGCCAGGGATCTGCACGGATGTTTTCACCTCTGAGGATGTGGGTGATATGACAGATGTTGAATTTTTGTCGAAGCAACTGCGCCTTACTGTAGTAAGGTAGCAAATCAAGCTTTCTGACTTTATATTTCTAATTCATCTGGTTGACGATCAGTTGAGAGTCCCCAAAAGCTTCCAACATGGTGATGCCGAATTCGAGGGCGAGTTCCAATCCTACAATCAGGGCTTGGTACTCAGCTGCATTGTTTGAACATGGTTCTAGTAGCGAGAAGGCGTGTGGAATCATGTATTTGTCGGGACTGACAAAGAAGATGCCAATTCCCGATATTTGCTTTCCCTTTTCATTTGTCCTAGTTGCACCGTCAAAGTACATGTCCCAGGAAGCTTTTGATAAGGAAGTCTCCACATTGTAGACAAATTCGTCTGGGAGATCATCCCTGAGTGGAGAATCTTTAGGCAATGGATGCTCTGCGAGGAAGTCTGCGAGAGCTTGGCCTTTGATTGCTTTTTGTGGTACATACTTAATATCAAACTGTGATAGAAGAATTACCATTTTGCCAGCCAGGCATTGAGAGAACCTGCTTTTGTGACAAGGACCTTTAGGAGGCTGATCCTCGAAATCAGGTAGACTGCGTTTGATAGCAGATAGTGATGCAGCTTTTGTACGGCGAACATTACTGCAAGGCATTCTTTTTCGACTGGGGAGTAGTGATGCTCTGCACCTACCATCATACGGCTAAGGTAATATAGAGCAGCTTCTTTTCCGTCGTCGTTTTCTTGTGCGAGTAGAGCACCCAAAGAGTGGTCGAGAGCTCTTGTGCACAAGATAAATGGTTTTCCAGTTGTGGGGGCAGCCAGCACTGGAGGTTTGGTGAGGTATACTTTGATGTCTTGAAATGCATTTTCACATTCAGCATCCCAGACAAAGTCCACGCCTTTCTTCATTAAGCGAGAAAATGGACGGCATTTCCCTGATAGATTGGAGATGAACCGTCGAATGTAGGCCAGCCTTCCTTGAAGCCCTTTTAATTCTCTTAGGGTTCTGGGAGATGGCATTTCCAGGATAACCTTGACTTTGGTGGGGTCAAGTTCTATTCCAGCTTTCCGTACTATGTGATGGAACGCGCTCCCGCCGAGGGTGCTACCGGGGTCGGCGGACGTGGGAGTCCGTCGGGTCCGGCCCTTTCGCGCCCGGGGGGCTGAAGCGTGCATCAACATTTCTTTGTGTGGGTGTGCCAGATTTTCTATTTTACTTGAAATTGCAAGTGGTAATCTGGAGATCAACCTTCGCAAGTAAAAAGGAAATCGACTTCTTTCAAGTTTTCCATTGCACAAATATTTAAGAAAAGAGACATTTTCTTGGTTTGCCGTGAAAGGCGATTTTGTTTGGCATTTATAGCCGATTTTGGCGTTTATAGCCGATTTACAATTCTCATCAATAATGAAAGACAAGAGTTGTGATTTTTGTCTCTTTTAGAAAAATACAAACTACAATGAAAAGCAAGAAAAGGAGGATCTAACTTTTCAGGAGATTGTGGGGGACTCGTTCAGATTGACGGTCGCAAGCCATGTATGGGCTTCGCCATCATCCATGCAGATGAGAACAGAGGATGCTCTTGATTCGCTTGGCTTGGCTATAACCTCAGGTTTTTAGAGGACAAAGACCAAGAGGAGGTCCTATGTCCAATAAAAAGTTAAGTAGACGGGCTGAAAAGCCACGTCTAAGCCATTGGAGGCAGCGGGAGAAGGCAAGGACCTTGGGGGGGAGTAACCCCCCAAGGGACTTTTTGTCACCTTGTAGTGGTGCTTGATGTAGAATTTCTGCAAAGTTTTCTCTCTTTCTCTAGACTCTGTCTGTCTGGAATTCGGGATTCTCTGTACCTTTTGATTTTCGATCTTCGGTTTTCCGTTCGTCCTTTTCCGATCCCGATTTCAATGGAATGCTCTCCTATTTATAGGCTTTTGGTAGCCATTTAGGAGAGCTTTTATGGGCTTTAATGGCTTTAATGGGAGGAGTTACAAGATTTATTTCTTGATTTTGTAACTCCTTTTTCCTCGAATCTGATTGGCCGATGGAGATTAAGGGCTTTTAATCACCTTAATTACCATAATGGGAGGAGTTTCATGGCTTGAATGCCATGACTTAATTGATTTGTAACTCCTGGATGCTTGCTTCTGATTGAGCCGTCTAAAGAAATGAATTAATGACTGCAATAAAGCTAGTCAATTAACTGCATTAATTGGTCGCCGAGCAGTCGAAGAGTCGCCGGCCGTGCCGTGTCTTCTGGAATTCTTCTGGTGATGATCATCGATGGATCTTCATGCTGATCAACATCGGATGAACATGTAACTTCAGACATTGATAGCTAAGAGCGGGGCGGTGACATCTGTCCTGTCGATTTTTCGATCGATCGGGCGGAAAGCACACTTTTTAGGTCAACCGGTCGGCGATCTTGGAGCGATCAATGATGATTTTATGCTTTTGACGGCGGATCTGAGATGTCGTCGGATATGAGTCAATTTCAAGCACTAAAAATCACATTTTCAAGAAACCACAGGGGCCAAAGTGCGCGAAACGCGAAAAGGGACGGAAAAACGGGTCACCGGCCAAAAATCCGGTGGCCCGGACTTCCATGGTCGCCGGCGACCATGGGCCAGGGTCGCGGGGTGCGACCATGGGCCAGGGTCGCGGGGTGCGACCCTGGGGGTTTTTCTCCCCTTTTTGGTCCGTTTTGCGGTCTTTTTCGTCGCCGTTTTCTTCTTTATTTTTCCAGACATTTCTTCTCATTTATTGGCTTGATTTCCCTGTAGAAAACCCGATGAGAATCCTTGCATTTTTAGAGTGCACAAGTTTCCAATTTTCCGGGAAAGCCGAAGACTTTGTCGCGTAGAGCTGCTGATTTTCCGCCAGAAGCTGAAACTAGGTCAAACGATGTCGGAATGACCTGAAATTTGAGGTGAAGCCTCCTGAGCAATAAATAAGAGGAGCCATAGGCTTTTGTTTGAGTTTTGAAGCCGTTTGGGGTCCCGTCGCCAGTAGACTTGATTTTGCCGCGAGGGAGATGTCGCGCGTTGATGTGCGGTCAAACGATGTCCGATTGACCTGAAATTTGACAGGGAACCTATTGGAGTCATTTTGAGATGATCCACAGGCTTTGTCTTGGAAACCATGGTCCCGGGGAGCTCCGCCGCCGGTAGGCTTGATTTTCTTTCGGAGCGTCGAAACCTGGTCAAACGTTGTCGGAATGACCTGAAATTCGACGTGCAGCCTTTTGGAAGCATGTTGAAGCCACTCATGCACTTGGTTTGATGAGCGAAGGCTTCGGTGGTTCCCGCCGCCGGGAGGCTTGATTTTGCTGCTCGAGCATTGATGGAGGGTCAAACGTTGTCGGTTTGACTTGAAATTTGGCATGGACCCCTTTTGAGACATGCTGGAGTCATCCATAGGCTCTGATCGAAGTTTTGACGTCTTCGATGATGTCGCCACCGGGAGCGCCAATTTAGCTGTCGGAGAAGCGAAGTTAGGCCAAATGATTCTGAAATGGCCCGAAACTCCTTGTGTACTCCTCCCTTGGCTGTCTTGAAGGATCTTGCAGTTTTTGTTTGATTCTGACAAGATTTGATTTTTTGGAGAAGTTGCATTGCCTATTTATGGCAGGTTGCGACTTCATGCAGCTTTCTTGATGTTGAAGAGGCAAAGTGACATTTTTGGTGTCAACAAATGCCCCCTCGAGGTACAGCGACGAGTTGCTCGACTTTTGTAGTCGATATGCCTCGAAGAGATTTTTGAAGGAGAGCTTGTGTCTTGACCAAGAGTCTTTGAGCAATCTTTCCTTTGGAAGAGTAGCCTTTGAGCTTCAAGGGGAATTTTATGGTAATGAAAGGAATCAAGTACCATCTCGAGGCAAAGTTTTGAAGATGACATCAGGGATGTGGATTTGGGTTTTTATTTTTGACCTTGTGACCTAACAAGCTGTATGTGGCAGGTTAGGGGGTCGGGTTTTGGTTTTGATCTTGTAGACCTAACAGGCTGTATGTGGCAAGTTAGGGGATCGGGATTTGGTTTTTGGCTTTGGTCTTGTGACCTAACAAGCTGTATGTGGCAAGTTAGGGGACCAGGATTTGGTTTTTGGTCACTCTTTGGGACTGTGTGGGTCCATTGGAGTGGTTTTGGATTTTTGTGGAATGTCAATTTCAAGATTTTGACTCAATTTGGTATATGAGGCTGAATGGTTTGATTCTTTGGAAGCTCATGGGGCTTGGAATTTTTTTTCTTTTTTTTTTGAATGGTTCAATCAACTCAAAAGAGGCATGGAACCATTTTTGTATGCTCTTGGTAAGAGGGATTTTTTTCCTGACTAAAAGCCCTTTTTTTTTTTTTTTAAGTGCCTAGGTGGTCAAACCTGGCTCATATGGGCTAACCCATGGGACCTTAAGCTTTTTAGGATGGCTTAGATCTCATGTGGGGCCATTTTTGTAAAGAATATCTAAAGATATCTCATTTGGATAGAGAATATCTAAAAATATCTTTATGGGAGAGAATCTCTCATATTCCCTTAATTTGGGAGAGCATATCTCAAGGTATCTTTCTTTTTGGGAAAGAATCTCCAATCTCCTATTTTGTTGGAGAGAATCTCTCATTGATTGATTTTGGGAGAAAATCTCTCAAAGACATCTTTCTTTTTGGGAAAGAATCTTTCTAATTCCTTCTCTTTTGGTAAAGTTACTAATTAGTAGCACTTACCTTTCCTTTTTTGTTTCCTTCTTTGATTTGCTCTCTTCTATAAAAGCAAGGAGGAGGCTAGATCTCTTGCCCTTATTGCTTTCTTTTGCAACAGTCTCAAGAGAGCTTCAAGACCAAGAGTTCTTCTTCTTCAAGGATCTTCAAGCTTTTTCCTTCTTCTTCTCCATCAATGGCTTCAAGTAAGTTTTCTCTCTTTTTCTTTCAAGAAAACTCCATGTAGAGAATAGGATGGTAAAAAAGAAAGTTTCTCTCTCTCTCTTTTTTTTCTTTTTCTTTTATTTCTATTCTTCTTCTCTTTTTTTTTCACGTGATTTCTGTTTTTTTCTTTTTTTTTTTTTTTTTCGTGCTTCTTTCTTTCTCTTTTTCTTTTTGTACGTTTTCTTTCTTCTTTTTTTTCTTTCTCCTCCTTTTTTTTTTAGAAAGTTTCTTTTTTTTTTTGTTCTTCTCTTTCTCCTTTTTTTTTTGAGAAAGTTTCTTTTTTTTTTTTTTTTTTTTTGCTCATCATGATAATGCGTTTTTATGCAAATCTAGATGTTCATGCATGTACTTTTTGTAGATTGGATTTGAGAGCATGATAGCATACCTGAAAATCTTTGCAAATTTGGGAATTTGGAGCTCGCAGCGATGTTAAGCCCTTCTTGATTTTGCGGAGATTTTGAGGTTTCGAAAGTTTGGAGTTTCGGAGCTCGCAGCGATGTTGAGCCCATCTTCAAACTTTCTATTTCTTTCGGGGTATTTCCCTTTTCTTCGGAATTGCCCCGGAACTATGCCAAAATTTCGCCAGATTTTCTTTTAGCGAAATCCTGTCATTTTGATGATGACCTTTTTTTTTTCTTTTCCAACCTTTGCAGGTGGTTCCTCCAGAACGAACAAGGGTAAAGAGCCTGCTTCAAGCATACCTCGTCGATCTGCCAGATCTTCTAATGTGGCCGTTCAGCAGGCCTGGGAGAAGGTCCAGTATGTTGAGAGAAACTTGGAAGAGTGCGACTCTCTCAACAGAGATGAGATGAGGCAACAACTGATCGCTCTCAAGAGTGAGGAATATTATAAGATCATGGTAAGCAACCGTCCTTGGGTTACGGACGATCTGAGGGTTTTGCCCAAGCCTACCTTCTTCTTTGGAGATGCAGTCCCTGACGTCGTGACATACCAGAGGAGGTGTTTTCAGTTTTCTTACACAGGTGATGGTGAGAAGAGAATTGTGGTTACCCGGTCAACGTTTGATCGTACTATCTCGATCATGAGCCTTTCTGCCACGTGCTCTAAGAGGGAAGATCCTCCAAGCTGGGTGAAAAGGACCAACGTGATCAAGACCGGGGTTTTTGTTGGCGGTCCCTCCGGATATGTGGAGAAGTCGCCTGCCCAAATGGACATGTTGATGCCAGCCAGCGGCTATCAAGGCTTTGATTATCCGTCGGTCGATTTGAGACCGGTGGGCCTTGGCGTTTTCAGCGGTGACGGCAGTAATTGGGAGAAGCCTTTTCGACTTCGTGGCCGTTTCAGTGTTGACTCCGATTGGAAGTCGTGGACTGATCGCATCCTGCTGATTGGTGGCACCATTTTGAAGAAAGCCGGGATTTTTGATGCGGTCCGTGCCTTCAGAGATACCGTGGCTTTTTCCGACGAGGCCTTCATGGCCATGTTGGAATCATTTCTCCCACAAACCAATACCTTCGTTGTAACGAATGGTGAGATTGGTTTTTCCTTGAAGGAGTTGAGCGCCATTACTGGATTGCCCATCCTTGGGAAACTCTCCGAGGAGTTCATGCCGATTGACAGCGTCCTTGAGGAGCAGTCAGAGGAGTTCAGGCTCCTATACTTTCAGCTCGTCGCCTTCTATGATTTTTTGAAGGAGAAGGAGGGCTCGAAAGTCAGGTCCAGCAGTTGGAAGAGTTATGGCTCTTCATTCTTCAACTTCTTTGACAGCAAAGAGTCTTCTGAGAGCATGACCCTGGAGGACCGGAAGAAGGCTTCCGCCATGCAAGAAGAGTTGAAAGACTTCTTCGCAGGTACAGATGTAATTTGTTCTGACATTGCACTGCAGAGAGAAATTGCAGTTTACCTCACTTATTGGCTAGGTGAGGCTATTTTTGCTGGAGGAGATGGAACACACATCAGGCCGCATTGTATTTTTCCGGCTTGTCAGATGGCGTTTGGAGAGCGGCTTGCTTTGGTGCCTGCTCTTTACTCCTACTTGTGTACCGAACTGCAGGCTGCTGCTTTTTTGGTTCGGCTTGGGCTCCCTATGAATAGGGTATTTTCAGCCCATATCTTTTATTCGTCGTTTGTATACCACTGTCCTGGCTTCCACCAGCTGGGTGCTGCATAGGATGATGATCCTCTGATGATTCGATTGGCTAAGGGAAAAGCCGTATCCGAATCACTTTTGTTTGCCCGCAAGAGGATCCGACGGTTCAGGGACATCGAGATGGGGCAGTCTTCAGTTAAGCTTTTTCCGGAGTTGCGGAAGAAGGCTTTTGATTTTGGTGCCTCCCGAGACTCTACCAGAGTAGGGTCGGGAAGGCATTACTCTTTGACCAATGCAGAGAAGGAGTGGCTTTTCAGCATACGAGTCGGCACGATGGTGTACCGTAGACATCTTTTCGTCGACATGCAGCCGTATGTACCTTTTCGCTTTGCACTTCAGTTGGGCTTCTCTCAAGGCGTTGTTGGAGCGCCTTCGAGTATGGTGGAGCGTTTTGGAGGTTTGCAGGATGGCAGAAATGCATGGGCTTTTTATAGTGCTGAAGACACTACTGCCACGATTTCTTATCCTGAGCTGTCGACTTTCCGAACTGTCGGCTTCACGAAGTGGTTCGCGGAGAGCTTTTTGGCATATCGGGGGCTTTCCAAGAAGGAGCTTGATGTAAAGCTGTTTTCGGGGAAAGGTACTGGAAAGTCGGATGGCGTCCGGCGAGAGGAAGTTTGGGCCTTCCTTTCTGGAGAGAAGCACAAGATAGGCTTTCTCGGTGACCAGGGCGTCATTGGTTCTGAAGCTGTTCGGGAAGTACCTGATGAGGCTTTGGAGCAGCTAGAATAGGAGGAAGCTGAGCTCGACGCTTGGATGCAAGCGGCACAGAGGCGAGCTTCCGTGGAGTCTACTGGCAAGAGCAGACCATCTAGTGAGGAGCCAAGTGGGAGACCTGACTCTGACAGTGGGGCAGGATCTTCTAGGAAGCGAGCCCACAGAAGTAAGAGGAAGAGGAGTCAGCGTCACACGGGGCGGGACGAAGACTCTCCTAATGTGGAAGTCCCTCTCACTGTCAATGAGGAGGTGCCAGGGGAAGCTGACGAACCTCCGGAGAAGAGGATTCGGGAAGAAGAGACCATCGGTGAAGGTATGATTCTTCCTTTTTCTTTTTCTGCTTCTTTCATGGGGCTTTCCATGTTCTGATTTGTTTTCTCACCCTGCTGCTGCTTTTTTTTTAGCAGAGGATGAAGACTTGGCGATGCCTGAGGTTCCGACCGATGAGGCGGTGATGGAGCCGGTTATGGCATCTGAAGAAGAACCGAGGGACTCTGGAATGATTCCAGAATCTCCAATTGGTATAACTTCTTTCGCTTTCTCTTTTTTTTTTTGTGCCTGCGACTTGATTTGCTAACATTTTTCTTGTCAGCTGACTTGCCACAGGATTCCGATGACTTTGAACCATCAATGGACGCAAATGTTGATGATGCTTTCGATGAGTTCATGGAGGAAGAGAGTGTTCCGCCAGTCGTCGAAGAAGGTACTTTGTAGTGATGACCCTGATGATTTTTTTTTAACAGGATCATATTCATACCTTTTTGTGTTTCATTTGCAGGTTTTGAAGTGACAGAAGAGAGTCCATCGCTTTCTTCAGAACCAGAGCAAGGGATGCCAAAGGTCGATCTGGAGGTAGAGACTCCTACAACCAGTTCTGACGCGATAGAGGAGATACCTCGTGCTGAGATTCCTTCTTCAGTGGCTCCAAGTGGAAAGAGTTCTTTTGTTACTCTTCCAATGGGACATGACATGAGCAGCCGATCAACGGTGAAGGGTGAATCTTCATCCAGTTCGTCTCTTCAATTTGCGAAGAAGGTGCTTGCTCGGGTTTTGAGTTATTGGATCGAGACTCTCTTTTCTGGACACCTGGATGCCGGATTTGGCATGATCCCACATGTACAGGAGATTCTCACTGATACCGAAGAGGTTGGTCTGGATGTCACAGGTGCCAGGGCGATCGTTGATAGGATCATTGCACTGGGTGACAAGTGGTTTGAGACCATGGATTTCCCTGACGACCAATTCTTCAAGGAGATGTTCTTGGACCCTGCTGATAAGGCTAAGTCTGACCTGAATGAGGCTACACAAAGCAAGAAGCAGCTAGTTCGGGAGAAGAACTTGGAAGAGCTAGCCATCATCGGATTGAGGCATGACCTTAACGTCCTTGATAGGGAAGTTGAGGAGGCCAGGAAACGTCTTGAGCATTTGAAGGCGCAAGTCGCTGCCAAGTGGGCTGCTATAACAGAGGCTCGTGACAGGGAGAGTGCTCTGATTCGCAGGGTTGCAGATGCCGGTCAAGTTCTCGAGAGGAGGACTCTAGAAAACGAACAATGGCAAGCTGCTGGGGAAAAGCTTCCCGGTGTAAAAGAAGAATTGAACCTTACTCCAGCGTCTCATGGCAAGTTTCTGAAGAAACACGCCTTGGAAACTCTGACAGCCGAGTCTAAGAGTTTGCTCGAGGAGCTAAGACTTTAGCTGGAGGCCATTTTTGGCTGAGCTCCTGATTTTAGTATCAGAAACTATCATCTCTCTCTCTTATCTCCCCCTTTTTTTTTTGTACCACATGTATTTTTTTTGGTACTTCTTTTTTTGTAGTGCTTGTGAACACTTTCCTTTTTTTTTTTGGTACCACATGTATTTTTTTTTGGTACTTTTTTTTTTTTTTTTTTGTTTTCCCTACGCTCACTCAAATCTTTTTGTGATGAAAGCAATTGCTAAATGGGATTTGATCAAAAGCTTTGTCATTTTGTGAAAATCTTTTATCAAATGATTGTTTTGGTAGGGGAAACGAATTTGGCATGAAAGCCGGATTTTTGTGGCATTTACAGCCAGTTTGGTGGCAATGATAGCCAATTTGTGGCATTTATAACCGGTTTGGTGGCATTGATAGCCGGGTTTTTTGAAAGCCAAGTTTTGGTTTGTCGGCGTGAAAGCCAATTTTTTCTGGCATTGATAGCCGGTTTGTGGCATTTATAGCCGGTTTGTGGCATTTATAGCCGGTTTTGACATGAGAGTCAGGTTTTTTTTTTGTGGCATTTATAACCGATTTGGTGGCATTGATAGCCGGTTTTGGCAAAAGAGCCAGGTTTTTTGGTTTTCAAAAATGCAAGTATCGACTAAGAGTCACCTCCCTGCTGAATGGTCTTGCAAGTATCGATGGAATGTCGCATCCTTGCTCATTCGGTTGCGAGTATCGATGGAATTTCGCCTCCTCGCGGATTTGGGTGCAAGTATCGATGGAATGTCGCATCCTTGCTTTTCAAAAATTTTGTTTTGTGGGTACTGACTTGATGTCGTTTTCCCCTTGATTTTTGAAATTTGCGGTTTTCTCAAACCTTTGGGTTGTGGATATCAAATGATATGTTGCGTCTCCACGGTTTTAGGTTTTTTCGAACCTTTTTGGAATTTGGGTTGTGGATATCAACTGATATGTTGCGTCTCCACGGTTTTTTTTTTTTTTTTGTTTGGGTTTGCAAGTATCGACGAAATGTCGCTTCCCTGCGAGTTTGGAAGTGTTGAACGTGGTTCGTATTCTTCCAATGGGTGCGAGTATCGACTAAGCGTCGCTTCCCCGTGGTTTTTTTTTTAAAAACCATTTTTTTTGTTTAAAGACACGAGGGTCGTAAATTTTGACCTAAAACCATTTGGCGGTAAAAGGCAGGGTGGACTAGGGTGGAAATCCCTGAATCTGGATTTTCATTTCAAACCATGAATTTTGGGTTCAAGGATCGAAATTTTTGGTCAAGTCAGGGAGGGGCTCCTAAACTTGGATTTTTTGTTTTTGAACAATGAAACGATAAAAGTAAGCATTGTTTTTGAATCTCTAGAAATTTTGACATTTGATATGAAAATTCTAAAGAGAGTGGGTTTGACGAGCGAGTACCTGAGAACAGGTTTTGGCCATACAGGCATTGCTCTTACCCAGTTGGGTAAGTCTTCAAGGGTAGTACCGCTTCAAGAATTTGCTGTTGATAGGCACCATACATCTGTCGCCTTCCATGTTTAGGAGGGCATATGCGCCGTTGGAGAAGACCTTGTCGATGAGGTAGGGTCCCTCCCATTTTGGCTCAAACTTGCCTTTGGACTTGTGAGCGAAGACCATTGGTCTTTTTACCGCAAGAACCAAGTCACCTTTTTTGTAGGCGCGTTGCCTGACCTTTTTGTCAAAAGATCCTGCCATGCGTGCTTGGTAAAGTTCGATGCTTTGTCGAGCTTCGAGCCGTCTCTCGTCGAGATTGTCCAGCTCATGGAGTCGCAATTTGACATTGCTTTCTTGAGTCATGTCATTTTGTAGAGATACCCTCAGAGAAGGAATTTGTACCTCTAGGGGCACGATAGCTTCGCATCCATAGACCAAGGAGAATGGTGTGCTATGGGTTGGTCCTCGAACGGTGGTTCGATAGGCCCACAAGGCTTCAGACATCTTGTCGCTCCAGTCTCTTTTGTGACTAGAGACCATTTGCTTGAGGATTTTGCAGAGTGTCTTGTTGAAGGCTTCTGCTAATCCGTTTGCTGCTGGATTGTATGGAGTCGAAGGACAGCTTTGAATTTTGTATTTGTCGCAGAACCTGTAGAATCGATGATCCCGGAATTGTGGTCCGTTATCATGGACGAATCTTTTAGGTATGCCGAAAAGACAAATGATGTTGGTGCGTAGGAATTGAAGGACTGATGAGGTCTTCATTTCGTTGAACGCAAATGCTTCTGACCACTTGGAAAAATAATCCGTTGCGGCGAAGATGAAGCGATGACCTTTGCTTGAAGGGGGAGAAATAGGACCTATGATGTCCATACCCCAGACTTCGAAAGGCCACGAGATTGCTGTAGGGTGTAGCCATTTTGGATGCATGTGAATGTAATCTCCGTGAACTTGGCATAGCTGGCAGCGTTTGGCAAATTGCATTGCATCAGCTACCATAGTAGGCCAATAGTAACCTAACCTTTTTATCTGATCATAGAGCTCAGGACCTGCCTGATGGGCTCCACAAAGACCAGCATGAACTTCTTTAAGTGTTTCTTCGGCCTCTTGTTGTGACAAGCAGCGTAGAAGTACTCCATTGAAGGATTTCCTGTAGAGGATTTTTGAAGGAATATCCAAATGAAAGTTTGGGGCTCGCCTTTGGATGCTTACCCGTTCTTTTGGATCTTCAGGTAGGATTCCGAACATAGTGTAATCGATGAACGGATCCCTCCAGTCGCCGATTGAAGTTTGAAGGATAGAGATCCGACTTCAACCACTCGGTGGCATTCAGCAACTGCTTGGTGTGTGTTAAGAGGAGGGAGGATCCTTCTCTCGCACACTGTGATTTGCATGTTTTCCCCTTCCTGGATCGCCATTGATGCGGCAAGTCCGGCCAGGGCATCTGCACGGATGTTTTCACCTCTACGAATGTGGGTGATGTGACAGATGTCAAACTTTTGCAGAAGCGATTGTGCCTTGTTGTAATAAGGCAGTAGATCGGGCTTCCTGACTTCATATATCTGATTCATCTGGTTGACGATCAGTTGAGAGTCTCCAAAGACTTCCAGCATAGTGATACCAGATTCGATGGCGAGTTCCAATCCTAGGATCAGAGCTTGGTATTCAGCTGCATTGTTTGTGCATGGTTCCAGTAGCGAGAAAGCGTGTGGAATCATGTATTTATCGGGGCTAACAAAGAGGATGCCAACTCCCGAGATCAGCTTTCTGTTTTCATTTGTCCTGGTTGCACCGTCAAAGTACATGCCCCAGGAGGCATTTGGTGAGGAAGTCTCCACGTTGTAGACAGGTTCGTCTGGGAGATCATCTCTGAGTGGAGAATCTTTAGGCAATGGATGCTCTGCGAGAAAGTCTGCTAGAGCTTGGCCTTTGATTGCTTTTTGTGGTACATACCTAATAACAAATTGTGACAAGAGGATGGACCATTTTGCCAGTCGGGCATTGAGAGAACCGGCCTTTGTGACAAGGACCTTCAAGAGGTTGATCCTTGAGACCAGGTAGACTGTGTTGGAAAGCAGATAGTGACGTAGCTTTTGTACAGCGAACATCACTGCAAGGCATTCCTTTTCGACTGGAGAGTAGCGATGCTCTGCACCTACTAGCATGCGGCTGAGGTAGTATAGAGCAGCTTCTTTTCTTTCATCAATTTCATGTGCAAGCAGAGCACCCAGAGAGTGATCAAGGGCTCTTGTGTACAAGATGAATGGTTTCCCAGTGGTAGGAGCAGCTAACACTGGAGGTTTGGTTAGGTATGACTTGATATCTTGAAATGCGGCTTCACAGTCAGCATCCCAGACAAAGTTTACACCCTTTTTCATCAATCGAGAGAATGGACGACACTTCCTCGAAAGATTGGAGATGAACCGTCTGATGTAGGCCAATCTCCCTTGAAGCCCGTTTAGTTCCCTTAAGGTTCTTGGAGGGGGCATTTCTAGAATAGCCTTGACTTTGATGGGGTCAAGTTCTATTCCGGCTTTCCGAACTAGGAATCCAAGGAACTTACCAGACGAGACGCCGAAGAAGCATTTTAGAGGATTCATCCGCAGTTTATGTTTGCGAAGTCGGAGGCAGACTTCTCGAAGATCTTTGAGATGGTCTTCTTTTCTTTTGCTTTTGACGGCGAGGTCATCAACGTAACATTCGACCGTCTTGTGTTGCATATCTTGGAATATTTTCATCATAGCCCTCTGATATGTGGCACCAGTATTTTTCAGACCAAATGGCATAACAGTATAGCAATATACGCTAAATGGAGTCCGAAATGATGTGTGTTTTTCATCCTCGGAATGCATCTTTATCTGATTGTAACCAGAGAAGCCATCCATGAATGTCATTCGCTCGAATCCGCAGGTATTGTCAATCATCACCTCCGGTATGGGGAGCGGGAATTCATCTTTAGGGCAAGCGCCATTCAGGTCTCTATAGTCAATACAGACCCTGATCTGCCCAGTTTTCTTTGTCACGGGGATAATGTTGGCCAACCATTCTGGATTTTGTTCCTCACGGATGAAGCCGACGCTTTTGAGCTTTTGAACTTCTTGTTCAATTTTATCCATCACATCTGGACGGAATCTTCTTTGGCCTTGTTTGACAGGCTTGATTTCTTCTTGAAGATTGAGTTTGTGGACTGCTACTTTGGGGTCTAAACCAGGCATTTCAGCGTAGGACCATGCAAAGCAATCAACGAACTCACGAAGAAAAACGATATACTCGGGTAACTCATCATCCTTTATATTCTTACTTATGAATACAGGACGTGGGTTATCTGGTGTTCCCAAGTCTATCTTTTCAACAGGATCTTCTGTTAGAAGGTTCGAAGGTGGTTCCTCCACAATATTTTCGGAGGCTTCCAGCTCAACAAAACCTTCTGGGATTCCAAGGGCATTTGTAGACCGAGGGTTTGTTCCTTTCCACGGGTCTTCTTGATTGGTGATCTTCTCAAGGCTTGCTATGAGATGGTCCCAATCGCCTGTTGAAACTGGGTCGAAGTAAGGTACTTCTTTTGAGACGAGGGCTTTTCTGGGTCAGAGTAGCACAAGTCTGTATTATCGGACGATTCCTCTTTATCATCAGAGAAATCGTACCAATTGGATGAGCTTCCTGGATCTTTGTCAGGTAACTCTTTAAAGAGATATCCAGGGAGATCGATGTCTTCATGGACTTGAGATGTTGAGGCTTGGTCGGTAAAATGACTTTTAAGCTTTTGTGTCAACTGTCTCAGAGGAGTGTCGGGATCATACCCTAACCCAAATGAAGACTTTTCTACATGACCGTAGAGTCTCCAATCTTCCAGCTGGCTTTTGGTCAAGGCGGGCCCCAATGGCGCGAGAATACCGCGTCTTTCTCCCAAACCGACTGGGTTTTAAGCGTCATAGCCCATTTTCTTCATAATTGCTTATGCCACAGGACTATATAGAGATAGCTGAGGCATACCTTCATTTTGGAAAGGTTCCAGCATGGAGTTTGATGAAGAAGCGTCCGATCTATGGAAGAAGATCGACCTTTTCTTTGGTGATGTTGCCGGAACAACAAAGGAAGCATACGTAGGATCTTCTACGTCAGCAGGTGTCTTCATCGGAGTGAGAGCAGGCTGAACTTGTTGAGTGTCAGCTTGGCTTGACGAGGTGTCGTCTTCTGGCTCTGAGTACGAATCCGTGTCTTGCTTGATAGACACGAAAGAGACAACAAATTTGCCCCCAGGCTTTTGCTTTGCCTTCTTCACTCTGGTTGTGATGACCAAAGGTTTTGATAATTTGAGGGAGATGACGAAGGGAGGTTGACTGCTCTCTTCGGATTTACCGGAGTGTTTGTTTTCTTCCGGTGATTTTTGAGGAGCCTTGCCTTTATCTTTCTGGAGATTTTCAGCAAAGGGTGCTATTTCCTCTTTTTCTTCTTTTTCGCCTTCATACATTTGGGAGTCTGCGAAGTGGACTTCTTTACCTTTGAAGGGTCTTCTGTCCGCAAACACTCGATGTACAATGCCGTCGTCGCCGACGAACTTGATGCATTGATGTAGAGTTGAAGGGACAACACCATTCTCGTGTATCCAGGGGCGTCCGAGAAGGATGTTGTAGCATGAAGGGGTTTTTATTGCATACACAGTGACTTCAGAGATAAGATCACCGATCTGCAATTTGAACCTGATTTTGCCGATAGGCCTTTGAGTACTCCCATCGTATCCAAAGATAGATACAGATGTGTGGCTTAGCATGCTGGGTGGGATGCCCAACTCTTCGAGAGCCGAAGTGGAGATAAGGTTGAGTGCAGAACCTGGGTCGACCTGAACTCTGTGTATAGGCATTTCCTTGATGTACCTTGTGAAGTACAGGGGTCGGTTGTGCCTTGCTTCGCCAAGTAGGAGGTCGTCCTTTGTGAAGGCGATGGTTGCACTGGCTGCTTTTTGCACCGAGAGGCATTCAATGCATGATCCCTCAGTTTCCTTTTCTCCCTTTGAGGAAGTTTCAGAGTTTTTGACCCGGTAGTCCATTTCAATTTGGAGGACTTGCGGGGCATGTTTGTCGACATCATCATTCAGTTTTTGTAATTCTGAGATGAGATTATCACGAGTGCGTGGAGACATTCGTAATAAATCCAGGATGTGCAGTCGTGCAGGTATGTGTTTGAAGTGCTCGATCAAATCATACTTGAAAGCCTCCTTAGGGCCTGCATGTTCATCATTGTTGCCACTGGGGGTGCTTATAACATTTTTTCCCGAAGGATTTACATAAGTAAAGGAAGATTGGTTGTAATTTTTGTGGTAGTCCCAGCCCGAGCGGGTGCCTCTACCAACTTCGAGAGCTTCTTGAGAAGGATCTTCGTTTGGAAGATTGTCTCCAGGATCAAGAGGTTGTCGTTTTTCGTCTACTAGGGATGTATCTGCAGCAGAGTTGCCATCCTCAGTGATTGTGTTGCACGGAGCATTTTCCGGGAGCAAGTCCTTAACAGCATCCAGCAGCTTTTCTTCTGTGTTGACTATTTCATCATCCCAAGCATCATTATCTGGGTTTTCTTCATGATGATCAGTCGGGAAGAATGTGTATCCTGAAGTCACAGTCTTAGGAGAAGAATCCTGAGAGGGTGTCATCTCTGTGAAAGTCACGTGAGACGAGGTAGCTCCAGAGGATACATTGCTAGGCGTCGTCGGAGTATAGGTAATCTCATTAGACGACGCTTCAGAAGAGCTATAGTCCTGATATATTACATTACAGGAAGCTCTGATAGGAGATGTTGCCTGCTCGGAGTCAGACTCATCCTCAGATGTAAGAGGATCGTCTACCCAGCAATTTTCTCCATTTTCAAGAGTTGAGGGAGGAGGTACCTGGTGGGCTTCAGGGACTTCCGGCTCTGGATTGTGAGGAATCTCGTTGACGCGGTGTTGCTCTTGTTCTAGAGCGAGATGCTGCAAGATCCTCGCATATTCTTCAAGATCAGGCATGGGAGCCAAATCTTCTTCTTCGTCTGCTCTTTGTGGCTCAACATGGTTGATTTCCACTGGAGCAACAACGGGTGCTGGCTCAACAGCATTTTCTTATACAGCCTCTTGGTCTTCCTCATCATCAGACCAAGATCCTTGTGGCTGTAAGGGGTTATACCAGATTACTGGCATAAGGTGAGTTTCAGGAACCCATTCTTCGTCGGAGAGATACTCTCCTGTTTCAAGAGATTCCTCCCACTCGCCGGTGTAGTTGGGCTCGAATCCATCGTCGGTGTTTCTGGACTCGTATCCATCAATGGAGAATCCAACTACCGAGTTGCAAGAGTATGATGCCCCCTGCATAGCTTCTTTTTTGAATCGAGGTGGCATGAAACCACTGAGAGTGAAGTTTCTTACTGCCTTTGAAGTCTCTGGAAGGGACGTTTCTGTTGCCCCGAGTGAAGTGGTAGAGGAGGCCTCTGCCTTTTCATTGACTTCTTGTTTTGGGTGGGTCTTCTCTTGCCGTTTGAGCCTGAGGAGATGTTTCCTAGCCTGCCTTCGCTGTTGAGCTGTCGGCTTTGTTTTTACGATCTCCCAGTTTTCATCTTCCAGGAGATCGGGATGTACCCATATGGGTTGTCCGTCTGGTGTCGGGTAAGGAACCAACACTTCGGACGTTTGAATTCTTTTTATCACCTTGAATGAAGTAGTGACCTTCTCCTTCGGTGACTTTGAAGTTTGCCGACATGACACCATGTTGACAGAGGCGGGGCCATAGTTTTTATCAAAGGTTATGACTCCATTTTTCCACATCTCATTGATCTTCTCTCTCACAACGAAGCATTGATTGAGAGGATGTGAGATCATCTGATGGTATGGACAGTATCGGGGATCATTGGTTTTGCCGACGTCTCCCGGTCTTTTGGGCTCTGGCAAAATGAGTTTCCCATTTGCTAGGAGAGCCTCAAAGATTTCTTCAACGTCTTCATCGAACGGATATTTCTTTTCTACACGTTCTTTGAAGGCATCAGAGAGTTCAGGCCTTTTACCTGCAGTTTTATTTTCAGGTTTCTTTGGTTGCTGAGGAGCTGACTTGGTTTGCACATTGAGGACCTCTTTTTTCTTTGGTTTAGAGGTTACAATGGCGATTGGCTCTTTTCTTGATGATTTCTGACTGTTGAGGTCTTTAATCACCGTTTCAGCTTCCATAGAAGCTTCCAGGAGTTCTCCCAGGTTTTTTGATTTGTTGCCGATGATCATGGAGCGGATTCTAGCTCTCATGTTGTTTCGGCAGATGTCGACTAGCGACGCTTGTGGCAGTACATCTGAGCATTTGTACGCCATTGCTTTCCACTTGTGAATGAAGTCGTATGTTGACTCATTCTCTCCTTGTTTTAGGCTGCAGAGTTGAGCCATAGTAACAGGATGATCCTCACCTTTGAAGTGGGTCAGGAAGCTTGTCTCCAGCGTAGCTCAGTTCTGGATGGAGTTCTCCGGCAGAGTGGAGTACCAATCGAAGGCCGTACCTTTTAGGGTACTTGCAAAGAGGCGAATCTTGAGTGCATCTTGATCCGCGATAGCTCCCGTCAAGATCTTGAAGTGGATGACGTGCTGTCTGGCTGATCCTTTCCCCGTATATGTTTGGAGAGTAGGATGTTTGAATTTTGTGGGGAACGGGACCGAGTCCATCCATAAAGGATATGGTGGCTTGATCCCATGCTCCTTCACGATTTTCCTCGTTATTGTGATGATTCGGAGGAGGCTCATTGTTCACCTGATTTTGGACAACAAGGAGAAGGTTTTCCATCAGAGTTTCAATCCTCTGCTGGCCTTGTTCCAACTGCTGGATGCGTGTGAGCGCATCATCTTGAGGTGGATTCTGAGGTGGTGGCTCAGAATTTGTAACCAGGACGTTCATTCCTCGGGATTCAAATGAAGAAACCGTCCTGGTGACTGAGCTGGGGCTCATTCTTTTTTATGACGAGCTTGATGAAGGATTACTCTCCCGTCCTTGGCTTGAAGGGGCAGGAGATTCTTCGGGATGTCTTCGTGTCTTGGTGACGCTACGGGTCACCGGACGTCGGACATGGATTTTTTATGCTGACTTTTGGCGTCTTCTGGTTTTTCCAACCATATGGACAGCAGCAACTTGGTCGGGTCTTTCTTTTTCGACCCATTTGTGGGAGACTTGAAGTGTAGGAGGCTGGGTCCGTTGCTTCTCTAGTCTCTTTTGTCGATATGACGCACGGCGGCGTGCTCGACGAGCGATTTAAGCTTCAGTCAGCTCTGGCTGGGCTTTAACAATGAAGGATGTACTACCTCAGGCGCAGCAGCCGAGCTTGTCTTCTTTGTAATTGGGCAAGGACAGGATGCGGACCCGGTCCTTTGCCTGTTGCAGTGAAGCTTTGAACCTTTCGAGTTCGGCCCCTGTAGAGATGAAGGGTCGAACTGAAGGAGTGTAGGCCTTGGCAGGTGCTTGTAGAAGCCTAGTGATGCATGATCTGATTTTGGGCTTGTGGGAGCAAGCCTGTTCATGCTGGGTTGACTTGGGAGTCAAGTTGGAGATGGGTCTCTCCTCTTTCATGTAGGCAAGAGGGTAGAACTGGTTCTCTTTGAGTGGGGCTAGGTATGCTGGCTTGGTGGAGGTTTGAGACCTTCTTTGTTTTGGGGAAGGTCTTGGAGACCAAGTCTTAGGGTAGACCTGGTTGGTTGTTGGTTGAGGTTTCGCGGGGATGCCGCGGGTTTTAGTATTCTTGGGGTTCGCCCTTGGTGTCACAGAAGTGACACGTTGAGGGGCGATCTTCTGCTTCTCGGCAGTTGCCTTTGGTGTCACAGAAGTGACACGTTGCGAGGCGACCTTCTGCCTTTTGGCAGGAGCAGTTTCTTCTTCGGGAAGTTGGAATGGTCCCAATGTCCCGAAGACGATGGTCCGGGGAGTCGAGGTCGACCCGGAGTTCAGAGAGTTGCTGACGGAGTTGGTGCTTTGGCAGCTAGCAGGGCGCTTGTAAGTGCGCTCGGTTTGCTTCTGTTTAAGCATGAGCTGGTGCTTGTTTTCATCGAAGGTGATGATCAGTGAAGCTGCCATTGTTAGTTTCAAAATTTCTGAAACAAGACCACATCCATTAGTAATCACAAGAATATGATGATCATAAATGGGGAGTTCTATGATTTTTTCTTTTCAAATCGCTCAAGGGACATGACCCAAGCAATATGAAAAAGGCAAAAAGCCATAGAGAGTACAATTGTTCTGGTAGCAAGTATGGTGAGCCCAGAATGAGCGTTCCAGTGACTGCTAGAAGCAATTGTAAACCTAAATTCGACTTATCGAGAAGCAGGGCTTGCTCGAGGTAAGACAAATATAAGGTTGGAGTTACAAATGTGCCGGTCGCAAATACAGTAGACCCTGAAAGGGCGTACCAGTATTGCTAGGCACAAATGTTAGAAATCCCATCCATGAGATGGGATTCGCTGTTTTGAGAGGTCAGAAATGGATTCGTCAAAGAGAGCAGGTGGCATTCCGATTCAAATACGGGCTCAACGATTTCCGCGAGCGCCAGTACTCAGAAGGAAAGAGACCACAATTTCTCAAATTTGAATCGAAAAGTGACGAGTTTTTTTTTTTTTTTTTTTTGAAATGTCAAGATTGGTTCCATCAAGGAGAGCAAATGGTATTCCAATCTGAACACGGTCTCGGCGATTTCCGCGAGCGCCAGTGCTCAGAAAAGAAGAAACCAAAATTTCTCAGATCTGAAAATCAAAAGTGACGAGTTTCTGAAGATTTTTTTTTGAAATGATTTTTTTTTATTTTTATTATTTTTTTTAAATATTTTTTTTTAAGATTATTTTTTTTTATTTTTTTTTTGAAGATTTTTTATTTTAAGATTTTTTTTTTAAAATCTTTGTTTTTTATTTTTTTATTATTATTTTTTTTTAATTTTGATTTTTTTTTGTTTAAGATTTTTTTTGAAAATCTTTTTTTTATTTTTATTTTTTTATTTTTTATTTTTTTTTAATTTTTAAGATTTAAAGACGAGAGAGTACACATAGGCCTCCTAACCCGGTCTTATGAAACCTCAATTGATAGAATTGCCCCCAGGTAAGGGTAGGATTACTTAATGAACCCGTTTGGAGGACCCTTGCCTAGAACAGTCAAGTTGTCTCCACACTCTGGACAAGGCTTTTCTTGAATCAATCGTGATCAAAGAACGCAATTGGTTTAACCTTAGTGGTCTATGTCTTTTTATTTATTTATTTAATTTTTTTTTTTAGATCCCTGACAGACTCATCGAAGAGAAACGATGGCCCAATCCCTGATCCGAACACGGGCTCAACGATTTCCGCGAGCACACATGCCCAGAAGAGAAAGGATCAAAGTTTCTCAATTTTGAATTCAAACTAAGAAAACTGATTTTTTTTTTATTTTTTTATTAATTTTTTTTTGAAATCTCTAATGAACTCATCGAAGAGAAACGATGACCCAAAACCTTAGTCGAACGGGCTCAACATTTCTGCAAGCACCAAAGAACGATAGGATAGGATCAAAGTTTCTCAATTTTGAATTCAAACTAAGAAAACTGATTTTTTTGATTTTTTATATTAATTTTTTTTTGAAAAGAGAAAGAGTGGAAACAAACTCAAAGAAATAGAAATTTCCAAAAAATCCCATCTCATTTTTTTTTAGGATGCAAAATCCAACATAGGCTACCAGCTAGAAAGTAGCCAAGGAATCCGGAAAAGAAGTATAAGCATAGAGCAAAAAGTATGATATGCAAATATTTCATTTCCGAGCACCGTATTCTCAAATGAACGAGTCCCACTGGGTGTGCCAGCTTGATGGAACGCGCTCCCGCCGAGGGTGCTACCGGGGTCGGCGGACGTGGGAGTCCGTCGGGTCCGGCCCTTTCGCGCCCTGGGGCCTGAAGCGTGCATCAACATTTCTTTGTGTGGGTGTGCCAGATTTTCTATTTTACTTGGAATTGCAAGTGGTAATCCGGAGATCAACCTTCGCAAGTAAAAAGGAAATCAACTTCTTTCAAGTTTTCCATTGCACAAATATTTAAGAAAAGAGACATTTTCTTGGTTTGCCGTGAAAGGCGATTTTGTTTGGCATTTATAGCCGATTTTGGCGTTTATAGCCGATTTACAATTCTCATCAATAATGAAAGACAAGAGTTGTGATTTTCGTCTCTTTTAGAAAAATACAAACTACAATGAAAAGCAAGAAAAGGAGGATCTAACTTTTCAGGAGATTGTGGGGGACTCGTTCAGATTGACGGTCGCAAGCCATGTATGGGCTTCGCCATCATCCATGCAGATAAGAACAGAGGATGCTCTTGATTCGCCTGGCTTGGCTATAACCTCAGGTTTTTAGAGGACAAAGACCAAGAAGAGGTCCTATGTCCAATAAAAAGCTAAGTAGACGGGCTGAAAAGCCACGTCTAAGCCATTGGAGGCAGCGGGAGAAGGCAAGGACCTTGGGGGGGAGTACCCCCCAAGGGACTTTTTGTCACCTTGTAGTGGTGCTTGATGTAGAATTTCTGCAGAGTTTTCTCTCTTTCTCTAGACTCTGTCTGTCTGGAATTCGAGATTCTCTGCACCTTTTGATTTTCGATCTTCGGTTTTCCGTTCGTCCTTTTCCGATCCCGATTTCAATGGAATGCTCTCCTATTTATAGGCTTTTGGTAGCCATTTAGGAGAGCTTTTATGGGCTTTAATGGCTTTAATGGGAGGAGTTACAAGATTTATTTCTTGACTTTGTAACTCCTTTTTCCTCGAATCTGATTGGCCGATGGAGATTAAGGGCTTTTAATCACCTTAATTACCATAATGGGAGGAGTTTCATGGCTTGAATGCCATGACTTAATTGATTTGTAACTCCTGGATGCTTGCTTCTGATTGGGCCGTCCAAAGAAATGAATTAATGACTGCAATAAAGCTAGTCAATTAACTGCATTAATTGGTCGCCGAGCAGTCGAAGAGTCGCGGGCCGTGCCGTGTCTTCTGGAATTCTTCTGGTGATGATCATCGATGGATCTTCATGCTGATCGACATCGGATGAACATGTAAGTTCAAACATTGATAGCTAAGAGCGGGCCGGTGACATCTGTCCTGTCGATTTTTCGATCGATCGGGCAGAAAGCACACTTTTTAGGTCAACCGGTCGGCGATCTTGGAGCGATCTATGATGATTTTATGCTTTTGACGGCGGATCTGAGATGTCTCGGATATGAGTCAATTTCAAGCACTAAAAATCACATTTTCAAGAAACCACAGGGGCCAAAGTGCGCGAAACGCGAAAAGGGACGGAAAAACGGGTCACCGGCCAAAAATGCGGTGACCCGGACTTCCATGGTCGCCGGCGACCCTGGGGTTTTTCTCGCCTTTTTGGTCCGTTTTACGGTCTTTTTCGTCGCCGTTTTCTTCTGTATTTTTCCTGACATTTCTTTTCATTTATTGGCTTGATTTCCCTGTAGAAAACCTGATAAGAATCCTTGCATTTTTAGAGTGCAAAGTTTCCAATTTTCCGGGAAAGCCGAAGACTTTGTCGTGTAGAGCTGCTGATTTTCCGCCAGAAGCTGAAACTAGGTCAAACGATGTCGGAATGACCTGAAATTTGAGGTGGAGCCTCCTGAGCAATAAATAAGACCAACCATAGGCTTTTGTTTGAGTTTTGAAGCCGTTTGGGGTCCCGTCGCCAGCAGACTTGATTTTGCCGCGAGGGAGATGCCGCGTGTTGATGTGCGGTCAAACGATGTCCGATTGACCTGAAATTTGACAGGGAACCTATTGGAGTCATTTTGAGATGATCCACAGGCTCTGTCTTGGAAACCATGGTCCCGGGGAGCTCCGCCGCCGGTAGGCTTGATTTTCTTTCGGAGCATCGAAACCTGGTCAAACGTTGTCGGAATGACCTGAAATTCGACGTGCAGCCTTTTGGAAGCATGTTGAAGCCACTCATGCACTTGGTTTGATGAGCGAAGGCTTCAGTGGTTCCCGCCGCCGGGAGGCTTGATTTTGCTGCTCGAGCATTGATGGAGGGTCAAACGTTGTCGGTTTAACTTGAAATTTGGCATGGAGCCCTTTTGAGACATGCTGGAGTCATCCATAGGCTCTGATCGAAGTTTTGGCGTCTTCGATGATGTCGCCGCCGGGAGCGCCAATTTAGCTGTCGGAGAAGCGAAGTTAGGCCAAATGATTCTGAAATCTCCCGAAACTCCTTGTGTACTCCTCCCTTGGCTGTCTTGAAGGATCTTGCAGTTTTTGTTTGATTCTGACAAGATTTGATTTTTTGGATAAGTTGCATTGCCTATTTATGGCAGGTTGCGACTTCATGCAGCTTTCTTGATGTTGAAGAGGCAAAGTGACATTTTTGGTGTCAACACTATGAATCCGAGAAACTTATCCGATGAGACACCGAAGAAGCACTTTAGTGGATTCATCCGCAATTTGTGTTTGCGAAGTCGGAGGAAGACTTCTCGAAGATCATTGAGATGGTCTTCTTTTCTTCTGCTTTTTATGGCGAGGTCGTCAACATAGCATTCGACCATCTTGTGATGCATATCTTGGAATATTTTTATCATAGCCCTCTGATATGTTGTACCTGCATTTTTCAGACCAAACGGCATAACAGTATAGCAATACATGCCGAATGGTGTCCGAAATGATGTATGCTTTTCATCTTCAGGATGCATCTTTATCTGATTATAGCCAGAGAATCCATCCATGAATGTCATTTGCTCGAACCCATAGGTGTTGTCAATCATCACCTCTGGTATGGGGAGCGGGAATTCATCTTTAGGACATGCACTATTCAGGTCTCTGTAGTCAATACAGACCCTTATCTGCCCATTTTTCTTTGTCACGGGGACAATGTTGGCCAACCATTCAGGATGCTGTTCCCCGCGGATGAAGCCAACGTTTTTGAGTTTCTGAACTTCTTGTTCAATTTTGTCCATCACGTCGGGACGGAATCTCCTTTGGCCTTGTTTGATAGGCTTGATTTCTTTTTGCAAGTTGAGTTTGTGGACTACTACTTTGGGATCCAAGCCAGGCATTTCGGCATAAGACCATGCAAAGCAATCAACGAATTCATGAAGAAAAGAGATATAATCGGGTAACTCATCATCCTTTATATTCTTGCTTATGAATACAGGACGTGGGTTATCAGATGTTCCCAAGTCTATCTTTTGGACATGATATTCTGTCGGAAGGTTTGAAGGTGGTTCCTCCACAATGTTTTCGGAGGCTTCCAACTCAACAAGACCATTTGGAGTGCCAGAGGCATTTTCAGACTAGGGCTCTGTTTCTATCCATGAATCTTCTTGATCAGTATCCTTCTCAAGGCTTGCAATGAGATGGTCCCAATCATTTGTTGGAATTGGGTTGAAGTAAGGTACTTCTTTTGGAGACGATGGTTCTTCTGAGTTAGAAAACCGGTCGTCTGTATCATCGGGCAATTCCTCTTTATTATCAGAGAAATTATACCAATTGGAGGAGCTTTCAGGATTTTTGACAAGTAACTCCTCAAAGAGATATCCAGGGATATCGATGTCTTCATGAGATGTTGAGGCTTAGTCGGTAAAGTGACTTTGTATCCATGGTGTCAACTATCTCATAGGAGTAGTAGGATCATACCCCAACCCATATGAAGACTTGCCCTTTTGAAGGTGGATTCTCCAATCTTCTGGTTGACTTTTGATCAGGGTGGGTTCCAATGGTGTGAGAATACCACGGCCACCTCCCAAACCAGTCGGATTTTGAGCTTCGTAGCCCATTTTCTTCATGATAGCTTGTGCCATTGGACTATACAGGGATAGCTGAGGCATACCTTCATTTTGGAAAGGTTCAAGCAGAGAGTTCAGTGGAGATGCTCCAGATCTGTGGAAGAAGATTGTTTTTTCTTCTGGCGAAGTTGCCGGAATAATAAAGGAAGCAGACGTAGGGTCTTCTATGTCTGCAAGTGTCTCTAATGGAGTGAGAGTGAGCTGATCTTGCTGAGTATCAGCTTGGCTTGATGCTGTGTCATCTTCTGGCTCTGACTCTGAGTCTGTGTCATGCATAATAGACACAAAGGAGACAGTGAACTTGCCCCCAGTCTTTTGTTTTGTCTTCTTTGCTTTGGTAGTGATTACCAAAGGCTTTGGAGATTTGAAAGAGACGACGAAGGGAGCTTGGCCTCTTACTTCGAGTTTGGTGGAGGGTTTGTTTACCTCCGATGATTGCTGAGGAGCCTTGCCTTTATCTTTCTGGAGACTGTCGGCAAGGTGAATTGTTTTTTCCTCCTGTTCTTCTTTTCCATCTTTGTACATTTGAGCATCTAAAAAATGGACATCCTTGCTTTTAAAGGGTTTTTTGTCTGCGAATACTCGATGTATCAAGCCATCGTCGCCAATGAACTTGATGCACTGATGTAGAGTTGAAGGGACGACACCATTCTCATGTATCCAGGGGCGTCCAAGGAGTATATTGTAACATGAAGGGGTCCTTATTGCATACACGGTGACTTCAGAAATAAGATCACCGATTTGTAATTTGAACCTGATTTTGCCGATAGGCCTTTGAGCGCTCCCGTCATATCCGAAGATGGATACGGACGTGTGACTCAGTTTGCTAGGTGGGATGCCCAGCTCTTCGAGTGCCAAAGTAGAGATGAGGTTGAGTGCAGAACCTGGATCGATCTAAACTCTGTGTACTGGCATTTCTTTGACGTACCCCGTAAAGTACAAGGGACAATTGTGCTTTGTTTCGCCTAGGAGGAGGTCATCCTTGTCGAAGACAATTGTTGCACTTGCTGCTTTTTGTACTGAGAGGCATTCATTGCTTGATCCCTCAGTTTTCCTCTTTTCTCCCTTTGAGGGAGTATTTGATTTTTTGACCCTATAGTCCATTTCAATTTGTAGGACTTGTGGGGCATGTTTGTCGACATCCGCATTCAGCCTTTGTAATTCTGAAATGAGACTATCACGAGTTTGTGGAGACATTCGCAATAAGTCAAGAATGTGCAGACGTGCAGGTATGTATTTGAAGTGCTCAATCAAGTCGTACTTGAAAGCCTCCTTCGGGCCTGCATTTTCATTATTATTGCCACTTGGGGCGCTTATATATTACTTTCCCGAAGGATTTACATAAGAAGAAGAGGGTTTATTGTAATTTTTGTGGTAATCCCGGCCAGAACGGGTACCTCTACCAACTTCAAGAGCCTCTAGAGAAGGGTCTTCTTTTGGAAGATCGTTCTTAGGATCAAGAGGTTGATCCTTTGCTGAGGACGTCTCTGTAACAAGATTGGCGTCTTCAGTGATTGTGTTGCACGGAGCAATTTCCGGGAACAAGTCTTGAATAGCAGCCGGCAACTTTTCTTTATTAGCCCAGACATCGCCCGTGAGATAGGGTATCTGGGACCAGTTGACTAAGTTTTCATTGAAGAAGATTTCATTGGCAGAAGTTTCTTCAAGATGATCAATCGGGAGAGGCTTGAGTTCCGATGTCACAGCTTCAGGAGCCGAGGGTTGAGAGGATGTTATCTTAGTGGAAGTCACCTGAGAGGATGTAGCTCCGGAAGATACGCTACCGATTGGGGTGTACGTGTCTTCGGAAGCTTCAGAGGCACTGTCGTCCTAAGCTATTGCATTGCAGGTTATCCTGACAGGATATGCCCCCAGTGTAAACTGTTGGGAATCGGACTCATCCTCGGATGTGAGAGGATCATTGATCCAACTGTTTTCTCCATTTTCAAGAGTTAAGGGAGAAAGTTCCCGCTGATTTTCAGGGACTTCCAGTTCTGGATCATGACGAAGATTGCTGCGATCCTGCTCCTGCTCTATGGCAAGATGTTGCAAGATTCTTGCATATTCCTCAAGATCAGGTATAGGAGCCAAACCTTCTTCGTCATCCGCTCCTCGTGGTTCGCCCATGTTGGGGTCCACCGGAGCATTGTTTGGTGCTGGATTGACAGCGTTTTCCTGAACAGGGTCCTAGTCTTTGATGGAACGCGCTCCAATGCTGAAGGTGCTACCGGGGTCGGCGGACGTGGGAGTCCGTCGGGTCCGGCCCTTTCGCGCCCGGGGGGCTGAAGTGTGCATCAACATTTCTTTGGGTGGGTGTGCCAGATTTTCTATTTTACTTGAAATTGCAAGTGGTAATCCGGAGATCAACCTTCGCAAGTAAAAAGGAAATCAACTTCTTTCAAGTTTTCCATTGCACAAATATTTAAGAAAAGAGACATTTTCTTGGTTTGCCGTGAAAGGCGATTTTGTTTGGCATTTATAGCCGATTTTGGCGTTTATAGCCGATTTACAATTCTCATCAATAATGAAAGACAAGAGTTGTGATTTTTGTCTCTTTTAGAAAAATACAAACTACAATGAAAAGCAAGAAAAAGAGGATCTAACTTTTCAGGAGATTGTGGGGGACTCGTTCAGATTGACGGTCGCAAGCCATGTGTGGGCTTCGCCATCATCCATGCAGATGAGAACAGTGGATGCTCTTGATTTGCTTGGCTTGTCTATAACCTCAGATTTTTAGAGGACAAAGACCAAGAGGAGGTCCTATGTCCAATAAAAAGCTAAGTAGACGGGCTGAAAAGCCATGTCTAAGCCATTGGAGGCAGCGGGAGAAGGCAAGGACCTTGGGGGGGAGTCCCCCCCAAGGGACTTTTGTCACCTTGTAGTGGTAGCCGGTGCAGAACTTCAGCAGAGTTTCTTTCTCTCTTTTTCTTTCTCTCAGATTTCTGGATCTGTGGTGCTTTTGAAGTTCTCCTTTCGATCTCTGGATTCTTTTTCCGACCCCTGGATTCTTTTTCCGATCCTTCGATTCTTTTTCCGATCTCTTTTCCGATCTGGATTTCAATGGAATGCTCTCCTATTTATAGGCTTTTGGTAGCCATTTAGGAGAGCTTTTATGGGCTTTAATGGCTTTAATGGGAGGAGTTACAAGATTTATTTCTTGATTTTGTAACTCCTTTTTCCTTGAATCTGATTGGCCGATGGAGATTAAGGGCTTTTAATCACCTTAATTACCATAATGGGAGGAGTTTCATGGCTTGAATGCCATGACTTAATTGATTTGTAACTCCTGGATGCTTGCTTCTGATTGGGCCGTCCAAAGAAATGAATTAATGACTGCAATAAAGCTAGTCAATTAACTGCATTAAATGGTCGCCGAGCAGTTGAAGAGTCGCGGGCCGCGCCGCGTCTTTTGGAATTCTTCTGGCGATGATCATCGATGGATCTTCATGCTGATCGACATCGGATGAACATGTAATTTCAGACATTGATAGCTAGCAGCGGGCCGGTGACATCTGTCTTGTCGATTTCTCGATCGGTCGGACAGAAAGAGCACTTTTTAGGTCAACCGGTCTGCGATCTTGGAGCGATCACTGATGATTTTATGCTTTTGACGGCGGATCTGAGATGTCGTCGGATATGAGTCAATTTCAAGCACTAAAAATCACATTTTCAAGAAACCACAGGGGCCAAAGTCCGTAAAACGCGAAAAGGGACGGAAAAACGGGTCACCGGCGAAAAATCCGGTGACCCAGACTTCCATGGTCGCCGGCGACCCTGGGCCAGGGTCGCGGGCTGCGACCCTGGGGGTTTTTCTCCCCTTTTTGGTCCGTTTTGCGGTCTTTTTCGTCGCCGTTTTCTTCTTTATTTTTCCTGACATTTCCTCTCATTTATTGGCTTGATTTCCCTGTAGAAAACCTGATGAGAATCCTTGCATTTTTAGAGTGCAAAGTTTCCAATTTTCCGGGAAAGCCGAAGACTTTGTCGCATAGAGCTGCTGATTTTCCGCCAGAAGCTGAAACTTGGTCAAACGATGTCGGAATGACCTGAAATTTGAGGTGGAGCCTCCTGAGCAATAAATAAGACCAACCATAGGCTTTTGTTTGAGTTTTGAAGCCGTTTGGGGTCCCGTCGCCAGTAGACTTGATTTTGCTGCGAGGGAGATGGCGTGTGTTGATGTGCGGTCAAACGATGTCCGATTGACCTGAAATTTGATAGGGAACCTATTGGAGTCATTTTGAGATGATCCACAGGCTCTGTCTTGGAAACCATGGTCCCGGGGAGCTCCACCGCCGGTAGGCTTGATTTTCTTTCGGAGTGTCGAAACCTGGTCAAACGTTGTCGGAATGACCTGAAATTCAACGTGCAGCCTTTTGGAAGCATGTTGAAGCCACTCATGCACTTGGTTTGATGATCGAAGACCTCGGTGGTTCCCGCCGCCGGGAGGCTTGATTTTGCTGCTCGAGCATTGATGGAGGGTCAAACGTTGTCGGTTTGACTTGAAATTTGGCATGGAGCCCTTTTGAGACATGCTGGAGTTATCCGTAGGCTCTAATCGAAGTTTTGTCGTCTCCGATGATGTTCCCGCCGGGAGCGCCATTTTAGCTGTCGGAGAAGCGAAGTTAGGCCAAATGATTCTGAAATGACCCGAAACTTCATGTGTACTCTTCTCTTGGCTATCTTGAAGGATCTTGCAGTTTTTGTTTGATTCTGACAAGATTTAATTTTTTGGAGAAATTGCATTGCCTATTTATGGCAGGTTGCGACTTCATGCAGCTTTCTTGATGTTGAAGAGGCAAAGTGACATTTTTGGTGTCAACAAATGCCCCCTCGAGGTACAGCGACGAGTTGCTTGACTTTTGTAGTCGATGTGCCTCGAAGAGATTTTTGAAGGAGAGGTTATGTCTTGACCAAGAGTCTTTGAGCAATCTTTCCTTTGGTAGAGTAGCCTTTGAGCTTCCAGGGGAATTTTATGGTAATGAAAGAAATCAAGTACCATCTCGAGGCAAAGTTTTGAAGATGACATCAGGGATGTGAATTTGGGTTTTTGTTTTTGACCTTGTGACCTAACAAGCTGTATGTGGCAGGTTAGGGGGTCGGGTTTTGGTTTTGACCTTGTGACCCAACAAGCTGTATGTGGCAAGTTGGGGGATCATGATTTGGTTTTTGGTTTTAGTCTTGTGACCTAACAAGCTGTATGTGGCAAGTTAGGGGACCAGGATTTGGTTTTTGGTCACTCTTTGGGACTGTGTGGGTCCATTGGCGTAGTTTGGGTTTTTGTGGAATGTCAATTTCAAGATTTTGGCTCAATTTGGTATATGAGGTTGGATGGTTTGATTCTTTGGAAGCTCATGGGGCTTGGAAATTTTTTTTTTTGTATGGTTAAATCAACTCAAAAGAGGCATGGAACCATTTTTGTATGCTCTTGGTAAGAGGGATTTTTTTTTCTGACTAAAAGCCCATTTTTTTTTTTTAGTGCCTAGGTGGTCAAACCTGGCTCATAAGGGCTAACCCATGGGACCTTAAGCTTTTTAGGATGGCTTAGATCTCATGTGGAGCCATTTTTGTAAAGAATATCTAAAGATATCTCACTTGGATAGAGAATATCTAAAAATATCTTTATGGGAGAGAATCTCTCATATTCCCTTAATTTTGGGAGAGAATATCTCAAGGTATCTTTCTTTTTGGGAAAGAATCTCCAATCTCCTATTTTGTTGGAGAGAATCTCTCATTGATTGATTTTGGGAGAAAATCTCTCAAAGACATCTTTCTTTTTGGGAAAGAATCTTTCTAATTCCTTCTCTTTTGGTAAGGTTACTAATTGGTAGCACTTACCTTTCTTTTTTTTGTTTCCTTCTTTTATTTGCTCTCTTCTATAAAAGCAAGGAGAAGGCTAGATCTCTTGCCCTTATTGCTTTCTTTTGCAACACTCTCAAGAGAGCTCCAAGACCAAGAGTTCTTCTTCTTCAAGGATCTTCAAGCTTTTTCCTTCTTCTTCTCCATCAATGGCTTCAAGTAAGTTTTCTCTCTTTTTCTTTCAAGAAAACTCCATGTAGAGAATAGGATGGTGAAAAGGAAGTTTCTCTGTTTTTTTTTTTTTTTTCATGCTTCTTTCTTTCTCTTTTTCTTTTTGCACGTTTTCTTTCTTCTTTTTTTCTTTCTTCCCCTTCTTTTTTTTGAGAAAGTTTCTTCTCTCTTTTTTTTTTTCTTTTCTTTCTCCCTTTTTTTTTTTGAGAAAGTTTCCTTTTTTTTTTCTTTTTTTTTTCTTTTTTTTTTTTGCTCATCATGATAATGCGTTTTTATGTAAATCTAGATGTTCATGCATGTACTTTTTGTAGATTGAATTTGAGAGCATGATAGCATACCTGAAAATCTTTGCAAATTTGGGAATTTGGAGCTCGCAGCGATGTTGAGCCCTTCTTGATTTTGCGGAGATTTTGAGGTTTCGAAAGTTTGGAGTTTCGGGGCTCGCAGCGATGTTGAGCCCATCTTCAAACTTTCTTTTTCTTTCGGGGTATTTCCCTTTTCTTCGGAATTGCCTCGGAACCATGCCAAAATTTCGCCAGATTTTCTTTTAGCGAAATCCTGTCATTTTGATGATGATCTTTTTTTCTTTTCCAACCTTTGCAGGTGGTTCCTCCAGAACGAACAAAGGTAAAGAGCCTGCTACAAGCATACCTCGTCGATCCGCCAGATCTTCTAATGCGGCCGTTCAGCAGGCCTGGGAGAAGGTCCAGTATGTTGAGAGAAACTTGGAAGAGTGCGACTCTCTCAACAGAGATGAGATGAGGCAGCGATTGATCGCTCTCAAGGATGAGGAGTTTTATAAGATCATGGTAAGCAACCGTCCTTGGGTTATGGACGATCTGAGGGTTTTGCCTAAGCCTACCTTCTTCTTTGGAGATGCAGTCCCTGACGACTTGACATACCAAAGGAGATGTTTTCAGTTCTCTTACACAGCAGATGGTGAGGAAAGAACTATTTCTACCTGGTCGTCTTTTGATCGGACCATCTCGATCCTGAGCCTTTCTCCCACGTGTCCTAAGAGGGAAGATCCTCCGAGCTGGGTGAAGAGGACCAGTGTGATCAAGACCGGGGTTTTTGTTGGCGGTCCCTCCAGATATGCGGAGAAGTCGCCTGCCCAAATGGACATGTTGATGCCAGCCAGAGGCTATCAGGGCTCTGATTATCCGTCGGTCGATTTGGGACCGGTGGGCCTTGGCGTTTTCAGCGGTGACGGCAGCAATTGGGTGAAGCCTTTTCGACTTCGTGGCCGTTTCAGTGTTGACTCCGATTGGAAGTCGTGGACTGATCGCATCCTGCTGATTGGTGGCACCATTTTGAAGGAAGCCAGGATTTTTGACGCGGTCCGTGCCTTCAGAGATACCGTGGCTTTTTCCGACGAGGCCTTCATGGCCATGTTGGAATCATTTCTCCCACAAACCAATACCTTCGTTGTAACGAATGGTGAGATTGGTTTTTCCTTGAAGGAGTTGAGCGCCATTACTGGATTGCCCATCCTTGGCAAACTCTACGAGGAGTTCATGCCGATTGACAGCGTCCTTGAGGAGCAGTCAGAGGAGTTCAGGCTCCTATACTTTCAGCTCGTCGCCTTCTATGATTTTTTGAAGGAGGGCTCGAAAGTCAGGTCCAGCAGTTGGAAGAGTAATGGCTCTTCATTCTTCAACTTCTTTGACAGCAAAGAGTCTTCTGATAGCATGACCCTGGAGGACCGGAAGAAGGCTTCCGCCATGCAAGAAGAGTTGAAAGACTTCTTCGCAGGTGCAGATGTAATTTGTTCTGACATTGCACTGCGGAGAGAAATTGCAGTTTACCTCACTTATTGGCTAGGTGAGGCTATTTTTGCTGGAGGAGATGGAACACACATCAGGCTGCATTGTAATTTTCCGGCTTGTCAGATGGCGTTTGGAGAGCGGCTTGCTTTGGTGCCTGCTCTTTACACCTACTTGTGTACCGAACTGCAGGCTGCTGCTTTTTTTGTTCGGCTTGGGCTCCCTATGAATAGGGTATTTTCAGCCCATATCTTTTATTCGTGGTTTGTGTACCACTGTCCTGGCTTCCACCAGCTGGGTGCTGCACAAGATGATGATCCTCTGATGATTCGATTGGCTAAGGGAAAAGCCGTATCCGAATCACTTTTGTTTGCCCGCATGAGGATCCGACGGTTCAGGGACGTCAAGATGGGGCAGTCTTCAGTTAAGCTTTCTCCGGAGTTGCGGAAGAAGGCTTTTGATTTTGGTGCCTCCCGAGACTCTACCAGAGCAGGGTCGGGAAGGCATTACTCTTTGACCAGTGCAGAGAAGGAGTGGCTTTTCAGCATACGAGTCGGCACGATGGTGTACCGTAGACATCTTTTCGTTGACATCCAGCCGTATGTACCTTCTCGCTTTGCACTTCAGTTGGGCTTCTCTCAAGGCATTGTTGGAGCGCCTTCGAGTATGGTGAAGCGTTTTGGAGGTTTGCAGGATGGCAGAAATGCATGGGCTTTTTATAGTGCTGAAGACACTACTGCCACGATTTCTTATCCTGAGCTGTCGACTTTCCGAACTGCCGGCTTCACGAAGTGGTTCGCGGAGAGCTTTTTGGCATATCGGGGGCTTTCCAAGAAGGAGCTTGATGTAAAGCTGTCTTCGGGGAAAGGTACTGGAAAGTCGGATGGCGTCCGGCGAGAGGAAGTTTGGGCCTTCCTTTCTGGAGAGAAGCACAAGATAGGCTTTCTCGGTGACCAGGGCGTCATTGGTTCTGAAGCTGTTCGGGAAGTACCTGATGAGGCTTTGGAGCAGCTAGAACAGGAGGAAGCTGAGCTCGGCGCTTGGATGCAAGCGGCACAGAGGCGAGCTTCCACGGAGTCTACTGGCAAGAGTAGACCATCCAGTGAGGAGCCAAGTGGGAGACCTGACTCTGACAGTGGGGCAGGATCTTCTAGGAAGCGAGCCCACAGAAGTAAGAGGAAGAGGAGTCAGCGTCACACGGGGCGGGACGAAGACTCTCCTGATGTGGAAGTCCCTCTCACTGTCAATGAGGAGGTGCCAGGGGAAGCTGACGAACCTCCGGAGAAGAGGATTCGGGAAGAAGAGACCGTCGGTGAAGGTATGATTCTTCCTTTTTCTTTTTCTGCTTCTTTCATGGGGCTTTCCATGTTCTGATTTGTTTTCTCACCCTGCTGCTGCTTTTTTTTTTTTTTTTAGCAGAGGATGAAGACTTGGCGATGCCTGAGGTTCCGACCGATGAGGCGGTGATGGAGCCGGTTATGGCATCTGAAGAAGAATCGAGGGACTCTGGAATGATCCCAGAATCTCCAATTGGTATAACTTCTTTTGCTTTCTCTTCTTTTTTTTTTTTTTTTTTTTGCCTGCGACTTGATTTGCTAACATTTTTCTTGTCAGCTGACTTGCCACAGGATTCCGATGACTTTGAACCATCAATGGACGCAAATGTTGATGATGCTTCCGATGAGTTCATGGAGGAAGAGAGTGTTCCGCCAGTCGTCGAAGAAGGTACTTTGTAGTGATGACCCTGATGATTTTTTTTTAACAGGATCATATTCATACCTTTTTGTGTTTCATTTGCAGGTTTTGAAGTGACAGAAGAGAGTCCATCGCTTTCTTCAGAACCAGAGCAAGGGATGCCAGAGGTTGATCCGGAGGTAGAGACTCCTACAACCAGTCCTGATGCGATAGAGGAGATACCTTGTGCTGAGGTTCCTTCTCCAGTGGCTCCAAGTGGAAAGAGTTCTTTTGTTACTCTTCCAATGGGACCTGACAAGAGCAGCCAATCAACGGAGAAGGGTGAATCTTCATCCAGTTCGTTTCTTCAATTTGCGAAGAAGGTGCTGGCTCGGGTTTTGAGTTCTTGGATCGAGACTCTCTTTTATGGACACGTGGATGCCGGATTTGGCATGATCCCACATGTACAGGAGATTCTCACTGATACCGAAGAGGTTGGTCTGGATGTCACAGGTGCCAGGGCGATCGTTGATAGGATCATTGCACTGGGTGACAAGTGGTTTGAGACCATGGATTTCCCTGACGACCAATTCTTCAAGGAGATGTTCTTGGACCCTGCTGATAAGGCTAAGTCTAACCTGAATGAGGCTACACAAAGCAAGAAGCAGCTAGTTCGGGAGAAGAACTTGGAAGAGCTAGCCATCATCGGATTGAGGCATGACCTTAACGTCCTTGATAGGGAAGTTGAGGAGGCCAGGAAACGTCTTGAGCATTTGAAGGCGCAAGTCGCTGCCAAGTGGGCTGCTATAACAGAGGCTCATGACAGGGAGAGTGCTCTGATTCGCAGAGGAGGACTCAAGAAAACGAGCAATGACAAACTGCTGGGGAAAAGCTTCCCGGTGTAAAAGAAGGGTTACGGCATTCGCCAGCATCTCATGGCAAGTTCATGAAGAAGCGTGCCTTGGAAACTCTGACGGCTGAGGCCAAAAGTTTGCTTGTGGAGCTGAAGCTTTGGCTGGAGACCATTTTTGGCTGAGCTCCTGTAGCAGAAACTATTCTTCTTCTTTTTTTTTTTTTTTTTTTGGTACCACATATATTTTTTTGGTACTTTTTTTTTTGTAGTGCTTGTGAACACTTTCCCCCTTTTTTTTTTTTGGTACCACATGTATTTTTTGGTACCTTTCTTTTTTTTTTTTTTTTTGTTTTCCCTACGCTCACTCAAATCTTTTTGTGATGAAAGCAATTGCTAAAATGGGATTTGATCAAAAGCTTTGTCATTTTGTGAAAATCTTTTGTCAAATGATTGTTTTGGTAGGGGAAACGAATTTGGCATGAAAGCCGGATTTTTGTGGCATTTACAGCCAGTTTGGTGGCATTGATAGCCAATTTGTGGCATTTATAGCCGGTTTGGTGGCATTGATAGCCGGGTTTTTTGAAAGCCAAGTTTTGGTTTGTCGGCGTGAAAGCCAATTTTTTATGGCATTGATAGCCGGTTTGTGGCATTTATAGCCGGTTTTGACATGAGAGTCAGGTTTTTTTTGTGTGGCATTTATAGCCGATTTGGTGGCATTGACAGCCGGTTTTGGCAAAAGAGCCAGGTTTTTGGTTTTCAAAAATGCAAGTATCGACTAAGAGTCGCCTCCCTGCTGAATGGTCTTGCAAGTATCGATGGAATGTCGCATCCTTGCTCATTCGGTTGCGAGTATCGATGGAATTTCGCCTCCTCACGGATTTGGGTGCAAGTATCGATGGAATGTCGCATCCTTGCTTTTCAAAAATTTTGTTTTGCGGGTACTGACTTGATGTCGTTTTCCCCTTGATTTTTGAAATTTGCGGTTTTCTCGAACCTTTGGGTTGTGGATATCAAAACATTGCATCTCCACGGTTTTAGGTTTTTTCGAACCCTTTTTTTTTTAAGTTTGGGTTGTGGATATCAACTGATATGTTGTGTCTCCACGGTTTTTGGATTTTGCAAGTATCGACGAAATGTCGCTTCCCTGCGATTTTGGGTGCAAGTATCGATGGAATGTCGCATCCTTGCTTTTTTTCAAAAAATTTTGTTTTGCGGGTACTGACTTTGATGTCATTTCCCCCCGATTTTTGAAAAACCATTTTTTTGTTTAAAGACACGAGGGTCGTAAATTTTGACCTAAAACCATTTGGCGGTAAAAGGTAAGGTGGATTAGGGTGGAAATCCCTGAATCTGGATTTTTGTTTCAAACCATGAATTTTGGTTCAAGGATCGAAAGTTTTGGTCAAGTCAGGGAGAGGCTCCTAAACTTGGATTTTTTTGTTTTTGAACAATGAAACGATAAAAGTAAGCATTGTTTTTTAATCTCTAGAAATTTTGAC
The DNA here is from genome assembly GCA_028538565.1 of Umbellularia californica. Taxonomy (NCBI): domain Eukaryota; kingdom Viridiplantae; phylum Streptophyta; class Magnoliopsida; order Laurales; family Lauraceae; genus Umbellularia; species Umbellularia californica. The sequence goes on from JAPQWN010000006.1 coordinate 32,692,612, forward strand.
ATTTGATATGAAAATTCTCAAGAGAGTGGGTTTGACGAGCGAGTACCTGAAAAATAGGCTTTTGCCGTGCAGGCATTGCTCTTACCCAGTTGGGTAAGTCTTCAAGGGTAGTACCGCTTCAAGAACTTGCCATTGATAGGCAGCATACATCTGTCGCCTTCCATGTTTAGGAGGGCATATGCGCCGTTGGAGAAGACCTTGTCGATGACGTAGGGTCCCTCCCATTTTGGTTCAAACTTGCCATTGGACTTGTGAGCGAAGACCATTGGTCTTTTTACCGCAAGAACCAAGTCACCCTTTTTGTAGGCGCGTTGCCTGACCTTTTTGCCAAAAGATCCTGCCATGCGTGCTTGGTAAAGTTCAATGCTTTGTTGAGCTTCGAGCCGTCTCTCGTCGAGATTGTCCAGCTCATGGAGTCGCAATTTGACATTGCTTTCTTGAGTCATGTCATTTTGTAGAGATACCCTCAGAGAAGGAATTTGTACCTCTAGGGGCACGACAGCTTCGCATCCATAGACCAAGGAGAATGGTGTGCTATGGGTTGGTCCTCGAACGGTGGTTCGATTGGCCCACAAAGCTTCAGACAGTTTGTCGCTCCAGTCTCTTTTGTGACTAGAGACCATTTTCTTGAGGATTTTGCAGAGTGTCTTGTTGAAGGCTTCTGCTAATCCGTTTGCTGCCGGATTGTATGGAGTCGAAGGACAGCTTTGGATTTTGTATTTATCGCAAAACCTGTAGAATCGATGATCCCGGAATTGTGGTCCGTTATCATGGACGAATCTTTTGGGTATGCCGAAACGACAAATGATGTTGGTGCGCAGGAACTGAAGAACTGATGAGGTCTTCATTTCGTTGAACGCAAATGGTTCTGACCACTTGGAGAAATAATCCGTTGCGGCGAAGATGAAGCGATGACCTTTGCTTGAAGGGGGAGAAATAGGACCTATGATGTCCATACCCCAGGCTTCGAAAGGCCACGAGATTGCTGTAGGGTGTAGCCATTCCGGAGGCATGTGAATGCAATCTCCGTGAACTTGGCATAGCTGGCAGCGTTTGGCAAATTGCATTGCATCAGCTACCATGGTAGGCCAATAGTAACCTAACCTTTTTATCTGATCATAGAGCTTAGGACCTGCCTGATGGGCTCCACAAAGACCAGCATGAACTTCTTTAAGTGTTTCTTCGGCCTCTTGTTGTGACAAGCAGCGTAGAAGTACTCCGTTGAAGGATTTCCTGTAGAGGATTTTTGAAGGAATATCCAAATGAAAGTTTGGGGCTCGCCTTTGAACGCTTACCCGTTCTTTTGGATCTTCAGGTAGGATTCCGAATATAGTGTAATCAATGAACGGATCCCTCCAGTCGCCGATTGAAGGTTGAAGGATAGAGATCCGACTTCCAACCACTCGGTGGCATTCAGCAACTGCTTGGTGTGTGTTAAGAGGAGGGAGGATCCTTCTCTCGCACACTGTGATTTGCATGTTTTCCCCTTCCTAGATCGCCATTGATGCGGCAAGTCCGGCCAGGGCATCTGCACGGATGTTTTCACCTCTACGAATGTGGGTGATGTGACAGATGTCAAACTTTTGCAGAAGCGATTGTGCCTTATTGTAATAAGGCAGCAGATCGGGCTTCCTGACTTCATATATCTGATTCATCTGGTTGACGATCAGTTGAGAGTCTCCAAAGACTTCCAGCATAATGATACAGGATTCGATGGCGAGTTCCAATCCTAGGATCAGAGCTTGGTATTCAGCTGCATTGTTTGTGCATGGTTCCAGTAGCGAGAAAGCGTGTGGAATCATGTATTTGTCGGGGCTAACAAAGAGGATGCCAACTCCCGAGACCAGCTTTCTTTTTTCATTTGTCCTGGTTGCACCGTCAAAGTACATGTCCCAGGAGGCATTTGGTGAGGAAGTCTCCACGTTGTAGACAGGTTCGTCTGGGAGATCATCTCTGAGTGGAGAATCTTTAGGCAATGGATGCTCTGCGAGAACGTCTGTTAGAGCTTGGCCTTTGATTGCTTTTTGTGGTACATAACTAATATCAAATTGTGAAAAGAGGATGGACCATTTTGCCAGTCGGGCATTGAGAGAACCTGCCTTTGTGACGAGGACCTTCAAGAGGTTGATCCTCGAGACCAGGTAGACTGTGTTGGAAAGCAGATAGTGACGTAGCTTTTGTACGGCGAACATCACTGCAAGGCATTCCTTTTCGACTGGAGAGTAGCGATGCTCTGCACCTACTAGCATGCGGCTGAGGTAGTATAGAGCAGCTTCTTTTCTTTCATCATTTTCTTGTGCAAGCAGAGCACCCAGAGAGTGATCAAGGGCTCTTGTGTACAAGATGAATGGTTTTCCAGTGGCAGGGGCAGCTAACACTGGAGGTTTGGTCAGGTATGACTTGATATCTTGAAATGCGGCTTCACAGTCGGCATCCCAGACAAAGTCTACACCCTTTTTCATCAATCGAGAGAATGGACGGCATTTCCCCGAAAGATTGGAGATGAACCGTCTGATGTAGGCCAATCTCCCTTGGAGCCCTTTTAATTCTCTCAAGGTTCTTGGAGAGGGCATTTCTAGAATAGCCTTGACTTTTATGGGGTCAAGTTCTATTCCTGCTTTCCGAACAAGGAATCCGAGAAACTTACCCGGCGAGACGCCGAAGAAGCATTTTAGAGGATTCATCCACAGTTTGTGTTTGCGAAGTCGGAGGAAGACTTCCCGAAGATCTTTGAGATGGTCTTCTTTTCTTCTGTTTTTGACGGCGAGGTCATCAACGTAACATTCGACCGTCTTGTGCTGCATATCTTGGAATATTTTCATCATAGCCCTCTGATATGTGGCACCAGCATTTTTCAGACCAAATGGCATGACAGTGTAGCAATACACGCCAAATGGAGTCCGAAATGAAGTATGCTTTTCATCTTCAGGATGCATCTTTATCTGATTGTAGCTAGAGAAGCCATCCATGAATGTCATTCGCTCGAATCAACAGGTATTGTCAATCATTACCTCTGGTATGGGGAGCGGGAATTCATCTTTAGGGCAAGTGCCATTCAAGTCTCTATAGTCAATACAGACTCTGATCTGCCCATTTGTCTTTGTCACGGGGACAATGTTGGCCAACCATTCTGGATGTTGTTCCTCACGGATGAAGCCGACGCTTTTGAGCTTTTGAACTTCTTGTTCAATTTTATCCATCACATCTGGACGGAATCTTCTTTAGCCTTGTTTGACAGGCTTGATGTCTTCTTGAAGATTGAGTTTGTGGACTGCTACTTTGGGGTCTAAACCAGGCATTTCAGCGTAGGACCATGCAAAGCAATCAACGAACTCACGAAGAAAAGCGATATACTCGGGTAACTCATCATCCTTTATATTCTTGCTTATGAATACAGGATGTGGGTTATCTGGTGTTCCCAAGTCTATCTTTTCAACAGGATCTTCTGTTAGAAGGTTCGAAGGCGGTTCCTCCACAATATTTTCGGAGGCTTCCAGCTCAACGAAACCTTCTGGGATTCCTAGGGCATTTGTAGACCGAGGGTTTGTTCCTTTCCACGGGTCTTCTTGATTGGTGATCTTCTCAAGGCTTGCTATGAGATGGTTCCAATCGCCTGTTGAAACTGGGTCGAAGTAAGGTACTTCTTTTGGAGACGAAGGCTCTTCTGGGTCAGAATAGCACACGTCTGTATTATCGGACGATTCCTTTTTATCATCAGAGAAATCGTACCAATTGGATGAGCTTCCTGGATCTTTGTCAGGTAACTCTTTAAAGAGATATCCAGGGAGATCGATGTCTTCATGGACTTGAGATGTTGAGGCTTGGTCGGTAAAACGACTTTTAAGCTTTTGTGTCAACTGTCTCAGAGGAGTGTCGGGATCATACCCTAACCCATATGAAGACTTTTCTACATAACCGTAGAGTCTCCAATCTTCCAGCTGGCTTTTGGTCAAGGTGGGCCCCAATGGCGTGAGAATACCGTGGCCTTCTCCCAAACCGACTGGGTTTTGAGCATCATAGCCCATTTTCTTCATAATTGCTTGTGCCACAGGACTATATAGAGATAGCTGAGGCATACCTTCATTTTGGAAAGGTTCCAGCATGGAGTTTGATGAAGAAGCGTCCGATCTATGGAAGAAGATCGGCCTTTGCTTTGGTGATGTTGTCGGAACAACAAAGGTAGCAGACGTAGGATCTTCTACGTCAGCAGGTGTCTTCATCGGAGTGAGAGCAGGCTGAACTTGTTGAGTGTCAGCTTGGCTTGACGATGCATCGTCTTCTGGCTCTGAGTCCGAGTCTGTGTCTTGCATGATAGACACGAGAGAAACAACAAATTTGCCCCCAGACTTTTGTTTTGCCTTCTTCACTCTGGTTGTGATGACCAAAGGTTTTGAAGATTTGAGGGAGATGACGAAGGGAGGTTGACTGCTCTCTTCGGATTTACCGGAGTGTTTTCTTTCTTCCGGTGATTTTTGAGGAGCCTTGCCTTTATCTTTCTGGAGATTTTCAGCAAAGGGTGCTATTTCCTCTTTTTCTTTTTCGCCTTCATACATTTGGGAGTCTGCGAAGTGGACTTCTTTACCTTTGAAGGGTCTTCTGTCTGCAAACACTCGATATACCATGCCGTTGTCGCCGACGAACTTGATGCATTGATGTAGAGTTGAAGGGACAACACCATTCTCGTGTATACAGGGGCGTCCGAGAAGGATGTTGTAGCATGAAGGGGTTTTTATTGCATACACAGTGACTTCAGAGATAAGATCACCGATCTGCGATTTGAACCTGATTTTGCCGATAGGCCTTTGAGTACTCCCATCGTATCCAAAGATAAATACAGATGTGTGGCTTAGTTTGCTGGGTGTGATGCCCAACTCTTCGAGTGCCGAAGTGGAGATGAGGTTGAGTGCAGAACCTGGGTCGACCTGAATTCTGTGTATAGGCATTTCCTTGATGTACCCTGTGAAGTACAGGGGTCGGTTGGGCATTGCTTCGCCAAGTAGGAGGTCGTCCTTTGTGAAGGCGATGGTTGCACTGGCTGCTTTTTGCACCGAGAGGCATTCAATGCATGATCCCTCAGTTTTCTTTTCTCCCTTTGAGGAAGTTTCAGAGTTTTTGACCCGGTAGTCCATTTCAATTTGGAGGACTTGCGGGGCATGTTTGTCGACATCCTCATTCAGTTTTTGTAATTCTGAGATGAGATTATTACGAGTGCGTGGAGACATTCGTAATAAATCCAGGATGTGCAGTCGTGCAGGTATGTGTTTGAAGTGCTCGATCAAATCATACTTGAAAGCCTCCTTAGGGCCTGCATGTTCATCATTGTTGCCACTGGGGGCGCTTACAACATCTTTTCCCAAAGGATTTACATAAGTAAAGGAAGATTGGTTGTAATTTTTGTGGTAGTCCCGGCCCGAGCGGGTGCCTCTACCAACTTTGAGAGCTTTTTGAGAAGGGTCTTCGCTTGGAAGATTGTCCTCAAGATCAAGAGGCTGTCGTTTCTCATTTACTGAGGATGCGTCTGCAGCAGAATTGCCATCCTCAGTGATTGTGTTGCATGGAGCATTTTCCGGGAGCGAGTCCTGAACAGCATCCAGCAACTTTTCTTCTTCGTTGACCCATCCATCATCCCAAGTTGGGTTTTCTTCATGATGATCAGTCGGGAAGAATGTGTATCCTGAAGTCACAGTCTCAGGAGCAGAAACCTGAGAGGGTGTCATCTCTGTGAAAGTCACGCGAGACGAGGTAGCCCCAGAAGATATGGTGCTAGGTGTCGCCGGTGTGTAAGTGATCTCATCAGATGATGCATCAGAAGAGCTATAGTCCTGATATATTACATTACAGGAAGCTCTTAAAGGAGACGTTGTCTGCTCAGAGTCAGACTCATCCTCAGATGTAAGAGGATTGTCTACCCAGCAAATTTCTCCATTTTCAGGAGTTGAGGGAGGAGGTACCTGATGGGCTTCAGGGACTTCCGGCTCTGGTTTGTGAGGAATCTCGTTGACGCGGTCTTGCTCTTGTTCTAGAGCGAGATGCTGCAAGATCCTCGCATATTCTTCAAGATCAGGCATGGGAGCCAAATCTTCTTCTTCGTCTGCTCTTTGTGGCTCAACATGGTTGATTTCCACTGGAGCAACGACGGGTGCTGGCTCAACAACATTTTCTTATACAGCCTCTTGGTCTTCCTCATCATCAGACCAGGATCCTTGTGGCTGTAAGGGGTTATACCAGATTATTGGCATAAGGTGAGTTTCAGGAACCCATTCTTCGTCGGAGAGATACTCTCCTGTTTCAAGAGATTCCTCCCACTTGCCGGTGTAGTTGGGCTCGAATCCATCATCGGTGTCACTGGACTCGTATCCATCAATGGAGAATCCAACTACCGAGTTGCAAGAGTATGATGCCCCCTGCATAGCTTCTTTTTTGAATCGAGGTGGCATGAAATCACTGAGAGTGAAGTTTCTTACCGCCTTTGAAGTCTCTGGAAGGGACGTTTCTGTTTCCCCGAGTGAAGTGGTAGAGGAGGCCTCTGCCTTTTCATGGACTTCTTATTTTGGCTGGGTCTTCTCTTGCCGTTTGAGCCTGAGGAGATGTCTCCTAGCCTGCCTTCGCTGTTGAGCTGTCGGCTTTGTTTTGACGATCTCCCAGTTTTCATCTTCCAGGAGATCGGGATGTACCCATATAGGTTGTCCATCTGGTGTTGGATAGGGAACCAGCTCCTCGGACGCTTGAATTTTGTTTATCACCATGAAGGAAGTAGTGATCTTCTTCTTCGGTGATTTTGGTGTTTGTCCACATGACACCATGTTGACGGAGGCAGTCCCATAGTTTTTGTCAAAGGTGATGACTCCATTTTTCCACATCTCGTTTATCTTCTCTCTCACAACAAAGCATTGATTGAGAGGATGCGAGACCATCTGGTGGTATGGACAGTACCGAGGATCGTTGGTTTTGCCAACATCGCCCAGTCTTTTGGGTTCAGGCAAGGTGAGCTTGCCGTTTGCCACGAGAGCCCCGAAGATTTCGTCAATATCTTCATCGAACGGGTATTTCCTTTCTACTCGCTCTTTGAAGGCATCAGAGAGTTCAGGTCTCTTACCTGTAACTCTGTTTTCAGCTTTCTTTGGTGGTTGAGGAGCTGACTTAGTTTGCACATTGAGGACCTCTTTCTTCTTTGGTTTAGAGGTTGCAATGGCGGTTGGCTCTTTTCTTGATGACTTCTGACTGTTGAGGTCTTTAATCACCGTTTCAGCTTCCACAGAAGCTTCCAGGAGTTCTCCCAGGTTTTTTGATTTGTTGCCGATGATCATGGAGCGGATTCTAGCTCTCACGTTGTTTCGGCAGATGTCGACTAGCGACGCTTGTGGCAATACATCTGAGCATTTGTACGCCATTGCTTTCCACTTGTGAATGAAGTCATAAGTTGACTCATTCTCTCCTTGTTTTAGGCTGCAGAGCTGTGCCATGGTAACAGGATAATCCTCACCTTGGAAGTGGGTCAGGAAGCGTGTCTCCAGCATAGCCCAGTTCTGGATGGAGTTCTCCGGCAGAGTGGAGTACCAATCGAAGGCCGTACATTTTAGGGTACTTGCAAAGAGGCGAATCTTGAGTGCATCTTGATCCGCGATAGCTCCCGTCAAAATCTTGAAGTGGATGACGTGCTGTCTGGCTGATCCTTTCCCCGTATATGTTTGGAGAAAAGGATGTTTGAATTTTGTGGGGAACGGGACCGAGTCCATCCATAAAGGATATGGTGGCTTAATCCCATGCTCCTTGAGTATATCCTCTTCTTTTGCTTTGGCGAGGATACTGTCTACGTCTTTTTTGGTAAGGGCGCGTGACTCATTTTCTTCACGATTTTCCTCGTCATTGCGATGATTCGGAGGAGGCTCATTGTTCACCTGATTTTGGACAACAAGGAGAAGGTTTTCCATCAGAGTTTCAATCCTCTGCTGGCCTTGTTCCAACTGCTGGATGCATGTGAGCGCATCATCTTGAGGTGGATTCTGAGGTGGTGGCTCAGAATTTTTAACCAGGACGTTCATTCCTCGGGATTCAAACGAAGAAACCGTCCTGGTGACTGAGCTGGGGCTCATTCCTTTTTATGACGAGCTTGATGAAGGATTACTCTCCCGTCCTAGGCTTGAAGGGGCAGGAGATTCTTCGGGATGTCTTCGTGTCCTGGTGACGCTACGGGTCACCGGACGTCGGACATGGATTTTTTATGCTGACTTTTGGCGTCTTCTGGTTTTTCCAACCATATGGACGGCAACAACTTGGTCGGGTCTTTCTTTTTCGACCCATTTGTGGGAGACTTGAAGTGTAGGAGGCTGGGTCCGTTGCTTCTCTAGTCTCTTTTGTCGATATGACGCACGGCGGCGTACTCAACGAGCGATTTGAGCTTCAGTCAGCTCTGGCTGGGCTCTGACGATGAAGGATGTGCTCCCTCGGGCGCAGCAGCCGAGCCTGTCTTCTTTGTAGCTAGGCAAGGACAGGATCCGGACCCGGTCCTTTGCTTGTTGCAGCGAAGCTTTGAATTTTTCAAGTTCGGCCCCTGTAGAGATAAAGGGTCGAACCGAAGGAGTGTAGGCCTTAGCAGGTGCTTGTAGAGGCCTGGTGATGCATGATCTGATTTTGGGCCTGTAGGAACAAGCCGGCTCATGCTGGGTTGACTTGGGAGTCAGGTTGGAGATAGGTCTCTCCTCTTTCATGTAGGCAAGAGGGTAGAACTGGTTCTCCGTGAGTGGGGCCAGGTATGCTGGCTTGGTGGAGGTTTGAGACCTTCTTTGTTTTGGGGAAGGTCTTGGAGACCAAGTCTTAGGGTAGACCTGGTTGTTTGTGGGTCGAGGCTTCGCGGGGGTGCCGCGGGCTTCGGGCTTTTGGGCGCTCGCCTTTGGTGTCACGGGAGTGACACGTTGAGAGGCGATCTTCCGCTTTTTGGCAGGAGCGGTTTCTTCTCCGGGAAGTGGGAATGGTCCCAGTGTCCCGAAGACGATGGTCCGGGGAGTCGAGGTCGACCCGGAGTTCAGGGAGTTGCTGAGGGAGTTGGTGCTTCGACAGCTAGCAGGGCGCTTGTAAGTGCGCTCGGTTTGCTTCTGTTGAAGCATGAGTTGGTGCTTGTTCTCATCGAAGATAATGGTTAAGGCTGCCATTGTTAGTTTCAAAATTTCTGAAACAAGACCACATCCATTAGTAATCACAAGAATATGATGATCATAAATGGGGAATCCTATGATTTTGTCTTTTCAAATCGCTCAAGGGACATGACCCAAGCAATATGAAGAAGGCAAAAAGCCATAGAGGGTACAATTGTTCTGGTTGCAAGCATGGTAGGCTCGAAATGAGCGTTCCAATGACTGCTAGAAGCAATTGTATACCTAAATTCGACTTATCGAGAAGCGGAGCTTGCTCGAGATAAGAAGAATATAAGGTAGGAGTTACAAATGTGCCGGTCCCAGATACAGTAGACCCTGAAAGGGCGTACCAGTATTGCTAGGCACAAATGTTGGAAATCGCATCCATGAGATGGGATTCTCTTTTTTGAAAGGTCAGAAATGGATTCGTCAAAGAGAGCAGGTGGCATTCCGATTCAAATACGGGCTCAACGATTTCCGCGAGCGCCAGTATTCAGAAGGAAAGAGACCACAATTTCTCGAATCTGAATCCAAAAGTGACGAGTTTTTTTTTTTTTGAAATGTCAAGATTGGTTCCATCAAGGAGAGCAAATGGTATTCCAATCTGAACACGGTCTCGGCGATTTCCGCGAGCGCCAGTGCTCAGAAAAGAAGAAACCAAAATTTCTCAGATCTGAAATCAAAAGTGACGAGTTTTGAAGATTTTTTTTTTGAAATGATTTTTTTATTATTTTTATTTTTTTTTAAATATTTTTTTTTTAAGATTATTTATTTTTATTTTTTTTGAAGATTTTTTATTTTAAGATTTTTTTTTTGAAAATCTTTTTTTTTATTTTTTTATTTTTTTTTATTTTTTAAGATTTAAAGACGAGAGAGTACACATAGGCCTCCTAACCCGATCTTATAAAACCTCAATTGATAGAATCGCCCCCAGGTAAGGGTAGGATTACTTAATGAACCCGTTTGGAGGACCCTTGCCTAGAACAGTCAAGCTGTCTCCACACTCTGGACAAGGCTTTTCTTGAATCAATCGTGATCAAAGAACGCAATTGGTTTAACCTTAGTGGTCATGTCTTTTTATTTATTTATTTAATTTTTTTTTAGATCCCTAACAGACTCATCGAAGAGAAACGATGGCCCAATCCCCGATCCGAACACGGGCTCAACGATTTCCGCGAGCACACATGCCCAGAAGAGAGAGGATCAAAGTTTCTCAATTTTGAATCCAAAACGAGAAAACTGATTTTTTTGATTTTTTTATTAAAATTTTTTTTGAAATCTCTAATGAACTCATCGAAGAGAAACGATGGCCCAAAACCTTAGTCGAACGGGCTTAACATTTCTACAAGCACCAAAGAACGATAGGATAGGATCAAAGTTTCTCAATTTTGAATTCAAACTAAGAAAACTGATTTTTTTTTTTATTTTTTATTAAAATTTTTCTTGAAATCTCTAATGAACTCATCGAAGAGAAACGATGGCCCAAAACCTTAGTCGAACGGGCTCAACATTTCTGCAAGCACCAAAGAACGATAGGATAGGATCAAAGTTTCTCAATTTTGAATTCAAACTAAGAAAACTGATTTTTTTTTTTTTGAAAAGAGAAAGAGTGGAAACAAATTCAAAGAAATAGAAATTTCCAAAAAATCCAATCTCATTTTTTTTAGGATGCAAAATCCAACATAGGCTACCAGCTAGAAAGTAGCCAAGGAATCCGGAAAAGAAGTATAAGCATAGAGCAAAAAGTATGATATGCAAATATTTCATTTCCGAGCACCGTGTTCTCAAATGAACGAGTCCCACCGGGTGTGCCAGCTTGATGGAATGAGCTCCAATGCCGAGGGTGCTACCGGGGTCGGCGGACGTGGGAGTCCGTCGGGTCCGGCCCTTTCACGCCCGGGGGGCTGAAGCGTGCATCAACATTTCTTTGGGTGGGTGTGCCAAATTTTCTATTTTACTTGGAATTGTAAGTGGTAATCCGGAGATCAACCTTCGCAAGTAAAAAGGAAATCAACTTCTTTCAAGTTTTCCATTGCACAAATATTTAAGAAAATAGACATTTTCTTGGTTTGCCGTGAAAGGCGATTTTGTTTGGCATTTATAGCCGATTTTGGCGTTTATAGCCGATTTACAATTCTCATCAATAATGAAAGACAAGAGTTGTGATTTTTGTCTCTTTTAGAAAAATACAAAATACAATGAAAAGCAAGAAAAGGAGGATCTAACTTTTCAGGAGATTGTGGGGGACTCGTTCAGATTGACGGTCGCAAGCCATGTGTGGGCTTCGCCATCATCCATGCAGATGAGAACAGTGGATGCTCTTGATTCGCTTGGCTTGGCTATAACCTCAGATTTTTAGAGGACAAAGGCCAAGAGGAGGTCCTATGTCCAATAAAAAGCTAAGTAGACGGGCTGAAAAGCCATGTCTAAGCCATTGGAGGCAGCGGGAGAAGGCAAGGACCTTGGGGGGGAGTACCCCCCAAGGGACTTTTGTCACCTTGTAGTGGTAGCCGGTGCAGAACTTCAGCAGAGTTTTTTTCTCTATTTTTCTTTCTCTCAGATTTCTGGATCTGTGGTGCTTTTGAAGTTCTCCTTTCGATCTCTGGATTCTTTTTCTGACCCCTGGATTCTTTTTCCGATCCTTCGATTCTTTTTCCGATCTCTTTTCCGATCTGGATTTCAATGGAATGCTCTCCTATTTATAGGCTTTTGGTAGCCATTTAGGAGAGCTTTTATGGGCTTTAATGGCTTTAATGGGAGGAGTTACAAGATTTATTTCTTGATTTTGTAACTCCTTTTTCCTTGAATCTGATTGGCTGATGGAGATAAAGGCCTTTTAATCACCTTAATTACCATAATGGGAGGAGTTTCATGGCTTGAATGCCATGACTTAATTGATTTGTAACTCCTGGATGCTTGCTTCTGATTGGGCCGTCCAAAGAAATGAATTAATGACTGCAATAAAGCTAGTCAATTAACTGCATTAAATGGTCGCCGAGCAGTTGAAGAGTCGCGGGCCGCGCCGCGTCTTTTGGAATTCTTCTGGCGATGATCATCGATGGATCTTCATGCTGATCAACATCGGATGAACATGTAATTTCAGACATTGATAGCTAGCAGCGGGCCGGTGACATCTGTCTTGTCGATTTCTCGATCGGTCGGACAGAAAGAGCACTTTTTAGGTCAACCGGTTGGCGATCTTGGAGCGATCACTGATGATTTTATGCTTTTGACGGCGGATCTGAGATGTCGTCGGATATGAGTCAATTTCAAGCACTAAAAATCACATTTTCAGGAAACCACAGGGCCAAAGTGCGCGAAACGCGAAAAGGGACGGAAAAACGGGTCACCGGCGAAAAATCCGGTGACCCGGACTTCCATGGTCGCCGGTGACCATGGGCCGGCGACCCTGGGGGTTTTTCTCCCCTTTTTGGTCCGTTTTGCGGTCTTTTTCGTCACCGTTTTCTTCTGTATTTTTCCTGAAATTTCCTCTCATTTATTGGCTTGATTTCCCTGTAGAAAACCTGATGAGAATCCTTGCATTTTTAGAGTGCAAAGTTTCCAATTTTCCGGGAAAGCCGAAGACTTTGTCGCATAGAGCTGCTGATTTTCCGCCAAAAGCTGAAACTTGGTCAAACGATGTCGGAATGACCTGAAATTTGAGGTGGAGCCTCCTGAGCAATAAATAAGACCAACCATAGGCTTTTGTTTGAGTTTTGAAGCCGTTTGGGGTCCCGTCGCCAGTAGACTTAATTTTGCCGCGAGGGAGATGCCGCGCGTTGATGTGCGGTCAAACGATGTCCGATTGACCTGAAATTTGACAGGGAACCTATTGGAGTCATTTTGAGATGATCCACAGGCTCTGTCTTGGAAACCATGGTCCCGGAGAGCTCCGCCGCTGGTAGGCTTGATTTTCTTTCGGAGCGTCGAAACCTGGTCAAACGTTGTCGGAATGACCTGAAATTCGACGTGCAGCCTTTTGGAAGCATGTTGAAGCCACTCATGCACTTGGTTTGATGAGAGAAGACCTCGGTGGTTCCCGCCGCCGGGAGGCTTGATTTTGCTGCTCGAGCATTGATGGAGGGTCAAACGTTGTCGGTTTGACTTGAAATTTGGCATGGAGCCCTTTTGAGACATGCTGGAGTCATCCGTAGGCTCTGATCGAAGTTTTGACGTCTCCGATGATGTCGCCGCCGGGAGCGCCATTTTAGTTGTCGGAGAAGCGAAGTTAGGCCAAATGATTCTGAAATGGCCCGAAACTTCATGTGTACTCTTCTCTTGGCTATCTTGAAGGATCTTACAGTTTTTGTTTGATTCTGACAAGATTTGATTTTTTGGAGAAATTGCATTGCCTATTTATGGCAGGTTGCGACTTCGTGCAGCTTTCTTGATGTTGAAGAGGCAAAGTGACATTTTTGGTGTCAACAGTCTTCTTCATCATCAGACCAAGATCCTTGTGGCTGTAATGGGTTGTACCAGATTACTGGCATAAGATGAGACTCGGGAATCCATTCCTCGTCGGAGAGGTATTCTCCTGTTTCAAGGGATTCTTCCCACTCGTCTATATCACTGGCAGTATCACTGGACTCGTATCCATTCATGGAGAATCCAACTACCGAGTTGCAAGAGTATGATGCCCCCTGCACATTTTCATTTTTGTATAGAGGTGGCATGAAATCATCAAGAGTGAATTTTCTTACCGCCTTGGAGATTTTGGGAAGAGATTCTTCCGTCGTCCCTAGTGAAGCAGTGGAAGAAGTTTCTGCTTTTTCAAGGACTTCTTGTTTTGGTTGAGACTTCTACTGCTGTTTGAGCTTGCGGAGTTGTCTCTTGGCTTGCCTTCACTGCTGAGCGGTCGGCTTTGTTTTGAGGATCTCCCAATTTCATGATCTAGGAGATCGGGATGCACCCATATAGGCTGTCCATCTGATGTTGGATAGGGAACCAATTCTTGGGACGCTTGAGCCATTTTTATCACCTTGAATGAAGTAGTGACCTTCGGTGACTTTGAAGTTTGCCGACATGACACCATGTTGACAGAGGCGGGGCCATAGTTTTTATCAAAGGTTATGACTCCGTTTTTCCACATCTCATTGATCTTCTCTCTCACAACGAAGCATTGATTGAGAGGATGTGAGATCATCTGATGGTATGGACAGTATCGGGGATCATTGGTTTTTCCAACATCTCCCGGTCTTTTGGGCTCTGGCAAAATGAGTTTGTCATTTGCTAGGAGAGCCTCAAAGATTTCTTCAACATCTTCATCGAACATATATTTCTTTTCTACACGTTCTTTGAAGGCATCAGAGAGTTCAGGTCTTTTACCTGTAGCTTTGTTTTCAGGTTTCTTTGACTGCTGAGGAGCTGATTTAGTCTGCACATTGAGAACCTCCTTTTTCTCTGGTTTTGAGGTTGTAACAGCAGTCGGCTCTTTCTTTGATGATTTTTAACTGTTGAGGTCTTTGATCACCATTTCAGCTTCTATGGAAGCTTAGAGGAGTTCTCCCAGGTTCTTTGATTTGTTGCCGATGATCATGGAGCGAATTTTTGCTCTCATATTGTTACGACAGATGTCGACTAGCGACGCTTGTGGCAGTACATCTAAGCATTTGTACGCCATTGCCTTCCATTTGTGAATGAAGTCGTATGTTGACTCATTCTCTCCTTGTTTTAGGTTGCAGAGTTGTGCCATAGTAACAGGATGATCCTCACCTTGGAAGTGGGTCAGGAAGCGTGTCTCTAGCATAGCCTAGTTCTGGATGGAGTTCTCCGGCAGAGTGGAGTACCAATCAAAGGCTGTACCTTTTAGGGTACTTGCAAAGAGGCGAATCTTGAGGGCATCTTGATCCGCAATAGCTCCCGTCAGGAGCTTGAAATGGATGACATGCTGTCTGGCTAAACCTTTCCCAGTATATGTCTGGAGAGTAGGTTGTTTGAATTTTGCAGGGAATGGAACCGAGTCCATCCATAAAGGGTAGGGTGGCTTGATCCCATGTTCCTTCAATGTATCCTCTTCTTTTGCTTTTGTGAGGATATCGTCCACGTCCTTTCTGGTAAGGGCGCGAGACTCATTGTTTTCTGCATTACCCTCATCATCTTCATGGTTCGGAGGGGTTTCATTGTTAGGTGGTGGACGCTGTAGAGTGTGAATAAGGTTTTCCATCAGAGCCTCAATTCTCTGTTGTCCTTGCTCCAACTGTTGGATGCGTGCGGTTACGTCATCATGTTGTGGAGGCGGCTCATAACTTGTAGCCAAGACATTCATCCCTCGGGATTCGAACGAAGAAATCGTCCTGGTGACTGAGCTGGGGCTCATTCTTCTGGATGAAGAATTTGAGGAGTGGTTACTCCGGTGTCCTCGGCTTGGAGGAGTGGAAGATTCTTCCAGATGTGTCGAGTCCGAGAGACGCTGCGAGTCACTGAACGTCTAACACTGATTTTGGTTTTTGACTTCTGGCGTTTTCTGATTTTGCCAACCATATGAACAGCAACAAATTGGTTGGGTCTTTCTTTTTCGACCCATTTGTTTGAGACATGGAGAGTAGAACGCTGGGTTTTTTGTTTCTCGAGTCTCTTTTGTCGATATGCAGTGCGGCGACACATACGACGAGCAATTTGAGCTTCAGTCAGCTCTGGCTGGGTTCTGGCGATGAAGGATGTAGTCCCTCGTGCGCAGCAGCCGAGTTTGTCTTCTTTGAAGCTGGGTAAGGACAGGATCTGAACGCGGTCCTTTGTTTGTCGCAGTGACGACTTGAATTTTGCGAGCTCGGCCCCTGTTGAGATGAAGGGTCGACTCACGGGAGTGCAGGCTTCAGCATATTTTTGCGGAGGCCTAACGATGCAGGATTTAATTTTTGGCTTGTAGGAGCAAGCCAGCTCATGATGATTTTGTTTGTTTTTTGGGTGGAGGATAGGTTTCTCCTCTTTCATGTAAGAGAGAGGGTAGAACTGATTCTCCTTGAGAGGGGCCAGGTATGCTGGCTTTGCAGATGTTTGGGACCTCCGTTGCTTTGGTGAAGATCTCGGGGACCAAGTTTTGGTGTAAACCTGGTTTCTTGTAGGTTGAGGCTTCGTGGGAACGCCACGGGCTTCAAGCTTCTTGGTGTTCGCCCTTGGTGCCATTTTAGTGACACGTTGCGGGGGGGTTTTCTTCTTCTTGGCAGGTACAGTGTCTTCTGCGGGAAGTGGGAATGGTCCCAGCGATCCGAAGACGATGGTCCGGGGAGTTGAAGTTGACCCGGTGTTTGGAGAGTTGTCGAGGGAGATGACGCTTCGGCAACTGGCAGGGCGCTTATGCTTGTTTTGCTTGTCTTGAAGAATAAGCTGGTACTTGTTCTCATCGAAAGTGATGGTCAATGAAGCTGCCATTGTTAGTTTTGGAAAACTTCTGAAACAAGACCAAATTCATTAGTAATCACAAGAATATGGTGATCATAAATGGAGAACAACTATGGTTTTGTCTTTTCAAATCACTTGAGGGGACATGGCCCAACCCAAGGACGATGAAGAAGGCAAAAAGCCATAGAGGATACAATTGTTCCTAAATGCAAGTATGGTAGGCTTAGAGTGAGCGTTCCACTGACTGCTAGAAGCAATTGTAGACCTTAATTCAAATTACCGAGAAGCAAGGCTCACTCGAGGTAAAATGATATAAGGTTGGAGATACAAATGTGTCGGTCGCGAATACAGTAGACCCGAAAGGGCGTACTAGCACCGCTAGGCACAAATGTTGCAAATCGCATCCTTGGGAAGGACACGAGATGGGATTTTTTTTTGAAAGGTCAAATTTGGGTTCATAAAGGAGAGCAAATGGTATTCCAATCCGAACAAAGGCTCAACATTTCCGCGAGTGCTAAATTCAGAAGGGAAGGAACATAATTTCTCGGATGTGAATCCAGACGTGATGGAAGTTTTTTTTTTTTTGAAATGTCAAGATTGAATTCATCAAAGAGAGCAAATGGTGTTCCGTTTCGAACAAAGGCTCAACATTTCTGCGAGCGCTAAATCCGAAAAGGAGGGAACCAAGATTTCTCAACTCTGAACTCAAAAGTGACGGAAGTTTTTTTTTTAAAGGTCAAGATTGAATTCATCGAAGAGAGCAAATGGTGTTCCGTTTCGAACAAAGGCTCAACATTTCTACGAGTGCTAAATTCGAAAGGGAGGGAACCAAGATTTCTCAACTCTGAATTCAAAAGTGACAGAAGTTTTTTTTTTTTTTTTAAGATTTTTTTTAGAGGATTTTTTTTAAAGGTGCACATAGATTTCCAATTCGATCTTATGAAACCTTAGTAGATAGATCATGCCCCAGGTAAGGGTAGGATTACTTAATGAACCCGTTTGGAGGACCCTTGCCTCGAACAGTCTAGCTGTCTCCACACTCTGGACAAGGCTTTTCTTAAATCCACTTTGGTCAAAGAACGTAACTGGTGGAACCTTAGTGTTTTTTTTTTAAAAATCTTTTTTGAAAGGTTTTTTAATAAACTCATCAAAGAGAATGAATGGTGTTCCAATCCGAACAAAGGCTCAACATTTCTGTGAGCGCTAAATCCGAAAGGGAAGGAACCAAGGTTTCTCAAATTTGAATTCAAAAGAGAGAAAACTAAATTTTTTTTTTAAATTATAATTTTTTTTTTTTTTTGAAATCCCAATTGGACTCATCAAAGAGAAAAGATGGCCCAATCCCTGATATGAACGATAGCTGCAAACATTTTTGTGAGCTATCAAGTTCAAAGAGGAGAGGATCAAAATTTCTCAAAGTTGAATCTTGAGAAAGAGAGATCATTTTTTTTTTTTTTGAAAGAATTTGAAATGAAGTTTTTTTTTTTGAAATCCCAATTGGATTCATCAAAGAGAAAAGATGGCCCAATCCCCGATATGAACGATAGCTGCGAACATTTCTGTGAGCTATCAAGTTCGAAGAGGGAAGGATCAAAGTTTCTCATAGTTGAATCTAAGAAAAGAAATCAGATTTTTTTTTTTTTTTTTTTTGAAGTGAGAAAGAACAATTGAAATCCCATCTCATGTTTTTTTTTCTAGATGCAAGATGCAACATGGGCCACCATCTAGAAAGGAGCCAAGTGATCAAAGCATCACGTTCTCAAGTCAACGGGTCCGACTGGGTATGCCAACTTGATGGACCCGAAAAGGGAATCTTCTGTCCTCTCCCTCCATACCCCGGGGGCTGACCTGGGCCTCGGCGGAGGAGGGAAAATCTCGGGCATCAACATTTTTGTACGGGTATGCCAGATTTACTTTCTCCTTGGAATTTAGAATGGTGATAATCTGGAGATTCACCTTTACAAGTGGAAAGGAAATCAATCCTTTTTTCTAACTTTTCAGATTTCATTAATATTAAGAAAAGAGACAAGTTTGTTTTTTTAGAATGCCGTAGGAGGCGTTTTTGTTTGTTTGCCGTAAAAGGCAATTTTGCCGTGAAAGGCAATTTTACAAAACTCATCAAATGTGAAAGACAAGAATTGTGATTTCTTTTTGTCTCTTTAGGAAATACAAACTACAATAGAAAAGTAAGAAAAGGGATCTAACTTCTCAGGAGATTGTGGGGACACGTTGAGATCGACGGTCGCAAGTCATGTGTGGGCTTCGCCATCGTCCTTCAAATAAGAACATGTGATGCTTTGATTCTTTGGCTTGGCTCCTAACCTCGATTTTTTAAAGGACAAGGACCAAGAGGAGTTCCTATATCCAATGAAAAACCAAGTTAACGGGCTGAACAGCCGCGTTTAGGCCATGTTGGAGAAGGAGGAGACCTTGGGGGGTAGCCCCTCAAGGGACGTTGATCACCTTGTGGTGCTTCCGGGAGCAAAGTAGTAGGATTTTGTTTCTCTCTTGGATTTTCTGGATTTTCAGAGCTTGCACTTGGGATCTATTTTTTCGTCATTCTTTTCTTCTTGGAATCTCCTTTTATAGGCTTTTGGTAGCCATGAGGTGTTTATTGGCATTGATGGCCATGATGAAAGAATTGATGAGGAGTTACAAATTGATTTTGTAACTCCTTTTTCATTGCTTGTGATTGGCCGATGAAGGTAGTGGGCTTTTAATTGCCTTTATGCTTCATGATGATGGGAGTTTCATGGGTTTAATGCCATGATTACTTGGATTTGTAACTCCCAAATGCTTGAATCTGATTGGACTGTCCAAAATAATGAGTTAACGACCGCATTAAGTTGTCATAAACGGGTCAATTAACATCATTAAGTGGTCGCCCAGGCATGTGAAGAGTCGCGGGCCGCGCTGCACCTTTTAAGATTCTTCTTGCGATCATCACAGGTAGATCCACGCATTGTTTGATGTCGGATTGCGATGCAATTTCAGACATTAGTTGATGTTGGTGGGCCGGTGACATCTGTCTTGTCGATTTCACGATCGGTCGGACAGAAAGTGCACTTTCTTGGTCAGCCGGTTGGCGATCTTGAGGCGATCGGTGATGATTTCATGCTTTTGACGGCGGATCCGAGATGTCGACGAAGGCACCAAACATTGGATTTTCATAAAATCACAGAAGCCGGAACACCCGAAACGCGAAAACCATCGAAAAACGGATGTTTTGGAACAAAATCCGGCGACCTGGATTTGCAGGGTCGCCGGGCGACCATGCACCCAAGGTCGCCGGCGACCCTGGCCTTAGGGTTTTTTGCCCTTTGGTCGCCAAGCTCCGTTTTCGGCCGATTTTGAGTCTTTTTCGTTCCTTTTTTCTTCTGTATTTTTCTTGACATTTTTCCTCAATTATTGACTTCATTTTCTTGGAGAAAACATGACGAGAACCCGCACGAAATCAGAGCACGGAGTTTTCCATTTTTCGGGAAAGCCGAAGACTGTGTAGCCGATTTTCCGTCAAGAGTCGAAACTAGGTCAAACGATGTCGGAATGACCTGAAAATTGAGGTGAAGCTTCTTGAGCAGTGGATAGGACCAACCATGGGCTTTTATTTGAGTTTTGAAGCCGTTTGGGGTCCCATCGATGCTTCACTTGATTTTGCTGCGGGGAAAATGCCGATCTTTGATATGTGGTCAAACGATGTCCGATTGACCTGAAATTTGACGGGGAGCCTATTGGAGTCATTTTGAGACGTTCCATGGGCTCCGTTTTGGATGTCATGCTCCCGGGTTGCTCCGTCGCCGGTAGACTTGATTTTCTCTCGGAGCATCGAAACCTGGTCAAACGTTGTCGGAATGACCTGAAATTGGTCGTGCAGCCTTTTGGAAGCATGTTGAAGCCACTCATGTACTTTGTTTGATGAGTGATGGCTTCGGTGGTTCCCGTCGCCGGGAGGCTTGATTTTGCTACTCGAGCATTGATGGAGGGTCAAACGTTGTCGGTTTGACTTGAAATTTGGCATGGAGCCCTTTGAAGACATTCTGGAGTCATCCGTAGGCTCTGATCGTAGTTTTGGTGTCTTCGATGATGTCGCCGCCGGGAGCGCTTGTTTAGCTATCGGAGCAGTGAAGTTAGGCCAAACGATGTGGGAATGGCCCTCTTTTGGCTGTCTTGAAGGATCTTTCAGTTTCTGTCTGATTCTGACAAAATCTGATGCTTGAAGTAGCCTTGCCTGTTTTGTAGCAGGATGCAGTTTCACGAGGCTTCTTGATGTTGAGGAGACATAGTGACTTTTTTGGTGTCAACAGCAGGGTGGGTTTGGGGTAGGCTAAAGGCCAAAGGAGGTGAAGGAGGGAAGGGATGTGTAGTGCTGGGATTTGGCAACAAAACAGGGGTATTGGCAAAGGAGGGGCAGAGACTAAGAACAGATTCCTTATAAGGAAAAAAGCCTGAGATAAGGTTGAGGTTAAGGGTAGAGGGGGGTTGAGAAGGAAGTGAGAGAGCAGTTTGTAGGGACCTATTTTTTGATGGAACTGCTGTTGAGGAAGGGTGGTTTTTTGCTAGGGTTTTATTGGAGAGGGGGCAGTTTGGTTGACTATGCCCTGGAGATAGACACTAGGAGCAAGGACTATGTTCATAATCCACTGAAATTTCAAGCTGTCCTTCCCCTTAAAGATTACCAGAATAGAAGATGGCTTGGGTTTAGAGATGTCAATGTTAACCAGGACTCTGGCGTAGGTAAGGATTCTCTGTGCCATGGTAATGCTATCGAGCTTGATGGGTTGCCCTATGGTGTTGGCTACAGAAAGAATGATGTTTTGGCTCCGGCAGTGGTAGGAAAGTCCGGATAATCTAATCTATACAAGGGCTATTGAGGGCCAAATTGTTTTATCCTGTCCAGGGGTCCAAGGTAAGAAGAAGACTTTCTTTTTGTCAATGGAGAGAGGAGAGAAGCTGAGGATTGAGGCCTTGTCTTCTGGAGAGTTAAAGCGAAAGATGAAGTATCCTTTATTGGTTAGGGAAACCATACAAGGTCTGGATGATGGCCAGAGCTTAGCTTTAGCTTCCACCCATTCAAGAGATGGGCGTTTGCCTACAAACCTTCCTATGGCAGCATAGGAAAAAGATTCTTTGCTATAGTTGAGCATGGAGAGACGAATAGTTAGAGATGGTTTACCGTTAATCCATGTTGAGGGGGGAAAAAGAGCTGGGTTACTGGAAAAAAGAGGGGTGAGAGGTCTTGGGAAGAGGTTTGTAAAAGTTTTATGGGTGTGAGGAGGTGGAAGGGAGGGGTTGGTTTCCTGGGGGCGTTGCTGGGACTCATGCCAAACAAGGTGGGGATTGGAGTGGCTGGCTAAAGAAGAGGAGGCTGGTTCAGGGGTGGAGAGAGACTGGGTAGGTAGTGGAGGAAAGTTATGAGGTTGTAAGGAGAGGGGTTGGAGCTGGTTGGAAGCAAACTGGTTGGGGATTAGTTGGTTGGGAGCAGGTAGGAGAGGGTGGGAGGCAAAAAGAGGCTGGTCTGATCTGTGGCTGGGATGGGGAGGGAGGGAAGGCAGAGGCAGATCTGCAGGGGCAGGGGTTGGTGGTGGTTGGCCGGAAGAGGTGGACGGAATAGTTAGGTGAAATTGGGCGGGAATGGTAGGAAACGACATTTCAAAATCTTTTTTGGGGGGACCAAAGGGATCGGCATAAAGAGATTCATGAGCTCTTCTCTAACTCAACATTTCACAAATTAATGTGACATATATTTAGATTTTAAATCAATAATCATGACCATTGAATCATGTCCGTGCAAAAATGAGCAATCAATCCAAATTGTTATAGCCCACTAATGTAAGGAGTACCTATAATGACATGATTGTGATCATCAAATTAAGCTGATTATTTGAGCCATGTGCAATCTATGCAACGCTATATAACTAGATTAAACTACGAAGTTGAAACAAGGAGAATTGATATTATTACTAAATTTTTGTGGCCTATTTTTGTTGAACCCAAACCTAGCATTGATTTGGTTGGGTCCATGGTTTTTATTTAAAATTAACGTAGTCATGTGTTAACACTAACAAGGTGTTTTTCATTTAATTAGGTGGATTGCCAGTACTTCTAGAGCTGCAGACATTCCAGGGCAATGTGCCTTCTTGGACTCTGTCTTCTTGTAATTACGTACAGACCACAATGGATAGATTCTCTTGTGACAATCAGGGTAGGATTTGTATTCAAGGACAGAATTCTCCAGTAATCCAAGAAGACAGAGGGAAGTCACGTTTTGAGACCAAAATAAAGCAATCACCAATGACTTCATTATAATCGTTGATGCATTAATGTTTTCGTTTGATCCATAAAGAAAGAGAAGAGAGCACATAAGTTTATGACAAAATTATAGGCAAAAAAAGGCATTTTTCTTCTTCTTAATGTAGGTAGATCGTTTGCAGCCAATTTACATATGCAAATGATGCACATCGAGAAAGACCAGTTAGGCATGATCATATTTATTCATATTTATTTACATATGTGATAAATAAATAAAGTGTGAAAATGGGGTGGAAATTAAGTTATTTTCAGTCTCTCATTTATCCTAAGAAGGTGATAAATAATTGCATATGTAAATGAAATGGTACACATTGAAGAGAATCTTTGCTTTTAAAGACACTAGTGGAGCCCTACACGTGCAAGGAACATACTTTCTCAGTATGATAATCTGAAAAAATAAAGTCATTGAAATACTCAATATTAACTATCCCAATGGAGAATGTCCATGTAACAAATTAAGTAATTTACAAGCACTCATTGTTCTTATGAAATTTAGTAAAAGCGTCAATAGAAAAAAACTAAGAAGAAGATAGAATAACAAGATATATGGAAGGAAACTAATTAAAAAAAATTGAAAACCAACATTTTCAGGCCATACATGATTAGGCAAAACACTCACCAATTTCAATATAGATCGATAGTCCGGCCTATTTCCCATTAAAATTTTTCTAAAACCTAGCGCCAAATACATACTAAATTCAATAAAACAAAATACTAACCAACAAAAACAGTACCCAACTCATAACTTTAAATGAATCAACAACAAATCACAAGAATTTCAAGCAATCTTTGGCATTCTCATCTCCCTCTGACAAAGAAATCGTGTCTTTATAGGCATTGGGATCGAAGTTAGAATTTTCTACACATGAAAATCTCAACTAAAATTTCTCATTTTAGTTCTTGTAGCGAATGAACAAATTCTTTTAAACACAATCCTTTTCATGATCATTTAAGCTAAGCATTTCATTGAAATATAATCATACTAAGTGGGGCCTACAGATGTGTAGTTCTCTTTGATTTTTTATATATATAATATAATATAATATAATAATACTAAGTGGGGCCCACATATGTGTAGAGAAAAAGCATGACAAGTTATTATATTAAGTGGAGCCCACAAATGTGTAGTTCTCTTTTATTTTATATATATAATATAATAATACTAAGTGGGGCCTACAGATGTATAGATGTAGAGTAAAAGCATGACAAGTTCTTCTATTAAGTGGGGCCCATAGATGTGTAGTTTTCGTTTTATTATATATATATATCTAATATAATAATACTAAGTGAGGCATACAGATATTATAATAATACTAAGTAGGGCCCACAGATGTGTAGAGAAAAAGCATGAAAAGTTCTTTTACTAAGTGGTATAATATAATAATACTGAGTGGGACCACATGTGTAGATGTAGAGAAAATGCTTGACAAGTTCTTCTACGAAGTCGGCCCCATAGATGTGTAGTTCTCTTTTATTTTTACATATATCTAATATAATAATACAAAGTGGAGCCCACAGATGTGTAGTTCTCTTGTATTATATATATATATATATATATATAATATAATAATACTAAGTAGGGCCCACAGAAGTCTAGATGTAGAGAAAAAGCATGACAACTTCTTCTCTTTTATTGGGGCCCACATATGTGTAGTTCTCTTTTATTATATATAATATAATAATACTAAGTGGAGCTCCCAGATGTGTAGAGAAAAAGCATGACACTTTTTTCTCTTTTATAATAAGGGCATAGATATTATATGATTATTATTATCATATAATAAAAATATATTATTATATTATATTATATTATAATATTTGGGGGCCCACAAAGGTGTAGTGAAAAAGTATGAAACTTCTCTTCTCTTTTATAATAAGGGTATAGATATAGATTTTACATTATTATTATTATAATATAATAATATATTATTATATTATATTATATTATTTAGGGGTGGGCCCCACAAAGATGTAGTGAAAAAGTTTGTACTTTCTCATAATAATAAATTATTATATTATATTATACTATTTGGGGGTAGGCCCCACAATGGTGTAGTGAAAAAGTTTGCATTATAATATTTGGGGTTGGGCCCCACAAAGGTGTAGTGAATAAGTTTGTAATTTCTCATAATAATATATTATTATATTATATTATAATATTTGGGGTGGGCCCCACA
Source organism: Umbellularia californica (assembly GCA_028538565.1). Classification (NCBI taxonomy): domain Eukaryota; kingdom Viridiplantae; phylum Streptophyta; class Magnoliopsida; order Laurales; family Lauraceae; genus Umbellularia; species Umbellularia californica. The sequence continues at coordinate 32,717,567 of JAPQWN010000006.1, forward strand.
ATGGTGTAGTATAAAACAGTTTGCAACTTTCTCTCTTTTATAATAGTAGTAGATAGATAGTAGATATTTGGAGGCGGGCCCCACAATGGTGTAGTGAAAAAATTTACATTATAATATTTTGGGGTGGGCCCCGCAAAGATGTAGTGAAAAGTTTGCAATTTCTCAAAATAATATATTATTATATTATATCATAATATTTGGGGACGGCCCCACAATGGTATAGTGAAAAAGTTTACAATTTCTTATAATAACATATTATTATATTATATTCTTATTTGGGGGTGGGCCCCACAATGGTGTAGTAAAAAAGTTTGCATTATAATATTTGGGGTTGGGCCCCACAAAGGTGTAGTGAAAAAGTTTGCAATTTCTTATAATAATAGATATATTATTATATTATATTATAATATTTGAAGTGAGGCCCCACAATGGTGTAGTGAAAAAAATTTGCAACTTTCCATCTTTTGTAATAGTAGTAGTTGATATTAGATGGTAGATATTTGGGGGTGGGCCCCACAATGGTGTAGCGAAAAAGTTTGCTTTATAATATTTTGGGTTGGGCCCGACAAAGGTGTAGTGAAAAAGTTTGTATTATATCATAATATTTGGGGTGGGCCCCACAATGGTGTAGTGAAAAGGTTTACAATTTCTTATAATAATATATTATTATATTATATTATACTATTTGAGGGTGGGCCCCACAATGGTGTAGTGAAAAAGTTTGCATTATAATATTTTGGCTTGGGCACCACAAAGGTGTAGTGAAAAAGTTTGCAATTTCTCATAATAATTTATTATTATATTATATTATAATATTTGGAGGTGGGCCCCACAATGGTATAGTGAAAAAAGTTTGCAACTTTCCCTCTTTTCTAATGGTATAAGTAGTAGAAGTAGATAGTAGATATTTGGGGGTGGGCCCCAAAATGTATAGTGAAAAAGTTTATATTAAAATATTTTGGGGTGCGCCCTACAAAGGTGTAGAAGTATATAGTAGAGAGTAGATATTTGGGGGTGGGCCCCAGAATGATGTAGTGAAAAAGTTTATAATTTCTCCAAATAATATATTATTATATTATATTATAATATTTGGGGGTGGGTCCCACAACAGCATCATGAAATAGTTTGTATGACATAGATAGATAATAAGGGTATGATATTATTATTATTATTATATTATTATATTTTATTATAATATTTTGGATGGGCCCCACATTGGTTGGGTGAAAAAGATATTATATTATTGTTATTATGATATAATAATAATAATTTATTATATTTTATTATAATATTTTGGGTGGGGCCCATAATGGTTGGGTGAAAAAAATTTGCAAGATTGCCTCTTTTATAAAGGTTGATAGATATGGGACCCTCACAAGGGCGGACTCAAGAAATTTCACTTGCGGGGGCTTTAATGTAAAAGAAATATTGTGGAAAGGGAAAAATACATAAAAAAAAAAAAAAAAAAAAAACACATCAATTATCAGAATTTACATGGAGTTCTTTGGAATTTTTCAATAGGGTGGGGCCTTCAGCCCCAGACCCTTGTACCTGGGTCCACCACTGCTCTCTCTTTCTCAGCATTTGATATAAAAGGACTTTTCAGCTTTATTTCTTAGATTTTAACAACTTGGATAAGACGACATTCCTTAAAATTTTGAGGAATTTAGTTCCTTAAAATTTTGAGGAATTTAGTTCCCTACAAACAAATAGGCCCTAGATTTTTTAAAGATTTTATCACTATAATAATTACCACTATTTTACAATGCAATTATCATTATTTTGTGATAAATTGGATCTTACTAATCTTATGATCAATACATCATCAATCCCTTGTCTCAACTATGTTGGATCAGTAAGATCGGCTCCTTACCCGAGTGGTAAGGAGTGTCGGTTCTTACTTGGCTATCTAGAGTTCAAACCTCGGGTAGGTCACCTCTTTTTGCTTGTACAGGCTCCTTTCTCACTTGTACAGGCTCCTTTCTCACTTGTGTAGGCTTTCTTCCTGCTTGTGCGGGTTTCTTTCCCACTTGAGTGGGCGGTCTTCCCATGTGTTTGTGGGCTCTCGCTTGGGTCCCAGCCCCCTTGGCTAGATTACAAAAAAAGAAAAAAAAAAAAAAAAAAAAAAAACAACTATATTGGGTCAACTACCCCAATTCTGTTTCTCCATCTCATTCTACTTGAGCTAAATCCTTTTCTAAAAATATGAATCTAATGCAATTATCAAAAATATTTTTTATTGAAATCATGCAAGTATCCTTTTAAATACAAAATCAATTGCAATTAGCATAAATATGAGTAAGTTTAAAATATTGACAATAAAGCTCTTCTTGTTTGGTTAGTAAATTACCTATTTATATATATGATGCCTAAAACTAAAAGAACAACAGAATTAATTTTGGATCATGGCCATCCAAGGAAACAATGAGACACAAACTTCATTAATCCAAATTGATAATCCTCCCATTAATATTGGATGTGGGCACACCAATGTTATTGCCATGCTTTGTTTCCTATTTAGACGTAACCCACGTGCTATTTGATTAATATAGCAATTTCTAGCATCAATCATGCTGCACTGTTCCAATTGTTTATTTTTTTTCGGCCCATTTTAAAATCATGTCTCGATCGGAGACCCTAATAATTAACATCTAATTATTCCAACTTTACTCCCCAGTTGTGAGTTTTCTATATAAAAGTCTCAACCACTTGATCGTTTTTGCATCCTTTTACACATCACTCCCTTTTGTCTATTCTAAAGAAATGCATTTAGTGAAAATGTCCTTTTCATCCATTTTTTTACCTATGGTGGGGGCATCAACCACTTGCTTGTGGTGTGATTGGTTGGATAAAGTTTTCTGTGAAGAACCCTGCTACTTGTCCCGGGATTAAATCCCAGGACTTGGCCCGACTCCACATGAGAGGGGCAAAAAGGTCATTTGGCAAATGACCTTTTTACCCTTCCCAAATGACCTTTTGGCCCCTCTCATGTGGCCAAGTCCCGGGATTAAATCCCGGAACAAGTAGACTTTTTGGTCTGTGAAATATAGTGCGGCTTGAACAATGAGCTGGTGTGATTATCACGACCATCAGCATGATGGGCCTTCAAAATGGACTGTTAGACAATTGTTTAAGATTTCAATTTAATGGTTTTGATTCAATGGGTTATTGGTTATGATCATGGAAATAAAATGGAATTTGGGAAAATATATAATCCATGGAATGCCCTTTGAGCGATCTCTCCATTGTACATTTTAAGTTTTTATCACCTGTGTATTGTGAGTCGGACTTTTTAGGTCAGATTAGAGTAGGGTCAGGTTTTGGCACCGAAATGTTGGAAGGGAAGGGCATTCTGCAAATCACATTATCATTATAAACATGATCTTCTCTTACGTTCAAAATTGTTGTAGCCTACCATTGTAGGCACCCACTGACACAATCATTAAGCCCATTTAGTTTTGTTTGACCTATGTACGAACTATCCATGCAATGCCCTTCTTACGTATAACTAGCTGGAGTGGGCCTCACACGGCAACTGGTTGGGATGGCATTTGCGACTTTATTACTTCATTATGCTAGATGGAATTAATTGAGTTAAAAACAGTGGGGAGTTGATCACATTACTAAATTTATATGACCCAGTTTTGGGGAATCCAACCAAGCATTAAATTGGTGGGACCCATGGCATTCATTTCAAATCATTGTTGCGGGCTGCATTGTATCATTTCTCGATGGGGACTGGATGCATTTCAATTGTTAAGCATAATACACTGGACCTAAAGTGGGACATGGCGCAGGACGGGACCTTTTCTTAAAGCTTGGTCCTCTTCCGATTCTACGTTTATTCGTTAGTTTCAACCGAAAAGAAATTGGATTTAGAATCTATTTTAGGTCTCGATTAATAAATGGGTTTGGATCTGTCACCTGCCAATTTATGTCTAAATTGATAAACGAGTTTGGTTCTAAGACTGTATGGATTCTGACCTATGGTTCCGAGACCCGACATATGAATATACGTTTTTGGTGTAGTGAGTATTTGATATTGCAAACCGTAGCTGAAAATTAATTTTTTTATTGGGACATTTTTATGCATTTTTATGTATAATCCTGGAAGTAGTAGACGTGATGCACTATTATAAGTTGAATGATATGTTTATTTTAAGGAAAAAAATAAAGAGAAATTAGAACCGGTTTTGGAACTAGATTCCGGTCCTCTGGGTGGACTCAATTTAAGAACTGGATTCAGGTTTTCCAATTGAAACCGGGTCTGGAACCAACAAAATAGATTCCGAGTCAAAGTTAGAACCGGTATTAAGAAATGGGTCCGGGTCCAAATCCAATATGGTTCCGACATGAAATTGTTCCGTTTGCAACCCTAGACCCAGTATCACTTTCCAGATATAAGAAGAAAAGTAGGCAGACAAGCCTAACTCCTGGGCCAATATAGATGTTCAGGCCTGACAGATAAAGAAATCCATGGATGGGCTTGAAAATCCTTGTGCCCAATATGGGTTATCAAGATGAATACTTGTGTCCAATCCAAAATCCTAAACGGTGGGACGACACACAGCATTTAGATCACATTAATAACCTATTTTAACTGTTAATTAAAAATGATTACACAATGGAGAACCATCAACCGTTAACGTTGTATACAGTCAGGCGGATAGGATTATCAGGTTGATTAAATTTTCACAGATTTCACTCTATCAATGATTGACGGTGGTTCCATTCTGATGACCGATCTGGATTATAAAAAAAGTTGCCTCCCTCAAAGTTATTATTTAACCCAAGCACCGATTAATTCACCTAAGTCAAATAAAGATTCCATGTTTAACATGGTGGTCCTAACCCATAAACAAATAAATTGATAGTCCTTACAAAAAAAAAAAAAAAAAGTTGAAGATGGTGGTTTTTCCACATTTAAATCAGGGGGTGGTATTACAATATGCCTTTCATGGCAGACATTTTGAGCTGCAGACATCTCCGGGCAATGTGCCTCGTTGAATATTGTTCACTTTTATTTTTCATTCCATTACAAGGGGACAATGAATGGGTGCTCCAATGACACAACATGGGTAGAATGTGTCCTCATGGAATGGGTTTGCCAATAATCCAAGAACAATGAGAAGTCACACCATGAGAATAAAATAAAAGACATCACATGATCTTTGAGAAGATTTAGTGGGGAGCACATGATGATGTTAAGGACAAAATTGTAAGCAGACAAGACATTTCCATTAGAAAATGCAAAAGTCCAGGATCAAGCTTATCTTTGAACTTAACAAATTCTGGGGAGCTTCCACTTTTCAAATGTGTCTTTATCCTCTTGAATACACTTGTTCGACGTCATAATTAGATTGGTGGGATGGCCTAGCTAGGCCTAGTAATTACCGAAGGACCTGATCTGAAAAGAATTACCAGCTTACCGTAGGATCAAACCAGAAAAAGGTCTGATGGGCTATGACGATACTGACCCAAATTCAATCGTTTTACATCCTTATCTTTCTTCAAAAGAGGTAAAGGATAAAGGCAAAAGGAAAAGGCGCGTTTTTAAAGGAGGCTGCTGGGTCCCTGCGTATTGAAAACCTTGGCGGGCATGTTGAAAGTTTTCTACATAAACCTGTCACAAGGATGAAGACAACCAAGACTTGTATGCATCATGGCAACAGTGAATCAACCCCTTCTTGGCTCTCCCAAGGCTACCTATCCATGCTGCAAGACCCTCTTCCTCACAATCTCCGTGACAGTAGTCCTATGTCTTGCCGCTCTAGCTACTCTTCAGGTCACCACCACCAATCATTTTCATATATGTGAGAAATCAAAAAACCCAAACTCATGCCATGACATCCTCTCAAGTGTAGCTACCTTTGAATTCTTACCCCCAACCAGGCTCCAACTCCTTAAAGCCATACTCAAAAAATCAGTGCCCAAAATCAATGGTGCCGTTTCGACCGCGAACGACATCCACCGTCGGATTAATGACCCAAATCTGCAGGCAGGTCTTGCCGATTGTGCGACGCTGATGGATCTATCCCGCGACCGAGTGGAGGACACGATGTTGGATCTTGATTCACTGAGCACGAACTCTCTATCAAGTGTACATTCTTGGCTCAGTGCAGTGCTCACCAACCATGTCACATGCTCAGATGGGCTACATGGACCAGCGAAATCGTTCATGGAGACCGAACTCAAGCCTTTGATGGAACTGGCTAGTACATCCTTAGCCATTGTTAATGCCATGTCGCCGCACTCTGCTGGAGAAATAACCATGCCAGCAACCAAGGAGTTTCCATCATGGGTCACGTATAAGGACCGAAAACTTTTACAGGCATCACCGAATGCCATAAAGGCTGATGTAGTGGTGGCACAAGATGGAAGTGGTAACTGCAAAACTGTCCAAGAAGCAGTGACAGCTGCACCAGATAATAGCAAGAGAAGATATGTGATCTACGTGAAGAAGGGGACATATAAGGAGAAGGTTGATGTAGGGAAGAAGAAGAAGAACATCATGATCGCCGGGGATGGCATGGATAAAACGATAATAACAGGGTGCCTCAATGTTATTGATGGAACCACTACGTTCAATTCAGCAACACTTGGTACATAATTTCTCCTTTCTGGCGTAATTGCCGTAAGAAGTTTTATTTTCATAGCTAAAGAGGGCATGTTTGGCTCAATAATAGCATTAAACAGTAGAACGCCAAATCAGAAAGTTGGGTTCTGCAAAATCTAGCCAAGTCAACAGACCTAGTCGCATATTGGGTGACTGGGTTGTGTTTAGCTCAGCTTAGTTATGAGTTGCCAGGGAAAAAAAAAAAAAACTAAGCTTAGATATGGGTCACTTGGAACCCAATTGACAAACCTGATTTACTAGTGGGTTAAGCTAATAAGTTATAGCTCGACTGAGTTAGCTAGGTTGACTTATATTGAGTTTCTATTCTTGCATATTGAAAAAAGAAAAAACTTAATACATGCATACAAGCTAGTTAAGTTAGCAGAATTGTAGAAATTAAATTCTATTTAAATGAAAAGTCAGGTTCTCGTTTAATCCAGGCCCAGCCCAGCCCAGTGCCAACCCAATTATGCACCAACTGAACTCACCGTCCCAATTCACTTCTTTAATAAGGAAAAGAAAAACATGTGGCCATTTCATTTATTATTTGAAGGACAAAAGAAAGGGTTTCAAAATCTGAAGGTTTTTTTGTTCTTGGAAAATGCAATGCAGCTGCTGTGGGTGATGGATTCATGGCCCAAGATATCTGGATCCAAAACACGGCTGGAGCGCAGAAGCACCAAGCCGTTGCACTCCGTGTTGGGGCTGACCAGTCAGTCATCAACCGGTGCCGCATCGACGGCTACCAAGACACTCTCTATGCCCACTCCTTGCGCCAATTCTACCGAGATTGTTCCATCTCAGGCACTGTTGATTTTATCTTTGGTAATGCTGCTGTCGTCTTGCAAAACTGTGAGCTTATTGCAAACAAGCCCATGAGCAACCAACAAAATTTGGTCACTGCACAAGGTCGTACTGACCCGAATCAAAACACAGGAACTTCAATACAGAGCTGTCAGATTTTGGCTAGCTCTGATCTTTCGGCAGTGAAAAGTATCATCCCCACTTATCTGGGCCGTCCATGGAAAGAGTACTCAAGGACTGTTGTGATGCAATCAAACATCGGTGATCACATTTCACCAGCGGGGTGGCTAGCATGGAGTGGCGACTTTGCATTGAAGACATTGTATTATGGTGAATACAGGAATAAGGGACGGGGTGGTGGGACTGCACAGCGAGTTAAATGGGATGGTTATCATGTCATCACGGATGCAAACGAAGCTAGGAAATTCACTGTAGCCCAGCTGATACAAGGTGGAGAATGGCTGAAGCCCACTGGGGTAACTTTTACTGAAGGGTTGTGAATATAAAAGGGGTTCTGTTCTAATATCGTAATTGTTGAAAAATAAACAAATCCATAGCAAGGAGTCGTGTGTTAGTGGTGTTTTATTGTTTGTGCTGTTATAGGTGTTTTATTGTTTGTGCTGTACATTATAGATGTTAATGAGTGGTAGTGTGTGTGTGTGCAGTTATGAGTTAATGGGTGAGAATGTGAATATATGAATATAGGTTACTATATTTGGAGAGTCAAGAGTCATTTTGTATATGAATGTACGAGTTATACACACACACACATTTGTGTTAAGAAACAGAGTAATATGAAGAAAAGTTATCAGAAATAATATATACTTCCTCCTTTATTTCCAACAAAGTGGTATCAGAGCTTCGGTGAAGAAAAATGACTAATGGTATGGTGCCATTTCAAGTTCCTCATCTCACAAAGGAGAACTATGAGAATTGGAGTATCCAAATGAAGGCATTGCTAGGATCTCAAGATGCATGGGACATCTTCGAAAAAGGTTATGATTGTCACGACCCGGGCCTGAGGCCGGACTAATCGGGGCCTAACCCGGATCGCAATGTCATCATACTTACTCCCGTAAATCTTGAATTAACCGAAATTAAGTCAAGACTCACAAGGGATCTATCATACATACCTGTCAAATGTACATTTTGCGGAAATACATATATACATTAACAATAATTGACTTTACATTAAAAGTAAAGTTCACATATACAAAATTACAGTCTAATAAAGTCCACCACTGCATATTCAAATACAATGCAGGGGACTTCTAATTATAACTCAAAATGATTTACAAAAAAAATATCTATCAAAATATTTCCCAAAATAATTCCAAGACATTCAAAACAACGCCCTCCGACTATACCCATTCTGCTAGACCTCCTGGAGGAATCGGATGGGCCTCCTCCGCTGGTGGTGCGGCCTCTGCAAGGCCGGCATGGGGCAACTGGGCCTGTAATGCCATCAAGAACACTATGAACACGACGGTTCAGCAATGTATAAACACATCTATGATAATCTATGCTAAGTATATCCATTTGTCAATGTAATAACTCTAGACAATTAATCTAGGTTGGTGCAATAGCCTGTACAGTGTAGTCAATCGATAATCAATGACTAAATTACAACTTCAATAGTATCATTCTTATTCAATTCAGTTTCTTCCCAAAGGAAGTGTTAGCCAGTTCATTTCATATCTTTTCATTCATTTCATTCATTTTCTATCACTTCGTTCATTTCATTTATTCCGTTCATTTCGTTCATTTCATTTGTTGTATTGAATATTCATTAGATGGCTTATGGGACTATTTAGTCCAATATTATTAGGTGACTTATCCATTCAGTGACTTTTCAGTCTATGTGTGGGATCTACCAGTGTCTTGATCAGAGATCACTGGCATCACCAGGGAGCTCCGGAACACCCCATTCATCTGCTGTAGCAGGATTATTCATTAATTCATTGCATTGATTCATTGTTCAATGGTTCATTATGTCTATTAATTATTCAATGGTTCATTGTAATTATTCATTATCACTCCAATTGAGTTAGAGGAATCATTAAACATTTGCGGTCCTACTTATCTCTATCTCAAATTTAGATAATTTCTAGGTGTAATCATTAGTTACTAAATGCACGTGTTATTTTCGATGGACATCACATTTGTATTTAATATGTGCATTTAGTCCCAAAAAATTTCCACCCACAATATCAAAATCCATTGGACTCAAACTTACAATTCATGTTTGGCCAGTATCAGGTTCGCTCGAGCGGACCCAAACAAAACCCAGTTCACTCGAGCAGAATTCCAGTTCACTCGAGCGGACATTTACAGACGACGTTCGTATCAAATAGAACCTAGGTCGCTCGAGCGAACCCCCAGTTCGCTCGAACGAACTGTCCAGAACCTAGACTCCAAATTCTGAACAGTTCACTCTTCTTCTTCTCCATTTCAAGCCACAATCCATAAACACATACAAGGACCTCCTGTCCTCTCCTCATTCATCATTTAAAACACAAACAACACTTCTATTTCATCATTAAAGCATCATGAAATCCATACTAACCACATTCAATCTAATCTCCATTTCTATAAGAAAGAAGGGGGGGGGGGGGGGGGGGGGGGGGGGGGTGGGATTTGAGAACCCATCCCCTACAACTCAATAAAACTTGGAAATTAGCATGCTTAAGCATAAGGAATCATTTATACTTGCCTCTTAAAGTCTATTAGCAAGAAACCCTTTAATAGATTGACTTGAGACAACAACCCCCAAATGAAAACCCTCTTCAAGCCTATTTCCATGGAAACATAAAAAACACAAACCCTATGAGCTAAATGAGCTAGGAATCACTCCTAACCACTCATTATAACTTGAAAATCCTTTAAAAGCTCTAAGTACTTACTTGTGGTGTGAGTAAGGAGCTCTTGAGCTTTTCTTTCAAGTTTCAACCCTCTAAGGAAAGAAGACAAGTTGAGGAAGATGATGGGGAAGAAGAGACCTCTTCAAAAATCCTCTTGAATCTCTTTAAAATCCACTCTTGATGAGGAAGAAGGAAGAAGAAATGAAGAAGGGAGGTGCCTAGGGTTTCTCTACTTCAATGGAGTGGGATGGAATGAGCCCAAGAGAGTTCATTTCTTTTATATAAACCCTCTTTTGCATTTAAACCCACCCCTCTAAGGCTATTTACATTTTAAGTCAAATGGAAGGTCATTTGACCAAATCTTCGTCAAACGACTTCGAGTCTATTATAAAAGTTAATGTACTCGTCGAGATACACGTGTTGGTATTAAGAGTTTCCGTATTCGACAAAATACGTATAAATCCATATTTACGAAAAAGGTCTTGTTCTATTAGTTTAGACTTAAAACTCATTCAATTCACTTAATCTCTTCATTATTACTTCATTAAGTTCATTTGAGACTAATCTCATTGAGTTGGATCATTAACCATCATTAGTCTAATTAGACTTGATTAATTAGCATTAATTGCAATTAATTAGAGTTAATTTTGATTAACTCGGGGCGGGGTCTTACAATGATGAACCAGAAAATGAAGGTAACCTGACACAGAATCAGATCACAATTTTAAAAGATGCTAGAAAGAAAGATAAGAAGGCACATTTTCTCATCTATCAATCAATGGATGAGTTTGCCTTTAAGAAGATTTCAAGTTTCACAAACTCGAAGCAGGCGTGGGATTCACTTCAAAGTTTCTTCAAAGGAGCAGTCAAGGTGAAGGAGGTGAGTTTGAGTCCCTGCATATCAAAGAATTAGAACCATTTCTAACTACTTCTCAAGGGTTCAAGCTGTTGTGAATCAACTTAGAAGAAATGGTGAAAATATGGAAGATGTGTGGGTCGTGGAGAAAATTCTTCGATCCCTTGATTCGAAGTTTGACTACATAGTCGTGGCTATAGAAGAGTCCAAAGATTTGGATACTATGGCAATCGATGAACTGATGGGTTTGTTAAAGGTACATGAAGAAAGGCTTCTTAAGAAGAAGGAGAGTGAATCATCTCTTGACCAAGTGATGCAATCAAAGCTGTCATTAACAAAAGAGTGTGATGGCTCCAGCAACTACAATCAGAGAGGTAGAGGACGTGGACATGGACGTGGTCAAGGAAGAGGCAGAGGTCAAGAAAGAGGAAACGGTTTTAACACCTCGGGTTATGATGAAAAGAAGCAAGATGGGCATAATATTAGAGGGCGTGGCGGAGGAAATTTTCAAAGGCCTCAAGATAAATCACAAAGGCAATGTTACAACTGTAATAAGTTTGAGCATGAAGCGTGGGAGTGTAAGGCTCATATTCAGTGCTATAATTGCAACAAATTTGGTCATTATTCAATGAAATGCATAAGCAAAGGAAATAATGAAGAGAAGGCTAATTTTGTTGAGAAGATAACAGAGGTTGACTCCACTATATTACTTGCATACCATGGAGAAGGAGGTAGTGAGCCAAGTAAATGGTATCTTGATGCTGCAGCAAGCTATCACATGACTGGTAAGAAAAGTTTGTTTGTAGAACTTGATGAATCAGTGCATGGCAATGTCACATTTGGAGATGGATCAAGAATTGCAGTGCGACGCAAAGGTAATGTTCTGATTCAATTGAAAAATGGTGATCATCAATTTATTTCTGATGTTTATTATGTACCTGATATGAAGAGTGATATTCTAAGCTTGAGACAACTCTTAGAAAAGGGTTATGATATACATATGAAAGATGGGAAGCTTTCAATAAGAGACGACAAAGGAAATTTAATTGCCCAGGTAACTATGTCAAGAAATCGAATGTTTCACTTGAAAATTCAGAATGATGTTGCGAAGTGCTTCAAAGCAAGTGTGAAAGACACTTCGTGGCTGTGGCTTATGAGGTATGGCCACTTGAATTTTGGTGGGTTGAAGCTGCTGTCCAATGAAAGAATGGTGAAGGGATTGCCTTTGATTAATCATTCAGAACAGTTATATGAAGGGTGTTTGCTTGGTAAGCATCCAAGAAAGGGTTTTCCACAAGAAGCGTCAAACAGAGCCAAGAACCCACTAGAGCTAGTTCACACTGATGTGTGTGGTCACATCACTCCCACCTCATTTGGTAAGAACATGTTTTTTTTAATATTTGTTGATGATTTTAGTAGAAAAACGTGGGTGTATTTTTTAAAAGAAAAACATGAAGTGTTGAAAACTTTTAAGAAGTTTAAAGCACTTGTTGAGAAAGAAAGTGGATTTGAAATTGTGGCCCTAAGATCTGATAGAGGTGGCGAGTTCACATCAAATGAGTTTGAAGAATTTTGTGAAGAAAATGGAATTCGACATCCTTTGACAGGTGCATATACACCTCAGCAGAACGGTGTTACAGAAAGAAGAAATCAAACCATCATGAGCATGGCACGAAGCATGTTGAAAAGCAAGAAGATGGCAAAAGAGTTATGGGCAGAAGCAGTCGACTGTGCTGCATACTTGCTGAATCGTTGTCCAACTAGAAATGTGTGGAACAAAACACCACTTAAAGCATAGAGTGGAATCAAGCCAGGTATTTCACATCTGCGAGTCTTCGGAAGCATAGCTTATGCACATGTGCTAGATCAGAAAAGATCAAAGCTTGATGACAAAAGTGCCAAGTATGTTTTTATTGGCTATGATGCCCGAACAAAAGGTTACAAGCTCTATGACTCCATTATGAAGAAGTTGATAATAAGTAGAGATGTGGAGTTCGATGAGAGAGTTTTATGGGATTGGAATATTCCAGAAGAAGAAATTTATGATTTCTTTCCCCTATTTAATTATGAAGAAAAAGAACACCAAGAAGTTCGAGAACCGCAATCTCCTTCTTCTCCCCAAACTCCAATGACACCAAATCAAGATGAATCAAGCTCACAATCTCCAAATTCTTCACCATATCTTAAAAAGTCAAGTTCAGTGTGGGACCAAGAGGCATGAGGAGTCTACAGGATCTTTATGAGGCAACAGAAGAACAAAATGATCTCACATTATTATGTTTACTTGTAGACAATGAAGCCATAGTGTTTGAAGATGCTGTTCATGAAAAAAAATGGAAAGAAGCTATGGATGTAGAGATTCAGTCAATTGAGAAGAACAAAACATGGGAGCTTGTTGATCTTCCAGAAGGACAAAAAGCCATTGGAGTGAAATGGGTGTACAAGGCAAAGAAGAATGCTACAGGGGAAATCGAAAGGTATAAAGGAAGACTTGTTGCAAAGGGTTATACCCAGAAATCCCGAATAGATTATGATGAAGTTTTTGCTCCTGTTGCTCGTCTTGAAATGGTGTGATTGCTGATTTCTCTAGCAGCACTAAACAAATGGAAAATTTCACAAATGGATGTCAAATCAGCATTTTTTAATGGATATCTTGAAGAAGAGGTTTATGTTGAACAACCTCAAGGGTTTGTCAAAGCTGCTAGTGAAGACAAGGTGCTGAAATTAAAGAAGGCTCTTTATAGGTTAAAGCAGGCTCCGCGACCATGGAACAACAGAATAAATCAGTAACTTGAAGAGAATGGATTTGTCAAATGTCCATATGAACATGTTGTTTTTTCAAAAAAAATCTAACAATGGAGATGTATTATTTGTTTGCTTGTATGTGGATTGTGAGACCCCGACCCGAGTGACCTCGATTAGTACTAATTAAGTTGCGTGTTAGTACTAAGCGTGATTAGTGGAATTTGACTAAGTTGGGATTAGAATAGCTCTTGATATAGCTTTGGGGAATTTTGAGTGTCTTGTTGACGTGTAGGACCCTTTGGGGGTTCTTTTAGTGACTTGATGTGTACTCGAGGGATTATTCGAGATTCTTATAATTTGTGTTTTCGTCCTGTTTTACTTGCCTCGTTAATCCCTACAACTTTCATGTTGATCGCGTGCCCGTCCAGAACCCCAAAACCCGATTTTCCTAGCATTGAGGGCAAAACAGTCTTTTTACACTAAATTTGTACCCAAAGTTTGATATCCCCAAAACCCGTGAAAAATATACTTTTTGGAAACTAGATATTTCGGTGATCATTTTTCCCTTCTTCGTCGAATTCTTTCGAGACACAGAAAGCCGTGATTTCAGCCCCCTAAGATCCCTAGTGGTGGAGCCCACACTCAACTTGTATATAAAGGAACCCATCTTCTTCTTCTTCCTTTTTCCAACACAAATACAACAAGCTAGGGTTTCCCTTTTCTTCTTCTTCTTATTGCTTCTCCATCCTCAATCTCTACCAAGCTTACACCAATAGCACAAATGGAGGTCATCTTCTTCTTCCCCTCACTTAGAGCTTCTACTTGATATCATTTGGGAAAGAATCTACTCATCTCAAGACCCTCTTTGAGCCACTCTTGTCCATTTAGAGACTTTGCAAGTAAGTAATCCTCCCAATCTTTTGATATTGTGTTTCCTAGCCTATGGGAAGTCTTCATTTTCATTATTAAAGCTTTTCTATTCTTGTTCCTTGTTTGACCCATTTTAGGGTCTGTATTTGGTGGTTTTTCGTGTGTAGCTTGTGATCTTGGCTTGGAGAAGTGTTTAGAGGCTTGATTTCTTGAGTAAAGACCCTAAGGCAAGTGGAATGAATAAATGTTTTGAGTTTTGAATGGTTTCATGAGAACATTGATGATTTCATTATGCTTTTATTGACTTATATTGAATTTGAAATGAATGCTCATTAATGGATTTGGTTAGCCCATTTATTGTCTTGAAAATGTAGTTTATAGCTCTTGTTTTATCTCTTGTTTAAGACTTAAATGAATCATTGTGGTGGTGGATGTTCTCCTTCTCTTTTGTGGTTGTTTGAATGTGGGAAAGGAGATTGGGTGGAAATGCTCATGAAAGTTTTGATGGGAGTTGTAAGTGGTATTTGAAGGGGGTTTAGGAGAATGATTATTGGAGGCAAGGAGGCCTTTTTATTATAGGTGAAATGTGTAAAAGAAAAGGAGAAGAAAGGCCATGGAGGCCATTTTCGGGCAGCAGGATTGATTGCCCGCTCGAGCGCGCAGTCAATCTGGCTGCAACTCGGGCGGCAGAATGACTGCCCGCTCGAGCGAACATATATCCGCTTGAGCGCGCATGTTGTCCGCTTGATCGGGCAGACTTGCTGTCTGCCTGTTTGGCTGCGCAGTCCAGGTCTGCTCGAGCGCCCTTTGGTCCGCTCGAGCGTACCCCCCCTTGGGCCTAGAGCACTTTTAAAGCTCGAAAAATGTTTTTAAAGGAATCCCTTGGTATCAGGGAGATCCATGAGGCAGTGTTCGAAGTCCATTTGAGAAGAAAAACCACACCACAAAGATCCATTGAAGTTCTTTAGAAATTTCCAAGGTGTATAATTATTCCGGAATGTCTCCAAATTTAAAGAGTACCAAGTCATTATTAAGATAGACATACGGGATCCCTATTCACCTTAAATAAACCTTGAACCTGATATTTTGTTCGAAACTCCAATAGTTCATTGTATTTCCTTGTACCCGAGATTTACACTGTGACTGCTATTCCCGAAAGCAATGAAAAAGATACTTGTGAAACTTGCTAGTCCCGAAATGCATGCCCGACATGATATGATAGTTGTGCCTTTGAGCACCCCCGTCTTGCCCGATTATATTCTTGCACATGATTTATTTTACACGTGACTTGATTTCTATTACTTGACCTATGAGTCAACACCACTAAGCTTGGATGACCTCGCCGGTTTGATCAACCGACTTGGAGATCCCCCACTTGTCCCGCCAGCTACAGTTTGGATCCCGTTACCCGATTTATTAATCGTGGTCTTGTCCCGATACCGCGGATTGCTACCGTGGTTCCTAATGCCCGGCTCGCTACCGTGGTCATGTCCCGTATATTATATATGTATATGTGAATTTCACTGTACCTCCTCACTTCGGTGACTGAGGTCAACGCCTTGATATGCTTGCTCTTGTCACTTTGGTGATAGAGGGTTTAACTTCGTGTGGTTGCCATCTTGCTTGTTTCCCGAATTCCTTGGTTACCTTTACATGTTTTATACTACATATATGTTTTCAGTAAATGATTGATTTCTTTAATGAAGGCTATTGTTTAAACAGGTTTGCAATGTGAGGAATACCCGATTTGTCAGATCTTCGTATTTTACTTATACTTAAAATGGATACATGCCTTGTCAAACATCCATGTTCTACACCCGCTTATATGAATATAGGAATTGTAAGATATCCATGATTTTCCACCCATTTTAATTATATGCATGCATTTGATCAAATAACATGATTTATCACATATTTTATTCTTCAGTACATTATTATCTTTTCATCCACCTGCCAGACCGTCGTGTCTAACCCACTATCTTGGTACTCAGGTTCAGTTTTCCCCACCCTGAGCAGAGAGCTTTTGTTGGCTGAGGAGCCATGAGTTTGCATGTTGTTTTGTCGGCTATGTCATGTAGACATTGAGCTTGACATCGGAGCTACATCAAATATGGGTAGTGGTTATTAGCTTGTTATTGTTTGACTTCTCTTAGCATTTTCTTCGATTGTTAATTAATACACATTGATAATTTGTAACTTGAACGTATTTGGGAATGTAATATCATGTTACTGTCAGCTCTGTATTTGGTTGTGATAGTTAATTCCAGTCTGATATGGTTCTTGATATAATAGCTACATGCTAGCGGTTGAGTGTGACACGGAATCCGATGGCCACGGACTCCGGGTCGCAACGCCACGAAAGCTTCCGCAAAACATTCAGAGTGTGGTTGAATGTGTCATCCTCTCACACACGCGGATCTTGGGAGAAAATATAATCCTTACTTAATTCCCATTCGCACCCCCCGAGGTCGGGCCGCTACAGGGTCTGGGTTTGGGGGCGTGACATGGATGATTTGATTTTTACAAGAAACAATCCAAGCATGTTCAAGGAGTTCACGGACAGTATGGTTCAAGAGTTTGAAATGACAGACATTGGTTTTATGTCTTATTTCCTCGGCATCAAAGTGAAGCAGATGGATGAGGAAATTCTCAAGAAGTTCAAGATGGATAGATGCAATCCGATTTCAACACTTGTGGAGTGTGGACTCAAACTAACAAAGCATGGAAATGGAGAGAGGGAGGATCCTACTATTTTCAAGAGCCTAGTAGAAATTCTCAAGAAGTTCAAGATGGATAGATGCAATCCGATTTCAACACTTGTGGAGTGTGGACTCAAACTAACAAAGCATGGCAATGGAGAGAGAGAGAGGATCCTACTATTTTCAAGAGCCTAGTAGGAAGTCCTCGTTATTTAACTTGTACCAGGCCAAATATACTATATGGAGTTGGGCTAATAAGCCGTTATATGGAGGAACCAAGATCTTCACATATGTAGGCGGCCAAGAGAATTCTTCGTTACATCAAAGGTACAATTAATCATGGGTTGTTTTATTCTTCTCATGGAAATTTTCATCTTGAAGGTTATTCCGATAGTGATTGGGGTAGAGATGTGGATGATAGAAAGAGCAACATAGGTTTTATTTCTACCTGGGAGAAACAGCTTCTACTTGGTTGTCAAAGAAGCACCCTATTGTTACTCTCTTTACATGCGAATGGACCCGGCTTTTTCGTGTTTTCCGCCCTCACCTCCGTCCCGAGGCTATCGAGAGGCCGGCGGAGTGGAATGGGAAAGTGGGCATCAACATTTTTTTATACGGGTATGCCAGATTTTCTATTTTACTTGGAATTTAGAAATGGTGATCCGGAGATTCACCTTCACAAGTAGAAAGGAAATCAATCTTTTTTCTAACTTTCCAAATTGCACATATATTTTAAAAAAAAGAGACAAGATTTTTTGAATGCCGTAGGAGGCGATTTTTCTTTGTTTTACTGTGAAAGGTGGTTTTTTTGCCGTGAAAGGCGATTTTGCCGTGAAAAGCGGTTTTTTCCATGAAAGGCGAGTTTTACCGTGGAAGGCGATTTACAAATCTCATCAATAATGAAAGACAAGAATTGTGATTCTTTTTCTCTTTGAAAAAATACAAGATACAATAGAAAATTAAGAAAAGGAATCTGACTTCTCAAGAGATTGCGGAGACTCATTCAGATCGACGGTCGCAAGTCATGTATGGACTTCACAATCGTCCTTCAGATGAGAACATACGATGCTTTGATTTCTTTTGGCCTAGCTTGGACCTCAGGTTTTTAGAGGATAAAGACCAAGGGGAGGTCCTATATCCAATGAAAAACCAAGTAGACAGGCTGAAAAGCCACGTCTATGCCATGTTGGATAGAAGCAGAGAGGGCCTTGCCTTAGGGGGGTGGCCCCCCATGGGGCTTTGATCACCTTATGGTGTTTGCTGCAACAAAGCTTCTTCAAAGTAGCAGAGCTTCGGGATTTTTCTCTCTATGTGTGTGGCTCTTAGATTCCGCCTCCTTCTCTATCTCTCTGTGTCTCTCTTGGAATGACCCCTCCTTTTTATAAGCTTTGGTAGCCATGGGGTGGTTTATGAGTTATTAATGGCATTGATGATCCATGATGAGAGAATTGATGGCATTGATGCTCCATGATGGGAGGGGTTACAAGTTTTAATTCTTTTATTTTGTAACTCCCTTTTCTTGGCTTGTGATTGGCCGATGGAGAATGATGGGCATTTAATTGCCTTTAATCTCCATGATGAGAGGAGTTTCATGGTTTTAATGCCATGATTGATTTGATTTGTAACTCCCATTTGCTTGATTCTGATTGGGCCGTCCAAAATAATGGGTTAATGACCGCATTAAGTTGTCATAAAACGGGTCAATTAATAACCTTAAGTGGTCGCTTGGGCATTTGAAGAGTCGCGGGCCGTACCGCGTCTTTTGGAATTCTTCTTGTAATGATCGCTGATGGATCCACATGTTGTTTGATGTCGAATGACGATACAACTTCAAACATTGATTGATGCCAGTGGGCCGGTAACATTTGTCTTGTCGATTTCTCGATCCGTCAGATAGAAAGTGTACTTTCTTGGTCAACTAGTTGGCGATCTTGGAGCGATCAATGACGATTTCATGCTCTTCACGGCGGATCCAAAATGTTGATGAAGATCAGTCGATTTCAAGCATCAAGAATCAGATTTTCGGAAAACCATAGGAGCTGGAATTCCCAAAACGCGAAAAGGGTCGGAAAATGGGCCTTCCAGCGGAAATCCGACGACCTGGATTTCCAGGGTCGCCAGCGACCATTCACCCAAGGTCGCCGGTGACCATGGGCTATGGTCGCAAGCGACCATGGGGGACTTTCCCCTTTTGGTCGCCGTCTGTCGGCCGTTTTTCCTACTTTTCGATTCTTTTCTTCTTCGATATTTTTTTCTGACATTTTTGTATAGATTTTGGCCTGATTTCCCTGCAGAAAACTTGACAAGAAGCCTTGTATATTGAAGAGCCAAGTTTCCAATTTTCCGGGAAAGCTGCAGACTTTGTTGCCGATTTTCTGTCCAAAGTCAAAACTAGGTCAAACGATGTCAAAATAACCTCAAATTTGAGGTGAGGTTTGCTAAGCAGTAGATAGGACCAATCATGGGCTTTTGTTTGAGCTTTGAAACCGTGTGGGGTCTCATCGCCAGTAGACTCGGTTTTGCCGCGAGGGAGATGCCGCGCTTTGATGTGTAGTCAACAGATGTCTGATTGACTTGAGATTTGATAGGGAGCCTATTAGAGTCATTTTGAGACGGTCCATTAGCTCCGATTTGGATGTCATTGTCCCGGGAGGTTCTGCCGCTGGGAGGCTTGATTTTGTTTCTGAGCGTCAAAGTTGGGTCCAACGTCATCAAAATAACCTGAAACTTGACGGTGGTCCTTTGGAAGCATGCTGAAGCCACCCATGTGCTCTGTTTGATGAGTTATAACATCGGTGGTTTTTGCCGCCGAGAGGCTTGATTTTACTGCTTGAGGGTTGATGGAGGGTCAAACGTTGTCGGTTTGACTTGAAATTTGACATAGAGCCTTTTGGAGGTATTTTGGGGCCATCCGTGGGATCTGATTAAAGTTTTGATATCTTCGACACTGTCGCCGCCGGGAGCGCCTGTTTAGCTGTCGGAGGAGTGAAGCTAGGCCAAATGATGTCGGAATGGCCTGAAACTTGACGTAGAGCCTTCTAGTGACATTTTGAGCCCAGCTGTGTGCTTTGTTTTATGCATCAGGGTCTCTGGCTTTACCGCCTCTGGGAGCGCCTGCTCAGCTGTTGGAGGAGTGAAGTTAGGCCAGAAATGGCCCAAAACTTCATGTGTACCCCTCTTTTGGCTCTTTTGAAGGATCTTGCAGTTTTTGTTTGATTCTGACAAGATCTGATGCTTGAAGTAGCATTGCCTATTTATAGTAGGATGCAGCTTCATGTGGCTTCTTGAAGTTGAGGAGGCAAAGTGACTTTTTTGGTGTCAACAAATGCCCCCTTGAGGTACAACGACGAGTTGCATGGCTTTTGGAGTCGATGTGCCTCGAAGAGAAATTTGAAGGAGAGCTTCTGACTTGACCTTGAGTCTTGAGCTTTTTTTTTTTTTTAATAGCCTTTTGAGTTTCCAAGGTGATTTTATGGTAGTGAGAGGGATTACATACCATCTCAAGGCAAAGTTTTGAAATTGACATGGGGGATTTGGGCTTTTGGTTTTTGGATTTTGGTTTTTCCTTTTGACCTTGTGAACCTAAAGGCCTTATGTGGCACATTAGGTGGTCAGGAAGGGTTTTTTTTTTGTTTTGTTTTTGACCTTGTGACCTAACAAGCTGTATGTGGCAGGTTAGGGTGTCGGGGTTTGACTTTTGATTTTGACCTTATGACCCAACAAGCTGTATGTGGCAAGTTGGGGGGTCAGATTTGGTTTTGACCTTGTGACCTAACAAGCTGTATGTGGCGAGCTAGGAGGTCAGGATTTGGTTTTTTTTTTTTTTTTTGTTTTTTTTTTGGGGTTGGCCTTGTGACCTAACAAGTTGTATGTGGCAAGCCAGGGGACCAGGGTTTGGTTTTTTGTGGAATATCAATTTCAAGATCTAGCTTAATTTTGTTCATGAGGTTGGATGGTTTGGTTTTTTGGAAACTCATGAGGCTTTTTTTTTTTTTGAATGGTCCAATCAACTCAAAAGAGCTATGGAACCATTTTGTATGCTCTTGGTAAAATGGATTTTTGATAAGAAGCCCCTTTTAGTGCCTAGGTGGTCAAACTTGACTCATGTGGGCTAACTCATGGGATCTTAAGCTTTTAGAGATGTCATACATCTCATGTGATGTCATTTTGTAGAGAATATCTAAAGATATCTCTTGTGGGTAGAGAATATTTAAAAATATCCTTACTTGGAGAGAATCTCTCAATTTTCCTTGATTTTAGGAGAGAATTGGGAGAGAATATCTTAAAACTCCTTTCTTTTGGGAAAGTTGCTAATTTTTAGCACTAACCTCCTTTCTTTTCTCCTTGTTTCCTCTTTCGGTTTTCTCTCTTCTATAAAGCAAGGGGAGATTGGATCGTTGCTTCATTGCCTTCTTTTTGCAAGAATCCTCAAGAGTGCTCCAAGATCAAGAACTTTTCTTCTTCTTCAAAGATCTCCAAGCTTTTTCTTCTTCTTCTCCATCAATGGCTTCAAGTAAGTTTCATTTTTCAGAAAACTCCATTGTAGAAGTGGGATGGTAAAAAAAAATTCTTCTTTCTTTTCTTTTCTTTTTTTTTTTGTTTCTTTCTTTTCTTTCTTTTTCTATTTTTTTTTTGTTCAACACTTGTTTTTTTTCCCACGTTTTTTTCTTTTTTTTTTTTTTTTGTGGGTGGGTGGGGTAAGGACAGATTCGTATGTGGCCATGGGCCAACCCTTTGATCTCTTTTTTTTTTCTTTTTGTTTTCCCCCTCTTTTTTTTTTTTTTTTTTTTTGCTCATCATGATAATGCGGTTTATGCAATTCAAGATGTTCATGCATTTTTTTATGCATCAAACAAAAGGCTAGGGTTTCTCGGTCAAGTCAACATGAATTTTGACTTGGACATAGTTTGATTAATTTTGACCAAGTTGGGTTGGAATTGATCAAACTTTGGTCAAGGTTTCCTAACATCTAATGCATGACAAGAAATTCTTATGAATGATTTTTGTAGTTTGGATTGGGAGAATGATATGATTGTGTATACCTGGAAACTTTTTGCAAGCTTTGTGATTCGGAGCTCGCAGTAATGTTGAGCCCTTTTCTATTCTTGTGGAGATTTGATAAGACTGGCCTGATCTCACAGCGATGTTTGTGTATGAGTCTTCTTTGAGAATCCTCCATTAACTATGAGCTCGCAGTGATGTTGAGCTCATTTTCAAGCTTCTTATCTTTTTCAGGGTGACTCCCTTGTCTTCGGAATTGCCCCGGAACCATGCCAAAATTTCGCTAGAATTATTTTAGCAAAATTCTGTCACTTCGATGATTGATTTTTTTTATCCTTTTGTAGGTGGTTCCTCCAGAACGAACAAGGGTAAGGGGCCTGTTACTGATGCACCTCATCAGTCTGCCAGATCTTCTAATGCGGCCATACAGCAGGCTTGGGAGAAGGTCCAGTTTGTTAAGAAGAACTTGGAAGAGTGCGACTCCCTCAACCGTGATGAGATACGACGGCGATTGATCGCTCTCAAGGATGAGGAATTCTATAAGATTGTGGTAAGCAGTCGCTCTTGGGTCATGGACAATCAGAGCATTGTGCCCAAGCCTACCTTCTTCTTTGGTGATGCAGTCCCTGACAGCTCGACATATCAAAGAAGATCTTTTCAGTTTTCTTAATCAGCAGATGATGAGGAGAGAACTATTTCCACCAGGTCGACCTTCGATCGAACCATCTCAATCATGAGTCTTTCTCCCACATGCTCTAAGAGGGAAGATCCTCCAAGTTGGGTGAAAAGGACTAATGTGATCAAGACCGGGGTTTTTGTTAGCGGGCCTTCCGGATATGCAGAGAAGTCAATTGTCTGTATGGACATGTTGATGCCAGCCAGTGGCTACCAAAGGTTCTGATCATTCGTAGGTCAATTTGAGACCGATTGGCCTTGGCATTTTTCAGGGTGACAGCAGCAATTGGGTGAAGCCTTTTCGACTTTGAGGCCGTTTCAGTGCTAACTCAAGCTGGGAATCATGAACTGATCACATCCTGAAGGTTGGTGGGGCCATTCTGAGGGAGGCCGAGATTTTTGACGCGGTTCGCGCTTTTCAGCAAATCGTGGTTTTCTCCGATGAGGCGTTCATGGCCATGCTGGAGTCTTTCCTTCCACAAACCAACACCTTCATTGTTACGAATGGTGAAATTGGTTTTTCTTTGAAGGAACTGTAAGACCCCGACCCGAGTGACCCCGATTAGTGCTAATTAAGTCGCGTGTTAGTGCTAAGCGTATTTAGTAGAACTTGACTAAGTTGGATTAGTATAGTTCTTGTTATAGCTTTGGGGAATTTTTAAAGTGCTTGTGTTTAGTGGGGCCCTTTGGGGGTTCCCTTTTGATAGCTTTGCGTTGATTTGGAAATTTTTCCGAGACCCCGATGAATTGTATTTCTACACCATTTTACTCATCCCGCTAATCCCTACAACTTTCATGTTGATCCCGTACCCGTTCGGAAACCCGAAACCCGATTTTCTTGCATTGAGGGCAAAAACAATCTTTTTACATGAAATCTGTACCCAAAACTTGATATTCCGAAACCCGCGAAACATATACTTTTTGGAAACTAGATATTTCGGTGATCACTTTTCCCTTCTTCGTCGTTTTCATCCGAGGTCCGAATAGTCGTGATTTCAACCCAAGGAGATTTTCTTGTGGTGGAACCCACACCCACTTGTATATATATTGAGAGGTTCTCTTCTCCATTTCTCTTTTCCAGCACAACAACTAGCCTAGGGTTTTCTTTCCCTTTTCTCTTCTTCTTATTGCTTCCCCATCCTAAATCCCTATCAAACTTTGCACCAATCAAGAAATGAACTTCACCTTCTTCTTCCTTACTACTAGAGCTATTCATTGATGCCATTTTTGGAGGAATCCATTCACCTCAAGACCCTCATTGAACTAGTTTGGTGATTTTGAAGAGCTTCCTAGTAAGTCTTCATTCCAATCTCTTTGTTTTGTGTTTTTCTATCTTTAGAGGAGCTCCATTTCCATTAGTGAGAGCTCTCTTTTCTTGTTTCATGGCTTGACCCATTTTAGGGTTTGGATTTGGGGGTTTTCTGTAGATTGCATCCTTGGCTTGGAAGAGTGTCTAGAAGCTTGATTTCCTTGATTAGAGATCTAGAGGCAAATTGAATGAATTGATGTTTTGAGTTTGGAATGGTTTTCATGACAAGGGTGATTGATTTTGTATTGCCATAAATGCTTTAGTTTTATTTGTATTCAATTTGAAATAAATGCTCTTGTAGAGGTTGGTTAGTTCATTTATTGTCTTAAGAATGTGGTTTTGAAGCTCTTGCTTAGGACTTAAATGGATCACTGTGGTTGTAGTTATTCTCTTTCTATTTGGGTTGGAATGTGGAGAGGAAGGAAGTGATTAGAGAGTGGTTTGTAGAAGCTTTGATATGGAGAAGTGTTAAAGGTTGAATTGGAGGAGCTTTTTAGCTCATGTTGTTGTAGGAAGATGAATGGAGAATGAAAGAAATGGGTTTGGAGAAGGGAAGACCTGAATCTGAACCCAGTGAGGAAATTCCCGTGACTGGCGGTCAGTTGGCGGTCACGCAGCGGCTAGCCGTCTGGTTACTGGCGGCTAACCGAAGCAGTTTCGGTCACTTTTCCAGAGAGCTGCAACCTCACGGTCAGCTACGCGGTCAGCTAGCGGCTAACCGCCGAATCCATCGACGGCTAACCGCTAGCCAACCGAAATGAGGAGGTCACAATTCCAAAGAGCTGAAGTCCCACGGTTAGCCAGCGGTTAACTGTCAGATTCACTGGCGGCTAACCGCCATCTGACCGCAAGGTAACCGAAATTCCCTGAATTCTATGAATAAAGGGGGGTTGAAGGGAGCTTCCATCCCATTGCTTGTAAACCTTTCCGAGAGCAATGGGCACCGCTCACCTGGGAATGTGTTCGAAGCAGAGATGAAAGGTTTGTTGGGAGCCCGTTCGAGAGAGAAACCACATCACAGAGATTCATTTAAGCATTGAGGCTACTATGGTGTATAAGGAACCCGACATGTCTTCCAAATTCAAAGAGTACCAAGTTTTTTTTATTATACAGACATACGGGATCCCTATTCACCTTGAATTAGTTTTTAACCCCGATATTTTGAAAGTCTATTTCAACTGTTTATTCCAGAAATTTATGAATTATAATTTATCGATTCCGAAAGCATTGTATTTGTACTTGCACTCGTTTTATAGTCCCGAAATGCATGCCTGATATGATGTGACCCGATATTGAAATGATGTTTGGGCCTTGAGCACCCCGTTTTGCTCGTCTATATGATTTTATCGTAAGTGTTTTATTCATACCCGATTTCTTGCAAATGACCTATGAGTCAGCACCACTAAGCTTGGATAACCTTGTCAGTCTGATCCACTGACTTGGAGATCCTTTCCCGTCCCGCCAGCTGCAGCATGGATCCCGATACCCGGTTTATTAACCGTGGTCCCGTCCCGATACCCGGCTCGCTCTCGTGGTTCCTGATATCCGGTTCGCTACCGTGATTCCCGACACCCGGTTTGCTACCGTGGTCCCATCCCGTATTATTGCATATGTATATGTAAATTGGTTGCACCTTCTTACTTCGGTGACTGAGGTCAACACCCGATACTCTCGTCACTTCGGTGATAGAGGATTTAGCTTCTTGTGAATGCCATCTTGATTGTTTCCCGATTTCCTTGATTACCTTACATGTTTTATTACTGCATATGTGTTTTTAACGAAATGATTCGTTTACTTCTTGAAGACATTGTTTAAATAGGTTTCCATGTTTTCCAAGGTAAAGGTTTTTATTATTAAATGTTTATATCTTTTCACCCACCTGCCAGACCGTCGTGTCTGACCCTTTGCTTTGGTACTCAGGTCCCGTTGTTGGTTTCCCCGAGGAGGAGCCAGAGGAGGCGGTCGGAGAACCGCAACCGCTAGTTGAGTGGCGTGCTAACGATGTTATGTAAACATCGGGTTGTCGATATGCGAAACATTTTGGGGGTGGTCGGATTTATATTTTTGGTGGATACTGTTTTGTCTATATTGGCCTTTGTTGGCCTCTATTTTTGGGAATTGTAATTAAATCATCTTTTGATTAAACTTTAATATGTACTTTTGGGTTACGCTAGCGAACATTGCTCATTCTGACATTTGTTATTCAAATGTAATCAGTCTTGTCATGTTGGAAATGAAATGCATGCATGAATTACTACACGCTTCCGCAATTATACTATATGGTTATGTGTGTTGGAAAATCCTCACCGCGGACACCTGTGGGAAATCCCGTGCACGGGTAATGTGTGTTCTTTTATTAACCCGTGTATGCTTGGGCATCAAACATACCTTTTCTTATTTACTTCACAACTAGTCCCGATCCCGGATTGGTCCCCAAACCCGGTCCGGGGTCGCGACAGGAATTGAGTGCCATCACCGGGCTGCCTATCCTCGGCAAACTCTATGAGGAGTTCATGCCTATTGACAGCGTCCTTGAGGAGCAGTCTGAGGAGTTCAGGCTTTTATACTTTCAGCTTGTCGCCTTCTACGATTTTTTGAAGCAGAAGGAGGGCTCGAAAGTCAGGTACAGCAGTTGGAAGAGTTGTAGCTCCAACTTTTTTTACAGCGGGGAGTCTTCTGATAGCATGGCCTAGGATGCTAGGGCTAAATACCCGGGTTTGAAGAAGATCTCTGCCATGCGAGAAGATTTGAAGAAATTCTTCGTAAGCACGGACGCCATTTATCTTGGCATTGCATTGCGGAGAGATCTCGCTGTTTACCTCACCTATTAGCTGGGTGAGGTTGTTTTTGCTGGAGGAGATGGAACACATATCAGGCCGCATTGTATTTTTCCGGCTTATCAGATGGCATTTGCAGAGCAGCTGGCTTTGGTGCCTGCTCTTGACTCCTATTTGTGTACCGAACTGCAGGTTGCTGCTTTTCTGGTTTGGCATGGGCTCCCGATGAACAGGGTATTTTCAGCCCATATTTTTTATTCGTGGTATGTGTACCATTGTCCCGACTTCCATCGATTGGGAGGTGCACATGATGATAACCCTTTTATGACTCGATTGGCTAGAGGGACAACCGTTTCCGAATCTCTTTTGTCTCCCCGTTTGAGGATCCGACGATTCAGGGACGTCGAGATTGGGTAATCTTTAGTAAAGCTTTTTCCAAATTTCTGGAAGAAGGCTTTTGACTTTGGTGTCTCTCGTGATTCCACCAGGGCAGGGTCGGAAGACACTATTCTTTGACAGACGCAGAAAAGAGGTGGCTTTTCAACATACGCGTTGGTACAATGGTATACCGTAGACATCTTTTTGTCGACATCCATCGTATGTTCCCTCACGTCTTGTGCTGCAGTTGGGCTTCTCTCAAGGCATTGTTGGAGCGCCTTCGAGCATAGTGAAGTGTTTTGGAGGTTTGCAGGATGGGAGGAATGCATGGGCTTTTTACAGTGTAGAGGACACTATTGCCATGATTTCATATCCTGAGTTGGCCACTTTTTGGATTGTTGGCTTAATGAAATGGTTCGTGGAGAGCTTTTCATTGTACAGGGGCCTTTCCAAGAAGGAGCTCGATGTCAAGCAATCTCCTGTGAAAGGTCTTGGCAGATCACGAGAGGAAGTTTTGGCTTTCCTTTCTGGAGAGAAGCATAAGATAGGCTTTCTCGGTGAACGGGACGTCATCAAATCAGGAGCTGTACAAGAGGTACCTGGTGAGGTCTTGAAACAGCTAGAGGAGGAGGAGGCCGAGATCGACGCTTGGATACAAGCAGAGCGAACAAAGGCTTCCATAGGGTCCACTGGGAAAAGCAAACCATCTGATAAGGAGTCAGGTGAAAGTCCTGACTTTGACAGTGGGGCGGGCACTTCAAGCAAACCAACCCATAGAGATAAGAGGAAGAGAGGGCAGCATCGTAATAAGAGACGACATGAAGGCTCTCCTAATTTGGAAGTCCCTCTCACTATTGCTAAAGAGATGTCCGGGCATGCTAATGAGCCTCCGGAAAAGAGGAGTCGAGAAGAAGAGACCGTTGATGAGGGTATGATTCTTCTTCTTTCTCTTTCCGTTTCTTTCATTGAGATTTCCTTGGTTTGATTTGCCTCTTCTCCTCCCCTTTTAGCAGAGGATGAGGACTTGGTGATGCTTGAGGTTTCGGCCGATGAGGCGGTGATGGATCCGATTGTGGCATCTGAGGAAGAGTCAAGGAACTCCGGAGTGGTTCCAGAATCTTCGCCTGGTATAATTTTCTTTTGCTTTTGCCTCCTTTTTTTTTTTTTTTTTTTTGCCGCTAGCTGACATGTGATGCCTCCAGAATCTTCGCTGACATATTTTTTTGTTTTCTCGCTAGCTGACTTGCCAGAGGATTCTGACAACTTCGATCCATCCATGGATTCGACCTTTGACGATGCTTCGGATGAGCTCATGGGGGCAAAAAGTATTACACCGG
This sequence comes from Umbellularia californica, assembly GCA_028538565.1. Taxonomy (NCBI): domain Eukaryota; kingdom Viridiplantae; phylum Streptophyta; class Magnoliopsida; order Laurales; family Lauraceae; genus Umbellularia; species Umbellularia californica. Next base: position 32,746,495 of record JAPQWN010000006.1, read on the forward strand.
TCGTCGAAGAAGGTATTTGTAGTAATAACCCTAATGATAATTTTTTTTAACAAGATCATATTCATACCTTTTTATGTTTTGCTGGTAGGTTGCGAGGTAATAGGAGAGGTTCCTCTATCTCCCTTAGGGCCAGAGCAGGGGATGCCTGCAACTGATCCAGAAGTAGGGACTTTTTCTACTGGTTTCAATGTGGCAGGGGTGGAACCTTCTGAGGAGATTCCTTCGCCAGTGTCTTCGATTGGAAAGAGCTCGATGATTACTTTTCCAATAGGGCATGACACGGGCAATCGACCGATGGAGAGGGGCGAGTCTTCATCCGGGCCGTCTCTTCAGTATGCGAAGAAAGTGTTGAAGAGCGTTTTGAGCTCATGGATCAAAACTCTCTCTTCTAGCCACTTGGAGGCTTGCTTCGGCATGATCAAACATGTACAGGACATTCTTGCTAAGAACAAATAAGTTGGTATAAACATTGCAAGTGCGAAGGCTTTTGTTGATGAAGTCATAGCTTTGGGCAACAAGTGGACTGAGACCAAGAATTTCCCAAATGGTGACTTCTTTAATGAGATGTTTTTGAAGCCTTCCGGCGAGTTCAAATCTAAATTGAATGAGATCTCGTGGACTCGAAAGCAATTTATTCGGGAAAGGAACGTCACCGAGTTGGCAATCATTGAGTTAACACAAGACCTGCGCCGTCTCGATAGGGAGGTCGTCGAGGCCAGGCAGCATCTCGAGCTATTGGAAGAACAAGCTGCTGCCAAATGGACCGCCATTGTGGAAGCTCTTGCTAGAGAGGGGACTTTGATTCACCAGGTTGAGGAGGCTGACAGCGATCTCTGGAGGAAGACTCAAGTGATGGACCCGAGAAAAGGGGGAATCTTCCGTCCTCTCCCTCCGCACCCTGGGGGCTGACCTGGGTCTCGGCGGAGGAGGGAAGATCTCGGGCATCAATATTTTTGTACGGGTATGCCAGATTTACTTTCTGCTTGGAATTTGGAATGGTGATAATCCGGAGATTCACCTTCACAAGTGGAAAGGAAATCAATCCTTTTTTCTAACTTTTCAAATTGCATTAATATTAAGAAAAGAGACAAGTTTGTTTTTTAGAATGCTGTAAGAGGCGTTTTTGTTTGTTTGCCGTAAAAGGCGATTTTGCCGTGAAAGGCGATTTTACAAGACTCATCAAATATGAAAGACAAGAATTGTGATTTCTATTGTCTCTTTAAGAAATACAAACTACAATAGAAAAGTAAGAAGAGGGATCTAACTTCTCAGGAGATTGTGGGGACACGTTGAGATCGACGGTCGCAAGTCATGTATGGACTTCGCCATCGTCCTTCAAATGAGAACATGTGATGCTTTGATTCTTTGGCTTGGCTCCTAACCTCAGTTTTTTAAAGGACAAGGACCAAGAGAAGGTCCTATATCCAATGAAAAACCGAGTAAACGGGCTGAAAAGCCGCGTTTAGGCCATATTGGAAAAGGAGGTGACCTTGGGGGGGTGGCCCCCCAAGGGACGTTGATCACCTTGTGGTGTTCTTTGCAGCAGAGCAGCAGGACTTCATTTGGATTTCTTTGGGAGAAGTGCAAAATTTCAAGTCGATAGATGTCGATGATCCTCTCTCTCTTGGAAATGGATCTCCTTTTATAGGCTTTTGGTAGCCATGGGGTGGTTATGGGCATTGATAGCCATGATGAGAGCATTGATGAGGAGTTAAAAGTTGATATTGTAACTCCTTTTTCATGGCTTGTGATTGGCCGATGAAGGTAGTGGGCATTTAATTCCCTTTAAGCTTCATGATGATGGGAGTTTCATGGGTTAAATGCCATGATTGCTTGGATTTGTAACTCCCAAATGCTTGAATCTGATTGGGCCGTCCAAAATAATGAGTTAATGACCGCATTAAGTTGTCATAAACGGTTCAATTAACGTCATTAAGTGGTCGCCGAGGCATGTGAAGAGTCGCGGGCCGCGTTGCGCCTTTTGAGATTCTTCTTACGATCATCACAAGTGGATCCACACATTGTTTGATGTCGGATTGCGATGCAATTTCAGACATTGATTGATGTTGGCGGGCCGGTGACATCTGTCTTGTCGATTTTATGATCGGTCGGACAGAAAGTGCACTTTCTTGGTCAGCCGGTTGGCGATCTTGAGGCGATCCGTGAAGATTTCATGCTAATGACGGCGGATCCGAGATGTCGACGAAGATCAGTGGTTTTCAAGCATCAAAATTTGGATTTTCCGAAAATCACAGAGGCCGGAACACCCGAAATACGAAAACCATCGAAAAACGGTCAATTTGGTGCAAGATTCGGCGACCCGGATTTGCAGGGTCGCCGGCGACCTTAGGGTCTTTTGCCCTTTTGTCGTCGAGCTTCGTTTTCGGTCGATTTTCCGTCTTTTTCTTTCTTTTTTTATTCTGTGTTTTTCTTGACATTTTCCCTCAATTATTGACTATATTTTCTTGGAGAAAAATTGACCAGAACCCACGCGAAATCGGAGCACAAAGTTTCCCATTTTTTGGGAAAGCCGAAGACTTTGTAGCCGATTTTCCGTCAAGCGTCGAAACTAGGTCAAACGATGTCGGAATGACCTGAAAATTGAGGTGAAGCTTCTTGAGCAGTGGATAGGACCAACCATAGGCTTTTATTTGAGTTTTGAAGCCGTTTGGGGTCCCATCGATGCTTCACTTGATTTTGCTGCGGGGAAAATGCCGAGCTTTGATATGTGGTCAAACGATGTCCGATTGCCCTGAAATTTGACGGGGAGCCTATTGGAGTCATTTTGAGACGTTCCATGGGCTCCGTTTTGGATGTCATGGTCCCGGGTTGCTCCGCCACCGATAGGCTTGATTTTCTCTCGGAGCATCGAAACCTGGTCAAACGTTGTCGGAATGACCTGAAATTCGACGTGCAGCCTTTTGGAAGCATGTTGAAGCCACTCATGTATTTTGTTTAATGAGTGATGGCTTCGGTGGTTCCCGCTGCCATGAGGCTTGATTTTGTTGCTCGAGCATTGATGGAGGGTCAAACGTTGTCGGTTTGAGTTGAAATTTGGCATGGAGCCCTTTGGAGACATTCTGGAGTCATCCGTAGGCTCTGATCAAAGTTTTGGTGTCTTTGATGATGTCGCCGCCGGGAGCGCTTGTTTAGCTATCGGAGCAGTGAAGTTAGGCCAACCGATGTCGGAATGGCCCGAAACCTCAGGTGTACCCCTCTTTTGGCTGTTTTGAAGGATCTCTCAGTTTCTGTCTGATTCTGAAAAGATCTGATGCTTGAAGTAGCCTTGCCTGTTTTGTAGCAGGATGCAGCTTCATGAGGCTTCTTGATGTGAATGAGACATAGTGACTTTTTTGGTGTCAACAGATGCCCCCTCGAGGTACAGCGACGAGTAGCTTTTTGGAGTCGATGTGCCTCGAAGAGAAACTTGGAGGAGAGATTCCGACTTGACCAAGAGTCTTGAGCAATTTTTTTTATTTAATAGCCTTCTGAGTTTCCGGGGGAATTTTATGGTAGCGAGAGGGATCACGTACCATCTCAAGGCAAAGTTTTTAAATGACATGGGGTATTTGGATTTTGGGTGTTGGATTTTGGTTTTTGACCTTGTGACCTAACAAGCTGTATGTGGCGGGTTAGGGGGTCGGGGTTTGATTTTTTATTTTGACCTTGTGACCCAACAAGCTGTATGTGGCAGGTTGGGGGGTTATGTGGCAAGTTGGGGGGTCAGATTTGGGGTTTTTTGGTTTTGAGTTTGGTTTGGATTTTGATTTTGGTTTTGGTCTTGTCAGCTAACAAGCTGTATGTGGCGAGCTAGGGGACCGGAATTTGGTTTTGTGAAATGTCAATTTCAAGATTTTGGCTCAATTTGGTTCATGAGGTTGGATGGTTTGGTTTTTGGAAACTCATGAGACTTTCTTTTCTCTCTTTTTTTAATGGTTCCATCAACTCAAAAGAGGCATGGGACTTTTTTTTGCTCTTTTCCCTTTTTTTTTTTTTTTTTTTTTTTTTTTTTTTTTTGCTCTTGGTAAGAGGAATATTTTGACTAAAAGCCACTTTTAGTGCCTAGGTGGTCAAACCTGGCTCATATGGGCTAACCCATGGGACCTTAGGCTTTGGAGAAGGCCTAGATCTCATATGGTGTCATTTTTGTAAAGAATATCTAAAAATATCTCTTTTGTGTAGAGAATAAACAATATCTTTACTTGGAGAGAGTTTCTCAAGTTTTCTTTTTGTGGAAAGATTCTCTCAAAATATCTTTCTTTTTGAGAAAGTAGCTAAATTTTAGCACTTACCTCCTTTCTTTCTCCTTGTTTCCTCTTTTGGCTTGCTCTCTTCTATAAAAGCAAGAGGGTTGGTGCTTTTACTCCATTGCTTTCTTTTGCAAGAAATCTTCAAGAGTGCTCTCCAAGATAAGAAGTGCTTTCTCTTCTTCAAGGATCTCCAAGCTTTTCTTCTTCTTCTCCATCAATGGCTTCAAGTAAGTTTTCCTCCTCGTCAAGAATCTCCATTGTAGAAGTAGCTTCTTCATTTTTTTCTTTTCTTCTCTTCTTCTTTTTCTTTTCTTTTCTTTCTTCTTCTTTCTCTGTTTTTTTTTTCTTTTCTTTTCTTTTCATGCACGTTTTCCTTTTTTTTCGTGCTTCTCTTTTTTTCTTTCTTTCTTTTTTTTTCTCTTTTTTTTTTCTTTTCACGGTTTTCTCTCTTTTCTTTTTTTTTTCTGTGAACTTTTTTTTTTCTCTGTTTTTTTTCCACACTGATTTCTGTTTTTTTTTTTCAGCGTTTTTCTCTTCTTTTCTTTTTTTTTTTGTTTTTTTTTTGTTTTTCTCCTAGCCGTACGGACCTGACCGTACTACCACGTGGCAGTGGGCCACGGCCTGTGGGCCAAAATTTTTTTTTTTTTTTTGCTGAGATTTTTTTTTCTCTCTTTTCTTTTTCTTTTTCCCTGTTTGCTTACTATGATAATAAGACTATGAAATTTCAATATGTATGCATTTTCTTTCTCTTTTTTTTTTTTTTTGATGCATCAAGATAGAAGGCTAGAGTCTCTAGGTCAAGCCAACATGATTTTTGACTTGGACAAAGTTTGATTGGTTTTGACCAAATTGGGTTGGAATTGGTCAAACTTTGGTCATGGTTTTCCTAGCATTTAATGCATGATGATATATTTTTGATGCATGAGTTTTGGTAAATAGATTTGGAAGTATGATGATGCATACCTAAAAATCTTTTGCAAGTATTGAGATTTTGAGCTCGCAGCGATGTTGAGCTCTTTCTCGGTCTTGCTGGATTTTGAGGAAGTTTGCAATTTTTGGATTCTGAAGCTCGCAACAATGTTGAGCTCTTTTCCAGATTTTGCGGAAATTTGATGAGATTGGCTTGTTCTCGCAGCGATGTTGAGTTCGAGCCTTCTTTGAGAATTCTCCACTGACTATGAGCTCGCAGCGATTTTGAGCTCATCTTCAGGCTTCCTGTCTTTTTTCGGAGTATTTTCCTTTTCTTTGGAATTGCCCCGGAACCATGTCAAAATTTTGCTAGAATTTTTGTAGCAGAATTCTGTCATTTTGCCGTTGATTAATCTTTTCTCTTCCAACTTTTGCAGGTTGTTCTTCTAGAACGAACAAAGGTAAAGGTCCTGTTACTGACGCACCTAGTCGGTCTGCTAGATCTTCCAATGCTGCCGTTCAGCAGGCTTGGGAGAAGGTCCAGTTTGTGGAGAAAAACCTGGAAGAATGCGATTCCCTCAATCGTGATGAGATGAGATAGCGATTGATCGCTCTCAAGGATGAGGAGTTCTATAAGATCATGGTAAGCAGCCGTCCCTGGGTTACGGACGATTAGAGCGTTGTGCTCAAGCCTACCCTTCTTCTTCGGTGATGCAGTCCCCGACGACTTGACATACCAAAGGAGATGTTTTCAGTTCTCTTACACAGCAGATGATGAGGAGAGAACTATTTCTACCTGGTCGTCTTTTGATCGGACCATCTCGATCCTGAGCCTTTCTCCCACGTGCCCTAAGAGGGAAGATCCTCCGAGCTGGGTGAAGAGGACCAGTGTGATCAAGACCAGGGTTTTTGTTGGTGGACCTTCCGATTTTGCAGAGAAGCCACCTGTCCGTATGGACGTGTTGATGCCAGCCAGTGGCTACCAAGGTTCTGATCATCCATCAGTCGATTTGAGACCGATGGGCCTTGGCGTTTTCTGGGGTGACGGCAGCAATTGGGTGAAGCCTTTTCGACTTCGTGGCCGCTTCAGTGCTGACTCGAGCTGGGAGTCATGGACCGATCACACCCTGAGGACTGGTGAGGCCGTTCTTCGGGAGGCCGAGATTTTTGACTCGATTCGCGCTTTTCGGGAAACCGTCGTTTTCTCCGATGAGGCTTTCATGGCCATGCTAGAGTCATTCCTTCCACAAACCAACACCTTCATTGTGACGAATGGTGAGATTGGTTTTTCTTTGAAGGAACTGAGTGCCATCACCGGATTGCCTATCCTCGGCAAACTCTATGAGGAGTTTATGCCCATTGACAGCGTCTTTGAGGAGCAATCTGGGGAGTTTAGGCTTGTGTACTTTCAGCTTGTCGCCTTCTATGATTTTTTGAAGGAGAAGGAGGGCTTGAAAGTTAGGTGCAGCAGTTGGAGAAGTTGCAGCTCCAACTTTTTTGACAGCAGGGATTCTTCTGATGGCATGGCCCAGGATGCTAGGGCTAAAACATCAAGTTTGAAGAAGATCGTTGCTATGCAAGAAGAATTGAAGAAGTTCTTCGCAAGCACGGATGTCATTTGTTCTGACATTGCGTTGCGGAGAGATCTCGCTGTTTACCTCACTTATTGGCTGGGTGAGGCTGTTTTTGCTGGAGGAGATGGGACGCACATCAGGCCGCACTGTATTTTTCCGGCTTGTCAGATGGCGTTTGGAGAGCGGCTGGCTTTGGTACCTGCTCTTTACTCCTATTTGTGTACCGAACTGCAGGCTGCTGCTTTCCTAGTTCGGCTTGGGCTTCCCATGAACAGGGTATTTTCTGCCCACATCTTCTATTCGTGGTATGTATACCACTGTCCTAGCTTCCATCGTTTGGGAGTTACACAGGACGAAGATCCCTTTATGATTCGTTTGGCTAGAGGGACAGCCGTTCCCGAATCACTTTTATCTGCCCGTTTGAGGATCCGACGATTTAGGGACGTCGAGATTGGGCAGTCTTCGGTGAAGCTTTCTCCGGGCTTGCGGAAGAAGGCTTTTGACTTTGGTGTCTCCCGTGATTCGACCAGGGCAGGGTCGGGAAGACACTATGCTTTGACGGACGCGGAGAAGAGGTGGCTCTTTAACATACGGGTTGGTACGATGGTGTACCGCAGACATCTTTTCGTCGATATCCAGCCGTATGTCCCTTTGCGTTTTGTATTGCAGCTTGGCTTATCTCAAGGCGTTGTTGGAGCGCCTTCGAGCGTGGTGAAGCGTTTTGGAGGTCTGCAAGATGGGAGAAATGCATGGGCTTTTTATAGCGCCGAGGACACTACCGCCATGATTTCCTATCCTGAGCTGCCCACTTTCCTGACTGCTGGCTTCACGAAGTGGTTCGTTGAAAGCTTTTCAGTGCACCGGGGGCTTTCCAAGAAAGAGCTCGATATTAAGCAATCTCCTGGGAAAGGTCTTGGCAAATCGAATGGTGTCCATCGGGAGGAAGTTTTGGCCTTCCTTTCTGGAGAGAAGCACAAGATAGGCTTTCTCAACGGGAATGACATCATCAGATCAGGAGCTGTACAGGGGATTCCTGGTGAGGTCTTGAGACAGCTGGAGGAGGAGGAGGCCGAGATCGATGCTATGATACAGGCAGAGCATACGAAGGCTTCCATGGAGTCTACTGAGAAGAGTATACCATCCAGTGAGGACTCTTGTGGGAGGCCTGATGCTGATAGTGGGGCAGGATCATCGAGCAGATTGACCCGCTGAGGCAAGAGGAGAAGAGGGCAACGCCGTAACATGAGGCGGCACGATAGTCCTTCTAATCTTGAAGTTCCTCTCACCATTGCTGAGGAGGTGTCTGAGGATGCTGACGAGCCTCCGGAGAAGAGAAGCAAAGAAGAGGAGACAGCTGGTATGATCCTCTTTCTTTCCTTTGTTTCTTCTTTTTTTTCTTCTTGTGAAAGATTTTGTTTTGATCCGCTGCCTCTTTTTTTTTTAGCAGAGGACGATGACCTGGTGATGCCTGAGGTTCCTGTCGATGAGGTGATGACAGATCCAGTCGTGGCATCTGAGGAAGAGCCCAAGGACTCTGGAGTGGTTCCAGAACCTTCACCTGGTATAATTTGCTTTGGCTTTTTTTTTTTCCTTGTTTGTGCTGTCAGTTGCTAACATGTAGCTTTTGTTTTCTTGTCAGCTGACTTGCCAGAGGATTCTGACGATTTTGAGCCATCCATGGACGCCACTTCTGACGATGCTTCGGATGAGCTCAAAGAGGCAGAGAGTACTCCGTCGGTTGTCGAAGCAGGTATATTTGCAGTAATAATCTTGATGTATTTTTGACAAGGACAATATTATATTCATACCTTTTTGTCTTCTTCCTTGATAGATTGTGAAGCAGCAGGAGAGATTCCTCCGTCTTCCTCAAAGTCAGAACAGGGGATACCTGCGGCTGATGCAGAAGTAGGGGCTTCTTCCACTTTCAATGAGTCAGCTTCTTCTGTTGGAAAGAGTTTATTGATTACTCTTCCAATGGAGCATGACGTGGGCAGTCGGGCACCAGAGCATGGCGAATCCTCATCTACACCGCACCTTCAGTATGCAAGGAAGGTGTTGAAGACTGTCTTGAGCTCATGGGTTGAGACTCCTTTTTCAGGTCATTTGGAAGCTGGTTTTGGCATGATCAAGCATGTGCAGGACATCCTCGCTGATAGCAAAGAAGTCGGTCTGGACATTGCAAGCGCCAAGGATTTTGTTGAGGAGATCATCACCGTAGGGAACAAATGGACTGAGACCAAGATTTTCCCAGATGGTGACTTCTTTGATGAAATGTTCATAAAACCTTCCAGCAAAGTCAAAGTTGAGCTGGCTAAGGTCACGAAGACTCGGAGGCAAATCGTTCGAGAGAAGAACGTTACCGAGTTATCCATCATGGGGCTGAAGCAAGACTTGGACCGCCTTGATAAGGAGGTTGTCGAGGCTAGGCAATGTCTTGATCTTTTAGAGGAAGAGGCTGCTGCCAAATGGACCGTCATTGTGGAGGCTCGTGCCAAGGAGGGGACTCTCATTCGCCAGGTTGAGGAAGCTGAAGGTAATGTCCGGAGGAAGACTCAGGAGCATGAGCAATGGCAGGTCCTCTGGTAAGAACTTCCTCGTGCTGCAGATGGGTCACGGCATTCTGCCGCGTTTTATGGGGGCATTTTGAAGAAGCGTGGCCTAAAAACTTTGGAAGTGAAGGCCAAGGGTCTGCTTGAGGAGTTAAACCTTTGGTTGAAGACCATGTCGGACTGAGCTCCTAAGTTGTAACAAACTCTTTTCTTCTTCCTTTTTTTTGGTACCTTCATGTATAAATAGTTTTGGTACTATATTTTGTATCCCCTTCCTTTCACTTAAATCATTTTTTGATGAAAACAATTTTGAGTAAAAGTTGATGGGAATGTTTGTTTTGAATTTGATCAAAAGGTTGTCATTTTGTGAAAATCGTTTGTCAAAGAGTTGTTTTGGGCATGAAAGTCAATTTTGTGGCGAAAAGCCTGGTTTTTGATGGCTTAAAAAACCAAATTTTGGATGGCATGAAAGCCTAATTTTGTGGCGTAAGAGCCAGAATTTGTTTTGTGGCATGGGAGCCAAAATTTATTTGTGGCATGAGAGCCAAAAATTTTGAGATGGCATTAGAGCCAAAGTTTTTTTTTTTAATGGCGTGAAAGCCGATTTTTTGAATGGCATAGGAGCCGAGTTTTGTTTTGTGGCATGGAAGCCAACTTTTGTTTGTGGCATGAGAGCCAAGGTTTTTGTATGGCATGAAAGCAGATTTTGGCGTTTATAGCCGAAAAATTTTTGTTTTGGCATTTATAGTCGACTTTTGGCGTTTATAGCCGGATTTGACGTTTATAGCCGAGTTTTGGCGTTTATAGCCGAATTTTGTTTTGTTTTGTTTTGTTTTGGCATAAGAGCCAGATTTTTGAAAACCAAGTTTTGTTTTGTTCGCATGAAAGCCGATTTTGGCGTTTATAGCCGAAATTTTTTTTTTTGTTTTGGCATTTATAGCCGAAAAATTTTTGTTTTGGCATTTGTAGCCGAATTTTGGCATTTATAGCCGGATTTGGCATTTATAACTGAGTTTTGGCGTTTATAGCTGAATTTTGTTTTGTTTTGTTTTGTTTTGGCATAAGAGCCAGATTTTTGAAAACCAAGTTTTGTTTTGTTGGCATGAAAGCCGATTTTGGCATTTATAGCCGAATTTTTTTTTTGTTTTGGCATTTATAGCCGAAAATTTTTTGTTTTAGCATTTATAGCTGAATTTTGGCATTTATAGCCGGATTTTGGCGTTTATATCCGAGTTTTGGTTTTCAAAATGCAGGTATCGACTAAATGTCTCCTCCCCGCTGAATGGTCTTGCAAGTATCGATGGAATGTCGTTTCCTTGCTCATTCGATTTTGCAAGTATTGATGGAATGTCACTTCCTCGCGGGCTGGGTTTTGCGAGTATCGATGGAATGTCGCTTCCTTGCGAATTGGGGTGCAAATATCGACTAAGCGTCGCTTCCCTGCTTTTCCCAAAACTTTTGGTTTTGCGGGTACTGACTTGATGTCGTTTCCTCCCGATTTTTGAAATTTGAGGTTTTCTCGAACCATTTGAAATTTGGGTTGTGGATAGCAACTGGTATGTTGCGTCTCCATGATTTTTGAAATTTGGGTTATGGATATCAACTGGTATGTTGCTTCTCCACGATTTTTAAAATTTTGCAAGTATCGAATGGGGTTCGCTTCCTTGCGATTTTTTGGATTTTGGAAGTATCGAATGGGGTTCGTATCCTTCCAGTTCTTTTGGGTTTTGCGAGTATTGACCAAATGTCGTTTCCCCGCGGTTTCAAAAAAACCATTTTTTTTTTTGTTTAAAGACATGAAGGTCATAAATTTTGACTTAAAACCATTTTGGTTGTAAGAGCCAAGGCGGTCTAGGGTGAAAATTCCTAAGTCCCGATTTTTGTTTCAAACCATGAATTTTGGGTTCAAGGATCGAAATTTCGGTCAAGTCTGGGAAGAGGCTCCTAAACTTGGATTTTTGGATTTGATGATTTTTTTTTTTAACAATGAAACGATGAAAGTAAGCATTGTTTTGAGAGATTTTTTTTGGAAACTTCAACATAAAGATGAAAATTTCAAAAGAGGTGGGTTTGACGAGCAAGTACCTCGGAAATACGCTTTAGCCGTGTAGATATTGCTCTGACCCGTTTGAGGAAGCCTTCAAGGGTAGTACCGCTTCAAGAACTTGCCGTTGATGGGTAGCATACATCTGTCTCCTTCCATGTTTAGAAGAGCGTATGCGCCATTGGAGAAGACTTTGTCGATGACGAAGGGTCCCTCCCATTTTGGTTCGAATTTGCCTTTGGATTTGTGGGCAAAGACTATGGGTCTTTTTACTGCAAGAACCAAGTCATCCTTTTTGTAGGCGCGTTGCCTGACCTTTTTGTCGAAAGATCATGCCATGCATGCTTGGTACAACTCAATGCTTTGTAGAGCTTCGAGTCGTCTTTCATCGAGATTATCCAGTTCTTGGAGTCTCAATTTGACATTGTTTTCTTGCGTCATGTCATTTTGCAAAAATACCCTTAAGGAAGGAATTTGTACTTCCAAAGGGACAACAGCTTCGCATCCATAGACCAAAGAGAATGGTGTCCTATGGGTTGGTCCACGAACGGTAGTTCGATAGGCCCACAAGGCTTCTAGTAGTTTGTCGCCCTAGTCTCTTTTGTGACTAGAGACCATTTTCTTAAAGATTTTGCAGAGTGTCTTGTTGAAGGCTTCTGCTAGTCCGTTCGCTGCTGGATTATATGGAGTCGAAGGACAACTTTGGATTTTGTACTTGTCGCAGAACCTGTAAAATCTGTGATCCCGGAATTGTGGTCCGTTATCATGGACGAATCTTCTAGGTATGCCGAAGCGACAAATAACGTTGGTGCGGAAGAACTGAAGGACTGATGAAGTCTTCATTTCGCTGAGCGCAAATGCTTTTGACCACTTGGAGAAATAATCCGTAGCGGCGAAGATGAAGCGATGACCTTTGCTTGATGGGGGAGAAATAGGACCTATGATGTCCATACCCCAGGCTTCGAAAGGCCATGAGATTGCTGTTGGATGTAGCCATTCTGGAGGCATGTGGAAATAATCTCCGTGAATCTGGCATATTTGGCAGCGCTTGGCAAATTATATTGCATCAGCTACCATGGTAGGCCAATAATAACCTAGCCTTTTTATCTGGTTGTAGAGCTTAGGGCCAGCCTGATGGGCTCCACAAAGACCAGCATAAACTTCTTGGAGAGTTTCCTCAGCCTCTTGTTGTGACAAGCAGCGTAGGAGTACTCCGTTGAAGGATTTTCTGTAAAGTGCTTTTGAAGGTATATCCAAATGAAAGTTCGGGGCTCGTCTTTGGATGCTTACCCGCTCTTTTGGATCTTCAGGTAGGATTCCGAACATGATATAATCAATGAACGGATCTCTCGAGTCGCCAATCGGAGGTTTGAGGATGGACATCCGACTTCCAACCACTTGGTGGAATTCAGCAACTGCTTGGTGTGTGTTGAGAGGAGGGAGAATCCTTCTTTGACACACTGTAACTTGCATGTTTTTCCCTACTTGGATTGCCATGGATGCGTCGAATCCAGCTAGGGCATCTACACGGATGTTTTCACCTCTTAGGATGTGGGTGATGTGACAGATGTTGAATTTTTGTCGAAGCGACTGCGCCTTATTGTAGTAAGGTAGCAAATCAGGCTTCCTGACTTCATATTTCTGATTCATCTGGTTGACGACCAATTGAGAGTCTCCAAAAGCTTCCAACATGGTGATGCCTGATTCGAGGGCGAGTTCCAATCCTATAATCAGGGCTTGGTACTCAGCTGCATTGTTTGAACATGGTTCCAGTAGCGAAAAGGCGTGTGGAATCATATATTTGTCAGGGCTGACGAAGAGGATGCCGATTCCCGATATTTGCTTTCCTTTTTCATTTGTCCTGGTTGCACCGTCAAAGTACATGTCCCAGGAAGCATTTGATAAGGAAGTTTCCACGTTGTAGACAAATTCGTCTGGGAGATCATCCCTAAGTGGAGAATCTTTAGGCAATGGATGCTCTGCGAAGAAGTCTGCTAGAGCTCGGCCTTTGATTGCTTTTTGTGGTACATACCTAATATCAAACTGTGATAGAAGGATGGACCATTTTACCAGTCGGGCATTGAGAGAACCTGCTTTTGTGACAAGGACCTTTAGGAGGTTGATCCTTGAAATCAGGTAGACTGTGTTCGACAGCAGATAGTGACGCAGCTTTTGTACAGCGAACATTACTGCAAGGCATTCTTTTTTGACTGGGGAGTAGCGATGCTCTGCACCTACCATCATGCGGCTAAGGTAATATAGAGCAGCTTCTTTTCCGTTATCGTTTTCTTGTGCGAGCAGAGCACCCAAAGAGTGGTCGAGAGCTCTTGTGTACAAGATAATTGGTTTTCCGGTTGTGGGGGTAGCTAGCACTGGAGGTTTGGTGAGGTATGCTTTGATGTCTTGAAATGCATTTTCACATTTAGCATCCCAGACAAAGTCCACGCCTTTCTTCATTAGGCGAGAGAATGGACGGCATTTCCCTGATAGGTTGGAGATGAACCGTCGAATGTAGGCCAGCCTTCCTAGAAACCCTTTTAATTCTCTTAGGGTTCTGGGAGATGGCATTTCCAGGATAGCCTTGACTTTAGTGGGGTCAAGTTCTATTCCAGCTTTCCGTACTATGAATCCGAAAAACTTACCCAATGAGACACCGAAAAGGCACTTTAGTGGATTCATCTGCAATTTGTGTTTACGAAGTCGGAGGAAGACTTCTCGAAGATCATCGAGATGGTCTTCTTTTCTTCTGCTTTTTATGGTGAGGTCGTCAACATAGCATTCGACCGTTTTGTGCTGCATATCTTGGAATATTTCCATCATAGCCCTCTGATATGTTGCACCTGCATTTTTCAGACCAAATGGCATGACAGTGTAGCAATACACGCCGAATGGCGTCCGAAATGATGTATACCTTTCGTCTTCAGGATGCATCTTTATCTGATTGTGGCCAGAGAATCCATCCATGAATGTCATTCGCTCGAACCCATAGGTGTTGTCAATCATCACCTCTGGTATAGGGAGCGGGAATTCATCTTTAGGACATGCACTATTCAGGTCTCTGTAGTCGATACAGACCTTTATCTGCCCATTTTTCTTTGTCATGGGGACGATGTTGGCCAACCATTCAGGATGCTGTTCCTCGCGGATGAAGCCAACATTTTTGAGTTTCTGAACTTCTTGTTCAATTTTGTCCATCACGTCGGGACGGAATCTCCTTTGGCCCTGTTTGATAGGCTTACTTTCTTTTTGCAAATTGAGCTTGTGGACTGCTACTTCGGGATCCAAGCCAGGCATTTCGGCATAAGACGATGCAAAGCAATCAATGAACTCACGAAGAAAAGAGATATACTCGGGTAACTCATCATCCTTTATATTCTTGCTTATGAATACAGGACGTGGGTTATCAGGTGTTCCCAAGTCTATCTTTTGAACAGGATCTTCTGTTGGAAGGTTTGAAGGTGGTTCCTCCATAATATTTTCGGAGGCTTCCAACTCAATAAGACCTTCTGGAGTGCCAGAGGCATTTTCAGACTGAGGCTCTGTTTCTGTCCATGAATCGTCTTGATCAGTATCCTTCTCAAGGCTATCCTTCTCAAGGCTTGCAATGAGATGGTCCCAATCGTTTGCTGGAATTGGGTTGAAGTAGGGTACTTCTTTTGGAGACGATGATTCTTCTGGGATAGAGAACCGCTCGTTTGTTTCATCGGGCAATCCCTCTTTTTTATCAGAGAAATTATACCAATTGGAGGAGCTTTCAGGATTTTTGACGAGTAACTCCTCAAATAGATATCCAGGGATATCGATGTCTTCATGAGATGTTAAAGCTTGGTCGGTAAAGCGACTTTGCAGCCATGGTGTCAACTGTCTCATAGGAGCGGTAGGATCATACCCAAACCCATATGAAGACCTGCCTTTTTAAAGGTGGATTTTCCAATCTTCTGGTTGACTTTTGATCAGGGTGGGTTCCAATGGTCTAAGAATACCACGGCCACCTCCCAAACCATTCGAATTTTGAGCGTCGTAGCCCATTTTCTTCATGATAGCTTGTGCCATTGGACTATACAGGGATAACTGAGGCATACCTTCGTTTTGGAAAGGTTCAAGCAGAGAGTTCAGTGGAGATGCTCCTGATCTGTGGAAGTAAATCACTTTTTCTTCTGGCGAAGTTGCCGGAATAACAAAGGAAGTAGACGTAGGGTCTTCTATGTCTGCAGGTGTCTCCAATCGATTGAGAGTGAGCTGATCTTGCTGAGTATCAGCTTGGCTTGATGCTGTGTCATCTTCGGGATCTGACTCTGAGTCTGTGTCATGCATAATGGACACAAAGGAGACAGTGAACTTGCCCCCAGTCTTTTGTTTTGTCTTCTTTGCTTTGGTAGTGATTACCAAAGGCTTTGGAGATTTGAAGGAGACGACGAAGGGAGCTTGACCGCTTACTTCGAGTTTGGTGGAGGGTTTGTTTACCTCCGGTGATTGCTGAGGAGCCTTGCCTTTATCTTTCTGGAGACTGTCGGCAAGGTGAATTGTTTTTTCCTCATGTTCTTCTTTTCCATCTTTATACATTTGAGCATCTGCAAAATGGACATCTCTGCCTTTGAAGGGTTTTTTGTCTGCAAATACTCGATGTATCAGGCCATCGTCGCCAACGAACTTGATGCACTGATGTAGAGTTGAAGGGACGACACCATTCTCATGTATCCAGGGGCGTCCAAGGAGTATATTGTAGCATGAAAGGGTCCTTATTGCATACACAGTGACTTCAGAAATAAGATCACCGATTTGTAATTTGAACCTGATTTTGCCGATAGGCCTTTGAGCGCTACCGTCATATCCGAAGATGGATATGGACGTGTGACTTAGCTTGCTAGGTGGGATGCCCAGCTCTTCGAGTGCCGAAGTAGAGATGAGGTTGAGTACAGAACCTGGATCGATCTGAACTCTGTGTACTGGCATTTCTTTGACGTACCCCGTAAAGTACAAGGGACGGTTGTGCTTTGTTTCGCCTAGGAGGAGGTCATCCTTGTCAAAGGCAATTGTTGTACTTGGTGCTTTTTGTACCGAGAGGCATTCATTGCTTGATCCCTCAGTTTTCTTCTTTTCTCCCTTTGAGGGAGTATTTGATTTTTTGACCCTATAGTCCATTTCAATTTGTAGGACTTGTGGGGCATGTTTGTCGACATCCGTATTCAGTTTTTGTAATTCTGAAATGAGACTATCACGAGTTTGTGGAGACATTCGCAATAAGTCAAGGATGTGCAGACGTGCAGGTATGTGTTTGAAGTGCTCAATCAAGTCGTACTTGAAAGCCTCCTTCGGGCCTGCATTTTCATTATTATTGCAACTTGGGGCGTTTACAACTTGCTTTGCCGAAGGATTTACATAAGAAGAAGAGGGTTGATTGTAATTTTTATGGTAATCCCGGCCAGAACGGGTACCTCTTCCAACTTCAAGAGCCTCTAGAGAAGGGTCTTCTTTTGGAAGATCGTTCTCAGAATCAAGGGGTTGATCCTTTGCTGAAGACGTCTCTGTAACAGTATTGGCGTCTTCAGTGATTGTGTTGCACGTAGCAATTTCAGGGAACAAGTCCTGAACAGCAGCCGACAACTTTTCTTTATTAGCCCAGACATCACCCGTGTGATCGGGTATCTGGGTCCAATTGACTGAGTTTTCATTGAAGGAGATTTCATTGGCAGAAGTTTCTTCAAGATGATCAATCGGGATAGGCTTGAGTTCTGATGTCACAGCTTCAGGAGACAAGGGCTGAGAGGATGTTATCTCAGTGGAAGTCACGTGAGAGGATATAGCTCCGGAAGCTACGCTACCGGTTGGGGAGTGCGTGTCTTCGGAAGCTTCAGAGGCACTGTCATCCTGAGCTATTTCATTGCAGGTTATCCTGACAGGAGATGCCCCCAGTGTAGACTGTTGGGAATCGGACTCATCCTCAGATGTGAGAGGATCATCGATCCAACTGTTTTCTCCATTTTCAGGAGTTAAGGGAGTAAGTTCCTGCTGATTTTCAGGGACTTCCGGCTCTGGATCTTGACGAAGATTGATGCGATCCTGCTCCTGCTCTATGGCAAGATGTTGTAAGATTCTTGCATATTCTTCAAGACCAGGCATGGGAGCCAAAGCTTCTTCGTCATTTGCTCCTTGTGGTTCGCCCATGTTGAGTTCCACTGAAGCATTTCTGGTGCTGGATCGACAGCGTTTTCTTGAACAGAGCCCTGGTCTTCTTCATCATCAGACCAAGATCCTTGTGGCTGTAATGGGTTATACCAGATTACTGGCATAAGATGAGACTCGGGAATCCATTCCTCGTCGGAGAGGTATTCTCCTGTTTCAAGGGATTCTTCCCACTCATCGATATCACTGGCAGTGTCACTGGACTCGTATCCGTTCATGGAGACACCAACTACCGAGTTGCAAGAGTATGATGCCCCCTGCACAGTTTCATTTTTGTATAGAGGTGGCATGAAATCATCAAGAGTGAATTTTCTTACCGCCTTGGAGGTTTTGGGAAGAGATTCTTCCGTCGTCCCTAGTGAAGCAGTGGAAGAAGTTTCTGCTTTTTCAAGGACTTCTTGTTTTGGTTGAGACTTCTGCTGCGGTTTGAGCTTGCGGAGTTGTCTCTTGGCTTGCCTTCGCTGCTGAGCGGTCGGCTTTGTTTTGACGATCTCCCAATTTTCATCATCTAGGAGATCGGGATGCACCCATATAGGCTGTCCATCTGATGTTGGATAGGGAACCAATTCTTAGGACGCTTGAGCCATTTTAATCACCTTGGATGAAGTAGTGGTCTTCTCCTTCGATGACTTTGAAGTTTGCCGACATGACACCATGTTGACAGAGGCGGGGCCATAGTTTTTATCAAAAGTTATGACTCCATTTTTCCACATCTCATTGATCTTCTCTCTCACAACGAAGCATTGATTGAGAGGATGTGAGATCATCTGACGGTATGGACAGTATCGGGGATCATTGGTTTTGCCAACTTCTCCCGGTTTTTTGGGCTCTGGCAAAATGAGTTTGCCATTTGCTAGGAGAGCCTCAAAGATTTCTTCAACATCTTCATCAAACGGATATTTCTTTTCTACACGTTCTTTGAAGGCATCAGAGAGTTCAGGTTTTTTGGGCTCTGGCAAAATGAGTTTGCCTTTTACCTGCAGCTTTGTTTTCAGGTTTCTTCGGCTACTGAGGAGCTGACTTAGTCTGCACATTGAGAACCTCCTTTTTCTTTGGTTTTGAGGTTGTAACAGCCGTCGGCTCTTTCTTTGATGATTTCTGACTGTTGAGGTCTTTGATCACCATTTCAGCTTCCATGGAGGCTTCGAGGAGTTCCCCCAGGTTCTTTGATTTATTACCGATAATCATGGAGCGGATTTTTCCTCTCATATTGTTACGGTAGATGTCGACTAGCGACGCTTGTGGCAGTACATCTGAGCATTTGTACGCCATTGCCTTCCATTTGTGAATGAAGTCGTATGTTGACTCATTCTCTCCCTGTTTTAGGCTGCAGAGTTGAGCCATAGTAACAGGATGATCCTCACCTTGGAAGTGGGTCAGGAAGCGTGTCTCCAGCATAGCCCAGTTCTGAATGGAGTTCTCCGGCAGAGTGGAGTACCAATCAAAGGATGTACCTTTTAGGGTACTTGCAAAGAGGTGAATCTTGAGGGCATCTTGATCCGCAATAGCTCCCGTTCGGATCTTGAAGTGGATGACGTGCTGTCTGGCTGAACCTTTCCCAGTATATGTCTGGAGAGTAGGTTGTTTGAATTTTGCAGGGAACGGAACTGAGTCCATCCATAAAGGGTAGGGTGGCTTGATCCCATGTTCCTTCAATGTATCCTCTTCTTTTACTTTTGCGAGAATATCGTCCACGTCCTTTTTTGATAAGGGCGCATGACTCATTGTTTTCTGCATTGCCCTCATCATCTTCATGATTCGGAGGAGTTTCGTTGTTAGGTGGCGGACGCTGTAAAGTGAGAATGAGGTTTTCCATCAAAGCCTCAATTTTCTGTTGTCCTTGCTCCAACTGCTGGATGCGTGTGGTTACATCGTCATGCTGTGGAGGCGGCTCAGAACTTGTAGCCAAGATGTTCATCCCTCGGGATTCGAACGAAGAAATCGTCCTGGTAACTGAGCTAGGGCTCATTCTTCTGGATGAAGGATCTAAAGAGTGGTTACTCCGGTGTCCTTGGCTTGGAGGAGTGGAAGATTCCTCCAAATGTGTTCGTGTCTGAGAGAAGCTGCGAGTCACTGGACGTCTAACACTGATTTTGGTTGCTGACTTCCGGCGTTTTCTGGTTTTGCCAACCATATGAACAGCAACGAATTGGTCAAGTCTTTCTTTTTCGACCCATTTGTTTGAGACGTGGAGAGTAGAACGCTGGGTTCTTTGTTTCTCGATTCTCTTTTGTCGATATGCAGTGCGGCGACGCATACAACGAGTAATTTGAGCCTCAGTCAGCTCTGGCTGGGCTCTGGCGATGAAGGATGTAGTCCCTCGTGCGCAGCAGCCGAGTTTGTTTTCTTTGAAGCTTGGCAAGGACAGAATCTGGACGCGGTCCTTTGTCTGTCGCAGTGAAGACTTGAATTTTGTGAGCTCAGCCCCTGTTGAGATGAAGGGTCGACTCACGGGAGTGCAGGCTTCAGCATGTTTTTGCATAGGCCTAACGATGCAGGATTTGATTTTGGGCTTGTAGGAGCAAGCCGGCTCATGATGATTTTGTTTGTTTTTTAGGTGGAGGGTAGGTTTCTCCTCTTTCATGTAAGAGAGAGGGTAGAACCAATTCTCCTTGAGAGGGGCCAGGTATGATGGCTTTGTAGATGTTCGGGACCTCCGTTGCTTTGGTGAAGATCTCGAGGACCAAGTTTTGGGGTAAACATGGTTTCTTGTGGGTTGAGGCTTCGTGGGAACGCCACGAGCTTCAGGCTTCTTGGTGTTCGCCCTTGGTGCCATTTTAGTGACACGTAGCGGGGCGGTTTTCTGCTTCTTAGCAGGTACAGTGTCTTCTGCGGGAAGTGGGAATGGTCCCAGCGATCCGAAGACGATGATCCGGGGAGTTGAAGTTGACCCAGTGTTTGGAGAGTTGTCGAGGGAGATGACGCTTCGGCAACTGGTAGGGCGCTTATGCTTGTTTTATTTGTCTTGCAGCATAAACTGGTACTTGTTCTCATCGAAAGTGATGGTCAATGAAGCTGCCATTGTTAGTTTTGGAAAACTTCTGAAACAAGACCAAATCCATTAGTAATCACAAGAATATGGTGATCGTAAATGGAGAATAACTATGGTTTTGTCTTTTCAAATCACTTGAGGGGACATGGCCCAACCCAAGGACGATGAAGAAGGCAAAAAGCCATAGAGGATACAATTGTTCTAAAATGCAAGTATGGTAGGCTCAGAGTGAGCGTTCCAGTGACTGCTAGAAGCAATTGTAGACCTTAATTCAAATTACTGAGAAGCAAGGCTCACTCGAGGTAATATGATATAAGGTTGGAGATACAAATGTGTCGGTCGCGAATACAGTAGACCCTAAAGGGCGTACTAGCACCGCTAGGCACAGATGTTGCAAATCGCATCCTTGGGAATGACACGAGATGGGATTTTTTTTTAAAGGTCAAAATTTGGATTCATAAAGGAGAGCAAATGGTGTTCCAATCCGAACAAAGGCTCAACATTTCTGCGAGCGCTAAATTCAGAAGGGAAGGAACCAGAATTTCTCGGATGTGAATCCAATAATGACGGAAGTTTTTTTTTTTTTTTTGAAGGGTCAAGATTGAACTCATCAAAGAGAGCAAATGGTGTTCCGTTTCGAACAAAGGCTCAACATTTCTGCGAGCACTAAATTCGAAAGGGAGGGAACCAAGATTTCCCAACTCTGAATTCAAAGTGATAGAAGAAATTTTTTTTTTTTTTTTGGAAGGTCAAGATTGAATTCATCGAAGAGAGCAAATGGAGTTCCAATCCGAACAAAGGCTCAACATTTCTGCGAGCGCTAAATCTAAAAGGGAAAGAACCAAGATTTCTCAACTCTGAATTCAAACCGACAGAAGTCTTTTTTTTTGTTTTTTTTTTTAAAAAAAAGATTTTTTTTTTGGAATTTTTTTTTTTTGAAAGGTGCACATAGATTTCAAATTCGATCTTATGAAACCTTAGTAGATAGATCAGCCCCCAGGTAAGGGTAGGATTACTTAATGAACCCGTTTGGAGGACCCTTGCCTTGAACAGTCTAGCTGTCTCCACACTCTGGACAAGGCTTTTCTTAAATCCACTTTGGTCAAAGAACGCAACTGGTGGAACCTTAGTGTTTTTTTTTTTTTTTTTTGAAAGATTTTTTAATGAACTCATCAAAGAGAGCGAATGGTGTTCCAATCCGAACAAAGGCTCAACATTTCTGCGAGCGCTAAATCTGTAAGGGAAGGAACCAAGGTTTCTCAAATTTGAATGCAAAAGAGAGAAAACTAATTTTTTTTTTAAATTATAATTTTTTTTTTTGAAGTCCCAGTTGGACTCATCAAGGAGAAAAGATGGCCCAATCCCCGATATGAACGATAGCTGCGAACATTTCTGTGAGCTATCAAGTTCAAAGAGGAGAGGATCAAAATTTCTCAAAGTTGAATCTTGAGAAAGAGAGATCATTTTTTTTTTTTTAAAGAATTTGAAATGAAGTTTTTTTTTTTGAAATCCCAATTGGACTCATCAAAGAGAAAAGATGGCCCAATCCCCGATATGAACGATAGCTGCGAACATTTCTGTGAGCTATCAAGTTCGAAGAGGGAAGGATCAAAATTTCTCAAAGTTGAGTTTAAGAAAAGAAATCAGATTTGTTTTTTTTTTTTTTTTTTTTGAAGTGAGAAAGAACAATTGAAATCCCATCTCATGTTTTGTTTTTGAGATGCAAAATGCAACATAGGGCACCAACTAGAAAGGAGCCAAGTGATCGAAGCATCACGTTCTTAAGTCAACGTGTCCCACCGGGTGTGCCAACTTGATGGACCAGAAAAAAGGGGGAATCTTCCGTCCTCTCCCTCCGCACACCGGGGCCTGACCTGGGTCTCGGCGGAGGAAGGAAGATCTCGAGAATCAACATTTTTGTACGGGTATGCCAGATTTACTTTCTGCTTGGAATTTGGAATGGTGATAATCCGGAGATTCACCTTCACAAGTGGAAAGGAAATCAATCCTTTTTTCTAACTTTTCAAATTGCATTAATATTAAGAAAAGAGACAAGTTTGTTTTTTAGAATGCCGTAGGAGGCGTTTTTGTTTGTTTGCCGTAAAAGGCGATTTTACAAGACTCATCAAATATGAAAGACAAGAATTTTGATTTCTTTTATCTCTTTAAGAAATACAAACTACAATAGAAAAGTAAGAAGAGGGATCTAACTTCTCAGGAGATTGTGGGGACACGTTGAGATCGACGGTCGCAAGTCATGTATGGACTTCGCCATCGTCCTTCAAATGAGAACATGTGATGCTTTGATTCTTTGGCTTGTCTCCTAACCTCAGTTTTTTTAAGGACAAGGATCAAGAGAATGTCCTATATCCAATGAAAAACCGAGTAAACGGGCTGAAAAGCTGCGCTTAGACCATGTTGGAGAAGGAGGTGACCTTGGGGGGGTGGCCCCCCAAGCGACATTGATCACCTTGTGGTGTTCTTTGCAGCAGAGCAGCAGGACTTCGTCTGGATTTCTTTGGGAGAAGTACAGAATTTCAAGTCGATAGATGTCGATGATCCTCTCTCTCTTGGAAATGGATCTCCTTTTATAAGCTTTTGGTAGCCATGGGGTGGTTATGGGCATTGATAGCCATGATGAGAGCATTGATGAGGAGTTACAAGTTGATTTTGTAACTCCTTTTTCATGCCTTTTGAGATTCTTCTTGCGATCATCACAAGTGGATCCACACATTGTTTGATGTCGGATTGCGATGCAATTTCAGACTTTGATTGATGTTGGCGGGCCGGAGACATCTGTCTTGTCGATTTCACGATCGGTCGGACAGAAAGTGCACTTTCTTGGTCAACCAGTTGGCAATCTTGAGGCGATCAGTGAAGATTTCATGCTTTTGACGGCAGATCTGAGATGTCGACGAAGATCAGTAGTTTTCAACCATCAAAATTTGGATTTTCCGAAAATCACAGAGGCCGGAACACCCGAAATGCGAAAACCATCGAAAAATGGTCAATTTGGTGCAAGATCCGGCGACCCGGATTTGCAGGGTCGCCGGGCGACCATGCACCCAGGGTCGCCGGCGACCCTGGGCCAGGGTCACCGGCGACCTTAGGGTCTTTTGCCCTTTGGTCGCCGAGCTTCGTTTTCGGCCGATTTTCCGTCTTTTTCGTTTCTTTTTTCTTCTGTATTTTTCTTGACATTTTTCCTCAATTATTAACTATATTTTCTTGGAGAAAAATTGACGAGAACCCGCACGAAATCGGAGCACAAAGTTTCCCTTTTTTGGGAAAGCCGAAGACTTTGTAGCCGATTTTCCGTCAAGCGTCGAAACTAGGTCAAACGATGTCGGAATGACCTGAAAATTGAGGTGAAGCTTCTTGAGCAGTGGATAGGACCAACCATGGGCTTTTATTTGAGTTTTGAAGCCGTTTGGGGTCCCATCGATGCTTCACTTGATTTTGCTGCGGGGAAAATGCCGAGCTTTGATATGTGGTCAAACGATGTCCGATTGACCTGAAATTTGACGGGGAGCCTATTGGAGTCATTTTGAGACGTTCCATGGGCTCCGTTTTGGATGTCATGGTCCCGAGTTGCTCCGCCGCCGATAGGCTTGATTTTCTCTCGGAGCATCGAAACCTGGTCAAACGTTGTCGGAATGACCTGAAATTCGACGTGCAGCCTTTTGGAAGCATGTTGAAGCCACTCATGTATTTTGTTTGATGAGTGATGGCTTCGGTGGTTCCCGCCACCATGAGGCTTGATTTTGCTGCTCGAGCATTGATGGAGGGTCAAACGTTGTCAGTTTGAGTTGAAATTTGGCATGGAGCCCTTTGGAGACATTCTGGAGTCATCCGTAGGCTCTGATCAAAGTTTTGGTGTCTTTGATGATGTCGCCGCCGGGAGCGCTTGTTTAGCTGTCGGAGCAGTGAAGTTAGGCCAAACGCTATCGAAATGGCCCGAAACCTCAGGTGTACCCCTCTTTTGGCTGTTTTGAAGGATCTCTCAGTTTTTGTCTGATTCTGAAACGATCTGATGCTTGAAGTAGCCTTGCCTGTTTTGTAGCAGGATGCAGCTTCACGAGGCTTCTTGATGTGGAGGAGACATAGTGACTTTTTTGGTGTCAACATCAAGAATATGAGCAATGGCAGATTCTCTAGGAAGAACTTCCTCGTGTTGCAGATGGGTCGCAACGTTTTGCCGCATTTTATGGAAAGATGTTAAAGAAGCGTGGCCTGGAAGCTTTAGAGGCTAAGGCTAAGAGTTTCCTTGGGGAGTTAAATCTTTGGTTGAAGATCATGCTAGACTAAGCTCCTGATTTTTGTAACAAACTCTTTTCTTCTTTGTTTTAGTACCTCCATGTAGAAACATCTTTGGTACTCTATGTACCTTTCACTTAAATTCCTTTTTTTATGAAAATAAGCAAAAGTTGGATGAGAATGTTTGGTTGATCAAAAGGTTGTTATTTTGTGAAAAAATTTTATCAAAGGATTTTTTTGGCATGAGAGCCAGATTTTGTGGCAAAAAGCCAGGTTTTGATGGCATGAAAGCCGAACTTAGAGATAGCATGAAAGCCGAATTTTGAAATGGCATGAAAGCCGGATTTTGTGACGTAAAAGCCAAAATTTGAGATGATGGCGTGAGATTCAAAATTTTGTGGCATGGAAGCCGATTTATTATTTTTTTTTGTGGCATGGAAGCTGAAATTTGTTTTTGGCATCGGAGTCGAAATTTATTTTTGGCATGGAATCCAGATTTTGTGTTTTCTGTTTGTTGGCGTGAAAGCCAGATTTTTTAAAAACCAGGTTTTGTTTTGTTGGCGTGGAAGCCAAATTTTTTATTTTTTTCGAGTAAAAGCCGGGTTTTTGGAATTTATAGCCAATTTTGTGGCGTTAATAGCCGATTTTGTGGCATTGAGAGTCGTTTCTTTGGCATTTATAGCCGATTTTGGTGTGAGAATCGGTTTTTTGGCATTTATAGCCGATTTTTGCTTAAAAGCCTATTTTTTGGCATTGATAGCCGGTTTTTTGTTTTCAAAAATGCAAGTATCGACTAAAAGTTGCCTCCCTGCTGAATGGTATTGCAAGTATCAGAGGAATGTCGCCTTCTTGCTCATTCGGTTGCGAGTATCGATAGAATGTTGCCTCCTTGCGGATTGGGATGCAAGTATCGACTAGCGTCGCTTCTTTGCTTTTCAAAAAAATTTGTTATGTGGGTACTGACTTGGTGTCGTTTCCCCACGATTTTTGAAATTTGCGGTTTTCTCGAACCGTTTGAAATTTGGGTTGTGGATATCAACTAGAATGTTGCATCTCCACGATTTGAGGTTTTTTCGAACCTTTAAAATTTTGGTTGTGGATATCAACTGGAATGTTGCATCTCCACGATTTGAGGTTTTTTCGAACCTTTGTAATTTGGGTTGTGGAAATCAACTGGAATGTTGCGTCTCCACGATTTTTTGAAATTTTGGAAGTATCGACGAGGTGTCGCTTCCTTACGATTTTGAGGTTTTGGAAGTATCGAATGGGGGTTTGTATCCTTCCGATTTTTGGGTTTTGTGAGTATCGACTGAGTGTCGCTTCCCCGCGGTTTTTTTTTTTTTTTTTTGAAAAACCATTTTTTTTAAAGACATGAGGGTTATAAATTTTGATTCAAAACCATCTTTTGTGGTAAAAGCTAGGGCAGACTAGGGTGGAAATCCCTAAGTCCTTATTTTTTTTTCAAACCATGAATTTTGGGTTCAAGGATCAAAAATTTTGGTCAAGTTCGGGAAAAAGCTCCTAAACTTGGATTTTTGGATTTTTTTTTTTTTGAACAATGAAACTATGCAGGTAAGCATTGTTTTGAGAGGGTTTTTTTTTTTTTTTTTTAGAAATTTCAACGTAAAGATGAAAATTCTGAAAGGAGTGGGTTTGGCCCGTGTAGGCGTCGCTCTGACCTGATGTAGGAAGTCTTCAAGGGTAGTACTGCTTCAAGAACTTGTCGTTGATGGGCAGCATACATCTATCTTCCTCCATGTTTAGAAGAGTGCATGTGCATTTGGAGAAGACTTTGTCGATGACGAAGGGTCCCTTCCATTTTGGTTCGAACTTGCCTCTAAATTTGTGGGCAAAAACAATTAGTCTTTTTACTGTAAGAACCAAGTCTCCCTTTTTTTAGGCGCGTTGCCTGACATTTTTATCGAAAGATCCTGTCATGCGTGCTTGGTAAAGATCAATGCTTTGTAGAGCTTCGAGCCGTCTCTCATCGAGATTATCCAGCTCTTGGAGTCTCAATTTGACATTGCTTTCTTGCGTCATGTCATTTTGCAAAGATACCCTTAAGGAAGGAATTTGTACTTCCAAAGGGACAACAGCTTCGTATCCATAGACCAATGAGAATGGTGTGCTATGGGTTGGTCCTCGAATTGTAGTTCGATAGGCCCATAAAGCTTCTGGTAGTTTGTCGCCCCAGTCTCTTTTGTGATTAGAGACCATTTTCTTGAGAATTTTGCAGAGTGTCTCGTTGAAAGCTTTTGCTAGTCCATTCGCTGCCGAATTATATGGTTTCGAAGGACAACTTTAGATTTTGTACTTGTCGCAGAATCTGTGATCCCGGAATTGTGGTTCGTTATCATGGATGAATCTTTTAGGTATGCCAAAGCGATAAATAATGTTGGTGTGCAAGAACTGAAGGGCTGATGAGGTCTTCATTTACTAAGCGCAAATGCTTCTGACCACTTGGAGAAATAATTCGTAGCGGCGAAGATGAAGCGATGACCTTTGCTTGATGGGGGAGAGATAGAACCTATGATGTCCATACCCCAGGCTTTAAAAGGCCATGAGATCATTATAGGATATAGCCATTCTGGAGGCATGTGGACATAATCTCCATGAACTTGGCATTGTTGGCAGCGCTTAGCAAATTGCATTGCGTCAGCTACCATGGTAGGCCAATAATGACCTAACATTTTTATCTGATCGTAGAGCTTAGGACCAGCTTGATGGGCTCCACAAAGACCATCATGTACTTCTTTGAGAGTTTCCTCAACCTCTTGTTGGGACAAGCGACGTAGAAGTACTCCATTGTAGGATTTTTTGTAGAGTGTTTTTTAAGGAATATCCAAGCTTTCCATTCACCATCTTTCGAAATATGAGTTTCTTCTTTCTTCTTTGAGAATTTCCAAGATTTCCAACTCCACCAAGATGTCAAGATATGTGGGCCCACCATGAAGGGTGTCTCGCCTTTGATATCTGTCAAGTTTCACCAATGCAGGTCCCACTCTTGATTTCTTCAACATAAATAAAATTAAATAATCTCAATAATGATCAAGTGTGAGGAATCTTGATGGACTACGTATGGGACCCTACATGCCTACTTAATACACCAAAAATACCCAACTTTCCAAAAATAACACATGGTTTCAAAACTAACAGATATGCATTAGTGAAGCTAAAACACTAATTTTGAGTGATGAATGAGATGAAAATCCCTAATTTCACAAAAGTCATGTAATGTAATAGATTATGACCAAGATTCCAACTTTGATGCTCAAATGCATGAAATCATGAAACTAAGTGTAATTCTATGCAATTAACCTAATTAAGTCCACAAATGCATATAAAATGATGAATGAAAGCTACAATTTTGTGGACTTATCACCCGATACACCACCGACTAGTGGGGGATGCTATAATTTGGGTCCGAATGACAAAGGTAAAGCCATTTTAGTAGAAGATTGGGAAGACTCCACGGCATCCGAAAGCGAGACTTGCGAGGAAATCTTCGGCACTTGGAAAGAGCTCCATTCACTAGAAAAAGTAAACAATATAGACCACGCTATCAATTAATGGTTCTAGACTTTGTCGTGCAACATGTTGAGTGTGAGCGAGTCGAATCATTTACCAAAAAAAAAAAAAAAGGACGTTTGCCGAAATCCAAGGAAGTTGTGAAACATGCGAGGTCGAAGATCCTACCAGTAAAGAATTGGCATATTGGCCCATTGCCTGGTCCATTGGCGAGAAAATCCCTCTCAAGAAGACTGCAAAATTTGGGAGGTTGATGACCTCAATGATCACGAAGTGGTATACCGCCCCACCAGCTGGCCGTGCCAGTAGGGAGAATCCTCCTCGGTAGATAGCCCATCTTCGACCCCACCTGTACCATATCATTCCAAAAATCCCAAAAACCCAAAAAGATTAGAAAATAGAGAACCCAGAAACATAGGAACCGTAGGAGTAGAAAACTTTGATCATCATCAACACATGGGCAATCTAAGGCGATGGAAGATACCCCCGGTAGAGCGGTCACGATTAGAAGAAATT
The DNA here is from genome assembly GCA_028538565.1 of Umbellularia californica. NCBI lineage: Eukaryota > Viridiplantae > Streptophyta > Magnoliopsida > Laurales > Lauraceae > Umbellularia > Umbellularia californica. Next base: position 32,775,294 of record JAPQWN010000006.1, read on the forward strand.
ATGACCAACATTGATAAGTTAGGATGCGAATCTCTGCCTGTCGTTCCAGAACCTGATCCCTCTACACAACATGCAGACATCAACGATAGAATGGGTGTTTACAAATTAGTGGACGCCGAAGAAGGGGATGACGCAGTTTCTGAAGAATTTAGGAGGGTAGTTAAGAAGTTTGATGAAGAGACACAAGCAGCTGTTGAAAAGACGAAAGAGATAAACTTAGGAACAGAGGAGAGGCCCAAGCAGGTCCAAATTAGTGTGTTCCTAGAGCCTGACAATGAGAGTAAAATCCTTGAGGTCCTAAGGGAATATCAGGACATATTCACAACGGATTATAACGATATGCCCAAACTTGCGCCTGACCTGGTGGAGCACAGGATCCTATTAGAAGAACGTTGAGAAGGATGCTTCCCAATGTTACATTGAAAGTAAAAGAGGAGGTTGACAAACTTCATCAAGCTAAATTCATCAGGGTCGTATTATTTCCTTAATGGGTCGCCAACATAGTCCCAGTAAAGAAGAAAGATGGACACATTCGAGTCTATATCGATTTTTGAAATTTGAATAAGGCGTCTCCCTAAGACGATTTCCCCTTAACTCACATTGACGTGTTTTTTGATAATACAGCAAGGCACGCCATGCTATCATTCATGGACAGTTATTCGGGGTACAACCAAATCAGGCTATCACCAGAAGATTAGGAGAAAACCTCATTCACCACACCCTGGGGGACTTGCTGTTATGTTGTTATGCCCTTTGGCTTAAAAAATGTTGGCACCACTTATCAAAGGGCCATGATGGCGATATTTAACGATATGAAACATGATTGTGTGGAGGTTTACGCAGATGACATTCTAATCAAATCTAAAAACCGGGAGGACCATGTCATAGCTCTTAGGAAAGCCTTCAACGATCTAGGGATACCCAACTGAAGATGAATTTGAAGAAATGCATGTTTTGGGTATCCTCTAGCAAACTCCTAGGCTTTATGGTAAGCAATCGGGGAATCGAAATTGATCCTTCTAAGGTAAAGGCCATCCTTGAAATGTCGCCCCCGAAGAACCTCAAAGAGCTGAAAAGCCTCATAGGACGGTTACAATTCATCAGAAGATTCATCTCGCAACATTTGCAAAGATGTAGGCCGTTCTACAAATTACTAAAAAGAGGAGTAGAATACCACTGGGACAACAACTGCCAAAAGGCATTCAAAGATCTGAAGAAATATCTGTTGAGTCTTCCCGTTCTAAAGCCCCCACCCCCCACCCCACACGAAAGATAAACCTCTCAATTTATACGTGTTAACGACAGAATCCGCAATACGCGTAGTCCTGGGTCAACATGATGAGACCGGCCGAAAAGAGAACACAATTTATTAGCTGAGCAAATCTCTCTTACCCTATGAAAGGAAATACTCCCTAATGGAAAGAACATGCTTAGCCATAGTTTGGGCAGCCCAGAAATTGAGACATTACTTTCTAGCCTATCAGGTTAACTCTTAGGCAGGATGGACCCTTTGAAGTACATTTTTGAAAAATCCGTTACTTCGGGAAGAGTCGAGCAATGGCAAATTCTCTTGGCAGAATTTGACATAACCTATGATACCCAGAAGTCCATAAAAGGACAAGCTATCGCTAAGCATCTGGCGCACCTCCCTCTGCCCCAGTACGAGCTGATCAGAACTAATTTCCCTGACGAAAGCATTTTGTTTACAGGCATTGAAGAGGCTAAGGATGATGATTTATGGCCATGTACTTTGATGGGGCCGTGAAGCAAAACGAAAAAGGAGTCAGGGTAGTGTTACTTTCCCCGGAAAGAGTTGTCATCCCAAAGGCCTACAAAATCGGATTTCCAGCAACCAATAATATGATGGAATATGAAGCTCTGTTAACAGGACTGAGAAAAGCCCAAGCCCTAGGTGCTAAGAAACTAAGAGTCTTCGGTGATTCTAAAGTTGTTATTTCCCAAATAGCCGAAGAATGGAAGTTTAATGCCCCAAGCTTGCACATTACCATGAGAAAGCAAAAGAACTAATCTATGACTTCAAGAAGATTTCCTTTCTCTACATCCTTCGAGCCTTGAATCGGTTGGCTAACTCATTAGCAATCTTAGCTTTGATCATAGAAATTCTCGATGACAAAGATTCAGAAGAATTCCTGATTAGAAGGCTAGATTCTCCGTCCGTCAAATCAATAGACCTGACCAAAGGGAACCCTGCAGAAGTTCTGCTGAAAGTTTCAAAAGATAGGACTAAAAAAGTCAAGACCAAAGAGTTCGATCAGGAAAAAGATTTTAAGCCCGAAGAAGGAGCCCTAGCTCACATACAACATGACGATGACCTGGTAGATGATCACCCGTGGTACTACAATGTCTGGAATTACCTGCGTGACGGCTACATCCCCGAGTATGCCACCTAATCGGATAAAAGAGCGTTAAAAGAGATGGTTCAGAGATATTTCAGTCGCAGGGCTATTGTACCGTAGATCATTCAGTGGAGTTCTCCTAGGATGTGTAACAATAGAAGAAGGGCAAGAGAGAGTTAAAGAAGCACATTTAGGAAAGTGTGGAGGACACGTCAACAGCCAGATGTTAGCCAAGAAGATCATCTGTTTAGGTTATTACTGGCCTTCCCTAGAATCGGATTCAGCCAATCATGTTAGAAAAAGCAAAGAATGCCAGCTGCACGCCGACCTAATTCATGCCCCCACATCATCCGTTCACCCTCCCATTGCTCCATGGCCTTTCTCGACCTGGGCTTTTGATATCATAGGACCCATGGCCTCTACTTTAAAGAACACACAAAATAAGGCATTCATATTAATAGCCACGGAATACACACTACATGGGTAGAAGCAGAGGCATATGTCAATATTAAGGCTACCTCCGTGGTCAAATTCATTAAAAAAGAATATAATAGCCAGGTTTGGCATCCCCAAGGCTTTCATAATAGATAATGGTCCCCAATTTATATCTCAACAAATGAACGAGTTGTGCATAAAATATAATATAAAACAGCATCATTCAAGCCCATATTATCCCCAAGTAAATGGTCAAGCCGAAGCAACCAACAAGGCCTTACTGAAGATCATCAAAAAGACTATGCAAACCACCAAAGGTAGTGATTGGCCAAACCGTTTGGTCAAAGCATTGTGGACGTACCGGACTTCAATAAGAACTCCTATAGGAGAAAACCCATACTCTCTGACCTACAGAATGGAAGCAGTCCTCCCCCTCGAAGTCCTACATCCATCACTGTGCATTCAGCTAAATGAAGATATGACAGAAGACCAGAGGAGAGAAGTGTTGCTACTTGAGCTAGACCTACTCAACAAGAAAAGAATGAAAGCAGAAGAGCATGCACGAGTATACCAGAAGCGAATCGCCAAAGCCTATGACAAACATGTTAAAGAAAGAAAAGTTCAAAGTTGGCGACTTCTTACTGAAACGCCCAATTGGGAAGGCCCTTATGTAATTAAAGAAGTATATTCTGGAAATGCATATAGACTAGTAAATGAAGAGGGGGGAAGAGCTCCCCGATCCAAGGAACACTATGTACCTGAAAAGGTTCACAGTATGACCCTTCCCTACTTCCTACAGAATATGACCCTCCCTGCCCCTTGGCATAGTTGTAAAAATGTCATAGGAGGACCGAAGAGATGCACTCTAATCAAACTGGAACTCGAACACACACCAACACTTAAAAATACACAAATAGGTGAGTCTGCCCCCACACAAATTCCACATGGTTAAATCCATTCAATGTGAAGGTTTATAAGTGAGTTCGCCCATGTCATAAAAGCTTTTCGACTATCTGCTATAAAAAAAAGGAGACACGAAAAGAGAGAAGAGAAGCCTCGGTGGAGTCGCAAGAAGTATGGGTATGCTCCTCATGGCTAATGCTTCAAAAGCCCTTACCCCAGGATCCCCTTTCCTTTCGACCCCTCACACAAACAGTGAGCATGCTCCCTACGCTATGTGCCTATAAGCTGCCCAAAAAAAAAAGTAGGAGAATATATATTAGAACTAGGCTTGCTGGAATGACACGGGTCCTCATCAAACAGAAGGTGGTCAACAACCAAAACACTAAGGAAGCACGGCGACTCAACGCCCCGTACACAAACACTACTTACCAAATGAGCCTCGGGGGCGGTCAAGTACTTTCCAAAGTTCAGCCGAAAAGACTAAGCAGCTACAAAAGGGGGCTTGTGAGGGTGACCTCCAAAGGATAGTTAGGGAAGATTACGTCACCACCAAAGTGACAATCACGGATCAAGAGGCTAATCCACCTTCACATTCTTGCCCACATCTAGAGTGAACACTAGCCTTATGCTAGGGCATTTATATATATCTATATATTTGTGAATATATGTTTATCTCACACGGCTTCCTAATCTAGGTCCTCATCGCATACACGATTGCCACAAGCACTCACTAGCCTGAACACACTCACCTCATGCATGTTTTTGTTATTAATAGTTTTTGGTTGAATGTAGGAAAGACATAGTCCCTAAGGTACGAATTTCATCTTGTTATTCTCGAAGCTTGAATGCCGAAATGGTCCCTGACATTGTTACCGAGAAAGAAAAATGCTACCTTAGCCAAACTATGCAGGGGAGCTATAAATATTAAATTAACAAGTTTGTTTTGAGACCTTGCAGGGAGACCAACCCCGATCACATCAAAAACATCCGACAAGCTGGGGCTTTTTTTTACGGGTATTGTTTTGTGTACAACTCCTCATGATTTGAAAGGAATAAAGTGATGATAACCAAACTTGGGAGATATAAATTATGTTTGTTATGATATCCTGTGATGAATTTGATTATAAACATATCTCTTGCACACCCTATTATGATATCATATGTTGAGCAATTTGAAAACGCAATTATCTTGAGCTTCTGCCTTTATACTTATAGTTGATATTATGAATGCTTTAAAACATAGAATTGCTCAAGCCACAAATGTCACACACCCAGGCAATCCCTGTTATTTGAAAACCTCAAATCTATATTGCTTATCCAGGTCAAAGTTGATATAAGGTTATATTCATTTGGTCTATTATATAAATACAATAAGTCTATGGAGCCTGAATGGGTTGCCCGAATTCCAGCCCGATCCGAGCTGGATGTCTAGCTGGACCTAAAAGCCCACCAGAATTTTTGAAGCGCCCGCTGAATCCTTTTGATTGTTTTCGTTCTTGTCTTGAGAATAACAAAATATGCCCTAGACACCGTCCAGCTCTCTCTCTCTCTCTCTCTCTCTCTCTCTCTCTCTCTCTCTCTTTCTCTCCATTGTAGTGCCTCCCTCCCCACGGCTCCGCCTCCATGCACCAGCATCTCTCTCTCCCTCTGACCTTCGCAGCGCTTCCCTCCCTCCTTCACATCAGCGCCTTCCTCGCTCATTGTTGTTTCTGGTGAGGTGCAAGTGGGAAAACGGAAGGGGGAAAGAGGAGGAGAAAGGACGGGAGAGGAGGGAGATTGTAGCAGTGCGCGAGTCCTTCGACACCCAAGTATGTGGGCCCCACATACCTTCTTCTCCTTCCATTTCTTTCATTGTTTTTTTTTTTTTTTCCTTTTGAGACGCAGTTATGAAATAGGGGTTTTGGGGCACGGTTCTAGCTAAGGCCAGCCATTGAGATGGTGACGAGTGGAAGAGTGAGCTTACCTTAGCTAGGGAATGGAAATCCTAGCCCTTGATTTCATTGTGTGTGGCTACACAGTGGGATTCTGAGCCTACACAGTTGGGGGGAAATCCTCTGTTGAAATTTATTGAAACAATTGGGAGAAAATCATCTGTTGAGATTTATTGATTGTTGATAGATGGGAATGATATTTAATCTTCTCTTGAGATTTTCTTGATATCAAATGCAAATTTTCTGTTGAGATTTTCTTGAGTTATCTTGTAGGTTCCATTACTACATCTATCAAATGATTTTTTTTTTTTTTTGAATGATAAGTTAGTTCTTCTATTTCTCAAAGAATATTATACAGAAAAGGAAGTCTCCCAAATGGAAGATGCTTCCAAAGGGGCATACCCCTTTATGTACAAATTGAAAAAAGAAGCGGACTAAATAAGTCAATGAAATAAAATGACCATAGCTATGCAATATCTCCTATATTTTGCCCATACAAATAATCAAGGGCATTCTGATTTTCAAGAATATTACTTGAATTTCTGCTTAACACTTTACTAAACCAAACAGATCATGGGTGTAGAATAAAAAATTGTAGCTGCTCAAATTTTTGAACAAATGCAAGTAATCTTCTTGCTTGAAAGCGCATCTTCCAATCCGAATTTTGAGGGTTGCGAAGAATTTGATGGAGAAATGAATCGGACTCAATAGTGAGGCATGTGATATCTTCTGGGATAACCTGTAAGACTTGATACACATCCATAAAATAAGTCACATCCTGCGTAAGATGACACGCCTTTGGCCTATGTACATCACTCAAAAGAATCCCTACCACTTGATTATTTGTTACCCTCCATCCCTAAGTCATTATGAAGTTCGGTTTAGACCAACGTTCTGAATTGCTTGGAGGAATATTCCAATGATGATCAACTGCATTTGGTAAAGACAAGCCAAGATATAGAAGCCTGCTGCCAACAGTTTGAACAACTTTCTGCACCACAACCTTACTTGAATGTGTTTTACCTCTGAATATCCTTCCATTTCTTTCAGCCCATCTATGCCAAATGAATGCATTGAAAAGTAGTTTTCCAAGAATTTGAAGCCCTTGCTCTCGCTGGTCTAAAGGAAGGAGAATGGAATCCAAAAGTTCAAACTGATCCATACAATTGATTGGCTCTTAATCAAATGAAAATCCTCTGTTGAGATTTATTGATTGTTAATAGCCTTTAATCATCTCTCTATTCTATAGCCCTGAATTAAATGATAATCAACATCTAACAAACTCCATTTTCTTCCATTAACTCTATCCTCATGTACGTTGTTATATCAACAGAGGCCATACTTAGCTGCATGATATGTTTTGAAGATTTTGCTGCCTGACATATTTTGGAAAGTGGCAGAGAGCATCTTCTTGGAGGAGGAAAAATATCTCAATAAGGGAGAATGTTCTCCTACAAGATAACTTAAAATAAATTTTGTCATAGAGTTTGGAATGTTAAGGACTAAATTTAAAATCCTATTATTTTGGTTCTTTAATCTGATTGGGTTTGTGGGTTTCTATCTTTTCTGCTTCAGGCTCTGGCCAATTTATCACTGAAGAAGGCAGAGAAGAAAGATTGCAAAGAAAGAGAGTGAAAAGACACCCCAGGTGTAGATTAGGAAGATGAGACAGAGCCCATTGTGTTTTGCACCTAAATTTGATGGGCTGCACTCCTTCGAGACTCTTGTTTCTCATTAATAAATCACCTTGTATTTTTATTTTTATTTTATTGATTTCATATCTTGATTGGGCAAGAAGAATGTACATTTGAAAATTTCTTTCATGTATGATAATTGAATTCGGCAAAGTTTGATTCTAATATGAGTCAGTTGATGTGAAAGTGAAATCTGATTTATGATTGTTGTGATGTAATCGAAATTAACATTTCCCACATATGTTCGTTAACATTGTCATGTTGGGCGTTTTAAAATTCAAGGAGTCTCTGATGGAACGCGCTCCGAGGCGCCGTGGGGGCGGCTACCGGGGTCGGCGGAACGTGGGAGTCCGTCGGGTCCGGCCCTTTCGCGCCCTGGCGGGCCCTGAAGCGTGCATCAACATTTCTTTTATGTGGGTGTGCCAGATTTTCTATTTTACTTGGAATTGCAAGTGGCAATCCGGAGATCAACTTTCGCAAGTAAAAAGGAAATCAACTTCTTTCAAGTTTTCCATTGCACAAATATTTAAGAAAGAGACATTTTCTTAATTTGCCGTGAAAGGCGATTTTGTTTGGCATTTATAGCCGACTTTGGCGTTTATAGCCGATTTACAATTCTTATCAATAATGAAAGACAAGAGTTGTGATTTTTGTCTCTTTAGAAAAATACAAATTACAATGAAAAGCAAGAAAAGGAAGATCTAACTTTTCAGGAGATTGTGGGGGACTCGTTCAGATTGACGGTCGCAAGCCATGTATGGGCTTCGCCATCATCCATGCAGATGAGAACAGAAGATGCTCTTGATTCGCTTGGCTTGGCTATAACCTCAGGTTTTTAGAGGACAAAGACCAAGAGAAGGTCCTATGTCCAATAAAAAGCTAAGTAGACGGGCTGAAAAGCCACGTCTAAGCCATTGGAGGCAGCAGGAGAAGGCAAGGACCTTGGGGGGGGTGCCCCCCAAGGGACTTTTGTCACCTTGTAGTGGTGGCCGGTGCAGAACTTCAGCAGAGTTTTTCTCTCTTTTTCTTTCTCTCAGATCTCTTTCTGATCTTTTTTTTCTGATCCTCTGATTTTCTCCTCTTTTTTCTGATCCCGATTTCAATGGAATGCTCTCCTATTTATAGGCTTTTGGTAGCCATTTAGGAGGGTTTATGAGCCTTAATGGCTTTAATGGGAGGAGTTACAAGATTTATTTCTTGATTTTGTAACTCCTTTTTCCTGGAATCTGATTGGCCGATGGAGATTAAGGGCTTTTAATCACCTTAATTACCATAATGGGAAGAGTTTCATGGTTTAAATGCCATGAATCAATTGACTTGTAACTCCCAAATGCTTGCTTCTGATTGGGCCGTCCAAAGAAATGAATTAATGACTGCAATAAAGCTAGTCAATTAACCACATTAATTGGTCGCCGAGCAGTCGAAGAGTCGCGGGCCGTGCCGTGTCTTCTGGAATTCTTCTGGCGATGATCATCGATGGATCTACATGCTAATCGACATCGGATGAACATGTAACTTCAGACATTGATAGCTAAGAATGGGCCGGTGACATCTGTCTTGTCGATTTCACGATCGGTCGGACAGAAAGTGCACTTTCTTGGTCGACCGGTTGGCGATCTTAGAGCGATCAATGATGATTTTATGCTTTTGGAGGTTGACCCGTGATTTTGACGGATGTCAGAGGATATGAGTCAATTTCAAGCACTAAAAATCACATTTTCAGGAAACCACAGGGGCCAAAGTGCGCGAAACGCGAAAAAAGACGGAAAAAACGGGTCACCGGCGGAAAATCCGGTGACCCGGACCTCCATGGTCGGCGGCGACCATGGACCGGCGACCATGGGCCATGGTCGCAGGGGCCTGCGACCATGGGCCATGGTCGCAGGGGTCTGCGACCCTGGGGGATTTTTCCCCTTCGGAGCCCGTTTTGCGGTCGTTTTGAGGTCTTTTTCGTCGCCGTTTTCTTCTGTATTTTTCTTGACATTTCTTCTCATTTATTGGCTTGATTTCCCTGTAGGAAACTTGATGAGAATCCTTGCATTTTTAGAGTGCAAAGTTTCCAATTTTCCGGGAAAGCCGAAGACTTTGTCGCGTAGAGCTGCTGATTTTCCGCCAGAAGCTGAAACTTGGTCAAACGATGTCGGAATGACCTGAAATTTGAGGTGAAGCCTCCTGAGCAATAAATAAGACCAACCATAGGCTTTTGTTTGAGTTTTGAAGCCGTTTGGGGTCCCGTCGATGCTTCACTTGATTTTGCTGCGGGGAAAATGCCGAGCTTTGATATGTGGTCAAACGATGTCCGATTGACCTGAAATTTGACGGGGAGCCTATTGGAGTCATTTTGAGACGTTCCATGGGCTCCGTTTTGGATGTCATGGTCCCGGGTTGCTCCGCCGCCGGTAGGCTTGATTTTCTCTCGGAGCATCGAAACCTGGTCAAACATTGTCAGAATGACCTGAAATTTGACGTGCAGCCTTTTGGAAGCATGTTGAAGCCACTCATGCACTTGGTTTGATGAGCGAAGGCTTCGGTGGTTCCCGCCGCCGGGAGGCTTGATTTTGCTGCTTGAGCATTGATGGAGGGTCAAACGTTGTCGGTTTGACTTGAAATTTGGCATAGAGCCCTTTTGAGACATGCTGGAGTCATCTGTAGGCTTTGATCGAAGTTTTGACGTCTCCGATGATGTCGCCGCCGGGAGCTCCCGTTTAGCTGTCGGAGAAGTGAAGTTAGGCCAAATGTTGTCGAAATGGCCCGAAACTTCATGTGTACTCTTCTCTTGGCTATCTTGAAGGATCTTGCAGTTTTTGTTTGATTCTGACAAGATTTGAATTTTTGGAGAAATTGCATTGCCTATTTATGGCAGGTTGCGACTCCATGCAGCTTTCTTGATGTTGAAGAGGCAAAGTGACATTTTTGGTGTCAACAAATGCCCCCTCGAGGTACAGCGACGAATTGCTTGACTTTTGTAGTCGATGTGCCTCGAAGAGATTTTTGAAGGAGAGCTTGTGTCTTGACCAAGAGTCTTTGAGCAATCTTTCCTTTGGTATAGTAGCCTTTGAGCTTCCAGGGGAATTTTATGGTAGTGAAAGGAATCACACACCATCTCGAGGCAAAGTTTTGAAGATGACATCAGGGATGTGGATTTGGGTTTCTGTTTTTGATCTTGTGACCTAACCAGCTATATATGGCAGGTTAGGGGATCGGGTTTTGGTTTTGACCTTGTGACCCAACAAGCTGTATGTGGCAAGTTGGGGGATCATGATTTGGTTTTTGGTTTTGGTCTTGTGACCTAACAAGCTGTATGTGGCAAGTTAGGGGACCAGGATTTGGTTTTTGGTCACTCTTTGGGACTGTGTGGGTCCATTGGAGTGGTTTGGATTTTTGTGGAATGTCAATTTCAAGATTTTGGCTCAACTTGGTATATGAGGCTGGATGGTTTGATTTTTGGAAGCTCATGGGGCTTGGAATTTTTTGTATGGTTCAATCAACTCAAAAGAGGCATGGAACCATTTTTGTATGCTCTTGGGTAAGAGGGATTTTTTTTCCTGACTAAAAGCCCATTTTTTTTTTTTTTTAGTGCCTAGGTGGTCAAACCTGGCTCATATGGGCTAGCCCATGGGACCTTAAGCTTTTTAGGATGGCTTAGATCTCATGTGGGGCCATTTTTGTAAAGAATATCTAAAGATATCTCATTTGGATAGAGAATATCTAAAAATATCTTTATGGGAGAGAATCTCTCATATTCCCTTAATTTGGGAGAGAATATCTCAAGGTATCTTTCTTTTTGGGAAGAAATCTCCAATATCCTTTTTTGTTGGAGAGAATCTCTCATTTGATTGATTTTGGGAGGAAATCTCTCAAAGACATCTTTCTTTTTGGGAAAGAATCTTTCTAATTCCTTCTCTTTTGGTAAGGTTACTAATTAGTAACACTTACCTTTCTTCTTTGTTTCCTTCTTTGATTTGCTCTCTCCTATAAAAGCAAAGGAAGGTAGGATCTCTTGCCCTTATTGCTTTCTTTTGCAACAATCTTAAGAGAGCTCCAAGGCCAAGAGTTTTTCTTCTTCAAGGATCTTCAAGCTTTTTCCTTCTTCTTCTCCATCAATGGCTTCAAGTAAGTTTTCTCTCTTTTTCTTTCAAGAAAACTTTATGTAGAGAATAGGATGGTAAAAAAAAGTTTCTCTTCTTTTTTTTTTTCTTTCTTTTTTTTTTTTTTCTTTCTTTCTTTTCTTTCTATTCTTCTTCTTTTTTTTTTTCTTTTCCACGTGATTTCTACTTTTGTTTTTTTTTTCTTTTTTTTTTCACACGTTTTTTTTTTCTTCTTTTTTTTTTTTTTTTTTGTGGGCCGTACGGACAGATCCGTACGGATCTGGTCCGTACGGCCACGTGGCCTGTGGGCCACGGCCTGATGGGCCAGCCCCTGATTTTTTTTTTTTTTTTTTTTTGCTGTTTTCTTTCTTCTCTTTTTTTTTCTAGAAAGTTTCTTTCTCTTTTTTTGTTCTTTTCTTTCTCCCCCTTTTTTTTGAGAAAGTCTCTTTTTTTTTTTTTTTTTTTTTTTTTTTTTTGCTCATCATGATAATGCGTTTTTATGCAAATCTAGATGTTCATGCATGTACTTTTTGTAAATTGAATTGAGTAGCATGATGTGATAGCATACCTGAAAATCTTTGCAAATTTGGGAATTTGGAGCTCGCAGCGATGTTGAGCCCTTCTTGATTTTGCGGAGATTTTGAGGTTTCGAAAGTTTGGAGTTTCGGAGCCCGCAGCAATGTTGAGCCCATCTTCAAACTTTCTATTTCCGTCGGGGTATTTCCTTTTTCTTTGGAATTGCCCCGGAGTCATGCCAAAATTTCGCCAGATTTTTGGTGGGACAAAGTGACCCCTTTTTTTTTAGCGAAATCCTGTCATTTAGATGACGATCTTTTTCTTTTCCAACCTTTGCAGGTGGTTCCTCCAGAGCGAACAAGGGTAAAGAGCCTGCTACAAGCGTACCTCGTCGATCTGCTAGATCTTCCAATGTGGCCGTTCAGCAGGCCTGGGAGAAGGTCCAGTTTGTTGAGAAGAACTTGGAAGAGTGCGATTCCCTCAATCGCGATGAGATGAGACAGCGATTGATCGCTCTCAAGAATGAGGAATTCTATAAGATCATGGTAAGCAACCGTCCTTGGGTTATGGACGATCTGAGGGTTTTACCCAAGCCTACCTTCTTCTTTGGAGATGCAGTCCCTGACGACTTGACATACCAAAGGAGATGTTTTCAGTTCTCTTACACAGCAGATGGTGAAGAGAAGACTGTTTCTACCCGGTCGTCTTTTGATCGTACCATCTCGATCATGAGCCTTGCTTCCACGTGCTCTAAGAGGGAAGATCCTCCGAGCTGGGTGAAGAGGGCCAGTGTGATCAAGACCGGGGTTTTTGTTGGTGGACCCTCCGGATATGCGGAGAAGCCACCTGTCCGTATGGACATGTTGATGCCAGCCAGCGGCTACCAGGGCTCTGATTATCCGTCGGTCGATTTGAGACCGGTGGGCCTTGGCGTTTTCAGCGGTGACGGCAGTACTTGGGTGAAGCCTTTTCGACTTCGTGGCCGTTTCAATGTTGACTCCGATTGGAAGTCATGGACTGACCACACCTTGCTGATTGGGGGCGCCGTTTTGAAGGAAGCCGGGATTTTTGACGCGGTCCGCGCTTTTAGGGAGACCGTGACTTTTTTCGATGATGCCTTCATGGCTATGTTGGAGTCTTTCCTCCCTCAGACCAATACCTTCGTTGTCACGAACGGTGAGATTGGTTTTTCTCTGAAGGAGTTGAGTGCTATTACTGGATTGCCCATCCTTGGCAAACTCTACGAGGAGTTCATGCCGATTGACAGCGTCCTTGAGGAGCAGTCAGAGAAGTTCAGGCTCCTATACTTTCAGCTCGTCGCCTTCTATGATTTTTTTAAGGAGGGCTCGAAAGTTAGATCCAGCAGTTGGAAGAGTTATGGCTCTTCATTCTTCAACTTCTTTGACAGCAAAGAGTCTCCTGATAGCATGACCCGGGAAGACAGGAAGAAGACTTTGGCCATGCAGGAAGAGTTGAAGGGTTTCTTCGCGAGCACAGATGCCCTTTATTCTGACATTGCACTGCGGAGAGATCTTGCTGTTTACCTCACTTTTTGGCTAGGTGAGGCTATTTTTGCTGGTGGAGATGGGACGCACATCAGGCCGCATTGTATTTTTCCGGCTTGTCAGATGGCGTTTGGAGAGCGGCTTGCTTTGGTGCCCGCTCTTTACTCCTACCTGTGTACCGAACTGCAGGCTGCTGCTTTCTTGGTTCGGCTTGGGCTCCCTATGAATAGGGTATTTTCAGCCCATATCTTTTATTCGTGGTTTGTATACCACTGTCCTGGCTTCCACCAGCTGGGTGCTGCACAGGATGATGATCCTCTGATGATTCGATTGGCTAAGGGAAAAGCCGTATCCGAATCACTTTTGTTTGCCCGCATGAGGATCCGACGATTCAGGGACGTCGAGATGGGGCAGTCTTCAGTTAAGCTTTCTCCGGAGTTGCGGAAGAAGGCTTTTGATTTTGGTGCCTCCCGAGACTCTACCAGAGCAGGGTCGGGAAGGCATTACTCTTTGACCAATGCAGAGAAGGAGTGGCTTTTCAGCATACGAGTCGGCACGATGGTGTACCGTAGACATCTTTTCGTCGACATCCAGCCGTATGTACCTTCTCGCTTTGCGCTTCAGTTGGGCTTCTCTCAAGGCGTTGTTGGGGCGCCTTCGAGTATGGTGAAGCATTTTGGGGGTTTGCAGGATGGCAGAAATGCGTGGGCTTTCTATAGTGCTGAAGACACTACTGCCACGATTTCTTATCCTGAGCTGTCGACTTTCCGAACTGCCGGCTTCACGAAGTGGTTCGCGGAGAGCTTTTTGGCATATCGGGGGCTTTCCAAGAAGGAGCTTGATGTAAAGCTGTCTTCTGGAAAAGGTATTGGGAAGTCGGATGGCGTCCGGCGAGAGGAAGTTTGGGCCTTCCTTTCTGGAGAGAAGCACAAGATAGGCTTTCTCGGTGACCAGGGCGTCATTGGTTCTGAAGCTGCTCGGGAAGTACCTGATGAGGCTTTGGAGCAGCTAGAACAGGAGGAAGCTGAGCTCGACGCTTGGATGCAAGCGGCACAGAAACGAGCTTCCGTGGAGTCTACTGGCGAAAGCAGACCATCCAGTGAGGAGTCAAGTGAGAAACCTGACTCTGATAGTGAGGCGGGTTCTTCTAGGAAGCGAACCCGTAGAGGTAAGAAGAGGAGGAGGAGTCAGCGTCACACGGGGCGGGACGAAGACTCTCCTAATGTGGAAGTCCCTCTCACTGTCAATGAGGAGGTGCCAGTGGAAGTTGACGAACCTCCGGAGAAGAGGATTCGGGAAGAAGAGACCATCGGTGAAGGTATGATTCCTCCTTTTCCTTTTTCTACTTCTTTCATGGGGCTTTCCATGTTCTGATTTGTTTTCTCACCCTGCTGCTGCTCTTTTTTTTTTTAGCAGAGGATGAAGACTTGCCGATGCCTGAGGTTCCGACCGATGAGGCGGTGATGGAGCCGGTTATGGCATCTGAAGAAGAATCGAGGGACTCTGGAATGACTCCGGAATCTCCAATTGGTATAACTTCTTTCGCTTTCTCTTTTTTTTTTTTTTGCCTGCGACTTGATTTGCTAATAGTTTTTTTCTTGTCAGCTGACTTGCCACAGGATTCCGATGACTTTGAACCATCAATGGACGCAAATGTCGATGATGCTTCTGATGAGTTCATGGAGGAAGAGAGTGTTCCGCCAGTCGTTGAAGAAGGTACTTTGTAGTGATGACCCTGATGATTTTTTTTTTTTTTTTTGAACAGGATCATATTCATACCTTTTTGTGTTTCATTTGCAGGTTTTGAAGTGACAGAAGAGAGTCCATCGCTTTCTTCAGAACCAGAGCAAGGGATGCCAGAGGTCGATCCGGAGGTAGAGACCAGTTCAGACATGATTGAGGAGATACCTCGTGTTGAGATTCCCTCTCCAGTGGCTCCAAATGAAAAGAGTTCTTTTGTTACTCTTCCAATGGGACATGACATGAGCAGCCGATCAGCGGAGAAGGGTGAATCTTCATCCAGTTCGTCTCTTCAATTTGCGAAGAAGGTGCTGGCTCGGGTTTTGAGTTCTTGGGTCAAGACTCTCCTTTCTGGACACTTGGAGGCAGGATTTGGCATGATCCCACATGTACAGGAGATTCTGACCGACACCGAAGAGGTTGGTCTGGATGTCACAGGTGCCAGGGCGATCGTTGATAGGATCATTGCACTGGGTGACAAGTGGTTTGAGACCATGGGTTTCCCTGACGACCAATTCTTCAAGGAGATGTTCTTGGACCCTGCTGATAAGGCTAAGTCTGACCTGAATGAGGCTACACAAAGCAAAAAGCAGCTAGTTCGGGAGAAGAACAAGGAAGAGCTAGCCATCATCGGATTGAGGCATGACCTTAACGTCCTTGATAGGGAAGTTGAGGAGGCCAGGAAACGTCTTGAGCATTTGAAGGCACAAGTCGATGCGAAGTGGGCTGCTATAACAGAGGCTCGTGACAGGGAGAGTACTCTGATCCGCAGGGTTGCAGATGCCGGTCAAGTTCTCGAGAGGAGGACTCTAGAAAACGAACGATGGCAAACTGCTGGGGAAGAGCTTCCCGGTGTAAAAGAAGGGTTACGGCATTCGCTAGCATCTCATGGCAAGTTCCTGAAGAAGCGTGCCTTGGAAACTCTGACGGCTGAGGCCAAAAGTTTGCTTGAGGAGCTGAAGCTTTGGCTGGAGACCATTTTTGGCTGAGCTCCTGATTTTTTATAGCAGAAACCATTCTTCTTTTTTTTGGTACCACATGTATTTTTTGGTACTCTTTTTTTGTAGTGCTTGTGGACACTTTCTTTTTTTTGGTACCACATGTATTTTTTTTGGTACTTTTCTTTTTTTTTTTTTTTTTTTTTGTAGTGCTTGTGAACACTTTCTATTTTTTTTTTTTTTGCTTTGGTACTTTTCTCTTTTTTTTGTTGTTCCCTACGCTTACTCAAATCTTTTTGTGATGAAAGCAATTGCTAAATGGGATTTGATCAAAAGCTTTGTCATTTTGTGAAAATCTTTTGTCAAATAATTGTTTTGGCATGGGAGCCTGATTTTGGTTGTGGCGTGAAAGCCGATTTTGAGATGGCATGGAAGCCGAAATTTTATGGCGTAAAAGCCAAAATTTGGGTTGGCATGGAAGCCGAAATTTTGTGGCATTTACAGCCAGTTTGGTGGCATTGATAGCCAATTTGTGGCATTTATAGCCGGATTTTTGTGGCATTTACAGCCGAATTTTGGCATTTATAGCCGAGTTTTGGTTTTCAAAATGCAGGTATCGACTAAATGTCGCCTTCCCGCTGAATGGTCTTGCAAGTATCGATGGAATGTCGCTTCCTTGCTCATTCGGTTTTGCGAGTATTGATGGAATGTCCCTTCCTCGCGGGTTAGGTTTTGC
The DNA here is from genome assembly GCA_028538565.1 of Umbellularia californica. Classification (NCBI taxonomy): domain Eukaryota; kingdom Viridiplantae; phylum Streptophyta; class Magnoliopsida; order Laurales; family Lauraceae; genus Umbellularia; species Umbellularia californica. Next base: position 32,792,137 of record JAPQWN010000006.1, read on the forward strand.
AAGTATCGATGGAATGTCGCTTCCTCGCGAATTGGGGTGCAAATATCGACTAAGCGTCGCTTCCCTGCTTTTCCCAAGACTTTTGGTTTTGCGGGTACTGACTTGATGTCGTTTCTCCGCGATTTTTGAAATTTGAGGTTTCTCGAACCATTTGTAATTTTGGGTTGTGGATAGCAACTGGTATGTTGCACCTCCACGATTTTTGAAATTGGGTTGTGGATATCAACTGGTTTGTTGCTTCTCCACGATTTTAGGTTTTCTCGAACCTTTGAAATTTGGGTTGTGGATGTCAACTGGTTTGTTGCTTTTCCACGATTTTTGAAATTGGGTTGTGGATATCAACTGGTTTGTTGCTTCTCCACGGTTTTGGACTTTGCAAGTATCGACGAAATGTCGCTTCCCTGCGATTTTGGGTGCAAGTATTGATGGAATGTCGCATCCTTGCTTTTTTTCAAAATTTTTGTTTTGCGGGTACTGACTTTGATGTCGTTTCCCCACGATTTTTGAAAAACCATTTTTTTTTTTTGTTTAAAGACACGAGGGTCGTAAATTTTGACCTAGAACCATTTGGCGGTAAAAGGTAAGGTGGACTAGGGTGGAAATCCCTGAATCCGGATTTTTGTATCAAACCATGAATTTTGGTTCAAGGATCGAAAGCTTTGGTCAAGTCAGGGAGAGGCTCCTAAACTTGGATTTTTTTTGTTTTTGAACAATGAAACGATGAAAGTAAGCATTGTTTTTGAATCTCTAGAAATTTTGACATTTGATATGAAAATTCTAAAGAGAGTGGGTTTGACGAGCGAGTACCTGAGAACAGGTTTTGGCCATACAGGCATTGCTCTTACCCAGTTGGGTAAGTCTTCAAGGGTAGTACCGCTTCAAGAACTTGCCGTTGATAGGCAGCATACATCTGTCGCCTTCCATGTTTAGGAGGGCATATGCGCCGTTGGAGAAGACCTTGTCGATGACGTAGGGTCCCTCCCATTTTGGTTCAAATTTGCCTTTTGATTTGTGTGCGAAGACCATTGGTCTTTTTACCGCAAGAACCAAGTCACCCTTTTTGTAGGCGCGTTGCCGGACCCTTTTGTCAAAAGATCCTGCCATGCGTGCTTGGTAAAGTTCAATGCTTTGTCGAGCTTCGAGCCGTCTCTCGTCGAGATTGTCCAGCTCATGGAGTCTCAATTTGACATTGCTTTCTTGAGTCATGTCATTTTGTAGAGATACCCTCAGAGAAGGAATTTGTACCTCTAGGGGCACGACAGCTTCGCATCCATAGACCAAGGAGAATGGTGTGCTATGGGTTGGTCCTCGAACGGTGGTTCGATAGGCCCACAAAGCTTCAGACAGTTTATCGCTCCAGTCTCTTTTGTGACTAGAGACCATTTTCTTGAGGATTTTGCAGAGTGTCTTGTTGAAGGCTTCTGCTAATCCGTTTGCTGCCGGATTGTATGGAGTCGAAGGACAGCTTTGGATTTTGTATTTGTCGCAAAACCTGTAGAATCGATGATCCCGGAATTGTGGTCCGTTATCATGGACGAATCTCTTGGGTATGCCGAAACGACAAATGATGTTGGTGCGTAGGAATTGAAGAACTGATGAGGTCTTCATTTCGTTGAACGCAAATGCTTCTGACCACTTGGAGAAATAATCCGTTGCGGCGAAGATGAAGCGATGACCTTTGCTTGAAGGGGGAGAGATAGGACCTATGATGTCCATGCCCCATGCTTCAAAAGGCCATGAGATTGCTGTAGGATGCAGCCATTCCGGAGGCATGTGAATGTAATCTCCGTGAACTTGGCATAGCTGGCAGCGTTTGGCAAATTGCATTGCATCAGCAACCATGGTAGGCCAATAGTAACCTAACCTTTTTATCTGATCATAGAGCTTAGGACCTGCCTGATGGGCTCCACAAAGACCAGCATGAACTTCTTTAAGTGTTTCTTCGGCCTCTTGTTGTGACAAGCAGCGTAGAAGTACTCCGTTGAAGGATTTCCTGTAGAGGATTTTTGAAGGAATATCCAAATGAAAGTTTGGGGCTCGCCTTTGTATGCTTACCCGTTCTTTTGGATCTTCAGGTAGGATTCCGAACATAGTGTAATCAATGAACGTATCCCTCCAGTCGACGATTGAAGGTTGAAGGATAGAGATCCGACTTCCAACCACTCGGTGGCATTCGGCAACTGCTTGGTGTGTGTTAAGAGGAGGGAGGATCCTTCTCTCGCACACTGTAATTTGCATGTTTTCCCCTTCCTGGATCGCCATTGATGCGGCAAGTCCGGCCAGGGCATCTGCACGGATATTTTCACCTCTACGAATGTGGGTGATGTTGCAGATGTCAAACTTTTGCAGAAGCGATTGTGCCTTGTTGTAATAAGGCAGCAGATCGGGCTTCCTGACTTCATATTTCTGATTCATCTGGTTGACGATCAGTTGAGAGTCTCCAAAGACTTCCAGCATAGTGATACCGGATTCGATGGCGAGTTCCAATCCTAGGATCAGAGCTTGGTATTCAGCTGCATTGTTTGTGCATGGTTCCAGTAGCGAGAAAGCGTGTGGAATCATGCATTTGTCGGGGCTAACAAAGAGGATGCCAACTCCCGAGATCAGCTTTCTGTTTTCATTTGTCCTGGTTGCACCGTCAAAGTACATGTCCCAGGAGGCATTTGGTGAGGAAGTCTCCACGTTGTAGACAGGTTCGTCTGGGAGATCATCTCTGAGTGGTGAATCTTTAGGCAATGGATGCTCTGCGAGGAAATCTGCTAGAGCTTGGCCTTTGATTGCTTTTTGTGGCACATACCTAATATCAAATTGTGACAAGAGGATGGACCATTTTGCCAGTCGGGCATTAAGAGAACCTGCCTTTGTGACAAGGACCTTCAAGAGGTTGATCCTTGAGACGAGGTAGACTGTGTTGGAAAGCAAGTAGTGACGTAGCTTTTGTACGGCAAACATCACTGCAAGGCATTCTTTTTCGACTGGAGAGTAGCGATGCTCTGCACCTACTAGCATGCGGCTGAGGTAGTATAGAGCAGCTTCTTTTCCCTCACCATTCTCTTGTGCAAGCAGAGCGCCTACAGAATGATCAAGAGCTCTTGTGTACAAGATGAATGGTTTTCCAGTGGCAGGGGCAGCTAACACTGGAGGTTTGGTCAGGTATGACTTGATATCTTGAAATGCGGCTTCGCAGTCTGTATCCCAGACAAAGTCTACACCTTTTTTCATCAATCGAGAGAATGGACGGCATTTCCCCGAAAGATTAGAGATGAACCGTCTGATGTAGGCCAATCTCCCTTGGAGCCCTTTTAGTTCTCTCAAGGTTCTTGGAGAGGGCATTTCTAGAATAGCCTTGACTTTTATGGGGTCAAGTTCTATTCCAGCTTTCCGAACAAGGAATCCGAGAAACTTACCCGACGAGACGCCGAAGAAGCATTTTAGAGGATTCATCCGCAGTTTGTGTTTGCGAAGTCGGAGGAAGACTTCCCGAAGATCTTTGAGATGGTCTTCTTTTCTTCTGCTTTTGACGGCGAGGTCATCAACGTAACATTCGACCGTCTTGTGCTGCATATCTTGGAATATTTTCATCATAGCCCTCTGATATGTGGCACCAGCATTTTTCAGACCAAATGGCATGACAGTGTAGCAATACACGCCAAATGGAGTCCGAAATGAAGTTGTTTTTCATCCTCGGGATGCATCTTTATCTGATTGTAACCAGAGAAGCCATCCATGAATGTCCTTCGCTCGAATCCGCAGGTATTGTCAATCATCACCTCCGGTATGGGGAGCGGGAATTCATCCTTAGGGCAAGCGCCATTCAAGTCTCTATAGTCAATACAGACTCTGATCTGCCCATTTTTCTTTGTCACGGGGACAATGTTGGCCAACCATTCTGGATGTTGTTCCTCACGGATGAAGCCAACGCTTTTGAGTTTTTGAACTTCTTGTTCAATTTTATCCATCACATCTGGACGGAATCTTCTTTGGCCTTGTTTGACAGGCTTGATTTCTTCTTGAAGATTGAGTTTGTGGACTGCTATTTTGGGGTCTAAACCAGGCATTTCAGCGTAGGACCATGCAAAGCAATCAACGAACTCACGAAGAAAAGCGATATACTCGGGTAACTCATCATCCTTTATATTCTTGCTTATGAATACAGGACGTGGGTTATCAGGTGTTCCCAAGTTTATCTTTTGAACAGGATCTTCTGTCGGAAGGTTCGAAGGTGGTTCCTCCACAATATTTTCGGAGGCTTCCAACTCAACGAAACCTTCTGGAGTTTCAACTGCATTACCAGACCAAGGCTCTGTTCCTTTCCATGGATTTTCTTGATTGGTGATCTCCTCAAGGCTTGCTATGAGATAGTCCCAATCGCCTGTTGAGTCTGGTATTTCTTTTGGAGACGAGGGTTCTTCTGGGTCAGAATAGCACAAGTCTGCATTATCGGACGATTCCTCTTTATCATCAGAGAAATCATACCAATTGGATGAGCTTCCTGGATTTTTGTCAGGTAACTCTTTAAAGAGATATCCAGGGAGATCGATGTCTTCATGGACTTGAGATGTTGAGGCTTGGTCGGTAAAACGACTTTTAAGCTTTTGTGTCAACTGTCTCAGAGGAGTATCAGGATCATACCCTAACCCATATGAAGACTTTTCTACATGACCGTAGAGTCTCCAATCTTCCAGCTGGCTTTTGGTCAAGGCGGGCTCCAATGGCGTGAGAATACCGCGTCTTTCTCCCAAACCGACTGGGTTTCGAGCGTCATAGCCCATTTTCTTCATAATTGCTTGTGCCACAGGACTATATAGAGATAGCTGAGGCATACCTTCATTTTGGAAAGGTTCCAGCATGGAATTTGATGAAGAAGCGTCCGATCTATGGAAGAAGATCGGCCTTTGCTTTGGTGATGTTGCCGGAACAACAAAGGTAGCAGACGTAGGATCTTCTACATCAGCAGGTGTCTCCATCGGAGTGAGAGCAGGCTGAACTTGCTGAGTGTCAGCTTGGCTTGACGATGCATCGTCTTCTGGCTCTGAGTCCGAGTCTGTGTCTTGCATGATAGACACGAGAGAGACAACAAATTTGCCCCCAGGCTTTTGTTTCGCCTTCTTCACTTTAGTCGTGATGACCAAAGGTTTTGAATTCTTGAGGGAGATAACGAAGGGAGATTGACTACTCTCTTCTAATTTACCGGAGGGTTTGTTTTCTTCCGGTGATTTTTGAGGAGCCTTGCCTTTATCTTTCTGGAGATTTTCAGCAGGGGGTGCTATTTCCTCTTCTTCTTTTTCTCCTTCATACATTTGGGAGTCTGCGAAGTGGACTTCTTTACCTTTGAAGGGTTTCCTGTCCGCAAAGACTCGATGTACCATGCCGTCGTCGCCGACGAACTTGATGCATTGATGTAGAGTTGAAGGAACAACACCATTCTTGTGTATCCAAGGACGTCCGAGAAGGATGTTGTAGCATGAGGGGGTTTTTATTGCATACACAGTGACCTCAGAGATAAGATCACCGATTTGCAATTTGAACCTGATTTTGCCGATAGGCCTTTGAGTGCTCCCATCGTATCCAAAGATAGATACAGATGTGTGGCTTAGCTTGCCGGGTGGGATGCCCAACTCTTCAAGAGCCGAAGTGGAGATAAGGTTGAGTGCAGAACCTGGGTCGATCTGAACTCTATGTATCGGCATTTCTTTGATGTACCCTGTGAAGTACAGGGGTCGGTTGTGCCTTGCTTCGCCAAGTAGGAGGTCTTCCTTAGTGAAGGCGATGGTTGCACTGGCTGCCTTTTGAACCGAGAGGCATTGGATGCATGATCCCTCAGTTTTCTTTTTTTCTTCTTTTAAGGAAGTTTCAGAGTTTTTGACCCGGTAGTCCATTTCAATTTGGAGGACTTGCGGGGCATGTTTGTCGACATCCTCATTCAGTTTTTGTAATTCTGAGATGAGATTATCACGAGTGCGTGGAGACATTCGTAATAAATCTAGGATGTGAAGACGTGCAGGTATGTGTTTGAAGTGCTCAACCAAGTCATACTTGAAAGCCTCCTTAGGGCCTGCATGTTCATCATTGTTGCCACTGGGGGCGCTTACAACATCTTTTCCCGAAGGATTTACATAAGTAAAGGAAGATTGGTTGTAATTTTTGTGGTAGTCCCGGCCCGAACGGGTGCCTCTACCAACTTCGAGAGCTTCTTGAGAAGGATCTTCGTTTGGAAGATTGTCTTCAGGATCAAGAGGCTGTCGTTTTTCATCTACTGGGGATGTATCTACAGCAGAGTTGCCATCCTCAGTGATTGTGTTGCACGGAGCATTTTCCGGGAGCAAGTCCTGAACAGCATCCAGCAGCTTTTCTTCTTCGTTGACCCATCCATCACCCCAAGTTGGGTTTTCTTCATGATGATGAGTCGGGAAGAATGTGTATCCTGAAGTCACAGTCTCAGGAGAAGAAACCTGAGAGGGTGTCATCTCTGTGAAAGTCACGTGAGATGAGGTAGCTCCAGAGGATACATTGCTAGGCGTCGTCGGAGTGTAGGTAATCTCATCAGACGACGCTTCAGAAGAGCTATAATCCTGATATATTACATTACAGGAAGCTCTGATAGAAGATGTTGCCTGCTCGGAGTCAGACTCATCCTCGGATGTAAGAGGATCGTCAATCCAGCAATGTTCTCCATTTTCAGGAGTTGAGGGAGGAGGTACCTGATGGGCTTCAGGGACTTCCGGCTCTGGATTGTGAGGAATCTCGTTGACGCGGTCTTGCTCTTGTTCTAGAGCGAGACGCTGCAAGATCCTTGCATATTCTTCAAGATCAGGCATGGGAGCCAGATCCTCTTCTTCGTCTTCTCTGTGTGGCTCAACATAGTTGATTTCCACTGGAGCAATGACAGGTGCTGGGTTAACAGCATCTTCTTGTGCAGCCTCTTGGTCTTCTTCATCATCAGACCAGGATCCTTGTGGTTGCAAGGGGTTATACCAGATTACTGGCATAAGGTGAGTTTCAGGAACCCATTCTTCATCGGAGAGATATTCTCCTGTTTCAAGAGATTCCTCCCACTCATCGGTGTAGTTGGGCTCGAATCCATCGTCGGTGTCGCTGGACTCGTATCCATCAATGGAGAATCCAACTACCGAGTTGCAAGAGTATGATGCCCCCTGCATGGCTTCTTTTTTGAATTGAGGTGGCATGAAATCACTAAGAGTGAAGTTTCTTACCGCCTTTGAAGTCTCTGGAGGGGACGTTTCTGTTGCCCCGAGTGAAGTGGTAGAGGAGGCCTCTGCCTTTTCATGAACTTCTTGTTTTGGCTGGGTCTTCTCTTGCCGTTTGAGCCTGAGGAGATGTTTCTTGGCTTGCCTTCGCTGCTGAGCGGTCGGCTTTGTTTTGACGATCTCCCAATTTTCATCTTCCAGGAGATCGGGATGTACCCATATGGGTTGTCCGTCTGGTGTCGGGCAAGGAACCAACACTTCGGACGTTTGAATTCTATTTATCACCTTGAAGGAAGTAGTGATCTTCTTCTTCGGTGACTTTGGTGTTTGTCCATATGACACCATGTTGACGGAGGCAGTCCCATAGTTTTTGTCAAAGGTGATGACTCCGTTTTTCCACATCTCGTTTATCTTCTCTCTCACAATAAAGCATTGATTGAGAGGATGCGAAACCATCTGGTGGTATGGACAGTACCGAGGAAATCAACTTCTTTCAAGTTTTCCATTGCACAAATATTTAAGAAAAGAGACATTTTCTTAATTTGCCGTGAAAGGCGATTTTGTTTGGCATTTATAGCCGACTTTGGCGTTTATAGCCGATTTACAATTCTTATCAATAATGAAAGACAAGAGTTGTGATTTTTGTCTCTTTAGAAAAATACAAATTACAATGAAAAGCAAGAAAAGGAAGATCTAACTTTTCAAGAGATTGTGGGGGACTCGTTCAGATTGACGGTCGCAAGCCATGTATGGGCTTCGCCATCATCCATACAGATGAGAACAGAAGATGCTCTTGATTCGCTTGGCTTGGCTATAACCTCAGGTTTTTAGAGGACAAAGACCAAGAGAAGGTCCTATGTCCAATAAAAAACTAAGTAGACGGGCTGAAAAGCCACGTCTAAGCCATTGGAGGCAGCAGGAGAAGGCAAGGACCTTGGGGGGGGTGCCTCCCAAGGGACTTTTGTCACCTTGTAGTGGTGGCCGGTGCAGAACTTCAGCAGAGTTTTTCTCTCTTTTTCTTTCTCTCAGATCTCTTTCTGATCTTTTTTTTCTGATCCTCTGATTTTCTCCTCTTTTTTCTGATCCCGATTTCAATGGAATGCTCTCCTATTTATAGGCTTTTGGTAGCCATTTAGGAGGGTTTATGAGCCTTAATGGCTTTAATGGGAGGAGTTACAAGATTTATTTCTTGAATTTGTAACTCCTTTTTCCTGGAATCTGATTGGCCGATGGAGATTAAGGGCTTTTAATCACCTTAATTACCATAATGGGAAGAGTTTCATGGTTTAAATGCCATGAATCAATTGACTTGTAACTCCCAAATGCTTGCTTCTGATTGGGCCGTCCAAAGAAATGAATTAATGACTGCAATAAAGCTAGTCAATTAACCACATTAATTGGTCGCCGAGCAGTCGAAGAGTCGCGGGCCGTGCCGTGTCTTCTGGAATTCTTCTGGCGATGATCATCGATGGATCTACATGCTGATCGACATTGGATGAACATGTAACTTCAGACATTGATAGCTAAGAGTGGGCCGGTGACATCTGTCTTGTCGATTTCACGATCGGTCGGACAGAAAGTGCACTTTCTTGGTCGACCGGTTGGCGATCTTAGAGCGATCAATGATGATTTTATGCTTTTGGAGGTTGACCCGTGATTTTGACGGATGTCAGAGGATATGAGTCAATTTCAAGCACTAAAAATCACATTTTCAGGAAACCACAGGGGCCAAAGTGCGCGAAACGCGAAAAAAGACGGAAAAACGGGTCACCGGCGGAAAATCCGGTGACCCGGACCTCCATGGTCGCCGGCGACCATGGGCCATGGTCGCAGGGGCCTGCGACCATGGGCCATGGTCGCAGGGGTCTGCGACCCTGGGGGATTTTTCCCCTTCGGAGCCCGTTTTGCGGTCGTTTTGAGGTCTTTTTCGTCGCCGTTTTCTTCTGTATTTTTCTTGACATTTCTTCTCATTTATTGGCTTGATTTCCCTGTAGGAAACTTGATGAGAATCCTTGCATTTTTAGAGTGCAAAGTTTCCAATTTTCCGGGAAAGCCGAAGACTTTGTCGCGTAGAGCTGCTGATTTTCCGCCAGAAGCTGAAACTTGGTCAAACGATGTCGGAATGACCTGAAATTTGAGGTGAAGTCTCCTGAGCAATAAATAAGACCAACCATAGGCTTTTGTTTGAGTTTTGAAGCCGTTTGGGGTCCCGTCGATGCTTCACTTGATTTTGCTGCGGGGAAAATGCCGAGCTTTGATATGTGGTCAAACGATGTCCGATTGACCTGAAATTTGACGGGGAGCCTATTGGAGTCATTTTGAGACGTTCCATGGGCTCCGTTTTGGATGTCATGGTCCCGGGTTGCTCCGCCGCCGGTAGGCTTGATTTTCTCTCGGAGCATCGAAACCTGGTCAAACGTTGTCAGAATGACCTGAAATTTGACGTGCAGCCTTTTGGAAGCATGTTGAAGCCACTCATGCACTTGGTTTGATGAGCGAAGGCTTCGGTGGTTCCCGCCGCCGGGAGGCTTGATTTTGCTGCTTGAGCATTGATGGAGGGTCAAACGTTGTCGGTTTGACTTGAAATTTGGCATAGAGCCCTTTTGAGACATGCTGGAGTCATCTGTAGGCTTTGATCGAAGTTTTGACGTCTCCGATGATGTCGCCGCCGGGAGCTCCCGTTTAGCTGTCGGAGAAGTGAAGTTAGGCCAAATGTTGTCGAAATGGCCCGAAACTTCATGTGTACTCTTCTCTTGGCTATCTTAAAGGATCTTGCAGTTTTTGTTTGATTCTGACAAGATTTGAATTTTTGGAGAAATTGCATTGCCTATTTATGGCAGGTTGCGACTCCATGCAGCTTTCTTGATGTTGAAGAGGCAAAGTGACATTTTTGGTGTCAACAGTCTCCTTATTTTGACAAGGCTTACACCTGTTTGGCGGTTGAATTTGGATGTTAACATGGGTGAACATTTTGCTATGGATTTTTATTCACAGAGTTTTTATTCTCTTGTGGATGGTGAATAGTCTGTTGTGACTGTGTTGGAAAGTGTGCGAGTTGAAAGCACCGCAAACGTGATTGTATCAAGTTGAAAAGTAGCAGGTTTTAAGTTCATAATATGGACTTTGAAAGCTGCAAATTTCAGCGAAAAATCCCTCGGGAAGTGCGTTAAACAGGGGTACTCAGCAAGGTCGTAGCAGGTTTGCTGTGACTGTGTTGGAAAAGTACACAAGTTGAAACATCGCAAACATGATTGTATTATGTTGAAAAATAGCAGATTTTAAGTTCATAATATGGACTTTGAAATCCCCAAATTTCAATGAAAAAATCCCTCGGGATGTGGGTTAACCAGTGCCCCAAACAGGGGTACTCAGCAAGGTCGCAGCAGGCTTGCTATGACTGTGTTGGAAAAGTGCGCTAGTCGAAAACATAACAAACGTGATTGTATCAATTTGAGAAATAATAGATTTTAAGTTCATAATATTGACTTTGAAAGACCCAGTTTTCAGCGAAAAAATCCCTCGGGAAGTATGTTAACTAGTGCCCCAAACAGAGGTACTCAGCAAGGTCGCAACAGGTTTGACCCAACTGTGTTGGAAAAGTGCGCGAGTTGAAAACATCGAAAACGTGATTGTATTAAGTTTAAAAATAGCAAATTTTAAGTTCATGATATGGACTTTGAAAACCCCGAATTTCAGCGAAAAAAACTCTCAGGAAGTGGGTTAACCAGTGCCCCAAACAGGGGTACTCAAATTTGACCCGACTATTTTGCTAAGTCTTTAATTTGTATTGCACAAGGATTGGGTTAGTGGGTCCAGGCTGCTACAAGCATGTAAGATTTAATTAGGATCAAACAACCTTTGAGAACTTTGCCCCCAGTAAATAGAACTACATTGTTTCCAGTAACCCAATATTTCTCAATGTACATACACCATTCCAGGAGTTTCAATCACTTTCTACTCTTTCTTTTTTTAGTTTTCTCTTCAAATGGAATCAACGAGAATACCTGCCTTTGGGCCTCTTTAGACAAAATCTCACAAGATTCAATATGCCAAATAAAGCATGCTCTTTCAGGTGCTCAAAAGATGAGTCGACAAAATGAAAAATACAGTAACCCACAGATTGCAAAAAAGTGATTCATTCATTCACCCCAGATACAATTGGTTCATACAACAGCAACTTCCATTAAAAAGAAAATCAGTCTATCATTTCACCTATCCCTTATCAATCAACCCCTTACATAATAGTAGCTTCCAATCAGGAAGAGTACATGATGGATGCTACATTCGACACAATAATATCACAAGCAGGACACCATAAACAATCAGAACAACCGTAAAGACTCGACAAATTTGTTCAAGCTTCTCCAATCTTATAACAACATTTGCCACACGGCTCTCAGCTTTGGGGGTGGGGGGCGCATAGTGCGGAGTACTCTGGTAAGGGTATGGGTGATTGACCATTGATCTCACATATTCATCACACTAATCAATGAAGTTGTTGCATTCGTGTTTTTTCCTCTTGCAATTAATGGCAAATATATTTCGTTAGTTGGTACATAGTTGGCACATATTTGTGTTAGACCCCGACCCAGATCAACTCGATTAGTACTAATTAAGTGAGTGTTTAGTCTTAAGTGAGTCTTAGTACTAGCTAGGTTAGAATGTGATTAGACTTAGTCTGGATTATAGCTTTGGGAATTTTGAGAACGTTTAGTATGAGTCAGACACACTCAGGGTCGCCCTGAGTACACGTGTAAGAGTGGGTTGTCGTTCTAGATCTTTTGTTTGATTGTGATTTTTAATTCTCTTGAATGGTTTTATTATTTGTGACAACTTTCATTTTTAGCCTGCATGTATTTGAGGCCCAGAAACCCAAGTTTTGGCCCAAGAGGGTAAATCTGTCTTTTCATGCTAAATCTGGGCACAAATTTTGAAGTCGTGAAACCATGTCAAAATTATACTTTTCCAAAACTAGATTTTTCGACGATCGTTTTGTTCTTCTTCGTCGACTTCATCCGGGGTCCCCAAGACCATGTTCTAATCGTTTCAAGCTCAGCTGCATTGGGACCCACTTCCCAGACACTATATAAGCTCTCTTACTCTTTCTCCTTCATTTCCCATTCCAAATCCCTGCAATTGTTCTTGACCTAGAGTGAAGAAGAGAAGAAGGCTTTCTCCTTGGTTTTTTCTCCTTGAATCATCTAGCAAGAGAGCTCCAATCCCCGATCCGACTCCGTCAATCTCTCCCTCTCTTCTCAAGCTACAGCTGGACCCGTTTTTTAGCCAATTCCCCGACACTATTCATCATCTTCTAGCTCTCTTCTTCTTGTTTGACTAGCTAAAGGTTAGGGCTCTTGTTCCTCTTTTCATTTGACGTTCTTTTAGCTCATTTAGAACTTGTTTTCCATGTTTTCAAACTCATTTTCGAAATAAGGGTTTGTGATGACCAAAAACTCGATTTTTATGTGTTCTATTTTGGGGCTTTTGTGTAGATTTCGTGGATCTTCCCTTTGGTTGAGTTTTTTGTGAAGATTTCCTTGGCATTGGATTGAGGCAAGTGAAATCTACAGGATTCTTCATGTACATTGCATTATGGTTTTATTATTTTCATTAAGACATGATTTGTATGTTTAGTTTCATAATGCAAGTTATGTTTATACTCTCTCAAGTCATGGGTTTTAGTTTCTTCACTTGTCTTGTTACTAATGATTTTTCAAGTCCTTAGAATCATGTTGATCTTGTAAGTTTTTATGATTTTGCACATGGAAATGTCTTGATGTTTCTCAATGGAGTGCATGGTTTTGGTTTGGAATGAATGATTGAATGTTGTTTTTGACCCTTGGTGAGCATGGTGGCTCAGGGGTTTTGTTTGGTTCAGAGGTGAGAAGAAGAAGAAAGAAAAATGTATGAATAGGAATAAAGGGAAGTGCAGTTTCTGCACTCCGTCACACTCAGGCAGAAGCCTGTTCACTGAGCGACCACTGTGTCCGCTCGAGCGAATGTGCCTCTGTTTGAAGGGTTTCGAACAGAAACCTGTCCGCTCGAGCGAACCCTTTGGTTGGCTCGAGCGAATAAACCTCTGTCTGGGGTCCGCTCAAGCGAAGGAATGACCGCTCGAGCGAACCTGACTGACTCAGTTTTGGGTTTTCAACTCTTTTCCGAATTTCTTGGAACTTGAAAACTACACTATGCTTTAGACTTTTAATTGACGTTGTGCAAATTGGAATTCCAAAATGTACTTTACCTTCGGGGACATCAAGCAATGTACATTCTGACATTTAGGTTTCAACTTCACAAAGGTCAATGAACAGTCTCAGCCTATGCTTGATGTACTTATGTTTGCACTCTTGTTTTGATGCTTCTTGAATCATCATATTCTCGTTTGATTTTCAAGTATAAGTTTGTGGAAGATTTGTTCATGAATCAAAGCGCTTGTTTTGATGCTTCGTGCATCATCGTGCATTCGTTTGAATTTCAAGTATAAGTTCGTATTTAAGACGTGTTTCAAGAATCGTGTTTCAAGAATAAAAAAGGGAATCATTTCTTAAGTTCATTAAGCATTATACTATGCTATTTTGCTAGTCTTGTCGTGTCGTGTTTGATAAATGATTTCCCTCTTGTTTTGTCGTGTTCTCGAACGTGTGTCGCTGTGTTTTGTGCATTCATGATATAAGTGAATACCACTGAGCTTGGACTGCCCTTTTAGCTTGATCCACTACCTAGGGGTCCTTAAACATGTGGACTATCTGCAGACTAGTCGTGTATTATATTACATATCGTGCGTGTCTTTCCGGTTCCGCGACCGGCCTCCCCGTTTACTTTGTGTAGCGTGGGATCGTGTCTTACGTGTCGTGTTTCGTCCGTGCTTGCTCTTGTCATTTGTGTGATAGAGAAAGGATGAGCTCAATGTGGATTTATCTTTTCATGATATTATAAGTATTCATGCTAGTTTCATAAACTTGAAACGTGTACTTTAATCTTGAACTGTTTTAGCACTATTTTTCCTATTCATGCCTAAATTGTTTATTTGCTAAACCGTCATGTTTGATGCTTTCTATTTTGGTGTCCAGGTGCAGGAGGTATCGCGAATGACGAGGAGTGCCCGGAGGAGGCTATTGAGCCACCCCCAGCACATGAGTGGCAGCCCAACGACATCAACTAGAAGCCGGGCGGGATCCTGATTTCTCGTTCACCTAGTTTTGGGATCTTATTTTGTCGTATTGCCTTTGTTGGCCTCTCTTGGAAGTGTATTTTGAATTAATATACTTTTGTCTAACTATGAAACTTTAATCATGATAGGAATGCTATATTGACATTTCTCTTTAATACCATGCATTGATACCTTATTGTATTAAATTTGTATGATTCGTTTTGCTACACGCTTCTGCATACCTAATCGTGTGAGCTCGACCCGTGTCTTGGGATCCTCACCGCGGAAACTTGTGGGAAGACAGGCGGTATATTTTATTAATGTTAATCACTACGTCGCGGGCCCGGGTCTAGGTCCGAGGTCACGACATATTGTCATTAGGTCGTAAAGAATGTCTACAATGCTTCATTAACTGAAAAACTTTACATTGTAACTCGAATGACTCTAAAGACCTAAAAATATCTGAAAAGACTATCTTGAAAACTAACAAAAGCATGTGGCCCGTATAAGCATATGCCAAAGGACTTAATCTTTAACAAGCTTTAATGGAAGAAGTTCATGAGAAACACTATTACCTAAAACACCATTGTAAGTGCCTAAAAATTACAGACTTGATCGAGAGGATTAGGCTCTCAGTGCTGCTGTTAAGCTTCTTTGAGAAGGGAAGGGCTGAATGCCTTGAGACCTGAAAGGGAAGGAAAGAAAGAGAGGTCAGAGGCCCTGGTTGTCGTCAGCCGAAGGCACTCCGATGCTTGAGTTAGTGCTATCACTGAACTGAGGAGGAGTCAATGGAGAAGAAGGGAGAGGGAAGTCCCATCAGACCGTACCTCTAGTGGGGGCAGGTGAGGATGGAAGTCCCATCAGCCCCTTCTTGTATGGCTGCAGATGTGACCATCAGATAAGGTCAGCCTTTATTAGGTGCATACCCTATCTGACAGCTTGCTTTGCTGCACTGCTGTACTACAATAGTAGCATATTTATGGCTGATTGACAGTACAGATACCGAGGTCAGGCTCAAGGTCGAGACCGGGATGAGCCCTGCTGGTACTCTTACCGAGGCTAGCTCATGGTCTGTCTATGTTGGCACCACTGTCGAGCTACCGTTACTGCTGCCCAACTGGTACTCTTGCAGAGCTCAATATAAGCTGGCGTTGTTGCCGAGATGGACAAGGCCAAGATCAAGGTGGGTCTGGCTGGTACTTTTACCTAGTCCAAGACTAGTCTCGGTATCAAGAAATTCCCCCAAACAATTGCCCCTAGCCCTGACCTCTCAGAGTTCCTCAACTCTTGGAGGTCGGGAGCTAAGTATTATGGAGCCTTCCGATGCCGAGCTGGTGCTCTCACCGAAACCGAAACGATCTTGCTGAGATCATGATCTTTGTAAGCCCATCAAGTCGGTTGGGCCGATATAGCTACCGAGGCCACGAACACCGAGCTGCTTGGAGCTCCTCAATGACGAATTGAGGTACCACCCCTTCATCAGGAGGTCTAGTCAACCGCGGAGGGGAGCTCTGCTTGCCGAAGCTGGTGCTGTCACCGAGGCCACTACTGGAGCTGCAATGAAGGAAGTTTGTCCAAGCCAAGGCCGGTGCTGTCACCGAGGCCACTGCTGGAGCTGCAATGAAGGAAGTTGTCCAAGCCGAGGCTGGTGCTATCACCGAGGCCACTGCTGGAGCTGTGTTTGTCGAGACTGGTGCTACCACCGACGCCCCTAACTTGCATAGTTGTTTCATAATTGAGCTGAATATAGCTGGTCCCATTACCGAGCTGTGACCGTGCTGAGGCAGCTGGTTCTATAACTGAGCTAAGGGTGGCTGGTCCTGTGACCGCGCCGAAGCAACTGGTTTCCATAACCGAGCTGAAGGTTGCTAGAACTTGGTAGGCCGCCATCTTTGCTTCCTGAACTCGGTAGCCTCTTATCAATTGGCTAGTCACCAATTAGGAGTTACCGAAGACCAAAACGAAGGGAAGCCTGCCGAGGTGGAGCTTGGTAGGCCTCAACCAACTGGTTCGTCACCAATTGGGAGTCTCCGAAGACCACCAACGGCCGTGCCCCAGGATCTCTAGCACGCGAGGCCGAAACAAAGGGAAGCCTGCTGAGGTGGAGCTTGGTAGGCCTCGATCAACTGGTTCGTCACCAATTGGGAGTCTCCAAAGAACACCAACGGCCGTGCCCTCAGGATCCCTAGTGCACGAGGCTGAAACGAAGGGAAGCCTACCGAGGTGGAGCGTGGTAGGCCTCAACCAACTGGTTCGTCACCAATTGGGAGTCTCCGAAGACCACCAACGGCTGTGCCCCCAAGAATCTAGCGCGCGAGGCCGAAACGAAGGGAAGCCTACCGAGGTGGAGTGTGGTAGGCCTCGACCAATTCGTTCGTCACCAATTGGGAGTCTCTGAAGACCACCAACGGCCGTGCCCCCAGGATCTCTAGCGCGCGAGGCCAAAACAAAGGGAAGCCTACCGAGGTGGAGCTTGGTAGGCCTCGACCAACTGGTTCGTCACCAATTAGGAGTCTCCGAAGACCACCAACGGCCGTGCCCTCAGGATCTCTAGTGCGTGAGGCCGAAACAAAGGGAAGCCTACCAAGGTGGAGCGTGGTAGGCCTCGACCAACTGGTTCGTCACCAATTGAGAGTCTCCGAAGACCACCAACGGCCGTGCCTTCAGGATCTTCTAGCGCGCGAGGCCGGAATGAACGTGGGAAGCCTGCCGAGGTGGAGCATGATAGGCCTCGACCAACTGGTTCGTCACCAATTGGGAGTCTCCGAAGACCACTAACGGCTGTGCCCCCAGGATCTCTAGCGCGCGAGGCCGGAATGAACACGGGAAGCCTGCCGAGGTGGAGCTTGGTAGGCCTCGACCAACTAGTTCGTCACCAATTGGGAGTCTCCGAAGACCACCAACGGCCGTACCCCCAGGATCTCTAGCGCGCGAGGCCGAAACGAAGGGATCCCTTCGGGCAATGGTGGTGGTAACTCTGGTGGTGGCGACGAGGCCCTTTGGGACCTTGATGATCCTTCGCCATTTCTGGTCTTTGGAGGCATGGTGTTTGTGATCACTTCCCACAGACAGCGTCAATTGTAAATGCCTAAATATTACGGACTTGATCTAGAGGATTAGGCTCTCAGTACTGCTGTTAAGCTTCTTTGAGAAGGGAAGGGCTGAATGCCTTGAGACCTGAAAGGAAAGGAAAGAAAGAGAGGTCAGAGGCCCTGGCTGCCGTCAGCCGAAAGCACTCCGATGTCTGAGTTAGTGCTATCACTAAACTAAGGAGGAGTCGATGGAGAAGAAGGGAGAGAGAGCAAGTTGTATTCTCTAACACATGTATTGCATATATTGCATACCTGTTGTGGTTTTACCTCATGCAGTTATATAGAGGGAAGTCCCATCAGACCGTACCTCTAGTGGGGGCAGGTGAGGATGGAAGTCCCAACAGCCCCTTCTTGTATGGCTGCGGATGTGACCATCAGATAAGGTCAGCCTTTATTAGGCGCATACCCTATCTGACAGCTTGCTCTGCTGCACCGCTGTACTACAATAGTAGCATATTTATGGCTGATTGACAGTACAGATATCGAGGTCAGGCTCAAGGCCGAGACCGAGATGAGCCCTGCTAGTACTCTTACCGAGGCTAGCTCATGGTCTGTCTACGCTGGCACCACTGCCGAACTACCGGTACTGCTGCCGAGCTAGTACTCTTACCGAGCTCAATATAAGCCGGCGCTGTTGCCGAGATGGACAAGGCCGAGATCAAGGTGGGCCTGGCTGGTACCTTTACCTAGTCCAAGACTAGTCTCGGTATCAAGAAATGCCCCCACACAACCATCGAACACCATTGATCCCTAAGATCAAAATGCAACTTTTCTGTGATAGAATACTATTAATGCGTACAGTTTACTTTTCTTATACTAAATGTCAAAATGATCTTTGTTTGTTGTAGTATATTTTTCTACTATAGTATCAAAAACTCTAGTTGTTTCTTTCGGAATCCTGCAGGTAGCAACAGTTATTCCAGGGGGGGTCCAAAGTTAAAATATCAATCTATAAATAAAGAGTTGCAGATTCATACGTTGGAAAATCACATTCCAAATATATGTCAAGTACTTATGTCAATGCCTACTAATATGATGCAAAGAAGCATGTAGAGTGTTTTCTTTTTTTCGTAAGAAAACATTTCCTTCAACATAACTACATATACTCAACCTATCTTAAGTTGTAATAATTATGTATTTAAATATAATGAAAAACAACACAATTCTATCCCACATGAGGCGTCCCTTGCAACCCATCTGATTTATTGTTTTAATGCAGACATAATTTCCTAGGAAAATGAATTGTCCAGGAAAGCTAACCTGCAGACATAACCAATTCAACAACAAAGTCAAGCCGCAACTACCAGCAAACAATAAATCATCCATATCAATGACAAACTAATCTCAACTAGTGCACACAAATTCTATAAATAATTGTTAGCCAAATTGATTGTTTATAGATGACCCATTAACCAAAGAAAGTTAATAGTAATGGCCCAAATGCCATGATTGCCGAGCAATTTTCAATGCTTCTCGGCAATGGACTGCATGTGCAAAGAAGATGTTCAACTTTGTAGGCTCATAATCCAAGCTTGACTTTTGAAGAAAGTTGAATAAAATAATGAAAAGCAGACACACACATACACTAGAGCAGTAAAAAAAAGTTCAGATTTTGAAGAAACCTCATCTGCTCCCGGCAAAGAATTTTCCCATCTATCAACAATCAATAACAGAGGATTTTCCCCCAATTGTTTCAAAAAATCTCAACAGTGGATTTTTCCCCAACTGTATAGGCTCTGAATCCCATTGTGCAGTCACCGACAATGAAATCAAGGGCTGGGATTTCCATTCCCTAGCTAAAGTAAGCTCACTCTTCCACTTCTCACCATCTCAATGGCTGCCCTTTGCTAAAATTGTGCCCCAAATCCCCTCATTTCATAACTGCACCTCAAAAAAAAATGAAAGAAATGGAAGGAGAAGAAGGTAAGTGGGGCCCACATACCTGGGCGTCGAAGGACCCGCACGCTGCTATGATCTTCCTCCTCTCCCGTCCTTTCTCCTCCTTTTTCTCCCTTCCGTTTTCCCACTCACACCTCACCAAAAATAAAAAACGCAGCAGCAATCCGAGCAAGGAAGGCACTGCAATGGAGCGAGGGAGGCGCTGCAATGGTAAGAGGGAGGGAGAGAGAGAGAGAGATGATGATGATGATGCATGGATTTTGAGCCATGGGGAGGGAGGCGCTGTATGGAGAGAGAGAGGGGGCGGAGAGAGAGAGAGAGATGATGCTGCGTGGATTTTGAGCCTTGGGGAGGGAGACGAATCGAGAGAGAGAGAGAGAGAGAGAGAGAGAGAGAGAGAGAGATGGACGGTGTCTAGGGCATAAAGTTTTCTTCTCAGGACAAGAACGAAAACATTCAAAAGGATTCAGCGAGCTCAAGAAATTATGGCGCGCCAGCTCACCGTCCAGCTGGACATCCAGCTCAGATCAGGCTGGAATTCGGGCAACCATTCAGGCTCCATAGACTTATTGACATAAATATCACTTTGTCAGCCCTAGATTATTGATATTCCTTCTTATGAGATCTGTGCTAAAGCACGAATTTCAAGAAATTGTAGAACAATTTTGATAGCATTTTCCCTTGTTTCTTGTATCCCAGAAAATCTCCGGATACAACAACAAAAAAAAATAAAAAAAATAAAAATAAATAAAAATTGCTACCTGTGAAGGAAAGACACTTCATATAGTCCCCTGATACCCCACAAAAACTCCTCATCAATCAACCATACATTTCCATAACACTTCTAAGGCATCCAACACACTATCTTAACTACACATACATGATCACATGTGCACATTATACACATCAAATCAAGTATAAGCCCACGCCATGAGCCTAAGATGAGGCGAAGCAACATAAATACATGACCAGCACATATATGGATACAACACAGAACAAGGACGCACAAGGGACGATCCCAGAGAAATCAATCGAAGAATAATAACCGCTATGTAGCAGCTCCTTCATGACGAGCTGATGAAGTGACTGAGGCCGGACTAGGAGCAAGCTGAGAAAGGGCACAAATCGAGTCCGAAAACGTATAACCTCTCCCCTCCGCCCTCTGGCAACATCGATCGAGGCGCTTCCGCAAATCAGTGACCTCCCTCTCATGATGTAGTTCCATGCGGTCTATGCGCGGAAGGTACTGATCGTGAAGGAGGGCCCTCTCCTCACCCAAGCTAAGAGGTGGGAGGATGGATGCAACAATAGAACCACTCTACAGGACGACATATGAAGAAGCATTACATTCAAAACAAACCTTGTAACAGCAACCATGGAATTTAAAAGGAAGAAAAGACCCTCACCTACGTAGAGGCCTCAAAGCTCCCTAGCTTGGCACATAACTCGTCAACCTGCACACCATAAGATTACAAACCACATCAACATTGGACGAAGAATCAAGATTGAAACATCACATGAGTAAGGCTCATACCTGTGTCACTTAAGCAACTCTCTCCCCAAGTGCTCTGTCGCGCTCGCTACGAGCCTCTGCCTGAAGATCACGAAAACAAATGGTTAAGAATCAATCGTTATGCATCCCAGACGCAAAAGAAAAACGAAACTAAGGTACAAACCTCGTTAGCATGCAGTCGGTCCACCTCAACTCGTAGTGTCTGAAGATCACTCTCCAATCTGATCATCATAGCCTCAAATGCAACCAAGTTCCTATCCCTCTGCATATCAACCACATGTCATAAATATCAGTTCAAAATGAATAACTAAGTTAGTGACCTTGTACCTCATGGGTATCCACTAGCGCATCAATGACAGCATCACGCAGCTTTAATTTTTCCTGCAGATCTCATTAGACAAGATAAAAGGAGTTGGTGAGTTCAAGATGCTCTTTCCACAATAAATAGGGAATCGCAATTTCCATACCTCCTTAGCCATCAACGATGCTTGTAACCCCATCGTCATAGCTTCCTGAAGTTACAAGGTATACAACACAGTAAGTGGGTACTCTAATACACAACACCAACAGATAGGACTCCCGGTCCATATGCTACAAATTGAATAGGTGTTACCTTCTCTTTCACTAACTCTGACAGTCGAAGCACCTCTTCACGAAGAACTGACTCAATATCAGGTGCCGCTCTCCCGGAGGTTCCCTGCCACAATGCATAACAGATATGATTAGAAAAGGAAGATGAGACAATATGGCTAATAAACCTGGTGAATTTTACCTCGCCCAAATCATTGCCTAATGGACATGTCTCTCGACATTCCGTCTCAGCTGGGGGAGCTGTCTAAAATAAAAGAACTACGAAACGAGAAACAATATCGAATTAGACAAGTAAGTTTAAATGCTTACCCGAAATGACATCAACATCTCCATCACCTCAAGCGCATTTTGGGAAAAAATAAGAAGACCCGCCTGAGTACGACTCATGGAGTATATACCGACGCATGGTGTCTCTCCAATGTGACCAAGCTGAACCCAAGGGGGACATCAAAATGAAGAACATCGGCCAAACCAATCCCAAGGTAAATCAATCCAAAAACGAGTGGAACCAATACAAAGCCAATCACAACAACAACAAAAAAGATGAGAACGAATGAAGCAAACCCCTACTTAAACTAAAACAGCACCCCATGACCCTTGTCCCATCACGTCATAACCACCACACTCTAGTCATCACCATCACACCCTTTCATTACCAAGTTTACTCTTCCACGACACAAAACAAAACAAAAACAATATATATATATATAGAGAGAGAGAGAGAGAGAAAGACCCCCAAACCATCCCCAAGATAGCCAAGATGCACCCCGAGATCAATGACCATATCATGAATCGAAGAATCCTCGCTCAAACCAATCTGAATACCAAAAAAAAAAAAAAATCATGGCCTTTCTCATCATCCCATCAATCCCGCCTAGTCACAGTAAATGCCCATTTTCCACCCAAACCGATTTTGCCATGGAAGCCCCACTATGCAACCTTTCAAACTTGAATCAAGGGGCTCGGATTGCCAACCTCACAGCTGAGGTGACTCCACTCATTCCTCCCTCACCAAAATCCACCACTTTCATAGGCACCCATGGCCAAAACCGAGCCCAAGAACCCCATTTTCAGCACCACAAAAAAAATAATAATAAATAAAGGAGAGAAACGAAATGAAAAAAAAAGATTTTGGAAGAAGAGAAGGAAAGCGGGGCCCACATATATACCTCGACTGCGTAAAAAAAAGAAATTGGAAGAAGAGAAGGAAAGTGGGACCCACATACCTAGGCCGCGTGGGGGGAGAGCTCCCCCTCTCCCTCTCCCCCTCCCTCTCCCTCCTCTCTTCTCCTCTACTTGTCCTGCTCTTCACTCGGCCTCAACCTGAAACGGCAGCAGCAGGTTAGCAAAAAAAAAAAAAGAAAGAAAGTGCAGAGAATAGAAATAGGAGGGGAGTAAAACCACAAAACTGGCCCTCTCTTTCCTCCCTTTTCTCCTCAACCCACTCGTTCTCCACCTGCAAACAACAGCAGCATGGTTCATGAAAAAAAAGCAGAAGAAAAAATAAGGAAACGAAGAGAGAAAAGAAAGAATGGAAGAGGAAGAATGGGCGGGACCCACATACCCAAGCCAACTGTTGAGTGTTGACACCAAAAATGTCATGTCGCCTCTTCAAACATCAAGAAAGCTGCATGAAGTCGCAACCTGCCATAAATAGGCAATGCAACTTCTCCAAAAAATCAAATCTTGTCAGAATCAAACAAAAACTGCAAGATCCTTCAAGATAGCCAAGAGAAGAGTACACATGAAGTTTCGGGCCATTTCGACAACATTTGGCCTAACTTCACTTCTCCGACAGCTAAACGGGAGCTCTCGGCGGCAACATCATCGGAGACGTCAAAACTTCGATCAGAGCCTACAGATGACTCCAGCATGTCTCAAAAGGGCTCCATGCCAAATTTCAAGTCAAACCGACAATGTTTGACCCTCCATCAATGCTCGAGCAGCAAAATCAAGCCTCCCGGCGGCAGGAACCACCGAAGCCTTCGCTCATCAAACCAAGTGCATGAGTGGCTTCAACATGCTTCCAAAAGGCTGCACGTCGAATTTCAGGTCATTCCGACAACGTTTGACCAGGTTTCGATGCTCCGAGAGAAAATCAAGCCTACCGGCGGCGGAGCAACCCGGGACCATGACATCCAAAACGGAGCCCATGGAACGTCTCAAAATGACTCCAATAGGCTCCCCGTCAAATTTCAGGTCAATCGGACATCGTTTGGCCACATATCAAAGCTCGGCATTTTCCCCGCAGCAAAATCAAGTGAAGCATCGACGGGACCCCAAACGGCTTCAAAACTCAAACAAAAGCCTATGGTTGGTCTTATTTATTGCTCAGGAGGCTTCACCTCAAATTTCAGGTCATTCCGACATCGTTTGACCAAGTTTCAGCTTCTGGCGGAAAATCAGCAGCTCTACGCGACAAAGTCTTCGGCTTTCCCGGAAAATTGGAAACTTTGCACTCTAAAAATGCAAGGATTCTCATCAAGTTTTCTACAGGGAAATCAAGCCAATAAATGAGAAGAAATGTCAAAGAAAAATACAGAAGAAAACGGCGACGAAAAAGACCTCAAAACGACCGCAAAACGGGCTCCGAAGGGGAAAAATCCCCCAGGGTCGCAGACCCCTGCGACCATGGCCCATGGTCGCAGGCCCCTGCGACCATGGCCCATGGTCGCTGGTCCATGGTCGCCGGCGACCATGGAGGTCCGGGTCACCGGATTTTCCGCCGGTGACCCGTTTTTCCGTCTTTTTTCGCGTTTCGCGCACTTTGGGCCCTGTGGTTTCCTGAAAATGTGATTTTTAGTGCTTAAAATTGACTCATATCCTCTGACATCCATCAAAATCACGGGTCAACCTCCAAAAGCATAAAATCATCATTGATCGCTCCAAGATCGCCAACCGGTCGACCAAGAAAGTGCACTTTCTGTCCGACCGATCGTGAAATCGACAAGACAGATGTCACCGGCCCACTCTTAGCTATCAATGTCTGAAGTTACATGTTCATCCGATGTCGATCAGCATGTAGATCCATCGATGATCATCGCCAGAAGAATTCCAGAAGACACGGCATGGCCCGCGACTCTTCGACTGCTCGGCGACCAATTAATGTGGTTAATTGACTAGCTTTATTGCAGTCATTAATTCATTTCTTTGGACGGCCCAATCAGAAGCAAGCATTTGGGAGTTACAAGTCAATTGATTCATGGCATTTAAACCATGAAACTCCTCCCATTATGGTAATTAAGGTGATTAAAAGCCCTTAATCTCCATCGGCCAATCAGATTCAAGGAAAAAGGAGTTACAAAATCAAGAAATAAATCTTGTAACTCCTCCCATTAAAGCCATTAAGGCTCATAAACCCTCCTAAATGGCTACCAAAGGCCTATAAATAGGAGAGCATTCCATTGAAATTGAGATCGGAAAAGAATCGGAAAAAAGAGGAGAAAATCAGAGGATCAGAAAAAAAGGATCAGAAAGAGATCTGAGAGAAAGAAAAAGAGAGAAAAACTCTGCTGAAGTTCTGCACCGGCCACCACTACAAGGTGACAAAAGTCCCTTGGGGGGCACCCCCCCCCCCCCCCAAGGTCCTTGCCTTCTCCTGCTGCCTCCAATGGCTTAGACGTGGCTTTTCAGCCCGTCTACTTAGCTTTTTATTGGACATAGGACCTTCTCTTGGTCTTTGTCCTCTAAAAATCTGAGGTTATAGCCAAGCCAAGCGAATCAAGAGCATCCTCTGTTCTCATCTGCATGGATGATGGCGAAGCCCATACATGGCTTGCGACCGTCAATCTGAACGAGTCCCCCACAATCTCCTGAAAAGTTAGATCTTCCTTTTCTTGCTTTTCATTGTAGTTTGTATTTTTCTAAAGAGACAAAAATCACAACTCTTGTCTTTCATTATTGATAAGAATTGTAAATCGGCTATAAACGCCAAAATCGGCTATAAATGCCAAACAAAATCGCCTTTCACGGCAAATTAAGAAAATGTCTCTTTTCTTAAATATTTGTGCAATGGAAAACTTGAAAGAAGTTGATTTCCTTTTTACTTGCGAAGGTTGATCTCCGGATTACCACTTGCAATTCCAAGTAAAATAGAAAATCTGGCACACCCACACAAAGAAATGTTGATGCACGCTTCAGGGCCCGCCAGGGCGCGAAAGGGCCGGACCCGACGGACTCCCACGTTCCGCCGACCCCGGTAGCCGCCCCAACGGCGCCTCGGAGCGCGTTCCATCAAGCTGGCACACCCGGTGGGACTCGTTCATTTGAGAACACGGTGCTTGGAAATGAAATATTTGCATATCATACTTTTTGTTCTATGCTTATACTTCTTTTCCGGATTCCTTGGCTACTTTCTAGCTGGTGGCCTATGTTGGATTTTGCACCCAAAAAAAATGAGATGGGATTTTTTGGAAATTTCTATTTCTTTGAGTTTGTTTCCATTCTTTCTCTTTTCAAAAAAAAAAAATCAGTTTTCTTAGTTTGAATTCAAAATTGAAAAACTTTCATCCTATCCTATCGTTCTTTGGTGCTTGCAGAAATGTTGAGCCCGTTCGACTAAGGTTTTGGGCCATCGTTTCTCTTCGATGAGTTCATTAGAGATTTCAAAGAAAAAAAAATCAAAAAATCAGTTTTCTTAGTTCTGAATTCAAAATTGAGAAACTTTGATCCTATCCTATCGTTCTTTGGTGCTTGCAGAAATGTTGAGCCCGTTCGACTAAGGTTTTGGGCCATCGTTTCTCTTCGATGAGTTCATTAGAGATTTCAAAAAAAAAATATATTAAAAAGAATAAAAATAAAAAAAAAATCAGTTTTCTTAGTTCTGAATTCAAAATTGAGAAACTTTGATCCTATCCTATCGTTCTTTGGTGCTTGCAGAAATGTTGAGCCCGTTCGACTAAGGTTTTGGGCCATCGTTTCTCTTCGATGAGTTCATTAGAGATTTCAAAAAAAATATATATATTAAAAAAAATAAAAATAAAAAAAAAATCAGTTTTCTTAGTTTGGATTCAAAATTGAGAAACTTTGATCCTATCCTATCGTTCTTTGGTGCTTGCAGAAATGTTGAGCCCGTTCGACTAAGGTTTTGGGCCATCGTTTCTCTTCGATGAGTTCATTAGAGATTTCAAAGAAAAAAAATCAAAAAATCAGTTTTCTCAGTTCTGATTCAAAATTGAGAAACTTTGATCCTATCCTATCGTTCTTTGGTGCTTGCAGAAATGTTGAGCCCGTTCGACTAAGGTTTTGGGCCATCGTTTCTCTTCGATGAGTCTATTTGGGATTTGAAAAAAAGACATAGACCACTAAGGTTAAACCAATTGCGTTCTTTGATCACGATTGATTCAAGAAAAGCCTTGTCCAGAGTGTGGAGACAGCTTGACTGTTCTAGGCAAGGGTCTTCCAAACGGGTTCATTAAGTAATCCTACCCTTACCTGGGGGCAATTCTATCAATTGAGGTTTCATAAGACCGGGTTAGGAGGCCTATGTGTACTCTCTCGTCTTTAAATCTTAAAAATTTAAAAAAAAAATCAAAAATAAAAAAAAAAGATTTTCAAAAAAAAAAATCTTAAACAAAAAAAAAAGATTTTTTTAAAAAAAAAAAATGAAAATCTAAAAAAAAAAAAATCTTCAAAAAAAAAAAACTCTCGTCATTTTAGATTCAGATCCGAGAAATTGTGGTTCCTTCCCTTCTGGGTACTGGCGCTCGCGGAAATCGTTGAGCCCGTATTCGGATCGGAATATCATCTGCTCTCTTTGATGAATCCAATCTTGACATTTCAAAAAACAAAGAATCCCATCTCATGGATGCGATCTCCAACATTTGTGCATAGCAATACTGGTACGCCCTTTCAGGGTCTACTGTATCTGTGACCGGCACATTTGTAACTCCTACCTTATATTCTTCTTATCTCGAGCAAGCTCCGCTTCTCGATAAGTCGAATTTAGGTATACAATTACTTCTAGCAGTCATTGGAACGCTCATTTCGAGCCTACCATGTTCGCTGTCAGAACAATTGTACCATCTATGGCTTTTTGCCTTCTTCATGTCGCTTGGGTCATATCCCTTGAGCGATTTGAAAAGACAACCATAGAAATTCCCATTTATGATCATTATATTCTTGTGATTACTAATGGATGTGGTCTTGTTTCAGAACTTTTTCGAAACTAACAATGGCAGCCTTAACCATTATCTTCGATGAGAACAAGCACCAACTCATGCTTCAACAGAAGCAAAGCGCGCGCACTCATAAGCGCCCTGTCAGCTGCCGAAGCGTTAACTCCCTCGGCAACTCTCTGAACTCCGGGTCGACCTCGACTCCCCGGACTATCTTCTTTGGGACGCTGGGACCATTCCCACTTCCCGAAGAACAAGCTGCTCCTGCCAAAAAGCAGAAGATCGCCTTTCAACGTGTCACTCTCGTGACACCAAAGGCGAAAGCCCAAAAGCCCGAAGCCCGCGGCACCCCCGCGAAGCCTCGACCAACAACCAACCAGGTCTACCCTAAGACTTGGTCTCCAAGACCTTCCCCAAAACAAAGAAGGTCTCAAACATCCACCAAGCCAGCATACCTGGCCCCACTCAAAGAAAACCAGTTCTACCCTCTTGCCTACATGAAAGAGGAGAGACCCATCTCCAACCTGACTCCCAAGTCAACCCAGCATGAGCCGGCTTGTTCCTACAGGCCCAAAATCAGATCATGCATCACCAGGCCTCTCCAAGCACCTGCTAAGGCCTACACTCCTTCAGTTCGACCCTTCATCTCTACAGGGGCCGAACTCGAAAGGTTCAAAGCTTCGCTGCAACAGGCAAAGGACCGGGTCCGCATCCTGTCCTTGCCCAACCACAAAGAAGACAAGCTCGGCTGCTGCGCCCGAGGGAGCACATCCTTCATCGTCAGAGCCCAGCCAGAGCTGACTGAAGCTCAAATCGCTCGTCGAGCACGCCGCCGTGCGTCATATCGACAAAAGAGACTAGAGAAGCAACGGACCCAGCCTCCTACACTTCAAGTCTCCCACAAATGGGTCGAAAAAGAAAGACCCGACCAAGTTGCTGCCGTCCATATGGTTGGAAAAACCAGAAGACGCCAAAAGTCAGCATAAAAAATCCATGTCCGACGTCCGGTGACCCGTAGCGTCACCGGGACACGAAGACATCCTGAAGAATCTCCTGCCCCTTCAAGCCAAGGACGGGAGAGTAATCCTTCATCAAGCTCTTCATCAAAAAGAATGAGCCCCAGCTCGGTCACCAGGACGATTTCTTCGTTCGAATCCCGAGGGATGAACATCTTGGCTACAAGTTCTGAGCCACCACCTCAGAATCCACCTCGAGATGATGCGCTCACACGCATCCAACAGTTGGAACAAGGCCAGCAGAGGATTGAAACTCTGATGGAAAACATTCTCCTTGTTGTCCAAAATCAGGTGAACAATGAGCCTCCTCCGAATCATAACAATAACGAGGAGAATTGTGAAGAAAATGAGTCACGCGCCCTTACCAAAAAGGACGTAGACAGTATCCTCGCCAAAGCTAAAGAAGAGGATATACTCAAAGAGCATGGGATCAAGCCACCATATCCTTTATGGATGGACTCGGTCCCGTTCCCCACAAAATTCAAACATCCTACTCTCCAAACATATACGGGGAAAGGATCGGCCAGACAACACGTCATCCACTTCAAGATCTTGACGGGAGCTATCGCGGATCAAGATGCACTCAAGATTCGCCTCTTTGCAAGTACCCTAAAAGGTACGGCCTTCGATTGGTACTCCACTCTGCCGGAGAACTCCATTCAGAACTGGGCTATGCTGGAGACACGCTTCCTGACCCACTTCCAAGGTGAGGATCATCCTGTTACTATGGCTCAGCTCTGCAGCCTAAAACAGGGAGAGAATGAGTCAACTTATGACTTCATTCACAAGTGGAAAGCAATGGCGTACAAATGCTCAGATGTACTGCCACAAGCGTCGCTAGTCGACATCTGCCGAAACAACATGAGAGCTAAAATCCGCTCCATGATCATCGGCAACAAATCAAAAAACCTGGGGGAACTCCTGGAAGCTTCCATGGAAGCTGAAACGGTGATCAAAGACCTCAACAGTCAGAAATCATCAAAGAAAGAGCCGACTGCTGTTGCAACCTCTAAACCAAAGAAGAAAGAGGTTCTCAATGTGCAGACTAAGTCAGCTCCTCAGCAACCAAAGAAAGCTGAAAATAGAGCTGCAGGTAAGAGACCTGAACTCTCTGATGCCTTCAAAGAACGTGTAGAAAAGAAATATCCATTCGATGAAGACGTTGAAGAAATCTTTGAGGCTCTCCTAGCAAATGGCAAACTCATTTTGCCAGAGCCCAAAAGACCTGGAGACGTTGGCAAAACCAATGATCCTCGGTACTGTCCATACCACCAGATGGTCTCGCATCCTCTCAATCAATGCTTTGTTGTGAGAGAGAAGATAAACGAGATGTGGAAAAACGGAGTCATCACCTTTGACAAAAACTATGGGACTGCCTCCGTCAACATGGTGTCATGTGGACAAACACCAAAATCACCGAAGAAGAAGATCACTACTTCCTTCATGGTGATAAACAAAATTCAAGTGTCCGACAAGCTGGTTCCTTTCCCGACACCAGACGGACAACCCATATGGGTACATCCCGATCTCCTGGAAGATGAAAATTGGGAGATCGTCAAAACAAAGCCGACCGCTCAACAGCGAAGGCAGGCTAGGAAACATCTCCTCAGGCTCAAACGGCAAGAGAAGACCCAGCCAAAACAAGAAGTTCATGAAAAGGCAGAGGCCTCCTCTACCACTTCACTTGGGGCAACAGAAACGTCCCTTCCAGGGACTTCAAAGGCGGTAAGAAACTTCACTCTCAGTGATTTCATGCCACCTCAATTCAAAAAAGAAGCCATGCAGGGGGCATTATACTCTTGCAACTCGGTAGTTGGATTCTCCATTGATGGATACGAGTCCAGCGACACCGACGATGGATTCGAGCCCAACTACACCGGCGAGTGGGAGGAATCTCTTGAAACAGGAGAGTATCTCTCCGACGAAGAATGGGTTCCTGAAACTCACCTTATGCCAGTAATCTGGTATAACCCCTTGCAACCACAAGGATCCTGGTCTGATGATGAAGAAGACCAAGAGGCTGCACAAGAAGATGCTGTTAACCCAGCACCTGTCATTGCTCCAGTGGAAATCAACTATGTTGAGCCACACGGAGAAGACGAAGAAGAGGATCTGGCTCCCATGCCTGATCTTGAAGAATATGCAAGGATCTTGCAGCGTCTCGCTCTAGAACAAGAGCAAGACCGCGTCAACGAGATTCCTCACAATCCAGAGCCGGAAGTCCCTGAAGCCCATCAGGTACCTCCTCCCTCAACTCCTGAAAATGGAGAACATTGCTGGATTGACGATCCTCTTACATCCGAGGATGAGTCTGACTCCGAGCAGGCAACATCTCCTATCAGAGCTTCCTGTAATGTAATATATCAGGACTATAGCTCTTCTGAAGCGTCGTCTGATGAGATTACCTACACTCCGACGACGCCTAGCAATGTATCCTCTGGAGCTACCTCGTCTCACGTGACTTTCACAGAGATGACACCCTCTCAGGTTTCTTCTCCTGAGACTGTGACTTCAGAATACACATTCTTCCCGACTCATCATCATGAAGAAAACCCAACTTGGGGTGATGGATGGGTCAACGAAGAAGAAAAGCTGCTGGATGCTGTTCAGGACTTGCTCCCGGAAAATGCTCCGTGCAACACAATCACTGAGGATGGAAACTCTGCTGCAGATACATCCCCAGTAGATGAAAAACGACAGCCTCTTGATCCTGAAGACAATCTTCCAAACGAAGATCCTTCTCAAGAAGCTCTCGAAGTTGGTAGAGGCACCCGCTCTGGCCGGGACTACCACAAGAATTACAACCAATCTTCCTTTACTTATGTAAATCCTTCGGGAAAAGATGTTGTAAGCGCCCCCAGTGGCAAAAACAATGAACATGCAGGCCCTAAGGAGGCTTTCAAGTATGACTTGGTTGAGCACTTCAAACACATACCTGCACGTCTTCACATCCTGGATTTATTACGAATGTCTCCACGCACTCGTGATAATCTCATCTCAGAATTACAAAAACTGAATGAGGATGTCGACAAACATGCCCCGCAAGTCCTCCAAATTGAAATGGACTACCGGATCAAAAACTCTGAAACTTCCTCAAAGGGAGAAAAGAAAACTGAGGGATCATGCATCCAATGCCTCTCGGTTCAAAGGGCAGCCAGTGCAACCATCGCCTTCACTAAGGAAGACCTCCTACTTGGCGAAGCAAGGCACAACCGACCCCTGTACTTCACAAGGTACATCAAAGAAATGCCGATACATAGAGTTCAGATCGACCCAGGTTCTGCACTCAACCTTATCTCCACTTCGGCTCTTGAAGAGTTGGGCATCCCACCCAGCAAGCTAAGCCACACATCTGTATCTATCTTTGGATACGATGGGAGCACTCAAAGGCCTATCGGCAAAATCAGGTTCAAATTGCAAATCGGTGATCTTATCTCTGAGGTCACTGTGTATGCAATAAAAACCCCCTCGTGCTACAACATCCTTCTCGGACGTCCTTGGATACACGAGAATGGTGTTGTTCCTTCAACTCTACATCAATGCATCAAGTTTGTCGGCGACGACGGCATGGTACATCGAGTCTTTGCGGACAGGAAACCCTTCAAAG
The DNA here is from genome assembly GCA_028538565.1 of Umbellularia californica. NCBI lineage: Eukaryota > Viridiplantae > Streptophyta > Magnoliopsida > Laurales > Lauraceae > Umbellularia > Umbellularia californica. Next base: position 32,824,329 of record JAPQWN010000006.1, read on the forward strand.
GTAAAGAAGTCCACTTCGCAGACTCCCAAATGTATGAAGGCGAAAAAGAAGAAGAAGAGGAAATGGCACCCCCTGCTGAAAATCTCCAAAAAGATAAAGGCAAGGCTCCTCAAAAATCACCGGAAGAAAACAAACCCTCCGGCAAATTAGAAGAGAGTAGTCAATCTCCCTTCGTTATCTCCCTCAATAATTCAAAACCTTTGGTCATCACGACTAAAGTGAAGAAGGCGAAACAAAAGCCTGGGGGCAAATTTGTTGTCTCTCTCGTGTCTATCATGCAAGACACAGACTCGGACTCAGAGCCAGAAGACGATGCATCGTCAAGCCAAGCTGACACTCAGCAAGTTCAGCCTGCTCTCACTCCGATGGAGACACCTGCTGATGTAGAAGATCCTACGTCAGCTACCTTTGTTGTTCCGGCAACATCACCAAAGCAAAGGCCGATCTTCTTCCATAGATCGGACGCTTCTTCATCAAACTCCATGCTGGAACCTTTCCAAAATAAAGGTATGCCTCAGCTATCTCTATATAGTCCTGTAGCACAAGCTATCATGAAGAAAATGGGCTTTGACGCTCAGAACCCAGTCGGTTTGGGAGAAGGCCGCGGTATTCTCACGCCATTGGGGCCCGCCTTGACCAAAAGCCAGCTGGAAGATTGGAGACTCTACGGTCATGTAGAAAAGTCTTCATATGGGTTAGGGTATGATCCTGATACTCCTCTGAGACAGTTGACACAAAGGCTTAAAAGTCGTTTTACCGACCAAGCCTCAACATCTCAAGTCCATGAAGACATCGATCTCCCTGGATATCTCTTTAAAGAGTTACCTGACAAAAATCCAGGAAGCTCATCCAATTGGTATGATTTCTCTGATGATAAAGAGGAATCGTCCGATAATACAGACTTGTGGCATCCTGACCCAGAAGAACCCTCGTCTCCAAAAGAAATACCAGACTCAACAGGCGATTGGGACTATCTCATAGCAAGCCTTGAGGAGATCACCAATCAAGAAAATCCATGGAAAGGAACAGAGCCTTGGTCTGGTAATGCAGTTGAAACTCCAGAAGGTTTCGTTGAGTTGGAAGCCTCCGAAAATATTGTGGAGGAACCACCTTCGAACCTTCCGACAGAAGATCCTGTTCAAAAGATAAACTTGGGAACACCTGATAACCCACGTCCTGTATTCATAAGCAAGAATATAAAGGATGATGAGTTACCCGAGTATATCGCTTTTCTTCGTGAGTTCGTTGATTGCTTTGCATGGTCCTATGCTGAAATGCCTGGTTTAGACCCCAAAGTAGCAGTCCACAAACTCAATCTTCAAGAAGATATCAAGCCTGTCAAACAAGGCCAAAGAAGATTCCGTCCAGATGTGATGGATAAAATTGAACAAGAAGTTCAAAAACTCAAAAGCGTCGGCTTCATCCGTGAGGAACAACATCCAGAATGGTTGGCCAACATTGTCCCCGTGACAAAGAAAAATGGGCAGATCAGAGTCTGTATTGACTATAGAGACCTGAATGGCGCTTGCCCTAAAGATGAATTCCCGCTCCCCATACCGGAGGTGATGATTGACAATACCTGCGGATTCGAGCGAATGACATTCATGGATGGCTTCTCTGGTTACAATCAGATAAAGATGCATCCCGAGGATGAAAAACACACTTCATTTCGGACTCCATTTGGCGTGTATTGCTACACTGTCATGCCATTTGGTCTGAAAAATGCTGGTGCCACATATCAGAGGGCTATGATGAAAATATTCCAAGATATGCAGCACAAGACGGTCGAATGTTACGTTGATGACCTCGCCGTCAAAAGCAGAAGAAAAGAAGACCATCTCAAAGATCTTCGGGAAGTCTTCCTCCGACTTCGCAAACACAAACTGCGGATGAATCCTCTAAAATGCTTCTTCGGCGTCTCGTCGGGTAAGTTTCTCGGATTCCTTATTCGGAAAGCTGGAATAGAACTTGACCCCATAAAAGTCAAGGCTATTCTAGAAATGCCCTCTCCAAGAACCCTAAGGGAACTAAAAGGGCTTCAAGGGAGATTGGCCTACATCAGACGGTTCATCTCCAATCTTTCGGGGAAATGCCGTCCATTCTCTCGATTGATGAAAAAAGGTGTAGACTTTGTCTGGGATGCCGACTGTGAAGCCGCATTTCAAGATATCAAGTCATACCTGACCAAACCTCCAGTGTTAGCTGCCCCTGCCACTGGAAAACCATTCATCTTGTACACAAGAGCTCTTGATCATTCTGTAGGCGCTTTGCTTGCACAAGAGAATGGTGAGGGAAAAGAAGCTGCTCTATACTACCTCAGCCGCATGCTAGTAGGTGCAGAGCATCGCTACTCTCCAGTCGAAAAAGAATGCCTTGCAGTGATGTTCGCCGTACAAAAGCTACGTCACTACTTGCTTTCCAACACAGTCTACCTGGTCTCGAGGATCAACCTCTTGAAGGTCCTTGTCACGAAGGCCGGTTCTCTCAATGCCCGACTGGCAAAATGGTCCATCCTCTTGTCACAATTTGATATTAGGTATGTTCCACAAAAAGCAATCAAAGGCCAAGCTCTAGCAGATTTCCTTGCAGAGCATCCATTGCCTAAAGATTCACCACTCAGAGATGATCTCCCAGACGAACCTGTCTACAACGTGGAGACTTCCTCACCAAATGCCTCCTGGGACATGTACTTTGACGGTGCAACCAGGACAAATGAAAACAGAAAGCTGATCTCGGGAGTTGGCATCCTCTTTGTTAGCCCCGACAAATGCATGATTCCACACGCTTTCTCGCTACTGGAACCATGCACAAACAATGCAGCTGAATACCAAGCTCTGATCCTAGGATTGGAACTCGCCATTGAATCCGGTATCACCATGCTGGAAGTCTTTGGAGACTCTCAACTGATCGTCAACCAGATGAATCAGAAATATGAAGTCAGGAAGCCCGATCTGCTGCCTTATTACAACAAGGCACAATCGCTTCTGCAAAAGTTTGACATCTGCAACATCACCCACATTCGTAGAGGTGAAAACATCCGTGCAGATGCCCTGGCCGGACTTGCCGCATCAATGGCGATCCAGGAAGGGGAAAACATGCAAATTACAGTGTGCGAGAGAAGGACCCTCCCTCCTCTTAACACACACCAAGCAGTTGCTGAATGCCACCGGGTGGTTGGAAGTCGGATCTCTATCCTTCAACCTTCAATCGGCGACTGGAGGGATCCGTTCATTGATTACACTATGTTCGGAATCCTACCTGAAGATCCAAAAGAACGGGTAAGCATCCAAAGGCGAGCCCCAAACTTTCATTTGGATATCCCTTCAAAGATCCTTTACAGGAAATCCTTCAACGGAGTACTTCTACGCTGCTTGTCACAACAAGAAGCTGAAGAAACACTCAAAGAAGTTCACGCTGGTCTTTGTGGAGATCATCAGGCTGGTCCCAAGCTCTACGACCAAATCAAAAGGTTAGGTTACTACTGGCCTACCATGGTACCCGACGCAATGCAATTTGCTAAGCGCTGCCAACAATGCCAAGTTCACGGAGATTACATTCACATGCCTCCGGAATGGCTGCATCCTACAGCAATCTCATGGCCTTTTGAAGCATGGGGCATGGACATCATAGGTCCTATCTCTCCCCCTTCAAGCAAAGGTCATCGCTTCATCTTCGCCGCTACGGATTATTTCTCCAAGTGGTCAGAAGCATTTGCGTTCAACGAAATGAAGACCTCATCAGTTCATCAGTTCCTGCGCACCAACATCATTTGTCGTTTCGGCATACCCAAGAGATTCGTCCATGATAACGGACCACAATTCCGGGATCATCGATTCTACAGGTTTTGCAACAAATACAAAATTCAAAGCTGTCCTTCGACTCCATACAATCCGGCAGCAAACGGATTAGCAGAAGCCTTCAACAAGACACTCTGCAAAGTCCTCAAGAAAATGGTCTCTAGTCACAAAAGAGACTGGAGCGATAAACTGTCTGAAGCTTTGTGGGCCTATCGAACCACCGTTCGAGGACCAACCCATAGCACACCATTCTCCTTGGTCTATGGATGCGAAGCTGTCGTGCCCCTAGAGGTACAAATTCCTTCTCTGAGGGTATCTCTACAAAATGACATGACTCAAGAAAGCAATGCAAAATTACGACTTCATGAGCTGGACAATCTCGATGAGAAACGGCTCGAAGCTCGACAAAGCATTGAACTTTACCAAGCACGCATGGCAGGATCTTTTGACAAAAAGGTCAGGCAACGCGCCTACAAGAAGGGTGACTTGGTTCTTGCGGTAAAAAGACCAATGGTCTTCGCTCACAAGTCCAAAGGCAAGTTTGAACCAAAATGGGAGGGACCCTACGTCATCGACAAGGTCTTCTCCAATGGCGCATATGCCCTCCTAAACATGGAAGGCGACAGATGTATGCTGCCTATCAACGGCAAGTTCTTGAAGCGATACTACCCTTGAAGACTTACCCAACTGGGTAAGAGCAATGCCTGTATGGGCAGAACCTGTTCTCAGGTACTCGCTCGTCAAACCCACTCTCTTTAGAATTTTCATATCAAATGTCAAAATTTCTAGAGATTCAAAAACAATGCTTACTTTCATTGTTTCATTGTTCAAAAACAAAAAAAAAAAATCCAAGTTTAGGAGCCTCTCCCTGACTTGACCAGAACTTTCGATCCTTGAACCAAAATTCATGGTTTGAAACAAAAATTTGGATCCAGGGATTTCCACCCTAGTCCACCTTACCTTTTACCGCCAAATGGTTTTAGGTCAAAATTTACGACCCTCGTGTCTTTAAACAAAAAAATGGTTTTTCAAAAACCGCGGGGAAGTGACACTTAGTCGATACTCTCAAAACTCAAAAAATCGGAAGGATGCGAACCCCATTCGATACTTCCAAAACCCCAAAAATCGTGGAGACGCAACATATCAGTTGATATCCACAACCCAAATTTCAAAGGTTCGAGAAAACCTAAAATCGTGGAGAAGCAACAAACCAGTTGATATCCACAACCCAATTTCAAAAATCGTGGAGATGTAACATATCAGTTGCTATCCACAACCCAAAATTACAAATGGTTCGAGAAAACCTCAAATTTCAAAAATCGCGGAGAAACGACATCAAGTCAGTACCCGCAAAACCAAAAAGTCTTGGGAAAAGCAGGGAAGCGACGCTTAGTCGATATTTGCACCCCAATTCGCAAGGAAGCGACATTCCATCGATACTTGCAAAACCCAACCCGCGAGGAAGTGACATTCCATCAATACTCGCAAAACCGAATGAGCAAGGAAGCGACATTCCATCGATACTTGCAAGACCATTCAGCGGGGAGGCGACATTTAGTCGATACCTGCATTTTGAAAGCCAAAAAATCTGGCTATAAATGCCAAAACCTGGCTCTTTTGCCAAAAAACCGGCTATAAATGCCACAAACCGGCTATCAATGCCACAAAAATTGGCTTTCACGCCGACAAACCAAAACTTGGCTTTCAAAAAATGGCTATCAATGCCACCAAACCGGCTATAAATGCCACAAATTGGCTATCAATGCCACCAAACCGGCTATAAATGCCACAAATTGGCTATCAATGCCACCAAACTGGCTATAGATGCCACAAAACAAACACCGGCTTCCATGCCAACCCAAATTTTGGCTTTTACGCCATAAAATTTCGGCTTTCATGCCAACCCAAATTTTGGCTTTTACGCCATAAAATTTCGGCTTCCATGCCATCTCAAAATTGGCTCCCATGCCACGAACAAAATTTTTGGCTCTTATGCCATCTCAAAAATCGGCTATAAATGCCACACAAAAAAAAAAAAAACCTGACTCTCATGTCAAAACTGGCTGCAAATGCCACAAAAATCCGGCTTTCATGCCGAATTCGTTTCCCCTACCAAAACAATCATTTGACAAAAGATTTTCACAAAATGACAAAACTTTTGATCAAATCCCATTTAGCAATTGCTTTCATCACAAAAAGATTTGAGTGAGCGTAGGGAAAACAAGAAAAAAAAGAAGTACCAAAAAAATACATGTGGTACCAAAAAAAAAAAGTGTTCACAAGCACTACAAAAAAAAAAAGTACCAAAAATATACATGTGGTACCAAAAAAAAAAAAGAAGAATGGTTTCTGCTATAAAAAATCAGGAGCTCAGCCAAAAATGGTCTCCAGCCAAAGCTTCAGCTCCTCAAGCAAACTTTTGGCCTCATCCGTCAGAGTTTCCAAGGCACGCTTCTTCAGGAACTTGCCATGAGATGCTGGCGAATGCCGTAACCCTTCTTTTACACCGGGAAGCTCTTCCCCAGCAGTTTGCCATCGTTCGTTTTCTAGAGTCCTCCTCTCGAGAACTTGACCGGCATCTGCAACCCTGCGGATCAAAGTACTCTCCCTGTCACGAGCCTCTGTTATAGCAGCCCACTTCGCATCGACTTGTGCCTTCAAATGCTCAAGACGTTTCCTGGCCTCCTCAACTTCCCTATCAAGGACGTTAAGGTCATGCCTCAATCCGATGATGGCTAGCTCTTCCTTGTTCTTCTCCCGAACTAGCTGCTTCTTGCTTTGTGTAGCCTCATTCAGGTTAGACTTAGCCTTATCAGCAGGGTCCAAGAACATCTCCTTGAAGAATTGATCGTCAGGGAAACCCATGGTCTCAAACCACTTGTCACCCAGTGCAATGATCCTATCAACGATCGCCCTGGCACCTGTGACATCCAGACCAACCTCTTCGGTGTCGGTCAGAATCTCCTGTACATGTGGGATCATGCCAAATCCTGCCTCCAAGTGTCCAGAAAGGAGAGTCTTGACCCAAGAACTCAAAACCCGAGCCAGCACCTTCTTCGCAAATTGAAGAGACGAACTGGATGAAGATTCACCCTTCTCCGCTGATCGGCTGCTCATGTCATGTCCCATTGGAAGAGTAACAAAAGAACTCTTTTCACTTGGAGCCACTGGAGAGGGAATCTCAACACGAGGCATCTCCTCAATCATGTCAGAACTGGTCTCTACCTCCGGATCGACCTCTGGCATCCCTTGCTCTGGTTCTGAAGAAAGCGATGGACTCTCTTCTGTCACTTCAAAACCTGAAATGAAACACAAAAAGGTATGATATGATCCTGTTCAAAAAAAAATCATCAGGGTCATCACTACCAAGTACCTTCTTCGACGACTGGCGGAACACTCTCTTCCTCCATGAACTCATCAGAAGCATCATCGACATTTGCGTCCATTGATGGTTCAAAGTCATCGGAATCCTGTGGTAAGTCAGCTGACAAGAAAAAATGTTAGTAAATCAAGTCGCAGGCAAAAAAAAAAAAAAAAGAGAAAGCGAAAGAAGTTATACCAATTGGAGATTCCGGAGTCATTCCAGAGTCCCTCGGTTCTTCTTCAGATGCCATAACCGGCTCCATCACCGCCTCATCGGTCGGAACCTCAGGCATCGGCAAGTCTTCATCCTCTGCTAAAAAAAAAAAAGAAAAAAGCAGCAGCAGGGTGAGAAAACAAATCAGAACATGGAAAGCCCCATGAAAGAAGTAGAAAAAGAAAAAGGAAGAATCATACCTTCACCGATGGTCTCTTCTTCCCGAATCCTCTTCTCCGGAGGTTCGTCAACTTCCCCTGGCACCTCCTCATTGACAGTGAGAGGGACTTCCACATTAGGAGAGTCTTCGTCCCGCCCCGTGTGACGCTGACTCCTCCTCCTCTTCTTACCTCTACGGGTTCGCTTCCTAGAAGAACCCGCCTCACTATCAGAGTCAGGTTTCTCACTTGACTCCTCACTGGATGGTCTGCTTTCGCCAGTAGACTCCACGGAAGCTCGTTTCTGTGCCGCTTGCATCCAAGCGTCGAGCTCAGCTTCCTCCTGTTCTAGCTGCTCCAAAGCCTCATCAGGTACTTCCCGAACAGCTTCAGAACCAATGACGCCCTGGTCACCGAGAAAGCCTATCTTGTGCTTCTCTCCAGAAAGGAAGGCCCAAACTTCCTCTCGCCGGACGCCATCCGACTTCCCAATGCCTTTTCCAGAAGACAGCTTTACATCAAGCTCCTTCTTGGAAAGCCCCCGATATGCCAAAAAGCTCTCCGCAAACCACTTCGTGAAGCCGGCAGTTCGGAAAGTCGACAGCTCAGGATAAGAAATCGTGGCAGTAGTGTCTTCAGCACTATAGAAAGCCCATGCATTTCTGCCATCCTGCAAACCCCCAAAACGCTTCACCATACTCGAAGGCGCTCCAACAACGCCTTGAGAGAAGCCCAACTGAAGCGCAAAGCGAGAAGGTACATACGGCTGGATGTCGACGAAAAGATGTCTACGGTACACCATCGTGCCGACTCGTATGCTGAAAAGCCACTCCTTCTCTGCATTGGTCAAAGGGTAATGCCTTCCCGACCCTGCTCTGGTAGTGTCTCGGGAGGCACCAAAATCAAAAGCCTTCTTCCGCAACTCCGGAGAAAGCTTCACTGAAGACTGCCCCATCTCGACGTCCCTGAACCGTCGGATCCTCATGCGGGCAAACAAAAGTGATTCGGATATGGCTTTTCCCTTAGCCAATCGAATCATCAGAGAATCATCATCCTGTGCAGCACCCAGCTGGTGGAAGCCAGGACAGTGGTATACAAACCACGAATAAAAGATATGGGCTGAAAATACCCTATTCATAGGGAGCCCAAGCCGAACCAAGAAAGCAGCAGCCTGCAGTTCGGTACACAAGTAGGAGTAAAGAGCAGGTACCAAAGCCAGCCGCTCTCCAAACGCCATCTGACAAGCCGGAAAAATACAATGCGGCCTGATGTGCGTCCCATCTCCACCAGCAAACACAGCCTCACCCAGCCAAAAAGTGAGGTAAAAAGCAAGATCTCTCCGCAATGCAATGTCAGAACAAATGGCATCTGTGCTCGCGAAGAAACCCTTCAACTCTTCCTGCATGACCGAAGTCTTCTTCCTGTCTTCCCGGGTCATGCTATCAGAAGACTCTTTGCTGTCAAAGAAGTTGAAGAATGAAGAGCCATAACTCTTCCAACTGCTGGATCTCACTTTCGAGCCCTCCTTCAAAAAATCATAGAAGGCGACGAGCTGAAAGTATAGGAGCCTGAATTCCTCTGACTGCTCCTCAAGGACGCTGTCAATCGGCATGAACTCCTCGTAGAGTTTGAGTTTGCCAAGGATGGGCAATCCAGTAATAGCACTCAACTCCTTCAGAGAAAAACCAACCTCACCATTCGTGACAACGAAGGTATTGGTCTGAGGGAGGAAAGACTCCAACATAGCCATGAAGGCATCATCGGAAAAAGTCACGGTCTCCCTAAAAGTGCGGACCGCGTCAAAAATCCCGGCTTCCTTCAAAACGGCGCCCCCAATCAGCAAGGTGTGGTCAGTCCATGACTTCCAATCGGAGTCAGCATTGAAACGGCCACGAAGTCGAAAAGGCTTCACCCAAGTACTGCCGTCACCGCTGAAAACGCCATGGCCCACCGGTCTCAAATCGACCGACGGATAATCAGAGCCCTGGTAGCCGCTGGCTGGCATCAACATGTCCATACGGATAGGTGGCTTCTCTGCAAAACCGGAAGGTCCACCAACAAAAACCCCGGTCTTGATCACACTGGTCCTCTTCACCCAGCTCGGAGGATCTTCCCTCTTAGGGCACGTGGGAGAAAGGCTCAGGATCGAGATGGTCCGGTCAAAAGACGACCGGGTAGAAATAGTTCTCTCTTCACCATCAGCTGTGTAAGAGAACTGAAAACATCTCCTTTGGTATGTCAAGTCGTCAGGGACTGCATCTCCAAAGAAGAAGGTAGGCTTGGGCAAAACCCTCAGATCGTCCATAACCCAAGGACGATTGCTTACCATGATCTTATAGAATTCCTCATTCTTGAGAGCGATCAATCGCTGTCTCATCTCATCGCGATTGAGGGAATCGCACTCTTCCAAGTTCTTCTCAACAAACTGGACCTTCTCCCAGGCCTGCTGAACGGCCACATTGGAAGATCTAGCAGATCGACGAGGTACGCTTGTAGCAGGCTCTTTACCCTTGTTCGCTCTGGAGGAACCACCTGCAAAGGTTGGAAAAGAAAAAGATCGTCATCAAAATGACAGGATTTCGCTAAAAAAAAAAAAAAAAAAAAAAAAAAAAAAAGAAAAAGGGGTCACTTTGTCCCACCAAAAATCTGGCGAAATTTTGGCATGACCCCGGGGCAATTCCAAAGAAAAAAGGAAATACCCCGACGGAAATAGAAAGTTTGAAGATGGGCTCAACATCGCTGCGAGCTCCGAGACTCCAAACTTTTGAAACCTCAAAATCTCCGCAAAATCAAGAAGGGCTCAACATCACTGCAAGCTCCAAATTCCCAAATTTACAAAGATTTTCAGGTATGCTATCATGCTCAATCTACAAATAGTACATGCATGAACATCTAGATTTGCACAAAAAACGCATTATCATGATGAGCAAAAAAAAAAAAAAAGAGAAGAAACTTTCTCGAAAAAAGGGGAGAAAGAAAAGAAAAAAAAAGAAACTTTCTCAAACAAAAAAAAAAGAGAAGAAAGAAAACAACAAAAAAAAAAAAAAAAAAAAAAAATAGGCCACGTGGCCGTACGGACCAGATCCGTACGGATCTGTCCGTACGGCCCACAAAAAAAAAAGAGAAAAAAAAAAAAACGTGATAAAAAAAAAAAAAAAAAAGAGAAATCACGTGGAAAAGAAAAGAAAAAAAAAAAGAATAGAAAGAAAAGAAAAAGAAAAGAAAAAAAAAAGAAGAAGAAAAAAAAGAGAGAAACTTTCTTCTTTTTACCATCCTATTCTCTACATGGAGTTTTCTTGAAAGAAAAAGAGAGAAAACTTACTCGAAGCCATTGATGGAGAAGAAGAAGGAAAAAGCTTGAAGATCCTTGAAGAAGAAGCACTCTTGGTCTTGGAGCTCTCTTGAGATTGTTGCAAAAGAAAGCAATAAGAGCAAGAGATCCTACCTTCCTTTGCTTTTATAGGAGAGAGCAAATCAAAGAAGGAAACAAAGAAGAAAGGTAAGTGTTATTAATTAAGTAACCTTACCAAAAGAGAAGGAATTAGAAAGATTCTTTCCCAAAAAGAAAGATGTCTTTGAGAGATTTCCTCCCAAAATCAATCAAATGAGAGATTCTCTCCAACAAAAAAGGATATTGGAGATTTCTTCCCAAAAAGAAAGATACCTTGAGATATTCTCTCCCAAATTAAGGGAATATGAGAGATTCTCTCCCATAAAGATATTTTTAGATATTCTCTATCCAAATGAGATATCTTTAGATATTCTTTACAAAAATGACCCCACATGAGATCTAAGCCATCCTAAAAAGCTTAAGGTCCCATGGGCTAGCCCATATGAGCCAGGTTTGACCACCTAGGCACTAAAAAAAAAAAAAAAATGGGCTTTTAGTCAGGAAAAAAAATCCCTCTTACCCAAGAGCATACAAAAATGGTTCCATGCCTCTTTTGAGTTGATTGAACCATACAAAAAATTCCAAGCCCCATGAGCTTCCAAAAATCAAACCATCCAGCCTCATATACCAAGTTGAGCCAAAATCTTGAAATTGACATTCCACAAAAATCCAAACCACTCCAATGGACCCACACAGTCCCAAAGAGTGACCAAAAACCAAATCCTGGTCCCCTAACTTGCCACATACAGCTTGTTAGGTCACAAGACCAAAACCAAAAACCAAATCATGATCCCCCAACTCACCACATACAGCTTGTTGGGTCACAAGGTCAAAACCAAAACCCGATCCCCTAACCTGCCATATATAGCTGGTTAGGTCACAAGATCAAAAACAGAAACCCAAATCCACATCCCTGATGTCATCTTCAAAACTTTGCCTCGAGATGGTATTTGATTCCTTTCACTACCATAAAATTCCCCTGGAAGCTCAAAGGCTACTCTACCAAAGGAAAGATTGCTCAAAGACTCTTGGTCAAGACACAAGCTCTCCTTCAAAAATCTCTTCGAGGCACATCGACTACAAAAGTCAAGCAACTCGTCGCTGTACCTCGAGGGGGCATTTGTTGACACCAAAAATGTCATGTCACCTCTTCAAACATCAAGAAAGCTGCATGAAGTCGCAACCTGCCATAAATAGGCAATGCAACTTCTCCAAAAAATCAAATCTTGTCAGAATCAAACAAAAACTGCAAGATCCTTCAAGATAGCCAAGAGAAGAGTACACATGAAGTTTCGGGCCATTTCGACAACATTTGGCCTAACTTCACTTCTCCGACAGCTAAACGGGAGCTCTCGGCGGCAACATCATCGGAGACGTCAAAACTTCGATCAGAGCCTACAGATGACTCCAGCATGTCTCAAAAGGGCTCCATGCCAAATTTCAAGTCAAACCGACAATGTTTGACCCTCCATCAATGCTCGAGCAGCAAAATCAAGCCTCCCGGCGGCAGGAACCACCGAAGCCTTCGCTCATCAAACCAAGTGCATGAGTGGCTTCAACATGCTTCCAAAAGGCTGCACGTCGAATTTCAGGTCATTCCGACAACGTTTGACCAGGTTTCGATGCTCCGAGAGAAAATCAAGCCTACCGGCGGCGGAGCAACCCGGGACCATGACATCCAAAACGGAGCCCATGGAACGTCTCAAAATGACTCCAATAGGCTCCCCGTCAAATTTCAGGTCAATCGGACATCGTTTGGCCACATATCAAAGCTCGGCATTTTCCCCGCAGCAAAATCAAGTGAAGCATCGACGGGACCCCAAACGGCTTCAAAACTCAAACAAAATCCTATGGTTGGTCTTATTTATTGCTCAGGAGGCTTCACCTCAAATTTCAGGTCATTCCGACATCGTTTGACCAAGTTTCAGCTTCTGGCGGAAAATCAGCAGCTCTACGCGACAAAGTCTTCGGCTTTCCCGGAAAATTGGAAACTTTGCACTCTAAAAATGCAAGGATTCTCATCAAGTTTTCTACAGGGAAATCAAGCCAATAAATGAGAAGAAATGTCAAAGAAAAATACAGAAGAAAACGGCGACGAAAAAGACCTCAAAACGACCGCAAAACGGGCTCCGAAGGGGAAAAATCCCCCAGGGTCGCAGACCCCTGCGACCATGGCCCATGGTCGCAGGCCCCTGCGACCATGGCCCATGGTCGCAGGCCCCTGCGACCATGGCCCATGGTCGCCGGTCCATGGTCGCCGGCGACCATGGAGGTCCGGGTCACCGGATTTTCCGCCGGTGACCCGTTTTTCCGTCTTTTTTCGCGTTTCGCGCACTTTGGGCCCTGTGGTTTCCTGAAAATGTGATTTTTAGTGCTTGAAATTGACTCATATCCTCTGACATCCGTCAAAATCACGGGTCAACCTCCAAAAGCATAAAATCATCATTGATCGCTCCAAGATCGCCAACCGGTCGACCAAGAAAGTGCACTTTCTGTCCGACCGATCGTGAAATCGACAAGACAGATGTCACCGGCCCACTCTTAGCTATCAATGTCTGAAGTTACATGTTCATCCGATGTCGATCAGCATGTAGATCCATCGATGATCATCGCCAGAAGAATTCCAGAAGACACGGCATGGCCCGCGACTCTTCGACTGCTCGGCGACCAATTAATGTGGTTAATTGACTAGCTTTATTGCAGTCATTAATTCATTTCTTTGGACGGCCCAATCAGAAGCAAGCATTTGGGAGTTACAAGTCAATTGATTCATGGCATTTAAACCATGAAACTCCTCCCATTATGGTAATTAAGGTGATTAAAAGCCCTTAATCTCCATCGGCCAATCAGATTCAAGGAAAAAGGAGTTACAAAATCAAGAAATAAATCTTGTAACTCCTCCCATTAAAGCCATTAAGGCTCATAAACCCTCCTAAATGGCTACCAAAGGCCTATAAATAGGAGAGCATTCCATTGAAATTGAGATCGGAAAAGAATCGGAAAAAAGAGGAGAAAATCAGAGGATCAGAAAAAAAGGATCAGAAAGAGATCTGAGAGAAAGAAAAAGAGAGAAAAACTCTGCTGAAGTTCTGCACCGGCCACCACTACAAGGTGACAAAAGTCCCTTGGGGGGCACCCCCCCCCCCAAGGTCCTTGCCTTCTCCTGCTGCCTCCAATGGCTTAGACGTGGCTTTTCAGCCCGTCTACTTAGCTTTTTATTGGACATAGGACCTTCTCTTGGTCTTTGTCCTCTAAAAATCTGAGGTTATAGCCAAGCCAAGTGAATCAAGAGCATCCTCTGTTCTCATCTGCATGGATGATGGCGAAGCCCATACATGGCTTGCGACCGTCAATCTGAACGAGTCCCCCACAATCTCCTGAAAAGTTAGATCTTCCTTTTCTTGCTTTTCATTGTAGTTTGTATTTTTCTAAAGAGACAAAAATCACAACTCTTGTCTTTCATTATTGATAAGAATTGTAAATCGGCTATAAACGCCAAAATCGGCTATAAATGCCAAACAAAATCGCCTTTCACGGCAAATTAAGAAAATGTCTCTTTTCTTAAATATTTGTGCAATGGAAAACTTGAAAGAAGTTGATTTCCTTTTTACTTGCGAAGGTTGATCTCCGGATTACCACTTGCAATTCCAAGTAAAATAGAAAATCTGGCACACCCACACAAAGAAATGTTGATGCACGCTTCAGGGCCCGCCAGGGCGCGAAAGGGCCGGACCCGACGGACTCCCACGTTCCGCCGACCCCGGTAGCCGCCCCAACGGCGCCTCGGAGCGCGTTCCATCATTGAGCTCCCCTCTTCTTCCTCCCTTCACTCTCCTTGTTGCCTGTACAATCGTCACCTGAAACCATGGCACAAAAAAAAATTAGAGAGAATAGAAAATGGAAGGAGAGTAGAGTCCACATTGTAAGTGCACAAAAACTCACAAACCCGGGGGGAGTGATTTTGAGACTCACTGGAGGAGGACGGAGATTGCAGCTCCTTGATGATGATAGAAGAACCGCTGCCTTGAGCCTAAAAGGGAAAAAAGAAGAAGGTCAGAGGACCCTGGCTTGGGCAGCGCAGGGCTCTCCGATGCCTAAGTTAGTTGCAGTTGCAGGACTAAGCAAAGGTAGGAGATGAAGTTTGGGAGGAGATAGCGTACCAATATGTGGATGGCCTCCTTGTTCTGAGCTGTTGCTTTGTTTATATAGAGGGAGAGAAGAGGCAAGGAGATGGCTCTGTCTGAGTTATCCCATCGTAGCCCACCTGTCTCTAAATGTAGTCACATCGTAGCCCACTCTGTCCCATCAGGCCATACCTTGATGGATGGGCGGTGCTGCCCTACTAGGGGTGTCAGGGATAGCGACGGTGTAACGATAAATGCCCTTGTCTTATTTACACGTTCTATGACGTGTTTGTCAGTGCATATACACCTGTCACCGAGACCGAAACCAAGGGGGGTTTTGCTTGTCAAACCCGATGGATAAAGAATTCATAAAGACTTGCTTTTGCTTTCTTTAATAATATTTCCCAAAAAAGCTCTCCTAGAAACACTCATGAGTTATATGAGGCTGCTATCATGGCTTTTTGGTCAGCTCGGCCAGGCTAGGCAGTTCGAGTTCGGCCAGAACAGGCAACTTGAGCTCGACCAAAACATGAGCTCGGCCAGAACTTGAGCTCGGCCAAAACATGAGCTCGGCCAAGTTAGGCAGTTCACTTCGAGCGGACTGTCCAGAATTCTTGGTGTAAGTGTGAGGGAGGAAATATCCCCCCACACAAGGTCCCCAGCTTTTAACTTCTTAGAGATCTCTTAACTCTTGGAAGTTGAAAGCTAAATAGCCTGACGGTCTTTCAAAGCTGGTGCCAGCACCGAACTTGATGGTCGTTTTTTGTTCAAGGCTAGTGGCATCACCGAGCCTGATATTGTGACTGGTTGGCACTCTTACCGGTACCAGTATACTTTTTGTAGCTAGCGATCTAGCACTATTACCGAGATGCGCATATGGCCTAAATCGGGACATTACTTGTTGGTACTCTTACCGGAGCCAGTGTAACCTTTTGGGCAGCGATCTGGTGTAGGACCGAGATGTTTTATGCCGAGATCAGGACGTCACTGGCTGATACTTTTACCGGAGCCAGTGTAATCTTTCGGGCAGCGATCTGGTGCAGGACCGAGATGCTTTATGCCGAGATCGGGACATAACTGGCTGGTACTTTTACCGGAGCCAGTGTAATCTTTCGGGCAGCGATCTGGTGCAGGACCGAGATGCTTTATGCCGAGATCGAGACGTAACTGGCTGGTACTTTTTACAGGAGCTAGTGTAATCTTTCGGGCAGCAATCTGGTGCAGGACCGAGATGATTTATACCGAGATCGGGACGTAATTGGCTGGTACTTTTACCGGAGCCAATGTAATCTTTTTTGGCTAGCAATCTGGTACTGTTACCGAGATGCTTTTATGGCCTAATTCGGGACTCGACTGGCTGGTACTTTTACCGGAGCCAGTATAAGCTTTTTTGGCTAGCAATCTGGTACTGTTACCGAGATGCTTTTATGCTTAATTCGGGACTCGACTGGCTGGTACTTTTACCGGAGCCAGTATAAGCTTCTTTGGCTAGCAATCTTGTACTGTTACCGAGATGCTTTTATGGCCTTGATTGGGGACGTAAACTGGCTGGTACTTTTATTGGGGCCAGTGTAATCCTTTTTTTTAGGCTGGTGGCATCACCGAGCCTGCTTTTGGGACTTTATCTGAAAGGCCAAATGTCACTGCTGCCGAGCGGGGAAGGCACTGCCGCCGAGCTGGAAAGGACCGAGTCATGCTCACCCAGCTGGTACTGTTACCGAAGCTGGTGGCCTCGGTGCACTGCTGCCGAGCTGGGGAGTTTATTCTGCCGAGCTGGAGAGTAGCATTGTTGATGTCGTTGATGAAGTACTTGGCCGAGGTGGAGAACCTGGCCGAGATGAAGTACTTGACCGAGGTGGAGAACCCGGCCGAGGTGAAGCACTTGGCCAAGGTGGAGAACTTGGCCGAGGTGAAGTACTTTCCCGAGATGAAGTACTTGGCCGAGGTTGAGAACCTGGCCGAGGTGGAGTACTTGGCCGAGGTGAAGTACTTGGCCGAGGTGGAGAACCTGGCCGAGATGTGAAAGTGCAACTAGAGCCATTGAAAGTGTCCTAGAGGAGGGGTGAATAGGACTAATGGAATTCTTTTCCCAATAAAAATTATTTAGTCCAATTTTAATCTCATGTAGGACAAAGAACACAATGAACACAAATAAGAATACAACTTATACAGAATATGTGTTCAATGTGTGAGTGCTTAAGCAATCAAAGATATGACAATTAATTTCAAATTAATAAGCACAAGTGTGTGTACAACACTCTTCACAAATTCACTTAAGATTTACATCAATGTGCTCAATTGAATATGTGTTTAAAGAGTGTGTGCTAAACAAGACAAGATTTACCAATATGTTCAAGTGTTGTTTTCGCACAAGTGGATGTGTGTCGATTTAAACTCAAAGAAGAAATATCATTCATATCAATCTCCACAACATATAGATATGCAAATCAAGCACAAGAGATAGAGAAAGAGAAATTGACACACGGGATTTATAGTGGTTCAGTCACACAGACCTACATCCACTCTCAAGGGTCACACAGTCCCCTGGTTCCACTATGAAGAATCGAACTACACAAGTACTGATTCTACATCAATTTTATTTACGAGGTTCGATCACAAAGATCTACTCTCCTCTACATTTTTTATAGTGGTTAAATCACAAAGAAATAAGCCACTCTTACAATGCTCTGAATTTAATGAAGTGAGGGGGAAGAACACTTGCCTCCTTTGACAAAGTCTGGAGGTTGCCACTTGCCTCTTTGACGAAGTCCGGAGGATGCTCTTCCAAGCTTGTCACCGCAGCTCCAAGCTTTGATGCCTCTTGCAATGCTTCCTTGATGTTGATGATGATGCTCCAATGTTGTGCTCAATCAAGGGAAGAGGTCTTTGGTCTAGGGATTTGGATTTTAACCTATGATGGCTCAAGTTCTTCCCTAAGTAATATTGTTTCCACACATCACACTTTCCTGAAGCTAATGAAGCTCTTAGATTTGCCAATACAAGCTCATAGTGTGTGGGCAATATTGTTTCCACACATCACACTTTCCTTAAGCTAATGAAGCTCTTAGATTTCTCAATGCAAGCTCAAAGTGTGTGTGGAATGATCTATGAGAGGTCAAATATGATGGACCATGGTTAGGACATGAGCTCTCATGATCTTCAAGACACCTTGGATGATTTGGGGCCTTTTCTATTTATAAAAGGCCCTCCAACGGCTCTCTAACGACTTTTGGCGGCTAGCCCCCTTCAAATCCGCGGTTAGCCGCTACTCTAATGGTCATAAACTGCTACTTTTTGTGAAGCTGTGCTGAGTAGGGGGCTAGCCGCGAGGTAACCGCAAGGTAACCCCTTTTCAAAGCGGCTAGCCGCGAGGTAACCCCTAGGTAACCGAATTTTCACAGAAACTGTACCTTAAGCCTCTGGAAAAGTGACCGCAGGTATTCGGTTACCTGTCGGTTAGCCGTAAGGCTATCTACGGTTAACCGTGAGGTGACCGCGGACCATGGCGGTTAGCCGACCTCTGGGACCAGTTTTGAGTCTTGAAAAAGGCTCAAAAATAATTTATAAAACCCCATAAAATAAGCCATTAAACTAAGGGTTTTTAGGGTCTACTACTGGTTGGTTTGGGTCCCATTTTACCTGAATAGGTTGGCACACACATGGAGTTCTTCCTCGATAAATCCAGACCTTTTAAAACTTGATCTTCTGCCTTCAAACTTGATCTTCCTTGTGAAACTCTGAGAGGCAAGGTCTTGGACTCTTTGACACGGGATTGACAATACAAAACAAGTGCTCATTGGAATGTGGCACTAACAAGATGAAGTACTTGGCCGAGCTGGAGAATATGGCCGAGGTGAAGTACTTGGCCAAGGAGGAGAACCTGGCCGAGGTGAAGGACCTTGCCGAGGTGGTGAAGACCAAACTAGCTGGCCAAGGTCGATTGGTACTTTTGCCGAGATGCCATGTGGCCGAAGATCTGGCGCTGCAGCCGAAATGCGGGGGGTCGAGATGACCGTGCGATCAAGGCTGACAGTAGAGGGCCGTGTCGCTGAAGATGACTGTGTCATCGAAGCTGGAGGCAATTTCGAAGCCGATGGTATAGGAACGTGCCGTATGAAGGTAGAGGATCGTGCCATCAAGGCTGATGGGCCATCGAAGCTGAGTGACGGTGTCAGCGAAGCTGGAGGCATCATCGAAGCCGATGGTAGAGTATGACGATAGAGGATTGTGCCATCAAGGCTGATGGGCCATCCCAAATGGAAATCTTTTCGGTTCTTCGAGGCGTGGTGTTTGGAAAGATGGCTTTTTGATCTCTTCCTACAGACGGCGCCAATTGTAAGTGTACAAAAATTCACAGACCCGGGGGAAGTGATTTTGAGACTCACTGGAGGAGGATGGAGATTGCAGCTCCTTGATGATGATAGAAGAACCGCAGCCTTGAGCCTAAAAGGGAAAAAAGAAGAAGGTCAAAGGACCCTGGCTTGGGCAGCGTAGGGCTCTCCGATGCCTAAGTTAGTTGCAGTTGCAGGACTAAGCAAAGGTAGGAGATGAAGTTTGGGAGGAGATGGCGTACCAATATGTGGATGGCCTCCTTGTATTGGAGTTGTTGCTATGTTTATATAGAGGGAGAGAAGAGGCAGGGAGATGGCTCTGTCTGAGTTATCCCATCGTAGCCCACCTGTCTCTAAATGTAGTCACATCGTAGCCCACTCTGTCCCATCGGGCCATACCTTGATGGATGGGCAGTGCTGCCCTACTAGGGGTGTCAGGGATAGGGACGGTGTAACGATAAATGCCCTTGTCTTATTTACACGTTCTATGACGTGTTTGTCAGTGCATATACACCTGTCACCGAGGCCAAAACCAAGGGGCATTTTGTTTGCCAAACCCGATGCATAAAGAATTCATAAAGACTTGCTTTTGGTTTCTTTAATAATATTTCCCAAAAAAGCTCTCCTAGCAATACTCACGAGTTATATGAGGCCGATGTCATGGCTTTTTGGTCAGCTCGGCCAGGCTAGGCAGTTCGAGTTCGGCCAAAACAGGCAACTTGAGCTCGGCCAAGTTAGGCAGTTCACTTCGAACAGACTGTCCAGAATTCCTGGTGTAAGTCTGAGGGAGGAAATATCCCCCCACACAAGGACCCCATCTTTTAACTTCTTAGAGTGCTCTTAACTCTTGGAAGTTGAAAGCTAAATAGCCTGACGGTCTTTCAAAGCTGGTGCCAGCACCGAACTTGATGGTCGTTTTTTGTTCAAGGCTAGTGGCATCACCGAGCCTGATATTGTGACTGGTTGGCACTCTTACCGGTACCAGTATACTTTTTGTGGCTAGCGATCTGGCACTATTACCGAGATGCGCATATGGCCTAAATCGGGACATTACTTGCTGGTACTCTTACCGGAGCAAGTGTAACCTTTCGGGCAGCGATCTGGCGTAGGACCGAGATGCTTTATGCCGAGATCAGGACGTCACTGGCTGATACTTTTACCGGAGCCAGTATAATCTTTCGGGCAGCGATCTGGTGCAGGACCGAGATGCTTTATGCCGAGATCGGGACGTAACTGGCTGGTACTTTTACCGGAGCCAGTGTAATCTTTCGGGCAGCGATCTGGTGCATGACCGAGATGCTTTATGCCGAGATCGAGATGTAACTGGCTGGTACTTTTTACAAGAGCCAGTGTAATCTTTCGAGCAGCGATCTGGTACAAGACCGAGATGCTTTATGCCAAGATCGGGACGTAACTGGTTGGTACTTTTACCGGAGCCAGTGTAATCTTTTTTGGCTAGCAATCTGGTACTGTTACCGAGATGCTTTTATGGCCTAATTCGGGACTCGACTGGCCGGTACTTTTACCAGAGCCAGTATAAGCTTTTTTGGCTAGCAATCTGGTACTGTTACCGAGATGCTTTTATGCTTAACTCGGGACTCGACTGGCTGGTACTTTTACCGGAGCCAGTATAAGCTTCTTTGGCTAGCAATCTGGTACTGTTACCGAGATGCTTTTATGGCCTTGATTGGGGACGTAAATTGGCTGGTACTTTTACTAAGGCCATTGTAATCCTTTTTTCGAGGCTGGTGGCATCACCGAGCCTACTTTTGGGACTTTATCTGAAAAGGCGAATGTCACTGCTGCCGAGCGGGGGAAGGCACTGCCGCCGAGCTGGAGAGGACCGAGTCATGCTCGCCCAGCGGGTACTGTTACCGAAGCTAGTGGCCTCGGTGCACTGCTGCCGAGCTGGGGAGTTTACTTTTGCCAAGCTGGAGAGTAGCATTGTTGATGACGTTGATGAAGTACTTGGCCGAGGTGGAGAACTTGGCCGAGGTGAAGTACTTGGCCGAGGTGGAGAACCTGGCCGAAGGAAGTACTTCCCCGAGATGAAGTACTTGGCCGAGGTTGAGAACCTGGCCGAGGTGGAGTACTTGGCCGACGTGGAGAACCCGGCCGAGATGAAGTACTTGGCCGAGGTGGAGAACCTGGCCGAGGTGAAGGACCTAGCCGAGGTGGTGAACACCGAACTGGCTGGCTGAGGTCTATTGCTACTTTTGCAGAGATTCCATGTGGCTGAAGATCTGGCGCTGCAGTCGAAATGCGGGGGATCGGGATGACCGTGCGATCAAGGCTGACAGTAGAGGGCCGTGTCACTGAAGATGACTGTGTCATCGAAGCTGGAGGCATCATCGAAGCAGATGGTAGAGGAACGTGCCGTATGAAGGTAGAGGATCGTGCCATCAAGGCTGATGGGCCATCAAAGCTGAGTGACGGTGTCAGCGAAGCTGGAGGCATCATCGAAGCCGATGGTAGAGTATGACGGTAAAGGATCGTGCCATCAAGGCTGATGGGCCATCCCAAATGGAAATCTTTTCGGTTCTTCGAGGCATGGTGTTTGGAAAGATGGCTTTTTTATCTCTTCCCACAAACGGCGCCAATTGTAAGTGTACAAAAATTCACAGACCCGGGGGTAGTGATTTTGAGACTCACTGGAGGAGGACGGAGATTGCAGCTCCTTGATGATGATAGAAGAACCGCTGCCTTGAGCCTAAAAGGGAAAAAAGAAGAAGGTCAGAGGACCCTGGCTTGGGCAGCGCAGGGCTCTCCGATGCCTAAGTTGCAGTTGCAGGACTAAACAAAGGTAGGAGATGAAGTTTGGGAGGAGATGGCGTACCAATATGTGGATGGCCTCCTTATTCTGAGCTGTTGCTTTGTTTATATAGAGGGAGAGAAGAGGCAAGGAGATGGCTCTGTCTGAGTTATCCCATCGTAGCCCACTTGTCTCTAAATGTAGTCACATCGTAGCCCACTCTATCCCATCGGGCCATACCTTGATGGATGGGCGGTGCTGCCATACTAGGGGTGTCAGGGATAAGGACGGTGGAACGATAAATGCCCTTGTCTTATTTACCCGTTCTATGACGTATTTGTCAGTGCATATACATCTGTCACCGAGGCCGAAACCAAGGGGCGTTTTGTTTATCAAACCCGATGCATAAAAAATTCATAAAGAGTTGCTTTTGCTTTCTTTAATAATATTTCCCAAAAAAGCTCTCCTAGCAACACTCATGAATTATATGAGGCCGATGTCATGGCTTTTGGTCAGCTCGGCCAGGCTAGGCAATTCGAGTTCGGCCAAAACAGGCAACTTGAGCTCAGGCAAAACATGAGCTCGGCCAGAACTTTAACTCGGCCAAAACATGAGCTCGGCCAAGTTAGGCAGTTCACTTCGAGCGGACTGTCCAAAATTCCTGGTGTAAGTCTGATGGAGGAAATATCCCCCCGCACACACATAACTAGCCCTTTCCTCATTTCCTTTTCCCCACTCCTCTGCCTGCCTCCACTCTCCCCTGCCTCACCTGAAGCAACAGGAAAAAAGGAAATGAAAGACAGGGAAAGAGGGAAAGAAAGAATGAAAAATGAAGGGGGAAAGACGCTAGCTTTCGTAACCTAACGCCCAAGGCTGGGCGCAGAATGGCCCTGCACCATCATGTGAGGGGGACCCGCCTAAAAGACGCGGGCCTGTTTCTTTTGCCCATGAGATTGTAAATAAGAAAAAAAATGGAGAGATGGGTTTTGATAAAAATAAAAATAAAATTGAACTGAAATCTAAAAGAAAAAAAGGGGGGAGTCCCATAAGATGAAACCTCAGATTAATTTAAACATCAATGGAAACAAAATTAAAACATAATCCACCTACAAGTTAAACTAAAATCAACTTTTATTAATAACTATGATTCGCCTTGAACATAAATAAAATTCCGTTCGACCTGACTTAACTACCTACCTCGACACTAGACAAGACCTTGACTTGACTCAGACTCAAACTATATTGACCTGAACAATTTCGATACCATACGACTCGACCTAATGAATTAATTCATGAATAAGAAATTAGAGTGAACACCTAAGAGCTCACCATGCCCTTGACTCGAACTAGACTTTATCATGATTCACCACTTGAAGACCTTGTTCTTGCTCTACCCAACAAATACCATCAGGCGCCTGAACTCTTTTACCTAGTCATCAAGCTCTTGGAACACTTTCGTTAATCGCAAAGAAGCACTGTCGATAAATTCTTGGATCACGTTCTCATAATCTAGTGCTCCCAAAAGTACAGCCTTCATGTCATCAACCATGTCTTACAACTCCTTGAATCTTCAGTTGAAATAGATTATGCTATTCCGGTGTTCGATCGCTCCCAAGTCCTCCCCATCAAGTGGAGGGATATGCCCAACTCGATAGATGCGATCCCGGTCTCAATCTTTTGCAAATCACTTACGGAAAGCGTAGGGACTGCGTCTTCTGGAAACTCAACTTTATTGTTCTCGATCTCCACTAAGTTAAATGCGTCATGCCAACCCTGGAACTGTTGGGCAATACTACCTTCTTTGATGAGTAGCAGTTGGTGAGCCCTCCTCATTAAAGATCCCGCCTTGTTAAGACGTTCAATGGTGCTCATCATATCTCCCATCACTTTGCGAGCAATCGATTGCATTCCCTCCAGCTCATGTAGGGATTCTACGAATCGATTATACCAGGACCTATAAATCAAGAGAAAGACGGCACAAGTCATTCATGGTGTCCACAGCATTCGTTGGACGTGGGCACACACGGCGATGACCTGCAAGCTGACGGCCCATGAGACGAGGCCCAATAGGACAAGGTTGCAATGGAGATGGAGGACCAACCCTTGGCCCTGGCAAGATCCCTTCGCAGTTATGGGCGGCACAGCAATGGTCCATTTCAACCTACTAGGCAATGCAAACGAGATATACAAGTCAGTTGATTTAGTTTAAAATACATTATGGACTCATATATATATATATATATATATATATATATATATATATAGGGAAGTGCTCTTGTGAGAAATGCTCTCATCTTACTATGAGAGATAAAGGTGGGAGGTGCTCATATGAGAGTGTCTCTCACCTTAATTGAGAGATAGCGTGGGGGGCCTCACATCTATATCCAATGCCAACAACTTAAATGTGAGGGCCCCCACCTTTATCTCTCATAGTAAGGTGAGAGATGCTCATATCCCTATCTTTCACAAGAGCACCTCCTATATATATATATATATATATATATATATATATCATGCATCAATTGTTCATGCATCATTCCAAAATCCAAATCCATGCATTTACCTACATGCTCCACCTCATTATATGCCAAGTAAGGTGCACACACATTCAACAAAATAAAACAAAAAATAAGAATAATAATTATAACTAAAAATAAAAAAAATAAAAAAAAGAAGTATAAGCAAAACCCCATAATCATGACCACCACCATAATCAAGCATCCATAATAAATAGCTAACCATCATAATTCATAATCAAATCTCATAACTCGTCATCATTAACATCATCATAATGAACACCACCACCATCATTTAATACCAAATATCACCACATAATAAAGAAAAAAATAATAAAAAAAAAAAAGAAAAGAGAAGGCAAGTATAAAATTTAAATCAACTTTATTAAATGACAATAGGAGTCCTTAAACAATAAGTATCATAGTTAATTGAATCATCAAACTTAACACTGACTAGAAAAGAGAGGTAACAACTTTTATCCCCAAACCCTAGATGAGGTCTATAAAAAACCTAGATGGTCCTAATGACCTAACCTCTCATTCAAAAAAGACCTAGCCTAAGATAGAGACTCCAAGCGAGTCATCTAGAAAGGATGGAGCATCCCATTAAAGGTAGGGAAGCGGGCCATCCGTGCTTGCATCCCCGCAACATGAGCTTCTAGCTGCCC
Source organism: Umbellularia californica (assembly GCA_028538565.1). Taxonomy (NCBI): domain Eukaryota; kingdom Viridiplantae; phylum Streptophyta; class Magnoliopsida; order Laurales; family Lauraceae; genus Umbellularia; species Umbellularia californica. The sequence goes on from JAPQWN010000006.1 coordinate 32,849,643, forward strand.
TTGTACTTCATCAAAGATGTCTAGAGGATTCCGGAAGGCATCGCAGATTTCCTGGACTTGCTTGAAGTCATCCAGATAAGAGATGTATACACAGGGTGGATGAGTGCTGAAAGGGTGGTGTTCTACATCTCAAAGTATTTCTTATAGCGCCTTGGAACAAATGACTTACCTTCATGCGGACAAGACATGACCATAAGCTCCAGTTGGTCCATTCGCTTGTGCATTGTGTTAAAATCATCAATAGGAGCCCACTCACTGGTGGCTTTCATAGGCTCCCAGACTTCGAACATCCCCCGAATATCCAACATGCCCCACAAGAGAGACTGGAGCACATTGCTAATAAAAGCTGGCAAATCTGCTAAGAACCCGCTATAACCGCCCAACCTGTTAAGAGCAGTCCTCCCCACGATGCACAAATCCCCAATACAGCCCATAGATCCCCTTGTATTTCATAACTAGTAAGTCATATTTCCCACGCCTAACCTTCATAAGACACTTGGGTGCACCAAGGGTGGCGCCCATGTCTATTCCGGGAAATTCATCCCGGATGGGTCCGGTTCGGCTTAAATTGATCCACTAGGGCCCCTGAGATCCATGAGACAAGTTCCCCAGGGTACTGTTAGGTCACTTTGAGATCTCTAGGGAGCCAAAAAAAAAAAAAATGATCCCTTTGTCCAAACAAGTCTAAATTAAATACTCATGTAATGCAACATCTTAAAGAACAAACAAGTGACATTAAAACTTGCAAATTAAGAGAAATCTATGAGATGTGAGAAATAACATAACATCACAACAAATCAAAGGCCCAGTGATACCTGGATTAAATAATGAAACGCTAAGGGCCTGTTTGGATGCACAAGAAAATAAGATTTTATAGAGTATAATCTTTCATTTTTAAAAGAAGATAATCTTGTGCGTTTGATAATCCAAGAAAAATTTAAAGAAAAGACTATTTTCTTTCAAAAAGCTCAATATTTTCTCTTACAGCTCCCCCTGTAGAAAACATTCTACAAGATGAGAATCTTTCAAAATGACAATTAGAAAGTGGTAGAGTAAAATAAAGAGACTTCAGTTTACTAAATCCATTATGATGTGTTTGTTTACATATATGGTAAAGTAAACTAAAAGTAAACATTACGACACGGTAAAGTTGAGGTAAAGTAAAGGTGGGATAAAATATTTGGTAAAGTAAAGTGGGAAGGAATGGTAGAGTAGTTTCTTTTTATTTGACTTTATTTTATCACATTTTATCATAGTTTTATAGGGTAAATAAAAAGTGACTTATTTACAGGTGTTGTAAATTAAAATAAAGATTGATATCATATCATAGTAAAAGTGAGGTAAAGTAAGGTGAGATGAAGTATGTGATAAAGCAAAGTGGGAGAGAGAGTTGTAAAGTAGTTGTTTTTTGTATTAACTTGATTTTACTATACTTAACCATGGTTTTATATGATAAAATAAAAGTAAGTTAAGGTAAAAACATGGCAGTTGAACTTTACTTTACCACACTACTTTTTTTATCCAGATCTGGTAAATTACATATAAATTAAAATATTTAATAAAAAATTATTCTAATAATTTAATTTACTTTAATCATAGCACCTTCCAAACAACTCAATTTAAAATCTGTAAAATTCTTCAAAAATCACCAAACAGCAAAAATATTGTAATATTATAATATTACACTATTCTATTCTATACTATCTTATTCTTACGATATTTAAATCTGTAAATATTTTATTCTGTAAACATCCAAATGGGCCCTAATCTTGGAACTACATTAGAATCCAATTTGGATTAAATTAAAAGATCATCATAAATTTTCAGAAGCTCAAAGAACATGATATAACAACAAAAACCTTAGATAACATCGATAACGAAAAGAAACATCTTTGTTTTTGAAAGGAGAAAGAGAAAAAGAATGAGAAAATTGATCTAATCCAAGAAAGACAAAAGCATAGTTTGACAAACCCAAAACCAATCTGAGATTTAAGCACAAGGGAAACATCACATCATGCCAAAAGGAAGAACAAAATAAACTAAAAGATACGTTGCATGCCCTAGAACCAAGAGTGAGAAAAGTGCGCTTACTTAGAGGCAAGAGAGAAGCCAAAGACCATGGAATTCAAAATCTGGAAAAGTGGAAAGCGTGAAAAGACCCATAGGCAGCACTTCCTTATATAGGATAGTGTCCTAATTTGAAAAGAAGACGGAGTACGCCCAAGTCGCCCACTTTCCAATTTCATCGCTCATAGAACCGCCTTGTATAGCCAACTCGAAGATTGCGAAACCAAGTAGAAGAGACCAATTGGGCGCATATAGAGGTGCGCCTAAGTACACAGAAGCATATGGGCGCCCCTCCATGTGCACCCGACCCTTCTTTTAGCTCGAGGAACCTCTTGTCGCGCAGATTTAAAACCAAGATGGCTCGATGATGATCAGAAATGGAACCAAAAAAAAAAAAAAAAAAAACAACAACAACAACAAAAGAAGAGTAATAAAAGAAAATAAGTGGCGAAAGCTTGCGCACCAAACGTCATCCCTTCACATGAAAGCTCATCGTATACACTTCAGTCCCATCATGCATACATTGTGCATTGTATCTCATGTCAATACCATCAATAAAATTGGAATGATTACCTCTGCAAATTATGGAAATCATGTACTAACGAAAAAAAGCAGAATCTTTTAGTGTTTGTTCACTATAGGCTTCCAACCCAAAAATGAAAGCATCGAAGGTGATTCAAGTGTGCTGGTGGAGATGAATGACACAAATCTCCACAAATGAACAACAAAAGAAGGCCACGATGATCCCCCAACATTGGATTTATGGAGAGCTCTCGAGTTAAGTATCCCTTACTATTGTTTTCATGATTTTACCTTGCGTTTGGAAATTGAGTCGTCGTAGGCCTCCCTTAAGCACTTATAATCGGTACGGCAACCTTAATACCATGTTCTTACAAATTGTGGTGTTCATCGACTAAAACCTTGACGTTAGAGGACGGAATCCGTGTAGCTCGAAACTCTCCATGATAAGCACGAAAAGAATGATCGAATCCACTCCCGGTTTCTCATTTAATCTTGGGTGAAGACCAAGATCCTTAGAGAGTGACGGTTATTTCGATGACTGTCTTCTAATGATTTAGCTTTCTCTATGCATACCCAAAACTCGAAATCAAGCACCTTTTCAAAAAATGCAACAATATTGCTTGGACTATGTTTATGATTGCCATTAAGTCCCCATTACTCTAGTCAATTTCAATCATGCCTTGAACATTCAACTATGGATGAAAGTTAAAAGAAGCAATATGTGACAATTTGAATTGAACTCTATTGCAAGAACAAATGAAATTCTAATAGTGACTTAGTGATGTGATCAAAATCAATCATAAAATACCGCAAGTGCACGGGTGTCTAGATGAGACAGTGGCAAGAACGGGTCGAACCCACAGGGAGCTATTAAAGAAACTTTTAAATTAAGAAAACTAATTAACTAACAATTTAAGAAAAGTTTTGATTTCTTAGATAATAAAAAAACAACTAATTTAGAAATTCGAAATCTACCAATTAATGAAGATGATTAGAGTATAGGAATCCAATAAGCATCCACCAATTATTTATCAAGTAACCCTAACTTGTTCCAATTTTTACTTCAAATCAAAGACAAATCAATGTTTTTAATTTGGAAAATCTAACTTTAAAAATCTCTTTTTAATTATAAAAATTCAAAACTCAAGACTTCCTTCATCTCATAAAAGAAAAATAATTTAAGCACCACCCATCAAAAGTAAGCATAAACCATCAAAAGATCTAAATCCTAAGCATGGCCTATCAAACCTAAGCATGAGTAGTCAAAAACTAATTTTTATTTTAGAAATAAAAATAGAGATTTGCCTAGGGCACGAAGACAAGCCTATTAATCATTAAGCACATAATCATGGAACACAAATTAGAATTACTAAACAAATAGAAAGACAATTACTTACCTTCATCCATAACTCTAATCAAGAAAATTAGCCCGCCATTGCAAAGAATGCTTCTTGATTTATCACTAAAAATTGCATCTTTACAACTTCTCCTTCACAAATTTTCTCCTTCACAATAAATCCTTGGACATGGCCCAAGGTTACCAAAAATAAAAATAAACTAATGGAAAAGAAGAAAGGAAGAAGAAAAGAATAGGAGAGAGGGAGAGCTTTGATCGTATGGAATATGTTATGGGTCTCCATCATGCCTCCTTTTATGCTTTTTGCAAAACCCTTTTTAGTAAAGAAGTGCCCTCCTTTTAGGTCTCCTTTTTCCTTATTGGGTAAGGATTCTTTCTTGTTCTCTAAGTTAACTTCTTTCTTTGGAAAGACTTTTAAATTTGAGAGATCTCCTTGCCTTATTAGGTTTCTTGATGCATACACTTTCCTTGTATAATTCCAAGAATATCTCTAAAAATTATATGATGATGTAAAGGGAATAAACTTCCCAAATATTGAGATTTCTTGCAATTCCCGCCTAAAACTGTAGCAGATAACTTCCTGAGGTCATATCTCCCTCAATATAGCTCTGATTTAGGCAATCTTGGGCTCTACGGATATCTACTCGAAAAGAGCTTTCCAACGGTGGCTGGATTGCGTCGATCCGACACTCGGTTTGAGAGTTATGGCCATTTTAAGTTGCTGCCCTTGAAAAATCCGGAAATAATTATGCAAAAATGGAAGCTTCTATGTTGGCATGCAATGGGGTGTGCGGGGCCCATTGTGGACTTCCAAGCATGCTTGGACTCTCTCTTTGCTTGCTTATTTGACTTCTCTCTTCTCAAATTTCATCAATGTAGGTCCCATGTTGATTTGTCCTACAAATTGAAAGAGGCAATTTTAACATTAATCATATGTAAGAAAATAATTATGAACCATGTATGGGACCCTACATTCCTAGTGATATACCAAAATGACCAACTTCTCAAAAATAGTACATGGGGCCAAAAATAACAAGATATGCATTGATGAAACCAAAAGCCTAATTTTGGAGTGATAAATGAGATGAGAAAAACTTAATTTCAAAAAGTCATGCAATTCAATGAATTTTGATCAATTTTGACAATTTCTCCAAAAATATCCTCAAATGCATGTAATCATGAAATTAAATGCAATTCTATGCAGTTAAACCTAATTAAGTCCACAAATGCTAATGAAATGATGAGTTAATGACCTAGTTTTGTGGACTTATCACTTAGCCAATCGAAAGATCGATTTCTGATTCAGATAACCGAGGCACAGTTCCCACCATCATCTCAAATTAAATAATCGGGGCACAGTTCCCAGCCCGCCACATGGCAATACCACAGGCACCGAGGCACAGATCTTGGGTTTCCAATCAAATCAGTAGGTACGTAACTTCTTTTTTTTTCTTTTTTCCCCTGAATCAGGATCGATCCTAGAAAAGTAAACCTCACATTTAGAATGAGTTTGCAATTGCATGCATCCGTAGGTGGCCACTCCCGCGAGTTCAAAAGCTCTCGTGAGTTATGAGTGGTGTGTTTACTTTCTTTGGAGCACAACCCTCCACGTGCTGTTCTCCAAAGAGAGGCATACTGTAGACACCTGATTTGGCATCCTATGATAACCTTAAACACCTGTCATATATAGCAGTGCCCCCATTTCACCCATAATTGAATAATTAATGGCATAATTCGGATTAATTGACGATGATGAAGATGCTTGTTGATAGTTTTAGACTTAGTTCAACGACCTCTAGAAATTCGTGAGAGGAAAAGGCCAAATCGCGTCGAGACTCCGAGTCAAACCCACCACTCACTAAGGTACGTGGACCAATGAGTTCTAAGTCTGAGATCTTTCCGACGATATGTAGATTGTCCAAATCCGACTGACGAATCAAGAGATATGACCACCAGAAGACCACACTAGCAGCCCCACTGGAAATGTACTTAGGTGCACACAGAGGTGAGCCATGTCCCACAATGTACTTGGGCGCACACACAAGTATGCCCAAGTCCCCGGTTTGAAATGCACTTTGGTGCGTACTTAGGTGCGTTCCGCCCTACTTTTCACAGTTCTGGCCCGACCTCAACACAAGAACAATCCAAACCCAAACCCATGATCCATTTAACCCTAAGAGAGGACTAGAGGTATGCCCAACTCATGAAGCACGCTTGGGCGTCCTATGTGCGCACCCAAGTCCTCCAAGACCCTAATTAGCCTTGGGATGCGTGAAACTTCTAGAAACTCATGCAAATAGCAACCCTAATCCCTTTTGCACGCCTAAAACACCTATATTAGGATCTCTTAACCCCATTTGCAAGGGAGGCTACCAAAACTAAAGGAAAATAGAAGTAAAGAGAGAAAGAGAGTAGCCACCATAGAGGGAGCTCTAGATCTAGAAAAATGAAGGAGAAAGAGCATCTGGTTTTCAAGATCAGTAATGGAGAAAGCTTCTGGAGGTTATGGATTTGCATGAGAGCTTCAATCAAGGACTTGAAAAACACAATCCAAGCCGGTATTTCTAGTTCTAGTCTTTTCAATTAATATCCATCATCATTAGTAGTTAGAAACATGCTTATGATCATTTGTAGTTTGTAGATCTGCATCATTTTCATCATCCCGAACTCCTGATTAAAATAGATCTTGCATCCATATCATTTTCATTGGAAAAAAAAATCCGAATCTGAGAAAGCAAAGTGCAGAAAAGCACTTGGGCACATATACCTGTGCACCCAAGTCTCTGGAATAGGGCTTCAGCCCTGATTTTCGTTTCGTGTGCATTTTGTTTCTCAGATCCGAATTCATTTTCATACAAGTTGATATTAGGACCCTCGAATTTGTAACTGTGTGTTCTGAATCGCGAGAAAAGCATTAAAAGAAGACGCAAATATATTGCTAAAAAGAAAGGAAGAACAGTGCACTTGGGCGCTACTGTGTGTGCACCCAAGTCCTTGGCAAAGGTATCCGTCCCTCAAATCTCAATCCTCGCGTCATCATTTTCAGATCTGAAAGTTCTGATATCAGTAATTCATATTAGGACCCTGCATTTAGTAGCAAAGTGTCAGAAATAGCGTCGGAATATCGCTAAAAATCGCAAGTGCATTACAGTTCGCAGGGGAGACACTTGGTCGCCACTGTGAGTGCGCCCAGTAGTGCAGAGACACTTGGGCGTCCCTGTATGTGCGCCCATGTCCATTGCTCGCTTTTCGGCCCTCATTTTCTGTATTTTGCATTTCATTTAACTTGTTGTTGAATCTTTGTGATGACTATGATTGATGGCTGAACTTCTGGACTTTGAATTATCGAATCATCACACTTAGGGTTAGGTTCCATTGATTTTGCATAAGATACAAAAAAAATCACAAAAGGTATAAAGCTATTCCCTTCTCATCGTACTCTTTAGTAATTAGAGAAGAGAATCCAAAAAAAAAAAGATTAAAAAGAAGTAGAAAAACCCATAAAAAAATAGATATTAAGTAGATGACCCTGGGTTATTTCATTTGAGCCTAAGTGAGTTAATAAAATTTGATTTGACAAATCGCAATCAATTAAAACCTAATTAACCAAATCCATAACTAAAGATCCAATTAATTAAACTCTAATTAATCAAACCCCCAAAACCTAATTAAAATCTTAATTAATAAATTAGATTAATAAAAAAAAACCCTAATTAATCCAAATCCTAATTAACAAATCTTAATTAATCAAAGCTCCAATAAAAATCTTAATTAACAAATCCTAATTAATCAAAACCCTAATCAACAACCCAAATCCTAATAAATTAATAAATCTTAATCAATAAATATTCATTAAAACCCTAATCAATAAAATTCTATTGGCAATCCCCCCCCCCCCCCCCCCAAAAAAAAAAAAAAATTCAAACCTTAAACCCTAGTCAAACTCTATTCATTCCCTAATTACCAATCCCTGATTAAGACCCTAATCAAAACCTGATTAATACGATACACAAATGACATCCAGAGAATAAAAATATCCCTCACTCACGACCTGAGTCAGATTTCCCAAATCGACTTAGAAACGCCTTAGAATCCAACGAACTCATAGCTACCGAGTAAAGAGCACTTGGGCGCCACTGTAGGTGCACCCAAGTCACCCAGAACACGTGGGTGCCCACACTAGTGCACCAAACTCACTAGTCCAACCACGGGACACGCTTTGGTTGCGTTTCGACTCCTTAACTCCAACCATTATCACACTTAGGTTCTAGAGACTCAAAACCAATTCCGGATTTGAAATTTATTAACATAAATCATCTAAAACTCCAAATCCTAGTCAACGAGTTCCAGAAATAACCGAAACTTATGAGACAACCACTTGGGCGCCACTACAGGTGCGTCTAAGTCACGCTGAGAGACTTAGGCGCCACAGTGTGTGCGCCCAAGTCCCATTCTAGCCCCGGGACCACCGAACCCCTATTCACCTCAAATCTCAACCTCAATCAACATCTTAGAACCTTTATAAAACCAATAACAATCCTGAAATTAAAGATTTAATCAACTTAAACCCATCTAGAACCTCAAACTAAAATCGGACGACCAAAGAGCATCAAATTATAACTTGGCACTACTGCTTGTAAGACCCCGACCCGAGTGACTCGATTAGTACTAATTAAGTTGTGTGTTAGTGCTAAGCTTGATTAGTGGTTTTGACTAAGCTTGGATTAGTATAGTTCTTGATAGCTTTGGGAAATTTTTAGTGTCTTGTGTTTAGTGGGACCCTTTGGGGGTTTCCTTTTGATAGTCTTGCTAGCTTTTGGAGGTTACTTGTTTTTCCCCTAATTCTTGTCTTGATCCCGTTTTACTTATTTTGTCGATCCTTACAACTTTCATGTTGAGCCCGTGACCATCTCGAACCCCGAAACCCGATCTTCTTGTTTTGAGGGCAAAACAGTCTTTTTACATGAAATCTGTACCCAACACTCGATATCCCCGAAACCCGCGAAACATGTACTTTTTAGAAACCAAATATTTCAACGATCACTTTTCTCTTCTTCGTCGATTTCGTCGGAGGTCCCGAGATTAGTGATTTCAGCCTCCGAAGACTTTCTAGTGGTAGAGCCCACACCCATTGCTTTATATAGAGAACTCATTCCCCTCCATTTCCCTTTTTCCAGCACAAGCACAAGAACAACCTAGGGTTTTTCTTTCTCTCTTCTCTTCTTCTTCTTGCTTCCCCATCCTCAGTCCCTACCAAACCTTACACCAATCAAGAAATGAACTTCACCTTCTTCTTCCTCATTACTAGAGCTATACATTGATGTCATTTTTGAAGGAAGACCTCCATCCTAAGACCTTCTTTGAGCTAGCCTTGTCCATTTGAAGAGCTTCCAAGTAAGTTTTCTCTCCTATTCTTTTAGATTGGTAATCTCCTAGCCATAGAGGAGCTCTATTTCTATTATTGTGAGTTTCTTCCTCTTGTTTCTTGGTTTGACCTATTTTAGGGTTTGTTTTTTGGGGTTTTTTGTGTAGGTTGGTATTTGGCTTGGAAGAGTGGATTAGAGCTTGGATTTCTTGATTAGAGACCTTGAGGCAAGTGGATGTTTTGTTTTAAAATGATTTCCATGATCAAATGTTTGGATTTATTGTATCATTTATGATGAGCTTTTACTTGCATTCAATGTGGTTTTAATGTTTTAAAAAGGGGTTGTTGAACCCATTCATTGTCTTGAAAAATGATTGATAGCCTTTGATTTATCTTGTGCTTGAAAACTTGAATGAATCTATGTAATTGTGGTTATGTCTTTCTCTTTTGATTAAATGAGAAAATGTATGAATGAATGGATCATTTGTGGAGGTGGTGAGAAGTTTTGATGAAGTTTTGAAGAGGATGTTGAGGTGCTTACATGCCCTCTTTGGTGTATGATAGAACCTCAAGAAATGTGGATTTGTAAGAGAAGGAGAATGGAGAAAAGAGTTGTTCATGAAACCAGTTTTGGATAGTTCGCTCGAGCGAACTTGACACATCGCTCGAGCGAACTGCCCAGGAAGGGTTCGTGCCATTCCAGAGAGTTGTTCGCTTGTGCGAACCCCATGTCCGCTCGAGCGAACTCCTCCAACAGCCATCCAGAGAATGGTCGGATCGAGCGCACAAATCATTCGCTCGTGCCGTCCTGAACTGAGCAAGTCCGCTCGTGCGAACTCCATGTCCGCTCGAGCGAACCCTCCCAGAAAGCCATTCCAGAGAGCACGTCGCTCGAGCGAACTCCATGTCCGCTCGAGCGACGTGTACTGTTCATCTGGGGCCACTTTGGAGGAGACAATGAAATATCCTAGCTATGGAGGGAGGTTGGTTAACGTCCCTATCGTGATGAGAAGACTCATAACCGTTGTTTGAAGCTCGAACGAGAAAGAAACCATAATCACAAGGATTCATTGAAGTTTTGGAAATCTCCAAGTGCCTAAGGAGCCCGGAATGCTTTCAAATTCAAAGAGCATCAAGCAATTGTAAGATAAGCGTACGGGATCCCTATTCACTTGGATTAGTTTTAACCCGACACTGTCTTGGCTTTTCAAAAGGGTACTTTACCTTGTTATTCTCGAAATTGATGATTTGGAATCTATCATCCTGAAAACTTTGAAAGTATACTTGTACTGTTTTGCTAGCTTTGATATACATGCCAAACCTGATATGATAGCTGTGCCTTGAGCACCCACGTCTTGCCCGAATATAGTCTTGTACTTGATTTATTTTACACATGTCTTGATTTCCATGTTTTGACCTATGAGTCGGCACCACTAAGCTTGGATACCTTGTTAGTCTAATCTACTGACTAGGTAATCCCCCTCTTGTCCCGCCAACTGCAGTTTGGATCTTGTTACCCGGTTATTTAACCGTGGTCTTGTCCTGATACCGCAGATTGCTACTGTGGTTCCTAATGCCCGGCTCGCTACCGTGGTCATGTCTTGCATATTGTATATATGTATATGTATTTCGTTGTACCTCCTCACTTCGGTGACTGAGGTCAACGCCTTGACTTGCTTGCTCTATCACTTCGGTGATAGAGGATTTAGCTTTGTGTGGTTGCCATTTTACTCGTTTCCTGTATTCCTTGGTTACCTCTATATGTTTTACCTGCATAGACGTTTTAAATTAAACGATGCATTTACTCATGAAAGTATTATTTAGACAGGTTTAACTGTTTCCAAGGTAAATGTTTTATCATTAAATGTTTATACTTTTTATCCACCTGCCAAACCGTCGTGTCTGACCCCTTTGCTTTGGTACTCAGGTCCCGTTGTTGGTTTCCCCGAGGAGGAGCCAGAGGAGGCGGTCGGAGAACCGCAACCGCTAGTCGAGTGGCGTGCCGACGATGTTATGTAAATATCGGGCTGCCGAGATACGAAACATTTTGGGGGTCATTTGGATAGTTTTCTGGTGGCTATTGTTTTGTTTATTGGCCTTTGTTGGCCTCTAATTTTGGGAACTGTAATTAACTGATCTTCTGATTAAACTTGAATATGTACTTCTGGGTTATGCTTTAGGACATTGCTCATTCTGATACTCATATTCAAATGTAATCAGCCTTATCATTTTGGAAATGAAATACATGCATGATTTACTACACACTTCCGCAATTATACTAAATGGTTATGTGTGTTGGAATATCCTCACCGCGGACACCTGTGGGAAATCACGTGCACGGGTAATGAGTATTCTTTTGTTAACCCGTGTACGCTTGATCATAAACATACCTTTAATTATTGTCATCACTCCATATGATCACATCATTGGCTTCACTCAATTAGTCCCGATCCCGGATTTGGTCCCCGAACCCGATCCGGGGTCGCGACACTACTGGTGCGCCTAAGTGCACAAAATCACTTAGGTGCACACATAGGTGTTCGGCCCGAGTTGCGAATTCTGGTTGTGTTTCGAATTCTGGACTTAAAATTTTTACAATAAAATCAACCTAGAACCTAAAGCAACATCAAAAAAGAAACCTACATTAATCAAAACTCCATGAAACTCTGAAATCAAGTCAATACTATCACCACTAGCCAACCCACTCAGAAACAGACACTTGGGCGCCACTGTCTGTGTGCCCAAGTCACCAAAGTGACCTAGGCACCACTGTGTGCGCCCCCAAATCCTCTGTCAACTCCGTTTCGCTGATTTCAACATCATTTCACCTTTCGAATTAAAACCTTAATTCCAGAACCTCAAACGACTTAATGAGAACCTTAAACATCCTTAAACCACCCTCGACCAAAACCACAACCTAAAACAAATCGAATGAACTAAAAACTTACCCAACCAGCCACTTAGGCATTGAAACCATCAAACTTAGGTTGTCCACACTTTAGGATTATATTGGGTTTCCTCATTAGATAGATTAGAGCATCAGGCTTCGTCCCATCACTTTTCTTGTTCCGTTAGGGGACTGAGAAAGTTGATGTGGGCGATCTAGGACCTTAGGTCAGGGTTAATCCGATGATCAATAATAAAGCATTAATCACGTAAATCCAAGTAAACCCCCTAGTTAGGCCCTTCTAGCCCCAATATAAAAAAATCCATAAAAACTATAAAACCAACAAAATCAAACCCAAAAAGATTTTTCCTTTATTTCTTCCTCCACCTTAGGTGCCAGATATTTAATCGAACTTAATAATAAAAGGGAATGAAGAACTGATTTCTAAAATCGAATAAATGAGAATGATGAGATAAGATGAGTGATTTCGCACACACTTTTATTTCGGCCCATCAGCCACCCCTAAACAATCACAGCCCATCGGCCGCCCTAAACAAACATTGGCCCATTGGCCACCTTCAACCAATCACGGCCTATTGGCCTTTCACTTTTATCACTCATGTATCACACACGAAAAACACGGAAATCACAAGTCAAAATCTCATCTGCATCATCATTTGGTTTGAAAAGTTAGTCTTTAAACTCTATTTTGCCAAGGGATTTAAAGGGGGTATTCGGGAATGGGGCCTATCATCTTCTTAAATATTTGGCACCTCTTCCCTTTATTTTCTTTAGTTTTTATTTTATTTTACTTGGATATACTATGATTAAGCTGTGTAAGGATTAACATTTATTTGGACTTTAACTCATGACTCTGAATTGACCCAACATCAAAGAAACCCAAATTAATATGACAGGACAACTGTCGTGTGTTGCTGGCAGCACATTAGACGAGAGAAAGAACCCACCCACTTATTTTCTCCCATTTTTCTTCAACTTATGTTGAAGAACGGTGTTACGGCCGTTACCGTAGCTGACGATCGTGATCCATCGAATTGAGCGACAAAATTTACATCCGACATTGGGGTTTGTAAAAAATGAGGTATCCAATTGAGCGACAAATTATGTGATTGTTCTCAAAGGGTCAATAAGTAAAAACATCAAAGGACCTTCATTAAATTGGAAGGGGCACCTTGGATAATAGAAGGTTCTACTACTACTCTATGAGAATGTGATGGGACTACAGAATGATTCTCTTAACATTTTGAAATGAACCACTTTTTTTTATTTCTTTCTTTTAAGGGTTTAGCATGGTATGGGCTTGCCCTGCTAGTTAGGAATGAGAAATTATTAAGAATACTCCCTTTTAAAAAGTTTACTAGAGGGCAACCCTACCCGTTTGGTAATTTTCTCGGAAATTAAAGCTAAAGTAAAGCATCAAATTAAGAGAAAATAAATTATAAGGGGTTATGATGGTCTTTTCTTTTTAGTGAACCGGTAAGGAAACTTTTGACTTTTTGTATAAAAAGTGATTTTTTTTCTCTTTTAGTGGTTTGAAGGGTTGCTTTTTGACCTTTAAAAAAAAAAACAGAGAAGCAGGGGAGAGTTTTGGAAAATGGAGGCCTTACCCTAATTCTTTTGTGTCCCCCCTTGCTCGCCCCCGTGTTTTAGGGCAATTTTAATGGAGCACACCTATAGAACTTGTATTGTTATGTCTAGTGGTACATCTATGGTTGATCGTTGATGGTTAGGACTCATTTGATTTTTTTGGGGGCCCACATTGAGTTTAGAGTTTTTTTAAACTCAATTTAGGCCTATTAAAATCTAGATTTGAGCCCTTATGCATGTCGGATTCGGTCACTATTTAAGTGGATTACAAACCCATTGGACTGATCGGATTGATCCAAATAAATCAATGCTAGGTCCAGCATAAAATCCATGAATTTCGGACCTTCTGCTCCTTTATCGGTTATTTTGAGCGGTTTAGATTTTTTTCATAATGGGTAAAGTAAAAATCCCAATAATTTGGGTCCAATTGACCCTATTAAACACTTAAATCTTTTATAATATTTTTATTCACATTCACATATATTATGATTGATCAATACAATAGTGGGCCCAAAGCTCGTCAAGGGGCATAATTTGTTATAATTATATAATTCTTGATAAGTAAGATCCTGTGATAATTGACCGACGTTCAAGCTTAAAGTGGACACAATCATACTCATAGAATAAAAATTGACTTAGCGCTTTTTTTTTTTTTTTTTTTTTATAATGGAGGGTGTCCAATCCTTTGAGCTGGAATAATCTCTACGAGTCCAAGTGAATAAGGGTAAATTCTATATAACCCCAGTATGATAGTGCACTTTCAAACCCTAAATCTCCTTAAGCGAGCTGCCCCTGGTTTAAAATTGACCTATTTGGATAAAAGGGTACATGTGTTATGAGCCGGACCTTTAGTGTGGGCCCACCGTGAAAACCAGAAATCTCAAGTAACCCGTCACGCGGTCTGTACAAAAAGAGAAACGTTAAAAAAGGGCAATTGCTGAGTTGCCCTTCTCATTTTGACCGAACGAGAACAACCAAAGGAAAGGAAAGGAGAGGAGAGACGAAGATGACGAGAGAAGAATAGGAGGTAGAAGAAGGAGAACAAGAAGGAGGAGGAGGAGCGGCTGGCTGCTGTAGCACGCATAGCAGAAGAAGAAGGACCCAAGCCAGGTACCTTCCTCCCTCTTTCCTTTTTTCTTTTTCTTTGTTTTTCCTTGCGACATGCATTCACTCTCTCTCTCTCTCTCTCTCTCTCTCTCTCTCTCTCTCTCTCTCTCTCTCTTTTTGAAATACCTGCACGAAATCTCTCCAACGAAATCCCAGCCCTCCTTCGGTTGTTTCCCTTCAAGATCCACGCCTACGGCAGTCCGGCTCCGACGCTCCGGCATAGAAACAGAGAGGTGTGGTTCGAAGCTGCCACCATCTCACTTACTGAATTTTCATTTGATTTATTTGTTTTTGTTGGTTATTTCCTCTTTGTTTAAAAGATTGGGTTTTTTCTTATCTTTGTATCAATCTGTGTTAATTGTTATCATTTGATTTATTTGTTGGTTTTTTCCTCTTTGGTTAAAAAAATTGGGTTTTTCTTACCTTGTATCATTCTGTGTTAAATTTTTTCATTTGATTTATTTGTTGTGGGTCTTACTATTAAGATTTTATGAATATATCATCTGGGACGGATTTGTTAATGAACAATTTTTTGTAGTTAGGGTTTTTATGTTTTATCGTTTCGGGGTTCTTGAGATTTGCTTTTTCAAGGCTCGTGGATGGTCTATTGATTTGTTTGTTTCTGCAGGGTTTTAGTGGAGTTTATGAATAGATCTGAGGTGTCTTTTTTTAAATTTAATTTTATTGATTTTGGGTTTCTTGTTGGGTATTGGGATTTCAGTTTTTTGGGGTTTTTTAAGATAAGGGTGTTTGGCTATTTGGAGACTGCTTTGTTTTATTTTGTGGTTCATAGTACTTGGTAAAAAATATGTTGGTTTTGATAGGATTGATTGTTATTGTGGGTTTAGGGAGGTTTGTATACGGCTCTAGGAGTTATTGGATTGTGGTTTAATATTTATTATCTTTATTGCTTGCAAGTGTGTTATCATGATGTTTATTTATTTATTTAGGGTTTCAATTGGAGTTGGGTTTTGTTTGTGTGTGTATAATAAGGACGAACTGGATTTGGATGGAGTCCATTCTTACTTACCGAAGTTTTTTTTTTTTTTTTTTTTTTTTATGGATTTTTCTCACCTTGTTCTGTCCTTTTAGTTTTCTCCATTTAGGCATATGATGATAGTCTATTTGTAATTTGTTCTTTCTCGTTCTCTCATCGACAACTGCACCCTTTCTTTTCAATTACATCAAGACTTGGGGGTGTATGGGACATTTCTCTTTGCACTTCTATGTGACCAACACTATTAAGCAATTGGTACTTTGTTACCGGCAAACCAAAACCTTTTCTTTCTTTTCACATATTGCAAATTCTTTTAGAATTGTGATATGACTTTTGATAAAGAATGTTAGTTGCTTGATGTAGTTAAATATTTTGTATCTATTTAAATGCAAGACATTTTCTCTTTTTGTCATTGATAATCATCAAAATAATGCGAACACTTAAACAACAAAATTAAGTTTGAAATCTTCAATTGATCATTATCTGCCCCCTCGAATGAAAATGCTGGGTATGCCACTGCAAATGCAACACCTTCATGCCACACCGACTGCCAGAAGAAATTCCTATTTGATTGTAGAAGACTGGACTCAGGACTCCCATGTCATTATTAACGATCAACCCTTCCAATTTCAATTTCTCCACCTGTAGGCCCTTCAAATTCATTCCAATCTCCAAACCCTAACTCTCATTGTCCACCAATTTCAATTCTTTTGTCTTTCCATACCGTTAAACCCTAGCTCCACATTCACCCTTTCCTACCTCTCAGATGCTTCATATCCACACATCTCATCGGTTCAAATTCGAATCTGATGCTTCGTACACACGCTTCTGTTGCCTGATCTGCTTCATGCATTCGATATTCTTTTTCTTTTTTTTTTTTTTTTTTTTTCATGTAGCAATTGATCTGTTTTTGTTTTGTTTACGAAAGTTTCTGTTTTGAGGAATTGTTTTGCTTGTTGATGATAATGTATGGTTGTTTTCTGATTGTTTTAGATTTTTTTTTTGCGTGGAGATTAGTTTAGATGCTTGATGATAGAAATATTTGGTGTTTAATGGTAATTTCTCTCATTCAAGCCCTAAGATGTTTTTTTTTTTTTTTTTTTATTAATGGTTGCTGATTAATTAGCTACTGATGTAGAAGAAGTGAAAACAATGGTATTTTCTTAGAAAGTTATGATTTTTCGGTGCTCTGATCTTACTCTTTGGGTGTCATAATTTGTGCATTAGATTGGAAATTTTTTCAAGTACATATTTCCTATGGGGTTTATCACTTTTGTTCTTAATTGTATGCTTTGATGTATGGATGCTCATTTTTCTATTAGGATCACCTTCTACGTTTGTGATTTTGTTGTCTTTTTTCTTTTTATTGATTCTTCACTTGCAATTTGTTTCGATTTGTGTTAGAATGTTTTTGTAGTTTTTTTTTTTTTTTGTAGGATTGCCTTGCCTTATTGCCTATTTCTGTTTTTTTGTCATTTGTTTGCTGATAAGATCTGGTTAAGGCTATTTTGATGAATCATAGGGTTTCTCTTTTATTCTTCTCTTCTTTTGGGATTACTAGAGAAAAGGAAGAGCTTAGATTTTTCTAGTGGTTCCATATACACTTCCTGACATAGATGTTAGAAATTGATGGATTTCTCTTCTAGATAGTTAGTTATCTAGAACCACATGATCTGGGTTGCGGATGTGTAATGGATGTGTAGGGGCTCTTTCAGTTAGGGGGTTATCAGATGGATAGTTACTTGGATTTCCTTCCATATCATGATATCTATATCTTTGGTTGTTGTGGTCGGCGGGAGTTCCCAACAAGAGGACCTGGCATCTTGATACCACTGGTCTTTGTGCACCATGTCCCTAAAAAAAAGCCTATGATTGAAGATCCTAGCATTACAAGAAGTTTAGTGGAGCTGAACTTCAAGATGTTCATGGATCAAGCATCCACCCGCCTCTTCAATTCTGCGTGTTCCGAATGGTTCATTCGGTAATGGGGCAGATTAGGCAGTGTCACTCCTGGAACGAGATCAATTGCGTCCTGGATGTCATGCATTGGTAGGAGTTCATTTGGCAATTATTTAGGAAAGACATCCTTAAACTCCCGAACATGGAACAAAATAGCGTAGTGGCTGCTATATCTGGCGTAGCGGTGAAGACCGCTATGCTAAATAGAATTTAGCGCCGCTCACAACCGTAGTAGCCGCTATAGGGCCGCTACACCCGCTACAACGCCGCTACGGGACCATTACAGAGAGACAGATTCGTACTTGAATTTTTTTTTAAAAATGCATAGTAAGACTTATTTCTTTTCTTCTTCTCTCCAGATAACATTTTTATGCAATTATTCTACTCTTTTATGTTTAAAAAAAAAAAAAAAAAAAATTACAAGATCTCACCGAATTATGGTCGATACAAAGAGTTTTTCTCTAGGTACGTTCTATTAGACACCTCCTTTGATAGAGGTATGATTTTCTCTAGGTATTATTAAGTCTTAAGTCATGACTTCATGACATTTTTTTCTATGAGCCTTTCATTAGTTTCTAAGTTAGCATAACTAAGCAACGTGAATATATGTGAAAAAAATTATCATTACTATTATTTTTTATTTATACAGCGATACAGGACTTCATACAATGAGGGGACTACTGCGCCCTCTTATCTTAGTTACTTTTGCAATAAAAAAACATTTTCTATCATTTTCCAATATTCTAGATTTTCTACAAATTTTTCAGAATTTTGCTGACGATTTTTTCAAATTACACCGCTGACCTGTTACGCTACATAGCGTTTTGGCTGCGGCCGTACCACTATCTTCGTCCTTTCTTCCGAAAGACAGGGACCTCATGTGGAATGCTAACAATTGACTCTTTGGAAATTTCTATAGTCACTAGGGCATAGACAATGGGGTCCTCCTTGGAGCCCTTGCTAGTCCTTCCCTCTAGATCAGCTTGGAATTCACTAGCACTCAAAATGTGTAGGCTCTTTGTCTTAGAATTCGAGGCACTAGTGTTGGCTTTCTCATCACTCTCTTTCTTGCCATTTTTATCCTTAGGGGTTAACGGATGCAAATTCACGTTCTTATCTTTGAAATTAAAGACGCAGATGTTGGAACGTCCCAAGTTGGTGACACCCAAATTGTAGATCCAAGGCCTCCCCAAGATAATATGTCCCACATCCATGGGGACCACATCACACCACAATTGGTCTTGATAAGTGGACACGTGAATTGGGACTAGGCAACGCTAAGTGACGGGGATAGACGTAGGATCTGCCCATGACACACGATAAGGCTTGGGATGGGGTAACGAGGTCAAGCCTAGACGGGACAAACTATTGGCAGAAAGTACATTGGTACAACTCTCACCATCAATGATGACCTTAAAGCTCTTATCATTGCACTTGACGTAGGTATGAAAGATGTTTGTACTACGCCAATCCCCTTTTTTTGGAGGGTCAATGCACAACTCACTACCATCACATGAGGTAGCTCACCTTCCATTTTGCATTGTGCGTTTTCATCTCCATGATATGAGTGTGTGTGTGTGTGTGTGTGGGGGGGGTGTTGTGGGGGGGGGGGGGGGGGGGGCGGGGGCGAATCTAAGAAAAGACACCCGATCCTTCGGACCATTACAATCATCACCACTAGGCACAAAATCCGGAATGTAGGCATATACTGTTGGGTCACTTTCATCCTCCACATCCTTAATGCAGAGATTTGGGGTGGGACAATCATGTGCGAGATGTCCATGACCATAACAACGGTTATAGGGAATTGAATTGCTCCATTTAGAGTTGTCACCAACGATTCCCTTGCCTTTACTATCCTTTGATGCAGGTGGTATATTTTTGGGAGTCTTGGGAGGTTGACCCCCAAAATTTGATTTAGGCTTAGAATCTTGATGAAAAACAAACCCATGGACCCCATGGGTCGACCTGCCAATGGGCTCAACCCATCCATCTCGACCAGTTCATTTGGCCCAGCCCACCTACCCGGCCATTAGTTTATATTTTTTTATTATTTATGGTTATTTTAATGGTTTATTTCTTTTAGTTTATTTGAATTCAGATGTTTTAATCATGGTCATTGATGTGTTGGATGGTTAAGATTATTTCTAGGTTTTCTCATTTTCCTATATAAGTTGTGTAAAGCCTTTTGGCTCCTCGGTCAATAATTAATGAAAAGTTTTCTCTCGAGTGATTTTGGGGCTGCCCAAGGCATCTCTTCTTTCTCGCCCGCGATGGGGAGTTTGGCATGAGGCCAATTTTCAAGCGAAAACCTGACCTAATCCCTTCCACCCTCCATCTCTACCCGCCCCGCGTCTGGTACCCCGCTCTGCATGAAATTTGTTCCGCGGTAATCACTACGCTTAGCCTATTTACTTTTCATGGCAGCCTCAAGGTTAAGCACTAGCTTGTAAATCTCCTCTAGGCTAGTCATTTTGGCAGTGATTTGTTTCCGTTGAAACTCTTGGCGAAGACCTGTTTTGAATTTTAGAAATTCTAACAGGAAAGGTCGTCTTGAACCTTACATCGTAGATTAAGTTCTTCGAACTTATTGATGTAGTCAGTCATAGACATGCTGCTCTGTCGGAGGTTAGACCTTTGGGTTCCTCTTGTCAAGGATGCAACTTGCGCTCAACATCTAACCAAAACAACCGCTCTTGACTCATCAATTTCATCTTAGCAAATTGAATTTTCCTCTCCTCAGACATTTCATACCACTCAAAGTAGTGGTCCATGTCAGATTCCTAATCAGAATCGGCCCTCGGGTCGATGCGACTGTCAAAAGATGGGGCTTCTACATTAACACTCTTCAGGACCTTGTTCCTCAGAGTTCCGTCCTCTACTGCGAGCCCTATGGTCATAACCAGCCTCATATTCGAGGTCAGAATCATCATTGCGCTTATAACCTCGGTTCCTCTCATGGTTCCTATTACGATTGTGGCGATGTGCTGTATCACCGTATTGGGACCTCTCAATGTTCTCAAGACGTGTCTTGAGCTCCTTAGTTTGTGATTGTGATTGCTGCTGCATGGCAGCCAGTCGGGCATTGATGTCCTCCATTGTTTTTGCCGTCATTTCTTGTGGAGGTTTCTAGACAATTGATCAAAATCCATCTTGAGATGCTCAGGTTGAATGTCTTTGCCACTCGTGGGCATGCAAATGTAAAAGAAATGAGCTACCCTAATGATGCAATGCAATGAGAATGTATGATGAACCAACCTAGATGACCCCCTAACCAAACTAGGCTCTGATACCAAAATTGATGCAGGACGGCATGAGATCTAATACAATATGAATCAATGAGATCAAAATAAGAATTAACAATTAATGAAAATTATGAGTATGCCATTCATAATGCATTACATTGAAAATCTGTTAAACAACAAACCATAGATCCAAGGCAATTTCACGAATCCTGTAGTAAACACTCCTCTAGTATGAGAGGATAGGATCATAATGGAAGATAGAACTTCCAAATGCTCAGGGCTGGTTGGATGATTGAGATTTAATGGACTGGATGAAGGGATCGGGTGGCTAATAGTCTAGATCTCATGGTTAGGTGTTGTTCAATGGTAGGAATGGTGGAGATCTAAGTTGTAGAAATATAGGGTTGGGTTTTGAAGATACTTTAATTGGGCTCTCACCAAACTCCGATCCGGAGGTGTTACGTTTTCGTGAGCAAGGTAGAACTCAAAAGACTCAAGAGGAAGAAGAAATCTTCTGTTCTTTCATTCATAAAGTTTCATAACATAGCATGTGCAAGTAGATACAATAATGTCTTTTTAAAAGATAACCGTAAAAGATGACAATATCATAACCTCAAAATGAAAGAAACTAAAATAAAATGAAAACTTATTGACAATGACTTGGAATGCCGTGCGCATGGGTATGTGCATGCATCCCAAGGGTTTCACTTATTAATTCTCTTAAAACATGGGCCCCTTTCTTATTTCTTTTAAAATTCCATTGGGCTCATCTTGACTTAATGTAACTTTCATTTCCTCCCATGTGGCACTTCCCGGTGTGGGGCCTTCAATATGATTGCACACGTGGCCTTCTATTCATCAAAAGCTAGATCCAACAAGATCCAACCGTTGGATGTCATCAAGATGGTAATGCAACATTGGATTCACAAAATCTTGGCACTCAAAGTCTGGATACACGTCATCCATTCATAAGGTAGCTCGATCTGCAATCTTGCGCCTTCGTTGTTGGTAGATCTTGAAAGAATTGCGGGAATTAGGGCTGATGTCCCCATCAGATGGCAGAACCATTAAACCATGTGACTTTGTAGGGTTGAGGTAGCTTCTCAGTTGGCCAATGAAGCTTGTCAATAACCTCTTGCGCAACAAAATTAATTGCACTACCATTGCTAATAACTAAATTAGCTAATCTGTCTTTGCACCTTACCCGTGTTGGAATTTCTTAGTCTATCTCCACTCTTTCTTCCTACTCATTTGTGGTAAGAAGTTGGCACACGAGTGTTGGATTATCCTCGCTGGTGGCAAAATGTGTCTCCGCAGCATAGGCTCTTGTTCTTTGCTGAAATTTTCCTTCTTGAGACTTATCTTGTTAGTTGTCGTGTGCAAGACCGTCTAAACATGTGCTCAACAGAAATAGCTTCTTTGTATGCTTCTTGGGTGGTGTTACAGTAATTCATATTCTCCAATATATTCGGTTTCAAACCTTTGATCTAACGAGTTAAATCATGTCATTCACTCTCATTTAGTGCACATGAATATTGCAGTTCTTGAAATTGGTGGGTATATTCATCAATAGTCAATTCCTACAAATTAAGAATTTGCTCAAAGAAGAGCTCATTCTTAAAATATCAATCTCCATATTTATATCCATATAGAATTCTTTGAACTTAATTGGAGGACCCAAAGATATTCATATTGTCTTGGATGCAAGAACATAAAAGAATTACGATTAATAAAGAATAGACTAACCTGCGCTGTAAATCTTGTCTTTAGGAGTATACATGCACAAATTGATTGTCAATCAGAGTTCAGACGTTTCAAAAGTCATAAATGAATCTCAACTCTTGATCTAACCAACCTTTGATGTTGATCTATGCAGTGGTAGCCAAATAGATCTTGACTTTGTTAGAATTGGTCCAAGAAGTTAGATCATAGATTGAACAAAGCACTGGATTCTGCACCTCAATGCTGTAGAGGTTACTGCATCAGTTTCACTGAACTTGTCTCTAACTTGAACTTGTGGCTAATGGGCCTAACTACTAAACCCGACTTGACATGGATTCGGCATACAGAAGGGCCTGGCATCATCCCCCCCACCCCTCCTCTCTTGCTCATTGTTCATGCCTGAAGGAAGAATCAAAGGGTTTGAAAACCCGTCATTTTCATTTCTCAGGAATGAAGTCGTCAACCTCTTACTTCTTGAATGTAGAGAGGAGAAAGGAGAAATTTGAATCCTGTATTCTCAGTGAATCCAAAGGAAGAGAGAAAATTTCCTCCTGGACGGAGCGGGATATGTGGAGGTGGGTGCTTGTTGATCAGCAGATGATGAAGATGGAGGTCGGGTTGAGGAGGTTCTAGCGACTATGGCTTGAAAGGATGAAGGATAGGACGAGGAGAATCGAGCGACTGTGGTTTGGTTTCGCACCAGGTACACAGTCCTCTATTTTTAAGATTTTGGTTTGGGGGATTTAGGATTTAAGGTTTTCGATTGGTTCGGGATAATTGGGTTTTAAGGGTTCTGATAGGGCTCGGTTGGGTTGGATTTGGGTTCGTTTGGGATTGTTGAGATGGATTAGGGTTTGGAAGTTCAGAGAGGTTTTGGGATCTAGGGTTTAGGGAATTCCGTAGTGGTGGGGGGGGGGGGGGGAAGGAATCGGGTATGGTGGGTTTCAGAATAGGGATTGTTTTGTCTGGTGGCGTGGATGGGGCAGGCATGGGCTGGATGCTAATGCTGATGATAATGGATGATGGTGATGCAAAAATTAAACAAGATGAAAACTTGAGTAGTTGAGTTACCTTTCCGAGATCTGAGCGATGTGGATCTTTACTTTGATACCCCAATTGATGCAGCATTGGTTGAAGAAGAGTAGCCAATGACTACTCTCCAAACCGAAGCTTAGGGATAAAGATCCATAGAATACAAAAAGCCTTGGTCTCATGCCAAAGACAAAAATCTCAAACTCAACAAGAGAAATTTTTATTAATCAATCAACTTATCCCTAACGATGGATTACAATCCTTTATATAGCCTCCTCACCCTAATTCTAATTTAGAAAGAATTCTAATTAAAATAAAAGTCTAAATCAATTAAGATTCTCTACAATAGGACTTTCTATATATTCTTGTGTCTATCCATAAAATTCAATTACTAGGAGAAAATCGGACAAAGATTGCATGATACATGATTTGGATGTCTCCTTCAGCCTTATTGGGCTTTGGCACTTGGCCAAAACTATTGGGCCTGTTGCTTGGCCCAATAGGCTGGCAGACCTCGGGTCTGGCATGCATCATTGATGGAAAGATAAGTTTGCTAATCTTGTTACAGCTGGTGGAGGTGGTGATAATATTGTGACGCAAGAGATTCCAGGTGAATATGCCAATGCAAGAACATCCTATACGTATTTTGTACTGTATTGCGTGTCAATGATATGTTCTTCCTGTCATGAAGAAATGTCTAGTGAATGTAAGCTTTGGCCCACATATGACGACTCCATATGGGGTGATGCTATTTAGATGAACATTGCACATATCTTTCTTGGATGTCCTAGGTTGTACGATTCGATGTGACAAATAATTCTTAGGCTAATACACATACCTGATGACGTCTTGGTTTTCCTAGTTAGAAATTAAATATTGCATTTGCTTCCAAAATTTGTCTTGTTTCAAAATATGAAGAAGATACATGTTTTGGCTTATTTGGTCATTAATTTGTCAATGTGTGGTTAGGATGAGATGATTTATTTTGCTTCTGAGAAAGAGTTAAAAAGTTACATTTAAATTTTAGATGGATGAAGATGGGTGCCAGTTTATTGCCTGGAGTGAGTCCCCTACTCTAGGTGTGATGCCTGTGGTGCATGATAACCATAGCTAGATACAATTGGTAATCAATGTGGCCTGATATGGATATGGATATGGATGCAGACATGGACACAGGAATTCAGGAATCGAGTACTAATGAATGTTTAATTGGTCTGGCACGGATATTCTAGGCATGTAGGGGTATCTGGGTATCATAGCTGATAATCATGCAATTTTTGATGAATTTGCTTGTTCCTTTCATTTGATATATTTATTTTTTATGCTGCATCTTGTTGGTATTTTGTTTATCTTTGGTTTAATTATTATGGTTTTTTCTTTTTCCTTCTCTTTGAATGGTACTTATATGGAAAGGTGCTCCTCTCAATATGAATTATAGTTGTGTTTAAGTCCCCCCTCAAAACCTATTTGTTTATTTAATTTTGTCATATTCTCTAAAGAAATTTTAAAGAATTCATAAATTTTTCTATGAACATCAATGGGAAAAAGTGATATTTTTTTTGGGGGAAGAATGTACTTGATTGGCAGCTAGAACAGATTAGTTATGGGAATCTAGTAATATTATTGGCCATGATAAAGAGGCAGGCTTGTATCGGCTAGAGCAGTGCTGTGTAACGTTCTATGATTCCTTCTAATATGTTATGACTGTTATAGTTCAGCGGGCAAGACAAACAAACCTTTGCCCCTAGTCTCCTCGATTCTTTGAGGGCTCAAAATGGTTTTTCTGGTTTGGGGGTGTAACAAGTCCCTTAATATCTTACAGGTATCTTTTGTTCGTTCGTTCCAGTTGCCTGTCAATTGCTCTGCTAGAATTATTGAACTGAATTATGCATGGTCTAGTTTATACATACATACATACATACATACATACATACATATATATATATATATATATATCCCATATATAATATATATATATATATATATATATGGGAGATGCTCCTATGAGAGCATCTCTCACCTTATTATGAGAGATAAAGGTGGAGGCCCTCACATCCATATCCAATGCCAACAACTTAAATGTGAGGGCCCCCACCCTATCTCTCATAGTAAGGTGAGTGTGTGTGTATATATTTCCAAAATTACTTCTTTCTGTAGGTGCCGAGCTCATAAACATTTTGCTAAATTTATAGTTTGAACTGCATCTCCAGGGCTGGAAGTAAATTAAGCAGCAGATTTGCGTAATTTCTCTAGTTGGTCAAATGGATTTGGAGACAGAAAATCGCATAGCTGCACTACTGATGCAGGAGGCGACAAAATTGAGGCTACAAGCTGAGAAAGAAGGTGTTCATGTTTACCTCCGCGAGCCCAAAGTAAGAGGCAGGCCGAATTCGCGATTCCTGACTGCAACTGTTCTTGGAGTGCAACAAGGTTAGAAACTTAGAATCACTATCCCTAACTCAATGTTTCTCTAATGCTCATTTGGATATCCATTGGTCAGTGCCAAGTGGAATGGAGTTTTAAGGGATAAAGTCTTGAGTGGAATGTATATTGGATAACTCACTTTTCTTTCCAGATTTTTTTTTTAACTGAAATTTATTAGGGAAGCTTTAATAGTGCAAGCGAGGTAAACTGAAAAGCTGTGAGACCAACTGCCAGAAAAATAACAAACACAGAGAAAACATGATCCACAGAAAGATAAGTCCATCCTGTATGGTCCGCAGGCTCTAAGAGAAGACTCGTTTGTTTCTCAGATGATCCACGATCGAATTGGCACTCTTTACATGAGAGAGCCTCCAAAGCTTTACCAGAATCAGTTGCATCCTCTTCCCAGAGGGGCTTGCATGCACCCGAAGCAGATAATCCACTTCTTTCATGTTGAGAGTTTTTTCTCAGTGGTTTGGCTGGCACTCTTTCAGTTTGGGTACCATGAAGGCATTTTCTGCACCAAAATGGCAAAATTTTGAGAAATGGTATATCCATATTTTGTTTGCCTGTTTTGGGCAGAAGGGGGAAAAAGGCCGTAGGGACAGTCAATCACACAAAATCCCCCACCACCACACCTGAAAGTGAAACAGTCACATACTAGAAAAGATGAGGACAAGGATGAAAGCAGTACATAAAACCTTATATATACGCTGCTGTAATCTATAGCTTTTATTTTACATTAGGTAAAGGCTGCCTCGGGGTAAAACGTACCATAACAATCCTTAACGTCATCTATTTGTAAAATTCATTTGTCTTTTCTCATAATTATAAGCAAACTGTATCTTGTTTTCAGCGCTGCTGCACAGCTTTGAGACCTGTGCTTATGTTTTTCTTTTCCCTGCTTCTTGGCATCTATTCGGTTTGGCTAATTTTGTGTTTGTGCTTTTTTTTTTTTTTCTCCCAGCAAATCGTGCTGCAGAAGTCAATGAGATGTGGCGGGTTCGGAAGAAAGAGCTGGAACTCGATGACAGGCTGAAGGATAGACTAAAAGATGAGAGCAGAGTCCAAGATGTTGAGCACCATTCTGATTGCTCAGAATGGTGTGCAAGGCGTGATGAAGCTGATGAATATGCCTCTGGTTTATCTACATCAAGCAAGCAGTCCCATGAAGATTATATCAAGAGTGAGGACAGGAGCCTGAGAGATGAAGAGATCGAAGAATTTCTACACTCAAGGTCATAAATCGAGCTTCCTTATATTTTTTCCTTCCCTGGTTAGACCAAAACTCCTACATATGGGTGTGGTCCACATTGGTTACCTATGGCTGTTCCATGCCCCAATGTCTTTCCATTCTCCCATGTTGAACAAAATACAGATTAGATGGTTGGTAATTAGGGTCTTTGTCTAAGTGGTAGGACTTTGGAGTGTCTCCCATCCTAAGAGAAAGCATGGCATATTGGCATACGGATGGCTTGGATCTCTGAAAAAATGCTGACTATAATTTACTATACTAGGGCCAGGCAAATGCATATGATCAGATATTGTAGATTTTCTCTTATTCATGCATGTGTGTGCATAGGACTCTAATGGACCTCACTTGGTAAGAGGGGCCTTTGGTATGCTGGGGACATACCACTTTCTGGTTCTGCTAAGAAAAAAGGGTTGTGCTTTGGTGACAGGGTCAAGCGAGGACGGGGTGCTATAGGTTCAAGGATGGATGAGCCCGGTCCTTATCTTCCATCATCAGATTCCAAAGGAAAGCTTGTGGCGAATCCAGATGTGAGGGTGGTGGAAGAATGGGAACGGCGTGTTCTTGGGCCGGAGAAACCTCCATTCATAAAATCTCGTGACCCAGAGAGCAACGACATGCTTGCCCATGATGTGAAGAAGAAAGCTAAGAAAGAAGATTCAGTGAACTCAAAGGAGAGTTCCAAGCACAGATTGAAGAAATACAAGTCTCGAGATAAGAGAAGGAAAGACAAGAAATCTACATCTAAACATCATCGTAGTCGTAGTCGATCGTGAAAAGGTTGCGCCTTCCAATGTATTAATCATTGTATGGTTACTGGGTAGTGTTCTGCAAACAAGAGTTTGATCATGAAAATTGGAACCGGAATTGGTGTTGTAACTGTGTTTATGGGTCCGTTTGGCTTAAAGTCCAAATTAGGAGCTGATAACTGTTTCCTTTGGAAGGCTATCAGGCCTCTCCTCGAATGTGCCCGAAGTGGCCTGATTTATTGGACTGGATCTAGATTTGGTTCAGTCCCAGATGCCATTTACATTTTGATGATAGTAACTAACCTAGCATACCAGTAACCCGTCTGTGCTATTAGACGGTTCGGCACTCAACAATTGCAGCTAGAATCGGTGATTAGGAGGAAGGTTCTGCTACAAAGCAGCTCTAAATTTATTTTTTTGAAAGAGTTGTGAACCTTGATGGGGTGGACCGCTTTTATCCATTTTTGATGATCCTACTGTCCGGGCCATCAAATTAAAAGTTCGAGTTCAAGTATTGAATCTGCACTTTAATCTCATAGGCGCACTGTTTTCGTGCGCTTGACCTTTCATTCCCATCTCACCTTTGGATTGAAATGTATGAGGTCTATTATCCGCCCAAGGTTTGCAACCTTGAAATTTGTGTCCTCTGCGTAACCAGAGTGTGCCTCTCTGATCAAGTAGGGCGGTGGCATGTGAATAGAACAATGAAGATACCGTATCAACATCAGCTTCGATATATTAGTGAACCTAATTCTAGTGACGGTTTTTATTCAAATGTATAATTCGAACCATTGTTGTTTAATTTGATCATTAAGAGCAAAGAATAATTTGGCGTGGCCCTTCAATCATACTCAACAAGATATTCAATTGTATGGACATATGCTTGTGGAGGTATAAATGATGTCACTGCGGTTGTCACCTTGATCAATTGATCAAGATTTGAAAAAGGTATAGGAGTGCAAGTACATGAATAACTAGTGCATCGCTTTGATAATGTTTATTTCATTTACAACTGTATTCTTACGTCTTTTTCTAACTTTTTTTTTTTATCATCAATTTGGACTTGTATATGTTTGCTTTCATTCATCAAGTGTTTCTTTATGAGCATCATTAATATCATCTAGCCATTTTATTGGGGTCTGGAAGTTCTGATAAATAAAGTAACAGATCAAATCTTCTCACTTCTTCTGGACTAACTTCTTTATGAGCACTCATCTAGATTGGTGTACGAACATTTCTGTACTTTCCACTATCACTGGGTGCGTTGCATATAGCGCGGAACGCCCTAGCATGACTACAAAACCCTTGCTTATTTTTTGCTACAACCAGATGCTGCTGTAGTGCATCACTTAAAACGGGGAAGCCCTAGCATGATTACAGAACAATATCTTAGAATTCATGTTGCATATTCCAAAAGTCATTCGCCGACTACCAAAGTGACGCAACCCCGTTCCTTTTTCTGGGCTTAGGATTGACACTAAATTGGCGGAATTAAAATGATTTCATATATAAACAAAATTGATTATTCTGTAATGAAAAAAAGATTAATCTAATTTCTGTTCTAAAAAAAGGCATCATTTCATTTTGCATGCCAAAAGGATGTATAACATTTTTTATACTACGTTTCTTGATTTTGCTATTGTTGTTGATCTTCCTCTAGTAGTATTTCATAGTGTGGCCGGCTATGAAATCTCAAGATATAGGCCATGTATCTTTAGTCTACATTGGAACTATCCTTACATCTCTTGCTTTTCTCAATTCAGGTTCAGTCCCTGGAGCATTTGGAGGTACCATTCATCATTTCATCTCTAATGAATGACACAACAATCTGGTTGTGAAGAACACAAGAAACCATTTTTAACACGTCGAAGACCCATTCTATTGTGGTATGTACACGATCCATGATAGAAATTGATTAAGTTTTTTCGAATTCGTTGGATGGCATTTTATGTTAAACTCTTTAATATAATAATGACCATCTTTATATGGTGTCAAAAACCAGGTACGTGACCATAATCAACATCACTGGATAGAACTTACCTACATTTATGAATCAGAGAAGTCTTGATTAAATGTAGGGTATAGTTAAATGACAATGCAAGTCAGTCTAGTTACTCATAATAATTGTGTGAGTAGATCATAGTTATACACTCTCAACCTAATTTCCTTATTCACTACAAGATCAGATTATAGTACCATCCATTGGAAAACTCCTACCTTGCCGGCACATTATGAAATTTCACATCAAGTACACTTACCGCGAGGCAATTTTGAGAGAGAACATTTCTTAATTAGATATATAGCTTGCTTTGAAAATGGTGCATGAGTAGATATAAACATACCACCAATGGTTCTCATGTGTACAAAGTGAGAAAATGAAAATAATTAGCATCGTAAAAAATATTGATGCGAATAATGGTTAAGAACAAGAGATATATGTTGAGGAGTGAGCTCCATCCGATGGCTATATTGAGAAGTATTTATGCTGCATTTACTAATGCCTCGAGGTTTTTATATAAATGGTTAGCCAAAGGAATTTAGTATAAGAGCCAACCGGTCATAAGTTCGAATCCCATGAGGAATGACTTAGCGTGAAAAAAGAAAAGAGTGTCGCTAAAAGTGTGTCGACCGGATTCCAATTGAGGGGAAATTTCTTATGGGTATACCTTGCAAATCACATTTAGAATCTTATGAAAATATTAATTAACAAGTTTACCTGAGTGAGAGCTTCCCATCTTATACTATCCCCCATGACTCGTAGATATCCACATATATCCCACAAGGCTCACTCAAATTTCACTACTAGTTTAAGCACTTGGAACTTCTACATTCTAGTTAATATTTCTACTACTAGTTAAAATTTCACTACTAGTTTTTTTTCCACTCTCATATTAATATTTCTAGCCAATTCAAGTAAGGTTGACGGGAAGAATATAATGCTTTAGCATACAAATAAAAAATGTAAGCAAAAGTGTATCTTCTGCAGTGTGAGCACTGATGTAGTTTACGGACTACGGGTTATACCCTGCGTTTCTCAACATTCTTCTTCTCTTAGATTTCAAACTTGAAACCCTCTCTTTTCTTCCAACATAGAAGTAACATCACTTTCATCTCCTCCAACAACCACCACGCATCAAGAATCTCATCAAATCCAAATCCTTAGAAGCTATATTTCTACACCAACTGTCTCTATCCCTATCTTTAAAAAAAATCAACAATAATGACCCACAAATGTAGGCCTTCTTCATCCCTCTTTTGCGCAATTGTGCACATAGCAAGTCGATCCAACAAGGGAAAGCACTTCATGGGTTCTTTTTAAAATCCAATTTCATTCACGACAATGCCGATAAAATAATTATTTTGTACAATCATCACGCTCATTTATACGGCAAGAGCTCCAAAATTGACTATGCCTGTCATTTGTTCGATCGAATGCCTGAACGAAATGTATTCTCTTGGACGGTCATGGTTGTTGGATGAGTTTAAATCCTTCTACCAGATGCAAATCATGGAGTAATTCGGGAAAAATTCGCTTACATCACTATTATCCAGTCTTGCATTGGGCTGGAATTTGTTGAATTGGGTAAAATGGTGCATGCCCATATTGCAAAGTGTGAGTTTTCCTCGCATGTTTTTGTTAATACTTCTCTTCTAAACATGTATGCCAAGCTTGGTTGCATTGAAGATTTAGTCGGCAACTTTCTTGTCCAAGTTTTGATACAGGGTCGGTATCGACCTTATTAGTTAAAAACAAGGTTGGTTCCGATGCATGTCTTCTAATTTTTTTCGCACATAATTGTAATTTTTCATGATAATAGGGTCAGCACCGACCTTAGATAGTGTAAATTAAGGTCAGCACCGACCACGTGCCAAATTGGTTAAAAAAGATGGATTTTTCAGCCAGTTGCTCTAATTGGTGCAACATCTAAAGTGCTTGATTGCGTCTCACGTGCAAATTAAGTGTTTTTTTTTTTTATTATTATAAAATCCTCACATTTCTATCTTTAGCTTACACCAGATGGCTGTACCATATTGTAATTAGTCTTTCCTCCAAACCTCAATGCTTCATCAGTGATGACTGTTTGGACTCCATGGCTACCTTGACTGTTAAGAAAGGTGCAAGCTGATAACTTTACAATAAAGCAAGATCAAAATGTTGTTTAAAAATTCATGAGCTCCATAAATGTAAGTCTTAGGACTTAAATATTAATATTTCTTTCGTAGAAAGTGATACATGTGACCGTATCAATGCTGGCTGTTTGATGAAACTGATTTCTTTTTATATAACCCAATGTTCAAGATATGAATATTCTTCCTTTGGATAAAGAAATGAATGCAAAAGCCCAAAGCACCCAAGAACAACTCAACCTACAAGGCTTCTTATAAAGTGGGAATAACAGCGCCCAGATCCTCATCAAATGAACAGTTTGATGACCTTATATGAGCCTATCTGGGCCAATGCTTCGTATACACAGACGGGTGGCTCAAAGTGGGACCCACCATGGATGGAGAATAAAGTACAACTTGTGAAGAAAGACAAATTCCAAATTCCGGAAATTGCTTTCTTAGAATAGTGAGAAATAAGTTTCCACTAGCCCAAGACTCAGAACCAAAGTTGAAGAAGAACGAAGAAATTAGTATATCTCCAGAAATGAGGGAAGAACACGACCTTTATTATTATGGAGAAATCTGAGTTACAAGCTACAATCAAAGTCTTACATAAGAGAAAATAGGAACAAGCCTGCAATGGTAATTATTGTTGGACTAGAGAAGGGTCTAGAAACTCAAGGTAGGTGGAGGTTTGGAAGGTTCAAGAATTCTAACTTAGTGGTGAGAAGGTGAAGGTTCTAGATGTTGGTAGAAAGATTCAAAATGCAAGCATGTTCTACAAGTTTCTAGGTACATTAAACCTCACTACATCCCTCAAAAATAATTACCAAAAGTTTACTTTAATTTTTTAACACTCCCCCTTAAAGTGAACTTTTGGAAATAATTCCAAGCTCTGCACGAAGATTCTCGAATGGTCCCTTGGAGAGAGACTTTGTGAAGATATCTGCAATGTTGTCCTTGCTCCGCACCTCCGATACTTCAATTGTTCCATCAAGCACCTTCTCACGAATGAAATGATGTTCGATCTCAATATGCTTTGTTCTTGCATGACACACCGGATTATTAGCCAACTTTATAGCACTTTGATTGTCACCAATAAGTTTTGTAGATTTATGAATAGGTGAAAATACATCTTCAACAAGCCGACGAAGCCAAATGCATTCTTGAGCAGCAAGAGTGGAAGCCTTATACTCCGCTTCGGTAGTAGAAAGCGAGACCGAGTCTTGCTTTTTACTACACCAAGAGACACATGCCGAACCACAAGAAAACACATACCCAGAGGTAGATTTTCGATCATCCAAATCACCTCCTAGATCCGCATCCGTGAACCCAAGTAGAGAAAATTCAACCCCTTCCTTATAAAGAAGTCCCATGTCATAAGTTGAATTCACATACTTCAATATCCGCTTTGCAGCATCAAGGTGAGATTTTCGTGGCTCTTGCATATAGCGACTAACAAGCCCAACGGAAAATGAAATATCTGGTCTTGTAATAGTCAAATAAATTAGACTACCAACAAGAGCACGATAAGGTCGAGGATCCGACAAAAGTTTACTTTCATTACGCCTAATTTTAAAGTTAGGCTCAAGAGGAGTGGAGCAGTACTTGCTTTTATTTATTCCAAACCTGTCAACAAGCTTCTTGGCATAGCCTTCTTGAGATAGAAAAATCCCATCCTTCACCTTTTTCACTTCCAAGCCAAGAAAATGACTTAACTCTCCCAAATCTTTCATCTCAAATCGAATAGAAAGTTCAGCCCGAAGCTTTGCAACCTCTCGTTCATCATTGCCGGTAATGATCATATCATCCACATATAGTAGAACAATCATGTGTAATGATCCTTGCTTCTTTACAAATAAACTAGAATCTGAGTTAGAAGCAAAATAACCACAAAACTGTAAATACTCAGCAATCTTACCGTACCACGCCCTCGGAGCTTGTTTAAGACCATAGAGAGCCTTCTTGAGTTTGCACGCATAATCTGGGTGAGTTGAAGAAACATAGCCAAGAGGTTGCTCCATGTAGATTTCCTTATCAATTTCGCCATATAGGAAAGCATTCTTTACATCAAGCTGATATAGCTTCCAACCAAGAGATGCTGCTAAAGAGATCACAACCCGAACAGACGTCATCTTTGCTACAGGGCTAAAAGTCTCTTCATAATCTTCTCCATATACTTGAGAGAAGCCTCTTGCAACAAGCCTTGCTTTGAATCTGTCAATGCTCCCATCTGCTTTCTTTTTTAATTTGTACACCCATTTGCAAGACACCAGCTTCACATCCTTGGGTTTTGGCACAAGATCCCAAGTTTCATTTTTTATAAGTGCGTGCATCTCTTCTTCCATGGCTTCCTCCCATTCTTTAACACCTTTTGCTTCATCAAAAGAAGATGGCTCATTTTCATAAATAGGACCAGCACTAAAGCAATGACAAGTGCTTACCAGATTACCATCTCTATAACGAATTGGCTTAATGACTTGCCTTCCGGACCGAGTCATTTTTGGAGCATTTGTTCCCTCCAAGTTAGCATTCTCCTCTTGCTCCACCTCGCGAGAATTAACTTCGCTCCCCCTATCACCAGACTCCCTTAATTCTGAAGAAGAAAGGCTTTTAGACATTACTGGTGATGACGGTGATGATGAGATACTAGAAGAGGCAGGAGCCGAAGAAGTCACTAGCAAGCTCATGGGCAATTCTTCATGTTCTTTAATTGTTGAAGGAGCACCAACTGAGACACCACTGGGGCTATAGTAAGAGGAGATTTCGTCAAACACCACATCCCGAGAGACTTTACATTTGAGAGTTTCAGGGTCCATGCATTTCCACCCTTTTTTTCTTTCATCATAACCGATGAATATACATTTTCTCGCCTTGGCATCCAATTTGAATCTCTGTGAATCTGGAATATGAACATAGCAAACTGAACCAAAGACCTTGAAGTCTTTCACATTGGGCTTCTCGTTATACATCATCTCATATGGAGACTTCATATTAATCGGGCTGAGAGGAATCCGATTAATCACATAAGCTGCACAAGCCATACCTTCTGCCCATAGGACTTTGGGTAAATTTTTGGCATACAACCAGCTCTTGCACGTCTCGATGAGATGCCGAATTTTCCTTTCTGCTATGCCATTTTGCTGAGAAGTGTCAGCACAAGTAAGCTGCCTCCGGATGCCATGCTTCGAACA
The DNA here is from genome assembly GCA_028538565.1 of Umbellularia californica. Classification (NCBI taxonomy): domain Eukaryota; kingdom Viridiplantae; phylum Streptophyta; class Magnoliopsida; order Laurales; family Lauraceae; genus Umbellularia; species Umbellularia californica. The sequence goes on from JAPQWN010000006.1 coordinate 32,885,237, forward strand.
AAAGATATTGAACTCCCGAGAAGTATATTCTCCTCCATTATCGGTCCTCAACAATTTGATCTTCCTTTGGAGCTCACCTTCAACCTTCTCTTTAAATTCCATAAACCTGAAAATCACTTCAGATTTTCTTTTCATAAAATACACCCAAGTGAATCGAGTAAAATCATCAACAAAGACCACCATATAGCGATAACCAGAAAAGGTATGTGTACGAGTAGGACCCATCACGTCACTATGAATAAGCTCCAATGGTGCCTTATATCTTGTTCGGGATCTATCAAATGGAAGGCGATGTGCCTTACCATATTGACAGCCCTCACATAGTTCTCCATTACTAAAGGTAGTAATATGAGGCAAACCATCAACCAGATTTTTATTCACCATGACTTTTAACTTATCCATATTTAGGTGACCCAATCTAGCATGCCAAAGAGAAGCATTATCATTTGTGCTCATTTTATCAACATAAGAAGTTGAAGCAGATAGAATAAATAAATCTTTAACTCTCTTACCGGTGTGGACGACATCCCCTTCTACCTTGGACACATTTCGGAAAAACTTTACCTCGTTAGGCCCGAACAAAACATAGTGACCGGAATCCACCGCATTAGCCACCGAAAAGAGATTTTTTTTCATACCCGGTACATGATAAACACTCTTTAGAGTGATAGGATCACCATTGTTGTTAAAGGTGATGGTACCTTCCTTCTCTACCGGATGAACTGTATTATCCGCGGTGATAATAGCCTCATTACCTTCATAATTTTGAAGACAAGAGAACTTGGTGTCGTCGCCGGTAAGATGATGACCACAACCGGAGTCCACGATCCAATCTTCCTTAAAGTTGATGGTAGCACAAGCATTAACTGAGGTAGTTTCCGCTGAGAAACAATTACCCCAATTTTCTTCGACCTCGCCATCTTTATCAGCTGCATTGCCACCCTTCAGCTTCACTCGGCAATTTTTCCTGATGTGCCCAATCTTATGACAACGGTAACATTTGATACCGCTTTTGTTGCCATTCTCGATCCTTGATGGATCTTCATCTCCATCTTTCTTTTTCTCCTTCTCTTTCTCTTTTTTGTAAAATTTCTTCTTTCCAGAGAACAAGGCATCACCTTGAGAAGATAAAGAAACCCCCGCCATTTGTTGCGCTAAAGACTCTTGAGAAGAGAGAAGATTCTCAAACTCAACAAGGGATGGCTCTTGAGCCCACCCTTGAATAGAGGTAACAAAAGGAATGTACTCCTTTTTTAATCCACGAATAATATTTCGTTTCATCCGCGCTTCCGAGATAGGTTCCTCCGGATCAAGAGAAGAAATTTCTAAACAAAGATTTTTAATTTTCAAGAAAAATTGAGAGATAGAGAGATCACCTTGAGTAGTATTCGCCAACTCATTCTCCAAATACTGTAGCCGAGCAACATTTTTCTTGTTGAACAACCCATTAAGGGTATTCCATATCTCAGACGCCGACTTACACCCAACTATATGATCGAACAAATCATGAGAGATAGATCTCTTCAACACGAACTCCGCCTTTGCATTAGAAGTCCTCCACTTCTTTACGACATCGGCATTATCTTCTGTGGGTGTAGGAGCCACCTTATCATCTCCACCAACAACCTCCCACAAATCTTCTCCAAGAAGATAAGATTCCATGCATGACCTCCATACCTTGTAGTTAGATTGATTGAGCGCCTCAATCCCAAGGCCAACAACTCTTCCGCTTGAATCCATTTTTGGAACGCCAACGAACTTCTTCACCAAGAGTGCCTTGACAAGATTCCAACTTAACACTCTTATGGCTCTGATACCATGTGAAGAAAGACAAATTCCAAATTCCGGAAATTGCTTTCTTAGAATAGTGAGAAATAAGTTTCCACTAGCCCAAGACTCAGAACCAAAGTTGAAGAAGAACGAAGAAATTAGTATATCTCCAGAAATGAGGGAAGAACAAGACCTTTATTATTATGGAGAAATCTGAGTTACAAGCTACAATCAAAGTCTTACATAAGAGAAAATAGGAACAAGCCTGCAATGGTAATTATTGTTGGACTAGAGAAGGGTCTAGAAACTCAAGGTAGGTGGAGGTTTGGAAGGTTCAAGAATTCTAACTTAGTGGTGAGAAGGTGAAGGTTCTAGATGTTGGTAGAAAGATTCAAAATGCAAGCATGTTCTACAAGTTTCTAGGTACATTAAACCTCACTACATCCCTCAAAAATAATTACCAAAAGTTTACTTTAATTTTTTAACACAACTACCCCCGGTTAGATGATGCAGCCTGCCTTTCTGAACTTTTTATAATTAGCAGGGTACTGATTGAAGAATTAGAATCTTCCATCATTGGAGATTTTTAAGGGTACCCCAATTGATGGCAAGGCCCATTGCATCAACAGATAGGATCATCAAAAAAATGTTCACATGTGCACAGAATTGCCACTGCCACAACAAACTGGGATGCCAAGGGTCTCAGGGTCCTATAATTCATCCAACACAAAAAGAACCCATATGCTTTGCACTAGAAGTCAAGAAATCCAAAGAATAACAATTAACAAACCAAAAGCAAAATATTCAATGCAACAGCTTGTAAAGTTCACTACAAAGGCCTACAAAACACCATGAGCTGAGCAGCCTTGTGCCGGCCTTCTCTTCTCCTAACCCCTTTGTCTCCACAAATTCAACTTTCTAGCAGGACCCCGTTTGGTTTCTTCCATGGCCAAGAGGAATAGCAAGGCATATCATGCTTTTGGGTTGTTTATTCTTGTAATGCTAATGCAAAGAGCTGATGCAACGGAGTTCAGGGTGGGAGGCACAAATGGGTGGACTGTACCCACAGATCCCAAAGCATTGTCTTTCAGTCAGTGGGCAGAAATGAATAGGTTTCAGATTGGAGACACCCTATGTAAGTTGATCACTTTATATGAGCCAGCACTTGCATCTCTAGATACAGTATGTTCCTTCATATGCATTTCAATTTTTCTTTGGTTGGCGGAATTGGCTGCAACATTGGCTGAGCTAACTTCCATCAACATAAGAAGGGCCCGGATCATGGTACTCCCCATGGGTGTTGATGTCTTGCTATGACATCGATCCAGTGTGTCCTAAATACACTGAAATTCAGTGTATACAATTGGCATCTGGGGAGATATGTGGGGTCCATCCGACTACTCACATACCTCAAGGTGGGTCCTGCACTAAAAATCCTGATAATGATTCTATAGGCAGTGATCATAAGATGAATGTGGTTTAAGTCTACGGGTCAGCTAGCTGACCCACTTACACCTGGATTGAGCCCATAAGTAGGTCCATTAGTTAATAAACTTGACCCGAATAGAGCTCCACCCAACTCACCTAGCTATAACACCTTTAAAGTCAGAAACATGACTACTCCGTCTTCTAATTGGCTTTAAAATGGTTTGAAGAGATCCATTTGATTTGTAATCATTCTTGTGTTGACATTAAGGAGAACAGAGAAAAGTTATGGAACCTCAAACGAGCCCACCCTTTGGACCCTGAAGGGGCATTTGATGCTCCAATCTTGGATATTGGAATGTTCCATTACAAATTACCCAGTGCACTGTAGGGCCGAGGAGACTAGTCTGGATTATCATAACATGGACCCCAAATTTTACAATAGTGGATACCCCAGCTAATTCTTCATCTGTTCAAGACCATAAATCACCTTCTAAGCAACATTTAAAAAAATAAGTATGCAACCACGCTTCAGAATTCATGCAAACAAGGTTAAATTAGAGGAATTATCTGGTTCTAGGAAGTGGATGATTTGATGAGATGCCTGATGATTAATTTATCTGATAGGTCCCATTATGTATGGGTAATTCCCTAGAAATCTTCTTGATTGCTGCTTTCCTAACCTTTCAATCTTCGGTGTTTTTCTTTGTCTAATCTGGGCCATTGGTGTATTTCAATTTTTTTCCATCTGAACAGTAAAGACTGGAAGATACCTCCATACACTTCAGACTTTAGGTGGTTATCTTATCCAACCCTAATGTAGGCAGTAAGTACTGACAAAAATTATGTAGTTTTGTTTGCTATAATGTTACACTAATAATCAATCCGTGAGATGCAGGGTGATAAAGAAATATAACTAAAACAAAGAATGGTACACTTCAAAGTGAAAATTCTAAAGATTAAGGAGAGTATCTGGCATGAAAAGAAGACTCCCACCTAGAAAACAAAATTTAATAAAGTTAAAATGAAATATAGATGCTCTCACCTTACTACGAGAGATAGGGTGGGGCCCTCGCATCCATATCCAATGCCAACAACTTAAATGTCAGGGCCCCAGCTCCTATCTCTCATATAAGGTGAGAGATATTTCTCATAGGAGCATCTCCCATATATATATATATATATTAATTATAAAGGGGTTTTGACATATTAGTTCCCTTTAAATTCGGATCTTCTAATCTCATGACCAAAATTTAGGTAATATCACTAGAGTGGCTTGATTCTGGTCAATAATTTTTTAGAACTTTTGTGCTACGGATCCCATGATGTTAAGACTTTTATGCAGCATCTTAAGAAAATTTTCTTCCAAATGATAAAACTTGATAAATAGTGATTAGATGTGTATTTACTTTTTACAAAATGTCAGTTTTCATGTTCTATAAAAAATGAATTTGTTTACTAATTGCAGAAAATATATGATACAAAAATTGATAAATCCCATGATATCATGGGACTATCCCACGATATCATGGGATATGGTACAAAAATGTAAAAAAAATGTTGACCAGATTCAAACGACTCTGGTGACATTATCGAAATTTGGGTCATGAAATTGAGAAAATAGAGTTTAAGGTGAACCACAATATGTAAAACCCCTATATTAAACATAAAAAGTCAAAACCTAAATGGGCCCGTTTGTTTTGCATGGAATTGAATCCAGAGGAATTTTGAAACTTGTGTTTCTAGAAGTTTTTAGAGAAGAAATAAAGGAGAATATCCATAAATGGCTATCAAATAATCTCACCTTGGAAAATGAACTAGAGAGATGGAAAATGAATACCCCGCCATGACCCTTGTAAATTGTTGTTCATCTCTCCTTAAATCATTTTTCATTAAGAGGAGATTTCCATTAATTCGTATTCTCTCATATTTCTTCAAAAACTTCCACTTTTAAAGATTCATTTCATAGAATCCCCAGGTATTCAATTCTACAAAACAAACGTGCTCTAAGAACTGAAACCATCTAACTTTTGCTTCAAATTGAAAAGTGCAATTATTTAAATTGAAAAATAGCATTGTCATTACGACTGCAAGTAAGCAATTTATGCAATTCACCAAGTTCTATTTCAGCATCATGTCCCCACTATGTTTTGGTTGTCTATATAAATTCTGCTTCTCTATTTCAATCTATCTTTAGCGAAATCCTTAGATAGGTTGTCGCCAACTTCCATAGTTTTTACTGTTGGTCCTAAAGATAGATAAATGAGGGTTGTGTTAGATAGCCAGCGTAAAATTTTGTCACAACCTGAAAGCATCAAGTTCTACGTTCCTGCCATTAAATATAATTTTCTTCATTAATAAAGTCAGGATATTTGGAAATTTACAATAATTCCCTCCTCTTTGTTGTAATGTTTTGGGTTCACTACTCTTGCATCAGTTGGGTCACTCAGGGACCAGCCACCTTGGCTAGTACCAACTAAATAAATAAATAACAGCATCTAGTTAATAAACTGCTGTTATCTATATGCAAAAGCATGCTCTTTTAACCATAATCTATGACTGCAGTGTTTGTTTACCTACCTGATAAAGACTCAGTGCTTCGAGTGGAGAAGGATGACTATGTCAACTGCAATACAGCAAAACACCTTGAAATATTCAATGATGGGAACACTTCATTCAAGTTGAATCAATCAGGGCCCTACTACTTCATAAGTGGGATTTCAGATAACTGCAATAAAAATGAGAAGTTGGCAGTAGTAGTCATGGCTGATAGAGGCAGGACCAGCCGAACAATCCCTGCTTCTCCACCTTCCCCTCCTACTGAAATTACCCCATCAGTAGCTCCTAGCGGACAAGAATCTCCCTCTCCTCCCGCACCATCTCCAAATAGAAATGGAGCTTCTTCCAGGGTGGTGGGTGCCATGGGTTCTTTTGGGGGATTTATACTTGGGTTTCCTCTACTCTTTGTTTAGTAACTTGGTGATGTTTGATTGGTAGCAGCTATGAGACAATGACAATTCATGGGTTTGGCTTACATGAGAGTTCGGATATACTAGTTTTATACTGTGACTTGGTCTTGACATTTGTTTGTACCATTTGGGAAATAAGAGTTGAGAATTACATGTGTTTTACATGGGGGTATCGGTACTTGAACATTTAAAGGACGTAAATAAAAAGAAATCCAATGGAGTTATTGTGTTCCTCTTTTCTTTCATTTTTTTGGTTGAAAGAATCAACTAATGGACTATAAACCAATGGGACGGCTATGTGATGGATGTAGACTAGAAGCTTAAATAACAAGTTGTCACGACCCGGGCCCGAGATCGGGTAACCCCGAGCCGTGAGCCCATACTTACTCCCGTAAATCCCGAATTAACCGAAGTTAATTCGAAATCCACAAGGGATAACATTCACAATAAACCTGTCAATTACACAATTCTGCGGAAACAATTTCCCTTAACAATATCAATCAAGATGTACATGTATACAAAATAACGTCCCTTATACATGTATCAAATCCATCATTTACTTTTCCAATAGTGCATGTCCAAAATATTGTGCAGTGACCATAATTACATTCCAAAATGATTATACAAAAAGAATGACTTCACAAAACAATTCCCAAAATATAATGTCCTTTCTCGCACTCGGATACCCGTATCAAATGGTATCCCGTCCATTCTATTCATTTAAACCTCCTGGAGGAACCGGAGCGGTCTCCTCCACTCCCGCCGGGGGCGCTGCTGCACCGGCAATGGCAAACGGGCCTGTAATGCCATCAATAACACTAGTGAACACGACGGTTCAACAATGTATAAACAATTCTCACAATATCATGTTAGTCCATAAGTCAAACTTAATCAATCTATTAGTAACAGTTCCAATTCTAGATAAGTCTAGAAAATTTCCTACAATAATAATATACAACTAGAAAAGTCAATCTTGTGGACACGTTTATGGATGGTCACTACCATAGCAGTCATTGTCATTTCATTCATTTCATTTACCATCTTCCCTCAAAGGAAGGATTTATCATTACCATCTTCCCTCAAAGGAAGGATTCATCTTCCAATTGGAAGGCATCGATCAATATCCATAGATACGATCGGAATTTAGTGGGACTTACTAGTGTCCAGGCCAGGGACAGCTAGCATCACCACGGAGCTCCGGAACGCCCCAAATCCATCTACTGCAGTAGGATTAGTCATTTCTTTCATTTATTAATTCATTGAACTCATTTAGAGTTCTAGTACAATTGCTAGGTAGTGCCAGACTTCAGGGTCAATGTTCTTCAGTGAGCAATCAAATCCTGGATTTAATTTCATTCAACGATTCCCATCATGACGAGGGAAGGGAATAATATTAATACCAATCTCACTAGATTGGGACACAAGGTTACAATGAGGGACTTACTAGTCAACCCTGTTTCTATTTAACTCTATCTCAAATCTAAACAACCAATACGGTATAACCATTGGTCACCGAATGCACGTGTTATTCTTGATGGACATCACATTTGTAATATTAGTGTGTGCATTCAAGTCCCCATAATTATCACCCATGGAGGTTTAGTTCACAATAAATTATCTATGAGATCCCTTCTTTATTATTCATAATCCTTATCGGTCTCAATTTACCCCATGATTAGTCTTAAAACTAATATAAGGAGTATTCGTACTCACGAGGGGTGCTTCAAGTTCACGCCAAAATCCAAAACCCACTGGACTCAAACTGAGTCCCCCGATCGATCGGACCGTTAGGTCCGATCGATTGGACAAATTTTCGCTTACAATTTCATGTTTGGGCCAGTATCAGGTTCGCTCGAGCGGACCCAAACAGAACATTCATCGCACGAGCGCACATAATGTTCGCTCGAGCGGACACTTTTTCGCGTCAGGCAGTAACTGGTTCGCTCGAGCGAACTGTCCAGAATTCCATTTCTGGAATCTGAACATTCACTCTTCATTCACTCATTTCAACCACCATTTGCAAACACATTTAAGGATCTTCTATCCTCCCCTTATTCATCATTTAACACACAATAGCACTTCTATTCCATCATTAATACATCATAAAATCCATAGAACTCAAACAAATCCATAAAATCTCCATTTCTAACAATAGGGTTTGAGAACCCATCATTATAACTCAAAGAAAACTTGGATACTAGCATGTTCAATCATAAGAAGCATTTATACTTGCCTTTCAAGCCTATTAGCAAGAAACCCCTTTGATAGCTTGACTTTAGACAAAAATCCCCAAATGAAAACCCTCTTCAAGCCTATTTCCATGGAAACATCAAAACACAAACCCTATGAGCTAAATGAGCTAGGAATCACTCCTAACCACTCATCACAACTTGAAAATCCTTTAAAAGCTCTAAGTACTTACTTGTGGTGTGAGTAGGGAGCTATTGAGCTTTCTTTCAAGCTTCTACACTCTAAGGGAAGAAGACAAGTTGAGGAAGATGATGAAGATGATGAAGCTCCCACAAAACCCACTTGCAAACTCTCCAATCTCTCTCTTTTGATGAGGAAGAATGGAAGATAGAAGGAGGAATGGGTGCCTAGGGTTTTTTTTGAATGAAATGAAGTGGAATGAATTCAAGGGTTTCACTCTTTATATACAAACCTTCATTTTCATTTAAGTCCAACCTCACTAATGTTATTTACATCTTGAGTCAAATGGAGGGTCATTTGACCAAATTCTCGTCGAACGACTTCGAGTCTATTATGAAAGTTAACGTACTCGTCGAGATACAGGCGTTGGTATCAAGAGTTTCCGTATTTGACAAAATACGTATAAATCCGTATTTACGAAAAAGGTCTTGTTTCCTTAGTTTGAGTCTAAAATCATTCAATTCACTTAATACCAATCATTATCATCTCATTAGGTTTAATTCAATCATTTGAGACTAATCTCATCGAGTTGGGTCATTAACCATCATTAGTCTAATTAGACTTGATTATTTAGCATTAATTGCAATTAATTAGAGTTAATCTTGATTAACTCGGGGCGGGGTCTTACACAAGTAGTACTTATATGGATTGGATAAATTTCAAGAGTAATTCCTCTTATATAGAATTCCTACGTCTGATTTTCCACATCCTCAAGGGATTAAAACTCCTTATATGGGTGGGTGGGTTAGACTGGAAGCACTGTAACTCTGTCAGTTAAAAATTTAGCAGGGTAGCTCATGGCGATTGAGTGTGACAATAAATAGCAACATGAATAAGATAGGAAAATTGAGCATTCCCATCGCTCAAGAGGCGATCGAGTCGACTATTTTCAAATCTGATCCACGATGCACTTTAGAAGGCCTCACAGGTCTCAAAGTAAATGGAACCCGGGTTGTTGGCAGATGTAGTCTTCTGCCTAAATGAAGAGTCCAAGTCCCACAGACGTAGATCTAACATCGAAGTTGTCCCCCCCCCCAAAAAAAAAAAAAAAAAACAAGAACATTTAGGAAGTGTGGGTAGGCGTAGGGATGACAATTGGTCGGGTTTAAACTGGCTGCTCCTATTAGAGGTGGGGTTGGTAGTGGTTTTCTTGATTCAACACGAGTTTAGGTTTTGTTGATATACCCGCCCTTCCTCACCCCATATATATAATATATATTTATTATTTTTAATTAAAATTATAAACAAAACTCATGTGGTTCAAGTGGTGTTGGGCATTAACTTAATACATGTAGGAAAAGAAGGTGGTGTGTTTAACCTCTACCATATTCATTCCCATTCAATTTATAGTTGTTAAAAGTTATAAGCTTCAAATTATACCAAACAGAATGGGGCAGGTTTGTCACCACCCATGGCATTTAAAAATCGCATTTGTTTATTTTGACCCAGATCCAGACTTCAGGATTGAGTACGAATTTACTTGAAAAAAATATTATTCCTTTTTTTATATCACCTAGATTTTTTTTTTTTTTTTGCATTAATATTATCTTACTGGGGATGTTTATATGGTATATAAACATTATAAAAAAAAAAATAAATGGGCTTATGCCCTAGGCCTTATTTATTTGAATTAAAATAGATAGGAATTGAATAACTGAGGGGGTTAAATATGAAGACCGAACGTAAATTTCAGAAAATGAGCATCCTATAGCATCAAAAGTTTTGAACTATACTTGGGCTTGAGTCTGTCCAAGTGGATGCATATGCTAATTTAACATATGGCTGTAAATGGGTTGGGTTAGGATCAGCACAAGTGAGACTCAGAGCCGGGCATGATTACAGACAGTCAGTCAGTGATCCAATTTGGTGAACCAGGTCAGGTACATGTTCACAAATAAATTAACATAAAGCAGAAGATTTAATACGATCAATGCAATTACATAATAATAACAGAGTCTTTGTCTTCCATCCTGGATCCAACCCTTGACCATCCCTTCATAATCCAGTGAAGAGATTGATGCAAGAGATGGATTAATAACGAGGCCGTCCAACCTTAGCTCACTATGGATATCTGTGTATTGCATTGCGACATTATATTTTCAACCAAAAAGCAGGGTTCACCGTTAGATTCATCTCACATTCAAGAATGGGCTTGACCAGGAGACCATTTTTCAACCCTTTTTTACAAAACCTGGCGTATATTTTGATGAAAGAGTAATAAATAAAACCTTTGCATTTACATTGAGTTACAACCAGGGCATTAACCCTAAATAGACTTCGATTTTGTGGTTTAGTTTTGCACAAAAATTCCTTTGGTTTAGTCCGAACCAGATTGGTTTGATCTGAGGGTGCTTTAATCCTTTCATGATAAAATATCCTGGGCTTTGCAACTGGTCAAAAACCAGTCTTGACTGCCGGTCAAGGTGGCTGACCTTTAACTATTTGTAATTGTCATAAAATGATGGTGCTTACCTGTAAAATTGCTATAGAGAAAGGTCATTTACATCCAAAACACAATACATTTCTATATTAGGAGCTGTTGTCAATTACAGTTACACTGTTTTGCTGGTTTGGCTACAAAAAATGTAATAACTTATCTTAAGGAGAACATATTTGATAGGGTCTTGGTACGAAACCTTTACTCAGAATTGTTTGCCTAGCTCAACTTTTTTCACCAACCGCAGTGTGTTGTGTAATATTGAATCCAATATGCCAGCAACCTGATACCGATTTTAAGTTCCAGAAAAAATATGCGATCAACTTCTGTTGCTTCTTAAATAAAAAAGAAGAAAAGAAAAAGAAAATAATGTCATCATAGTAAGGAAAACAAACTGTATAGATCCAAATACTGACCGTGAAGATACCCCCAATGATAGCACAGACATTTGTTATGAAGTGTGAAAATGACTTTTGATTTTCTGTCACTAGCACCTATATTCCAAAGAAAAAAAGAATCATGGAGATAATTATGAGATCTACTTATGATAGTGGATTAATAATATAATCCACAATTAGGGTGTATGCAAATAGTACACCAACGATGGACCCCATGTAGTCTTTCAAAAATTGGCAGTAGTTTCATTGAAAGAAGACTGTTGTATTTCTTTTACTCTCAGCAAGACATGGACTGCAGAGAGCAAATTCATAGGAATGCCCCATGAGGAACTTTAGGAGCATGGTCGTTGTGGCAAACCAGAGCAAAGCTATTAATAAAAGAATCCTGGCACTCCCATGAAAACAATCCTCGGTCCAAGGATAACATGCTTATAATGTAAATTTCGTGTCACCCTGGGTCAATGATTATATAATTTGAAATTAATGCAAAATGATCTCCTGCCACCACCATCAGTGTATGAAGTATGAACGATTGGGATGGTCCAATAATAACCCTGATTGGATCATGACAACCATCAGTCAAAAGGGAGCGACAATTTTAAGTACTTCAGCGAAGGGTGATTCAGACCAATGGTGCATACAACGTACCACCTGGTTCAATGCATTTTCCTTGGTCATGGGTGGGTCCCACAAAAATAGGATGTAGTCATTTCAAGGTAGTAAATAGTTGACAGCAAACCTGCATAGCAGATGGCACAAAATGGAATTTTGCCACTGGAATGTGCAGACTATGCACCAAACTACTATGGGCAGTGTACTCATACTCGACTAATCTATGTTCTGGAAAATGTCTTCTTGATATCAATTCAGTCTTTACAATTTGAAGGTAATGCTCAATCTGCAAATTGAAAGAACACCACAGTTATACAAACCAGTGGAACTAAACCAGCGTTAAGAAATGCAAGCACCATCAAAATATCTAGAGGACACAATTGTTGGAATTTTATGCATAGAAATAAGTAATTCAACGGAATGAATTCAATGGAACCATATGATACAACTGCGATGACAACAATCTAGAAACAGTTCTTATACACGTAATCACCAAGCACACCTCAAAAGACAGCCTTGAACTTCTGGAAAGAATACTAATCCAATTTAGCGCAAAACCACATAACTCTAATGCTACCATACCAAAAGGTCTATTTAAGATACTATAGCAGAACATTGCTGATGTGACCCTTTATTAGAATTTTCTAGAATGAAATGCACTCCTACAATAGTGTTAGTAATAGTTGGCGATAGTACTGGTCATTTTTTTTTCCTTAAATTTTCATTTTTTTCATTTTTTTTCTTTTGCAAATATTTGCTTTTTGCCTAACAGAAATAGTAGACTTTCTTGGATTTTTTATTTTTGTTAATATTTACACTCTTTAAGTTTAAAATTTTTGCCTTTTTGAGCTATCATTTATTTATTTATCTTGGGATCTTTAGAGATGATACTTTCTATTGGAGAAATTTATGTATTCATGATTTTGATTCAGTGCATATTCTGATATTCTTAAATAGTTGGATGAATATTTTTAATTTTCACAGTTTCAGTTATCTACTTTAGTATCCTTTTAGGACTTTTCCATTTGAGAAACTTTCTGAAGTCTTTATGAGCTTTTCTCTTATTTTAGTCCTTTACATATTTTTACTTCATAGAAAAACTCTCTTTTTTTTTTTTATTTAAGGTTTATTTCTTGTATCATAAATGCTATCTTTTTTTTTCGCCAGGTTTTTAAGAAGAAAATAAAGATTCTTTTGAGATTCCATTTTACTTTATTTTTATATTCTCTAGAAATTTCTTTACTACTTTTCATTTCCTTCTCAGCACATCATTATCCTTTTACTTGTTCCTACATTTAACTTTTTTAATTTTAATATGAACTTCTAGTACCTTTCTGTAAAGGCCCATTCTTAGGATCCACTATGTTTAATTAATATCTTAATTTATCATTAACATGTTGGGTTATTAATTAAATTGAGATAGCAATCTTACTAAGTCATAAGGATGATTTGATAACAAGGATACGGTGAACTAAGTTGACTAATTAAGGACCAATAAAGTAAATGTTGGACTACACTTTAAGAATCAATGGGCCCAAAAGGGGGGAGACCAGGGGCGGACCTACGTGTAATGGGCTGAGGGCCGAAAGTGAAACCCTCATCGCTCTCCACCTCAGGTAACTGGCATCGGCATCGGTGCACCACTGCCGTCTCTCTCTCTCTCTCTCTCTCAGATTTAGCCAACAATTTGTAGAAGAAATGATGACAGGCCTCCGTCTCCTTGAGGTCTTCTCTCTCTCGTTAGCTTTCTTTGTTTGGGTTAGAGATTGACCTTTTTTATTCTAGTAGTTTCTCTTTGCCTCAAATAAACCTTCTCGATACAATAAATTGTTTCAGTCGGTATTAGAACTTTTGATTATCTGTAGAAGTATTGAAGATTCTGTTTTGTGAAGAAATGTGTCATTTGCTGATATAAGCACCCTATATCATGTATTGGTGGTATGAAGATCTGGCCTTTTCCTTATTTAATGACTTCTTTTTTCTTTAATAAAAAAATCATTTTGGTCCTTTATATTTTGCTCACTCTTATTTGTTGTTCAAATGCTTCTAAGCCTTCCTCTTATAGTGGTCAAACATGGGTTTGTGAGGGAAGTTAGGAGCAGCCTTACGGCGAGGCTCAATTTCCTTGTGAATCATACTATAGAAGAAATGATGACAGGAATGCCATTCTTGAAGCCTGCACATCCTACCTTCAACTGACATTACTACTGTCTACTGTAATCAATGTTTGTAGTCCATTTTTATGTTATAAATCACGATGCTTTAAAAGAAAGAGCCCCATCACTCCTCCATTTGTCCATTTAGGCCCATTTAAATTGGGATAAGTTGCTTATTCTATTTCTTCAAAGTATTTGATCACTTAATCAATAAGAAAACAAAGATAATCACAGAAATGAAAATGCAATTGTAAAACAATGAAATGGCTGAACAGTAAACTAGAAAACAGAGATAATCATGGCTGATCAATCTTGCCATATTTTTTCTAGTAATAAAAAAAAAAAAACAATAATAAAATCTTCCCATATCGATACAAGTCAGAAAATCCTCCCTTGATTGAATGACATTTTGAATGGCTTTAAATTATTTAGGTTCCACAATCCACACCTTATAAGCCATTCTTTTCTCATTTGTTGGCTGTTGTGGTACTAGTAGTTCATAAATCTAGTGTTGGATTCATAAATTGCATATGGTGAGATGACCATGATGGCATGATCAAGATAGTTATCAAATTCTTTTACCAGCATGACATCCAGAAAACATTTTTTCCCTCATTTTTTTCAAACTAAGAGTACCTTAGGTTTTTATTGATGTGTATATTTTTGTGGCTCTATCCATGTGTATGATGATTTAGGTTGAGTGGTCTATTTGTTTAAATGACTCTCAATCACATGTTTCTCAGGTGGGTAGTTATTTTCCGCTGCCATTTTCCTTCTCTAGGTGGCTTGGCAACTGGCAAGATAATCTAGAGACTTTCATTTCTCAGATTCATATATGGTTGAGGTGCGTGCTTCTATTCCTTACAAATTCCTGTAGTTGTATGTCATCTAGTTTAGATTGGAAGAAAACAAATTATATTTTTTTGGTTGCGGTGTGTGCTAATTGCTATGTTAAGTTGGTGTGCTTTCTTAAATATGTGAGTTCCTTTATTAGATTAGATAAAAAAAAAAAGGATTTATTTGCTTCAATTATGATTTGTTTAATGTTGTTTCGAGTGAGAATATTGCTTTTGATTCACTGAAAACATGTGGTTTCCAAATCCAATGAAAAGCCATTTGGTTGAAACTCTTAAAAGTAAGATAAATTAGTTCGTTTGCGTCCACTTGGTGAGATTGACTAATTTCATCATCTAGAAAAGGAACACAGTTGACTTGTTTAGATATTGCTATACACAAGGTCTTGATTGGTTATGCTCTTCATCCAATTGAACAAGGTATGGAAAATTATTTCAAAAGAAAATCAGTTGTTGACCTACTGCCTCCAACTCTAGAGAATGATAAAAACAATCAAGTACCATCAATCTTAAAGAAAAGCCGTGTAGCAGTTAGCTCTGCACCCGCAGACCTTGGGCTATGGAGTCCACTCTCAAGTTATCATCCTACGGACCGGGATGAAATACGAAGAATGTATCTGCAAAAGGGCCCTTGCCTCTTCAGCCTCATGACCATAAATTCCCTTGTATGCAGTTTGGACGACAGAAAAGGCGGTTTAATGCTACTTGGTTTGAGGATTATGGAAGTTGGACGGAGTACAACATAGAAAAAGATGTTGTATTTTGCCCATGTTGTTACCTTTTAAGAGAGAGCAAGTACGGAGTGATGCTTTTATAACTGCAAGAAATGAAAATTGGAAGAAAAAAGAAAGATTTGTAGATCATGTGGGGGTGGTGCAGTCATTGAGAAGCAATTGGATAAAGCTCAAACAAAGTATGAAATTCGCTTTAAGGCAACACTTAGTTCCATTTGCTTTCTTCTATGTCAAGGTTTGCCTCTTCATGGTCATAATGAATCTGAGGATTCAAATAACATGGGTAACTTTCTTGAGTGTTTGAAATTACTTGCCGATCATAATAAATATGTTAAAGGAGTTGTATTGGAAAATGCTCCCAAAAACTTGAAATTAGCCTCGCCTAAAAATCAGAAAGGCATTGTGAACGCAACTCCCATAGAAACCACTCAGGCTATCATTTACGAGCTTGATAATGCTCCATTTCCATTTTTGGTGGATGAATCACATGATATCTCTATGAAAGAGTAAAAATGGTCTTTGTTTTACACTATGTGGATAAGCGTGGATGTGTGATTGAGCATCTTTAGCCATAGAACATGTCACAAACACTACTGCTCAATCACTTAAGCTGGCCATTTAAGCAATATTTTCCAAGCATGGATTGAGCATAACAAGTTAGAGAGGGCAAGGTTATGATGGGACTCGTAATGTGTATGGTAAGCTTAATGGCCTCAAAACACTCATTCAAAATGAGAATCCCACTGCGTTCTAAGTCCATTTCTTTGCACATCAACTTAAATTAACACTCGTTGCTAAAAGACATGATCCAATTTGCATATTCTTCAATCCGGTTTCTAATTTGTCGAATGCCATTCGATCGTCTTGCAAACGCCTTGACATGCTCCGAAATATACAAGCTGCTACAATTGTTGGTTCACTCAATAGTAGTGAACTTGAAAGTGGATAGGCTTTGAATCAAGAGACTAGCCCCAAACGGCCAGGAGATGCACGTTGGGGCTCACATTATGGTTCATTGATTAACTTGATTCTCATGTTATCCTATGTGGTTTGAAGTGCTTGAAATTATTTTAAAAGATCATACAATCGAACAAAGGGGTTTTGTGGGTAACTTACTGCTTCAATTGGAATCTTTTGATTTTTCATTTAAAATGCAATTGATGAGAAATATAATGGTGATTACGAACGAATTATCAAAGGCATTGCAGTGAAGAGATCAAAATATTGTCAACGCCGTGGAATTGGTAAGGATAGCAATGTAGCGATTGCAAATGATGAGTGGGATTCTCTCATCTCTCAAGTTCATTCATTTTATGATAAACATTAGCATTTCCAATATGGATGATTTGTTTGTTCAGCGAAAGAGTTAACAACACAAAAGTGAATTGACAAATCTACATTATTTCCGCTTTGACATATTCTACGCTACTATTGACTTGCAACTTCAAGAGCTTAACTCCTACTTCAATGAGGTGAAGACCGAGTTCCTTCTTTGTGTGGCATGCTTGGATCCAAGTGATTCGGTCTCTCCTTTCGACAAGGAAACAATGATCTGCCTTTCTCAATTTTATCCAGGTGATTTTTCAAACTCAGATCGAATACTTGATAATCAGCTGGATACTTACATTATTGATCTGCGCACCAATAGTAAGTTCTTAGAAGTAAAAGGAATGAGCGGCCATGATCGGAAGATGATTGAAACAAAAAAGGACATTCTACATCCTTTGGTTTATTTGCTTTTGAAATTGGGATCAACCCTACCAATTGCCATTGCTATTGTTAAGAGGGTATTTCTGCTATGAAAATTGTGAAAAATTGACTGTGCAATCGAACGGAAGATGAGTGGATGAATGATTATTTGTTTGTATATATCGAAAAAAATATATATTTAATAGCATTTAGGATGAGACAATCATGCAATGCTTTCAAAACATGAGGAACCGTCGGGGGCAATTGTAAAAATTTTGTTTGGGTTGAGATATTATTTTTTATGACAGAATGTTAGTTGTTGTAATTAGATATTTTGTAAATGCAATACATTTTCTATTTTGCTAAAGTTAATGTGAAGAAAGTAAAGCAAAATAGTGATTGACTTTTTCAAGTGACTATCGTAAGCCACCCTCAAATGAAAATCCGGGTCCGCCACTGGGGGAGACCCACATAAAATGTGCACAAGTCTCAAGAAGCATACTTGGGACCCTTTTTGGTTGGTAACATTTTCTCTTATGTTGGCTATCAAGAGTTTGCATCCATCCAAATAGATTGTACACTGTTGGATCGACTGTACACCGTTCCAAATGGATTGAACTTGTGGGCGTCGGATGATAGGGTTAAGATGATCAGATGGGGCTGATTTTTTCAAGAGAGGAGGGGCGCAGGTAGTAGATCTTCAAGAGAGGAGGGGGAGGAGGGGCTGATTCTTTAATCATTTTCCTTGTTATGAATATTCTCTGTTGAAATTTATGATGTTATTAATATCCTTCTGCTGGGATTAATGATGTTATTATTCTTCTTTATGATAAGTAATGTAGCATGAGGATTCACAGAGGGAGGATTTGAGGAAATAAAAATCAGAAAGCTCAGCAGAAAATGCTGGCTGGCAGAAAACTGTACAGTGCACAGCAGCAGACCGAGACAAATACCCCGTCGACCCCATTCCTCCATCTCAAATCCATAACATGCACAGTGTCAATGACATTTCCAGTTGGGAGGGGCTATAAAACATCATATACTCATGGAAAAATGATGCCAGACCATTAATGGAATGAATAGAAGTAGCCCAACAAGAAAATCTGATGTCCTTTTGATGTTAAGTTTTCAATATTGTAAAAGACTCATAAGAACTCTGACACTATGATACTTAAGGAAGTCGGCACCACTGAGCTGTTGATTTCTCTGTATGTCCGATTTTGCGTGACTATTGTCACTTCTGGGTACCTTTTTGATGGACTTGGCCCTACGGGGTCTAAATCGACTACGATGTCTGAGGTACCAAATTCTGATCTGTTCATTAAGTTACCACATTAGTGGAAAGGCAGCTCATGTGGCATGCCTTCGATGCATTATTCTGATGCGTGAAGTTTTATTAATTATCAGTTGATTTACACCATACCATATGCAAATTGTTTCTGCTTAATTGTGATTGTGCGGCTGTGCCCAGATGGCATGATTCTCTTTCTGTTCTTCAGTGGTTTCGTTGCTATGGGTCTCTCCCTAACTCTTTAACTCAGTTGTTCGAGTTTTGGAGGGGGGGATAATGTGAAAGCTTTCTTTCTTGGCAGTAATTTGGACGATTTGGCACAAAGGACGGTCAGTTGACTACTTGCAGTTGGTGGATAGTGTAAGGCTTACTGTGGCTTCTTGGATTGCTCCCTTAGTGCTCTTCCGGAATATCCCCATGTCTATAGTTATGAGTAAGTGGAAAGAGGTGGCCTTTTCTAACCCCCTGAAGCCATGTATGGCCCCCAGGTGGATCCCTCCAGCTGGTGTCTTCAAGCTGAACTTTCATGGTAGTGCCCATGGAAACCCGGGTAGGGATGGTCTTGGCAGCTTGGTGCTTGATAGTAATGGTCGCATTCTTTTTTCTTACTCAGGTCCCGCCGGCCTTTGTACTTTTAATAAAGCTGAGTTGTTAGCTCTCCTAACTGGCCTTAGAGAAGTCTCTCGCTGCAACTTACTTGGCTTGATGGTGGAAGGTTATTATTCCTGTACTGTTCGGTGGGCTTCCGGTAAGGCAAATCCTCCATGGCAGTTGGGAGACAGTTTTGAAGAAGTAAAGAACCTATCTATAAGCCTTCAATCATATTAATTGCAGCGCTAATGGGGAGGCAAATCGTCTGGCTAAAAGAAGGAATTGGGAAGTCAGACCTGATCTTCTCTTCTACTTCTGCCATGTCTTCTTTATTTTTTGGTTTTCTTCAAGTCTTGTACGGGTGCTGGTTTTTTTTTTTTTTTTTTTTTCCATGGCCCAGCTTGTTTTTGTTGCTGAGTCTTTTTTGGTTCAGTATAGTGCTCTTATACTGTACAAAGTCTGTGACTCCTCTCTTTTTGAATGGATTTCAGTCAATCTTTCAAAAAAAAAAAAAAAAAGCTTTCTGCTTAGTTCTGACTATATGCTACATATTAATGCCTGAAACGTATAATTGAGAAAATTTGGAATTCACATGTGCTTAAAAACAACTGCAAGTGGAGGAGACTTAAGGATTGTTTCCCCACTAAGCTCTCTGTATTTATGCTTGAATGGGACAGTTTCAGCTAATGACGATGAGATTTATATCAATTGAGGGGTTGGATTTGATGCTTGTGTGAGAGGACGCAAGTGGCTGTGATAGTATGAGAGGTCCTAGTCTTCTAGACCTCAATATCTTTAATATCTATTGTATTTGGAAAGAATAACATTTGTGGCATGTTTAAGATCTTTATAACTTGTTGTCATTTAGATATGAAAAGACTGCCATACTTATGCTTAAGATTTTTAAAGTTCAAATTTTTTATCAACAGTTATGTCTCGTCTTTATAGCTGTGTTTTCCATATAATGCTCATTGCATTCAAGTCCCAAATTCGTAGTCAGAATTCTACTTGAGTTTGGGGCTAGACACTTCCTCTATAAGTTTGAAAGGGAGGGGAAAATTTTAGATATTTTTTTCTTCCCTCTTACACAAGTATTGGTATAATATGTTGTCCTTTTATTGTTTTAAACTTATTATTTTATTGTATTTCTCTCACTTGGAAAATATTTATTGATTATATAGGGTGTTAAGTTTTATTTTAAAATGCCGTGTTTACTCTCATGAATAGTTTGTAAAATTTTCAATTTTAAACTTGTTTCTACTTTTCTCTTTTAGTTACCTTTAAGATTTTTTATCACAACATTTTTCTACTTTTTTTCTATATTTAAAAAAGTTGGGATTTAATTTCTGCGGTTTCTCTTTATGTGTTTCATTTGGATCATTTATGCTTTTGAACACTGATTTTCATATTGTTTCGTTTTTTATTGCAAAAATTTTATTTAATTTTATTAACTTGTAAAAAGAAAAAAGCCAAGGTATTAATACACTTAGTGGGTATCAGTATCTATTTTCTTCAGCTCGATTGTTTCTCTCAGTTCGTTTCCTTTACATCTTCTGCTATAATTTTTTATTTACTTTGTAGATGTTTTAATCTTCAAATAGAAAACTACCTTGTTTTTTTTCTCATCTTTTTTCCAGAAAAAAGGGTAGAAAAATCTATTTTTTGAGTTTCACATGAAAAGGTAGCATTTTCTCTTACAGTCTACTTAGGTTACTTGTGCAGCTTTCACCTACAGACTTCTAAGTGAATTGCACTTGTTTAAAAAGAGTTGTACGGAAATATCAATTTCCCATTAGAGTTAAATTTTTGGTATAAAACTAAGTAAAGAATATTCTTTATGGGAGGGTCTTTCTGCTATGGGACTCCCATATAGTGCTTTACGCAATTTTTAATCAAAGCAAATTAAGGACAGCTGTATCGGATAAGAAAATCAAAAGATTGAAAGGCAGCCGTCCTTGAACAGCTGCATAAAAGAATTGCACAAAGTATGAATATAGGAGTTCCATAGAAGAAAATTTCCCATCGTCCCTGATGCATAACAAAATCTTCTTTATTGATGCTCGTTAAACCATCCACATGGATGGCCCACTGCGTTACACATAGATGTTGAGGGGAAAAATCCTTACAATTACCAGATGGATGCATTTAAGTTTGCTGCATAAGTACCCTCCAAAAGAGATGCTATACAGTACACCCCATTCAAGATGCTAGTCAATCAATTCCCACAGGAACAACTTTCATGCTACAGTTTCAGTTTAGAAGACAAGAGTATTTTCAGTAGTGCTATGGAGGATAGCCATCTTCTTCCATGTCTTTCGTATTTATTATATATAAGATACGTATTCTCTCCCAGCTAACCTAATTTCATCAGATCAAGGTTGTTGTGTAAATTATTCCATATGTATTGTATTTATGATATAAAACATATTATCTTTTCTAGTTAACCCAATCTCTTCTGATCAAAATCTTCATAAAAATTACATTCAACCAATTCATTTCATCTCTTCAGCATGTTGTAATTTGTACATGGTATTATGCATTGAAAATAAATACTTGTGGCATGGTGTTCCTCATGTGCAGTCTACAATTGTGTACTACTACTGAAACTTGTGGATGGTGCCCTAAAGTGTATCATTTTCATATGGTGTACTCCCTTCCAAAAAGAATGAGGACCAGAAAAAACTCAGAAATGACACAGATGATGGCATGCAATCTTATTTATAATCATAGAAAAGTTATATATAACTAACATGTAGTACGTATCATGAATAGCTTCCCACTATCACTGGCTGATGTGCAACAATAAAGTGCGGAGGACTATATATAGTTTTCTCATAATGAGGAAAATACAACAAAGTTGCAGCAACTTGAGACGCATCCTCCATTGGATTTGATGAAAGATGAACCTTAAATGAAAAGTCTGACGTCTTAGAAAACAAGGGAAAGAATTCAACACAGAAGTTTCAAGTCAAACAAGATGGAAATGCTAAAACTTTGGATAATGGGGACACTTTTCTGGCCAGTTTTCTCTAAAGAAGGTGTAGCGATCCCAACTTTGTTTGAGACAAGGCTTGTTGCTACCAAGGTCTTAGATATGGAGTAACATGAAAAGTGGTTTGTTAACACTACAGTAACAAAACACACCCCTTATCATGTTAAAGAGATGGGTCAACTTCGGTCGGCCCATGTGTGGTTTCTTGATTCTGGAGCATCTAAACATGTGACCTACTCTTCAGCAAATCTTACTAATCTCCTTCCATTTAATGGAAATTTATAAATCCATATTTTATCCCCTCGCTTGTCAACCAATCTTTTATCTGTACGGCAACTAGTTGAAAACAATTGTCATGCGACATTTTCTACCATTGGTTGCATT
This sequence comes from Umbellularia californica, assembly GCA_028538565.1. NCBI lineage: Eukaryota > Viridiplantae > Streptophyta > Magnoliopsida > Laurales > Lauraceae > Umbellularia > Umbellularia californica. The sequence goes on from JAPQWN010000006.1 coordinate 32,907,969, forward strand.
ATATAGGATTAGGAATCAAAAAGGTGATTGTGACGGGGCCTATGTGCCGACATTTCTTCACACTTAGGTTATCTATATTCCAATGCTATAAATCTTTGTTTAGTAGTTCCACTGTTAATAAATGCCAATTGTGGTATAATCGCCAAGGACATCCTAATACAAAAGCTTCATTGTTCTTGAAAAACTCTGGTTTGAATACTAACAATGCTCATTGTTCTCTCAAAAATGTTTCTTTTGATTGCCATAGCTTTATGAAGGAGGAAGAGTAAAATACTTCCCTTTGATACATCTGATAACATCACTAGTGCTTGTTTCGACTTAATTCACACTGATGTTTGGGATATTGCATCATCCTCTCACATTCCCATTATAAATATTTGTCACCGTGATGATTATAGTAGATTCACATGGATGTATTTTCTACATTCCAAATCAAAAAATTTTAATGCTTTGCAACAAATCCTATATTCCATGAATGAAACAACCATATTGAGGTCGACTTTCATTTTATAAGGGAGGGAGACTATGATGATGATATCATGACACTTCCTTGTGTACCCTTCGATCTCTAAATTGAGGTCGCCTGCCAGCCTATGATGATGATATCATCACATTTCCTTGTATACTGTCCGATCTCCAAATTGCTGGCATTTTCACCAAGGCCCATGCTCAACCTCGACATCAATATATCATTGACAAATTGCTGCTGTTTGACTCATCAGCATCAATATAAAAGAGGAGGTGTGGTGGGGCTTTGTGTGCTGGGGTGGGGGGAGGATAATCATAGTTATCAATTTCGTTCCAGGCCCCATTCCAGTTTTACCCTATAGTAGAATGTTTAGATGTTCCGGTCAATTCCATTGTTCCGTTTTCGAAAGGACACAATTGAGAAATGAAAAAATAAAAAGAATTCCTAGAATCGAAAAAAAATAGTTGAATGCTAAAATAATACTAAAAATGCATACTTACATTATTTAATTTAAACTACACTCTACAAGTAACCATTTTCTAGTTTCCACTACATATGAATGGAAGTATGAAACCTGGGCTGAAACTGGGACCTGAATGACCGAAATGGAAATTGGTCCCGGAAACGTTCAAAGGCCATTCCATTCCGGCCCAGGCCATTTCTATACGTTCCGACTGGAATTGACAACTATGAACAAGGATATGGGCTGACCCAATTGATAGATTTGCTGGATATGGATCATTATACATACGATCAATTAGAGAGATTTTTCTCTATTCTACTTTACCCAATAAATGGGATTTTGATGTGTATTACCCCAATCAAAGGGGATTGTAATTAGTCAAACATAGTGTATTAAGATTCATGAGTACTATAAGAATGGTAGGATGCACCTCATTGGAGACCACGCAATTCAATGCAATTTTCATTTCATGTCTCATTAATCTTCGATTTCTCTTGTCATACGATAGTTATCAATTCTGCTCGAGTCCTCGTTCCAATTTGGCCTTGTAATGGCACTTTCCAGTGTTTCGGTCAATTCCGTTGTTTCTTTCCAAAAAAATGTGATTGAAAATTTAAAAAAATAAAATTGGGAAAAAATAAAATGCAAAAATAAAAATAAATAAATAAACAGTTAAAAAAGATACTTAAAAATGCCTACTTACACCATTTTCAATTTGAGTAAAATTTGGCTAGGGCCCTATTTCCTACTAGAGTGAAACTTGGCTAGGCCTACTCAATTAGAGTGAAATTTGCCTAGGGCCCAAGGAAAATTATTTTAAGTGGTTTGGATTTTTAATAGTTGGGCCCCACCATGAAGACAAATTTTAGATTTCTAATAAAAAAGTTTCAAGGAAAATGAAAAGACCCATTTAAAAAGGGAAAGTGCATTTGTTTGTTTTGGTTAAGATAGATACAAACAGGGAAGAGGGAAAGAAATGAGCGAAAGAAAAAGACAAGGAGAAAGGAAGAGCAAAGGGAAGAAGAAGAAAAAAACGAGGGGGGAAAGAGGCTGGATGAAAGAAACAGAAGTTCTAACCAGGCACACTAAGGGCCTGTTTATTTATTGGAATTCATGGCTGGAGAATTTTGAAATTCTTAGACATGGTGGAATTCTTGAATGCTCCCTTGTACTTGAGCATCCAGAAATTCCACCAAAAAGCAAAGGGGCAGACATGGTGGAATTCCTGAATGCTCCCTTGTACTTGAGCATCCAGAAATTCCATCAAAAAGTAAAGGGGCTAGAATTCTTGGGTTCCCAAAGGTCATTTGAAACCTTTAGGTGGCTGGAATCTTGAAATGCTTGTAAAGAAACACGGCATCTGCAAATGCCAGGGGACAAAATGTCACGTCATGTCCAAAAAACCCCAACATGGCAAATTCTTGTCAGAGATTATTGGAAAGAAACAGGCCTTAAACCTAAACCCTCCTCCTCTTCTTTTATTTTTCTTCACCCAAGATAAAGAATAGATGGGTTTCTCATCTTCTGAAAAAAAAAAAAAAGAAGAGATCGGGCCGATTCCGGTCAAAATTGACCTATTTCAGTCATTCAAGCTGGAGCAGCGAATTTCGAGAGCTGGAATTACGGAGGGAAAGTTTAGGGCGGTTTCATTCCCTGCAACCGAATTCCAGAATGTTCCTACTAAAAAGTGGCCAGAAGGAAACAAAATTGACAACTGTGCTCCATATAGAAAGGAGATTATGACCTATTCCTTGATATATGGCATGAGATCAGGTATGATGGAAGGCAAAAATGACACAAAAAGTTCTTGGTATTAGTGACATCCCTCCAAAACTTACCTCTAGCCAAATTTTAATTTTCAAGGATGTTATATTAGACAAAACCATGAATAGACAACAGAAACTTGGAAAACTTGGATGATCCCTTTGATCAATCCCTTGCTTCATTTATAATCTCTTCTTAGCCTTAATCAAGGCAATTACAACCTATTACAATCTAACTATATGGAAAGAATATATATTACACTGCTATAATACAGGAATATAATATGTTACATTGATACTAGTCAACTATAGTATCCCACGTGATGGGTTAGTGCATTGATGGACTGGGCCTAACATTCATGGGCCAGCTGGTGTTGACGCTGATCAAATAGTAGCAATTTGCAAACCAGGAACTCATGGAGGGGCCTAGGTAACCCTTTTGTGAAGATGTCTGCAAGTTGGAGTTCACTGGAAACATGTGGAAGGCTGATGACCTTGCGTTCATATTCATCTCGGATAAAGTGACAACCTACCTCGATATGTTTTGTACGCTCATGAAAAACTGGATTCTCAGTGAGACGGATAGAACTAGTATTGTCCGCATGAAGAGGTGTAGCTGAGGTCTGAGAAATACCAAGATTTGAAGATAAATAACGAAGCCATTGAATCTCAGAACAAGCAGCAGACATAGCACGATATTCAGATTCAGTGGAAGATTTTGGGACCCTTTCTTGCATTTTGCATTTCCAAGAAATGAGTGCTTCGCCCAAATAAACACACTAGCCAATAGTGGATCGGCGAGTATCTGGGCATCCTGCCCAATCTGCATCAAAATAAGCAGTAAGTGAGTGGTGTGCCAACCAGAAAGAACAATCCTCGCGTTTGTGAACCAAGAATGTACCGAATGATCCTTTTTACAGCCACCAAATGGTGATGTCATGGTGCTGTCATGAATTGACTAACAACATTCACTACATATGAGATGTCAAGCCTAGTGATGGTCAAGTAGACAAGACTACCTACTAAGCGTTTGTAAGAGGTGGGATCGGAGTGGAGGTCCCCATCATCTTCCAAAGCTTCACATTAACTTCTTATGATGTGTCCACAGGTGTGGCACCATTTAGGCCAGCAAGTTCAATGAGGTCAGCAACATACTTCTGTTGATGTAAAAACAATCCCAACCTAGACTGTTGAACCTCAAGTCCCAAGAAATATGTTAATGGAGCCAAATCTTTCATATGGAATGTAACTTGAAGTGAGGATTGAAGACTATGGATCATGTTACTGTGAGTGCCCGTGATGATGATATCATCCACATACACTAGAAGTATGGTAGTAGCTTGAGCAGTTTTATTCATGAGTAGTGAAGGATCATAGGGATTTTGAGCAAATCCAAGGTGAAGCAGAGTAGAACGAAATTTCTCAAACCAAATCTGGGTGCTTGTTTGAGTCCATACAAGGAGCGACGGAGCCGTGCCACCTCATTTTTAGAAGTAGAATCATATCCTTGAGGAAGATGCATGTACACTTCCTCCTTAACATCTCCTTGGAGGAAGGCATTATTCACATCCATCTGATAAAGAGGCCGTGAGCGTGATGTTGCAATAACAAGAATTGTACGCACTGTTATCATCTTGGCGACCGGAGCAAATGTCTCATCATAGTCAATACCATACTCTTGACGGTTGCCAAGTGCCACTAACTGAGCCTTATAACAGGCCAAAGTACTATCTGGATGTAGTTTGATAGAGTAAACCCACTTACATCCAATGGGTTTGATCAACGGAGGACATTGAACAACATCCCATATGTGATTCACCTTGAGAGCATCAAGTTCTTTCTGCATGGCCTGACGCCAACACTCATGTTGCACTGTTTGGAAAAAATGGTTAGGTAAATGAACAGAAGACAGAGTAGAAAGTGAGGATGTATGGGTGAAACTGAACCAGTCAGGGGGGCAGGGAATCCTAGATGATCGACGAAGAGGGACTGACTGGGAGATGGCTGGTGCAAAAGCTGGGTCAAATGCCGAGGAAATTGACATATCAGGGAGTTTAGGTACAGTAGTATTTTCCCGTCCAAGCCTTTCATGCACAAGCATAGGCTTGATATTGTCCGCCAGTGGAACATGAGTATCACCAAAGTTAGGAACAAGTGATATCACAGTAGCTGTATCATGATTTAGATGATGTTGGAAAAAATTTTGATTTTCAAAAAACACAACATTACGAGAAATCCGGATACGATTTACCTTTGGATCATAACATAAAAATCCTTTTTGGTCATTTGCATAACCTAAAAAGGCACACTTAGAGGATTAAGCAGATTGTTTTGTTTGTTCAATTAGGGGATGAAGAACAAAGCATACACACCCAAAAGTATGGAGATGAGAATAAATAGGATGCTTATGAAATAAACAAAAATAAGGTGTTTCATTATGTATACGAGGTGAGGGTAGCCTATTTATAACATGAACTGCTGTGGACAGAGCTTAGGGCCAAAATTTTGGTGGAGCAGAGGGTTCTAAGAGGAGGGACCAAACAATGTCCAAAAGGTGTTTGTTTTTCCTCTCAGACACACCATTTTGTTTAGGTGTATAAGGACATGATTTTTTGAAAAATTATCCCTTTGTTTTGCAAAAAATTTTGAAACTCATTAGAAACATATTCACCACTGGACTTTGTGCGAAGGGTTTTAATTAACGTGGAGAAGCGATTTGTGCGAAGGGTTTTAATTAACGTGGAGAAGTGATTTTCGACATAAGCTAAGAAAATTTTGGCCATAATAGGGCATCTTTGGTCTCCCATTTAGTTACAGCCTTTGTATCAGAGGTGTCCTCTATGGGTTTGGGATCAGACCCATCCACATGTCCCCATAATTCCTTTCCTTTGAGGTAGATCTGAAATTGGAAGGCCCATGATGTATAATTGGACCCATTAAACTGAACAAGAGAGATTCCACTCTTTTCCATGATAGTAAGATGCTCAGAATTTATTTATTTATTTTTTTTTTTTGAAGAGAAGTCTTGATGTAAAATTACCCCAGCAGAATTCCAACCACAATCAGCAGAAAAAAAATATAGCACAGCTGCAAAAAATGGCAACCAGGCGACCTTGTTTTTGATGGTCGATACCCAAGGTGGGGTCCACTGATGGACCTTAGATCAGAGATGTGTCCAAGCCAGATAGATTAGATGCTTATCTCCAGACGAAATTACAAGAAAATCCAATTGATATCAACAAACTTGGACGGTGCTGATCAAAACAGTTTCAGAAAACTGGTAATGCAAAAGCTGGGCCAAAAAATAGTCCTCTGATGTTCAAAAAAAAATCTGAAAAAATTCACTATTATTCTTAGGAATATCAGTCGACCATGCTGGGACCAAAATTTTTAGTGCCTGTGATGATCGCATGTGGGCCAGCAATGGACAGCCGATGAAATAGGGTGCCTGTCGACCCTATTTTTAGCCACTGAATCTGATTGTGGGGCCCACAGAGATTCCAGTGAACCAATCAGATCTCCCTAGATGTAAGGGAATGATTTTCTGCTTCCAACAAACCAAGTCTCACCCAATTCGGATGAGAATCCAAGAAATTGGACGGCTGAGATGAAAACTACTGTGAAAAACAGGAAATCCACAAAGGTGTTCAGAAATCCTACCTCGAGGCAGCAAAAATTCTTTAAAAATCACCAGAATTCCCAGGATAAACAGTCGACTGTCATAGATAGGTTTGTTGAGGGTATCTTAACATCGCAGGTGGGCCACAGTTGATCCTTGCTGATCGGCTGGTAATTCTGTCCCAGATGACTAAAAACTCCAAGAATACAGATCTGAATCTGTATTAATTTATCTTGAGTAAGATACAGGCCTCATTGTCATAAGTAGTGAAGATCGAAGTTGATGCCAGGAATCTATTCGCTCTTATACCATGACAGAACCATGAATAGACAACAGAAACTTGGAAAACTTGGATGGTCCCTTTGATCGATCCCTTGCTCCACTCATAATCTCTTCTTAGCCTTAATCAAGGCAATTACAATCTAACTATATGGAAAGAATATATATTACACTGCTATAATATAGGAATAGAATATGTTAAATTGATACTAGTCAACTACAGTATCCCATGTGGTGGGTTAGTGTATTGATGGGCTGTGCCTAATATTCATGGGCCAGCTGGTGTTAACAATATTTGCTTCCACCTCTAGCCAAACTTACTCAAGAAAAGTGGTTTTGAACTTGCGTTAAAACAAGGAAAACTTGTCCTTTGAAATGGAAATGTTTGTTTGAAATGGGTTGTCTACTGATAACTTGCCCACCTAAATGTTGTGAATGTGATTCGGTTGGCAATAATACACATGAGAATCGCATAATTGGGCAAATAATGGCCTACATTGAGGTGTATGATCGAGCGCGTGGGGTCCGCAACTAACTGTTCAGTTCTGCTGGAGACCCAAACAGTCCCCACATATGCAGTAATTCACTATAAAAAAAAAAAAAAGGCTGTTTGGTTAAAATAGAAAACCACAGTGAGTTCAATGCAATAACAAAATCTCGGTGCAAAAATTCACGGCAAACAAGCAGTTTTTAGGTATCGCTCAAATGGGCCCAAAACAGCCCAAATCCAACAAAGGCCTACACCACCTGGGTTGCCCATTAAGGAAAGAACTACTGATGGGGTCCAATCCATCAGATGGCCCACCATCTGGCCCCACAGCAGCAGACTAATGGGCTGTTCAGGATGTTACAGAAGATTGCAGATTTTTTTTCTTTTATTTCATTTTTTTAATTTGGGCAAGTTACGTGTAATTAGGATAACTTTAGTTAGGAAACTACCTATTCTAGAGTTTAGGATGTGTGGTTTAGATAGAAAGTGGGGTTTTAGGAGATATTATGGCTTTATGTGCATGATTGTATTTCGCTCAGAATAGTTTGAGTTCAGAAGTTTTATGAAAGACTTTGAATGCACTGGTTTGCATTTTTCTCTATTGTATTTGATTAATTCTCCATCAGGATTGAACAGAAGCAAATTATTTCTTGAGGACAGCGAATAATCTCATCCATAAAATCAGGTTCTGTTTCATTCAAGGATAGAGAAACACCAATTCCAGAGCTTCATTTTTTTTTTTTTTTTTTTTGGGAGAAAAAGGATTGCTGTTGGGTTTAACTTGAACCTGGGACTGCATCAGAATGGTAAAGTGGTTCTTAGTTCATTGCCTCGAAGACAGTTCATATGCACTTTGGCATATGAAGTAGGTGAATGACTAGCAAAAACTAAAGGCCTTGAGCAAATCAGTTCACATCCCAAACTTTCAGGTATAGGGAGAATCTCTGTCAAGCTCACATCAAAGCAAATTTAACACTACGATATAAATACTCTACGTATAACAAGTTCCCGGCAACCGAAATAGTCATCTCAGAAGCATCATGATGACACCCAGACAAGGGTAATCTAGTTCACTATTCAGGCTCAAATTACCTGTTCTAAAATATAACATGATGCAATTTTCTTGCCGATCATATAACTGTTCAATCTAGTTCACAATATTGATAACATGAGTTCAGCTACAACGGGACTTGTTGCAATCATATTTTTCTTGTCACACTGAATGCATCTGATGCATTTTTATATATGTTTTCGCACTTCTATAGTCCCAAATGCATCCTACTCAAAGAGGAATTCATTATACACACGTGCATTTGTAATTTCCCGTATCAATATCAATAAATTACTTTTGATGAGGTTTTGCAATATCCCCCTTCTTAAGCACTGATATAATATTAACTAGAACAAACTACTACCATTCCTAGGAACTAGTCATATTGGACCTATGTCCAAGCAAATCAAATCAACTTTTCACTCGTTGATATCAGCAGAAGTTGAACTTCAGAAGTGATGAATCAAAATGGACTGAGTGAACTCAACACAATGAATTCGAAAGCTAATTAGAGTAGCATCAAAAATGAATTCAATTTAAAATCATCATATTAATTGAAATGCGAGTGATTAATAAGAAAATGACAATGCACAAACAGATCAAGGCAATTTGGAAACTTACAGTAACATTTGCACTTGCATCATCATGTTTAGTAAAGTACACACGACCATTCAACCGATCCACACTTTCGCCAAGATATGGTGTCAGTCGGCGCACTTCACTGAGCATCCTTGTGGACAGCTTTTTGCCAAATGAAAAATGGGAAATGGCATGTGATACATTAATAAGAGAAGCATCAAATGAATGTGCTCCTGAATGGGCTGAAATGACCAGATTGCCTGGAACCTGCATGACAAGAAATGCTCAAAATCAGGCACCCCAAGGAACTCCAGTGATTATACTTTTTACAATTTTAAATCAAAAGACTGTAAACAGAGACAATTTCAAAAACAAGATGATTAGAGTACAGAGATTCCAGGTAGCAAAAATTGAACCAGCTTCGATAATATCAGCAAAGCATATCTTCATTTGAACAAAATTTGCACACAGAATCACAGATACTCAACTTCAAGCAACATCAAGTTAGTAGCATGTTAAAAAAAAATATTCCAAGACAGCAGTACATCAACAGTCACACAAGTCTCACATGCACATGTATATGTTGACAAAGGAGGATGCCACAAGGAATATTAAAAGAAAACTAAAAGAATAGAGATGATAAATTAATAAAAATAAAAGAACCATAATAAATTTACTAATTCCATACACACGTGGAAACAAGTCCCTCTGCAATCTGCATGCAGGGTGTGCCACCATTTTTGTGCACAATCTAAGGGAAGAGCCCTGCTTTTCTTTTGAAAGGAGCACTAGCTAGTTTTTCAAAAATTTTCGTATTACACTTGGGACCCCCTTTAATTGTTTCATGCAATCCTATAAACTATAAAGATTCTCCAATATCATACTTGTCTTGTACTTCCTCTCTCTTGTAAAGCAGTTCACCAAAGTTGCATATTTATATGGTTCAAGAGTATCCAGTCTCAGGACTCATGAATTTTTTTTTTTTAATTCCTAATGATTAACTGTTCTACCTCTAGGTATTTATATACTTTCATCATTCTCATCATATTTGTTTTTCTTCTTCTTTAGTTTCATCTTCATATAGACGACTGGATTGAAATTTTCAGACTGCATCTTGACAAACCGACTCTCTCATTTCATCAAATATAGCCAATGGCCATTTATAGAGTACAAGCAAAGACAAACTCAAACTAGGAAACCTAATAAAATAATAATAGGAAACCTAATTACATAATACTAGCCTAATTTTGATAGAGCTTAAGGGAGATTGAGAATGGATTGTCAAAATTTACATACAATATTATGTCTATTATATTAGTCAACTATTCAAAGTAAGTCACAGAGATATGATGCTTCTTACAACAGAGATACAAGGGATAAGGTACAAGATAAAAAGGGAGATAACAGATAAGAGGACAGTTGTTATTGCTCCTGCTAGACTACTATTGAGCGGGTTTGGGCTTGTTGGGTCTAGTCCTGTTTTATGATTCTGAACTCCCCCTCAAATTGATGCAAATAGTTTCACAACATCAATTTGCAGTTGCTTGTAAGAAACCATGTCAGGAGGTTGTCAATGCTTTTGTAACAAATCAGCTAGCTGCAGCTGAGTAGGTGAGATAGTGTAAAGTAAGACTTCGCTAGAGAATAACATGTCAAATGAAGTGACGGTCAACTTCAATATGCTTCATGTATTCATGAAATACCGGACTGGATGCAAGTCTAACAACACTAGCATTTCCCACAGAGAGGAGGCAAGGAGCGAAATACGAAAGTCTTTGAGTAGCCACAGAAGCCAAATGATTTCACTAGTAGCCAAGGACATATAACGATATTTAGCTTTGGCTAATGATTTCAAAATAGTAGATTGTTTCTTGCAATTCCAAGAGACGAGATGTACCAAGAAACATGCATCAGCCAGTCATAGATTGTCAAGCATCAGGACAGCCTGCCCAATCTGCATCTAATATCCCTTTAAAGGAAAATGTAGGAGCAGATGAATAAAAAAGACCCTACCAACCTCATTGGTCTCCCTTCTACACAAGGTGCTCGTAAACATGAAGTTACCACGGAGCGTGCGGCGATGTTCATGGGCTCAACCCGTCTGACCCAAGTAGAAGCAGACTTTTGCTAGGAAGGCCTTGTTGAACACGGTTCATGCTTGTTAGTCCTCCTGAGCTGTCTCATAGGCTCCCTCATCTGCATCATCTTCCCCGGTAAGAGAAACTCAACTTCGGGTTTGCTTCTTGCGACAACCACTTTCACTTGCATCTTTTCACGTGACACTCACATTGCAAACTTGGATTTCTGTTTTTCAGGCACTTCTCTTCATTTTCCAATGAAGATGGTCTTGTTGCTTTAAATGGTGTAACAGCAGTAGTAAGAAAATGCCCAATTGAAGTGTCCAGCCAGTGCATCTCTTCACAAAATGGTTCAATTATCGGTCAGCATGAGCATGTTCTCATGCAAAAAGTTCTCCACATTTTTCAGAAGTGAAACCACTTCGTTGACTTCTTGGCTACCAAAGATAGGTTCATATTTCATTCTACAGTCCCACCCCCTCGGGGGTTTTAAGGGCCAAAAGGTTTTCCAAATTATCAAATTTTTGGTCCATCGCCAACAACATTATCCCCACTCTTGTTTGCATCATAAACCAGCTCTCCATCACCATCTCTCTACTAGAATCATCCCCACCTTCATAATTTGGTTCGACATCAGCCCCCTTTAAGGTGGTCACCAAATCTGTTTGGTGCTAGTGAATTTTGGTAGTAGTGTAACCAATTTCAATGCACTTAAAGCATAGGATATTTCTCCTGCGTGATCGGGTGGTTATCCCTTCATTCCAGCCTGATTGTCACCATGGCATCTTGCATCCGGATTGGGTCCAACGGAGATGAACCGCTGCTGCCCCCTGCAATGGTGGACTGATTCGAGGTAGATTGACCTCGCCCATTGCTCTTCGTTTCTCCGCAAGGCTAACTTTTCCGCAAGCCTCGGCAATGATGAAGATTGGACTAAGGATCATCTGACCGAGGACAGCTGGCCAAAGTCCATGCAAGAAACGCAACACCAGCAGCTCTTCATGCCCATTCCAGTCATTATGTGCAATGAATTGGTGAAACTCCTCCATATACTCTCGAATCGATTGATCGCTTTGTCAAATATGTTGTAGACAATGGAATAAAGGACAGCACATAATCCACTGGAAGGCTTCTCGCATCAGCAACCTCATCTTCTACCACAATGTGACCTTGCGCTTGCCACACCACTCTTTTGTGGATTTGATTTGGTCCCCCACCAAGCAGACGTTCAACCCTGTAAGTGCATGACCACTAACTTGACCTTGCACCCATCGGGAAGCTCCTTGTGGTCAAAGATGAGATAGTGGGCCTCTAGCCATTCCATGAAATCATCAGATGCAAGCTTCCCACTGGGATCTAAATTTTTATTAAGACTTGATCCTTATTACACTGACTCCCCAATCTTCTATGGCTATGTTGACCATCCTTGCGATTATACCTCTGTGAATTGATGTTCTTCATTTTTTTTGAAGTGATTGAAAGGTATCACTTCCTCAAGGTTCATTAATATAGAAGTCAACATTCTCAATTATTATTGATTATTAATCCATCTGCATAGTGATTGGTGGTTTTTGCTGGGTTTTTAAATAGACTGTTTAAGCGTCAAAACTTATTAATCATAGATAATTTCTTGATTAATAGGCATGAAAAAAAAAAAAAAAGACTTATTTCTATCATTGTTAATCAGTCTTACTTGACCATACACATTTATGTTGATGATGGTATTGTCGTTAGATTTGGCTTTTAGATGCACTTGTTGATAGAATCATGTGCTGCTAGTCTCAAATGCTGTAAGAGGAAACTCTACTATTAGTAGTGGTGATTGTATAATAGTACCTTATGATATTTCCCTGTTACATGTCAGCTTGTGACATGCCATTCCCAGCATGGATAAAGGGATTTGAATCAGATTGACAGTCACTGTCAGTCAGCTATATACAAATTACCGCACTTTCCATTTGAGTTTTAATCATATTTTTTCTAGATCAATGGGATAAGGCAAAGATGATGATAACTGCGACATGATAAAAGAACAGCAATAAATGCTAAAATATGCTTGAAATATAAATTGATATTACCTTCTTAACACGCACAAAACCTTCTATACGGCATCCTCCTGCCAATGGGGCAGGACGTTTGGTAGATTTTTTGACATCACTAGAATTATTGTCCACTGCATGGTTGTGAGACTCCATAGGGACAGGTGCAACCAAAGTCTCCATTGTCTGTTACAAAAATAAAAATGAAGCACTAAATTGAGCCAATAATGAAGCAGATAACAACCCAAAGTCAACGTACAGCATCTGCCCATGTGTGTGTGTGTGCATAAGTGTACATAGATTTCACCAAGGCAGTGTTGCTAAGATGGGGGTGTGTAAGTGTTTATATAACACATATATCACCAAGCCAGTGGGCAGATTCACGGGACTAGGCTAAGATGATGTCACCATCTTATCCTTCCCATCAATATGGGGATAATAATGACAGAAAACACGTCCCCAAAAAAAAATAAAAAATAAAATAAAATAAAATTGACTGGAGCAACACCAAGCCGTACACATACCGTGACTAAACTATCAGTGTCACGCTCTCCATAATAGGATTCATGCTCATGGTGGCCACTGTCACTCCTGGATCAAAAACTACTATAATTTCAGTTTGAGACTAGACGTTGCAAATTTAGCTAAAGAGAAAATGCATAACAAAAAAAAAAGATGGTATATCAAAATCTATTAGAACCACCATCAAATAACATTCAAAGTTAATAAACTCGAAATTATCATGAAGCCGTGAATGCAAAATGGAACCAAACTATCACTACAATAATTCTCTCATACACTTGTAACTTCAGTTTAAACAAATGAGCAATATCACTCTCCCACAATATGTTCTAGCCATGATAGATACACATTTTTGTTGGCATCATCATGAACTCTAAAACCCCTGGTAAAGAAAAATTCTCTCCTCGATATGTTATATTTTTAGGTTTTATTTACATCTTTAACACCCTTAAGAAATTAACATTTAAATTTTTTAAAATTCTAAAACATTTTGCTTTCAAATGGAAACTCGATTTGAACGCAAAACCTCGTGGTGGGGACAATGAGCACCTTCTAATATCATTGAGACTCTAGTCCCGGCCAGGTTGGTAAAATTACTTAATAAGTGACGTGAAGAGTCAATTCTATATTCAAGAAAAGAAAACGGGTTCAAATCAAAAGCTACAAAATTTCAAAAAGCCCTGTTCTTTTTACCAAAAAAGTCAAAAAAGCTACTCTCATGATGTTAAATGACAAAAGGCCCTTTTTTATACCAAAAAAAAAAACTAATATCCCATGCTACTAAATGACATAAAGTCATAACGTGACTTTTTGCAATTTAAGAGTTTTTTATTTGATCCCCTCTTATTATTTTCCCTCTTGAATTGACTTTTCACTTTACAATACTATACAAGCAAATTACCCAAACAGCCCGAGTGAAGTACAAAACATACTTTTCACACATTATTTTAAAACTTTCTGAGCCTCCAAGCTTTGAGAAGTTCCTCAAACTTCAAAAGTTACCAATGAAGATGGGCTCTCTCTCTCTGTGTGTGTGTCTGTGTGTGCGGGGGGGGGGGGGGGGGGGGGGGGGGGGGGGGGCGGCGCGGCGGGGGTGTGTGTTTGGTCGTCTTATTGATCTCCAAAATGGCAATGCTGTGATTTTTTCTAGTGATCTCATAACAGGGTGCCGATTACCAGTTGACTCGTGCATCTATGCACAGTAGGGCCTATACTCCATCTTTTTTAGTTTCAGTCATTTCTTCAGAGCCTATGAATATCTCTCTCTCTCTCTCTCTTCCCTTTTTTAGAGGAGCCTATGAAGCTTTACTTTAGTATTTTTTTCACCTTAACTTTCAAGACTTTGGTTTCATCTCAGAGGTTGGGCAGCTTGACTCGGAAACCAAGTCCATCTTCCGTTGGGCATTTTACTTTTAAAATAAAGTGGAGTGAAGTGAAATAAAAAGAAGGAATAAAATATAAGTGGGTTATGATGGTATTTTGTTTTTAGGATGTTTTGACTTTTTTTTATGGGGAAATGGAGTTTTTTTTGTCTTTTAGTGAATAAAGGTAGTTGCTTTTTTACTTTTTTTGAAAAAGATAGAGGGAGTTTTGAATTAAAGTGCTTTTGATTTGATGCTTAACTATACTTGACAAGTAAAGTTACCAAACGGGTAGGATAACTGCCACACCTCATGAAAAGGGATTTTTTGCATACTACTTTTCATCAATAATGACTTCAAGGCTCACCTTTTGTTTCTAAATACTTCTATTGAGCTCTGATCAAGATTTACGACAGTGTCCTTCCTACAAAATAATGTTTTAAGAGCCTCCTCAATTCAGTGCAGGTACACTATCATCCTCGTTTGACCCAACTTCTCACTACTGAATCCTTCACTTTAATAATCTTGGTCTTCTGGAACACTTTCAAATGGATTTGTTAGTCTATCAATCGTGATAGGTTTTCTGATATGTTATAGCCAGTATCTAGATTATTTAACAGGCTGTGGACTTTAATCAAGCACTTACACACCTATCAAGGGGTTTGCTACCGCTTAATTCTTTGGAATGATGCCCTCTCACTCTCATACAAAATTTTCACCTCTCAGATAACTCTCACGGTTCTTATGAACAGTAATGATTTCAGCCCCTTGTGAGACCCGCCTATGATTAATCCAACCCTCACACTCAGTACATCCACAATCAGTCCAATGGTCCAGCCCATTCTCCTGGGTGCCAAACCCCGGGATCGATGACTGTCAGGGGGTCTCTATTTTATGGTACACTCAGATGGATCGCTGAGTGGGCCCACTACGCACTCCAGCACTTGAGTGCAAATGCAAGAGGAGGGGGGGTGTCCCGTGTGTGCGGATGGTTCAATTAGATCATAAGTTGGGCCCGCTGGAAGTTCTCACTGTAATACACGCGGGGGGGGGGGGGGGGGGGGGGGGGGGGGGGAGGAAAATGGGCTGTTTTCGCCCTATCTAATATCCAATGAACTCATACTTTCTAGTTGAAACCTATCCACTCCAATTACTCTTATGAACTCATTTTTTCAGGAGATTGGGTAGGAGAGAAAATAGGATCTCAAGCTATGAAGTAGGGGACAAAAGCAATGAGCCATTAAGCGATGAGTTTTTGCCCCTCTCGTTCTTTCCCTTGAAGATTTTCTTAATCTTAAAATTATGTATTTGTATGATATTTTCACAATGGGTCCCATCATTTATGGGTTCAATTATTATATTTGTATGAGATTTTCAGTGTGTCCCGTTATTGAGAAGGTATGATTAGTGTAGAAGGCAATTCTTAACTCCATTAACTGGCCTTAATTTGATATTAATCAAACCATTACTGTCATTAATTCAACACAAAATTAAAAGGGCCCAATGACAAGGAGAAAAATTACAGAAGTATGCTTGTTGGTGGAGTATGTATATTGAATTAATTGGTTTCGAAGGAGAGAAAACAGGGAAACAATATTGTGATTGATTGCTTTATTAGAGAGAGAAAGTGGGGATTTAGATGCTCTTAAATAAGAAATGTAATCCACGTCTTAAATACGCTTAATGTGGAATGGAGTATGAGATGTGGGACGGGCAAGATAGAGATGGAGAAATAGTGGCATAGGTCAAGCTTTCATCTGAAAGTTGGCCTCGCGACAAACTCCAATCTAGGAGGCAAAGAGACCACGGAAAGAACTCGAAGAACTTGGGCAAGAACCCAAAACTTGAATTTTATTAATCATAGACCATTGTCTGCCAAAGAGGCATTACATCATTATATAAGAAAATTTAATAACCTTGGGACTAATCTTCACCATCCAAACACATTGATGGCCAAGATAAAAAAACATAAACTAAAAAACAACTTAAAACATAAATAAACTCTAAATAAAATAAAATAGATAGGCCGGTAGGTGGGTTGGGCCCAAAGGACTAATCCATCCATGGGGACCATGGGTCTGATCTGCATCAACTCTTAAATGCTATATATCACACATTGAATAGTCGTTTGGTTTAGATACAGATTTAAAAATCGTGAGATATCCATTAACCACTCATTTATTTTCAAAATGAGGAGAAAATCTAGAGATTGTTCATTAAGTCCACGCTAGTGTTATTCTTCCAATGAGAAGGGCATTTTATCTTTCTAAAATGCCCGGGCGTTTTCTAGCGCTCCTTACCTTATCCTAAGCTTGAGCATAGGAGAGCTGGCCCCTATAGAACAAGGCTCTCCTAAGCTCAAGCTTAGGATAATTCTCGTAAGCTCATGCTTGTGGGGCCCACCTTTGGTCCATTTGAATGGACCAAAGGTGGGCCCCACAAGCTTACGAGAATTTATCCTAAGCTTGAGCTTAGGAGAGCCTTGCTCATATATATATATATATATATATATATATATATATATATGAGGAATATTCATGTGCATCCTGACCTCCCCATAGGGTGAGAGACACTTACATAGCTTTCCTTCTTTACACAAGAAAACTCCTCTTCTGCAAATGACAATATATGGTTTTCCTCTTTTGCACACAAATATTTCCAATTATGTATGTGTCCCTCACCCTACGGTGAGGGATGGATGCATATGAGCATTCCTC
The DNA here is from genome assembly GCA_028538565.1 of Umbellularia californica. Taxonomy (NCBI): domain Eukaryota; kingdom Viridiplantae; phylum Streptophyta; class Magnoliopsida; order Laurales; family Lauraceae; genus Umbellularia; species Umbellularia californica. Next base: position 32,925,399 of record JAPQWN010000006.1, read on the forward strand.
ATATGTATATATATATAGGGAGGTGCTCCTATGAGAGATGCTTTCACCTTACTATGAGAGATAAGGTGGGGGCCCTCACATCCATATCCAATGCCAACAACTTAAATGTGAGGGCCCCCACCTCTATCTCTCTTAATAAGGTGAGAGATGCTCTCATAGGAGCATCTCCCAAATAAATAAATATATATATATATATAATTGGATGCTATGAGCAGGTGTGCACGAGAAAATGGTGTGCACTTGTGTGTGTGGGACCCACCTAATTCTCCATCTAAATGGACCACACACATAACAACCCTTCCCCCCAACCCTAGGAGATAGTCACTGAACCCCTCCGAATAGACTGGACGGTTGGATCAACTGTGCACTCGTTTTGCATAGCCAAAACTCATGGGCCTTTGATCAAGGGTTAAGATGATCACATGAGCCCCTGTCACCATACACCAGTAGGCCCCATCCAAATATTCAAATCTCCCCACCCCCGAGGTCCCCAAACCCAACCCCATGTGGGCCTTAGGTAATGTGTAACGGAGTATAAGATGTGGGGCCGGTAGGATAGAGATGGAAGAGATAGGGGATAGGTCAGACTTCACACATGAATATTGGCCTCATACCAAACTCCAATCATTGGAGGTGAAGAAAGCTTCCTATTGAAGGAGAGTAGAAGAGTGCAAAAGCACTCCAATTTTCTTTCATTAATCATCAACTAAGGAGCCAACAAAGGCTTTACATCATTATATAGGGAAAGAAATAACCTAAAACTAATATCAACCCCGTAAACACATCGACGGTCGAGATTAAAACATCCACTTTAATTTATATAACTTAAAAACATAACCATAAAATAAATTCAAATAAAACAAAGCACCTATTATAAGTGGGAAGGGCCCAAAGAACTCAATCAGCCCATGGGTCATGGGCCTATCCTACATCAACTCTCCCCCGTCTTGGAGAGTACTCAACCTCAAGTTTTGTAGATGTCCGCCAGGATCAAAAGTCAAACATACGACCGTCTGATTTTCATGTTGATCTTCAGTTGCTTTGCATGGCTTGGAAGCTTGACTCAGCCTTTTCCTCCATTTAGGTTTAGATTGTAAGTGTTTTGATGCCTGAATCCAGCTTGAGTGCTTGATCCGACCATTAGATGATTCAATTCTTGAATTTCAGCCACCTGCACACAACTCCGAATATGGATGGTTGGTCTCCGAGAAAAAAAATCAATGAGTAACCTCTATAATTTGATCTTCTTTTGCAGCCTCCTGAGCAATAGCATGTTCTTCTGATGATTTAATTGGCTTTCTGGATGTCGGCTTATAATGAGATCCATAAGATGATAAGTCTCCATGCTAACCACATCCAATTCTTCAAGTTTCTTTTTTGCTTGCATCTTTTGATCACCATTGTCGATATTTGGAAATTCAAGATTGTCTTTAAATTCTGGTGAAATTTCATTCATATCAGGAGTTCCACATGTTGTTTCATCTGAATTTACGGTGACTTCCTTCTTTTCTTGATCGAGCTTTTTAATGTTAGGCTTGATATCCTTTGCCAAACTTTCCACCACAGGTGCTTCTGTTATGTTCTAAGATTTTCCTTCTTGATGTTTAGATTTCCACATGCGAGACCATTTAACCATGTACTCAACAAAGATTGCTTCCCTATATCCTTCGAAAATGTCTTCGCAGTCTTTCAAATTATCCAATATGTCCAGTTGTAAACCGTTGAGAAAGTGATCATAATCATGTGTCTCGCTCTTCAGTTTACATAAACATTGCAGCTTTGAGAATTAGTTCATATATTCATAAACAGTGAAGCCTCAATGTTTCAAATTAAAAAATTACTCAAAGTAGACCTTATTCTCATTATACCAATCTCCATATTTAATGGCATACGTCAATCTTTGAATTCCTTTGTTGATTTCAGAGAGCTGATATTCTATATTGACTTGCAATTTAATATTGGCTTGGATGTGCAACAAAAAATTTTGAACTGACCTTCTGTGTAGATCGAAATGTCTGGATTACACAAGCGAAGATGAATCATTGATCGGACTTCAAATGTTCATGATGTTATCTTTCGAAAATCAATGGCTGAAATGAGTTTTGTTGATATCACAACTTCTCTAGACTGCAGGCCTGTGGCTACTTGAACGATGCCCCCTGTACAACAAATATTTTTTCACTGTTGTTGATTTGGGCTTGAACTAAACTCAAGCTCAACAGGGCTATGGAATTAACACAGCATGTGTCTCAGGGACACATGTGAAGAGAGGAGATACCCTCTTGTCAACTCTCGGTTCTAGCACCCGAAAAGCAAAGAGAAGGGTCGAAACCCCTTTTGCAATGGTTGCTCTATTCAACAAGGAAGATGAGATGGTCTCTTGCCTTCTCTGTTGCTCCTTGAAGGTAGAGAAGGGGTAGAAGAGTCTCTGCTGCAATAGGTCCTAGAGGACGGTGAGAAGAGACAAAGATATGGGCAATGCCGGTGCTGTCTTGAGGACGATGACAAGGATGTAGTGTTGCAGAAACTGTGTACCGACAATGAAGCCTGACTGTACTGGAGCTTCCAGACCCTGCAGATGACGATAGAGCCGAAGACGTTGATGACAATGACTGAAGCACTTTGTTGGAGGTTCTCTAGGTCAAGTATGCCTTCTCTCGTACTTATATTCTTTTTCTTTCTTCCTCGGAGGTAGGGATGGACAGCTCGGAATGTGTTTAGGGAAGAGGGCTTTGGATTTCAAAATTGATTTGAATGGAGTTTTCACCAAGGGAGGTCCGGCTGATATGATTTGATGGAAGGAAGGATCGGCTGGTTATAAGGGTTTGGAGAAGTTCTGTTGAAGGAGATGATGACTTAAAGGGGTTGGCTATTGGGGATTTTATAAAAGAAGGTATCGGCCTTTAGGGATGGATGATTTAAGGCATGCCACTATAGGATCTTGACTTAGGGAGTCAGTGACAGTGATGGAATGCTGTAGGGAATGAGAATAAGGGTTTTTGGAATTTGGGCGAAGTAGTTTAGGGTATTGATGCAGGGGCATAATGGCCTTGGGAATGTTTTTTATATTTATTAGTCTTATGTATTTAGTCAAAGAGTCTTTTCTTTTTTTTTGATAGCAACATTGAGTGACATCTGTTGCACGTGGTGAGTGGCTTCCCAGGTTTATTCCTCTTTTGGTCAAGATCTCTGTCGTTGGCCATCCTTTGCAGGTCCCTGCCTGCATCAAGTACTAGAAAAGGTGTGTTTCGGTTTTGTTTTTTTTTTTTTTTTTGGATTTGGGTTGTTATGTGGTATGCACCAAGCAACCTAGAAATAAGCTACTTAATATGCACACAACTTAAAACTCGCAAGCGCACAAGATCACTATGTAGTGTAGTGAATTGTAAGTACGAGGTCGATCCCACGAAGACTTGTGATAAAACAATGTCAAAATTAACTAAAAATCAAAATATTAAATGGAATAATTGAATAATGAAAAACTAAATTAAACTATTAAAAACAGTAAATTAAACTATCAAAAGATAATTGGAAAGTACTTAAAACACAAAACTAGTATGAGAATTGAAAAACAGTAATAATGAATGAACTAGGGTTTCATCTACTCCCCTAACCAATCCTATGTATGTCCCTTATTATCTTTTAATCAAAAATCAGATTTTATTAGTGACATCTATCAACCTAGACCATGGCATATGCGTCTAAATTATTATTCCCCTAAACCTAATTCATGAGTGGCATACTACATGAATTGTTCATCATGATGCAAAAACTAAGCATGGCATATGTCCTAGTCAAAACAAACATAATGCATAAAACAATGAGAAAGATAAATGCATGAGTCTAAGCATGGCATATACTTAGATTATTCATGGTTCTAAACCCTAGATGCATAACATCAAGATCAATCAAAATTAAGTTAGCTACTCTTAAGATTAATTGAACATCATATGGTTGGCATGGCATATACACAACCCATCAATTAATAACATGGTTTAGAATCTCAACCAACAAAACTGAAATCTGAATTAAAAGACGCCAAAAGAGACTACATAGAACTAGGCTAGGGTTTCAATTACACCCTAGCCCTAATAAGTTTAGCTACTCATGTCTTTAATGAAAAATAAACTAAAAAGTAGAGTCATAAGAAGAAAACTAGAAGATGATGAAGATGCAGTGGATGTCCAGCAGCTTTTTCCCCTTTTTCTTCGCTCCAAAAGCCCTCCAAGATGCTCCAAAGAATGCTCCAAAGGTGGCTGTATGGAAAATAGGGTTTATGGGATGATAATAACTGATTTTTATGCTTTTCTGGTGGCTGAATGGTGGCTCTATTGTGGATGGACGTGGCTGTTCATTGGATGTCTTTTTATACTTTTGCAACAGCCCCTTTAGTAATAGTTCCCTTGTATGTTTAGGTCTCCATCTTTCTTTACAATTGGCTTCCTAATTAGAATGAAATAGGAGTCTTCTTTCTTGATTAACAAGCTTTCTAAATCTGGTCCCACTTGTATCTTCTAGAAACTTATTCACATGGACCCACAATCTGAGAATTAATTGCAATAACTAAATCTGAAGCTTTTATAATAAAAGTGGGCCCATATAATGCTTGCACAATGAGTGTGGGACCCCTCTTTTAGGACTTCTATCTTGACTTGAACAAGACTTACTCCAAACTTTCCTTCTTTTTCTCCTTGTTTTTCTCCAATCTTGGGCTCACTTCAACTTGAATAGGACTTCTAATTTCTGAAATTCTTCTATTTGCAATAGATGTGGACCCCTCTTGGGCGTGTAACCCTAGATTGGATTTCTTCCTTTTTCTTCTTTCTTTCTTTTGCTTTTCTTCTTTGAATTGTAAGTTCCCAAAGAATTAGAAATTAATCTTGAAATCTGGAATAGCTTGGATGGGACCCACCTGAATCTCTCAATTAATCAATTGCTTAAATTTCTTCTCTTTTGGCTCCTTTTTACCTTTACATAAAAAAACACAAAGAATATGTAAAATCAAATAAAATAACTATGACTAGCACAAAATGAATCAAATATTAGGGCTTAGATTATAAACAATTAAGCACTTATCATTATGTCGAATGGAGTTACTGGGATTTGGATTGGTAATGGTGATTATGAGGTTTAGGGAATTAGCAGTGGGGATCTAGGGCCAAGATGATGATTAGTCAAGTGGGTTTTGGGTTTTGGTGGGTTCTGCCAATGTGGTTGGGCTGGTTTGAGGGTTCTGGAATGGATTGGTGATTTGTTTGGTGGGATATGTGGTTTATGCAGGGGTGTTGTTCAATTGCAGAAAGAGGAGGGGGATGGAGATAGAAACAAAATCAGGGAAAGGGAAAGGGAATACCTATCATGCCGATTTTCGAATCCGAGTGGATCAATCTTCAGCTTTGATACCAAATAATGCAAAATGTAGTACGAGATGTAGGGAGGTAGAATACAGATGGAAGAGATGGGGGATAGGTCAGGCTTTACACGTGAATATTGGCCTCACACCATACTCCAATCACTGGAGGCGGAGAAAGCTTCACATCGCATGAGAGCAGAATAGAGCAAAAGCACTCCATTTTTATCTCATTAATCATCAACTAAGGAACCAAAGAGGCTTTACATCATTATATGGGAAAAGAAAAAAAAACTAAAACTAATCTCAACCGTCTAACATATCAACGGTCGAGATTAAAACATCCACTTAAACTCAAATAACTTAAAAACATAACCCATACAATAAATCCAAGTAAAACAAAGCAACTAATATAAGTGGGCTGGGCGCTAAGAGCTCAGTCAGCCCATGGGTCAAGGGCCTTCCTGCAACACCAAGTGGGTCTGGGTGTGTGTGTGTGTGTATGTGTATTATATAATGCCAAACAAACAAATAGATAGATTTGAATTTGATAGATGTATTATACCTAAGGTCACTTCCTTTCCTGAAAATACGAATGGAAGGATATCCTTGGATATGGTTCCTGCACAAATAGTGCATCAACTATCAAGGCAATGTATTTTAACTAAAAAATTGTAAGATGGTAAATCAAATAACAAGAACTATTTATTAATCGAATAATGAACCTACAGAAATCTAAACTAAATTGGATGTTAAAGGGTTTAGTTAAATAGAAGCAAGCACAAGTCAAGAATCAAGAGTCTAAAGAAAATAGTTTAAATGAAAGCTCTGTAGTCCTTTCTCGAAATCCAGCAATGTTTGGTATGCTAATTGAGATGCACAAACTGTTGATCTAGTTCCTGAATGTGGGAAACCTAGACACCTAAGTTTTGAAATTATTTTGAATTTGCTTCAACATTGAATCTGTCCAACACTTCGGTAACCCTGATTCGAACCATGAAATTTGTACTACTTCAATCATCTATAAGGGATTAGGACTGCCACATGTGTAAACAACTTGGACAACATTAATATGTGGCCTTGCATTACACAAGCATGATCATTCCTATGTGGGGGGCATAAGGCAGTAGGAGAGTTATGATGAGGAGTTACCCATGAGGTGTGGGTAGTTGTTCTTGAGTCATGTGGAAAGTAACAAGTCATGGGGGTTTAGTTGGTTTGCCTATGAGTAGGAATAGTTTTCATATTTGTAGAAGTGTAAGTAGTGGGTGCAGTTATTTGTAGGAGTGTAAGTAGTGGATGAAGTCGTGGTAAGTTGTGGTGTTAGTTATAGAAAGTGGGTCAAATTGTGGTAGTTATAAGTGCATGCATCTTTTATTTAAAGATGACAGAGATTAATGAAAGGGATATCCCATCTTCTAGCAACTTTTTGCTAAGTTATTAGAGGGCCAAGGTTCCCCTCGAAGTGAACCTACAGATTTTCTTTTACTCTTTAAGAAAATAGGGTGAAAGAATAAGTGTGCAAAACCTATTTGATATTCGAGCCGACCTCCACGTCTCGGGTTTGAGTCACGGAAAGGGCTACCTGGAGTAGGGTGAGAGCTATCTAAAATTTTTTGAGAAAAGCGCTACCTACCACCAGAGTGAAAGCCGCCGTGAAGAGGGCTACCTGGAGCAGTGTGAGCCATCCCAAGAGGGGAAAAGGGCTACCTACCGGCAGAATGAGAGCCGTCGAGGACGTCAGCTACAGAAGCATGGTGGTCTATTACAGTCCTAGATAGTTATAAGAATTGATTTGATGCATTCCATCATTCCTTGGGCTTTTGGCATCCTCTTTTCTCAAATTCTTTTTAGACAACTCTCACTCTACTCCAGGTAGCCCCTTTCGTGACTCGAACCCGAGAAATGAAGGTCAGCTCGGATACCAAATTTTGTGGACCTAACCAATACACTAAAAGCCCCAGCCCCAGGAATGATGGAACGCGACAAATCAAGTCTTATAACTATTTAGGACCGTAACAAACCACCATGCTTTCGCAGGTGACGTCCTCTATTTGGATTGGTGCAGGTCTTCATCTCTCCTCACTATTGACTATGATAAGCTGTGTTCTTTGATTACTTGGGTTTGCTAATGACCCTTTCTAGTTCCTTAAGCCATGAAGAAATAATTAGTTTTGGACAAGCAAAGATACAATCCCCGTGGGTTTACATTAAAAAAGCGATACAACAGGTATAATCCAATGATTGAAAAAATATATTCTAAATGGATAATTTTTTTTTTTTTACTCCAGTCACTATTTTCCAATAAAGCCTGGATACTACTCTTGTTAGGGGAAGAGTCAAGACAAAAACAATAGTCAACAAGTTTCGACTCCCACTACCATAGCTCATTTTGTTCTTGGTTCTTATCCTAATCCTTTTGCTAATCCATATATTTTTCATGTAGATGATGAGGGGTGTGCAACCTCCACATTGAAAGCCTACTTTCGATGTTGGGAATGATCCGCTACGAAGGCCCTGTTTGGCATTGTTCCTGGGTTGTTCTCGATTTTGCGCCAAGACCAGGTTGTGCTGAGACCGAGTTGTGCCGAGATTATGCTGTGTAGAACTTGTTTGGCTACATCGTGTGATAAGTGCTTAATTGTTTATAATCTAAGCCCTAATATTTGATTAATTTTGTGCTAGTCATAGTTATTTTATTTGATTTTACATATTCTTTGTGTTTTTTTATGTAAAGGTAAAAAGGAGCCAAAAGAGAAGAAATTTAAGCAATTGATTAATTGAGAGATTCAGGTGGGTCCCATCCAAGCTATTCCAGATTTCAAGATTAATTTCTAATTCTTTGGGAACTTACAATTCAAAGAAGAAAAGCAAAAGAAAGAAAGAAGAAAAAGGAAGAAATCCAATCTAGGGTTACACGCCCAAGAGGGGTCCACATCTATTGCAAATAGAAGAATTTCAGAAATTAGAAGTCCTATTCAAGTTGAAGTGAGCCCAAGATTGGAGAAAAACAAGGAGAAAAAGAAGGAAAGTTTGGAGTAAGTCTTGTTCAAGTCAAGATAGAAGTCCTAAAAGAGGGGTCCCACACTCATTGTGCAAGCATTATATGGGCCCACTTTTATTATAAAAGCTTCAGATTTAGTTATTGCAATTAATTCTCAGATTGTGGGTCCATGTGAATAAGTTTCTAGAAGATACAAGTGGGACCAGATTTAGAAAGCTTGTTAATCAAGAAAGAAGACTCCTATTTCATTCTAATTAGGAAGCCAATTGTAAAGAAAGATGGAGACCTAAACATACAAGGGAACTATTACTAAAGGGGCTGTTGCAAAAGTATAAAAAGACATCCAATGAACAGCCACGTCCATCCACATTAGAGCCACCATTCAGCCACCAGAAAAGCATAAAAATCAGTTATTATCATCCCATAAACCCTATTTTCCATACAGCCACCTTTGGAGCATTCTTTGGAGCATCTTGAAGGGCTTTTGGAGCGAAGAAAAAGGAGAAAAAGCTGCTGGACAACTTCATCTTCTTCAATCTTCTAGTTTTCTTCTTATGACTCTACTTTTTAGTTTATTTTTCATTAAAGACATGAGTAGCTAAGCTTTTTAGGGCTAGGGTGTAATTGAAATCCTAGCCTAGTTCTATGTAGTCTCTTTTGGCGTCTTTTAATTCAGATTTCAGTTTTGTTGGTTGAGATTCTAAACCATGTTATTAATTGATGAGTTGTGTATATGCCATGCCAACCATGTGATGTTCAATTAATCTTAAGAGTAGCTAACTTAATTTTGATTGATCTTGATGTTATGCATCTAGGGTTTAGAACCATGAATAATCTAAGTATATGCCATGCTTAGACTCATGCATTTATCTTTCCCATTGTTTTATGCATTATGTTTGTTTTGACTAGGACATATGCCATGCTTAGTTTTTGCATCATGATGAACAATTCATGTAGTATGCCACTCATGAATTAGGTTTAGGGGAATAATAATTTAGACGCATATGCCATGGTCTAGGTTGATAGATGTCACTAATAAAATCTGATTTTTGATTAAAAGATAATAAGGGACATACATAGGATTGGTTAGGGGAGTAGATGAAACCCTAGTTCATTCATTATTACTGTTTTTCAATTCTCATATTAGTTTTGTGTTTTAAGTTACTTTCCAATTATCTTTTGATAGTTTAATTTACTGTTTTTAATAGTTTAATTCAGTTTTCATCATTCAATTATTCCATTTAATATTCTGATTTTTAGTTAATTTTGACATTGTTTTATCACAAGTCTTCGTGGGATCGACCTCGTACTTACAATTCACTACACTACATAGTGATCTTGTGCGCTTGCGAGTTTTAAGTTGTGTGCATATTAAGTAGCTTATTTCTAGGTTGCTTGGTGCATACCAAGTTTTTGGCGCCGTTGCCGGGGACTTGTTTGCATAGAATAGTGTCAAAACTTGTGTTTAGTGTAGTGTCATAGTCTAGTTTAGTTTTTAATTCAGTTTTAAAGTGCTGTTATTTGCTGTTTTACCATAGTATTTCAGCTATTTAATTTCAGATTTCTATTTTTTTTACATTACTTCTTTCATAGGTGCTTACTTGTAGTCGTAAATTCTGTATATGCAAGGTAGGCGATCTCAGGTCTTAGCCATCATTGTCTACGATCCAGAAATTGAACGAACTTTTAGAAGATTGCGAAGACAAGCTCAGAGGGCAAGATCCAATACACAACCCTCATCTGACTCAGAACTTGAAGAAATCAGTGTTAACGGAAATCAAGGTCCTGAAGGAAAAATGGCTGGCAGAGAAGGAGAAGAAGAAGAAGAAGAAGTGATAGTGAACAATCAAAAGAGACCAATGAAGGAATCTTACATACCCTTGCACACCGAACAGCCGTCCACCATTCTTTATCCACCTAATACGGCTGGAAATTTCACCCTCCATGCACAACTGCTGAATATGGTGCCACACTATCATGGGCTACCTAATGAAGATCCTTATCTTCACATTAAGGAATTCTTTGAGCTGTGCGCGACACAACAGATACAGGGAGTTACTGCAGAGGGCATCAGGCTACGTCTATTTCCTTTCTCTCTTAAGGATAAAGCAAAAATATGGTTAAACTCCTTAGATGCTGGTTCTATCAACTCTTGGCAGCAGCTAGCCAGTAAGTTTCTGAAGAAATTTTTTCCGGCTCAAAAGACAAGGCAGTTAAGAAGAGAGATCCAAACATTTCAGCAAAAAGATGGAGATCAGTTCTGGGAAGCGTGGGAGCATTTTAAGGATTTATTATTGAAGTGTCCACATCACAACCTCACTAAAGAAGATCAGGTTCAAGCTTTCTATGAAGGACTGAACGAGCTGAATAAAGGAATAGTTGACTCTGCATGTGGAGGGGCCCTGATGGAGAAAAATAGTGAGGAAGCTTATGATCTCTTTGAAACTCTTAGTGAAAACTCACAACAATTTTCTTGTAGAAACAGACAGATGGGTAAGAAGCAAGGAATGTATGAGATCCAGTCTCAAGGAAATATAGCTGCCCAGATGGCGGCAATGGATAAAAAAATGGACCTGCTCATCAAAGCAATGGCTTCCAATAGCATGCTCGGACAACCATCAAAAGAAGTATGTGCTATATGTTCTCACACTAACCACACTACTGAATGCTGCCCCATGTCATCTTTTACAGACCAGGAACATACCAACTATGTTGGTAACACTTTTCCTAAGCAAAACAATCCTTACAGCAATACTTACAATTCTGGATGGAGGAATCATCCAAACTTTTCTTGGGGAGGGAATCAGAACAATCAAGGAAATCAAGGGAATCAGAACCAGTATCAAGGACAGCAGAGAAGCTCCCAATACCCACAGAATAACAACTTTTCTCAGAACAGTGCACAAAAACCACAAGAAGATGAGTTCAAAAGTTTGGTGACCCAGTTTATTCAATCATCTCAGGTTAATTTCCAGCAACATAGCCAAGCAATTACAAATACTCAGCAGAGTTTGGCCAAGCTAGAAGCACAAGTGGGTCAGATAGCTAATGCCTTAAGCAAAAGGGAGGACGGTAAGTTTCCAAGTCAGACTGAAATCAACCCTAAAAATCTTGAGCATCTGAAGGCCATAACTACCGTCACCAAAGAGCCAGAGAAGGTCTACAGGAGAATGAGGCAGCATGGTACAGCCATAAACACCAGCGTGAATGGGCCACATGAAAATCCGAAAACTGTAGACATTGAGCCACAGGACAGTGCACAGCAAACTGAGACTAATGTGAATCAGAAATGTGACAAGAAGAGCATAGACACTGTGGCCACTCCTATTCAGGAAACAACTTCTAAAGAGCCAGAGAGTGTCTATAAGCCAGTTCCACCTTATCCTCAAAGGCTGGGACAGGTGAAGAAAAATCAGTTCACGCATGACATCTTTGAGACACTAAGGAAGGTAGAGATTAACATTCCGCTGATTGATGCTATCAAGCAGATACCTTCTTATGCAAAGTTTATCAAAGAGTTATGTACAAACAAGAGGAGATTCAGAGATCATGAAGAGGTTAAGTTAACTGAGGAGGTCAGTGCAGTTTTTTCCAGAAAGCTTCCTCCAAAACTGAAGGACCCTGGGAGCTTTACTATACCTTGCAAGATAGGAGATCATACATTTGAGAGAGCCTTACTAGACTTGGGTTCGAGTATCAATTTGCTGCCATTCTCAGTCTATGAGTATTTGGGTTTGGGGGAGCTCAAACCAACTTCAATTACATTGCAATTGGCGGATAGGAGTGTGAAGCACCCAAGGGGCATTCTGGAGGACATTTTGGTGAAGGTAGGAGAAATCATATTACCTGCTGACTTTGTGGTACTGGACATGGAGAGTGTATCGCTGCCGCACCACCTTTCTATTATACTCGGCCGACCTTTCATGGCCACTGCAGGTTCAAAGATAGATGTACAGAAAGGCACAATTGAAATGAAAGTCAATGGGCAGAAAATTGAGTTCAAAGTGTTCGAAGCTATGAAAATGCCGAGAGATGAAGATTGCTTTCAGATTGAGGTAATTAAACAGGCTATAGTAGAGGTGTTTTCAATAGCACATGGGTGCAAGGAGGAGTTGGACACATGCATTCAGCAAGGCCTCACCAAATCTGAAATCAAGCATGATTGTGATGAGCTTGAGGCAGCACTTATGGAGATTGTAAATCAACTAGAAGTACTCCCCTCTATCCTAGGTAAATATTCTAACTCTTTCGAAATTCTTGGTTCTTCCACAAAGCAACCCGTTCCTTCTGTTATAATAGCACCAGAGTTAGAATTGAAGCCATTACCTGAACATCTCAAGTATCACTTCCCACTACCATTCATTGACCCCTTCGAGGTCACTCGGGTTTTTGAGCATGGGGCTATTGAGATCTATAATCCAAAGAATGGTAACAAGTTCAAAGTCAATGGACATAGGCTCAAGCCCTATTGGGAGCAGAATTTTGACAAGGATGTGGATGTGATTACATTCACAGATTCCCCTTTAGCTTGATAGAGAAGCACAGTCTGGCTGACGACTATAAAGCAAGCACTACTGGGAGGTAGCCCAGATCTTTGCAAGGAAAAGTTGAGGATGGCGATTCATAGCTGGCAATGTACTCCATATCCAGCTGAGTTCTTTTACCCTTTTCCTTGTGTTTTTACTTACTTTTTTGTTATGTTTTTAGTGTTTCCTTCTTACTTTCTTTTACAACATTGGGGACAATGTTTAATTTTAGTTTGGGGGAAGAGTCTTAGTTAAGATAGAGTCATTATAGTCCAAAAATACATAAAAATTTCAAAAAAATTTCGAAAATCACAAAAATATTTTTTTTTTTTTGAGTCATAGTTCCTTCCTACCACAATGATGAGTAATGATGATTTGTCTTGCATGGTTCATTGAACTTAATTATGCTAGTTCTTTTTATTATTCAATTGCAGTAAATCTCATTTAAGCATGTTTGAGATATCACTGTGTGGATTACAATGCTGATATAGTCTGAGGTTGAAAGCTCGTGCATAATTGAATGATTAGATGCTTTTGGTGAAAACTTGTGCAACCTAGTGAGATTTGAGCCTAAATGCTTATTCTTGAGAGGGTTATATGCTGAGTGATATGATCTTTCATTTCTTGATCTATATGATGCAGATGATTTCATTATAATTCTTTGATCACATGTTCTGAATTTTATATGGAATACACATGCTAGAACTCTCATTTTTATCCGATTGAGGCAAATTTCGACTTCATGAACCATAGGAGATGATTTTAGGCCATGTTTGACTAGTTTGTGCTTTTCTATCCGTTCCTTTTGATGTTTATCACTAGTTATCAATGTTGAGCCTTAATTAAGCCATTTCTTGCACCCATACCAACCCCTAAGTTTGGGGGAGTTACCTTACCATATGTATAGCCTTACCTTATCTAAGGAAGTATAAAGATGAATTCAAGGTTCACTACAAAATGTGTGCAAGGCTCGAGAAAAAGAAAATAAAAAGAAAGGTTGCCGTTACCCTGCCACTCCATAGTTTCAATTATGCCAAAAAAAAAAAAAAAAAAAAAAAAAAAAAAAAAAAAAAAAAAGATAAAGAAAAAAAAATAGAAAAGATAAAAAAAAAAGAAAAAGAAAAAAAAAAAAAAAAAGAGAATAATACAATAAGGAGGGTATATGCGTGACTAAAGAAGGTGGAAATTCAAAATGCAAGCCTTAGCCGCCAAAATTAGAAGTGTAAAAGGAACCTGAAGTATGATTCTACGCAAAACTCCTTAGATCTTGTTATCCATTTCCTTTCATTCTTAACCCTTCACCCTAGCCCCATGATAACCCATGTGTGAAAGTCCTAATTGATCCTAGGTGAAGTGTAGTCCCAGTGTGGAGATGAGATGGAATGGGAGCCTATGGTGTGTGATTTCACTTCAAGCATGTGGTATTTTTCATGAGATCATTGTCTGTTCAATCTTAGCCAATTATTGAGTGTTTTATTGTGAGTGTATGCATGGTGAGGATTGAAGTTAAACTGAATTGCAAAAAAATGATTGTTTGGTTGTGTGAAAGCCTAAACTGAAAGTTATGTTGGTATTGTTTTACACACGACCTTGTGAGCATGTGGATTGTGAACTGGTTGCGACTCTTGCTTCTTTGAATCATGTATTGATCAGACATCTCTGAGACAAATGGTGGAAGGATAGGTTTCATATTTTAGTGTTTTGATTTTCTACCTTGTTATTTTATTGTTTTGCTCGAGGACTAGCAAAAGGTAAGTTTGGGGGAATTTGATAAGTGCTTAATTGTTTATAATCTAAGCCCTAATATTTGATTCATTTTGTGCTAGTCATAGTTATTTTATTTGATTTTACATATTCTTTGTGTTTTTTTATGTAAAGGTAAAAAGGAGCCAAAAGAGAAGAAATTTAAGCAATTGATTAATTGAGAGATTCAGGTGGGTCCCATCCAAGCTATTCCAGATTTCAAGATTAATTTCTAATTCTTTGGGAACTTACAATTCAAAGAAGAAAAGCAAAAGAAAGAAAGAAGAAAAAGGAAGAAATCCAATCTAGGGTTACACGCCCAAGAGGGGTCCACATCTATTGCAAATAGAAGAATTTCAGAAATTAGAAGTCCTATTCAAGTTGAAGTGAGCCCAAGATTGGAGAAAAACAAGGAGAAAAAGAAGGAAAGTTTGGAGTAAGTCTTGTTCAAGTCAAGATAGAAGTCCTAAAAGAGGGGTCCCACACTCATTGTGCAAGCATTATATGGGCCCACTTTTATTATAAAAGCTTCAGATTTAGTTATTGCAATTAATTCTCAGATTGTGGGTCCATGTGAATAAGTTTCTAGAAGATACAAGTGGGACCAGATTTAGAAAGCTTGTTAATCAAGAAAGAAGACTCCTATTTCATTCTAATTAGGAAGCCAATTGTAAAGAAAGATGGAGACCTAAACATACAAGGGAACTATTACTAAAGGGGCTGTTGCAAAAGTATAAAAAGACATCCAATGAACAGCCACGTCCATCCACATTAGAGCCACCATTCAGCCACCAGAAAAGCATAAAAATCAGTTATTATCATCCCATAAACCCTATTTTCCATACAGCCACCTTTGGAGCATTCTTTGGAGCATCTTGAAGGGCTTTTGGAGCGAAGAAAAAGGAGAAAAAGCTGCTGGACAACTTCATCTTCTTCAATCTTCTAGTTTTCTTCTTATGACTCTACTTTTTAGTTTATTTTTCATTAAAGACATGAGTAGCTAAGCTTTTTAGGGCTAGGGTGTAATTGAAATCCTAGCCTAGTTCTATGTAGTCTCTTTTGGCGTCTTTTAATTCAGATTTCAGTTTTGTTGGTTGAGATTCTAAACCATGTTATTAATTGATGAGTTGTGTATATGCCATGCCAACCATGTGATGTTCAATTAATCTTAAGAGTAGCTAACTTAATTTTGATTGATCTTGATGTTATGCATCTAGGGTTTAGAACCATGAATAATCTAAGTATATGCCATGCTTAGACTCATGCATTTATCTTTCCCATTGTTTTATGCATTATGTTTGTTTTGACTAGGACATATGCCATGCTTAGTTTTTGCATCATGATGAACAATTCATGTAGTATGCCACTCATGAATTAGGTTTAGGGGAATAATAATTTAGACGCATATGCCATGGTCTAGGTTGATAGATGTCACTAATAAAATCTGATTTTTGATTAAAAGATAATAAGGGACATACATAGGATTGGTTAGGGGAGTAGATGAAACCCTAGTTCATTCATTATTACTGTTTTTCAATTCTCATATTAGTTTTGTGTTTTAAGTTACTTTCCAATTATCTTTTGATAGTTTAATTTACTGTTTTTAATAGTTTAATTCAGTTTTCATCATTCAATTATTCCATTTAATATTCTGATTTTTAGTTAATTTTGACATTGTTTTATCACAAGTCTTCGTGGGATCGACCTCGTACTTACAATTCACTACACTACATAGTGATCTTGTGCGCTTGCGAGTTTTAAGTTGTGTGCATATTAAGTAGCTTATTTCTAGGTTGCTTGGTGCATACCATCGTGTTAAATTATTCTGCTGAGAATATGTTGTGCAGAACTTGTTTGGTAACAATATAATAATTTTGCTCCTTAACTTAGATCTGTTATTGTTATAAATAGGACATACGTTTTAAAAATTATAATATCATAACCAGCTTTAGAAATTAGAACCTGGCCCGCACCTTCATAGGATCTACAATGCGGGCCCACCTTTTCTTATTGTAAACATGTGACCCACCTTTTTGTGATTGTGAACATGTAAATTAGTATGGAATGATCAACCTAAGAGCTGCATCGAGTGTAAAGCATTATAATATTTCCTCTCCCAGTGCATTCAAAATATGGTTTCATATCTAAATACTATAATTCATGAAAGGCCAAAGCATGAAATTTCAGTATCACAAGATGAACTGAATTGCATTGTTACAGTAAGACCTCAATTCAATTTTTGAAGTAGTACAAAAAATTGCATTGTTAGATGCTGAAATGATAGCTATGGAAAGTGAAATCTATTACATATATATATATATATATTTGAATCTTAAAAATTAATACTTTCAAACAAAAGAATAATTTTTAATTAAATTCTATGAACTTCCATATCATAATTTTAATTGACACCGTAAAAGTTTGGCATAGAGAATTCCCACATCAACTTGGGAAATTGAAAATATGAAATTTGAAAAATTACTATACAATCAAAGGGCATTTCTTCTTTACTGTTATTAATGTAAGAAGGAGAGAGAGGGCGTAGAGTTGTGCTGTTTGTGGGTAATGGAGAGAGAGGAACGAGTTGGAGACATGTGAGGAAAGGTACTGTGTTGCCAGCGAGCTGTTAAAAAAAAAAGTATGATCGTTTTGAAATTTCTATACCAGCGGGCAGTGATTCCGAAAATCGTTTCCTAAAATAGAAGTTTGCAACGACAATAATTATTAACCAAACACGTTTTCTAGTTCTCTTCCCTGGGGAACTTGGGAACATCCAAAAAGAACGTTGCCAAATGGACCCTAAGTTTTCTTTAGAGACACACTAGCCTACAGATATTTCCCCTAGTAATCCTCCAGTTCATTCTCCACATATTGCTAATAAAGTAGGTTCTTCTGCTCTTCCTTCTCGCATTGCTGATGATGTTGACCTAAGCAAAACTAATTGCTTCAATGGACATCTAGTTCAAAGTGTTTTTTTTATCATAGACTTGTCTACTCGTAGTCATTTTCTGAAAGCTTTAGATGCAATCTAGATTCCATCCAGTGTTGATGATGCCCTCTTAATTCTTCATTGGAAGGAGATAAGTAAAGAGATGAAAGCTCCTGAAGAAACAAAACATGGGAGATTAGCTACCTAAGTGGACAAAGTAGTTGGATGTAGGTGGGAATTCAACGTCAAGCACAGGCCCCGCAAAACACTCCGAGGCTGTTTCTAGCCTAGATTTTGTTGGTTTGATCTCAGGTTCCCTTTGTATTCAATGTTTTTTCTTCTTATGCTGTGATTTTTCCTCATCTTTTTGGGTTGATTACTGAAATAGAGATCCTCAATTGTAGCCCAACACACGATTAGAAGTTGGGTTGCAGCAGTTTCAAAGAAGGTAGGGTCAATATACAGAAATTAACTCGAAAAATAATAAGAATCTGAGTTTGACACCTCAAAAGCATTCAATACATGATAAATGGTATTGAGGAGCTCTGTGTTTTCTTACAACTTTCGTAAAGCCTTATTTTTATTTTTCTTTTCTTTTTTTCCCTCTCCTCTCTTAGTTAAAGATGATCTTTATTAAAATGCTTAAGCTGGACTATAGTAAAAAGGTCTATCAAGTAGGTAAAACATGAAAACTAAAGGATGTAAACTACAGCAATAGAGTTTCCAATGAGTATTTGTGTTCTGAACACGCCTGATTTTATAAACTACTAGTATGCTCATGGTTTAAAATCGCGGTCATGGTCACCATCGCTGTCATCACGTGGCATCACGGTTCGCGGTCATGCCATCACAGTTCGCGGTTATCGCAATGCGAATTTTTATTTAAAATAACGGTCCCCCTATAAGTCATGACATCCTATATCGTTGTCGATTATGAAGCCTGTAAAGTCTAGTCTGAATTAAATAGATTTATACACAAATTTCACATAATGCAATTGCAACCATAATTTTGAACAAACCATTAGTGTTAGACACTTAAAGTCAAGAACCTACCAGTAGTAGTGCAGTACTTAATTACTGAATCATCAAGTAAATGGACAATGATCCTTGAGCTCCGTGCTCATGGAGAAGGAACACATGCGCTTCTAGTAAATCTATGATGATGTAGTCATCTATGATGCCCAGATACGGATATGGAAACGAACACTAATACATGGATCATGGATAAGACTCCTCACTTTTGAAAACCTAGAACACGGATATGGATATGGATATGGATATGGATATGGATATGGATATGGGTGTCCTAATTTTTTCTTTAGACCACTTTTGTATCAATGAAATTATCATTGTTTCCGTCCCTTTCTAGCATTTTTTATGGTGAGAAGTAAAAACATTAAAAGAACTATATGAAATAAAGGAATTTAAAAGTAGAATATGTTAAACTTGTTCCCCAGAAGTATCGGTGTAGTATCAAGTACCAATACAAGTGTCGTATCGGCTCAATATGGATACTTTGGGCTTGTACAAGTATCCGAGTATCATAGGTAGTCATGAGGGGATATACAAGTGTAGAACTAATTATTGTAAAACTAAATTCACAATGAGTAAATACTAATACAGAAACTACCTCCTGCACAAATCACCTTCTTGAGTGCAATCGACCTTGGCCAAGAGAATCCTTCCATCCATATCAGGATCATATCTGACAAAATGAAAGAAGCATTCTTAGAAGTTCCCAAGATGAAAAGAAACCAATAACAAACAGACAGACCGTAGACCACGGACATAGAAAATATTCACATTACAGGGAAACAAAGGAACAATACAGACACAAGTCAGACAACCTTTCTCTAATTATTTTAGCGGACTTCTCCCATGATGGTTTCTGCAACAACCAACAACTAGTGAGGCAGATAAAACAAGATAACTGAAAAATGCAGACATGCATTCAAAACAAACCTAGTCTATTATTAGCCAACATTAAGTTCACTGATCAGATCCACAGAAGGTACTACTATTATGTCAAAAAGAAGTAAAGAAAGAAAGAAGAAAATCATCCGTAGCATATAATTCAGTAGCTAAGACATTTAAAATATCTATCTAAAAAAACACTATCACTCTTTCAAGGTTGAATTAGTATTAACCCAAATTCTGACAACTATGGCCACGATACTACTTTGTTGTAGCAAGCAAGAAGATGACAAGACGGAAATTATAACCTCAATACTACTTTGATCTAGGCTACTCACAAAGAGAATGGAACAAAAATGAAAAATAAGGCTGATGCAAAAAACTAAGCCTAATCAAATCAATCAATCAACTACGGTAGTACCACAACTTAGAAACGTAAAACAGGCTAGATCCAAAATGAAACTTCCAAGTATCATAGAAAAACTTAACCGGAAGCTCATGTCCCAACTGATTTGTGTGGGGGGGCGCCGGGGGACGTGGGGGCAAAAACCTAGAGCAAGGCTACTGCAGGGTGTATTTTGAGAAAAAACATCACGAGTAATTCAAGTGGACTCTGATTTCACTACATTCACATAACTCTCAATGATAACTCTAATGAAAACCACAACCCAAAGAACATGGGTCATACATCCATCAAATAGTTAAAGGCTAATGTTTTGGTCTTTGCAATGCATTCTTAAATAAGAAGTAGTATTATAATCATTGTCTCAAAAATCAAAATCGTATTGCAAATCGGTCAAGGGGACGAATCAAATCAAATAGTACTCTGAAGCATAGGTTTTTATTTTTCTTGTAAAATACAAAATAATAAAAAATTAAAATGTAGTTATTCATGATCCATCCATTTTCCATCTATAGTAGCATCAATACGGTGACAAGACTATGATAGAATCATATGACGAGCATCATTAACATAAATTAGTATCATATATGATATATGTGTGAATAGTTAAATATGTTTAAGATATTGTTACTAAAAAAATGAGTTGTAATGGTTTTTTGTACTATTTAAATAAAAAATTACAATAAAATCCAAATCATCTACCTTGCATGATTAGGATGCCTCCTGAAGTTAAAATGTGTTGATGAAGAAAGAAACAAAAAATTAGAAAAAAAAAAAGAATACAGGATGAAGCCCATACGTGTAATTGAACGCTCTAGTTACATGCTATTTCCTATTTATTTTTAAAATCCATCTAAATTTAACAACTTCTGAAGAGGTTTTGTTAATCACTGATACACTTATAATGATAGAAATGCTACAAAAATTTAAAAAATGAAAAATAGTAACGATTAGGTTGTGGATATTATTGCCAAACAAATCACTTGAATCATAAGATTCGATAATACTAGCATCAAATTATAAGCTTCGCACATGAATCCTAAGATTCACTTACAAATGGACTTAAATTATTGCTGTTTTGTGCCAAATCTCACACATAAATCTATCGAATCATGAACTAGCATCGATATGAATCCTAGGATAACAATGACTATATATATCCTAATGATTAAGTTGTTGTTTTTTTTTTAATAGAGTCGTTGCTTATTTTTAAGCCCCGCATAGGACATCCAATTCCAGCCCATATGGTTGGATGCATAGCTATTATGATCCAACTGGCCCCAGGTATAGACTATGGTCCGACTATGACCACCTAACCTTCATCCTTTAAAGACTTTTTACGTGATTTAGAAACCATCTTTGATGAAGCTTCTCTTTAATGAAACTGCAATCTAAGTCACGTGACTCAAGATGTATTGGGTTTTGAAGAAATATAAATCATACCAAAATTGTCATAATAGAGATTCACTGGATAGGCAACATTAGCACTAGTTTCAATCAACAAGGCCTCCAACTACTAGTTTCCATGTATTCAGCTTCAACAATGGGCCTTAAAAAAGCAGTTCATTTTTTCTTTTCCAATTGATCAAGTTGTCTCCACCAAAGGTAAACAATCAAAGATAATATTCATCCAGTTCCAAAACAGAAGATCAGCATGTGTAGCCTTGAAATCCAAGTGTCCATAATTGAAATAGGAAATGCCCTCCATGGAGAATTCTTTAAAAACGACGGTATGAAGCATAGTGTGGCCAGCACTTAGGGCATGCATGAGCCAATGTACAACACTAATGACGAGATACGAGTTGAAATTTAGGGCTGCATCTTGGCTGAATGATTTAATCACAAATCTCTTAGCTGATTTCATTAAGAATAGCTAATGGCTATTCCTAATCTCTTAGGGGATACAAGTACAACCAAAGATATTGACTCAAACTAGGAAACCCTAAGGGCCCATTTGGATGTTTACAGAATAAAATATTTATAGATTTAAACATTGTAAGAATAATTTAGTATAGAATAGAATAATGTAATATTAAAATATTGTAATATTTTGTTGTTTGGAATTTTCTAAAGAATATTACATATTTTAAATTGAGTTGTTTGGAAGGTGCTATGATTAAAGTAAATTTCATTATTAGAATAACTTCTTATTAAATACTTTAATTTATATGTAATTTACCATGTCTGGATAAAAAAGTAGTATGGTAAAGTAAAGTTTAACTGCCACGATTTTACAATAAGTTACTTTTCTTTTATCACATAAAACCATGGTAAAGTGTAGTAAAGTAAAGTCAATACAAAAAACAAATACTTTACAACTCTCTCTCCCACTTTATCTCACCTTACTTTACCTCACCTTTTATCATGATGTGACATCAATCTTTATTTTACTTTAACACATGTAAACAAGTCACTTTTTTATTTACCATATAAAAATATGATAAAATGTGATAAAGTAAAGTCAAAAAAAAAAAAAAAAAAAAAGATACTACTTTACCATTCCCTCCCACTTTACTTCACCATATACTTTATCCCACCTTTACTTTATCCAACCTTTACTACAATAAAAGTGCAGTAAAGTAAAGTCAATACAAAAAAACAACTACTTTACAACACTCTCCCACTTTACTTCACCACATACTTTATCTCACCTTACTTTGCCTCACCTTTTACCATGATGTGACATTTGATCTTTATTTTACTTTTAACACATGTAAACAAGTCACTTTTTATTTACCATATAAAACTATGATAAAATGTGATAAAGTAAAGTCAAACAAAAAGAAACTACTTTACCATTCCCTCCCACTTCACTTCACCATATACTTTATCCCACCTTTACTTCACCCAACCTTTACCGTGTTGTCACATTTACCTGTACCTTACTTTACCATACATGTAAACAAATACATCATGATGGATTTGGTGAACTAAAGTCTTTATTTTACTCTACCACTTTGTTACTGTCACTTTGAAACAATTGTATACTGTAGAAAGTTTTCTAAGGGGGTGTTTGGATAAAGCCAGAATATAATATCACCAAATTTGAATATTATAAGATTTCATTATCACATACTAAAATAGGGACATATCATAATATTGTGTCACTTATGGTGTTTGGCAATATCTACAAATTTCAATATACCTTTAAAGCGTTTGGCAATTTATAAATTTTTCGCTAGATGATGCACTGAGATAAGAAATGAACAGAGAAATAGAGATGATTGACCCAATGGAAATCCACTAACTAGTAGTCACACTCAAGCGATTTAATATTGGTAACCATGGTAGGGCCCATCTAATTAGAAAATCATTCAACTAAATGTTAAAAACCATGAGCAATGTTGTTTAATCAATGTGGGCCCACCAAATATTGGTAACCACAATGTAATACATCCAATGGTGATTATGATAACGGCCCTATCAAGTGTTAGACATCACTGAGGAATCCATTTATGAAAAATCAACATGGGACCCATTTGATGTTAATACTCATTAACCATGTTAATTATAGTAATCACTAGAGTACCATTAAACAATGACACTCATTTAATGATGCAAACTAATAATTAGTCATACAACCCAATATTGACAATTAGTATAAGACCCACCTAATGTTGGTAGTACAGGACCTACTTAATGTTGGTAATCATGGTAGAAATCACCTAATGTGATATTTGTAGGACCCAACAATATTAGTAATCAACAAGGGAACTATGTAGGAACTATTAAAATTGATGTTGTTGGATACAGTGTATGTTGTAGGGAACCCAAGAAAAATTTTGTAAACTTTGAAAAATTAATGCCTCATTCGAGCTAGAACCAGAAGAAAAGAAAAACAGAGAGACTTTGTAATCCTAATATACTTCTGAGTTTTGTCATAAGAGAGGAAGAAACAAAGAAGACAACAACGAGAGGCAGAATCAAGAATATCGTGTGTTACAGTCCCCGTTTCCCACCCCCAAGGTATTGCATAACAAACAGACTTTGTAATCCTAATGTAATTCTAGTTCCTAATTTGAAATGGTCTCCTAATCCCCTATGGTCCCTTACATAAAATAAAAGTGGGGGACCATTTACATTAAATTCCCACTAGCAATATGAAATCAAGAGTTTTTGGTTTCTTTTGGGTTTTTTTTTCCCCTATGGTCCCTTTCATAAAATAAAAGTGGGACCATTTACATTAAATTCCCACTAGCAATATGAAATCAAGAGTTTTTTTTTTTTTTTTTGGGTGGTTTGGGGGGGGGGGGGGGGGGGGGGGGGGGGGGGGGGGGGTGGCGGGGGTATGTGCATTGACAAAGCAACTTTTTCTAGTAAGTAATGTGACTCAATCCCAAATCCCCAGGTTATACCAATGACCCCTTCCAATTATTCTATGCAGTATGGGCTCATGTCAAAATAAGAAATAAAAAAAGTGACATTTTATTGGAGAGAGAGAGAGAGAGAGAGAGAGAGAGAGAGAGAGAGCATATACTTTCAATATTTCTTTAGGATTACTAGATATTTTAGGTAGCTTCTTTATGTAGCAGACACTCAACTTAGAATCCACTTTGTGGTACAGTATATTTTGGAAGGTGCAGCTTCACTCAAATTGGAAGTGCTTGGGGATTACAAGTTTGCCTTGGAAGCCATTATGATGCTTAGAAATCAGTTACAGGAGGTCCACAGAATTAAGTAGATGTTAGTTTCATATTTTCCTCAACGAGAAGAAACTGTAAAAAATATTTGAGAAAAGAACAAGTTGACCACGCTTTGGGTACATTTGCACGCATGAGCATTGCAAGGTTGGGCTCCTGCAGCATGAATGATGAAGTTTATTCCGCATTCACAATGCACGTCTACTTATGCCAGCCAGCTACGATACTCAGATATGGATGAGGCAAAGATATAGGGAAAGAGGATACAACTCTGCATTTTCTAAAATTCAGGACAAGAATGCAGATACGGGTATCCTATGCATAACATGAAATTTCATTTCGTATTATGATTTTTATATGACGTATTACAGCTATAGTACATCCATAATTTAATTAAATTAGTTATCCAAAAGTATTTGCAATTTAATTTAATTGCACAAGTTCTGTCTGCGGAATGCAATCTGAGGACTTGAGTATCACGAATCAAAACAAAGTATTTGATCCAAGTATATGATAATAATGTCTCAAAATCAATACTGAAACAAAGCTGCTAAAATAGATTTACTTTATCTGATCTAACTCTAAACTACTGTACCATGTCAACAAGTGTAGGACCTAATAGGGGACACTATGCTAAACAAAGACCATTGGAGAAAAAAGCCCCACCAGGAAAGTCCTAGGAACCCTTGTATCAAACATGCAAAATGGAAACAAAGCCACGTCTATAGCTAATATTATATGTTCTTGATGAACTACTGGGACCAGCAAAGTCGGGGGTGAGTTTGATTTCAAAGGTGGTTTATAACACCCATGGTAGGCCCTTTCTATCCCAACAGTTCTCCCAAGTTAAATGTCGACCCAACATCTATTTAATGCCCTGTGTTTTCATTGAATTGTTCCTCTTATCTACAGATACTACAAGAAAAGACATGATGAAGAAGATTTAGGGAAATGTAAAATTAGCAATTAGTAGATAGTACAAATGTCATGCAGCTATAAAACAGCATGTCACAAACTACATATGGTAACAGGGAAAAGAGGGAGGAAATATTACCAAACGATTACTCCAGTAGCACCAGGGAGCGTAAAAATTGACAACCAAAATAGGGTAACTGCAAAAGAAACATTTCAACAATCAAGAAACGAAAAAAAAAAAAAGCGCGCCTTTCAGCTATCCTACAAAAACCAATACCACCACCATATATTATGATTTTTCAACATTCTAATAGCTAGCATTTAGAAGATTTCAACACGAATCTCCTGGGGTATATAAATAAGAAATTTCTACAAATTTAGGAGGGGACTCCCTATCTATGAAATTCTATGTGTCAGAAGCATGGTTCAACGTAGCAGCCACATCGATTGTAGCAGTTGAGACTGCTACACTATTTTGAAAATAGCGGTGCTATGGTCTAAAACCTAATAGCACCGAGTAATTTTAAATTAAAACATTGTTTTCCCTATTTCTTCTCCTCAATCGCCTATCCTAAAGTTGCCTATACCCTTATATGGTTCCAAATCACTAAGAGAAAACACAAGATTGGCTGCTACACAAGATATGAATTTTTTTTACCACTTAAAAATTTACATCACTACGCCAACTACATAGCATTTTGGACATTGCCCGCTACGACGCCACAACCGCTATATTGATCCTTGATCAGAAGTCCATTATAATAGTCTAATCAATCCTCAACAATTTAGAGCAAGATGAAAGTCGGTGCAGAAATGGAATCCCAAGGAGCCTTCATAATGAGCTCATGGACTAAGTACGCAAAGTATGGGGGTGAGACAGTACATTAAGAGTAGATACATTATGTTGGATTGATGTGGCAACCAAGAAGATAATTTTAGACCACTTAATTAGTAGACATCAAGTTTTCATGCATTTTCATTGTGTGCAAGAATGAAGGTGAGACAGCCAACAACTATTTTTGTTCATTTGCAAGATGGCCTGGGAGGTCAAGAGTACCAACTACTTTGAAGCAGCCTGGATGCACAAGCAGTGATGATAAGGGTGTAGACAAGCCCTACAAGAGAGTTTGCCGAATCCTGGACGGATTCCAGTGAAGACCAACTCCACATATGAGAATTAGCCAAATTCCTCTCGGAACTCAATAACTATCTTCCATTGAGATAAAGAGAAAACCAAACAAACCAATCAATCTTTATTATTGAATAATGATGAACTACTCTCCTAATAGAGGGATTACATATTTATAGGAAGGGTTGGACATCCCCTTTCCTAATAGAACTCTGCTTTCCTAAACTATAAAGGAAACTAAACTTAACTAAACTTGGTTACAATCCAAATAAAATAAAACTCCTAATTTTAATGACTTCTAAATAAACAACAACTCTCTAAATAAGACTCTTAACTAATTAAAATCCAACTAAATGGATGTCATATTGGGCTTATGTGCTGGGCCCAATTAGTTGGCAAACCATGGGTCTGGCCTGCATCACAATTACCCCAATTGCATAACATAAATTAGGTCGACTCCATGGATAGGATATAAACAAACTAGCTTGTGGGGTCCACCTTAATGCATATCAATCTTGGTGCTTGCGGGAATGATAATATACATGTTAAGAGAGTTAATTTATTTGTTCAAGAACTTAGTGACAAGGAGGGGTTTTACCACCACATAGGAACCCCTATGACAAACCTAAACCCCCTCACAATCACTAATTACCCATTTATTAGCAATCACCCTAATTTGACAATAGTCTGAATTACACTCACCATTGGTTTTAATCTCATAAAAAAGAAACCATTAAACCTTAAGGCCTCCTAAATCAACGACTGTGATGATCTGATTCAGATGACTTCTGCGCAAATTCATATCCACAATGAGACCTTTCAAACACATTATCCTCCAATGCTTAGCATGCATCCAAGTGGGTCCCACAAGGGGCTTAATGTTTTACCTTTCACAATCTATGAGTGCCTCTTCACAGAACATGGCCTATATATGTGTGTGAATCTAGAAAAATGCTCCTATGTGAATTAAATCTCATCGTCTTAGAAGAGAGAGAGCTTGATAAGGCCCACCTAGGGCCCCACTGATCACGGGACTAGGAGAGATGAAAAGAGCTATCTTTGATGGGCATAGCCTTTAACCCCTTAATCTGTGGCCCACAAGTGTAATGACTTGTATTAAAGAAACAATGACACTCAATCCGATAGTCCAGTGACTCCAGTCCACTTGAATGGTTGCAAACCCATGGGCTTCGGTGTAATTAAGGGTGGTCGTGTGTGTGTGGACAGTTTTGATTGGTGATAGGTCATAGGTGGGCCCCACATGTTGTCCTTCACCATAAGACGATGAGAGTTAAACTCTCTCTCTCTCTCTCTCTCTCTCTCTCTCTCTCTCATTTATATATATATATACATATATACATACGTACATATATATATAGACACACACTCCTCACATCACGCGGACAGGGGCAACCCCATCCGCTCACATGTGTAGGGCCCACTGTTGGCTCATCCAAATGGACCAACCAACAGGGACCCCGTTATAATCATGGGTCCGGGGCTTTGGCACCCTCCGAATGGACTGGACCGTTGGATCGACTGTGCAACTCGTTTTAGATGGTTAAAACTTGTTAGTCGTTGATCAAAGGGTCAAGATGATCATCCGAGCCTCTGTCACCATACACAAGTAGGTGGGGGGAGAATGTAAGGAGCCAGACCCAGAAAAGCATGATTAGGTTATTTCAATTGATTCTCTTATTTTAATCTTTAATTTCTTTTAATTTAGGAATAATTATTTTATTATTTAGTGTAAGGGTATTTTGGTCATTTCTCACCCTAGAGTGGAAAACAAGTAGAATTGATTATTAGCTTTGTAGATAGGTAGGGTTCTAAGTTTGAGCCTAACAGATAGTTTTAGTGAGTTAGAGTGTTAAGTTATGGTAGACTCACACCCTAATTTTCTTTGAGGGTTTCCCTATATATTGCTAGAGATGAGGGTTCTCTCTCATTTTTAACCAAACCTACAATAGAAGCCTCATGACAGGAATTATTCAACTCACGACTTGGAGTTGGCAGCAATTGTAATTGTCTTGAAGATCTGTAGGCATTACCTCTATGGGGAGCAATTTGAAGTCTATTCAGACCATAAGAGCTTGAAGTATCTATTTTCTCAAAAGGAGCTCAACATGAGACAACGAAGGTGGATGGAGTTTATCCAAGATTATAATTTTCCTATAAACTATCATCCTGGCAAGGCGAATGTGGTAACAGATGCTCAAAGCAGATTGTGTCATTGTGCTCAAACCCACTTTTCAGCCACTAAAATGCTTGTTATTCAATTTTATGATGAGATTAGGAGTATTAGATGATGATTCAAATGAATCCTACCATTTGTACACATGCTACAGCATTTTCTTCATGACGGTAGAAACTCAGATTCGGTGATGTTAGCCAAAAGCCCATTTCCATCTAGTAAAAGGTGGTCTAGCCCATAGTTACCTAATTCGATGATGTGGGTTCCGAATCCCGAACCGTTCGCAGCGAATAAATCGCTATTCGATTCGGTGAAATTCGGAGCGTGCAAAGTGCCGGATTCGATTCGGTTCGACATCTTATTTCATGATATAATAAAGACGTTGGAGAGTGAAGAGTTGTAATGGAAGTGAAAAACCCTACAAAAATAGGAGTTAACAGAGGAAAGATCTATATTAAAGTAAGATCAAAAATAAAAAATAGAAAGCAGATCGGAAGAAGAGTCAGTAAAAAAATAATACACTGATTTTAGAAATCGAGTAGAACTCAAATTGTAAAATACCTATTTAATCTCTTGGTATCCATACTAGCAGACACAATCACTTAATCACAGGGCTGTGGCTATGCTTAAATCTAGATTTCTGGTTCTCAGACTCCTCGTAATCTCCCGTGTAGTGCGTGTTAGGGCGGATTTCAGGTACGTATCTCATCGCCATCTTCTTCACACAACATGTAGAAAGTTTTAAGGGGCAAAAGTGGAAAACAGAGAAGAGAAAGGGGCTTGCAGAGATGAAACGAAGGAGATGAGAAGAGGAAGGGGAAAAGGCCCTTTTCTCTGTCCATCTCAATCCATCTCCATCACTGCATTGGGATTCTGGGAATGAAAAGTCAATCTTTCTATAGGATTTGTTGTTTTGGTAGTTCTCAAGACACATGAAAGAAGAATCCTCATCTTTCTTTCTCAATTTGAATGGTATATTGTTGGTGGGCCATAAATACGAATGGTTGTGATTATAGTGGATTTTCTCTCCTTTTA
Source organism: Umbellularia californica (assembly GCA_028538565.1). NCBI lineage: Eukaryota > Viridiplantae > Streptophyta > Magnoliopsida > Laurales > Lauraceae > Umbellularia > Umbellularia californica. The sequence continues at coordinate 32,955,181 of JAPQWN010000006.1, forward strand.
TACTCTTTCTCCTTTTCAAACGTTGTTACTCAATTTGTGGGAAATCAAATCCAGTTGGATCTTCACTAGAAATCCTGAGAAATCCCAAGTTAAAAAGGAGAAAAAATTAGTGGGTCCACCTATTGAAATTCAAACCATAGTCAATAATTATCCTGCAAGTGTATAGGTCATTCTTAAACTATTCATCAATCTGAGTTTGATCCACTGTTGGATTGACTTTTTGAAAAAATTATTAAAATAATTATACATAAAATTTGTATTGGTCACATTTTTTTTTATCAAGCAATCAATCTAAAGGCTAATCAAGCTCTGATTGATGTAAAATTTGAAGATACCCCATGTTGGTATATGGCATGTATTTTAAACCGATTGGATTTTGATATATGAACGCCCACTATATATTAACTCGTGATTGCACTGGGTTAAAATTTTAGACACGATGTCAGAAGATCACATTCATGTCTATTAAAGGTTATTTGTTCTCCCTCCTCCTACGTACATTTTGAGCTTGACTATTCAACTTACCAACAAACTTAGGATGCCATATCTATGTGTTTCTATGTTTGTTCTCCACCTTTGGACTTATCTTATATTTAATTTAGATGTGTGAATCCCAACGTAGGTCTCACTTATAAGAAACACTTGATCAAAATAATTGGGCCCCTTTTGTGTGGGGTTTAATTAAATTTCCTTTTAAACTAAAATACAAAATAGAAAAATTAGTCACTTACTAGATATGTGAATAAAATATTATAAAAAAAAGAATTACTTATTTATATTAAATAAATCAACAGATGATCACTCTCTTAATGAAGTGTAAAAGTAATTAATAATATGCTAAACTCATTTTTACTAGTTTAAAATTTTTATACATGGTCCCAATATGAGTGCCACAAGTAAGTGTTCTACACATTTAGAAAATCCACAATTTTAGACAACAGAGGAGAACTGGAAGTTGAGCCTTGGGTTTTCGATATGAAATCTTGTAATGCTTGATGTTGGTACCAACCTATGAGAAATCTAATCACATGCCATATTAAATTATTTAATAAATCAGAATGCAAACATTAAATCATCATCATCATCATCATTATTGCTATGCATGGTTCTTTTTTTTTTATTAAACCCAAACCATTTTATAATTAATCTTCATCAACTTTTTATTAACGATTGAAATTTCACAAAAATTTGAGACAAAACCTTGTTAGATTGATTATAGATTTTACACCTAATTTCATTTGCCTTCTAGCTTGACTCACTAAAAACTTAATGAAAATTGTTAAAACTCCAAAGTAGGCCCTACTTATTAAAAATCCAATTCAATCATAATAGATGACTCCCTATTTTATCGGTAATAAAAAAACCATAAGATCAACCAATTATAACATATATGTGAAAAAAATATAAAAAAAGATTATTTATACCTATTTCATAAGTCAGATGGAGGCATAATTTCTTATTAGTGTTAATTTAGATTTATACATCTGTCAAGAAGAAATATATAAATATTTACGAGCCATTAGGATTTTAGTAAGTGGCTCATTGATAGGCCCAATACAGAATATTAACAATTGATGACGATATAAAATGGTGATTTGAAAAACCTTTTAGATTGGACTAAAACTTGACAAGGCCCACTTATAATTTAGAAATGTCACGTTTTCAAATAATTAGATATAGAATTACAATGTTTATAATGTAACAAAAATATTCTTCTTAATATATCCAAATTTGTGCAGCATAATGTTTAGTGGACAGAGAAAAAGAAAGCAACAAGAAGATGATGATGTCATTTGTCTTGAAGAAGAAGCCGAACAGTATATCAACCAGAATAGTGATGAAGATGTAGAAGGTAATCAAGATGAAATTCCATCGGGAAAAGAAAGTACTTTTAAAGGAAAGCCACTATGGGATGAAGTGAAGATATTGGGGGATGCAAAAACTGGTAAATTATGGCTTTGTCCACACTGTAAGCGTGAGTTCAAAAGTTCCTACACAAGAATTCACCAACACTTTTTTGGGCCAGGGCCAAATAAAAAATCAGATATTACCCGATGTCAAGCATTGCTTAAGCAACCGAAAGGTCCTCAATTATTACAAGAAATTATTGATAGGGTAAAGAAAGCGGAGAAATCCGGAGTTCATTCACAGTTAAAGCACTCAACACTTCTCCCGCTACAAGAAGTTAAGCAAAAGAACCCAATTATGGAGTCCTTTAAGAAGGTAGAAAGAGATTTTGTTGACAGTGCAATAATGAGATGGTTATGTGCTTGTGGAGTGCCCTTCAATATATTGTGGTCCCCATTTTTTCATGAAATGATTTTAGCTGTAAATAAAGCGCCTGAAGGATATAAAGCGCCTTCATTTGAAAAGGCTAGAACATCTTTGTTAGATGAGGAGAAAAGAAAAGTGGAGAATGAAATTGCAATAATTAAAGATACATGGCATATGCATGGTGTGTCTATCATCTCTGATGGATGGACCAACGTAAAGAATCAGCCACTGATTAATGTGCTTGCAGCAAATAAGGATGGGGCGATGTTTTTGTATGCGGTAGAGTGCTCTGGTGTTGAAAAGACTGGATTTTATATAAAATCCTTATTGATAGATGCAATTGAGGAGGTAGGTCCGTCTAATATTGTTCAAATAATCACAGACAATGCAGCCAATTACAAGCTGGCAGGTAAGGAAGTTGAAAAGATTTATAGTCATATATTTTGGTCTCTTTGCACCTGTCACACAATTAATTTGATTTTTAAAGATTTGTCAAAGCATTGGCCATCAAATGAAGAATATTATACTATGTGCAAGACAATTGTGACATATATTATCAATCATACACATGCATTGGCAATATTTAGAAGTCATTCTCGATTAGAACTTCTAAAAGTTGCAAAGACTCGATTTGCTTCATATTATGTCATGATGAAGCGACTCTTAGATGTGAGACAGGCCCTTAAATCTACCGTTGTTCTTGATGACCGGAAAGAATGGGCAAAACATGGCGATGAGAAAATGCAAGAGATAGCAGAAAACATAAAGCGATGGGTGACCAATGATGAGGATACTTTTTGGACAAATGTGAGGCAAATGGTAAAAATTACCAAACCCATTTTCAAAATGATTAAATTTTGTGATCAAGATGGACCATTGATGGGGGAGGTATATGAAGGAATGGACAATATGCTTGGTGAGATAAAAGATAGTCTCAATGGTTGTGCAAATTTTAAGGAGATTTATGAGATGATGGAAAATATTGTAATAAAAAGGTGGAAAATGATGCATAGCCCATTACATTGTCTAGGATTTGCACTCACACCTCGGTTTTATGATTCATCATATCTTACTACATTAGCACCTGGTGGTGAGAAAAGGAAGCCCCCAAATCAAGATAAGGAGGTCATAACGGGAGTGATAAAAGCATTTGAAAGACTAACTAACGTAAGCATCTTCAATTTAAATTTTTATAGATATTTCATTTATTATGTTTTTAATATGTACCTAACACATTCAATATTTTGCAATTTGTTTTTTCAATAGGACACTGAAGCTGAGGCTAAATTGAGGGCTCAATATGCCATATTTCATTCTAAAGATGGCATTTTCGGGCTCCCTGCAGCAAAGGTGGATGCAATCACTATGTCACCAATAAAATGGTGGTCAACATATGGATCAGAGACGCCAGAGCTAAAGGAAAATAGCTATAAAAGTTCTTGCACAACCCGTAAGCTCATCGTCCGCAGAGAGGAATTGGAGTACATATTCATTTATCCATAATGTCAAAAGAATCAGGCTTAACGCAAAACGTGCAGATAAACTTGTCTTTATTCATTCAAATCTTCGCCTTTTATCACGCATGAAGGAGGGATATAATGAAGGACCATTTAGAAAATGGGATATTGATCCTGAGCCAGATGTTACTGAAGATTCAAGTGCACATTTAGAGGACCTAAGGTGGAAAGCACTAGACAATGATGAGGAGCCTCAACTTCAAAATCGTAATGACAGTAGAGTGGAGTCCCGACCAAGTGGTACATCAAATGTTGCAGTCACCCAATCCTCTTTACAATCACGTCCACCTAGTAGACAAAGAAGTATTTCATCATACGGATGCAGTTTGCCATCTTGTCATGACAAAGGGAAAAAGCATTGGAAATGAAGACTTTAATTCATACTCCTATTTCTGATGAATTTTTATTTTATACCTGACTTTTTATTTATGTTTTGGTATTTGATATTTTTTTTATCATTTTTATTTGGTGTTTAGGATTTATTTATTTTATACGGATAGTTAAATGATTGAAGTTTATCGATTAATAATAGAAAAAACTTATGGAATGTTTTTAAACATTTATTTTCTCATAGTTTATTGATTTAATGCTTTTAATTATTTATTTGCCCATACTTATTAAAGCATCAAATGACTAAAAAAATATTTATGCATATATTAAACGGACATACGAATTATATCAAACTATATCTAATTAAACATTCGAATTAACTTAGCGAATTCATCAAACTAGAACTGCGAATCAAGCAAATTGAAAATCGAATTAACTCAGCCTACCCCATCGAATTTTCGAATTTGAGTAACTGTCGAATTGCGAACTGCGAATTCGAATCCGAATTGGTCGAACTGCGAATCGGGTAACTATGGTCTAGCCCCAATGGAATAGAATTATGTCCTACTTTTTAAAGTGGAGAAATACATCATGATCAAAGATGATACCAGTGACTAGTAGAAAAATTTATTTATCTCACAATTACACGACCTGATAAATCTTATATAAAAAATCTAGTAAGCCAATTCATGTATGCCCCATGAACACATCATTTAGCCACATTCACATTATTCTTAGATATTCAAAATGAGCACCAGAGCAACAAATCCTATATCCATGTCATGGGCACATAAAAGCAGATAGAAGATCTACTATAGGGTATTGCAATATGGTTGGTGGAAATCTGGTTTCATAGAAAAGTAAAACAATTAGTAGTTTTAAAATCAAGAACTGAAATTGAATATTGAAAAATGACTCATAGGTGTTGCGAGTTGCTATGATTTATGGTCCATAGAAATCTATTTTCTTGGAAAAGTAAGAAACAAGAAACAATTACAAAATGCGCTAAAACTAAATATCATGCCATAGCTCATGGTTGTTGTGAGCTGCTATGGTTGAGGATATTACTAGAAGATTTTGTTTCAAGCAAAGTGCACCTACGACCAGGAACAGAACTAGAGTGGGGCTGGGGCACGAAATTTTAGATAGCTCACATGAAATAACAAAGCATGTGGTAGTTGACTGCCACTTCATCAGAAGAAAAATCAGGAGAGAGGATGTGAAGCTAGGACGCATAAATATAGATGACCAAATTACAAACTTCCTCACAAAAGCTATAACTAAAAGGAAGCTAAGTGATGATCTATACAAGTAGAAAATAGTAAACATATATGCATCATCTTGATGGGGAGTGTTATGAGTTAAAGCGTAGGACTTATTTGAAAATAAGTATGATTCAGGGACTCAGATGTAAATTGGGAAAACTGTAGGGGTTTGTTTCGTAATTTTGAAAATATCAATATATTATATATATGGTTATGGTTGCCCAACCCTACCCACCACAACCATATATTCTTCCTCAATTCGTCTTTCTACATTACTCTCTCTTCCCAACCTTCTTGCAAACTATCTAAAAATATCTTTGATATCTTTGAATACAGCTATTAATTTGCACCTTCCTCGAGGGTTGCTTAGCTAGTTAGGGACATGAGTGTCCGATTGAGAATGTGTGGGTTCGAGTCCCCATTGTATTGGAAAAAAATTGATTCAATTGTATTGAGGCCTGAAAATTAGGCCCAACAACTAATTCGGTCGCACTTGGAAAAGCTTCAACCCGATGAAACAAGATAGTCATAAACAGCCCTAGTTTGGCATTTGGGTATCACTTGGGCACGGCTTGGTTTCACACTTAGGCTTATTAGCATGCAATTTCGGGTTGGGTTTGGCCAAATTCACGACCCAACCACCCGAGTTACACCACCCCACAGGATTGAATCATACAAAGAGGAATCATTAACATTATTCAAAGTATTCTGTCCCGCTACGTTGGCTAGACTCAAGCAGTTACCACCTACTTAAGTTGAGTCAACCAGGAAACTTGGCAAGACAACCATTTGAGTCAATAATTAATCATAATTGTTTTTATTATAAGTACATATTTCGAATACTAAAATATATAAGATAAGTAAAAAAATTGCATAAATTATTTTTTCTTATAAGTACAAATATTAAAATATATAAGATACGTAATACATAAATTTCATACAATTCCTTAGTTTATTTTAACATCAATAATTTTACAAATGCAAGACTTATGTACAATTTATGACCAGAATAACATGCCTTGAATAATCTTCCTAATAAATTCGGCCAAATTAGGATGAGTCAAGTAGATTACTTAGTCAACCAGGTGGGTCAACTAAGCTACAACCAAAAACTCGTCAAAACTGAGTTCAACTCTATGTAATCACGGGGTGTGCTTGGCATCGTGCCATTTGGATGTTCTCATGTTCCCTCGAGATGAGATCGCAAAAAACATGTTTGGTAAGTGTAAATCACTATTCCTAATTTGGATCTCGCTGGAATGAATTCCAAAATCTTAACCAGTTGGAATAGGAAACTTTGATAAAAAAATAAAAAATAAAAAAATAAAAAAAAACCGTATTTTTTTTTTTAAAAAAACAACTTGCCGGCAGAATTGTTTCATACTTATCTCCTGCCATCTAAACAAGCCTATTTAAAAAGGACTCCAAATCCCGTCACTCATCCTAAAGGTAGCCCCGTGTTCATAATCTCCAAGGCGGCCCCACTTTGTAATTTCTAAAAGTGTGTCACATCGTCATAATAACAAAAGGTGGTCCCACATTATAAAATTTATAAAGGTGGGACCACATTGTAAATCCTATGAATGTGAGATCCGTGTTCTAATTTCTAAAAGTGGGCACCATGTTGTAATTTCTAAAGGTGGGTCTCAAGTCCACAATCAGAAAAAAGGTGACCCCACTTTGTAATTCCTAAGGTCGGTCACATGGTCACAATGACAAAAGGTGGACCCAGATTGTAAATCCTATAAATGTGGGGCCCATATTCTAATTTCTAAAGGTGGGCATCATGTTGTAACTTCCAAAGGTGGGTCTTGTATTCACAATCACCAAAAAGGTGGCTTCATATTATAATTCCTATAAAGGTGGGCCACATTGTAAATCCTATGAATGTAAGCCCCATGTTCTAATTTTTAAAGGTGAGTACCACGTTGTAATTTCTAAGGGTGGGTTCCATGTTCACAAACACAAAAAATGTGGCCCCACTTTGTAATTCCTAAAGGTGGATCAAATGATCACAATCACAAAAGGTGGGCCCACGTAAATCCTGTGAATGTAGGCCACATGTTCTAATTTATAAAGGTGGCTACCCGTTGTAATTTCTAATGGTGGGTCCCATTTATGAAAATAATAGTGTCACAAACAATAAAAAAGTGGGTCCCATATTGTAAATCTTATAATTCTCGTGCGTTTGTTTATTAGAATAAAATTTTTATAATGTTACCAAACAAGTTCTGTCCAACATATTCTAAGTAGAATAATCTAAAATAATGTTACCAAACAAGTTTTGCACAACATAGTCCCGACACAGCCCAATCTCAACACAACCTGAACTGAGCATGGAATTGAGAACAACATGAGAACAATGCCAAACAGGCCCCTAGTGTGTGATTGAGCTGAGTCAACTCGACTGGGCTCCTATCATAGTTGTCAATTTCATTTCAAACCTAATTTCACTTTGATTCCAAATTGAAATGCTTTCACCGTTTTGGCATTTCATTGTTTTATTTTGAGTTAAATTTTGGAGAAAAATATAAAAAAATAACACACTATGAAACAATGGGAAAGAATAATCAATTAGAAAAAAAAGATATGAAATCAATTTGGCTTCTTGCTAGGAAGGTTAAATATGGAAGCTATCCTCTCACTAGGAAAATTAATGGAAAAATATGAGAGGAGCAAAAAACTTTATATAGTCTTCGTCGATTTAGAGGAAGACTGTGATAGCGTATCTAGAGACTTAAGACTTAAAAGAGTGTTTCAAGAGGTCATATAAAATTATTTGAGGCACATATGAAGGAGCGGTAGCGACCATAAGTTTACATCCGAGGTCAGCCTTAAGCCCTTATCTATTTACACTAATTATGCACGAGTTAACTGCTCATACTCAAGAGGAGGTACCTTGGTGTATGTTTTTTTTGCAGATGATATAGTAAATGTGAATGAATCAAGAAATGGAGTGAATGTGAAACTTGAGAGATAGCAGGAGGCTTTAGAATCTCTAGGCCTTAATATAAGTCGAACTGAGACAAAATATATAGATTGTAACTCTAGTGGGGAAGTGCAAAGAGCTGAAACTGCTCTAAGAACTGAAGCTCAAATAATCAGTATAGATGGAGAGATTAAGGAAGATGTGAAACATAGCTTTAGGAGTGGGAAGTTGAAGTGGACACTCACTTCTATAGTACTCTGTGAAAAGCACATCCCAACAAGATTGAAGGAAAAAATTTATGGGACAACAAACCAGCTATGATCTATAGAGCAAAATATTGGTCAATCAAAAAGGTTTCACACAAATGAATGTAGCAGAGAAGAGAATGTTGAGATGGGTGTGTGGAACGAGGAAAGAATCTGAAATGAGCACATTTGGGAGCATTTAGGGGTAGCATCAATATGTGATAAGATAAACTCGCTTGAGATGGTTTAGACATGACCAATGTAGGCTAGCAACGGTGTCATTGAGGAAAAGTTTTTCTATGTAGGTTGATGTTCTATCAAGTTTTTTTTTTTCCTTAAACAACAAAATTTATTGATAAGAGGGGAAAACCCAAAAGAACAAAATATAGGAAAATTCTCAATACAAACTATACATCAAAGGATAAAGAAGAATGAAGCACCCCTTCCTTAGCGAGCTTATCCATGGAAACATTAGCCTCACCGCCTCACGTAACACATGATGAAAGAAAGCACCCAATGGACTCAAAGATATCCTGCACCTCCTCCACCACATCAGCCAACCTCCAAGGATAAGAACAATTACCTAAACTCCACTGAATGGCAGAAAAATAATCTCCTTCAATAACTTTAGAAGCTTCCAACTTACGCAACTTGAGACAACCAACCAAAAGAGCATTAATTTCAGATTCATTAGCATCAAAGGAATCCACCGGCCCAGAGAAATTCCTTACAGTAATGCCATTTTAGTCTATAATGACACCTCCATTTCCACCTCTTCCAATGGCTTGAACATAACTTCCATCAAAGTTTAATTTGAGAAAACCATAAGAGGACATTCCCACAAAACACTATTTAATGTTTTAGAAACCCATCCACCTTGAAAATGAGATGCCCAAGATCTATTTAAATCCACCAAACACACCCCTTTAAACTCTTTTCTTAAATGCACCCACTTTGAAACATACCAAATAATTGATGCAACAACATCCTCCACCAAGTTACTTTTATTCTTGAAAACACGATTGTTCCTCTCAAACCAAATTTTCCAACAAACCGCATACAACACTACCTTCCAAAGAATTCTCATGCGAACATATTCAATTCCCAGGTGCCAATGATGAAAAAGATCCACAACTTTCAAGGGTATGACCCATTGCATATCAAACACATTAAGAACTATATATCACACTATGAGCAAAAATGATGCATTGATTCCTTATCCTTTAAACACATAGAGCATTCATTGACAATAAAATGCTTACGTCTCCTCAACTTGTCTAAAGTAAGAATTTTATGAGACCTTGCCACCCGGCACAAAGCTAATACTCGAGGTGGTATTGTAGAGTCCCCACCCCGCCCCAAAAAAAAAAAAAAAGAAAGAATGAGATGAATCAATTAGAACATTGTAAAACATCCTCCGCCATTAACATAAACATTGTCTAATAAGGACAGCATGCAAGTGAAGTCAACAACTTCTCCTTCAGTCATATCCCAACGAAAATTAAAATCCCACACCACTTGACCACTAATAATAAGGAAATTATCTGCAACAACAGCCTATTGTCTCATATCTAACAAGTAAAGGTTAGGAAAATAAGTAAGAAATGCAAACTGCCCACACATTCATCATGCCAAAACCGAACCCGACGCCCATCACGCGCCCTAAAACGAATCCATGGAAAGAAATCATCCTTAACTGTAAGAATTGATTTCCAAAATCCAGAGGCCTTGAACATTTGACTTGGTATGCAACACCATCATTAGCCAACTTATTAATAAGGATTTGTCTCCACAACCCTTGATCTCATTCCCCAATCCTCCATAACCACTTTCCCAATAGAGCTTTATTAACTTTCTCAACAGATCGGATGCCCAACCCTCCTTTCTCAATAGGCTTGCAAACCAAGTCCCACCTAACCAAGTGGTACATCCTTATGTCAACATGATCATTCCAAAGAAAATCCCGTTGGAACTTTTCTATCCAACGCACTACACTTTTAGGGCACCTGAAAAACTAGAGATAATAAATAGGAATGCTCTGCAGTCTGCATTACAGACTTAATCAATGTGATTCTCCCTCCCAAAGATACCAACTTACCTTTCCAAGAACTCAACCTTTTATCTACACGGTCCAAAACTGAATTCCACATTGAACTCTTGGGAATCCCCAAACACAAGGGTAACCTCAGATAATTAGAAGACAATTGGCCAACTCCACAACCAAAAGCATTTGCCAAAGAAGCCACCTAACTAGCTGCCAACCGAACACCTATAAATTCACATTTTCCATAATTGATTCTAACCCCCAACAAAAGTTCAAACCATTTCAAAACCAATTTCAAATTGTTAACCTCGTCTAGTGAAGCATTACAGAAAATAATAGAATCATCTGCAAATTGCAAATGAGTTACCTCCAAACCAAAATCATCAATGGCAAATCTTGTGATTAACCCCGTGTGTCTAGCTTTGTCCATTAAGACATTCAAGACTTCCACAACAAAAACAAAAGGCGTAGGAGACAAAGGATCACCTTGCCGGATACCACGAGAACTCTTGAAGTAACCTTTAGGAGAACCATTCACCGTAATAGAAAAATGAGGTGAAGATACACAACTGTGAATCCATTTATGCCATTTATATCCAAACCCATTCTTTCCATCATATATTGTAGGAACCCCCGATCTACCATATCATAAGCTTTTTCGAAATCCAACTTACAAATCAATCCCGACGATTTTGTTGATTCCTAATGGAGGTAGGTTTTCCTCGAATTAAACCTTAGGAGGTCTGTGTCCCCCTCGAAGTGGACTATTTCTTTTCCATTCTTATTTTGCATTTAATTTTTTTTTCATTATGTAAAAGGGTACGTATCAATTGGTATCAGAGTCGTCGATCCTTACAATAGGTACCCCTATGGAGATGTTGCAGTTAATGCATGATGATTTTCAAAGAAGCTTCAAGAAATGGCTCGAGAATAATCAACGCATGATGGAAGGTTTCAACAATCTTAGAAAAATTCTCCAAGAAAAAATTCAGGATGTCAAGCAAGAAAGTCCAGCACAAGAAGAATCTACTTATTCTGGTAGTCTATCCCTGAGACTACAGGAAAAAGCAAACGGAATGCAACTGATATACGACTCTTGAAGCAGTAATTTGGTCCAACAACAGTTAATGATCATGCTTGTGTTTTCAGTTACCGAGATCAAAAAGTTTGCATGCTTGCAGAGTTATTTTCTAACAAAATTTGGGATCCGGGTATATTGGTATGAATAAATCCTTGAGGACAAGGTTTTTCAAAGGGGGATGGAATGATACGTATCAGTACTATGGCCCACAAATGACCTGGCCCAAAGAAGTTCAAACCCAGTAAGATGTGATTGGGTTGTTGCTGTTATGAAGGAAGTAGTTAGTAGTGGGGAGTTGGGAACAAGTCAATAACCATTAGTAGTCTTTTCCTCTTTTAATGGTTGTTATTTTGCTATTTTGTAGGTTAGTTCCTATGTTAGTGGGAGTTAACTTTAAAGTGTGCTTAGTATATATGTAAGGTGTTGATTTCAGGAGAAGGAAGGAATGAATGAATGAATTATTATTAATGGGGGCAGGTTTTCCTCGAATGAAACCTTATTCATGAGCAACAATGACACTATCAAAATTTGGCGTCCATCAACAAAAGCAGCTTGTTTATCAGATATAACCTTAGGAAGCATCTTTCTCAAATGATTAGCAAAAACTATGGCTAAAATCTTATAAAGACTCCCAATCAAACTTATAGGCCGGAACTCCTTAATTGAGATAGCACCATCTTTCTTCGAAATCAAACTTATGGACTATCAAGTTAAAGGGGTAGGCCGAAGAATATACATGGATGGAAGTAGGAAGGATAAATCCGCAAAAGTGCAACCTATCCGAGGATCTGGCTCAAGACAAATTGGGATGGAGAAACTGAATTAATGTAGCCAACCACAATATAGTTGGGACAAGGCTATGATGATGATGAGAGATTTAGACACAAAAAAAAAATGAAAATAACATATAAATCATAAGTATTTAATTTATTCTACTAAATCAAAAATGTAATATGATATATCATTCTTTTTTTCCAAAAATGGTGACTATATTACCTTTTATAAAAAAAAATAAAAATAAAACCTTGATGACATAAGAGGTATACACCGTATCAAAACGAAGCCAATACAAAGAACAAAAGCAAACCCTGAAAGAAACCAGATTGTAAAATGCCATATCTACAAGCCAAAAAAAAAAAAAAATGAATATCCAATAGAACAAACTAAAAGTAAGGCCCTAATAGATCTAAAAGCCCTTTTGAACGAACAAGACCAAAAAATAATAATAAAATAAAAAAATTCTCTCAGACTTATGAAAAGCATATTGATAAGGGAAAAAAAAAAAAAAAAAAAAAACAACTCAAAACAATAATAAAAATTCTCACCTCCACCAAATTTCGGCCAAGATTCAGAATCTTGGCGAGTTCAGTTCATTGACTGAAAGAAATAGATTTAGCTAGTTTGACCAAAACGAACTGAAATCGACTAGAATTCCTAGTCGACCCACAAGTTCAAAAACTATTACTTCAGTCAAGTATAAACCCAGCATTCCTTATATAAACTTATTATTTGTGTGTAATATATATATATGGGAGACGCTCCTATAAGAGCATCTCTCCCCTTACTATGAGAGATTAGGTGGGGGCCCTCACATCCATATCCAATGCCAACAACTTAAATGTGAGGGCCCCCACCCCTATCTCTCATATAAGGTGAGAGATATCTCTCATAGGAGCATCTCCCTATATGATCCAATCTGCAAGGACCATGATTGGAAATTATTTGACCGCCTTTCTCCGAGTAAGAACTAGCCTTATTGAATGTCCCCGTTGGCCTGCATCCAGCAGGAATTGAACCCATAAATTCGCCAATTATGAGTTGGGTGTTTTAACCATTCAACCATGGATGCTTCACTGGGGTCATTGTACATCACGAGTGACTCAAATTCTAATGATCGAGTCGATTCCATGATTATAAGTTCATAACCCCAACCCATTCCCATTTTGGGCGGAACAGATCTCTCCAAGTGTGCTTGTTCCCACCTTCTTCCTTACCATGGCAAGTATTTGTTTATATATATATATATATATATATATATATATAGAGAGAGAGAGAGAGAGAGCAAGGCTCTCCTAAGCTTAAGCTTAGGATAAAATTTCGTAAGCTCATGCTTGTGGGGCCCACCTTTGGTCCATCCAAATGGACTAAACACAGAACCCCCCCCTAAATTGCACATGTCCACCAACTTTCGGTCAGATCGGAATTTACTAAACCGTTGGATCGACTATGTATCGATCCAAATGAACTATTGACTATTAAACTTTTGGGCCCATATGGAGATGATAGAAATCACGGTTGGAGCTGATTTTTTGCAAAGAGGAGGATCTCAGGGAGTCCTTGAAATCCCCCCTATCCCCATCTCCATCCCCATGTGGGTCCCCAAGTGGGCCCCACTACAAACTTGAGCTTACCTTATCCTAAGCTTGAGCTTAAGAGAGCTAGCCCCAAAGAGATGCACACACTATACATATATAGACACACACACTGAGTAGTTATAACGAGTGCACTAGGCGTATGGTGTGCACTTGGGGCCCACTATTGGTCCATCTAAACAAACCAAAAAATGGACCCCCCTAAATTACACTGGTCCAATCCCATCCCAATGGACTGGGCCCATAGATTGACTGTACACCGATCCGAATGGACTGTGAAGTTGTTAAACTTGTGGGGCCCGGATGATGATGATAGGATAACTGAATAGGTCCCAAACTATGGAGGTAGTTAGTGCCCACCCAGATCTTGAAATCACACCCGGTCCAATCCCAAGATGGGTCCCACAGCCCAGTGCGCGCTTAGCTGCAATGTGCCCATACTCTGTAAAAGAGTGACTGTATAAGTTGTCTTAAGCATAACCTACAAGTAGGTCAATGTAGTCATTTATTTGAGTAAGGGATAGTTGTTGCAAAGATCTAATGCATTTAAAAGAAATAGTGGGACAAAGTTGGACTTCGATCATCATGATAGGGTTGACCAAATCACGAAATAAACAGAACTCCCATAACAAGGAGGTTTTTTAATCAGGTTTTTCATACAAAGGAACACACCTTAGATCCAAATCACACATTCACACCACCATTGGTAGATGCCTGAATTCCACTTTATTCCATACATCTTTGGATTGGATACAGTTAGAAAACATGGTTCGGTAGTGTCAATCCAATCAAACAGCAAAATCATTCCCACCATAGAGAAACACCAACTAGTTGTGCAGAACACCACTGTGCATTTCATGGACATTTCTACTAGCACGGAATTCAAGAAAAGTTGGCCCGAGGTACAGAGAACTGCAATTTAAAAGTATATTATATATTTAAACTTCAAGTTTTTGTCAACCTGAACGTGAATATCAATTTGGTTGAACATTGACCTGCTAAATAAGATGTATGGGCTGCGCCATAAATCCCACTTTTTATTGTCGCAGGGAGGCTCATATAATCAACTCTGACATGAGTAGAAAATTAGTAGACAATCAACTTGTACACATTTGAACCCTATCACTATCAACATCAAACGTCATGAATGACATCTGCCATTATTTATAATACTCTCAAAGTTGCAGCATCTTCAAAAGCAGTATGCTGTTATTTTTTAACCCTCTAATAAAAAGGAATCCAACAAAGCAATCCAAGTGATGATAATGGAACAACAATGTATGGTGCAAAAAATCTTATGCAAGTACTACATTTACTGACAAAATCACAAACGTATAGAGTTTAATATAATAATATCACTGAAACCACCAAATAGTAAGAATGAGAGACTTGCATAAAATCACCTATATTTTTTAACAATTCCAAATAACCAACTGCCTTTTTTATTTTTACACAAAACCACCTATATTAATCAAAAATCCAAACTTGTACCCTTCTCAATTTTCTTTCTTTTCCTTTTTTAATGGTACACCTTGGCTTGCAATCAAAGGAAAGCTTTTCACCAATTGATGAAATCCAACATATTTTTATTGTAGAATGGTGAAAACTTTCCAAAATCTAACCTAATTGAGATTAACTGAGATAATTCGAATTAAATTGATTAACGGTCCCACCATGTTATCGACTTATTGCTCCAAATTTAATCTGCATTGAACTAAATCAAAGGAAATTTTCTCCGTTTGGGCCAAAATATATTAGATTGCATCAATATGATCAAAAACCAGCCATTGGCTACAAAGTTGATTACCGAGTTTTTTTCCAATTAATAGCAGTTGTTTATGGTGAAAAATAAAAACGCAGGAGGTTATGTAATTATAAAAAAAAAAATACAGGTGGCTATATGTAAATTTCCCCAAGACAGATGAAGCCATTGATCCAATTCAGTTCAGGGGAAAAAGAAGGGACAAGGGATATGACAAAGGAAGGGGAACATTAAAATAACAAATACTGAAAGAGTATAGACTGCAACCTACTTACTTATGTGTATATTTATCAAAGTTGCCAGCAGTTAGTGAAACAGAACCTTCTCCATACTCCTCCTCATGTTCATCTCCATGATTCATAACTTTTGGAATGGGGCCCGGATGAAACTCAGAGCCAGTAGGATTTAGATTGGAATCTATTGAGTATTTACGAACTGTTTTTGTTATATTCAACCTGTTCTGCAAATCAGAGAACTTGGATTCAGCTACAGTTCACAGTACAAAAATTAAAAAGTATAGAACAGAGAGAGAGAGAGAGAACTATAATAGCTGTGCACCTGCTTCAAATAAAAGTAAGATCAGAGTCCCCTACATAAATTACAGACCTAACTCGATACATTAAGCGTACAAATGAGGAAATATTAAGTTCTTCACCTCCATCTTGTAAATTTTATGGCTCACCAGTCACCAGTAGTGAGTGTTTTGGATTGCTGCATTATGGCCTCCATTACATCTTGAATTAATTCTTTAATTTGTTTTGTTTAAAATACCCAATAGCTATTTATAAAATGCAACAAAAGTTATCAACTCAAAATAGGAAACCTAATCACATCCATAATAGGAAAGCCAAACCAACAATACTAGGAAACTCTAATCATATAATAACATTAGCCTAATATCGTCGTCGTCGTCGTCAAAGACTTGTCCCAACTATGTTGGGGTTGGCAACACTAGCCTATTACAAATCTATCTACTCCTATTACAAATTAACCCATAATTACAAATAAAACCCTACCTATTAATAGATGAACACACTCATCTCACCAGTTACTTGGATTCATACTACCAAGTAAATGTAGAATACTTAGAGTTTTCTCCCCCTGACTTGAACAACCTCATAAAACCCTAGATCTAATTTAGCAGCCCCTTGTGATGAGAAAAAGAAGTCAACTATGGAAGATATACTCTTACTTAGACAATTAATGGAAAAATACGGAGAAAAGAATTCGATGGTTGACGTTGATCAGTGGATAAAAACAAAGACTGAAGGAGAAATTTTATAAGAAAACAATCAAATCAGTTATGACCTATGGCTTAGAATGTTGGCCAATTAGGAAATAACACAAGCAAAAATGAGTGCAGCAGATATAAAATGTTAAGATGGATGTGTGGTAAAACTAGGAAAGATAGAATAAAAGCTAAGCACATTCGGGATCATTTAGGGGTAGCATCAATAGGTGATAAATTAAATGTCGCTCGTTTGTGATGGTTTCAACATGTCCAAGTAGGCTAACAATGGGTCCCAGTGAGGAAAAGTTTCCCTATGCAGGTTGATGGCCCCTCGAGGAAACGGGGCAGGCCGAAGAGGACATAGTAGTAAGGAACTAACGATAGATCTGAAGAAGTGGAATCTATTTGAGTATTTGGCCTCTTTATAAACAGGAATGGCAAAACAGAATTCATATGGTGGACCCAAACATAGTTCGAACAATGATGAGGATGACTTAGTTTTCCTTAAGGCTAGCATGATGTTCATCACTTCTTGTAGCTAAGAGAAGGATCAATTAACAAATACAAACAACCAGAATTACAGACTATTTTCTCCTGTGCACCTTCACACTTCGCATCAATGCTGTTCGTCATGAACCGATGAAATTTGGAAAGGCCCCCGCCTTCACTGATAGTTCAGATGAGCGCTTACGCAAAAGCCTGTGCACAGGAGAATTTTCCCCAAAATTACCAATATATAATAACTACATATAACTTAATACATATAGTAACATTAAAATAACAAACCACAAATCATAATATTAAGTAAGGGGTGGGGGCTTAGGAAATTGGGGCTAGCTAATTCTTCAATAACGTATAGAGTTTCAAGTGGCTCGAGCTTATCTGGATCAGCAATATAGTAATATCCAATCCCTAAAGGATAATTATGAAAACCCAATGGATAAAAAACCCGAGATTATTAAACAATTCCAACTTCGTCTTCATCTCATGTCGCATTGATAATCAGTTTCACACTGTCCACCACCCATTAAAGCTGGTTGTAGGACCCATTATCCATACAGTTGACTAAGAATTTGTTTTTGGTACAATACTACTACTTGTCCCTTTCACTTCAAAGTTCAAAGTCAAAGGAAAAATGAAATAATGAATTATTGTGTGACTAAGTCCATATCAATCCCATACAAGTCCACGCCAGTTTCATACCAATTTCATGTCAATCAGTATTAATCCACGCCAACCCATGCCAATCATGTGTCGCTCTGTACCGATCAGTCAATGCCAGTCCAACTCAACAGAGTGGTGATGACTTGGTTGAGTCGAGCCTTTTTTGGGAATTCAGTCCCAAAATCATGCAACTATTGACAAGCACCAAGTCAACACGGTGCCCATCAAAATTTCAAAGCTTGGTGATAACAGTTGTAGCATTTCCATGAAATCAGAAATTGCATAAACTCATACAACATCAAAAGATGGAGTAATGAGCATCTAGGCATCCGGCCCAACCAGTACTAGGATAAGGAAAGAGGACATGAGAAAAGCAACTGGAAAGAATAAGCTTCAATATGGAGACCATTAAAGCAAAGACAGATATGAAAAATGGCAACTGTGCGGAGATGTTGAAGAGTACAAATAAATTGACTAATGATGATGAATACATGTGAGATGTTCGGCCTGTTTATGGTGAGATGATTAAGGCTACCAAGAGGCCTCTGATAAACAAAACAGGCTCTCATTCATACGTTGATATTTGACATCCATTTCAAAGAACATATCAACAAATTTGGCATCAGTAAATCAAGTGAGATCAATAAAATCTTGAATATCTTTATTTCGACAAACTACCCTTTTTAGACAAACAAGACCCAACATATTAAGGTAGCGTTTGGTTCGCTGGAATGGTTTTAGACAGGAATGGAATGGAGAGTGGAATAAGTATGGAATGGAATGAGGCAGGAATAATCATTTCCATTCCAATGTTTGGTACACTGAAGAATCCCTGTAATAGAATTCTAGATTCTTGTTCTTGCATTTGGTACGCTGGAATGATGCCCGGAATGGAATAAAATTTACATAAAACTGACCAAAATACCCTTGTTAGAATTTTATAACATGAGATTTTACCTCTCTTGTTTTTGAAGAAAAAAAAAAGGTTGGTATTAAATAAAAAGCAATTGGCCTGCCCTACATTGCTAGAAATCTCCTATGATTGAAATAACATGAATGTGTGTGAAGTATCTCGTTTTACAACATTATTAGATGGCATATGAGAACAGCGGCCCTCCTTTCCCTTTTCTGGTGGATCGGTTCAAAGCCAAGGCTCCTCTGCTCTTGTTCCTCCTCCTTGTTTATAAGGCAAGGAGGGCTTGGGGGCTTGTAGGATTGAAGTTGGTGTGCCAAAGTGACCAAACTCTGAAGAGTATATGGCAGTACAATTTGAGCCATGCGGGTTGGGAGTCGAGACAATACAGACTTCCACACACAACCCCAATATGAAAATGGATCTTACCCAACCATAGTCAGACATGTTGGGTTTCATGTATATCTTGAATTTTGATATCATGCTCACCAGAATTTTAGAAAAGTAATTTAAAATAAAAAATGAATTCTAATAATTTACAATCATTCCCAAACCCAGATAAAGGAGAAGATTTTATCAAGTTAACGGTGGACATAGAGCTTTTGTGACATTGAGGATATGATTTATGAGATGACGCATAAAGATTAGGCATGATCCCAGTGAACACGGCGTTGTATGGTGCATATATAAAGGTCCAATGGACAGACAACCACACCATGGAATAGGTCAACAATCTATCCACCCATTTGGAAGTAGAATTTCCAGTGCATTGATTGAAGGGTCCCAGATGAATCCAAGAAAAAACCCATCAATCAGTCAAGGACCCACCATATGGTTATCAGCATTGTCCAATTCACAAACTACCAGAAAAAACAGGACCTTCATTACAACGAACCAAACGCTACCTAAGTTTGTTGATCAAGCTCCTTCATATGAAATAAGGCATTTACAAACTTCGTCAGCTGTTGAATATCGAGTCATTCCCACAAATAATAATGTCATTAGCGTATACAAGAACGGTAATATCAGATATGAGTGACATAAATATCAACAGTTTGCATTAGCTATAAAAATAGTAGTTCGATACTTTTCGAGCAGTGCTCTAGGTGCTTGTTATAATGATATATGGAGCAATGGAGTCAAAAAATGTAATTAGGGCAATGATGACTGTTTCCTAGAGGATGCCACATGAAGATAATTTCTTATTTTTATCCATCTAAAATTATAACCAAGATTAAGATATAGCAACGGGGATAATTGCCTACAACTTGTCATCCACAAAAGTAGAGATCTCTTCATATTCCTGTTAATTTCCCAAGGCAACCAAAAGAGACATGTAATAATCTGAGGACAATTGACGTGTCTAGCGGTGAAATAACATCGAATGAAGTAGCAATTAACCTTGATGTATTTAGTGTGTTCGTGGAAGGTAGGATTTAAGGCAATTTGGACCAATGCTAGTGGTATCTGCATGTAATGGATATGTCCCCATCATTTTTTATATCAAATTTTGGAATATTTTGTCCCAGACAAATGATCTCCCTGGAAGTGGAGGATATAAATAAATATTATGCTCATTACTTAGAAATGGTTGTTTGTCCTTGACATTTTCAACAAATCAAAGAAGATCACAGAAACATGCATCAGACGATAATAAATCTCTGTAGCGACGAATGAAAATCTGAAAAATTGCTTCTCTCCTACCAACGGACCCCAGGAATTCACCCACTTACAGTTTGCAGATGGTACTCTTCTGTTTTGTGATGCTAAAGAAGAACAACTGTGCAACATTAAGGCAATTCTTTTATACTTCGAAGCAGTGTCGGGCCTTAAAGTAAATTTCTTTAAAAGTGAGATGATTGGCATCAGGTTGAATGAAGATCGTCTGGAGATGCTTGCTGATTTCCTCAGTGCAAAGCAGGGGCTCTTCCCTCATCCTATTTGGGTCTTCCCCTCTATATTGGAAATGCCTCCAAATCCCTTTGGTCTCCAGTGATCAAAAGAATGGACAAAAAACTGTCATTATGGAACGCTAAGTATCTTTCCCTTGGTGGCAGAATTACCCTATGGAGGTAATTAAGCGACAAGACTTCTTATGGCATGGAAAATGAGGAGAAAAAGTTCCACCTGATAAAGAGGTCTCAAGTGTGTTAGCCGAAGCATGATGGTGGGTTTGGTCATTAGACTGTTAAAGGAAATGAACTTGGCCCTTCTAGGTAAAAGGTTGTGGAGGATTAAAGATGACTCTCAAGGGTTATGGAAGCAGGTCCTCTTTTCCTCTTTTCCAGAAGTATTCAATTGTACAAGCAATCAACAGGACAAAGTTATAGATTATTTGGAGAGGCGAGGTGATTCTATTCTGCGGGGGCCTACTTTTAGAAGGAACTTGAATGAAGTGGAGGAGGCCAATTCCGGTCTTTGCTGATTTGTACTGCCAATGTTTTCATTCCCATAAATGGGAAATAGAAGGATATGGATGGCTGTAACAGAATTTGTTCTCAGTGACATTTTTCTTCATTTCTATGACTACAGATCATGTTTTAAAAATTCGGCCGAGTCCAAGTCTGGCGAGTCGAGTCGGCCCGACTCGGTATCGGAGAAGTGGGACTCGCCAGAGTTGGCCGGCTCAGCTTGAAACATTGAAAAAAGAAAATACAAAATGAAAAGTGCGAGGGAGGGAGGGGGGCATCCCTTATTTTATAAAAAAAACAAAAAAGCCTACCTGGTCAGTCTACCAGAAGTGCTGTGTTGCCGAAAAGTTGTTGTCTGTTAAAAGTCTGCCAAAAGGTGTTGTAGCTGCCAAAAGCATATCAGTAGCTGTGATGCTGTAGCTATGTATTGATCATTCTCTAGCTGTGCCGTGTTAATAAAAAAAAATGGACCAAACCCGACTCGCCCAAGTCGACTCGGACTCGGCCCTTGGCGAGTCGGGTCCCGAGTCTGGGTTTTAAACCATGCTACAGATGCAGCAACGACTCAACTAAATTGGGCCACCCTGAGGAGAGTAAAAGCCCCTCCAAGGGTTATCGCCTTTGGTTGGTCTGCACTTCTTGGAGGTTTTCTGACCATGGATAACTTAAGGCGTCATCGCGTGATAGTTATTAATGCATGCCCCAATGTTTCTTGCTGGTGAGGAGTCAATTGACCATTCGTTGCTCAATTGGAGTGTTGCTCAACGTATTTGGAAGGCAATCTTGGGGTGGTTCCACTACTACTGCCCTTTCCCTCATTCTCTCCCTGCTTTATTTAAGTCTTGGAAGTTTGGGGTTGGTCCAAGAGGGGTAGGATAATGTGGAATCTATCTTTATTGGCAGTTCTCTATAGAAAGAAAGGAGCATGAGATGTTTTGAAGGAATAAGCCTCCGATGAGTTACCTCAGATGGAGAAAGTCAAGCTTCTAGTGGTGCATTGGGCCTTCCCTATGCCTCAATTCAAGGGCATCTCGGTGAATTCCATTTTTCAAAATTGTCAGGAAGTGGCTTCTTCCCATCCTCACTGTCCATGCATCTCTTCTAGATGGTGTCCGCCCCGTCCAGGTGAGTTGAAGCTCAATTTTGATGGAAGTACCTTGGGTAACCCAGGGATGGCAGGTGCTGAGGGGTTAGCCGCAGTGATGATTGAGTTATCCTCCCCTACTCTGGTCCAGTGGGAGCAAGAGATCCAAAATGTTATCAAAAGATTGAGTGGCGCCAGGGATGGACACTGGAAGGTTGTTGCAGCATAGTAAAAGTTTTGTTCAGAAATGACTCCGTGATCTAAAGAGGTATTGTTATCCTTTCTTCAAATAATTCAGTCTGAGAAGGATAAGCAGCCCTCCAATGGTCTTGTTACTCATAATTGTTAAAATTGTTTTAACATTAAAACCTAGACATAATGAGATAGTCCAGACCTCATGAAAATTTAAGAATTTAACTTGCATTAATATCAAATCATTTAAAACTTTTTCAAATGCCAAGAACTCTAAGGTTATCAAGGAAAAGAAAGGTTACGGTGGGCATATCAAATGGCCCCAAAATGATACATATCAAACAATATAATCGGTTGCGGCAATAAGTATTAGTTATTGCTGTCAATCTAGAATGAGGTCAAAATTTTCAGAATATTGAAAAGATAAGTGGCGATACTGCAACAGTGCAACCTCCCCCCCACCCCCCATCTCTCTCTCTCTCTCTCTCTCTCTCTCTCTCTCTCTCTCTCCAAATTGTCATACAAGTCCTATATCACTGTATGATTATAAAATATTAATATTAATGTATTTGTTGACTTAAATTCACATTGCTTGGTCATACGAAGCTAAAATCTAATAAAGTGTTAATGATCAAGAAGTTTAATCAAAATTTGACAACTACTATGCATTTCTAAATTCAAATACACAATTCATCAATATTATAAATGTATAATCATTCATAAAGATTATGATGCGGACATCATACTCCCTCCACAAAGATTATGTAAGAGGAAGAAGAGCGCCCAAAAGACACGCACACATGCCTCATGTTTGGATGATCCTTGCCAAGTGTTAGATTATGATTTTGGCCAAGATCCACCGTCAGATCACGATTCTAGAGAAGATCCACCATTGGATCTTGATTCTGGCACAGATTCTCGATTGGATCCTAACTCTATAAAAAGATCAATGGTCGGATCTAGTCCGATCTAACATTTTATAGAGATGATGAAGACCTCATGTGGAAAACAGGAAGATCCACATTGGGATGCACCACATGGGAGGGATCAACAAAGAAGAGAATTGAAGATCAAGTGGGGCCCATCTGAAGGGCCCATCCAAGTGATTGCACGGGCTGTACAGCCCACCCAAGTTATATATTAGATTACTTTGCTTTTATTTAATGGATTGATTTAATGTTTTAATAATTTAGTTAGATGTTATGATCTTAACCGTAGGATGAATTAGATGGTTGAGATTTATTTTAGGGCTAGGTTCTCTATAAAAGCATTGTAAAAACCTTTTGTTGGTTAATGAATGATTAATGAAGGATTGTTGCTTTTGGCTACTTCTCCCACATAAGGATCTGGTGTGAGACCATCGAGGGTGAGGCCTTGCAGTGTGAGATCGCAAATCAGGTATCTTCTTCCCCTTCCCTCTTTCTTTTGAATAAGGTTGTTGGTTTCACTTCCACTTTATCTCCTCCCATCAAAACAGCCCCTAGATTCATCGTCCCCATGGCCGTACAATCCATTTCCACCCAAAACCCAAGTTTGAAGGCTATTCCCCAGTAGCCTACCATTCCATACAAGCCAACACCCACCCTGTTTCCTACCCAAATGGCTGAAGTGCCCAGCCCACAGATCTGGTCCATCTGACATATATTAGGCCTTGCATACAGGTGTCAAGCCCTCCATCCAAACTACCAAGTGGCTGGCCCTCTCCCATCAAATCCCACACAATTGTCACCATACCATCTTTCATAACCACTAGCAACCCAAACTTTACAGCAGACACTTCCACTCCTAGATCTGCCCCGTCAGATCTATTCCCTGTGTGCTGACTTCATCCCACCCACCTACCAACACTATATTAGCCTCCATCAATTACCAAACAGCCACCACCATTCAATGTCCTTTAACCAATCCTAACCGAACACCAACCCAGACCCGCCCACTGAACCTGAACCCTTTTCCAGACCAGATCCAATATCACCCGAGCCCACCTAGGCCCAACAGAACCTACTTGAACCCATCTGGGCCTGGACCAATCTGGCAGAACCATGTTCACTTAATCTATTTGGAAATTAATTGATCCCTAAGCTAGTGGAAGACTTTTCTTCCATTGCAACTCCCAATTCAGATTTGGGAGGTCCTCATTGTGGGATTGTAGCAAGGCTTAGAGTCACCTCTAACTCCCAAATTGAAATTCTACATAAAAGGTGTAATCTGAATTTCAGATTTTATGATTTTATTTGTGGATGTTAAGTGTTATCCTGATCTCATTGCATCATCTAGCTTAGCCTTGCTCTATCCTGCATCAGATTAAAGATATCATACTTTAAGTTTAAATGAACTAAACTTCAAACAGCAAACATCCTTCGTATATGGAACAATATATTGAGTTGTAAGTGATCAATCTAAATTTTACATATCAATACCAAAAAAGAGTCAACCAGGAAATCAGTCCTCGATGGGGCACCCTGATGAAAATATAAATCACTCGAAATAAAAGCTCTCCTTTTATATGGATCTTTGGCAAATTCACTACAAAAGGACTTAGGCCCACTCTCCATTGACAATTACAAAATAATTGAATTTTAGTTAATATTTTATTCATATGCTTTATTGATCAATCTAACAATGGGCCCAACTACTTTTAGAGTGAAATTTGTTGATGGCCCATTCAAGAGTGCTATTTATTTTATGTGATTTAGATTTTGTTCAGAGAACCAAATTAGGAGTAACAAATAAAAAAAAAGTCCGGACACACGAGAAACTAATAGGCCCCACATTAGGGCCCACTTATAAAAAATCTAAACCGTTCAAAATAAATGCCCCGTCTAGTCAGGGCCCTAGCCAAATTCAATTTAATAGGAGATGGGCCCACTGTCAAATTGATCAGATGTGCATTCCTTTTGAGCGGTTTAGATTTTTACCAGGTGGGCCTCACTATGGAGAAAAAAGCAAAGATAAAAGGCTCCACATATCAGAAGGTCCACATAGAGAATTAGAGGAAGATATATAGCTTTAGAGGGCATTCATCCCTTTCATTTTCAATGGAAACAAAAAAAAAAATGGTAGAGAAAGAAAAGAGGGAGAAGAGAAAAGAGAGGTAAGAAGAAGAGGGGGGAGAAGAAGAAGCAACAGCAGCTGCAACATGTAGCATCAACTGTGGTCCAGCAGCAGGAAGAACAGTAGTTTCAGTCCAGCAAGAAGCAGTTCCCCACCATGTGCTGTCTCTCTCTCTCGCTCTCATTTTTTTAATCCAAGAAGAGACCAAGCTCTCTTTATTGTTCTTTTTTCCTGCTAACTCCCCCACCCCCACTCCCAACCAAAAAAAAAAAAAACTCTTCCTTGTGTTTCTCTCCTCTTAGGGTGAATATCCTCCCAAAACTGAGAAAAGCACTTTTTACGTAAGTTCATATGGGTTTAAAAGGGGCTGACTATCTATCCACCAATACACATCGAGAAGTTCATCTGTTGGTCACATACATTACGTTGCATCAATAATAGACTTTCAAGATAAAATAACATGAATCCAAATGAAAATTATGCGTCCAAACATATAGAAATAACATGTGAATGAGTTCTAAATTCCATTTTTCTTAAGTTCTAAACTTTTTGACATAGTCCTGATTAGAAAAAATGGACAAATTCAAACGAAACCAAACGAATATATCTCAATTGATTTAGAAAACCCTCAATAGATCAACTCTAACTGGATCAACAATCAAATAAGCAAAACAAGGAACAAAGTAGAAGACAGCTTACCCCAAATCACTAATCCACTACTTGAATAGTCTTCAATCGTTGGGAGACACATTCTCATACCAATGGAGAAGAGAAAAAGGTGCAAAATGTACAACAATTTATTGAAGAAAAGTAATCAAACCTAAGATGGGGTTGGATGTCTCCTACAAGTGTTTACATAGTGCTTCCAAAAAAAAAAAAAAAACCCCAATCTCTCTAATAGATCTTAGCCGTCCAACTATCCTATCTAATTAAAAAACTTACTAATTAGTCCCTCAAAAAACTTAACAAAATTGTTTAAAGAAGGAAATAGAGAATTTAGAAAATTTCAGAAAGTTCAAATCCAAAGCAGACATCCCCCCGGGAGAGTTTTCCTCTCTTACAGTCTTATCCATAGTTGTCAATTTCATTTCGGACCCCACTTCAGTTAGGCCTCCAAAATGAAAAGTTTCGGCATTTCGGAATATCATCAAAAAATTTCAGAGCAACTTTTCGGAAAAAAATATAATACATATATATTATCTATAAAAATTAAAATAAATTCTAAAAAACTTATTATTTAATTGAGATTTGTAAAGGCAAATGGCAAAATGATTCTTTTGAAAATAAAAAAGAAGGGGGGCAAACCAAAACAGGGTAAAAGGATAGTTTTTTACAAAAATTAAAAGGAGGGGGGAACTGCAAAAAGGGTAAAAACACTTTTGAAAAGTCATTTGACTTTTCCTCTTTTCATCTCTGCCAGAGAACTTTCGAGATTCAGAGACTTTTTTTTTGGTAAGACAAGACTAAAGCCTTGAGAACTTTCCAGGAGGAGGGAGAGAGAGAGAGAGAGAGAGAGAGAGAGAGAGAGAGAGAGAGAAGTAGGCAGCGCCCAGTAGCAGTGGTACTGCAGCAGCGGCCACGAGCAGTCAGGTGCAGGAATCCCTTCGTTTTTCTCTCTTTTCCCTGCAATTGCAATGAGTGCCTCTCTCCCTCTCCTCTTCATCTTCTCCTTTTTTTTTTTTTGGTATTTTTCTTCACCTGAGGAGTTAGGGCCCTTTTTTAAGAACAAAATGGGGTTTCAGATTTCGGCCAAACTCTATTTATTTTAGGCGAAATCAACCGAGATTTAAACCGGAACTAGATTTTTTTTCATTTCGGTAGCACGGCGGAAATGAAACGGCAATGACAACTATGGTCTTACCCCTTTGAAATTTCTTTTCTTAATTTATTCCCTGACTTAATAAAGCCCTCCCTCTCTTGGACTCAAAATTGGAAATTTCCCAGTTTCAAATTGCTTGCTCAAGGGGTTATTAAGCGTCCCATTCTAGGTGGGCCTTTGGTCCCCCTCTTTGAGTAAGAAGAGCCACTTAAAGATGTCCTCTCATGGGTTAACCCTACATGTCCAATTTAGGC
Source organism: Umbellularia californica (assembly GCA_028538565.1). NCBI lineage: Eukaryota > Viridiplantae > Streptophyta > Magnoliopsida > Laurales > Lauraceae > Umbellularia > Umbellularia californica. Next base: position 32,983,122 of record JAPQWN010000006.1, read on the forward strand.
TCAATTAGCAGTCGATTGGGTTTTTTTTTTTTTTTTGGGCCCCCATTAAATTTTAAAATGTTAAAACCCAAATTAAGCCTATTAAAATTTTGATTTGAACCCTTATTCTTGGCTTGGGCCTGTTTAAGATGGATCTTATATCCGTTTTGACTGATCAAATTGATCCAAATAATCCAAGTCTTGATGAAACACAATATCCATGAAATATGAACCATCCACTCTTGCATCATTCTTGTATCTATCTTATCCAAGCAAAAATACCATAGCAGTCAATTTCAATTTGTTTGGGCCATATTGCTAAAAATTATTCGGTTCAGTTACTGTATCAAACCAAACGACCTCCCGTAAAATATCCGGTCCACGAGTTGGACCTATTTGGTCAAAATCTGTATGTCAGTGTCAAGTTTGGTCATCCAAAACAGGCAAAATTCCCAAATTTGGTTGAATCCCAAGTAAATGCTCCTTGTTTTTTCTTTTTCCGATTTTATAAAAATAAATGTTCTTGTGAGGGCAAAAACTAAAGGTTTGCTCTATCACTTGTGAAAGGGAAAGGATTTTAGACCCTCTAAAATCCCAAATATATATAGTTTTTTTTTTTTTTTGAAGAGTATTTTTCTTTTTTGGAGAGTATTTTTTATTTTGAAGAGTTTTTTTTTTTTTTTTTTGAAGAGTTTTACTCTTCCAAATATATATAGATTATATCACTAGATATATATATTATTGTTTAACTTTTTTATGATTTCTCAAATATATAAAGGGATTTTATTGAATAGTTCTCTGAAACAAAACTCCAAAATGAAACAACGAAATCCAAACAAGCCCGAACATTTGTTCCGGAATCAAACCGAAACAACGTCCAAATTGAAATTGGCAACTATGCATAATACAATCAAATATGACCTGTGGAGAAGCTCATACTTAAGTCTCACCATTTTCATTGACAAATCAACAACAGTACTCAAAGGAATTGGATGTGTTTTTCATACATTTCATCATCATCATCATCAAAGCCACGTCCCAAGTATGTTGGGGTCGGCTACATGAATTTTGTTTCTCCATTCTGATCTATTCTAAGCCAAATCTTCAGATAAGTTGTGTTTTCATACATTTCATAAACGGCAAAAATACTGAATGGTAGAAACTTACTGTTCCTAAAACATCACTCACGTCCACAGAGGCAAATTCACATGAGAGCGCAGGAAAACTGAAAAAAAGTTAAAATAAGAAATGTGAGACTAACATATAAATTTAAGAAAATGAAAACCGAGAATCAGTAACTAAATCTACAAGGGAAAGGACTACTTATATTTAGATTTAGAAAATGTGACAGAGAAACAACATCCAAGGCTCAGATGCAATCATTAGAAGACAAGCATTATTTTCTTTTGTTTCTTTTCTTTATATAATGAACAAAGGTAGATTAAGAGGCTCTCATTGAAAAAAGAAAATTATAAAAATAAAGTTTTATTGTCACCATTCCAAAAAAAAAACACTGTTATTGTTTAGATCTTATTATCAGAAATATGAAGAAAAATCTAATGCGGGCGCAGGAAAACTACCAAAAAATTAAGAAAGATATCGAACTAACACAATATTTAAGAAAATGAAAACTGAGAATCAGCAACTAAATCAACAAGGGAAAATACTAGTGTTTAGATTTAGAAAAGGTCACAGGATAACAACATCCAAGGCTACATCCGAGGCAATCATTAGAACACAATCTTCTTTCTCTTTTTATAATGAACAAAAGAAGATTAAGAAACTTCCAAGAAAAGTAAAAGTTGTACAATCAAAAAGTGTCAGCTTTCAGATTTTTTTTGTCAGTAATATGAACAAAATTGTGTTTGTGAATATTTAGACATAAACAAGGAGAAACAGGAATCTTTGAACGCTCTACCTGATATTAAAGTCAATGCGTAAGAATTCTCCATCTGAACTCCTATCAACAACGACAGATGTAGATGTGCTAACTGTCAAATAATGATTCAGTTCCTACAAAGAAATATAAAATGCAAAAATGACAAATCCTGTTTTGGAAGTCAAGGCACGAGTAGTATTGAAGAAGAATAATATATATATATAAACCCATCCAGCCAGAACCTACACTTTGTTCAGGTGAGAATATTATCTTTCAATGGTCCAAATCACTCATATGGAAGGACTGAACATAGTAGAAAATGAGCAAAGAGTCCCCTACAAGACAATCACAGCCATCTCATAATTGGCATAAAAAATGGACAGTTAAAGAGAAAATTTGGTTAATGGTGCTGAAAATAAATTTCACCAGCTGGGCCTATCCACCAGGTCCAACCATATGAGTGAAATTAAATCAGATGGACCCCACCCTGTATGTACTGCTAAACTTATTCAAACTGCAGACTCTCCCAAGAGAGCAGGTTAGAAAACGTGTTTTATAAGAAAAGGCGACTGTTAATACATAGTTTCAGTGAACATTTACTATGAAACGTAGTGGTCTAGAAAATGGTAGTGAATAACAAAAATAGTTTTAAAACAAGACCTATATGCTTGTTTTCACTCGATGTGTACCAGCTCTGATGATAGGTATAGTTGCTTAAAGGTAACAATGAATGACCCTAAATTACAGATGTAGGACAAGTTCAAAATCAAGAAAGGAGAAGTGTTAATTTCAAAATCAAGCGAGAAGAATGGGAAAAGGATAGGCGCTAATTTGAAATTTTGAGTCTAAGATTGTTTAAAAAGGTCATAAAAAGTAATTTACAGCCATTGTAAGAGTTTTGTGGAATTAGGGTTCTTCACTATTTTGGGGAATGTTACTACTTCGGGAAAGCTATGATTTTAGGATGCTATATAAGTCACTGTTATGTTTTTAATAAAAGATAATGAGTTAATGACAACATAAAGCTTCTCTGTGGGTTTTACCCTACTTTTCTCCCTATGGATTCAGGGTTTTGGTCTTAGGTAGAAGACGGTGATCTTTTTTTTTTAATCCATTCATGCCATGGAGCAAAATAGCTACATAGAGGCTGATATATCAAGCGTAGCAGCCATGGCTGCTACAGTATAAAACCAAGCTGAGTGAAGAAGTTTTTGGTTAAAACATTATTTTCCCTATTTTGTCTCCCAAGAGCCTTTTCTAAAGTTGTCTCTACCCATATATGGTTCCAAATCACCAAAAAATAATAAAAAATAAAAACACACAAAATTGGCCGCTGCACAAGATTCAAATTTTGTGTTTTCTTAATCAAAGATAATGACAACATCAAGTTTCTCTGTGGGTTTTACCCTACTTTCTCCTTGTGGATTCAGGGTTTTGGTCTTAGGCAGAAGACGGTGATCTTTTTCTTTAATCCATTCATGCCATGGTGCAAAATAGCTACATACAGGCAGATATATCGAGTGTAGCAGCCATGGCAGCTACAGTATAAAACCAAGCTGAGAGAAGAAGTTTTCAGTTAAAACATTATTTTCCCTATTTTTTTCTCCCCAAGAGCCTTTTCTAAAGTTGTCTCTACCCATATATGGTTCCAAATCACCACACACACAAAAAAAAAAAAATGGCCGCTACACAAGATTCAAACTTTTTTTACCACTTTAAAATTCACACTGCTATGCCACTACGTATTGCCACAAAAGCTACACATTGCCCGCTTTGTAGCATTTTAGCCACAGGCCGCTATGCCCACCACAACCACTATTTTGATCCTTGCTTCAGCTACCTACTACCCAGTTGGCATCAGAGCAAGTTTTTCCCTAGTTCAATGGCCAACAATAGAATTTGAGACTTTCTAACATGAAAACTAGCAATCAATGAAAGAGATGTATCGTACGATTAATAAAATCCAAGAAGTACATCCAAGATCAAGATCACAAGGGACTCATGGCAATGAAGATAAGGGGCCACTCTCATTGTGATAAGGTTGATGTACAGCCAAGAAAAAGACCAATCACAATGCCACAACATATTCAACACTAGTAGTAAACTAGAGGGCCCGTGACAAGATTGGTTGGATGAGCAAAAACAACAAAAAGAAGGTAACTGAGCAATGTTGAATCCTTTTTTCAATTGGAAAATATCACAAGGATGATGTTGTCAGCAATGTGGTTGACATGGAGACTTGTAATATGTTGCTGGGAAAGGCAACACAATAGAGACACTATATACAAATGTAAGGATAATATTTACATTTTCGTGAAAAAAGATCAGAAAAATCACCCGTGCACCAATGCCACAGGAGAAGCAACCCAAAGCTTCTAAAGTAGAAGGGAAGCCCTTCCTAACCATTGGCAACATCATGAAAGATTTAAAAAGTAAAAGGAAAAAAAAAGAAAAAACTAGTGAGATATATGCTCTAGTTATTAAGGATGATGATGTAAAAGGTTACAAAGGTTCCAAACAAGCTAATACCTCAAACGAAAGAATTTAAGGAGATCATATTAGATGATCTTTCTGACTGACCGCTTCCTATGAGGGACATCCAACACCTATTAATCTCATTCTGGGTGATAGTATGCCTAATCATTAACATTATCCTATGAGCCCAAACGATAATGACATTCTACAGGGTCAAGTGGAAGAGTTGATTCAGAAGAGTCTGACCAGAGAGACTATTTTCACCTATAATAACATCAGCCTCTCTGGGTCTTTCGTCATGGACGGTACATCTATATTACCACAGAACTCCTAACACAGCATCAAAATTCTCATCAAATCCAACAGAGGCAGCAGCAGCAGCAACAAGGTGCTTCTTCTGGAACTTCTCCGTTGACATCACCACGGAAACAACAATTGTTATTGCAGTCAAAAGTCCAATGGTTTATTGCCAATGAAGAAGAAACCCAGACTTGACATATCTAGCAGGAGCAAGTTCTGCATCAGCTAGTTATTCAGCAACTGCTGCAGAAATAGGATTCTACTAAACTACAAGGGTATAATCCATAGTTGCAAGCTTTTACTCTGCAGTAAAGTCTCTTACAACAACACAATCTGCAAAATCAGCAGATTAAAAGCCTATGCCTCAAATGCAGTGGGCACACATGCAAGGACAGCGGCTGCAGCATGACATACATCCTGCATCGATTATGAAACAATCTTTTGATAGTAGAGTTTGTACTTGTTGGTTTATGCAGTACATTTATCATCAGCATTTAACAACAAAAATTTAATATTGTTGATTTGTTCGATTACCATGCCTTGGAGGAACCAGATTATCCAAAGACTAAGTCAAGGGCGAGTTTTTTTCAAGTGGAGGGAACTGATTTGAGCTAGATGGATAAGTGCAGGTTTCAAATTTTGAGTCTGAGATTTTTTTGTAAGTAATTGCAGCCACTGTAGGGGTTTTTATGCAATTACGGTTTTTTACTATTTCAGGAATGTTGTAGTTTTGGGATGTTACATAAGTCATTGTTCTGTTTCCAATGAAAGATGATAAAAAAAATCAATTTTCTATTTGGGTTTTGCCCTAGTTTCCTCCTTGTGGATTCAAAATTTTATGTGGATTCAAACCATTAATCTTAGGTAGAAGGAGATGCTCTTTCCCTTAATCCTTCGTGCAACCTGCTCTGCACCTACACCAACTACACTATATCAGTACTCTTTCTCCACAATTATATTATGTTTTATGGTGCCAATTACATCTAAAATGCCAATAAAAACCAATTAGAATGAGAATTCTTTTCATTTCACTAAAAAAACTAAAGATTTCAGTTTTAATAAATATTTCTAAACATCTATTTTTTCAAACTTGTATACTAGTGATTACTAACAAATTTTGTCCAGGACAACACAGAGCCCAAAACTGCCATTTAATGCCATGATCAACAGGTACAGAAATATTTGACTACAATCAAGAAAAAGATAAGACATAAGAAATACCAAGAAAAAGGTAAAATGTCCACAAACCCTACCATTCCAAATAAAAACATCATGCAAAGTGCTGCTATGATGGACAGTCCAGCACCTGATAATGACGCCTCTGTCAAATCTCTAGGTATTTTCCTGTAGTTGAAGATGGGATAAAGATTAAACAGTGAAGAGTGGCTGCTGAATATAATAACCATATAGTACTTTAAATAATTTAGAGTTCACATAACCTGGTTCTTTAGGCAAAAAAGGAAAGTACAGGAAATTACACTTTCAAGTTGAGGTAGTGCTTATAAGTTATAAGGACTTTGGTCACTATACCAGATTTGGGAAAATATGGTTGTTTGGCTCCATATTTTTTATGTTGGAAGCACCCACCTTTCCATAAGTTGTGTATTTCCAGATAGGATTGATCATGCTTGTGCATTTTGTGCTTTCCCTAAATTTACGCATATAGTGGCATTATCATCACCATCTCAATCATTATTCCCAGCTGGCTCTGCTACTCTTACATAAAAGATATCATGCCTCTGCTTAATCTGCAACCAAAGTGTCCCTGAAGTCTTGCTGTTTTTTCCAACAAATAGTTAATGTTTCCTTTGTCTGAAACTATGGATAGTACCAGGTACACATTTACCCAAACCCAACACAGACCTATCCCATAAAAATAGGGCATACGACTTAATTTGGAGCCATGTAATTTTTGGGCCTGGATTTGAATCTACTGTGCAAATGGGTACAGATTTACCAAAACTCGACCCAGACCCATCCCAAAAAAAGATGGTAAATAGGCACTAAATTTGGAACCATGTAAATTTGCATGCCTGGGTTTGATTCTATTGTGGCAATGGGTACACATTTACCCAACTTCAACCCAGACGTATAGGTACTTAATTTGGAACCGTGGTTTTTTTGGGCCTAGGTTTGAGCGTTACTGTATTGACCAAAAATATTCAAGTATAGATATGGGCCCAAGTAGTTCCAAGCATAGACATGGACCCAAAATAGAGTTGTATATGAAAAAGATGTGCATACATATTATATGTCCATCTGCTTATACACACAGAAATACTTGTTTTTGTATTTTATAATTTATTCTTCATCATCACCACCTTATCACATCATATATTGGATGTTATAACTCACTCCCAGACCTGCTCTCTGAGATCCAACTTGGACCTATTGAGACCTGCCTTTGACCCAGACCTAGAACCAATAACATAATTGTCTACCAAATCTGTATGGTTGACCTCTACCAAAAGCCAAACTGTTGCCATCCCTATTTGAAACTCTATCCAACTAAAGAAGTTACAAGGTCCTAATGCATCAGGAAGTGTAAGGTTCCACTCATGCTTCCATTTTGTAGTTTGTATAACTAGACACGTAACCCAGATTGTTGACTTCATTAGGCACCATCATGGATGGTGAAAGCTCCAAACATCGTCCAAATTAGATGCAAAGCATCCACAAGTATTTAAGAAAATGCGAATCAATTTCAAAACAACTAGATGCAAGATAAAATGCATATCTTCTAAATATGAAAACAACTAGAGGCAAGGAAATTCAATCAAATGCATATCTTCAAATCTCATCCGTTGGATAGAGACCAAGTTGAAGAAAAATGAAAATAGATAATATTTGCAACAGACAACTTCCAAGTGAACCAGGACATCAGCATGAACTTAGGAATAAAGAGGATCCATTGTCATCCTTGAGAAGTCACCCACATGAGCATACTGTTGTATGGTCCAATTAAAATGCTTCACCTCATAACACACTAAGATGAAGCCTACCAGGGTCCAATGTGGTAATGGTGCGCTGCCAAATAAATTAGGATTACTTTGCTTATAACTTTAGTTATTTTTAATTAGGTTTTTGGATATTGCTTTACAAAAGTTACATCTAGCTTTGATCACCGTCCTTTGGAACAAAACTTCGGTATGCATTAGCAATATTACACCTAGGCATAATGGTGCATCAACCGGACATTTTAGAAATGTTAAACTGGGCCCAAATTTAGCACATTGTACTCGAGTAATAAAGCTCTCAAACAGCAACCTCTTGATTCAATCAAATATCCTGAGTATTTATAGAGTCAAATCCAACAAACACAAATGCTCTATGTTCTTTAGAAATTAAATGTATGTAAGTCTATGATGCCTAGATTTATGGCATGGACACAGCAGGAACACGTCATAGACACTGCAAGGACACAGATTTTACACATATAAAGTGAAGTATCAAATACGCTATGACGTGATACATTGCCCATTTTGAAGTATCAGTGCATCTTAGATATGAGTAAAGATGTCATCGACAGATCAACCTCCTAGAAGAGATTCCACATATCAAGAAGCTAGAATCACAGTGGGAGATTAGAAACAAACAGGGAAAAAAGATAAACATTGGGAACCATCACCCATTGCAGTAATTGACCTTGTTGGTTCATATGTCACTTATCAGTAGCTTTTCAACCTCGCCCATACATTCTTCAAGGATGCCGCATTGGGATGCCATCATGCATATTCTCAAACAACTTGAAACGTTGTCAATCAGTTCTTTACTGATCATGGTTCAAAATAGAGATAGCATATAAGCTGCTTTATCGGGCATATCGGTTAAGGCCAATATGCTATTCAGTATTTAGCGCCGCTCACATTTGTAGTCGCTATTTTGCCCTAGCAGCCACTACTCACTACTTATGTGTCTTCTTCTTTAACTCTTTCTTTGCATGAATCACTTGAAAATGCCTTGTATCTTGTAGGTCTATGTTTCTCATTGATCAATCCCAAATGGGTTGAGGTCTTTCAAATTTTCACTATTTATGTTTGAATTTTTTGGGGTTTTTCCAAAACAAAAAAAAAGTTTTTTCCCTAAAAGTAAGCCAACTGAACACATCCTAAAGCATTCTAACTTGTAGATCTATGTTTCGCATAGAACAATCCTAAATGGTTTATTTTTTGCTCTTTGTTTTTGGATTTTTAGGGATTTTTAAAAAATATTTTATTTTGTTAAGAAAGTAGGCCAAACAAATCACATCGAAATGCATTTCTTACTTGTAAATCTATGTTTCCAACATAGTTCCCAACTTTTTTCATGCGCTATTTCAGTTCAACTTCAGATTGAAACACTTCACCTAGTTCGGCATTGGTGTTTCATTTTGGATTTCTTGTTTCGAAAGAATATTAACAATTAAAAATGAGCATATATATGAAAAAGAGTAAAAGGTTATAAAGTATAGATTTAAAGAAAAAAGTAGTTCATCATGCCAGTAAACTAAATCCTAGTGATATAAACTTTATAGAGCTGGGATTTTAAGCAGGGGCTTAAAATTCCTTCCCATTCATAGGAGACCAAAAAGAAAATCTGATTTTTTGCCCTAATGGAGGGCTATTTTGTCAATGAAATTAGAATTGAGAGAAAAACATTGTTTTGGTTGTTTTGGACCAATGAAATTGAAATTGAAATTGAAATGAAAATTTTGACTGAGCAAACCCAATTTTCTGACCTAATATCTTTAAGGGATTGTTCGGTTCGGTACACTAGCCGAACCAAATAGTTTCAGCTGATTCGGCCTAGATGAATTGAATTTAACTACTATGTTCCAATGTCTCAACAAAAATACATTATTCCATTGATGAAAGATGTTTTGTCATTTGCGTTTGAACTTTATACTTTATTTTAATTAAACATTACTTTATATATCTTGTGTTCTATGCAGCTGTGCTAAATTGCTTATTCCGATTTAGAATTTAGAAATGCATAATAGTGATGAAAATTTTGATGACAATGTTTGATTATTAGCATTTTACTGGTTTCTAACTTAATATAGCTGACCAATATAAATATATATGTACAAATAGATCAATACTGTTATTTTATAATCATATAGCAATACAAGACCTCTATGCAATGAGAGGTTCGCTATGCCCCGTCTTAGTTTATCATCAAAGCCTAGTCCCAATTATGTGGGGTTGACTAAATGAATGCTTTTCCATTCCAATCTATCCTAAGTTAAACCCTTGGATAGGTTATAGTTGTTCAGATCTATCCTTACTGCTTTCATCCATGTCGTCTTTGGCCTACCTCTTTTCCTTGGTGGGTCATCAACTGGCATTTAAAAAAGAAAAAAGAGACAAATTTTCTTCAACGGCGTTGTTGCTGGCTTGCATTGGACATGTCCAAACAATCTCAAAACAAGTCTCTTAATTTATCACCCAATAATGCTACCCATAAATGCTCCCGAAAGCACTTGGTCTTGATTCTATCTTTCCTAGGTTTACTAAACATCCAGTTCAACATTCTCAACTCTGCTACATTCATTTTGTACATGTGTTGCTTCTTGATATGCTAATAATATGCTCCATAAGTCATAGCTAGTTTAATCATTGTTCTATAAAACTCTCCCTTCAATCTTGTCGGTATATGTCGATAGCAAAGCACTCCAAAAGGAAGCCTCCACTTTAACTATCCTGCTCTTATACTATGTTCGGCATCTTCCTCAATCTCTCCATCATTTCTAATTATCAAGCCAAAGTAATAAAATGAATCTCTCTATGATATCTCGTGAGCTTCAATTCTCAAAGGAGTTTCAACTCTTTGCACATCCCCACTAAAGTTGCAATTCATATTTGTTTTTATGTGACTTATTTTAAAACCGTTGGAATATAAAGCCTCTTGCCATCTCTCAAGTTTCTCATTCACATCTATATTATCTACAAACAACATACACCAAGGTACCTCCTCTTGAATATGAGTAGTTAACTCGTCTATAATCAATGCAAAGAGGTAAGTGCTTGAAGCTGACTCATGATGCAAACCTATGGTCGCTAAAAAGTCACCTATATATCCACAAGTAGTCCGCTCCCTCATACATATCTTGACATTATTTTCAATTCACACCACTATGCCAATATGCAACCACTACATGTTATTTTGGCTACTAGCTGATACACCAATCATAATCGCTATTTTGAACCTTGTTAATAATCAAATGGACATTTAATGATTGGAAGTCATAAAGATACTGATTTTAAGGTCAACTGTAAATCTGTAACAGCATCTAAAATATATATGCATAGAATGTTTCATCTCCATTCTTTTTTGGAATTATCAAATGCATGATTTTTGTTAAGGCCAAAAAATCCATTTTGTTTCCACAAGGGACCAGTTGGAGTTTCCAATAGACCAAATGGCATTTATCTAAATAATAAAGGCATGGCATAACGTTAGAAACTAGGAAAAAACACTATATATAAGCTTGCTTCTTTGTTTTTTAATGGAGGTGCGCCTGGCATACCTGGGCTCGCGCCTAGGCATGCACCTAGTGCCTAGTATAATGTGAGATCGATCCACACCAACAAATAAGCTAGGATTGGCTCCAACCAAAACTAGCCCACCGATCATGGAACAATAAATGGCTACAGGCTGTGTGCTTTGGATCTTTACCGCCGCATTATATTAACTAATCGTCCAAATAGAAAATCAATGGCCTTTGATATGTGAACGACAAACAATCCAAAGTGAGATGGCTTCTTCACAGGTGTAAAATAATATAGCAAGCATAGAATTTATAAAAGGACCCAACATTGCTAGATGTATGCAGGTAACAGCTGTGAAAAGCAAGATCCAAGTCAATCAAATCCAACAACCATATGGTTCGAATCTGTTTTGTAGTAGATCGATTCCGTCACTTTCCTTCAAACCGTTCGGTTCGATTTGGTTTTCGGTTTGAAGGTGCGCTCAAACCGAACCAATTATATAAATATATTTTTTATAAAATATATAAAGGAATAGGAAAAATTACTTGAAGAAAACTCGAACCCTCACTCCGTTACTTGAAGTCCAACGTCTTTCACCAATTGAACTGCCATTTTTTTGTGAAAAAAAGAAAATAAAATAAAATAAAAATAAAAAACCGTAACCGAAACGAACCGAACCGGTTTGGTTCGGTTTGAGCACATGGGCAGTTTGGTTCGGTTTGGGAAAATAGAAAACCAATGGGTTCGGTTTGGTTGATGGTTTCCCCTCTAAACCGATCCGGACCGCCCATGTGCACCCCTAAATTATGATTACATGTCAAAACACAAGAATCTTTGTGTGCTGAGATGGGTCCCACGCAAGGTTGGTTCCGTTGGAAATATTATCAAACACGAAGCCTAAATAAAATAAGGATATGGAATGTCCAGTCTAGACTGATTAAATAATTGGTCAGCTGTTCATTAACTTGAAAGCTTAAACAGCAGACCATCTCAGTTTGACTACATAAATGTCCAAGATATCTCAGTGATGGAAATGGAGGAAAGGTTGGATAAGCAACTAATCTGATGGTGAGTAAAACTCACCAAAAAGACATGATTAGGATTTAGGACCACATTCTGCACTCATGATTGTGATTTTCTGCACACAAGGTGCAGATTAGCAACTGGATTGACCCAGTTACTGAAAAGGTCGTAACAGATAAACAGGGGGTTGGTGCAAGATCAGATCAAATAGTCAGTGACATAGGAGTGCAGAGGAGAAACAATGTTTAAAAAGAAGAGGATCTCCATCTCTTCTTCTTTCTCTTTTTTCTTTTCTTGTAAAGAATCACTTCAATCAAGGAAAAAGAAGGTAGTTTAGTCTTATTACTTATTAGTTTAAGTTTAACAAAAGGAATTGTGATGCAACTTTCCAGAATTCAAAAAACATTTGCCGAGTGGATAAGGTAATTTTAAGATTTCAAGTATTTTCCTTTGCTAATATGTTTTCATGCCCTATCCTCCCATCTAAACACAATTCATTGCAATGAATGAGCTAATGAAGATATTGTGGGTGTTATTTGTCTTTTCTTTCTTTTTTTAATAGCAATATTGTGTGTGTTATAAGTGATGTGATATGAAGAATTTGCTACCATCGCTTCAGATCTCTCAGACAAGTGAAAATGGCTCTTCTAGGAAAGTTTCTACGTAGGATCATCGAGGAACACAATAGTCCCCAGGTGCTTCTTTTAAAGACCAAGTATGGCATATCCAAATAAGGGTTGGACATCCAGGAGGCCAACTATCATCACGCAGCTATGCGGAGTGACATCATCTCGGTTAAGGATGATTTTTCAAAATACATCAAGCATCATGTTGGTACAGGTGCCAAGATTTTGTTTTTTTTTTTTTTTTTTAATACATGCCGAGATTTTGTTTTGGCTTGATAACTGGATTCATGACAGGTCGTTGGCTTCCCAATTCCCTGAGTTATTTAGGTGTGCCCAGGATGCTCAAGCCTATGTTGAGTGCTACATGGACAAGGTGGGTGGCTAGATTTTATGGGGCCCCTTCAGAAGAAACCTCTTGGATTGGGAGGAGGATGAGCTCTTCTGCCCTCTAGATCTTCTAATTGATAAAGTGAAACTTCTTATTGCTTCTAGGGTTTCCTCTTCTCCTCAGTTTCATGATATCTCTATTGCCTTGGTCTTGATGTGCTGGAAAGAGGAGGCCTTCTCATCTATGATGTTCCAAGCCATAGTAAAGTGCCATGGATAGCTCCCCCGGCGGAATGCTTTAAGTTAAACTTCAATGAGAGAGCTATCGGCAATTAGGGGAAAGCTGACATTGGAGGCATGATGTGAGATCCAACAGGCCTAGGGTACGGTGACAGATCCAGTTGAAATCTGGTGTGCCCATCGCCCACCAGAGAACACCCATGATACAAGGGACTCCATAAGTCCCACATAGGAAACATCCATGTCTAGAACCTAGGCTTAAGTACCCATCGTTACCTCACTTCAATAGCTAGCTCTTGCAGCGGGTAAGGCCCGTGGCTTTACAAATGGTATCAAAGCCTTGGACGGCTCTAGGGACACCAAAAGTCCCCCATCAGAAATATCCGGGCATAAGTATCCATGGCTACCTCCACTTCAATAGCTATCTTTTGCGGTGGGTAAAGCCCGTAGCATTATGCATGATCCGTGATTGTAATGCGCTGCACATCTTTTCTTTTGCAGGTCCAGCATGCCATTGTTCGATTAACAAGGTGGAACTATTATCTTTGAGGGTGGGCCTCTGGTTGGCCTTGGGTCTTAGTTTGCATATGATAGTTTATGTTAAATAGCATAAATTTGCTTTCTTGAGTGTTGTTTAAGCTTTCTACTAGATTTACTTTATTGTATATATCCTTTTTAATTCCCTCCTTTTCCACCACATCTTTTCCGGAATAGAATTGAAAAATAATGGAATGTTTTATATCGCTCAATCTTTGAGCTCATTTACATATCGAGTGACTTGTTATGTTTCTTTCTTCAATCCTTATTCACTGTTCATGGTACTCTTTGGTGAATGGCCCATAAGTAATAACTGTCTCTTGTCCCACTCCAAGGTTTGGTTCTAAAGCTTGGATTACATCAAAATGAACTATAGATAAGACACCCTTGAAACTCCAAAGCATAGAAATAAGTAATGATAATGGAGTCATATTCAATGATCAAAAGTCCAATTGATGGGACCACCCAATTTAAGCAAAAGTCCAATTGATGAGACCAACCAATTTAGGCAAGTTAATGAATCAGTAACTGATGGAATATAGGAGGCTACCATTAGTTTAAGGGGCGGATCTAGCCAAATAACCTATGATACTCAGATACTTCAAAAAAGACAATGAATCACGTCATGACATACTTCATACTTCATTTCATTGTGTGTAAATCCGTGTCTGTATATCCATGACCCAACCCTACCATATCCATCCCCATGGAGAGCATCTAGCACATAACCCACGTTCAAAAAGCAGGTGAGCCCAAAACCCTCCACCCACCCAATTGCACTAAACCGCCCCCACATCCAATCCAATGCGGCACCCACCACACAGATTGAGTCAGGGATTGGATAATGGAGACGCGTCCGATTTGGGCAACTTCCGATTAACGAATGACTAACCAATCAAATGTCAATTACAAAGATTAGAAGCTCCAGATCACCACCCAATCCATCATAATCCATATCAAAAAAAATCTCATCCTTTTTTGCCTACAATGCTCGTATGCCTGCATTCTTGTTTATCACCCCCACCCCCCACTTCCTTTTTCTCTCTATCTAACACCATAAAAAAAAATCATATGTAGACAGGGAAGAAGAAATCATAGCAATCCTATAAACTATGTAACAGAAACACTTCAATGAAAAGGATTTCAGCCCCCAAACAAAAACGAAACGAATGTAGAAGCAGCGATTCTTACAAAAAAAAAAAAAAGGAGCAGAGCAGAGAGTCGGAAGAGAAGAGATCTGACTGACCTGTAGAAATCGACGGACTTGAACTTGCTGGCGGAGATCATGATTGCAGAGCGAGAAAGAGACTCGGAGAGAGAGGATCTGAATAGTGGGGAAACGGAAGGTATGTTTTATAGGAATTTCGTATTTCTAGCTTAGCCTCTCATTCAGTAGTCCGCGGATCATTAAAGTGGATTTTGATGAATAGTAGTCTCAACCTCCCTTGACAAAGGTGTGAAAATTTGATGTAAAAAGATTGGAGAACATTTATTCCATATTTATTTCATGATGAAAAATCAAATCTGACCCGCAATTGGAATCGGTTTTCTGCAAAATTATAGAAAAACTAATTTATTTATTTTTCTGATGTTCCTTGCAAAAAAGCGGCCACAGTAGACATCTACACAAATGTGCCTCTTAGGGCATCTTTTATTTGCTTAGAATTGACTATGGACCCATTCATGTTATAAGTGGCTAAAATTGAAACATCTGGGTAAATATAAAAATTGTCCATCAAATAACATCCCCAGCAATGGAAAGTGAATCAAAGGAATATGGAAAATGAATAGCCCAGTCATTACTATAATAATTTGAATCTTAAGAAAATCAAAAGTTTCATTTAGGGGCATTCCGCGAGAGATCCATCACTTTATTACCTTACATCCACAATCTTTTTTTATAGGTCCTTTTTTCAAATTTGAAGAACTAAAATGTTCAAGTTATCCTTTCTTTAAATCATATCTCATGATTAGTGGGATATGCCATTAATAATGGTCAGCTACCATTTTATTGACCATGATTAATGAAAATTCCATTTATGAGATTTTGAAATAAATTCTAAAACAACACAAATAAATTTCAAAAGAACGTAAATAAATTTCAAAAACACATTAAATATCAAAAGAACGCAGAAAAATTTACAAAGATTCAAATAAATTTCAAAAGATCCAAATAAATTTCAAAAAATGTAAATAAATTTCAAAATATGCAAATAAATTTCAAAAGATCCAAATAAAATTCAAAAAATATAAATAAATTTCAAAAGAAGCAAATAAATTTCAAAAGACATAAATAAATTCAAAAACGTAAATAAATTTTAAAAAATGCAAACACATTTTTCAAAATTAGGATAAGCCAATTTTCCAAATTTCAGAAAAATTTCTCAAAAACTCAAGTATTTTTGCCAAAACTCAGTTAAATTTATTTCAAAAAATACAAATAAATTTCAAAAGACACAAATAAAATTCAAAAACACCAATAGATTTTCAAGAAATACAAATAAATTTTCTAAAAAACTCAGGTAGAATTTCAAAGCTCCGATAGATTTAAAAAAAAAAACTTATATAAATTTGCAAAAACACAAAAAGATTTGTTTAAAAACTCCGCTAAATTCTCCAAAATGGAGATAAATTTATTAGAAACTCAGATAAATTTTCCAAGAACTCAGAGAAAGGGATCGAGTTGATCTCTAGTGGGGCCACACGAATCTTGAGTTACATATTGCAGAAACTCAAGGATGGACGCAGGGGGATTGTCACTAGTCTGAGAAATCAGAGGGTGCCCACTCGGAGAAGATCTTGTCGGTTCGATCGGAAAAAAAGGGTTCGAGGTGGTTGTAAAGACAGAGGATCCGGTGTCGTCCCTATTATGGAAATCCGAAGCAAAGGATTTCAACTTCCAAAGTTGCGGTGGGTAGGAGAATCCAAACGCTATACTGAGATATGAGGACTGGTATTGATTACGATTGTTGCCGGAGAAAATGATAAGAAGATCGTTGGTCGCTGCTGGTGTTGCCGGAGGAGCATCGTCGTGCAGCCACACCGCCGTCGCTCATTGTCGAATAGAACAAGGAAGAAGGCAGAAAACCCCAGACTCGTTCTGTTTGTAGAATCGTTCAGGAAGAGAGCAGAAACGAAGAAGATCTGTTATGGGTTGGTTCTCCGAGACAATAGAGAATGAGAGGGAACATTGACCTACGAATGAAGGAGAATGAAAGATTTGAAAATTTAAAATTCAAAATTTTATGCCTAAACAATTAAAAGGAAAATCAGTTGTGAAAATATATGATATGACGTATCTAGAGACTTCTCGCCAAAATATGTCCAGCTGTGTGGACTATAGGCATCAGAGAAAAAGTTGTTGGACTGGAGACCTTACAAGACTATTTTGAGGAATCTTTCACTAATTTACTTTTTCATTTATAGTGTTACCTTATAATATCTTTCGGGTGTGTTTGGTTCAGCTTCTTAAAAATCAAATGTATTTTTTAAAAAGTAGCTTTTGAAAATTTACTTCTTCAAAGCATCCTTTTAGAAGAAAATGTCATTTGGTTAATTAGCTCAACTTTGGCACTTACTTTTTAATAGCAAAAACATTAAGGTTATTTGGTTAGACATATAGAAAGTGGCTTTAGAATATAATGATAACAGGCTTTTTATAAATTCTTTGAGAAAATAAATCATACAATGTATCGGAGCCTTGTAGGGAAATACAATGGGCCATAATGTGTCATTTTATGTGGACCTCAATTCAAAACCAATTAGATTTAGAAATTCCAACAAAAAAAGTTAAAATTTTAAGATGATGTTGTCTTGAATTCATATAAAAGACCTCAATTGATTTGTAAAAGAAAAGTTAAAAGATGAAACTGCAAATGATATAGGAGATCCGAACTGAAAGAAGATGTTTAGTGGTCAAAGGCATTTTATTATTACGTTGAAAAGATGTTATTATTAATGTAAGGTATGTGGTGAGAAGATTATTCGATCGAGTTTTTTTAAAAAAATCTTGTGAATGTACACATTGCACGAGAAAACCTACAAATCAGATACAGGGCTGTAGGTTTAATTGAAAAGCATACCATCTGATCAGTAAATACACCACCCAATCTCCCATGTTTCATAGAAACCAGCGGCTTAAGAGCTTAAGCTTTTTGTGGGGAAGAATACCATATGATTAACAGATACACCACCCAGTCTCCTATCTAATCGTTTATTTCATTGATCTAAGTGTCAGGTGTGGAATTGAGCATTTGGGTCTTCTCCATTGAGTTAGGGTTTAAGGAAGAGAGGATGAGGAAGGAGACGAAAATTAATTTTTCGCGTGCGGAGGGTCGATATCAACCCTTGCAGTACAAAACAAGGGTTGATATCAACACTCGAAAAAGCTGGTAAAAAAAGGATGTTTTGGCTGGAATACGACTTTAGTACGAGGGAAACTAAAATGACCATTTTGGTAGAGTACATGTAAAGTTTTTTTCTTTTCTTTTTTTTTTTTTTTTTTTTGATAAAATCCTCTTTTATAAAATAACCTAACAAACACTCCCTTCTAACAAAGAAAATAGAATGTCTCACTCCACCCCTACACATGAAAACATCGGCCATAAAGCTAAAATGTAGCAGAAAAAAAATAGAGACATCCCATCCCATCAAACCATACTACTGTCACCTTGTCATATGCCCCTAATTTTTCTTATCGTAATCTCGTCATCGTAGGAAGTAGGTAAGTTGGTAGAAAACCTGAGATTATAAATAAACAAAATTTGAAATCAAATAGGAGCTCTTTAAGATACCATTAATTCGTTGGCTGCAAGATTGTAGTAGTCTAAATACGACTTTGATTTGGACCATAAACAATCAACATTGGGCTTGTGAGACTCATTTGACCCACATTTATGTCTTTGAGATGCACACTCATAACCATCAAACAACCATGCACATCCAACAACACAACCATGCACATCCAACCAACCTTCCATAGTAAGCATGCATGCATATCTAATTAATCCCCCACCATATTACCTTTCTAGTGTTCAATAGATTTAGTTTTTGTTATCATTGATTGAGATTGTAATAAATGGCTGTGGAGATATTGTTATTACTATAAAACATGTACACTCATATGAATAAAATTAGTCAAATATTTTCCACTACAAGTTATTTTTATATAGAGGAAGCCCTTTCCCTCTTATTTGTGGGCCTGATAGCGTCTAGGATCCTATCAACTTGTATTAAAGTACACTTCTTGGGTGTCACGCCTCCATTCCCTAAAATGAGGATTATACGTGAGATTAGAGGTCAATTAAAAATTTTCCACAATAACAACACACGTGGCCCCCAATTGTGTCCCATAAGGTTCGAAGTCCGCTGTGACGTTGTAAGGTCCCGTCCCGAGTTAATCAAGATTAACTCTAGTTAATTGATGTTAATGTTAGTTAACCATGTTTAGTTAGCTTAATGGTAATTAATGGCTAAGCTCAATGAGTTAGTCCCAGATTAATGGAATGAACGGATAATGAAAAGATTAAGTGAATTGGTTATGCTTAAGGCTAATTAACTGAGGTTAATTGAGCTAATAATGGTTTATGACCAAATGATGTGAAATAAGCCTCAAATGAATGAATTAGGCTTAATGGAATAGTAGAGGACAGAATTGCATGGTTTAAATGGAGTTTTAGACTCAAACATAGAAATGAAGGACCTTTGTGTAAATACGTATTTTCGCGTATTTCGTCGAATACGGAAACTCTTGATACCAACGCGTGTATCTCGACGAGTACGTCAACTTTCATAATAGGTTCGAAGTCGTTTGACTAGAATCCGGTCAAATGACCCTTCATTTGACTCGAATTGTAGTTTAGTGAAATTAATGGGCTTGAATGCAATTTACTAGCTTATATAAGCTAAGGATGACTCAAATGAGTCATTCATCTCATTTCCAAAGCATTTCAAACCCTAGGCACCTTTCTTCTTGCTTTTCCTCTTCTTTTCTTCCAATCTCACTCAATCAAGTAGCAAACGAGGGGTTTGTAAGTGTTTTCAAGGAGTTTTCATCCTTCACTTCATCTTCCCCAGCTTGGTTTTCAAATTGTGAAAGTGTGAAGCTTGGAATCGAGGTTTTCTTCTTGGAATCAAGCTCAAGAAAGAGGTTTTCATCCATTCAACCTTCACAAGAGGCAAGTACATATGTATTATTATGATTTATAGTGTTTTAGAAAGATTGGAGTTCATTTGACTCAAATCCTGAAGTTTCACTTCAGAAAATCTGAAGCTCAGAACTGAGCTTCTGGGTCAGTGTCGGTTGACCGACGGTCAATCGACGAGTGAACCGACAGCTCTGGGAGTTGTCTCAGAGAGTTTTCTGCTCTCTGGAATTCTGACCGACGTTGTGTCGGTCAGCCGTCATGAGAGTGTCGGTCGACCGACAGGTCAACCGACGGACTAACCGACAGATCTGAATCTGTCTAAGTGAATCCCAGCTCTCTGGAATTCGAACCGACAATAGGTCGGTCAACCGATGTGGTATCTTCGGTCAGCCGACACCTGACCGATACCGGACCGACAAATGTATCAGAGAATGGACTGGAAATCCAGCTTCTGGAACTTGAATCGACAAAGTGTCGGTTAACCGAGAGGTCAACCGACGTTGTATGGTCGGTCAGCCGACAGGCCAACAAACAGCTGAGATGAACTCAGAGAAGATTATGGAAATGAGGCCTAGTTTGTACAGGCTATTCCATGCTGATGTCTAAGCCTACATAAGTGTTAGCGAAGGTCGTCTCAATGTACAAATCAAATACATAAAGTGATATTCATCAAAAATAACACGTACATTGGATAACTAACGCTTCACTCGTTTGTTTGGCTTAGAAGTGTGAATAGAATTGATAAGAAATGAATAGAATCCATGAAGTGACACAGAGGTGAACTTCATTGACATAGTGAACGTCATTGACATAATGCACGAATTGAATTAATGAAATGAAATGAAAGTCACTAAAGGTGACAGTAAATTGAATGAATGAATGATTCCTACTGCAGTAGATGTGATGGGCGTTCCGGAGCCTCGTGGAATGCCAGTGCTCTCTGATCAAGACACTGGAAAATTTCCACCATTTGTGAAAAGTCATGTAATGAAAAGTGAAACAATCTTGAAGCCTCGGCCATGAATGGTTTGCCCTTCCGCCTTGTGCTTAATTAAATTGACTAAATGAAAATTGAATAATCTTGAAGCCTAGGCCATGAATGGTTTGCCCTTCCGCCTTGTGCTTACACTGCTTCCGTTGGAAGACACGAAATGAACGAAATGAACGAAATAAATGGAATGAAAGGATATGATTGACATAGATATTTGTTATGGAATTGAAGTAGGTTCTATAGAACTGTTAAGTTCTTGCATTGATAAATTTTTGTATGGAATTGTTAAATAACATGAAGAATCATGAAAATGCATGTATCTTGTTAAACCTTCGTGTTCACGTGTTATTGATGATGTTACAGGCCCAGATGCCCGTGCCGGTCCTGCCGAGGCCGCGCCGCCTGCGGAGGAGGCCCGTCCGTTACCTCCAGGAGGTTTAGCGGAGTGGGCGTAGTCGGAGGGCGATTGTAAATGAGTATTTTTGTAATAGAGAATTTTGGATTGTAATTAAATACCAACTGCATTGTATTTTAAGTGTGCAGTGTTGGTTGTAGTGAACTGTAAATTTGTATAAGGGAACTTTACTTTCGTGTAAAGTTAATTGTAGTCAATGTATATATACATGTTTTCCGCACATTGTACATTGACAGGTATTATGTTTTGATATCCCTTGTGAGTCTTGTCTTAACTTCGGTTAATTCAGGATTTACGGGAGTAAGTATGATGATCGCGACTCGGGGTCTGTCCGAAGTAATCCGATCTCGGGCCCGGGTCGTGACAGACGTACAAATATTTCCTTAGTTTCCACAAAATATAGCGAAAGCTTCATAATATAACAAATGACATCGATAAAGAATAATTAAGAGGAAATCATAATTAATATTACTAAAGTCAAAGTTTAACAGTTAGACAAACGTATTTTATACACAAATAGCCACATCTAAAACCTAGGCTAGCAAAAGAACCAAAAACACAAAAGAAGAACTACTCCAAGTATACATGTGAAGCCTATCGGGTACAGAGTCAGAACGACTAAACTATGTCATCTGCACACCACTTGTTGTGGTCATTAGGCTGATATGCATGAACTTCCTTCTTCTCTCCTTCTCATAATCGATGGGCTCAGTACCTATGCACCAAGAGCAGCATCACCAGACCACACGATTGGCACGCAGATATATAAAAAACAAAACAAATATGCAATGGTGGACAAATTTACGGATAACATGATTATTAGAGTTTAGTGCATATTGAATCATAATAAAAGACCTAACGTAAACATCCTAACAAAATAGGCAGTCCGCATATGCTAAATCATCAAAAGATAGTATTGCTGCCCTCACGACTCGTACGAAGTTGTGGTAGAGTAAATGCATGGGAGAAAAGCCCAACCAAGATGTGATACTACAAAACAAACGAACACCACATCCCTATCATCATTGGTATCCGATGGTGTACAACCATCCAAAATAATACGATCTATAGTCGTCCAGAAAAGGTCCTATCACATTGGTGCCCCAGCTATGTCCGACATTATAGCTGGTTGGTGCCTGAAACAAAAGTCCTCAAAATTATCAGTGAGGGGCTAGGCTTCTCTTGCGTAAACAAGATTCGTCGAAACGAAAGAAAGACTACTCCACATCAAAATCATATAAAACAAATGGACAGATCATCAAATACCCAAAAGTATTCATCTTCAAAGCCTTTACAATTAGAGCAACCTAGCCCCAACACTTCAGTCAAATCCCAATAGATAAACAAAATACAAAGGGGATCCTAAGTCCAAACATAAGTTCGTTGGGTTATACTAACCAAATACAGATACAATGCTAAGGAACATATTCAACACATGTAGACATCAATACCTGAAGGTATAGTTCAAAATCATAATGGAATAACAATCCAAATCTAAGTACATACTTATTTCTGACGCGTCATACTTCACTATTCGATCATTGGAGGGGATGGTGCCTATCCACGATACCCTAGCAAATCATCTCAGTGCATGATACAATGATGGGTATCCCAATGTCCTGCACCGTCCAAGAATGAATTAATAGTTCATATCCCGAAATTTTCTAAAACAACCATCAGGGCAATACCAACTCAAAACATGCCTCACATTAAGTCCAAGTGAGTCATCAAAGAGGGTAACCAAGGCCTCACCTAAGTCCACAAACTTCTAAGTGAAAAAGCTATTCAAAAAGGAACGCAGTAGTCTCAGTTGACCCCATACACAGTCGATCGACCGTGTGTCGAACTCAAACACAGTCGCAGAAAAAGGGCACAATCATCAAGCTTCACAGAGCCTGACTTGCAGTGTTGTCGGTCAATCGTGTGGCTTCAGAAAACGAAACCCAGTTTCGTTTCTGTATAGAAACAGGGGAAGTCCCCTTTGGGTTGTTGGCACCTGATAGCATTGATAATAATGGGCTCAGCCCTTCCCATTAAAATAGTAAATAAGGCCTAATTCTATCATTCAAACCCATTTCCATTTAGACCTAATCTAGCATGTTAACAATTCAAAATAACAAATTGAGCATGTGGGAGTCTAAATGAAAAATTAATCATCAAAATCAAAGATAGAGCAACATATCAAGCCATCAAACACATATATCTACTTGCCTTAGATGAGAGAGCTCCAAAATAGTGAAAAAAATTTGGAAAACACCCACTATTGAGCTCAAATGGGGAAGAAGATTCCAAAACCCCAAACCAATCTACAAAATGAATGCAAATGAGAGGTGTGAGCTATGCCTAACCATTACAAAACCAAGGGAAGAAGAAGAACTAGGTCTAGGAGGCTTGAGAGCTTACTTAGTGAAGTACAGTGGATGAGATGCTTGAAGGAATGGATGCTCAGAGTCGTGGGGGCTTGGGGAAGATGAATGGAGGTTCGGCCTGCGATGTGGAGCTCTGGTTGTCGGCGGCAGTGAGGAGGCAGTGAGGGAGATGAGAGAATGAGAGACAAAGAGGGAGAAATGAGAAAAAGAGAAAGAAAAAGGGCTGGGATGATTATTTGGGTCCTTGGTCCACTAATGATGATTATTTAGTGTCCTTCGACGTGTCGGACCGCAACACACCTGTAGAGAAAAGCCCTTGAAATGATGAAAGCTACGTGATGCACCCAAAATCACGAAAATTGAAAATTACATAAAAACCCCAAAAAACTACCAAAAACTGTAAACCACCCATTACTGTACCAAATGAGCTCCGAATCGTACAAAACTTTGGATGTATGACTCACACGCCAAATCCGACTTGCTTAGACTCTAAATACACTTAATTAGCTAAAATATAATTATTTATAACTAACACGGCATTAGAGGTCGGGATCTTACACCGGGCATGCCAAGGAAACCCAAACAACGGCAACAACGAATTAATATAATGAAAAAAATGCATGGGGAACCTCAAAAATACCTACGGTTAGATCAACGATAACCTCGAGTTGATCCAACAAACCTTAGACTATCTTACCCTACACCTGACACCCACTAATATCAGGTAACATTCTTACATGGGAAACTTCAATATAGTATACCTGAAAGGACAAGGCTATGGTATATATGATCCAACCATGCCATACTCGGATATATTTCCCATGCTTCAAAATCACACGAGCCGCTTGAATTCATCTACAAAGTGGAATAGTTTTTCGTTATCATCGTACGGTAGAATCCGAGAAGGCACTTCTCACCTCCTTCCACATGGATAGTGCCGTGTCAACTTGGTTCCAGTGGTATAATTGAACCAATCCTAATCTTTCCTGGAAAGCGATGACGGATGCCGTGCTCGTTCGGTTTGGTCCGACAAACTATGAGAACTTGGACGGGATGTTGGTCAAGCTGTGCCAAGGACCTAGATCTGTTCAAAACTATCATAAATAATTCGAATGCTTGGCTAACCAAGTCAAAAGTCGGTCTTTTAAGGCGTTAATGGGAATTTTAGTCGAAGGACTCTGTGATGAGGTTGTACAAGAGGTATTGGTGTTTTGACCTTCCACATTACAAGAGGTCATGTGGCTATCCAAATGCCAAGAAGAAAAGTTCATTCAACTGGTTGTATCAACCCTCATCTTTGAAGCCAATAACATCAGGACTATTGATCAAGTCCAATACACTAAGTGATTCTATTTTGGTGATAGAGTCATCTTATAACTCTAAGTTGTCACCCGATTCGATCTCTGCACCCACCAGAAAATTTTCAACTAAGGAGATGAAGTCTTCATCTTGACATGAGAAGGGTTTATACCTTAGTGCTCGGAACCTTCTCTCAGCCCTCTTGATCCCGCTCCGAAAATGCGGATTGGTGCTTTCAAAGCGGATTCGTCTTCGGAGCGTGGTTCCATCATTTTTGGAGAGCGGTTCGACCATCCTCAGAGTGCGGTTCGACCGAATATGGAGCAAACCATGCAGAATTTTAATTTTGTGTGCATTTTCTTTTCTGTAAGTTAGATATTTATCTTTTAAATGAAGAAAACTCTTTTGACTTATTAATTATTGTCTATTTTATGTGATCAAATTGAAATTTTAATTATTTTCTCTATTTTTGATACTTTAATATATGGATAAGATATATTTGTGCCCATTAGTTAATTGTTTATAAATTCACAAGCATTATATTGTATAAGTGCTCTGGAGGCGCCTTGGATATATAATTATTTTAAAACTTAGCATTTCGCTGCTCCCATTCCCACCCCCGCTCTCGCTCCGTGCCCTGGGCACTTAGGTTTATACTACGATTGCGATGAGCAGTTCACTCCCAGTTCTCGTCTCAAGGAAATGAAAATTTACCTAATCGAGGAATTTGAAGATATGAACAATATGGAAGATGCAATTGAAGGAGATGTTGCCCCATTGAAGTGTATCCTGATAGGCCACAATGAAGACATGGCTAGTCTTAATCGCAGGCGCGGGGGCGGGGGGTGGTGATCGTCAGCCCCAAGTGCAAGGCCGCGATTGTAGTAATAACTCGGTAAAGTCCGAGGTTGATCCACATGGAGTAATTAATTGCGTAAAACCTGTCCTATTGAAAAACTAATCTAGCCTATCAAAAATCTATATAAATAAATTTCTACTAAACTGAAATTGAAATTTTATTACAACTCCAAATTAACAATTACAATCCCAAATAAAAATTCCTAATCTAAAAATCCTAGTCTAAAGACTGGAAAAACATAAAAGACATTAAACCACCAATTGCATAAAAGTAAATAAATCATGTATTAAAATAAAAGTCCATTAATAATATCATTCAAAAAAATAAGGATAAAAAGAATTCTAAATATTCTTATTATTGGAAATCACAATATTATACTGACAAAATTAATAAAAGACTACAAAAACACCGCACCAAGTGCGTACTGTCACTACCCACAAACACGCGATGCCGATCCAAGGCGGGACACCTTGACCTCACTAATTGCGTCTTTTAAATTAAATTGAACTAATAAACTAGTAATTTCCTAACAATAATCAAAACTGAAAAATAAATCTTTCCTTACCCTAGATCGAACACATCAAGAAAATAGGACCTACGCATAATCCCTTCTTCAAGTCTTCAATCCTTCACAAAGAGAGATGTAGATGGCTGGTTGATGATGGATCGACGGAGCAACGGCAGTGGCGTGACGGCGTAGAAATCCAAGTGGTGGTAGCCTTAGGGAAGGCCTTGGATGAGGTAGTAATGGAAGAAGAGAGAGATGGAGGAAAAAATTAGAAAAAAGGGAAGTGGAAAAGGTTGTTGGTCGTCCAAGAGAGAGGGATTGTATTGACGTGCCACCCCTATTTTTGCTCATCTTATATTCTTATGATATCTTGGGTTGCAAGGTTTTTTGTTTGGGAATGATAAGTTATGTGGGGTCCAAGTTGGATTAGGATTAGGAGGGTTTTTGGGAGAGTTTCAAGGGATTGGCCAGCTTCCTGGATTTCTTGGCACACCATCCTACTGAAGGTAGGATTTTTTTTATCTCATGCAACTTCCTTTCTTTGGCCCACTTTAGATTTAATTCAAAATTTGAAACCATATGGGGAACTCCCTTTTTTGGACGTGTGAAGCTTTGAAAAACCTTCGACGTGTGACATTTTGGGAGAATCTTGGTTTGCAAGATTTCAAATGAAGCCTATCTTTTAGGAGATCTTAGCGCTAAAATCTTGCACTCTTTTGGAGTTAGTTTCCATCTTGGATTACTTTGGCTAACAAGAGTCTTGTAAATCTCCTTGCATGGTCCCCACATTGGTTTGAAGATTTCCAAAATATTTGAACTTCTTAATTTTATTCCCAATTTGTAATGGAGGTGGGCCCATGTGTAGCTTTAACCTTGGTTTTCTCTCTTTAGTTCTTTATTTGATTTATCTCTTCCACGGGTCCCAATTTTTAAAATTCCCTACAAAATAAAAACAAATATCAAAGAATAATCTATTCATATAGGGAAGGAATTATGCAAGATGTGGGCCCAATTCACACTAAATAGATGCATTAAATGTCACCATTTTGTTAAATCATCAATTAAATCAATGGTGCAAATAAAATTCATCATTTTATTTGTGAATAAAAAGTTATGAGAAATTTATAACCTCCAATGCCAAAAATAGAGAAATTCATGATTTTATGTGAAAAAGCAATTTTTGGATGAATTTTGATTGGAATTTAGACTTTGATGCCCATAAACATAAAATCATGATTTTTTACTAAAATGGTCCATAATTTGATGATTAAGTCCTTAATTAATTCTAAATTGATGATGAAATTATGCATTTTTAAGGATTTATCAGGTGGGCCGGGGGGGGGGGGGGGGGGGTGTCGCAATGATAGGTCCAACCCATAAGTTAGCTCAAGCACCATAGGCTAGCACATAAGATGGTCCATAGTTAATGTTGACACCAAAAATGTCACTTTGCCTCTTCAACATCAAGAAAGCTACATGAAGTCGCAACCTGCCATAAATAGGCAATGCAACTTCTCCAAAAAATTAAATCTTGTCAGAATCAAACAAAAACTGCAATATCCTTCAAGATAGCCAAGAGAAGAGTACACATGAAGTTTCGGGCCATTTCGACAACATTTGGCCTAACTTCACTTCTCCGACAGCTAAACGGGAGCTCTCGGCGGCGACATCATCGGAGACGTCAAAACTTCGATCAGAGCCTACAGATGACTCCAGCATGTCCCAAAAGGGCTCCATGCCAAATTTCAAGTCAAACCGACAACGTTTGACCCTCCATCAATGCTCGAGCAGCAAAATCAAGCCTCCCGGTGGCGGGAACCACCGAAGCCTTCACTCATCAAACCAAGTGCATGAGTGGCTTCAACATGCTTCCAAAAGGCTGCACGTCAAATTTCAGGTCATTCTGACAACGTTTGACCAGGTTTCGATGCTCCGAGAGAAAATCAAGCCTACCGGCGGCGGAGCAACCCGGGACCATGACATCCAAAACGGAGCCCATGGAACGTCTCAAAATGACTCCAATAGGCTCCCCGTCAAATTTCAGGTCAATCGGACATCGTTTGACCACATATCAAAGCTCGGCATTTTCCCCGCAGCAAAATCAAGTGAAGCATCGACGGGACCCCAAACGGCTTCAAAACTCAAACAAAAGCCTATGGTTGGTCTTATTTATTGCTCAGGAGGCTTCACCTCAAATTTCAGGTCATTCCGACATCGTTTGACCAAGTTTCAACTTCTGGCGGAAAATCAGCAGCTCTACGCGACAAAGTCTTCGGCTTTCCCGGAAAATTGGAAACTTTGCACTCTAAAAATGCAAGGATTCTCATCAGGTTTTCTACAGGGAAATCAAGCCAATAAATAAGAAGAAATGTCAGGAAAAATACAGAAGAAAACGGCGACGAAAAAGACCTCAAAACGACCGCAAAACGGGCTCCGAAGGGGAAAATTCCCCCAGGGTCGCAGGCCCCTGCGACCATGGCCCATGGTCGCCGGCGACCATGGAAGTCCGGGTCACCGGATTTTCCGCCGGTGACCCGTTTTTCCGTCCTTTTTCGCGTTTCGCGCACTTTGGCCCCTGTGGTTTCCTGAAAATGTGATTTTTAGTGCTTGAAATTGACTCATATCCGACGACATCCGTCAAAATCACGGGTCAACCTCCAAAAGCATAAAATCATCAGTGATCGCTCCAAGATCGCCAACCGGCTGACCAAGAAAGTGTACTTTCTGTCCGACCGATCGTGAAATCGATAAGACAGATGTCACCGGCCTGTTCTTAGCTATCAATGTTTGAAGTTACATGTTCATCCGATGTCGATCAGCATGTAGATCCATCGATGATCATCGCCAGAAGAATTCCAGAAGACACGGCATGGCCCGCGACTCTTCGACTGCTCGGCGACCAATTAATGTGGTTAATTGACTAGCTTTTATTGCAGTCATTAATTCATTTCTTTGGACGGCCCAATCAGAAGCAAGCATTTGGGAGTTACAAGTCAATTGATTCATGGCATTTAAACCATGAAACTCCTCCCATTATGGTAATTAAGGTGATTAAAAGCCCTTAATCTCCATCGGCCAATCAGATTCAAGGAAAAAGGAGTTACAAAATCAAGAAATAAATTTTGTAACTCCTCCCATTAAAGCCATTAAAGCCCATAAACTCTCCTAAATGGCTACCAAAAGCCTATAAATAGGAGAGCATCCCATTGAAATCGGGATCAGAAAAAAAAAAGAGATCGGATCGGAAGAGAGCGGAAAGAATCCAGAGAAAGAAAAAAGAGAGAAAAAACTCTGCTGAAGTTCTGCACCGGCCACCACTACAAGGTGACAAAAGTCCCTTGGGGGGCACCCCCCCTCCAAGGTCCTTGCCTTCTCCTGCTGCCTCCAATGGCTTAGACGTGGCTTTTCAGCCCGTCTACTTAGCTTTTTATTGGACATAGGACCTTCTCTTGGTCTTTGTCCTCTAAAAATCTGAGGTTATAGCCAAGCCAAGCGAATCAAGAGCATCCTCTGTTCTCATCTGCATGGATGACGGCGAAGCCCACACATGGCTTGCGACCGTCAATCTGAACGAGTCCCCCACAATCTCCTGAAAAGTTAGATCTTCCTTTTCTTGCTTTTCATTGTAGTTTGTATTTTTCTAAAGAGACAAAAATCACAACTCTTGTCTTTTATTATTGATAAGAATTGTAAATCGGCTATAAACGCCAAAATCGGCTATAAATGCCAAACAAAATCGCCTTTCACGGCAAACCAAGAAAATGTCTCTTTTCTTAAATATTTGTGCAATGGAAAACTTGAAAGAAGTTGATTTCCTTTTTACTTGCGAAGGTTGATCTCCGGATTAACACTTGCAATTCCAAGTAAAATAGAAAATCTGGCACACCCACACAAAGAAATGTTGATGCACGCTTCAGGCCCGCCAGGGCGCGAAAGGGCCGGACCCGACGGACTCCCACGTTCCGCCGACCCCGGTAGCCGCCCCACGGCGCCTCGGAGCGCGTTCCATCAAGCTGGCACACCCGGTGGGACTCGTTCATTTGAGAACACGGTGCTTGGAAATGAAATATTTGCATACCATATTTTTGCTCTATGCTTATACTTCTTCTCCAGATTCCTTGGCTACTTTCTAGCTGGTGGTCTATGTTGGATTTTGCACCCAAAAAATGAGATGGGATTTTTTGGAAATTTCTATTTCTTTGAGTTTGTTTCCATTCTTTCTCTTTTCAAAAAAAAAAAAAAATCAGTTTTCTTAGTTTGAATTCAAAATTGAGAAACTTTGATCCTATCCTATCGTTCTTTGGTGCTTGCAGAAATGTTGAGCCCGTTCGACTAAGGTTTTGGACCATCGTTTCTCTTCGATGAGTTCATTAGAGATTTCAAAAAAAATTATTAAAAAAATAAAATAAAAAAAAATCAGTTTTCTTAGTTTGAATTCAAAATTGAGAAACTTTGATCCTATCCTATCGTTCTTTGGTGCTTGCAGAAATGTTGAGCCCGTTTGACTAAGGTTTTGGACCATCGTTTCTCTTCGATGAGTTCATTAGAGATTTCAAAAAAAAATTATTAAAAATAAAATAAAAAAAATCAGTTTTCTTAGTTTGGATTCAAAATTGAGAAACTTTGATCCTATCCTATCGTTCTTTGGTGCTTGCAGAAATGTTGAGCCCATTCGACTAAGGTTTTGGGCCATCGTTTCTCTTCGATGAGTCTATTTGGGATTTAAAAAAATAAAAAGACATAGACTACTAAGGTTAAACCAATTGCGTTCTTTGATCACGATTGATTCAAGAAAAGCCTTGTCCAGAGTGTGGAGACAGCTTGACTGTTCTAGGCAAGGGTCCTCCAAACGGGTTCATTAAGTAATCCTACCCTTACCTGGGGGCAATTCTATCAATTGAGGTTTCATAAGACCGGGTTAGGAGGCCTATGTGTACTCTCTCGTCTTTAAATCTTAAAAAAAAATTAAAATAAAAAAAAAAAACAAAAATTTTCAAAAAAAAATAAAATAAATAAAAAATATTTTTAAAAAAAAAAAAATAAAAAAAAATCATTTCAAAAAAAAATCTCCAAAAACTCGTCACTTTTGATTTCAGATCTGAGAAATTTTGGTTTCTTCTTTTCTGAGCACTGGCGCTCGCGAAAATCGCCGAGACCGTGTTCAGATCAGAATGCCATTTGCTCTCCTTGATGGAACCAATCTTGACATTTCAAAAAAAAACTCGTCACTTTTGGATTCAGATTCGAGAAATTGTGGTCTCTTCCCTTCTGAGTACTGGCGCTCGCGGAAATCGTTGAGCCCGTATTTGAATCGGAATGCCACCTGCTCTCTTTGACGAATCCATTTCTGACATTTCAAAACAAAGAATCCCATCTCATGGATGCGATCTCCAACATTTGTGCATAGCAGTACTGGTACGCCCTTTCAGGGTCTACTGTATCTGTGACCGGCACATTTGTAACTCCTACCTTATATTCTTCTTATCTCGAGCAAGCCCTGCTTCTCGATAAGTCGAATTTAGGTTTACAATTGCTTCTAACAGTCACTGGAACGCTCATTCTGGGCTCACCATACTTGCTGTCAGAACAATTGTACCATCTATGGCTTTTTGCCTTCTTCATGTCGCTTGGGTCATATCCCTTGAGCGATTTGAAAAGACAACCATAGAAATTCCCATTTATGATCATTATATTCTTGTGATTACTAATGGATGTGGTCTTGTTTCAGAACTTTTTTCTAAACTAACAATGGCAGCCTTAACCATTATCTTCGATGAGAACAAGCACCAACTCATGCTTCAACAGAAGCAAACCGAGCGCACTTACAAGCGCCCTGCCAGCTGCCGAAGCGTCAACTCCCTCGGCAACTCTCTGAACTCCGGGTCGACCTCGACTCCCCGGACCATCGTCTTCGGGACACTGGGACCATTCCCACTTCCCGAAGGACAAGCTGCTCCTGCCAAAAAGCAGAAGATCGCCTCTCAACGTGTCACTCTCGTGACACCAAAGGCGAAAGCCCAAAAGCCCGAAGCCCGCGGCACCCCCGCGAAGCCTCGACCCACAAACAACCAGGTCTATCCCAAGACTTGGTCTCCAAGACCTTCCCCAAAACAAAGAAGGTCTCAAACCTCCACCAAGCCAGCATACCTGGCGCCACTCAAGGAGAACCAGTTCTACCCTCTTGCCTACATGAAAGAGGAGAGATCCATCTCCAACTTGACTCCCAAGTCAACCCAGCATGAGCCGGCTTGTTCCTACAGGCCCAAAATGAGATCATGCATCACCAGGCCTCTACAAGCACCTGCTAAGGCCTACACTCCTTCGGTTCGACCCTTTATCTCTACAGGGGCCGAACTTGAAAAATTCAAAGCTTCGCTGCAGCAGGCAAAGGACCGGGTCCGGATCCTGTCCTTGCCTAGCTACAAAGAAGACAGGCTCGGCTGTTGCGCCCGAGGGAGCACATCCTTCATCGTCAGAGCCCAGCCAGAGTTGACCAAAGCTCAAATCGCTCGTCGAGCACGCCGCCGTGCGTCATATCGACAAAAGAAACTAGAGAAGCAAAGGACCCAGCCTCCTACACTTCAAGTCTCCAGCAAATGGGTCGAAAAAGAAAGACCCGACCAAGTTGCTGCCGTCCATATGGTTGGAAAATCCAGAAGACGCCAAAGGTCAGCATCAAAAATCCATGTCCGACGTCCGGTGACCCGTAGCGTCACCAGGACACAAAGACATCCCGAAGAATCTCCTGCCCCTTCCAGCCAAGGACGGGAGAGTAATCCTTCATCAAGCTCTTCATCAAAAAGAATGAGCCCCAGCTCGGTCACCAGGACGATTTCTTCGTTCGAATCCCGAGGGATGAACGTCTTGGCTACAAGTTCTGAGCCGCCACCTCAGAATCCACCTCGAGATGATGCGCTCACACGCATCCAGCAGTTGGAACAAGGCCAGCAGAGGATTGAAACTCTGATGGAAAACCTTCTCCTTGTCGTCCAAAATCAGGTGAACAATGAGCCTCCTCCGAATCATAGCAATAACGAGGGAAATGGAGAAGAAAATGAGTCACGCGCCCTTACCAAAAAGGACGTAGACAGTATCCTCGCCAAAGCAAAAGAAGAGGATATACTCAAGGAGCATGGGATCAAGCCACCATATCCTTTATGGATGGACTCGGTCCCGTTCCCCACAAAATTCAAGCATCCTACTCTCCAAACATATACGGGGAAAGGATCAGCCAGATAGCACGTCATCCACTTCAAGATCTTGACGGGAGCTATCGCGGATCAAGATGCACTCAAGATTCGCCTCTTTGCAAGTACCCTAAAAGGTACGGCCTTCGATTGGTACTCCACTCTTCCGGAGAACTCCATTCAGAACTGGGCTATGCTGGAGACACGCTTCCTGACCCACTTTCAAGGTGAGGATCATCCTGTTACTATGGCTCAGCTCTGTAGCCTAAAACAGGGAGAGAATGAGTCAACTTATGACTTCATTCACAAGTGGAAAGCAATGGCGTACAAATGCTCAGATGTACTGCCACAAGCGTCGCTAGTCGACATCTGCCGTAACAATATGAGAGTTAAAATCCGCTCCATGATCATCGGCAATAAATCAAAGAACCTGGGGGAACTCCTTGAAGCTTCCATGGAAGCTGAAATGGTGATCAAAGACCTCAACAGTCAGAAGTCATCAAGAAAAGAGCCAACCGCCATTGCAACCTCTAAACCAAAGAAGAAAGAGGTCCTTAATGTACAAACCAAGTCAGCTCCTCAGCAACCAAAGAAAGCTGAAAATAGAGCTGCAGGTAAGAGACCCGAACTCTCTGATGCCTTCAAAGAGCGAGTAGAAAAGAAATATCCGTTCGATGAAGACGTCGAAGAAATCTTTGAGGCTCTCCTAGCAAATGACAAACTCATTTTGCCAGAGCCCAAAAGACCTGGAGACGTTGGCAAAACCAATGATCCTCGGTACTGTCCATACCACCAGATGGTCTCGCATCCTCTCAATCAATGCTTTGTTGTGAGAGAGAAGATAAACGAGATGTGGAAAAACGGAGTCATCACCTTTGACAAAAATTATGGCCCCGCCTCCGTCAACATGGTGTCACGTGGACAAACACCAACATCACCGAAGAAGAAGATCACTACTTCCTTCAAGGTGATAAAAAGAATTCAAACGTCCGAAGTGTTGGTTCCTTGCCCGACATCAGACGGACAACCCATATGGGTACATCCCGATCTCCTGGAAGATGAAAATTGGGAGATCGTCAAAACAAAGCCGACCGCTCAGCAGCGAAGGCAAGCCAAGAAACATCTCCTCAAGCTCAAACGGCAAGAGAAGACCCAGCCAAAACAAGAAGTCCATGAAAAGGCAGAGGCCTCCTCTACCACTTCACTCGGGGCAACAGAAACGTCCCTTCCAGAGACTTCAAAGGCGGTAAGAAACTTCACTCTCAGTGATTTCATGCCACCTCAATTCAAAAAAGAAGCCACGCAGGGGGCATCATACTCTTGCAACTCGGTAGTTGGATTCTCCATTGATGGATACGAGTCCAGCGACACCGACGATGGATTCGAGCCCAACTACACCGATGAGTGGGAGGAATCTCTTGAAACAGGAGAATATCTCTCCGATGAAGAATGGGTTCTTGAAACTCACCTTATGCCAGTAATCTGGTATAACCCCTTGCAACCACAAGGATCCTGGTCTGATGATGAAGAAGACCAAGAGGCTGCACAAGAAGATGCTGTTAACCCAGCACCTGTCATTGCTCCAGTGGAAATCAACTATGTTGAGCCACACGGAGAAGACGAAGAAGAGGATCTGGCTCCCATGCCTGATCTTGAAGAATATGCAAGGATCTTGCAGCGTCTCGCTCTAGAACAAGAGCAAGATCGTGTTAACGAGCCTCCTCGCAACCCAGAGCCTGAAGTCCCTGAAGATAATCAGGTACATCCACCCTTAACTCCTGAAAATGGAGAACATTGCTGGATTGACGATCCTCTTACATCCGAGGATGAGTCTGACTCCGAGCAGGCAACATCTCCTATCAGAGCTTCCTGTAATGTAATATATCAGGACTATAGCTCTTCTGAAGCGTCGTCTGATGAGATTACCTACACTCCGACGACGCCTAGCAATGTATCCTCTGGAGCTACCTCGTCTCACGTGACTTTCACAGAGATGGCACCCTCTCAGGTTTCTTCTCCTGAGACTGTGACTTCAGGATACACATTCTTCCCGACTCATCATCATGAAGAAAACCCAACTTGGGGTGATGGATGGGTCAACGAAGAAGAAAAGCTGCTGGATGCTGTTCAGGACTTGCTCCCGGAAAATGCTCCGTGCAACACAATCACTGAGGATGGCAACTCTGCTGCAGATACATCCCCAGTAGATGAAAAACGACAGCCTCTTGATCCTGAAGACAATCTTCCAAACGAAGATCCTTCTCAAGAAGCTCTCGAAGTTGGTAGAGGCACCCGTTCGGGCCGGGACTACCACAAAAATTACAACCAATCTTCCTTTACTTATGTAAATCCTTCGGGAAAAGATGTTGTAAGCGCCCCCAGTGGCAACAATGATGAACATGCAGGCCCTAAGGAGGCTTTCAAGTATGACTTGGTTGAGCACTTCAAACACATACCTGCACGTCTTCACATCCTGGATTTATTACGAATGTCTCCACGCACTCGTGATAATCTCATCTCAGAATTACAAAAACTGAATGAGGATGTCGACAAACATACCCCGCAAGTCCTCCAAATTGAAATGGACTACCGGGTCAAAAACTCAGAAACCTCCTTAAAAGGAGAAAAAGAGAAAAGCGAGGGATCATGCATCCAATGCCTCTCGGTTCAAAAGGCAGCCAGTGCAACCATCGCCTTCACTAAGGAAGACCTCCTACTTGGCGAAGCAAGGCACAACCGACCCCTGTACTTCACAGGGTACATCAAAGAAATGCCGATACATAGAGTTCAGATCGACCCAGGTTCTGCACTCAACCTTATCTCCACTTCGGCTCTTGAAGAGTTGGGCATCCCACCCAGCAAGCTAAGCCACACATCTGTATCTATCTTTGGATACGATGGGAGCACTCAAAGGCCTATTGGCAAAATCAGGTTCAAATTGCAGATCGGTGATCTTATCTCTGAAGTCACTGTGTATGCAATAAAAACCCCCTCATGCTACAACATCCTTCTCGGACGTCCTTGGATACACGAGAACGGTGTTGTCCCTTCAACTCTACATCAATGCATCAAGTTTGTCGGCGACGACGGCATGGTACATCGAGTCTTTGCGGACAGGAAACCCTTCAAAGGTAAAGAAGTCCACTTCGCAGACTCCCAAATGTATGAAGGAGAAAAAGAAGAAGAGGAAATAGCACCCCCTGCTGAAAATTGAACAAGAAGTTCAAAAACTCAAAAGCGTTGGCTTCATCCGTGAGGAACAACATCCAGAGTGGTTGGCCAATATTGTCCCCGTGACAAAGAAAACTGGGCAGATCAGAGTCTGTATTGACTATAGAGACCTGAATGGCGCTTGCCCTAAAGATGAATTCCCGCTCCCCATACCGGAGGTGATGATTGAC
The DNA here is from genome assembly GCA_028538565.1 of Umbellularia californica. Classification (NCBI taxonomy): domain Eukaryota; kingdom Viridiplantae; phylum Streptophyta; class Magnoliopsida; order Laurales; family Lauraceae; genus Umbellularia; species Umbellularia californica. Next base: position 33,020,153 of record JAPQWN010000006.1, read on the forward strand.
AATACCTGCGGATTCGAGCGAATGACATTCATGGATGGCTTCTCTGGTTACAATCAGATAAAGATGCATCCCGAGGATGAAAAACACACTTCATTTCGGACTCCATTTGGCGTGTATTGCTACACTGTCATGCCATTTGGTCTGAAAAATGCTGGTGCCACATATCAGAGGGCTATGATGAAAATATTCCAAGATATGCAGCACAAGACGGTCGAATGTTACGTTGATGACCTCGCCGTCAAAAGCAGAAGAAAAGAAGACCATCTCAAAGATCTTCGGGAAGTCTTCCTCCGACTTCGCAAACACAAACTGCGGATGAATCCTCTAAAATGCTTCTTCGGCGTCTCGTCGGGTAAGTTTCTCGGATTCCTTGTTCGGAAAGCTGGAATAGAACTTGACCCCATAAAAGTCAAGGCTATTCTAGAAATGCCCTCTCCAAGAACCCTAAGGGAACTAAAAGGGCTTCAAGGGAGATTGGCCTACATCAGACGGTTCATCTCCAATCTTTCGGGGAAATGCCGTCCATTCTCTCGATTGATGAAAAAAGGTGTAGACTTTGTCTGGGATGCCGACTGCGAAGCCGCATTTCAAGATATCAAGTCATACCTGACCAAACCTCCAGTGTTAGCTGCCCCTGCCACTGGAAAACCATTCATCTTGTACACAAGAGCCCTTGATCACTCTCTGGGTGCTCTGCTTGCACAAGAAAATGATGAAAGAAAAGAAGCTGCTCTATACTACCTCAGCCGCATGCTAGTAGGTACAGAGCATCGCTACTCTCCAGTCGAAAAGGAATGCCTTGCAGTGATGTTTGCCGTACAAAAGCTACGTCACTACTTGCTTTCCAACACAGTCTACCTCGTCTCAAGGATCAACCTCTTGAAGGTCCTTGTCACGAAGGCCGGTTCTCTCAATGCCCGACTGGCAAAATGGTCCATCCTTTTGTCACAATTTGATATTAGGTATGTGCCACAAAAAGCAATCAAAGGCCAAGCTCTAGCAAATTTCCTCGCAGAGCATCCATTGCTTAAAGATTCACCACTCAGAGATGATCTCCCAGACGAACCTGTCTACAACGTGGAGACTTCCTCACCAAATGCCTCCTGGGACATGTACTTTGACGGTGCAACCAGGACAAATGAAAACAGAAAGCTGATCTCGGGAGTTGGTATCCTCTTTGTTAGCCCTGACAAATACATGATTCCACACGCTTTCTCGCTACTGGAACCATGCACAAACAATGCAGCTGAATACCAAGCTCTGATCCTAGGATTGGAACTCGCCATCGAATCCGGTATCACTATGCTGGAAGTCTTTGGAGACTCTCAACTGATCGTCAACCAGATGAATCAGAAATATGAAGTCAGGAAGCCCGATCTGCTGCCTTATTACAACAAGGCACAATCGCTTCTGCAAAAGTTTGACATCTGCAACATCACCCATATTCGTAGAGGTGAAAACATCCGTGCAGATGCCCTGGCCGGACTTGCCGCATCAATGGCGATCCAGGAAGGGGAAAACATGCAAATTACAGTGTGCGAGAGAAGGATTCTCCCTCCTCTTAACACACATCAAGCAGTTGCTGAATGCCACCGAGTGGTTGGAAGTCGGATCTCTATCCTTCAACCTTCAATCGGCGACTGGAGGGATTCGTTCATTGATTACACTATGTTCGGAATCCTACCTGAAGATCCAAAAGAACGGGTCAGCATCCAAAGGCGAGCCCCAAACTTTCATTTGGATATTCCTTCAAAAATCCTCTACAGGAAATCCTTCAACGGAGTACTTCTACGCTGCTTGTCACAACAAGAGGCCGAAGAAACACTCAAAGAAGTTCATGCTGGTCTTTGTGGAGCCCATCAGGCAGGTCCTAAGCTCTATGATCAGATAAAAAGGTTAGGTTACTATTGGCCTACCATGGTAGCTGATGCAATGCAGTTTGCCAAACGCTGCCAGCTATGCCAAGTTCACGGAGATTACATTCACATGCCTCCGGAATGGCTGCATCCTACAGCAATCTCGTGGCCTTTTGAAGCATGGGGCATGGACATCATAGGTCCTATCTCTCCCCCTTCAAGCAAAGGTCATCGCTTCATCTTCGCCGCTACGGATTATTTCTCTAAGTGGTCAGAAGCATTTGCGTTCAACGAAATGAAGACCTCATCAGTTCTTCAATTCCTACGCACCAACATCATTTGTCGTTTCGGCATACCCAAAAGATTCGTCCATGATAACGGACCACAATTCCGGGATCATCGATTCTACAGGTTCTGCGACAAATACAAAATCCAAAGCTGTCCTTCGACTCCATACAATCCGGCAGCAAATGGATTAGCAGAAGCCTTCAACAAGACACTCTGCAAAATCCTCAAGAAAATGGTCTCTAGTCACAAAAGAGACTGGAGCGACAAACTGTCTGAAGCTTTGTGGGCCTATCGAACCACCGTTCGAGGACCAACCCATAGCACACCATTCTCCTTGGTCTATGGATGCGAAGCTGTCGTGCCCCTAGAGGTACAAATTCCTTCTCTGAGGGTATCTCTACAAAATGACATGACTCAAGAAAGCAATGCGAAATTACGACTTCATGAGCTGGACAATCTCGATGAGAGGCGGCTCGAAGCTCGACAAAGCATTGAACTTTACCAAGCACGCATGGCAGGATCTTTTGACAAAAAGGTCAGGCAACGCGCCTACAAAAAGGGTGACTTGGTTCTTGCGGTAAAAAGACCAATGGTCTTCGCACACAAATCCAAAGGTAAATTTGAACCAAAATGGGAGGGACCCTACATCATCGACAAGGTCTTCTCCAACGGCGCATATGCCCTCCTAAACATGGAAGGCGACAGATGTATGCTGCCTATCAATGGCAAGTTCTTGAAGCGGTACTACCCTTGAAGACTTACCCAACTGGGTAAGAGCAATGCCTGTATGGCCAAAACCTGTTCTCAGGTACTCGCTCGTCAAACCCACTCTCTTTAGAATTTTCATATCAAATGTCAAAATTTCTAGAGATTCAAAAACAATGCTTACTTTCATCGTTTCATTGTTCAAAAAAAAAAAAAACAAAAAATCCAAGTTTAGGAGCCTCTCCCTGACTTAACCAAAACTTTCGATCCTTGAACCAAAATTCATGGTTTGAAACAAAAATCCGGATTCAGGGATTTCCACCCTAGTCCACCTTACCTTTTACCGCCAAATGGTTCTAGGTCAAAATTTACGACCCTCGTGTCTTTAAACAAAAAAAAAATGGTTTTTCAAAAATCATGGGGAAACGACATCAAAGTCAGTACCCGCAAAACAAAAATTTTGAAAAAAAAGCAAGGATGCGACATTCCATCGATACTTGCACCCAAAATCGCAGGGAAGCGACATTTCGTCGATACTTGCAAAATCCAAAAACCGTGGAGAAGCAACAAACCAGTTGATATCCACAACCCAATTTCAAAAATCGTGGAGAAGCAACAAACCAGTTGATATCCACAACCCAATTTCAAAAATCGTGGGGATACAACATACCAGTTGCTATCCACAACCCAAAATTACAAATGGTTCGAGAAAACCTCAAATTTCAAAAATCGCGGAGAAACGACATCAAGTCAGTACCCGCAAAACCAAAAGTCTTGGGAAAAGCAGGGAAGCGACGCTTAGTCGATATTTGCACCCCAATTCTCGAGGAAGCGACATTCCATCGATACTTGCAAAACCTAACCCGCGAGGAAGTGACATTCCATCAATACTTGCAAAACCGAATGAGCAAGGAAGCGACATTCCATCGATACTTGCAAGACCATTCAGCGGGGAGGCGACATTTAGTCGATACCTGCATTTTGAAAACCAAAACTCGGCTATAAATGCCAAAATCCGGCTATAAATGCCAAAACAAAAATTTCCGGCTATAAACGCCAAAATCGGCTTTCATGCCAATAAAACAAAACTTGGTTTTCAAAAAACTCGGCTACAAATGCCACAAAAAAAAAAAACCTAACTCTCATGTCAAAACCGGCTATAAATGCCACAAACCGGCTATCAATGCCACGAAAAATTGGCTTTCACGCCGACAAACCAAAACTTGGCTTTCAAAAAAAAAACCCGGCTATCAATGCCACCAAACCGGCTATCAATGCCACAAATTGGCTATCAATGCCACCAAACTGGCTGTAAATGCCACAAAATTTCGGCTTCCATGCCAACCCAAATTTTGGCTTTTACGCCATAAAATTTCGGCTTCCATGCCATCTCAAAATCGGCTTTCACGCCACAAACAAAATTCGTTTCCCCTACCAAAACAACCATTTGACAAAAGATTTTCACAAAATGACAAAGCTTTTGATCAAATCCCATTTAGCAATTGCTTTCATCACAAAAAGATTTGAGTGAGCGTAGGGAACAACAAAAAAAAAGGTACCAAAAAATACATGTGGTACCAAAGCAAAAAAAAAAAAAAATAGAAAGTGTTCACAAGCACTACAAAAAAAAAAGAAAGAAAAGTACCAAAAAAATACATGTGGTACCAAAAAATAGAAAGTGTTCACAAGCACTACAAAAAAAAAGTACCAAAAAAAATACATGTGGTACCAAAAAAAAAAAAAAAAGAAGAATGGTTTCTGCTATAAAAAATCAGGAGCTCAGCCAAAAATGGTCTCCAGCCAAAGCTTCAGCTCCTCAAGCAAACTTTTGGCCTCAGCCGTCAGAGTTTCCGAGGCACGCTTCTTCAGGAACTTGCCATGAGATGCTGGCGAATGCCGTAACCCTTCTTTTACACCGGGAAGCTCTTCCCCAGCAGTTTGCCATCGTTCGTTTTCTAGAGTCCTCCTCTCGAGAACTTGACCGGCATCTGCAACCCTGCGAATCAGAGTACTCTCCCTGTCACGAGCCTCTGTTATAGCAGCCCACTTCACATCGACTTGTGCCTTCAAATGCTCAAGACGTTTCCTGGCCTCCTCAACTTCCCTATCAAGGACGTTCAGGTCATGCCTCAATCCGATGATGGCTAGCTCTTCCTTGTTCTTCTCCCGAACTAGCTGCTTCTTGCTTTGTGTAGCCTCATTCAGGTCAGACTTAGCCTTATCAGCAGGGTCCAAGAACATCTCCTTGAAGAATTGGTCGTCAGGGAAATCCATGGTCTCAAACCACTTGTCACCCAGTGCAATGATCCTATCAACGATCGCCCTGGCACCTGTGACATCCAGACCAACCTCTTCGGTGTCGGTCAGAATCTCCTGTACATGTGGGATCATGCCAAATCCTGCCTCCAAGTGTCCAGAAAGGAGAGTCTTGACCCAAGAACTCAAAACCCGAGCCAGCACCTTCTTCGCAAATTGAAGAGACGAACTGGATGAAGATTCACCCTTCTCCGCTGATCGGCTGCTCATGTCATGTCCCATTGGAAGAGTAACAAAAGAACTCTTTTCACTTGGAGCCACTGGAGAGGGAATCTCAACACGAGGCATCTCCTCAATCATGTCTGAACTGGTCTCTACCTCCAGATCGACCTCTGGCATCCCTTGCTCTGGTTCTGAAGAAAGCGATGGACTCTCTTCTGTCACTTCAAAACCTGCAAATGAAACACAAAAAGGTATGAATATGATCCTGTTCAAAAAAAAAATCATCAGGGTCATCACTACAAAGTACCTTCTTCGACGACTGGCGGAACACTCTCTTCCTCCATGAACTCATCAGAAGCATCATCGACATTTGCGTCCATTGATGGTTCAAAGTCATCGGAATCCTGTGGCAAGTCAGCTGACAAGAAAAAAATGTTAGCAAATCAAGTCGCAGGCAAAAAAAAAAAAAAAGAGAAAGCGAAAGAAGTTATACCAATTGGAGATTCCGGAGTCATTCCAGAGTCCCTCGGTTCTTCTTCAGATGCCATAACCTGCTCCATCACCGCCTCATCGGTTGGAACCTCAGGCATCGGCAAGTCTTCATCCTCTGCTAAAAGAAAAGCAGCAGCAGGATGAGAAAACAAATCAGAACATGGAAAGCCCCATGAAAGAAGCAGAAAAAGGAAAAGGAGGAATCATACCTTCACCGATGGTCTCTTTTTCCCGAATCCTCTTCTCCGGAGGTTCGTCAGCTTCCCCTGGCACCTCCTCATTGACAGTGAGAGGGACTTCCACATTAGGAGAGTCTTCGTCCCGCCCCGTGTGACGCTGACTCCTCCTCCTCTTCCTACCTCTACGGGTTCGCTTCCTAGAAGAACCCGCCCCACTATCAGAGTCAGGTTTCTCACTTGACTCCTCACTGGATGGTCTGCTCTTGCCAGTAGACTCCACGGAAGCTCGTCTCTGTGCCGTTTGCATCCAAGCGTCGAGTTCAGCTTCCTCCTGTTCTAGCAGCTCCAAAGCCTCATCAGGTACTTCCCGAACAGCTTCAGAACCAATGACGCCCTGGTCACCGAGAAAGCCTATCTTGTTCTTCTCTCCAGAAAGGAAGGCCCAAACTTCCTCTCGCCGGACGCCATCCGACTTCCCAATGCCTTTTCCAGAAGACAGCTTTACATCAAGCTCCTTCTTGGAAAGCCCCCGATATGCCAAAAAGCTCTCCGCGAACCACTTCGTGAAGCCGGCAGTTCGGAAAGTCGACAGCTCAGGATAAGAAATCGCGGCAGTAGTGTCTTCAGCACTATAGAAAGCCCATGCATTTCTGCCATCCTGCAAACCCCCAAAACGCTTCACCATACTCGAAGGCGCTCCAACAACGCCTTGAGAGAAGCCCAACTGAAGTGCAAAGCGAGAAGGTACATACGGCTGGATATCGACGAAAAGATGTCTGCGGTACACCATCGTGCCGACTCGTATGCTGAAAAGCCACTCCTTCTCTGCATTTGACAAAGAGTAATGCCTTCCCGACCCTGCTCTGGTAGAGTCTCGGGAGGCACCAAAATCAAAAGCCTTCTTCCGCAACTCCGGAGAAAGCTTAACTGAAGACTGCCCCATCTCGACGTCCCTGAACCGTCGGATCCTCATGCGGGCAAACAAAAGTGATTCGGATACGGCTTTTCCCTTAGCCAATCGAATCATCAGAGGATCATCATCCTGTGCAGCACCCAGCTGGTGGAAGCCAGGACAGTGGTATACAAACCACGAATAAAAGATATGGGCTGAAAATACCCTATTCATAGGGAGCCCAAGCCGAACCAAGAAAGCAGCAGCCTGCAGTTCGGTACACAGGTAGGAGTAAAGAGCGGGCACCAAAGCAAGCCGCTCTCCAAACGCCATCTGACAAGCCGGAAAAATACAATGCGGCCTGATGTGCGTCCCATCTCCACCAGCAAAAATAGCCTCACCCAGCCAAAAAGTGAGGTAAATAGCAAGATCTCTCCGCAGTGTAATGTCAGAACAAATGGCATCTGTGCTCGCGAAGAAACCCTTCAACTCTTCCTACATGGCCGAAGTCTTCTTCCTGTCTTCCCGGGTCATGCTATCAGAAGGTTCTCCACCGTCGAAGAAGTTAGGGAACGAAGAGCCACAACTCTTCCAACTGCTGGATCTTACTTTCGAGCCCTCCTTCAAAAAATCATAGAAGGCGACGAGCTGAAAGTATAGGAGCCTGAACTCCTCTGACTGCTCCTCAAGGACGCTGTCAATCGGCATGAACTCCTCGTAGAGTTTGCCAAGGATGGGCAATCCAGTAATAGCACTCAACTCCTTCAGAGAAAAACCAATCTCACCGTTCGTGACAACGAAGGTATTGGTCTGAGGGAGGAAAGACTCCAACATAGCCATGAAGGCATCATCGGAAAAAGTCACGGTCTCCCTAAAAGCGCGGACCGCGTCAAAAATTCCGGCTTCCTTCAAAACGGCGCCCCCAATCAGCAAGGTGTGGTCAGTCCATGACTTCCAATCGGAGTCAGCATTGAAACGGCCACGAAGTCGAAAAGGCTTCACCCAAGTACTGCCGTCACCGCTGAAAACGCCAAGGCCCACCGGTCTCAAATCGACCGACGGATAATCAGAGCCCTGGTAGCCGCTAGCTGGCATTAACACGTCCATACGGACAGGTGGCTTCTCTGTAAAACCGGAAGGTCCACCAACAAAAACCCCGGTCTTGATCACACTGGTCCTTTTCACCCAGCTTGGAGGATCTTCCCTCTTAGAGCATGTGGGAGCAAGGCTCATGATCGAGATGGTACGATCAAAAGACGACCGGGTAGAAACAGTCTTCTCTTCACCATCTGCTGTGTAAGAGAACTGAAAACATCTCCTTTGGTATGTCAAGTCGTCAGGGACTGCATCTCCAAAGAAGAAGGTAGGCTTGGGTAAAACCCTCAGATCGTCCATAACCCAAGGACGGTTGCTTACCATGATCTTATAGAATTCCTCATTCTTGAGAGCGATCAATCGCTGTCTCATCTCATCGCGATTGAGGGAATCGCACTCTTCCAAGTTCTTCTCAACAAACTGGACCTTCTCCCAGGCCTGCTGAACGGCCACATTGGAAGATCTAGCAGATCAACGAGGTACGCTTGAAGCAGGCTCTTTACCCTTGTTCGCTCTGGAGGAACCACCTGCAAAGGTTGGAAAAGAAAAAGATCGTCATCAAAATGACAGGATTTCGCTAAAAAAAAAAAAAAAAAGGGTCACTTTGTCCCACCAAAAATCTGGCGAAATTTTGGCATGACTCCGGGGCAATTCTAAAGAAAAAGGAAATACCCCGACGGAAATAGAAAGTTTGAAGATGGGCTCAACATTGCTGCGGGCTCCGAAACTCCAAACTTTCGAAACCTCAAAATCTCCGCAAAATCAAGAAGGGCTCAACATCACTGCAAGCTCCAAATTCCCAAATTTGCAAAGAGTTTCAGGTATGTTATCATGCTCTCAAATTCAATTTACAAAAAGTACATGCATGAACATCTAGATTTGCATAAAAACGCATTATCATGATGAGCAAAAAGAAAAAAAAAAGAAGAAACTTTCTCAAAAAAAAAAGAGGGAGAAAGGAAAGAAAAAAAAAGAAACTTTCTTAAAAAAAAAAAAAAAAAAAAAATCAGGCCACGTGGCCGTACGGACCAGATCCGTACGGATCTGTCCGTACGGCCCACAAAAAAAAAAAAAAAAAAAAAAAAAAAAAAAAAAAAAAAAAAAGAGAAAAGAGACACACGTGAAAAAAAAAAAAAACAGAAATCACGTGGAAGAAAAAAAAAAAAAAAGAAGAAAAAAAAAGAGAAGAAGAATAGAAAGAAAAAAAGGAAGAAAAAAAAAAGAAGAAAGAAAAAAAAAGAGAAGACATTTTTTTTTACCATCCTATTCTCTACATAGAGTTTTCTTGAAAGAAAAAGAAAGAAAACTTACTTGAAGCCATTGATGGAGAAGAAGAAAGCTTGAAGATCCTTGAAGAAGAAAAACTCTTGGTCTTGGAGCTCTCTTGAGATTGTTGCAAAAGAAAGCAATAAGAGCAAGAGATCCTACCTTCCTTTGCTTTTATAGGAGAGAGCAAATCAAAGAAGGAAACAAAGGAGAAAGGTAAGTGTTACTAATTAGTAACCTTACCAAAAGAGAAGGAATTAGAAAGATTCTTTCCCAAAAAGAAAGATGTCTTTGAGAGATTTCCTCCCAAAATCAATCAAATGAGAGATTCTCTCCAACAAAATAGGATATTGGAGATTCTTTCCCAAAAAGAAAGATACCTTGAGATATTCTCTCCCAAATTAAGGGAATATGAGAGATTCTCTCCCATAAAGATATTTTTTAGATATTCTCTATCCAAATGAGATATCTTTAGATATTCTTTACAAAAATGACCCCACATGAGATCTAAGCCATCCTAAAAAGCTTAAGGTCCCATGGGTTAGCCCATATGAGCCAGGTTTGACCACCTAGGCACTAAAAAAAAAAAAAAAAAGGAAAAAAAAAAAAATGGGCTTTTAGTCGGAAAAAATCCCTCTTACCCAGAGCATACAAAAATGGTTCCATGCCTCTTTTGAGTTGATTGAACCATACAAAAAATTCCAAGCCCCATGAGCTTCCAAAAATCAAACCATCCAGCCTCATATACCAAATTGAGCCAAAATCTTGAAATTGACATTTCACAAAAATCCAAACCACTCCAATGGACCCACACAGTCCCAAAGAGTGACCAAAAACCAAATCCTGATCCCCCAACTTGCCACATACAGCTTGTTGGGTCACAAGGTCAAAACCAAAACCCGATCCCCTAACCTGCCATATATAGCTGGTTAGGTCACAAGATCAAAAACAAAAGCCCAAATCCACATCCCTGATGTCATCTTCAAAACTTTGCCTCGAGATGGTATTTGATTCCTTTCATTTCCATAAAATTCCCCTGGAAGCTCAAAGGCTACTCTACCAAAGGAAAGATTGCTCAAAGACTCTTGGTCAAGACACAAGCTCTCCTTCAAAAATCTCTTTGAGGCACATCGACTACAAAAGTCAAGCAACTCGTCGCTGTACCTCGAGGGGGCATTTGTTGACACCAAAAATGTCACTTTGCCTCTTCAACATCAAGAAAGCTACATGAAGTCGCAACCTGCCATAAATAGGCAATGCAACTTCTCCAAAAAATTAAATCTTGTCAGAATCAAACAAAAACTGTAAGATCCTTCAAGATAGCCAAGAGAAGAGTACACATGAAGTTTCGGGCCATTTCGACAACATTTGGCCTAACTTCACTTCTCCGACAGCTAAACGGGAGCTCTCGGCGGCGACATCATCGGAGACGTCAAAACTTCGATCAGAGCCTACAGATGACTCCAGCATGTCCCAAAAGGGCTCCATGCCAAATTTCAAGTCAAACCGACAACGTTTGACCCTCCATCAATGCTCGAGCAGCAAAATCAAGCCTCCCGGTGGCGGGAACCACCGAAGCCTTCGCTCATCAAACCAAGTGCATGAGTGGCTTCAACATGCTTCCAAAAGGCTGCACGTCAAATTTCAGGTCATTCTGACAACGTTTGACCAGGTTTCGATGCTCCGAGAGAAAATCAAGCCTACCGGCGGCGGAGCAACCCGGGACCATGACATCCAAAACGGAGCCCATGGAACGTCTCAAAATGACTCCAATAGGCTCCCCGTCAAATTTCAGGTCAATCGGACATCGTTTGGCCACATATCAAAGCTCGGCATTTTCCCCGCAGCAAAATCAAGTGAAGCATCGACGGGACCCCAAACGGCTTTAAAACTCAAACAAAAGCCTATGGTTGGTCTTATTTATTGTTCAGGAGGCTTCACCTCAGATTTCAGGTCATTCCGACATCGTTTGACGAAGTTTCAACTTCTGGCGGAAAATCAGCAGCTCTACGCGACAAAGTCTTCGGCTTTCCCGGAAAATTGGAAACTTTTCACTCTAAAAATGCAAGGATTCTCATCAGGTTTTCTACAGGGAAATCAAGCTAATAAATAAGAAGAAATGTCAGGAAAAATACAGAAGAAAACGGCGACGAAAAAGACCTCAAAACGACCGCAAAACGGGCTCCGAAGGGGAAAATTCCCCCAGGGTCGCAGGCCCCTGCGACCATGGCCCATGGTCGCCGGCGACCATGGAAGTCCGGGTCACCGGATTTTCCGCCGGTGACCTGTTTTTCCGTCCTTTTTCGCGTTTCGCGCACTTTGGCCCCTGTGGTTTCCTGAAAATGTGATTTTTAGTGCTTGAAATTGACTCATATCCGACGACATCCGTCAAAATCACGGGTCAACCTCCAAAAGCATAAAATCATCAGTGATCGCTCCAAGATCGCCAACCGGCTGACCAAGAAAGTGCACTTTCTGTCCGACCGATCGTGAAATCGACAAGACAGATGTCACCGGCCCGTTCTTAGCTATCAATGTCTGAAGTTACATGTTCATCCGATGTCGATCAGCATGTAGATCCATCGATGATCATCGCCAGAAGAATTCCAGAAGACACGGCATGGCCCGCGACTCTTCGACTGCTCGGCGACCAATTAATGTGGTTAATTGACTAGCTTTTATTACAGTCATTAATTCATTTCTTTGGACGGCCCAATCAGAAGCAAGCATTTGGGAGTTACAAGTCAATTGATTCATGGCATTTAAACCATGAAACTCCTCCCATTATGGTAATTAAGGTGATTAAAAGCCCTTAATCTCCATCGGCCAATCAGATTCAAGGAAAAAGGAGTTACAAAATCAAGAAATAAATCTTGTAACTCCTCCCATTAAAGCCATTAAAGCCCATAAACTCTCCTAAATGGCTACCAAAAGCCTATAAATAGGAGAGCATCCCATTGAAATCGGGATCAGAAAAAAAAAAGAGATCGGATCGGAAGAGAGCGGAAAGAATCCAGAGAAAGAAAAAAGAGAGAAAAAACTCTGCTGAAGTTCTGCACCGGCCACCACTACAAGGTGACAAAAGTCCCTTGGGGGGCACCCCCCCTCCAAGGTCCTTGCCTTCTCCTGCTGCCTCCAATGGCTTAGACGTGGATTTTCAGCCCGTCTACTTAGCTTTTTATTGGACATAGGACCTTCTCTTGGTCTTTGTCCTCTAAAAATCTGAGGTTATAGCCAAGCCAAGCGAATCAAGAGCATCCTCTGTTCTCATCTGCATGGATGACGGCGAAGCCCACACATGGCTTGCGACCGTCAATCTGAACGAGTCCCCCACAATCTCCTGAAAAGTTAGATCTTCCTTTTCTTGCTTTTCATTGTAGTTTGTATTTTTCTAAAGAGACAAAAATCACAACTCTTGTCTTTTATTATTGATAAGAATTGTAAATCGGCTATAAACGCCAAAATCGGCTATAAATGCCAAACAAAATCGCCTTTCACGGCAAACCAAGAAAATGTCTCTTTTCTTAAATATTTGTGCAATGGAAAACTTGAAAGAAGTTGATTTCCTTTTTACTTGCGAAGGTTGATCTCCGGATTAACACTTGCAATTCCAAGTAAAATAGAAAATCTGGCACACCCACACAAAGAAATGTTGATGCACGCTTCAGGCCCGCCAGGGCGCGAAAGGGCCGGACCCGACGGACTCCCACGTTCCGCCGACCCCGGTAGCCGCCCCACGGCGCCTCGGAGCGCGTTCCATCAGTTAAGTACTTGTAATACATAATCCAATCATTCCATACATTATGAATAATCCAGCCAACCTTTCCATATAGATTTGGTCCATCCAATCATCCCAACATATCATGCATACACAACCATGCACATAATGCATATCTAGTCAACCCATCCACCATATTACCTTCCTAGCATTCCTATATCATTGCATAAATTTAGGAGGTTTCTCCCTATAGCTTACCTCTAGGGTTGACTTTTCCCTCCTCCTTCCCAAAGCTTGAATATTTCCCCCCAGCTATAATTACATCATTTTGGGACTAAAATACCCATAGTGTAGGCTATAACATATGAAAAATGAATTCTTGTAAATGGGTTTGGAATTTTGGTTAATAAAACATTGAAACTTGTATTATTGGCCTTTGTGGGCTGAAAATTCAATGGCGTAAATGGATTTAGATACAAAAAATAGCATTATTATGTAATTAAGAATTGGTGATCTAATATGCATTTTCTCATATACTTTCAGATCTTAGGGAATGATTGGATATGTACAAAATAAAATATTTCTAGATTTAAATACTAGCAAAATAAAATATTACATAATAAAATATTTTAATATTTCAATACTGCAATATTATTGTCGTTTGGCAGTTTCTAAAACATTCAATAGATTATGAACTATACAGTTTAGTAATTACCCCATATTATAATAACACACTAAATTCAATATTGACTTTGATTTTCAAATCAAAGAAATGATCAATAACTTTATGATTTCGACTCAATATTTTTTTTTTTAAATTATAAGACGATAACACCATTTCCTAGGAATTCAATTCAATGAAAAAAATATCCAACTATATTTTCATGATAAGGAATTCATGGTAAAGTGGTTTTCTTTGATTTTTTTAGGAATTTTATTCATGCAAAAAAACATGTTATAAAATTTCAAGATAAGGGATTTCATGGTAAAATGAGTTCCATTGAATTTATAGGAATTCAATTTCATGTGAACATATAGGTCTTATCTTTCATGGCAGAATGAGTTCCTTTGAATTTTTAGAGATTCAGATCCACACTAATAGACTGGCCCAATCATATTTTAACAATAACGAATTTATTTCTTTAAATCCTTGAGAACTCAATTCCATGCAAATAAACAAGTCTTGTTATATGTTCAGGATAATAAATTAGCAGTAAAGTGGTTTTTATAATTCCTAAGAATTACTTTTCTGCAATAAAATCAGTCCTAAGCAAGACAGGCAACACGCCCTAGTCTTTCATCTTTGCTATCTATTAATCAATGTGATTTTTAGTGTTAGGGCACTGTATATTTTTCAAATCATGGAAAAATGATTATTTTTTTAAAGGAAATGGAGAGATAATTAATTTATGATATTCGAGGGCCACCTTTCATTATTTAAAGTTTATCGCATGAAGAACCACTCCCATTATGTTCATTGTATCAAAATCTCACTTTAATATGTAAAGGTGGGTTATACACAGACAGGTGGGCTACAAAGGGTACAATGACCAAAGGTTTGGAAAAAGAAGAGGAAAAGAGAAATCATACCAAGAGTGACAAAATTAACAATCAAGGAATGGAGATGCCTTAAGAAAAGAAGGTTTGTGTAGTTTTGTCATTTCCCCTATCATGGAGAAGGTCTAGGGAAAATTAGAATTTTTGGGAAGGAGGAGGGGAAAGGCATTTCCAAAGATAAGCCCCAGGGAAAAACCTCTAAATTTAGGGCATGTTTGGCATCGTTCTAGTCGGATGTTCCTATGTTCCGATGAGATAAAGTTGTGGAAAACATGTTTGGTATGTGTAAATCACTATTTCAGATTTTGGTCTCATGGGAAGGAATCTCAAAATCTTAACTCATTGGTATAAGAAAGTGGGAGTGAAAAAGCTTTATTTTTTTTATAATAAACAACTTGCTGGCACAATTGTTTCTTACTTATCTCTTGCCTTTTAAAGAATGTTATTAAAATACCCTAAGTCCTCTTGTTTATCTTAAAGGTATGCCCTATGTTCACAATCTCGAAGAAGGTAGCCCCACTTTTTAATTCTTAAAAGTAGGTCATGTGGTCACAACCACAAAAGGTGGGCCCATATTATAATTCTATAATGCGGGACCACATTATAAATCCTACGAATGTAGGCCCTATTTTCTAATTTATAAAGGCGGGCATCATGTTATAATTTTTAAAGGTGGGTCCCATGTCTACAATCATAAAAAGGTGGCCCCACTTTATGATTCTTTAAGGTGAGTCATATGGTCACCATCACAAAAGGTGGAACGACATTGTAAATCCTATGAATGTGGGCTCACATTGTGAATCCTATGAATGTGGCCCCTTATTCAGATATCTAAAGGTGGGTACCACATTGTGATTTTTTAAAGGTGGGTCCTATGTTTATGATTAATAAAAAGATGGTTCCAGCCACATTATAATTCTTATGAAGGTGGGCTCACATTATAAATCCTATGAATGTGTGCCCCATATTCTAATTTTTAAATGTTGTACTATGTTGTAATTTATAAATGTGGGTCACATATTTACATGCAAGAAAAGGTGGCCCCACATTATAATACCTATAAAGGTGGCCCACATTGTAAATCCTATGAATATGGATTCCATGTTCTAATTTTAAAGGTAGGTACCATATTGTAACTACTACAGGTGGGTCGCATGTACGATAATATTAAAGTGACACAAACAATAAAAGGTGGTCCTAAATTGTAAATCATATGTCCGCTCCATGATCAGAACTTTTATAATGTCACCAAACAAGTTCCGTACAACATATTCTCAATAGAGTAATTTGATTAAATGGTGTCAAACAAGTTCTGCAGAGTATAGTCTCGGCACAAATTGATCTCAGCACAACATGATCCGACCACAAAATTGGGAACAACACAAGAGTGATGCCAAACTAGTCTCATATGAATAAATGCCTGTGGAGATATTGTAATAAATGCCTGTGGAGATATTGTTACTACTATAAAGCATGTACTCTCATATGAATAAAACTAGTCTAATAGTTTTCCACTATGAGTTGTTCTTACATAGAGGAAGCCCTTTTCCTCTTATTTTTGGGTCCGATAGGGTCCGAGATCCTATCACACTGTTAGTGGAATAACCTTTGGAGGGGATTAATCAACCAAATTCACCAAAATTTATCAAGTCTTTGGACAATAGAAAAAACCAATAAAAACCCACATATCCATAGCTATAAAACCCGAGAAAGTGGAAATGAACTTCAGGACAACAATGGAAATAGCAAAAACTCAAAATTCCTGGAATCACACCAAATAAAACCAAGAAAAAATTAAAGAGAATATTAGGAGTAAAAGGGAAAAGAAGAACATAAAAGAAGTTTAAAAGATATGGAGATTAAGGCAACATGAGCCAAACTGGCTGTGACTACCAAAAAAAACCAAGTGACTGTGCTTGGTTTCATGACCCACAACTATTATATATTATGCATTTATATATATATATATATATATATATATATATATATATATTAATAGACAAAGGAACAGGCTAGGCTAGGCTAGACCGGGTTAAGCCCTAGGTTAAAATTGGATGCAACCTTACCCTTCTTCTTTAGGACAAAAATAAAATCCCGCATTTTGTTGGCTTTTGCAGGCCGAGTTGGGCCGGGCCACTTCGTGAAAGGCCTGGATTGACAACCCTAGAGGTTATAGAAGACATTAATAGGAATAGAGACTAGTCTATTAGACCAATAATCCTGAAGTTAAAATGTTATCTACAATTATAAACGTTTTTAGTTCATTTGACTGTTGTTGTTGTTGTTGTTTTGGTCTTGTGCCTCCTCCTCTCTATTTTATGTTGTCCTAATAAATTATGTATTTAAACAAAAAGAACGGCTAAACTTGACATTCTTTAGATAAAGGTATTAAGTTATGTCTGGCAGTTAAATCCTCAAGGATTTTCTATTATATTGTTTTTTCACATCATCAATTATGTGTTCAATCTTACAGTGGGATCAAATTCTATGGAAGTAAAGTTAGGGATTATATTAAGGCCGGCGAGGTATCACTTTAGTCAAATAATATTAACTCTTTTGCCTCAAAGTTTAACAGTTTTATGAGCTCAATCTTCTAATACTATTATTCAACTCAATAGTAGATAATGGTTGAATTAGTTGACATGACCCGAGTCCGAGATTATGATTAATCCGAGTTAACCCCGAGTCGCGTTGCTTATTTACTCCCGTGAACTTCGATCACATATAATTCACGAGGGATTTCATTTATACATTATGCGGAATATAAACAAATATACATTGTTCCTGTATAAAACCAAACTCATTCACATGATGTACAAAACTAATCACTTGTATATTTAAATACAATGCAAGGATCAAAAGTATGAAACATTTTCAAACCCAAGTTCCATTCAAAAGTTTCCTTTCAAGTTTTTCTTCGATATCATAATCATATGATATTGTTTCACTTCCACTTAACTAGTCTTCCTGGAGAACCGGATCGGTAATCTCCACTGGCGTTGTGGCCTCTGAAGGACCGGCATGGGCAGCTGTGCCTGTAATGCCATCAATAACACTATGAATTTGACAATTTAACAATGTATAAACAATTACATGATTTAACATGCTAACCACACATTTAATTTGTCTAATTCAATGTTAGACTATTACAAATTTTCATTTAATTCAAATCAATAAGAGTCTTTAGTAATTGGCAAAACTACAATAGAATTTCATTTCAAATCACATCTTCCTAAAAAGGAAGGAATTACATCTTCCACACGGAAGGAATCATATATTGTGGGATTTATCAGTGCCCGAGCTAGGGACATCTGACATCACCACGGAATTCTAGAACACTCCCAAATAATCTGCTGTAGCAGTAACAGCTCCAATGAGCTTAAAGAAATAGCTATGTAGTGCCAGACTCAAGAAACAATACAAATTCAAATTTATAATATCAACCAATTGAGTGTAATTCTCAAATATTTAATGTACGGGTTATTCTCGATGGACATTACAATTTATGTGTGTTTTGTATATTAAAATCACCTTAATTAACACCCATAATGGTAAAGCAATGTTAACAGCATTGATTAAATCAATAGGCTTATTTATCCACAAATTGAAAAATTAAACCTGAAAATTATTACTTTTGGTTAGTTGTTCGGTTACCTGTCAGTTAACCTAGATGTCGGCTAGCTGAATTGTACTCGGCTACCTATGGTTAGCTTTCCAGAAGCTAATTTATCACTGACAATATCCCACACTCAATCACTAGTTCGATCACCATCTCGGTTAGTCGAACTCTGAACAGCGGTTAACCGAATTAAATTCGGTTACCTGTGGTCACAACTCCAGAACCTTACAATTACTGTTTTGTTTTCGGCTTCGGCTAGCCGAACTTGGAATTTCAGCTAACCGACACACGATGTCGGTTACCTCACAGTCAGCTTTACAGAAGCTGATATTTTTGTGAACCTGAAACAGGTGAATTCGGTCACCTGTCGGTTAGCTACTCAGCTAACCGAACAACACCCAGAACTTCAAAATCTCTGAAGCAAAGTTCTGAATTTAAATTCTCAAATTCATCAACACTTCTATGCATCCCATTCACTCACAACCTGTACATAAAAATAAATGGAACCTCTTGTTCCCAACTTAACATCACTTCAATTTCATTCAAATAACATCCAACCCTTCTTCTTCTCCAATCAATCAATCATATACATACAAATTAATCATGTAAAGGGCTGAAATCCTATTTCACAACATAATCAAGAGGAAAACCATAGAAATTAGCATTTAATCATAATAATTGTTTATACTTGCCTTTAACTGTGGTTTAACACAAAACCCCTTTTTCCTTAAGCTTGGTTTGGTACAAAACCACCCAATAGAAATCTTGTAGATCAACAAATAAATCTAAGCTTTTTCTTAACTATATCTCCAAAGAACTTGAAGAAGATGATGGAAAGAGATGAAGATTACAAAATCCTCTTTAAAATCACTTGCAAGAATTCTTTCGCCAAACACTTGATTAAGGAAGAATGAAGACAGAAAAAGAAAACTGAACTCAGGCCTTGAGCTCTCTCTAGAATGATCGAGTGACTGAAACTGGGTTCTTTTAGAACCTTATAAATAAAACTTTTGCAACTTAACCCTTCTTTCTATGCTTATTCTCACTTTGAGTCAAATCAAGTCTTAGTTACTTCATCTCAAGTCAAATAAGAATGTGTGTATTATGGAAATTGATGTCCTCGTCGAGAAACATACGATGATATCAAAATTTACCGTATCCGACGAAACACGTATAAATTCATATTTACGGAAAAGTCCTTAATTTTACTAATTTGAGTCTAAAATCAACTCTATTAAGTCATATCTCTTCCAAACTTTCTCATTATGCTTAATTCCTTTATTTGTGACTAATTTGATCCATATTAGTAGTTAATCATCATTAAATTGATTAATCATGCTTAAAACATGTTAATCTCGATTGACTAGAGTTAATCTTGATTAACTCAGGATAGGGTGTAACATTAGTCTTCTTGGATGAATAATAATTTATGGAGTAGCTGTTTGTGGGAGGGTTCGGGTTAATAATATACTAGTACAATAGGGGGCTTGTCCATCCAAAATATTTGTAGAAATAAATATTAGTAAATATAGAAATTATATAAATTAAAAAACGGAGGGTTCGGGTTAATAATATACTAGTACAATAGGGGGCTTGTCCATCCAAAATATTTGTAGAAATAAATATTAGTAAATATAGAAATTATATAAATTAAAAAAACTATGTATTTTAATTACAATACATGAACATGTGTTTATAAATAACTTGCGAACCTGGATCTAACTTGGGTACCTGAAGCCCAAAAACCCAATTCAAATTCTACGAGGGTTTCAAGATTTAGGCCCAAGTCTGACCCAAACTTGAACAAGCCTAACCAAAATTTTGCCTCTGGTACTAGGTTAGACCAAGTGGTTTAAAATATGGCCTGACCCAAGTGGTACCCTACCTAATCCTGACAAATTTTGGATTAGTCACAGGAAAAGTCTAACTAAAAAAAAAGACTAATAATTAGAACAATAATGGCATTCACAGCAACAAGCCTAAAACATATGGATGATATTTTTATTTGAGTAAATTTTAATTTATTACTTATAGTGTATAGTAGGTTATATACTTAAAAATACACAATAGGTATGCATATGTTTATAAGGTAAGTAGGGTATCGAGCTGAATTCTGGTACCTCATGAGGCCCAAACTAAGACCCTACTTGAATTTCATATAGGTTTCAAAACCCAATGTCGAGCTGAACTAGCCCAATATAAATTTCATATCTTCTTGGATCGGACCAAGCGCATTTGAAGTTGTCCTGACCCAAGTTACATCCCTACCTAATTTTCATATATCATTGATTAGTCACAAGCATACTCTACCTCAAAATTATACTATAATTATCAAAACAATCAATCTTGCTATTTTTTTTTCTTTTGGTCTTTTGAATTTTCCAATTATTTTAGTTTCATAATACCAATTACTAATGAATATATGATACATATCCTTTTTTCTTTTTATGAATAAAAGGAGACAACTAATCTAAACATAGGGATTAAAGCATGCCTCTTATACAAACCCGATGAATCTATATGTGTGAGATTCTGACACGCGGCTGGATATCTATATGTATTTCGGTGATTGGGAAACTTTGCAGATCTCTCCGTCTCGGCCTTACCTAGAGGAAGGTGTAAAATGATTAAGTACCTTCCCTAGGAATCCCATATCACTTATATAGGCAAATTAATCCCAAAGAGTCACACTTCATGGAGACTTGTTCGCCATAATCCCATATCCATACTAATCCCGTTGGGAGACTTATTATGTGGATACTGATCAAGTCTTTGGATTATAGTGGGACACTAATTTCTCTGATGGCCACAACCATGTTTGATCTGACATGGGACCCATGGCATGTTGGCCACACGATTTCCAACAAAACTTACCTTAATGCATTTAAGGATTAAAGCATGCCTCTTATACAAACCTACCTTCATGCATGTCCACCGCACGAGGGGAGGGATTAAGGTTGGTTACTTATGTATCAATTTAGTCAAATGGTGGTCCCTCTTGATTTTAGAGCATTTGGGTTTTTAATGGGTTTTTTTATTCAATTCAACACTAGATTATGGTTGGAAAAGGATTGGTATCAAATTGATAAATCGGATGAGTACTATTTTACACGAGTAGCTGTTTGTGGGAGGGCTTGGGTTAGTAATAGAATGCCCCCAGGATACAATATTTTTTTGGGGGGATTTTTATGGAAAGAAAATCCTCAAATTCAAGAAAAACGATGGGAGGGTCCATACCCAAACGCTTTGATTTTGATTTTTATAAATTTGCCTCCGATTCATGATATCAAGGAATATTGAGTTATTTCATGATATCACTGGGTGTCAGGATTTCTTAATGGGAATGAAGAAACATAATTTACCTTCAAAGCTGTTGAAGGTAGAAGAGATCAAGTTCGAGGCGACACCCATGTAGAATGTCATTGGCAGAGACAACAATTCATTCTAATATTTTTGGGTAATTCTTTCTTACCATTTTAGATCATTCATTGCATAGGTCTATAGGAAGGTTTGATCATAAGAAATTTCAAAAGCTGTTATTTGAAATTGTTTGTAATATATGTTTTTTCTGTATATATCTATTACTATTAAGAAGGCAAATGAGTTGCTAGTTGCTGCCCTTCTCCAACAACTGATCGAAATCTCCATTGCCTTGATCTCTCTTGATTACCATCTCATTTTTCGAGTATGGATGAATATGCTTTATTTTGGTTTGAAGCTAGGAGTAAATTAAGGTGAAATTAGATGCTGCTAGTAACCATTGAATAGCCAGCAAAGTACGGATCCTGGCTGCGAATGTAGTATGAGTGTATGACAAAGGAGATGGTCACAGACCACCTTCTTTTACTTGTCCATGGATTCCTCTTAATGTATGACCTATTTTTGACAATGATGCCGTGATCTGGTACAATTCATTGATTTGATACTCTAAATATTAAAGACCCAAAGAAACCATGGATGACACCCTGAATGTGGCTTGGTAAAAATTTTTGGCTGTCGCACTCATCACATGAATCAATCATGGGCCAAGTAAGGGATGGTGGGGATCCATTCGCAGTGGTCCAAATTTATTGCACGCCGTGACTTATCATCATAGTTGTCAATTTCGTTTCGGTCCCTGTTTCGGTCTAGCTTCCAAAATGAAATATTTCGGCATTTCGGAAATTTAGGAGACTTTTTTCGGAGCAACTTTTCGGAAAAAAAATATAATACATATTATAAAAGAAATTAAAATAAATATGCAGGGGCAATTTGCTAACACTGGAGGGGCAAAAGTGCAAAAACTAAAAAGTGAAAAAGACAAAACAAAAGAAGAATTTAGACTTTCACTTTTCTTCTCCTCGACTTCATCTTGTGCCTGATGACTGAATAGAAAATGAGAGAGGGAAGGAGAAGAGCAAGGGTCGGTGATTGATAGCCATGAGCCCAGCAGCATCGACGGTAATCGGCAGCAGGGGCGGTGGCGAGTGTGGCACCGACAGGCTTCAGTCTTCAGGTGCGTTCCCTCTTTTCCTTTCTTTTTGTTCTGTTTTTTCTTTTTGGTAGAATTTCTTTTTACCCTGTTTTCCTCAACAATGGATGCCTCTACGCCTCTCTGCCATTACTTCCCCTCTTCTTCTTCCTTTTTTTTCCCAACCCTGAAATGATTAGTGTTTTTAGCATTTTTAGAAAAAGGAACGAAATAGACATCTCGGTCATTTCGTCCGAGATCCCTTTATTTCTGCTGAAATCATTAATTTCGATCGATACGAAACAATTTTAAAAACGAAAAGTTTGAGACCATGTTTCGTTTCGGTCGAACGTTTTCGGCCAAAATGAAATGGTATTGATAACCATGCTCATCATGAACTAGTCTATCTTTCGGGCCAAGAATATACTCAATCCGGGGTTCATCTGAATAGTACTGATCCTAAATCGTAATCTTATATTAATGTGCTACGCAATTAACTTTAATGGAAATGAAGAAAACAAACACTGGAATATCATGGAATAACCTGACATTCCATGATATTATGGAATGTCATGGTTTTTTTTTATTTATTGGGGATGAAAAAAAAATATTCCACAATATCACAAAATAACTCGATATTGTGTGATTTCGTTGGATGAAGGAAAATATGTAAAAAGAAAAAAGAAAAGCAGGTGGCCCTCTGCCGTCGTTAAAAACTGTGTGGACCCTTTGCCACTTTTTCTCTCAAATTTAAACTTTATTCGTTAAAAGCCTCTTTTCTTGTTAGAAGAGATACAATATTTATTGAAGTTGTTACTGCATGAAAGTTACTTCGTCTCTGGTAGGGGTGTAAAAAAAAACCGGAAAAATGTCTAACCGAACCGAACTGAATCGCGATTAATAACCGTATTTCACGGTTCAGTTACGGTTACGGTTAATGAAATTCAAAAACCGCACGGTTCGGTTCGGTTACGGTTTTACATAATAATTCGCGGTTATTAACCGAATCGAACCGTATGCTACGGTTCGGTTAACCGTATGTGGTTAACCGTATCGTTTACAAAAAAAAGAAAAAATAAGGAGTCGTGACCGTACTGTTAACCGTTTAATAAAGATTACCGATCAATGATATTTTTATTCAATTGCTCCTTATGTGTCATTTTACCTTCAATTATTCACATTTATCCCCTTATGTGAGGAAGGCATTTCACGGTTATTAACCGTAACCGAACCGTTTAATACGGTTAACCGCGGTTACGGTTTTATACGGTTTTTGTGGATACGGTTACGATTACGGTTTTAAAAGATAGAAAACCGCGGTTACGGTTCGGTTAATTGTTTTTCCAAATTGACCGGTTAACCGAACCGTTACACCCCTAGTCTTTGGCATGGACTTTTCTACTAGTACTATAATGTCACGTCCCAAAATCCTTCGAGGATTCTCGAATTTTGCAAAGTGACGTGAGCATGGGTCAAATCACTTGGATTTCTTGAGCTTTATTTAAAATTGTTTACTAAAAGAAACTTAAGGGTCCAAACTAGACATATGCAGAATATTCAGCTTAAATGAAATTGAACAACCAAATAAATCGTACATAATTATTACATCTGAATTTTAGTCTGAATAAAGAAATAATTAATAAAATCAATAATAAAAACTCCACTCAGTAGTCCTGACTCTTTCCAGCATTATTCATACTCCAAGATCCCAAGAAAGTCACCTAACCTGCAAGTGGAGGGGGTGAGCTAACGCGCTCAGCAAGCTAATCAAACATAAGTAGCATGCATAGTAAAGCACACAATTATTTCATTAAAATGACTTAAAACAAGAATCTAAAATGCAAGCACTAACAATTGAGAGAATGATTTTTAATCAATTAAGAAATACAAGTTGAAATCAAACATATCTATATATCATTAAGATAGTTTTAAAAGTTACCATTTATATAGTTTGCAGTTAAGGAATAAATAACACATGATTTTAATCTATATGCGACATACAAAACATTAAATAAGTTGATTGCTTAACCTACAAGTTAAATGTAAAAATACAACTCAATTCGTAACTCTAGTAGGCCACCGAATGATTCACACTGACTACAATGGAATCAATTTCAAAACAAGTGACATAATCTAGAGTGAGACATTGATTGAGTCTGAACATCATAAGCAAGAATTTTGAGAGAGCATAGGATAAAATGCACATGCAGAAGTGTACGGTTGATTACTCACGTGCCAAATTGTGGCATAATTTCACACACGCAAGTTAACAAAAGTGGCAACACAATTTTACTAGAAATAAGGGAATCCCGCTCTAAGGATGTATGCTAGCATAAGATATTCACTGATACCAGTTATAAAAAAAGTTTTGTTAAATACGAGCATCAGAAGCTAAAATAGAAACCCGGGTTGAGATGGTCCACGACATCTACCGCATACCAGTTCACAGAACATAAGGGCCTACCGAACTTGAGGTCGGTCATGGGTCCCAAAAAGTGCCTTATGACAACTTACGGAGTCAAAGAATTAATCATCTAGGATGCTTACATAATCTTTTAACACGATCCCGCTCAATGGCTAGGAACCTAATCTATACCATTATATAAAAACAGTAGTTGTGGTTGACTCTATTCCCCTAAAAGGTGCAGCTTGTCGTCCACACATATACAAATACGTGCCAAATGGAGGGTGGAACACGTGCCAAATGGAGAGTAGATTTTCAAACACCCTCTTCCCTTCCTCTCTCGATTGTTTATCAAGGCTCTTTGCAAAAAAAGTCCTCCACGTCTTTGTCTCATCAGCTTCTTCGCTCTCACTGACCTCCATCATCCATCTCCCTTACTATTTTTTTTTGTTAGGAAACGCTTCTCATTGCTCTGTCCTATCTTGTTGATCCGTTGCCGGAGCATGAGCCATTGATCGCTGGAGCCGTCTCCTCTCGCGGTTGCAAGTGCTTCTTGTTCTCTCTTCTTTTTCTTCTTCTTCTTCTTTTTCTTCTTCCTCCACCTCCTCTTCCCTCTCCTTTTCTTTTCTCTGTTTTCTTTCCTATGTCATTTTTCCCCCTCATATAGTGTATATGTGATTGATGGTTCTCTCTTCTTCCTCCACCTCCTCTTTCCTCTCCTTTTCTTTTCTCTAATTTCTTTCCTGTGTCATTTTCCCCCTCATATAGTGTATGTGACTGATGGTTCTCTCTTCTTTCTCTTCTTCTTCTTCTTCCTCCACCTCCTCTTCCCTCACCTTTTCTTTTCTTTGTTTTCTTTCCCGTGTCATTTTTTCCCCTCATGTAGTGTATATGTGACTGATGGTTCTCTCTTCTTCCTCTACCTCCTCTTCCCTCTCCTTTTCTTTCCTCTGTTTTCTTTCCTATGTCATTTTTCACCCGCATATAGTGTATATGTGACTGATGGTTCTCTCTTCTTTCTCTTCTTCTTCCTCCACCTCCTCTTCCCTCTCCTTTTCTTTTATCTGTTTTCTTTCCCGTGTCATTTTCCCCTTCATATAGTGTATATTGGACTGATGCTTATAAATTGAATATGATGAATCATCTTGACTGTGTGTATTTGGGCATTGTGCAGACGACAAGTTCATCCTCGTAGCCACCCTCGACGACACCCTTTTTACGTGCTGTCTTCCTTTCTTTTAATTTGTTATTAGTTTATCAGTTTCTATGCGTTTCACGATGACCCACAAAAGCAATAGGCAAATTGGAGCCGATTTTGGAAATGCCCGATTCGAGTTCAGGTGATTTTAGGATCACCCAATTCATCATTTTATTAAACTATGCGGGTGATTTTGGAAATGCCCAATTTTTTTCAATCTTATGCCAATTTTCTTTGCTCCATCAAATCTATTGGAAAATTATTGGTGATTCCGAATCTAGCATACAGTAGTGTCATTACTCCACTGATATGATTTTATGAAAGCCATTTCCTATAGGACTGAGAGGCTCCTTTCCATATACATAAGACTATCAGTAAGAGTCTCTCTAAAAGCTTGAAAAATTGGCGATGCCCTGTGATAAGTACCTAATTGTTAAGCAATTAGAGACTTAATTTCCTTTCCATCACCTTCATTCGTGTTTAATTCCTTTGATTTCATATAATTTTGCACGAATATTGGTCTTTGATCTTTTGCAGGAAATTAGTGAAGAATGAAGCTTTTGGGATGATGAATAGATCAAGTACAGATTGAAGGATCAAGTGAATTTAAAGATTTGAGCAACAAAAAGCAAGAAATTGAACCTCAACACTCCAACCGCAAGTTCTACCGGTAGAAAGGGCCAAAAGATGGCAGAGAGCTGAAGAAATGGAGTTCCCTCAGTTCTACCGGAAGTTCTACCGGTAGAACTGATTCTACCGTAATTTCTACCGGTAGATATGGCTGAAATTCAAGCAGAGAGCTGGAAAAGCAAGAAATCCTCAGTTCTACTGGTAGAACTGCTTCTACCGGTAGTTCTACCGGTAGAAATGGAAGAAAAGTTGGCAGAGAGTTGGACATCAGCATGCACCTGTTCTACCGGTAGTTCTACCGGTAGGTAGTTCTACCGGCAGAACTACTTCTACCAGCAGAACTACCGGTAGAACACTCGGATTTCACTTTTTGGGTACTTTTGTAATTAAAGTTTTGTGGACCTATTTAAAGCATTGTAACTCGACAATTAGGGTTATCTGGGAATTGTCTTGGTTTCCCAGCCCCTTTTTCTTTCCTTCTTTGATAGATGAGTGTATAGGGAGTTTTCAATTGAAAATCAATGTTCAATTTTGCTTAGTTCTTGTATTAAGACAGAATTCTTCAATCTACTTCAAGTTTTCAATAGAGGTAATATTTCGATTTTGCTCTTGCTGTTCTCTTGCTTTCATTTAATTTGTATGAAGACTTCTCCATTAATGGAGGGGTAAAATCTCAGATGGTTTGACCAAAGGGGAATTCATCCTGGGTTTTGCATAGTTTCTTCTTCCTAATCATGCTTTACTGTTGAAAGATAATTTTCATGGATGTTCTGTTTTCAGAAATTATGAATGAGATGTTAAGCCTTTGACTAATTGTGTTCATCTATGATGATACAATTAGTGCTTAGGTCGATGACTCTCAGGTTATAGAATAGAATGTCTTAGAATCTCCTTGGAAATTATTCAATTACTGAGATTTGATTTCCACGAAGGAATTTTCCAGGTTCGAATTGGATTGCTCCAAATCTAACCTGTGTAATGGAAAGGAAGATGAAAACCATGAAAATCCAGGTGAATTAAACCTTAGGTTGAACCATCTCTTAGTTTAACAATTTCAATTAGTTTTCTGCAGTTTTAATCAGTCCTTAGCTTAGAATTAATTCCATTCTTGAACAAAAGTTGGTCACTCTCGACCAAAAGAAGTCCTCTAGAGCTGAAACCCTAGTCCGTTCTCTGTGGATTCGACCTCTTCATGAGCGAAGTGCTACTCAACGATGAAATTGTCCTCCGCTTAGGACACACAAACAAACACCACATAAATCAGCTAAGCATTGCTGGCGCCGTTGCCGGGGAACGGCAATTGAGGTAAAAACAGCTTTGTGAGTATTTCTTCTTGTTCTTTTCTTTTTAGTTTTCCTTTAGGATTAGTTGATTATTTTGATAATTGGGGTTTTTTGTTGTTTATGTCCTCTCATTACCGTAGGGACATACACAACAGATTAGTCCGAGTAGATCTTGCAGAAGTTCCAATATTTGATTGGCCAGGAATCGACATTTTTGTTGAACTTCCCCTACCCGATCCTACTTTCGAACCAATAGCGGATCGACAGAAAAATAATGACCCCCATAATCAACATAATCAAGCTGTCCCACCTAGGACAATGGATGATTATTTGACTCCTAGGTGGAATGATGCTCCATCTTGTATTATAGATGAAGCTCAGGGTGCAAATGCATATCAGGTCAAACCAAATATTTTGACTCATCTCCCTACTTTTCATGGAATGACATCTGAAATGCCTTATTTGCACGTTAAAGAGTTCAATGCCATAATTGAAACCATGTGTCCTGCAACTCAAAGAGAATCAGCTAAACTTCGGCTGTTTCCCTCCTCTTTGAAGGGGAATGCCAAAAATTGGTTGAACAATCTGAGATCTATAAGAATCGCCACATGGGATCAATTGCAAAGAGAGTTTTATAAAAAATACTTTCCTCATTAGAAAACAATTGCTTTGAAGAAAAATATCCAGAGTTTTGCTGAAAAAGGGGGAGAGTCTTTTCATCAATGTTGGGATCGGTTACATGAGACGTTGAACTTGGTCCCTCATCATGGTTTTACTATTCTTGAGTTGGTTACGATATTTTATGAGGGATTGACTTCAACAAACAAACAATTCATTGATATGATGTGCAATGGTACCTTTCGTGCCAAGGAACCTCATGAGGCTTATGCATATTTAGAGAGTTTAGCAGAGCAGTATCAGGTTTGGGATACCACCAGTCCCAATGAGAGAACTACTCCAAATGTGTTTCCTAGTGTTCCTAGTGCAGGAAAGTTTACTTTGAGTGAGAAGGAGGATTTGAGTGCTAGGATAGCTCAGCTTATCCATCAGATAGAAGGTTTAGAGCTGAAAAGAGTTAGTGAGATTACTCCTACATCAGTTGCCCAAGTGGATCAATTGTTTACAATTTGTTCACAGAATGATCATGGTACAGACAATTGTCCTACCATTCGTTCCATCAAGGAGTTATTCCATGGTAACCCTCCATCTGATGTCAATGCTGTGAATCCCCAGCAGAAGTCTTCTTTCCAATCTAACCAATATCAGAACTTCAACCCTAGATACAATGATCATCCCAATTTTCGGTGAAGGGACAACCCACCCCAAGCCCACAATCAGAATTCTTCAGGTTTTCAGTCTCAGCCCTATCAGAATCAAGGGCAATTTCCTCCGTCTAATCAGGGTCAGGGGCAATTCTTCCAATCTGGCCCACAGTATTAGCAGCAGAGATTCCCATCTCAGCAGCAGTTTCCATCCCAGTCTTATCAACAGTTTCAGCAACAAGGACCCCCTCAAGGTCATGCTCCATATCAGCCTCCCCATAAGAGAAGTCTCGAAGACACCTTTCAAACCTTTTTGAGTAGTCAGACTTCCATTAATGAGCAAAACAACAGGACTCTTGAGAACATCAAATCTCAATTAACTATACTTACCAATGCGGTGAGTGCTAGTCAAACCACAAGGGGTGCCTTGCTTACCCAAGCTATTCCTAATGTTCAAGGCCAGCATTTTGTAGAAGATTCCGGTGGGTCGGATGCTCAAATGGAGCAACTTAAGGCTGTCACCATTTTAAGGAGTGGTAAGATCATTGATAAAACCATCTCTCCCAAGCCATCTAAACCTGATGTTTCTACTTCCATGGCACCTCCTGCTTCGCATGAAGTGGATGAGCTTGAGAATTCTGAGTCTAGGGATGAGCTTTCAAAGAGATCTAATGAGTCCAATGAAATTAAGAAAGATGAGTCTTCCACTTCTACCATTCAAGATCCTAAAGTCCAAGCTTTCCAACCCTCAGCTCCTTTCCCTCAGAGGTTGAGAGGGAAGTCCAAACCAGATCTTGCAGAATCTCTTAGGGAGCTTTTCTTTCAAGTTAAGCTCAACATTCCTCTCTTGGATGCTATCCAACAAATTCCTGTCTATGTGAAGTATCTTAAGGACTTGTGCACTTACAAGCACAAGTTCTTGCATCAAAACAAGGTCCTCCTAGCAGCCAACGTCAGTACCACCATCTCTGGTTCTCTTCCTCCCAAATTCAAGGATCCTGGTTGTCCTTGCATTTCAGTAGAGATAGGGGGAAAGAAGATAGAGAGAGCTTTGTGTGATTTAGGGGCAAGTGTCAATCTATTACCTTATTTAGTCTACCTCCAACTCGGGTTGGAGGAACTTCAGCCCACCTCAGTTACACTTTAGCTGGCAGATAGGAGTGTTAGAGTCCCTAAGGGGATTTTGAAGGATGTGTTAGTTCAGATAGAGAGTTTCGTGTATCCCGCAGATTTCATTGTGTTTGACACATGTCCAAATCTAGGGGTTAGTGATCAAGCCCCTATCATTCTAGGTCGTCCTTTCCTAGCCACCATAGATTCAGTCATCAAGGTTAGGAATGGGAACATGTCCATCACCTTTGGAAACATGACCCTTGATATGAACATCTATAATGTTGCCTCCCAATTGGGAGACGATGAGGAGATACATGAGGTGAGTTTGGTAGAGAGTTTGGTTCAAGAACATGTGGACACGCACTTATATTCAGATCCATTAGAGACATTCTTGACCCAAGAGGAGAGGGAGTTTCTTGAATCCCCTGAGGTAGAGTATCTGCATTCTCTATTAGATGAGGTTGAGGAAGTGAAGGGTGCTGCGTTTTGGGCACCAAAATTTGAAGAGCTTCCGAAGTCGGAAGCTAAGTCTATGCCTAGTAGTGAGGAGGCTCCTAAGCTTGAGTTGAAGCCTTTACCTTCTTCGGTAAAATATGCTTTTCTTGGAATTAATGAGTCATATCCTGTGGTGATTTCCTCTTCTCTTGAGGAACACCAAGAGACCCAGCTGTTAGAGGTCTTAGGTAGGCACAAGAGAGCAATTGGGTGGACCTTAGCTGATCTACAAGGGATTAGTCCCTTGATTTGCACCCATAGGATTCATTTAGAGGATGATGTCAAACCTTCCCGCCAACCCCAGCGTAGATTAAATCCTGTTCTGAAAGATGTGGTTAGGAAGGAGGTTCTGAAATTGCTTGATGCTGGGATTATCTATCCTGTAGCTGATAGTAAATGGGTGAGTCCTATACAGGTAGTGCCTAAGAAGGCAGGGGTAACTGTTGTGGCTAATGAAGAAGGAGAATTGATCCCTACTAGAGTTGCCACGGGGTGGAGAGTTTGTATCGATTACCGAAAGCTTAATGCCAGCACGAAGAAGGACCACTGCAAAGATTTTGCAATGTGGTTTCTTATGGCCCACTCTTTTCAAAGATGCCCATGAATTTTGTCGATCTTGTCCCCAATGTCAGCGATTAGGTGCTATCTCCAAGAGGAATGCCATGCCCCTTCAGCCCATGCTTATCATCGAGATCTTCGATTGTTGGGGTATAGACTTTATGGGCCCTTTCCCTAGTTCGTATGGGTTCCTCTACATTCTTTTGGCTGTCGATTATGTGTCTAAATGGGTGGAAGCTATTCCCACTAGGACCAATGACCACAAGGTTGTGGTCAAATTCATGAAAGAGAATATATTGTCTCGGTTTGGGATGCCGAAGGCCATGATTAGTAATCAGGGCACTCACTTTTGCAATCGTCCCTTCGCGGCCTTGATGGCCAAGTATGGGATCACCCATAAGGTGTCCACTGCCTATCATCCTCAAACCAACGGGCAAGCTGAGTTAGCCAATAGGGAAGTCA
The DNA here is from genome assembly GCA_028538565.1 of Umbellularia californica. Lineage (NCBI taxonomy): Eukaryota > Viridiplantae > Streptophyta > Magnoliopsida > Laurales > Lauraceae > Umbellularia > Umbellularia californica. Next base: position 33,052,153 of record JAPQWN010000006.1, read on the forward strand.
AGCACATCTTAGAGAAAACTGTGAATCCTAATAGAAAGGATTTGTCAACTCGGTTGACTGATGCCTTATGGGCCTATCGAACTGCCTACAAGACAGTTTTAGGGATGTCTCCGTATAGGCTTGTGTATGGCAAGACTTGTCACATTCCAGTCGAAATAGAGCATAAGGCATTTTGGGCTCTTAAGACTTTGAATTTCTCTTTACCCAAGGCGGGTGTGCTTAGGAAGTTCCAAATGAATGAGTTAGAAGAGATGAGGAGAGAGACTTATGAGAATGCTAGCATCTACAAGTCCAAAGTCAAAGCTTTTCATGATAAACACATTGTGAGGAAAGACTTTGAGGTGGGCCAAAAGGTCCTTTTATATAACTCAAAATTGCATCTCCACCAGGGAAAGTTGCGTTCAAGATGGGCTGGACCTTACTTTGTACACAAAATCTACCCTCATGGTGCTGTTGAGGTTTTCAATAAAAATGATGGTAAGATTTTCAAAGTTAATGGCCAAAGGCTTAAGCCATTTCTTGAGAATTTTGCAAAAGAGGAAATTGTGGAAGAGTTAGTGGATCCGGTTTATCCGGAACCCACTAGTTCTTAATCTTTCTTGACTTTATTTGTGCCAACTTGCATGCTTCTGTTTTCCTCTGTTTAATGTCTTTATCTCGTTTGTGTGCATGTTTGGCCCAATTGTATCTTCAAATAAATAGCGGATGATGCTACTCCGTATCACATCGTTCTTTGATTTGATGTCTTGGAATCTGACTTTAAAAGACCAATAAAAAGTGAAAATTTTTTGGGGGTACACCATCTATTCTTACCGCATTTTATTGTTTCTAACCAATGGTTGATGTCTAAGTCTTAGCAGGTTATTTGTTCTACAACAACAACCTTGGTAAATTGGTAACTTCGTTCTTCTCCTTTCTCTTTGTTCTTAGTTCTTTTAATCATTGAGGACAATGTTTCGTTTAAGTTGGGGGGAGAGGCATGAAATTCATACATGCATATAGTTCATTTTTCGCTATTTAGAATTTGTTAATACAAGCCTTGCATTCATTTCATCGAAATTCTCATTTGAAAACTCAACGTTCGTGAAATACATGATTTATGCCTTCTTTGATTATTATGTGTCTTTGAATGATTATGTGAGTTAATCATCACATTGATTTGAATTCGTACCATATCCCCTGTTTTTGAGAGTGCTTTGAGTGATAGAGTAGATTCCGCACACTTGCAAGTTCATCCTTTTGTAGCCTTGAATTGTATTCATTTTACATCTTTTGGAAGTGGAGGCACAAATTGTTAATACAAGGAAATTTTGTTGTCTATGAAACCAGAAAAGAGTCACCCTTGTACCCTTTTGTTTGAGCCATGTTCTTTATCCTCTTATTCTTGTGCTAAACCTTAGGGAACCGGTGTAAAGGAGACACGGAGGAATGGAGGGTTTCGGGGTGATTTTTACAGGTGGAAAGTGGTTGTAATGAAAATTGAGCTTGGTGATGATGAGTCTAAGGATGACTTTTAAAGTGGAGATGATCTTCTATGTTTTGGTAGTGGGGTTTTCGAGTGACTGAGATGAAGGGATCTTATGAAGATAGAGTCATTAAGACTTCTCCTTTTTCAAAATTCCATTGCATAGTTTGAGAAATTAGCTAATGAGTCACTTCGATGGACTATAGATGAGACTCACGACTGAAGCTATTCATTGAATAAAAGTTTTGAAAATCAAAGGAAAGAGGTGTTGGATTCATACCCAAGCCATTCATTCATTCAAAAAAAAAAAAAAAAATGAATGAATGGCATTACCGGTAGAAATACCGGTTTAAAAATGGAAAATTGAGGCAGAGAAAGGTGAAGTTTCAGAAAAAAAAGACAGAAGAGCAGTTCTACCGGTAGAAAAGGAAGAATGAAAAGCAGTACCGGTAGAAACACCGGTTTAAAGATGGGAAATTGAGGCAGAGAAGTGATGTTTCAAGAAAAGGAAGTTCTACCAGTATTTCTACCGGTAGAACATGCTAAATGGATGGAAGTACTGGTAGAAACACCGGTTCAAAAACTGGAAATTGAGGCAGAGAGTTTGTACTTTTGGTTACTAAGCCATAACCGGTAGTTCTACCGGTAGAACATTCTCTACCGGTATTTCTACCGGTAGAGAATGCGGGCCCAGCCAATCTATTTATATTTCTTACCCTCGTTTTGTTTTCATATCATTTTCTTCCTTCACCTTCCTCTCTGGCCGAAACACCTTCCTTCTCAAAACCCTAGCCCTAAATTTCCAATTCCTCCAGTAATCCACCCAATCTTCAACCAAACTCAACTTCTTCTCCCATCTCCAATCCTCTCTCATTCATCGGTTTAAAACCTTCCAAAAGCCATAAGAAATCCCACTTTGGCCGAAAATCCCAACTAGCCATCCATTCCTCAACCCCAATCAACTCTCCTCCACAACCCCTTTCTTCATTCTACATTCCACTCTCCTTATTCTCCAAAACCCTAAAAACCATGCCAAGAACAAAGAATCCGAGTGTGGGGGGCGCACCAAAGAAAGGAGCAGTTGCCAAAGGAAAGAAATCCAAGGGAAGCACTTCCGGGGGAAGTGAGAAAAGGGCAGAAAAAAGACCAAGGGAGTCTTCTCCTCCTCCTCCCCAGAAAACTGTAGGTCAGATCAAATGGGAGAAGAAAGTGGACAAGAAGGCCTTTGTAATCGAACGTAGAGTTGATGTGGGAAAACTTGGGAATGGAGAGTGCTTTGGAGCAATAATTAGCAGCAAGCTAGAGTATATGGACACTACATTCACAGGGTATATTCCTAACCTTGTTCATCAATTTTACAAGTCTATGGAGCTTGTTGTAGTAGGGGGCGAGCAAATTGTTGCCATGGTGAATGGAACAAAGATTAGGGTGAACCAATATATCATTGCAAAAGCCTTAAGATACACCCCTGTGGCTAGGGAGAGGATCACATTCCCTAAACCTCAAGATGTCTCCTTGGAAATTCCCTATGCCCAATTGGTGTTGAGAGAAGAGGCTGTGGTAGAAGGGACAACCACAGTTGGGAATTTGAATGGGGAAGCAGGAATGTTGAATAAAATCATGCATTACAACATTTTCCCTCGAGGTGATGAGAAGATGCTGGGAAGGAAGGAGATGGAATTGCTTTGGGTAATCTGGAGCCCAAATGAAGGGCTGAATGTGGCTCAATTTATATACAATCAGATGAGGAGATACCCCGAAGAGAGCACAGCTAAGGCAGCCCTCCCATACCCTTGTCTCATCACTAAGATATGTTGGATTAGAAGGTGGAGAAAGGTCCAGATGACTTTCTTCTGCCTAGTGATAGAGGGGCAATCAATGTTAAAACTATGGCAAAAGCCCGATCACAAAAGCGGGACCCTCCAGCAGCAGCTCAGCCTTCTTCTTCTTCTCTCCCAAAGCAAGTGAAGGGTTCATCTTTTTAGACCTATATGAAGGATTTATTGAAGTGGATTGGGTGCAAAGTGGATGACTGCATAGAGGGGCAGAAAAAGATTCAACAAGAAATGGAGAAGCAGAGATCCCGGCAGGAGTATCTGATGAAGTATGCTGTATCACAAGGAGCTGAGCCATATGTGTCACCCCAGAGAGAGGCAGAAGCAGGCCCTAGCCAGCCAAAGGGTGATGGTGATGCTGCAGCAGAAGGAGAGACAGAGGGAGAAGAAGATGATGATGAGGAAGATGAAGAAGATGAGGATGAAGGGGAGGATGATACTGAAGAATTAGTCAGTGAATGATTGTCTAGTTGGTGGTTGGTCTTAGTTTAGAAGTGGGTGGTATTTCATTTGTCTCATTTTGTATTTTGTCAAGTGAATTGTTGATGGGCATGGCCATGGGGTAGTTGACCCAAGCCAAGTAAGGCCATGCCCCATTTTGTCTAAACTTTCCTTTCTAAACTCTTTCACTTCAATCCTAAAGTCCTTAATGAATTTTTGTGTCTTTTCTTCCATTAGCATGCATGTTTGAATTATATGCTACTCTTGTGTTGATCTGTATGTGTGTGAGGTTAGAATAAGCATCGTGAGATTAGTTTTCATGGGATATGTTCGTTCAAATGTGTGACATTTACTTGAGTGAGTTGCTTTTGTGAGTTTTGGAATCAGATTTGATGTGATGGCTAACTCATTTTATCCTGAACATCTTGATTGAATGTTTGATTCTATGAGATGTAGATATTGATGTTTTCGTGGTCGTAGATATTTGCATCAATTTGGCATAAATCATGTATTTCCATGTGGAAATGAGAATTATCTGTACAGGGTAGAGAGCTTCTTCTTAATTTGCTAGGGACTAGCAAAGTCCAAGTTGGGGGGTGTGATAAGTACCCAATTGTTAAGCAATTAGAGACTTAATTTCCTTTCCATCACCTTCATTCGTGTTTAATTCCTTTGATTTCATATAATTTTGCACGAATATTGGTCTTTGATCTTTTACAGGAAATTAGTGAAGAATGAAGCTTTTGGGATGATGAATAGATCAAGTGCAGATTGAAGGATGAAGTGAATTTGAAGATTTAAGCAACAAAAAGCAAGAAATTGAACCTCAACACTCCAACCGCAAGTTCTACCGGTAGAAAGGGCTAAAAAGATGGCAGAGAGTTGAAGAAATGGAGTTCCCTCAGTTCTACCGGAAGTTCTACCGGTAGAACTGATTCTACCGCAATTTCTACCGGTAGATATGGCTGAAATTCAAGTAGAGAGCTGGAAAAGCAGGAAATCCTCAGTTCTACCGGTAGAACTGCTTCTACCGGTAGTTCTACCGTAGAAATGGAAGAAAAGTTGGCAGAGAGTTGGACATCAGCATGCACCTGTTCTACCAGTAGAACTACTTCTACCGGTAGAACACTCGGATTTCACTTTTTGGGCACTTTTGTAATTAAAGTTTTGGGGACCTATTTAAAGCATTGTAACTCGACAATTAGGGTTATCTGGGAATTGTCTTGGTTTCCCAGCCCCCTTTTCTTTCCTTCTTTGATAGATGAGTGTATAGGGAGTTTTCAATTGAAAATCAATGTTCAATTTTGCTTAGTTCTTGTATTAAGACAGAATTCTTCAATCTACTTCAAGTTTTCAATAGAGGTAATATTTCGATTTTGCTCTTGCTGTTCTCTTGCTTTCATTTAATTTGTATAAAGACTTCTCCATTAATGGAGGGGTAAAATCTCAGATGGTTTGACCAAAGGGGAATTCATCCTGGGTTTTGCATAGTTTCTTCTTCCTGATCATGCTTTACTGTTGAAAGATAATTTTCATGGATGTTCTGTTTTCAGAAATTATGAATGAGATGTTAAGCCTTTGACTAATTGTGTTCATCTATGATGATACAATTAGTGCTTAGGTCGATGACTCTCAGGTTATACAATAGAATGTCTTAGAATCTCCTTGGAAATTATTCAATTACTGAGATTTGATTTCCACGAAGGAATTTTCCAGGTTAGAATTGGATTGCTCCAAATCTAACTTGTGTAATGGAAAGGAAGATGAAAACCATGAAAATCCAGGTGAATTAAACCTTAGGTTGAACCATCTTTTAGTTTAACAACTTCAATTAGTTTTCTGCAGTTTTAATCAGTCCTTAGCTTAGAATTAATTCCACTCTTGAACAAAAGTTGGTCACTCTCGACCAAAAGAAGTCCTCTAAAGCTGAAACCCTAGTCCGTTCTTTGTGGATTCGACCTCTTCATGAGCGAAGTGCTACTCAGCGATGAAATTGTCATCCGCTTAGGACACACAAACAAACACCACATAAATCAGCTAAGCACCCTGCTTGAGCATATCCTAGAAAGCTTTAACAATCATGATCATCATCAAGCTATTGTTGGTTTTAAGAGCTCAACTATTGGTCTAAAAATAAGCCATGTCACTGTAAATAGTAACTACTGGCTAGGATCCAACAAAATGGGCAGGTGTGATTTTCTAAGTAACAAGTTTGACTCAGTACATTAAGATTCTGGAATTCAAGTTCTGAGATCGGCTATATCCTGAAGCACCTTGTCATTGTCACAAACACAAGGTTGGGTGGGTGCCAAGTAAATTTAGATCATATCATCTATCTCTAAATAAGTTTCCAAAGTAGTAGAGAAGATAGTTTCTAAGCAGTTGAGATTACCAAAAAAAAAAAAAAAAAAAAGAAAAAAAAGAAACTCTCTCACGAAGAAACAAATCCTAAAAAGAGTTATAAAAAAAGATGCATTGTTCCTTTGCAATATATTTTAAGAAAACCTGATTTATAAGTAAGGCAAGCATACCATTCAAAAAAAAAAAAAAATCCTAAGGCAAGAATTTGTTTTTGTAAAATTTGAGAATCATCTTTTCTATATTCAATATCTGGGTTTCTTTTCCTTTGATTTTGGGTTCTAATCTAGGTATCCTATTACCATTGTATAAAAACGGCAATTGTGGTCGACTCTATTCCCCTAAATGGTACAGTTTGTCGTCCACTCATATACAAATACATGCCAAATGGAGAGTAGATTTTCAAACATCCTCTCCCTTCTTTCTTCCCTCCCTCTCTTGATTGTTTCTCAAGGCTCTTTTGTAGAAAAAGTCCTCCACCTCTGTCTCATCAGCTTCTTCGCTCTCACCGACCTCCATCTTCCATCTCCCTTTCAAATTTTTTTGTTAGGAAACGCTTCTCGTTGCTCTACCCTATCTTGTCGATCGGCTGTCAGAGCTTGAGCCATCAATCGCCGGAGCCGTCTCCTCTCTCGGTTGCAGGTGCTTCTCGTTCTCTCTTCTTTCTCTTATTCTTCTTCTTCTTCCTCCACCTTCTCTTCCCTCTCCTTTTCTTTTCTCTGTTTTCTTTCCTGTGTCATTTTTCCCTCATATAGTGTATATGTGACTGATGGTTCTCTCTTCTTCCCCCACCTCCTCTTTCCTCTCCTTTTCTTTTCTCTGTTTTCTTTCCTGTGTCATTTTCCCCTCATATAGTGTATATGTGACTGATGGTTCTCTCTTCTTTCTCTTCTTCTTCCTCCAACTCCTCTTCCCTCTCATTTTCTTTTCTCTGTTTTCTTTCCTGTGTCATTTTTTCCCTTCATATAGTGTATATGTGACTGATGCTTATAAATTGAATATGTTGAATCATCTTTACTGTGTGTATTTGGGCCTTATGCAGGCGGCAAGTTCATCCTCGTAGGCACCCTCGACGACAACATTGTACGTGCTGTCTTCTTTTCTTTTAATTTGTTACTAGTTTATCAGTTTTGATACGTTTCACAATGTCCCACAAAAGCAATAGACAAATTGGAGTCGATTTTGGAAATGCCCGATTCAAGTTCAGGTGATTTTAGGATCACCCAATTCATCATTTTATTAAACTATGCGGGTGATTTTGGAAATGCCTAATTTTTTTAAATCTTATGCCAATTTTCTTTGCTCCATCGAATCAATCGGCAAATTATTGGTGATTCCGAATCTAGCATACAGTAGTGTCATTACTCCACTTATATGATTTTCTGAAAGACATTTCCTATATGATTGAGAGGCTCCTTTCCATATACATAAAACTATCAACAAGAGTCTCTCTAAAAGCTCGAAAAATTTACAATGCCCTATTTGAGCATATCCTAGAAGTCTTTAACAATCATGATCATCATAAAGTTGTTGTTGGTTTTAAGAGCTCTACTATTTGGCTAAAAATAAGCCATGTCGTTGTAAATACTAACTGTCACGACCCCAAACCCGGGGTCCGTGAAGTAATAATTATGTTTCTCCCAAGATCCGCGTGTGTGAGGATTACAAATTCCAACACTTCTGAATATTTAGCGGAAGCTTTCGTGGTGTTGCGACTCGGAGTCCGTGGCCATTGGATTCCGCACCGCACTCAACCCAAGCATATAATCATCTTATCATTGATCCATCTCAGACTGGAATAAACCATCACAATAAAGTACAGAGCTGACAGAGACAAGGTATTACATTCCCATATATGTTCAAGTTACAAATAACAATATGTATTAATTACAAATCCCAAGAAAAAGGCTAATAGAAGCCATACAAGAAAACAAGCTAATGATCACTACCCATATGTGACGTAATACCGATGTCAAGCTCAATGTCTACATGACATAGCCGACAAACAACCTGAAAACTCATGGCTCCACAGCCAACACGTGCACTCGTCTCGGGTGAAGAAGTCTGGACCTGAGTACCAAAGTAGTGGGTCAGACACGACGGTCTGGCTGGTGGGTGAAAAGATATAACAATATACTGAATGATAAAACACGCAATAAATCATGAATATCTGACAAAAATCCTGTATTCATATAAAACGCGTATAAAGCACGAATATTTGGCAAAGCATGTATTCCTTTAAAGCATGTATAAAACCTGAACATTTCACAAATCGGGAACTCATTTAAAACATGTATAAATAATGAACATTTACTAGAAAATGCATGATCAATATAAAGCAGTACGGGTATCAAGGATCAGGAACTATCAAGATGGCAACCACACAAAGCTAAATCCTCTATCACCGAAGTGATAGAGCAAGCATATCAAGGCGTTGACCTCAGTCACCGAAGTGAGGAGGAACAACGAAATACATATACATATATACTATATACAAGACATGACCACGGTAGCGAGCCGGGAATCAGGCACCACAGTAGCAATCTGCGGTGTCAGGACAAGACCAAGGTTAATAAACCGGGTAGCGGGATCCAAGCTGCAGCTGGCGGGACAAGAAGGGATCTCCAAGTCGGTAGATCAGACCGACAAGGTCATCCAAGCTTAGTGGTGCCGACTCATAGGTTATATGCAAGTAACAAAACAAATACATGTATGCATGTTCTCTTTTTGGCTCATGGGCTCGCACTACAAAGCTCTGGCCCCATATTGCTTCAAGTTTTATTCTCAAAATAATAATCCTTTTGGTTCATGGGCTCGCACTACAAAGCTCTGGCCCCATCTTACCTCAAGGTTTTGGCTCATGGGTCATATGCAAGAAATCAACATGTACGAATATAACGGGACGGGATACCCATAGGTTAAATCACATAAATCAAGTCACGTGTAAAACAAATCGAGAGCAGGAATATAACTGGGCAAGACGGGGGTGCTCATAAGCACAAAATCATATCTGTATCGGTCAGGCATGTACGGGCTAACAACAATGTTAAAACATGAATTTCGATACTGTCGGGCAAGTCTATTCATAAAACACGAGATTGAAAGTGTACAAGCGAAATTCGAGTTTAAATAAGACATAATGGATTTCTATACTTTTCCGGGTCAAACGTTGAGGGTCCTAGATTGAAATCAATGTGAATGGGGCCCCGTATGTCTAATTTGAAATAACTGGGTACTCTTTGAGGATTAAGGACATCTCGGATCCCTATGCACATTGACGAGTCAAAGGATCCTTAACGAATCTCCATAATGGGGCTTCTCTTCATCCGGACTCCATACCATGCCTTTCAAGTTCTCACATTGCATTGGGGCTCCAAACAATACCTCCCCAAGCTTAAAAACGATGTTTCAAGTCTCAAAGTATTGACAGGTCATATGCAAGAAATCGGGTATGTATAAAACACTTGATGGAATTGTATAAACGAGCAAAATGGGGTGCTCAAGGCACGACTGTCGTATCATATCAAGCATGTCTGTCAAGGCTAGTAAAAACAGTACAAGTACACTTTCAAGGCATTCGGGATTGATAATTCATAGCTCATAATTTCGGGAATAAAAAGGTGAACAAGCTTTCGAAATATCGGGACAGAATCGGGGTTCAAGATAACTCAAGGTGGATAGGGATCCCGTATGTCTATTTTTCAGTAAGCACTTGGTACTCCTTGAGTTTAGAGACATTTCGGGCTCCTTACACACCTGAGTAACCTCAACAATTCAACAAATCTCGGTGATGTGGTTTCTCACTCGGACAGGCTTCAATCAAACATTTCATCTTCGTTTCGAACATATTCCAGGTGGAAAGTGCCCATTGCTTTCAGAAAGGTTCACAAGCAAATGGGATGGGAACTCCCTTCATCTCTCTTTATTCCCATAATTCCGGGAATTTTGGTTACCTGGCGGTCACCTGGCGGTTAGCCGCCAATGGATTAGGCGGTTAGCCGCTGGCTGACCGCGGGGCTGACCGCGATTGACCTGACCAAATGTGGCATTCTGGAAATGTAACCGCTTCAGTTCGGTTGGCTAGCGGTTAGCCGCCGATGGACTCGACGGTTAGCCGCTAGCTGACCGCGAAGCTGACCGTAAGGTTACAGCTCTCTGGAAAAGTAACCGGACGCGGTTCGGTTAGCCGCCAGTCACCAGACGGCTAGCCGCTAGGTGACCGTCGGCTGACCGCCAGTTGCGGGAACTCCACAATGCAGTTCAGATTCCAGTCCTCTTTCTCCAATCCATCCCTTTCCCTCTCCAATCACTTATCTGCAATAAAATGAGCTGAAAGCTCCTCCTATTCCACCTTCAACTCTTCTCCAACATCAAAACTTCTACATATCATTATCCAATCACTTCTTCCGTCTTCACCCTCAACCATAAGAGAAGAGAAACTCCACAATCACCAAGATTCATTTAAGCCAAAAACAAGATATAGACAAAGAATAAAATCCACCATGTTTCCAAAACATTAATGTACTTCCAAATCAATGTGAATCATAAAGAAAACATGAATAGTGATAATGTGAAACATCATGTATGAAATAGAAAAAAAACCGCATTTCTCATAAAACATGTAAATATCAAATCATCCACTTGCCTTGGGTCTCTAATCAAGCAAATCAAGCTCTAAACACTCTTCCAAGCCAAGGCTCCAAGCTACACAAAAACCCCCAAAAAGCAACCCATAAGAACCCTAAAAATGGTAACTCATCAAGGAGAAGGAATGAGTTCAAACAAGCTAGGAAATAGGACCTAGGGGAAAGCCATTGCTCAACAATAGAAGATGGAAAGAGATCCTTACCTCTAGGGCCATTAATCAACAAGAAGGAGCTTGAAATAGGGGCTGCCCACCTTGGTTTCCCACGAAAATGGTGTCAAAAGAGAGAGGAGATGAAGGGGAAGAAGTTGCCGGAGTTCCCTTGTCGGATTGGTGGCTTGGAGGCTTCATTTGAGCAAGAGAAATGGAAGAAAAAGAAGAAGGGGGGGCTGCTGGTACTGTAGCATGGAGTTGCAGCCGATTGGAGTGGAAAATGAGGGAGAAAGAGATGAAGTTGTACTTTTTATAATGGGTGGGTGTGGGGTCCACACTTAAGTAGAACTAGTAATGGAGATTAGAGGGCTTTCCAGACCTCGGATCAAGAAACTTAAAACATGAAAAGTGTCTGGAATAAAATTATCTTTCCAACAAGGTTAATATTGACATACTACCGGGGTCCACATAAAAAGTCAACTGTTTGGTCAAAGGGGTTAAAGAATGGAAAATTTGGGATTTCCGGAAAACTGATTTTAGGAGTTTCGAATGGGCACGGAGTGAACACGAAAGTTGTAGGGAATGGCGAGATTAGTCTAACGAAGCTTAAATGGAAATTTTTGGGAATCATCAAGAATCTCCCCACGCTGACCACGCAAAACAAATGGAACCCTACGGTCATTGTCTAGGTTCACTGGCTCTCAAAACTTCCCAAAGCTAATGAAAAGTCATTCTAACTCAAAAACTCAACCAACAACCACTAAACCCTTTGGGAAAAACAAATCACGATTAAAACCACACTAAACCAAGAAAGTAGGGGTCGGGTTCTCACATCCTCCCCCCCTTAGAACATTTGGTCCTCCAAATGAACTAAACAAATTCAAAAACAAGTGAAGACATTAATCCACACTTCGAAAACAAAACCACAAATCAAAACTCCAAAACGGTCCTCTTGAAAGCACCTGAACTCGCTGGGTCGCCCTCGTGGTAGAACCCCTTAGTCAACTATCAACGGTCGCCAAACATTCTTCCACTGGCTCGAATTCGTCACTGTCCTGTCAATCTGACTGCTCAAGGAATTCTCCAACTCTGACTCCTTCTAAGTTCAACCAAGTCTCTTGTTTCTAAACACCTTGATACTGAAAATTCTTCGAACCATTTTGTTGACTTCATCGCAACTATCGAAGCTAGTGTCTCACATCCACTGCACAATCTTCAAGGTTAACTCTTGCTAGCTTTAATTCTTTCTTCTCATTGCTCTTGATCCTCAGTACAATATTCGGTCTCTGACACTAACATGTTTGTCCCTTCACTATTCTTTAGTATTTGGAGCTCCGTGCTCACTCTTGCAACTGCTCTGCCAAGTCTACCTTTTCTAATAAAATCCAAAATAACTGATTTCCTGCTCCGTATATCTGTACATTGAAATCCGATGCTCCTCGTGTCGATAAAATCTGCAAAGATCTTCTTCGTCGGGCGATCAAGTAGAGATTCTTCCTGCAGTCAACTCCTTCATTAGTTGCTAAAATCAACTACAAAAGCTTCTAACCACACAACGACACATCCTGCTGGGTCTACTCCACCACATGGCTGCACTTGTTGAAAATTCAAAAATAATTCTCTGACAAACCCCATCAATTTCTAGGAATCTCTAATTCTGGACATCTCCTTGGAGCTCTACTAATTGAAAACTTGACTCTAAACATCTGCACTGTTCCTGTCCAACTGTCAATGTCGGTCCAAGAGAATGAAGTTTCTGACTCACTCGGATGTACCGTAACTCTATCTCTGTCGTAAAACACTGCACCTAGTGTCATTCTTCTCCAGGTCTTCCAACCGGCCTCGTACGTAGGCTATGATTCTCCTGTTGTATCTGTACTCTGCTCAAACTGATATTCCAAAAGTCTGTAAAGTTTGCAAGATCTCCTCTATCATAAAACCAGGTAGCAATCCATTCTGTACACAGCTCTTTACACCACAGCTGAAAGTTTTCTTCCTATCATTTAACCACACACTAATGCATCCTGCTGAGTCGACTTCACCATCATTCTGGAATTATTAAAAATCTTCTAGCACTTCTCCGCCAAGAGTTTATCAAATTCGAGAAATTTATTGCTTTTGGTAACTACTTGAATCTCTATCAACTGAAAATCACCTCAAACTTCCTGAAATTCACCATTTGTCTGGTTTCTGTAGTCTTTTGGTTTAGGAAAATATTCCAGATTTATCCAAAATCCACACTTACTCGCCTGACGCACCATCTGACAGTACACGATCAACTGAAATTGGGTCTCAATATGCTGTTCACATTCCTTGCTGACTAACAACTGCTCACAAATTCCTTCGCTAGCTCCATCCGTGACATCGAAAAGCTGAAAATTCTGCCAAAGTCCTCCGAGATCCACATGCTAAAACCACAAGACTCTAACTCTCTGGCGCGAAAACAAGGAAAAGACACTGAATGTGGGTGTGGAGACATTAAATCCTCCCCCACTAGAAAGGAATTTGGTCCCCCAAATTCCCTAGCAAAAATAAAAAGGGAAGAGACAAGAAGGGTCTCCCCCACTAGAAAGAAAACAAATCGCAACCAAAACAGAATGACATCTAGCCAAAACAAGACGACAAATCTAACGGTTTCCTCACCACACGTCTTAAAGTTCTTAGAGTGTTTTATTTCCTAGAAACTTGCCCGCTCTGATACCAGTCTGTCACGACCCCAAACCCGGGGTCCGTGAAGTAATAATTATGTTTCTCCCAAGATCCGCGTGTGTGAGGATTACAAATTCCAACACTTCTGAATATTTAGCGGAAGCTTTCTTGGTGTTGCGACTCGGAGTCCGTGGCCATTGGATTCCGCACCGCACTCAACCCAAGCATATAATCATCTTATCATTGATCCATCTCAGACTGGAATAAACCATCACAATAAAGTACAGAGCTGACAGAGACAAGGTATTACATTCCCATATATGTTCAAGTTACAAATAACAATGTGTATTAATTACAAATCCCAAGAAAAAGGCTAATAGAAGCCATACAAGAAAACAAGCTAATGATCACTACCCATATGTGACGTAATACCGATGTCAAGCTCAATGTCTACATGACATAGCCGACAAACAACCTGAAAACTCATGGCTCCACAGCCAACACGTGCACTCGTCTCGGGTGAAGAAGTCTGGACCTGAGTACCAAAGTAGTGGGTCAGACACGACGGTCTGGCTGGTGGGTGAAAAGATATAACAATATACTGAATGATAAAACACGCAATAAATCATGAATATCTGACAAAAATCCTGTATTCATATAAAACGCGTATAAAGCACGAATATTTGGCAAAGCATGTATTCCTTTAAAGCATGTATAAAACCTGAACATTTCACAAATCGGGAACTCATTTAAAACATGTATAAATAATGAACATTTACTAGAAAATGCATGATCAATATAAAGCAGTACGGGTATCAAGGATCAGGAACTATCAAGATGGCAACCACACAAAGCTAAATCCTCTATCACCGAAGTGATAGAGCAAGCATATCAAGGCGTTGACCTCAGTCACCGAAGTGAGGAGGAACAACGAAATACATATACATATATACTATATACAAGACATGACCACGGTAGCGAGCCGGGCATCAGGAACCACAGTAGCAATCTGCGGTGTCAGGACAAGACCACGGTTAATAAACCGGGTAGCGGGATCCAAGCTGCAGCTGGCGGGACAAGAAGGGATCTCCAAGTCGGTAGATCAGACCGACAAGGTCATCCAAGCTTAGTGGTGCCGACTCATAGGTTATATGCAAGTAACAAAACAAATACATGTATGCATGTTCTCTTTTTGGCTCATGGGCTCGCACTACAAAGCTCTGGCCCCATATTGCCTCAAGTTTTATTCTCAAAATAATAATCCTTTTGGTTCATGGGCTCGCACTACAAAGCTCTGGCCCCATCTTACCTCAAGGTTTTGGCTCATGGGTCATATGCAAGAAATCAACATGTACGAATATAACGGGACGGGATACCCATAGGTTAAATCACATAAATCAAGTCACGTGTAAAACAAATCGAGAGCAGGAATATAACTGGGCAAGACGGGGGTGCTCATAAGCACAAAATCATATCTGTATCGGTCAGGCATGTACGGGCTAACAACAATGTTAAAACATGAATTTCGATACTGTCGGGCAAGTCTATTCATAAAACACGAGATTGAAAGTGTACAAGCGAAATTCGAGTTTAAATAAGACATAATGGATTTCTATACTTTTCCGGGTCAAACGTTGAGGGTCCTAGATTGAAATCAATGTGAATGGGGCCCCGTATGTCTAATTTGAAATAACTGGGTACTCTTTGAGGATTAAGGACATCTCGGATCCCTATGCACATTGACGAGTCAAAGGATCCTTAACGAATCTCCATAATGGGGCTTCTCTTCATCCGGACTCCATACCATGCCTTTCAAGTTCTCACATTGCATTGGGGCTCCAAACAATACCTCCCCAAGCTTAAAAACGATGTTTCAAGTCTCAAAGTATTGACAGGTCATATGCAAGAAATCGGGTATGTATAAAACACTTGATGGAATTGTATAAACGAGCAAAATGGGGTGCTCAAGGCACGACTGTCGTATCATATCAAGCATGTCTGTCAAGGCTAGTAAAAACAGTACAAGTACACTTTCAAGGCATTCGGGATTGATAATTCATAGCTCATAATTTCGGGAATAAAAAGGTGAACAAGCTTTCGAAATATCGGGACAGAATCGGGGTTCAAGATAACTCAAGGTGGATAGGGATCCCGTATGTCTATTTTTCAGTAAGCACTTGGTACTCCTTGAGTTTAGAGACATTTCGGGCTCCTTACACACCTGAGTAACCTCAACAATTCAACAAATCTCGGTGATGTGGTTTCTCACTCGGACAGGCTTCAATCAAACATTTCATCTTCGTTTCGAACATATTCCAGGTGGAAAGTGCCCATTGCTTTCAGAAAGGTTCACAAGCAAATGGGATGGGAACTCCCTTCATCTCTCTTTATTCCCATAATTCCGGGAATTTTGGTTACCTGGCGGTCACCTGGCGGTTAGCCGCCAATGGATTAGGCGGTTAGCCGCTGGCTGACCGCGGGGCTGACCGCGATTGACCTGACCAAATGTGGCATTCTGGAAATGTAACCGCTTCAGTTCGGTTGGCTAGCGGTTAGCCGCCGATGGACTCGACGGTTAGCCGATAGCTGACCGCGAAGCTGACCGTAAGGTTACAGCTCTCTGGAAAAGTAACCGGACGCGGTTCGGTTAGCCGCCAGTCACCAGACGGCTAGCCGCTAGGTGACCGTCGGCTGACCGCCAGTTGCGGGAACTCCACAATGCAGTTCAGATTCCAGTCCTCTTTCTCCAATCCATCCCTTTCCCTCTCCAATCACTTATCTGCAATAAAATGAGCTGAAAGCTCCTCCTATTCCACCTTCAACTCTTCTCCAACATCAAAACTTCTACATATCATTATCCAATCACTTCTTCCATCTTCACCCTCAACCATAAGAGAAGAGAAACTCCACAATCACCAAGATTCATTTAAGCCAAAAACAAGATATAGACAAAGAGTAAAATCCACCATGTTTCCAAAACATTAATGTACTTCCAAATCAATGTGAATCATAAAGAAAACATGAATAGTGATAATGTGAAACATCATGTATGAAATAGAAAAAAAACCGCATTTCTCATAAAACATGTAAATATCAAATCATCCACTTGCCTTGGGTCTCTAATCAAGCAAATCAAGCTCTAAACACTCTTCCAAGCCAAGGCTCCAAGCTACACAAAAACCCCCAAAAAGCAACCCATAAGAACCCTAAAAATGGTAACTCATAAAGGAGAAGGAATGAGTTCAAACAAGCTAGGAAATAGGACCTAGGGGAAAGCCATTGCTCAACAATAGAAGATGGAAAGAGATCCTTACCTCTAGGGCCATTAATCAACAAGAAGGAGCTTGAAATAGGGGCTGCCCACCTTGGTTTCCCACGAAAATGGTGTCAAAAGAGAGAGGAGATGAAGGGGAAGAAGTTGCCGGAGTTCCCTTGTCGGATTGGTGGCTTGGAGGCTTCATTTGAGCAAGAGAAATGGAAGAAAAAGACGAAGGGGGGGCTGCTGGTACTGTAGCATGGAGTTGCAGCCGATTGGAGTGGAAAATGAGGGAGAAAGAGATGAAGTTGTACTTTTTATAATGGGTGGGTGTGGGGTCCACACTTAAGTAGAACTAGTAATGGAGATTAGAGGGCTTTCCAGACCTCGGATCAAGAAACTTAAAACATGAAAAGTGTCTGGAATAAAATTATCTTTCCAACAACGTTAATATTGACATACTACCGGGGTCCACATAAAAAGTCAACTGTTTGGTCAAAGGGGTTAAAGAATGGAAAATTTGGGATTTCCGGAAAACTGATTTTAGGAGTTTCGAATGGGCACGGAGTGAACACGAAAGTTGTAGGGAATGGCGAGATTAGTCTAACGAAGCTTAAATGGAAATTTTTGGGAATCATCAAGAATCTCCCCACGCTGACCACGCAAAACAAATGGAACCCTACGGTCATTGTCTAGGTTCACTGGCTCTCAAAACTTCCCAAAGCTAATGAAAAGTCATTCTAACTCAAAAACTCAACCAACAACCACTAAACCCATCGGGAAAATCAAATCACGATTAAAACCACACTAAACCAAGAAATTAGGGGTCGGGTTCTCACACTAACTATTGGCTAGGACCCAACAAAGTGGGCATGTATGATTTTCTAAGTAACAAGTTTGACTCAGTACATTAAGATTTTGGAATTCAAGTTCTGAGATTGGCTATATCCTGAAGCACCTTATCATTGTCACAAACACAAGGTTGGGTGGGCGCCAAGTAAATTTAGATCATATCATCTTTCTCTAAGTAAGTTTCCAAAGTAATAGAGAAGATAGTTCCTAAACAGTTGAGATTACCAAAAGAAAAAAAAATGAAACTCTCTCACAAAGAAACAAATCCAAAAAAGAGTTATAAAAAGAGATGCGTTGTTCCTTTGCAATATATCATAAGAAAGCATGATTTATAAGTAAGGCAAGCATACCATTAAAAAAAAAAAACTTAGGCAAGCATTTGTTTTTGTAAAATCTGAAAAATCAGTTTTTCTTTATTCAATATCTGGGTTTCTTTTTCTTTGATTTTGGGTATTATTCTAGGTTTCTAGTTTCCATTTTTCTATTGTATTTTCATGGTTTTATTTTGAATTTTGAACCCTTTTCATTTTAATGTCTCTGAATTCTGGCCTTTAGATTTGTAATCCCCTGCAGATCTATCACATTAAGAAAGTGGTTTCTTCTGCATAATTTAAGTCGGCAGAAAAAGAGAGATTTCCATCGGTTATTCCATGAATGCATAAAGTTGGTCCGTCCTTTTCTGCCAATATTGAGGTTTACTTTCTTCATGGGTCAACACACTGCTGTTTTCTGATTGCCCTGATGGTATTTGTTTGATGAATTTTTAGATGTACCAGTTGACTTGGTTATTGTAAGCAGATTCTTTGAAACATATGTTTCTACTCCAATTCATTTGAATGTATCTCATCTTATTCATGCATTCTCTTAACCAAGTCGGATTTCATATACTTTGATTAATGGCCTTTTGATATTGAAAATCTATTATATTTTGCATATAGATCTCTAATTAATGCGGATAAGATTGTTTCTTGGGTAATCAGAGCTTAAGAATCATTGCCCTATCACGCTTACTGTTAGCTTTTGAGCATTTGATCTTATTATTCTATTATTTGTCCAACCCATGGTGCTTGCTTGTAGTTTAATTCTTCAATGCTGTAAATGCTTTAAATTTCTTGCTTTGGCAGCTTGATTGATGGATGTTGTAACTTTTACTATAGTTTAGGCATCCTTTGATCCTTTCTATGTATACATTTGACGAAGAAAAAGTCTGATTGAATCTAAGGAAGTGAAACTCTAATTGAGTCAAGGTAAGGATTCAAGCATGTTAGATCTTCTTTGCTTTTAATTTGTTTGCTTTGAATTGCCATTTGTTTACTTTTTATTTTATTTTTATGTTAGGACTTATCCATCCTTTCTTGAATTAATCACGACAAGTCCAGTTCTTTTTACTCCTAAATATTGTGTTTTACAATGCTTCAGAGGCTAAAGAGGCTTCTTCTTTCCACATCAACACATAAGCCATGGGTCAAAATTGAAAAAATTTGAAATAGATACAAGCTCTCTTTTAAACCCTTTCTTTGTTGGGACCTTTTATAAACCTTCCTAATCAAATCTTGAATTTTTTCTTTTTGAGTTTGAGAGGTGAACAACTGCAAGCCACTTTATCATTTTCAACAATTTCCTAACTCATTTGCAGACCTTTGGCTGTTTCTAAAGTTGTCACGATTTTGGAAACATCCACCCCAATTCATCAAGTTGTTGTTCTGCATTAACTGCAAATTTTATTTTTGAACTTACAACACACCTTTTATTCCTCGTGCTATTTATAAATGAAAGTGTTTTTAGAATTACCCAGTTTATTACTTTTTGGGTTCCCATAGCAATTCATAACTTTGAGGTGATCTTAACACTTACATAGGCTGGTTCATTTTTGACAACTTATGTATTTTTCAGACTTCCATTTTAGGGAACTGACGCCATCAAGGAAATTCCTGTTTGGTTTGCTTTTCCTACATGTTATATTCAGATAGCTCAGATAGCATTAATATGTTATTAATAACGTTAAACTAATATGATTTAAATTTGCACCAAAAAGGTACATCAGAATTGATTTTGATTTTAAAATCCTTATGCAGCAGGACATCATATTTTGCAACTACCATATAGTTACCTTCTTCATGAATATGGTTGAAGAGTTTCACCATTGAAGTGCACCATAATCATACCTTGGCAATCGCTCTCAAAGCCTTTCAAAATCATTTAAAGTTCCACTACAGACCGTCGGCCCTTCACATAATATGGGATTTCATCTGTTGGGTACATGTCTTTGGTCTTTTCATTCTCTGTACTTTCGCAAAATATAAGTTTTCGGCATTGTGAACCCAAGGCAGTGAAACATCCACTTTTGTTGTCACTGCTACTGTATTATCAACTTTATGATCTCTCTGTTGCTCTTTCAATCTATTGTCATGCTTGATAGTTCTCTACACCTCCTTCTGGTAAATCTACATTGATAGAGATGGGATAACTTCATGGACTAATATTCTACATTGATAGCTCATTTATTACAAAAGGTGGCTCATATTTTGAATCTAAGCTTATATTTTTTGAATACTTTTAATATAAATATTTTGAAGTCAATGATGGATATGATATTCAGTATGCACACATATTTCTAATGATGCAAGGCAAATCCTGTCCCACCCCTATTACACTGATACTCTCTCTCCTTTTCTGATGATGTGCAAAATCTTTTGCGTATTCATTAATTTCTTATTAGGTACCACTGCATACTCTCTTAGATTGTTATTAGGTACCATTGGAATAAAATTTAAAGATATGCTATAATCTAGATCGATTCATCATTTCACTAGCTGAGATTTACAATAGGTTCGTCCAATAGTAGAGCTCAACTCTCTTACCTGAAGATGAGTTTTCTTCTATTTTAATGTGCCTCCTATCATTACGGTCTATGAAATAACTTTCTGAGAGATTCTCATGTTATTATTTCTTCCATTAATATGGCGCCTTAATTTAGGATTTCTGCTTATTTTTCTTAATTTCTTTAATCTAGTTTTCTTTGATGGAATGCTTACCTTCGATTTAATTTAGCATTTGTTAGAACATATGTACATTTTTGCAGTAAATTTAAATAATTGATTGTTCTTTTATTCCTACATTTCATGTTATTTTTTAATGGATTCCTTGCTCTCTCTTATTCTTCTATTTGAAATTGCTAATGTTATCCACCTATATGAAAATGGACTTATGATATCATTTTTCTTTATCTTTAAACACAAATAAATAAGTATCTAAAATGGGAATCATGTCAATTTTTAATTAATTTATATGAACATACATGATTTATGTTGTCTGCTTTACCATCATATACTTTAAGATAGTTTATATTTTGAAAGACATTTTACACAGTGTTAAAAGGTTAAATTCATACTACATAACTTAAATATAGTATCAAACGTAAGAACTGATGTTACACCCCGACCCGATTTAACCCTGATTAATGCTAATTAAATATGTTTTAGCTAAATTAATTATGTTTAATTGCTAACTATGGTAATTAGTGTTTACTAGTCTTTATAGACTGAGTTAGTTGAGTTTCGGACCTTTTATAGATGAGTAGGAACCAAATTGACTCAATCGAGTTGAGTCAAGGGCTTTTCCGTAATTATCGATTTTCACATTTTTCATGGCTTGTATGTCATTTTGGCATCATCGCGTGTATTTTGACATGTATATCGATTTTCGTAATAGACCGTACCTCATTTGACCAACCATTGTATAACTGGACCCTCATTTGACTTAAAATGGAAATATACTATTTTAGTGGACTTTCTTGCAAAAAGGCACCCTTATCCCTTATATATATAAATATATATATCTTTACTCTTTTCTTCATTCCTTTTCATCTCCTTTCCTCTCCACTTTCCTTCTTTTTCTCCACTTTCCCCTCCACATCTCCTTCAATCACCAAGAAAAGCTAGTGCCTATGCAATGGGAGCTGGAGTAACCTCACCATCATCATCTTCTTCGTCTTCCTTTTCTTTTTTGTGACAAGAGATCACCTCCACATACCATTCCCTATCCTTTTCAACTTAGGTTTCTTTGTCGAGGTAAGGGTCAAACCCTCTTTATTTGTGTTTTTGGGTTGCATTAGAATCAAAAGGACTCCTTGGGAAAACATACATGCATATTCATTGCCTTTTTCCATGTTCTTGTGGTTAGGGTTTGAGCATTTGGGGGTTTTTTTTTATTTCTTTTGAGCAAGTGTATTGTAAGGAGTTGGAAAGCTCTTATTAGAGGCAAGTATAAGCTCTAATTTGGATTTATATGATGGTTGATTTCCATTGATTCTAATGAAATTCTCTTTCATGATTTCATTTCTTAATACATGAGAAAGTTAGATTATTTATAATGTTTTGATTGATGGAATGGAGGGAAGGAATGCATCATATGAAAATGGGAGCAAGAAGACTCTAATTATGCAGGTGTGAAGTGGAAATAAGTTAGAAATGGATGGGAGAAGAAATTAAGGAAAAGTTCTGAATCAGGATTTCTGGACAGTTCGCTCGAGCGAACCTCCTTTAGAGGGTCAAGCGACCAAAGTGGGCTGCAATGGGTCCGCTCGAGCGACCACACCCTCCTGGAAACCTCGCTCAAATGAACGAATGGAGTCGCGCGAGCGACCAATCTTTTGGATAGGTCCGCTCGAGCAAACCTGAAGCTGAAACCTGGCCCTTTTTCCAACCCAGTTTTGGGTGGATTATCACCCTTAACCTATTATAACCCACCTTAATCATCCCTGAGAAATAATTAAGGTGCTCACCTTTATGACTGTAAAATGAAACTGACAACCTTATTAATTGGCCCAATGGTTACTCATTAGTCAAATACTATGCCATGAAGGTTAGTTGGGAATCCAACGTACTTCGCATAAAGTGACACCTAATGAGGTAGTAATACGTTGATTTTCCCAACCTACTTTGAATTGGACAGTGAAAGAATAAAAACAATAATCTAGTGTTGGCTAGTAAAAATATCTTGATTCCCTTAAATTATTGCATTTCAAATTGAAGTATCATTTCATTCTTGATATCAAATCCTATTCAATAGATTGATAGCATCGTTAGTATCCTTTGAGATTTGATCTTTTTTACTTTCAGCTTGTAATTAACTTCGTATGGTATACCCGATTGACAATCATAGGAAATGAGGATTGAGTAAGCAAGTTGAGCATATGTAAGTATTATTCGATTTGATTATGATTAAATGAATAAAAACTTAATCAAATCCGAATTTAATTTAATATTATTTGATTTGATTGAGTCGGCACTACTTAGCTTCGACCCTGTGATATCCGACGGGGTTACACTTGGTTTAGTTATTCGAGACTACTGCAGTAAGTCATCTGGAGCACCGAAACTCCAGACCAGGTTAGCCAGCTAGCCTTTAGCCTGGCCGCTGGTGACATCCCAACTAGATTTGCTCTCTTTTGAGAGGATGAGCTTAAGGTAGTAGCCAAATTGTATGTTTTCATTTTACTTGATTCACAAGCATAAATTATTCGAATTACGCACAATTTGCCTAGTTAATACTTATCATTGACCTCTGTTAATTTTAACCATCTTTAATTCAATTTGATATACTATGTATTTCTTTATTATTGCATCTACTTGCGTAATCGTCTTATTGATGATACTACTCTTAGTGTCACAGTCGCAGGTGTAGCCTTTGGCCCTAAGAAGGCCAAGGAGGGAGAGAAGGCTACTCAAGAGGTACCTTCAGGGTTAGAGGACTGGCCAGAGCTTGAGGCCATATAGATCTGTCTTCCTCAGAGAGCGCAACTATCTTTTGAGAGTTTTTAGTTGTGAGTGTGGCTAGCCCTTTTTGTGTGGGCCACACTTAAATGAGTAGTCATTCTTTTGTATACTTTGGTAGTGTTATTCAAGGTTCTTTTATACACCCTCTTTTATAAAACCATGTGTATAACTGTATCATTCTTGTGTATTAAACTTGAAATAGTAAATGGATTGAATGAGAATTGATACCCTTACATGAATGATTTACAGCTTCCGATATGATTAATTGCTATTGATGTGTCCTAGTGAGTTCTCACTCCCGTGTATGGAAAGTTGTTTTTTCTCGTTCGTGTGTTATATTTGGCTCGAGACAAGTACATCACGCCGGAGTACGTGTGACATACCTCGGAGATTACCCTAGGCCATGGTGATTCGGGACCGGGATGTGATAATTGAGCATAACTTAAATATAGTATGAAACCTAAAAACTGACTTGTTCTTTTCTATAAAAGATAACTCCAAAAAGCGTCATCAGAGGCAACACAACTCGATACGCCAAGTAGTCTATTGAACAAAAAGAAAGAATCAACATGGAAAAGAGGAAAGCAAATAAAAGAACACAAATATTACAAAGTGAAACATTAGAACCTGCTCCGAAGAAGAAAAGATATGCTTCT
Source organism: Umbellularia californica (assembly GCA_028538565.1). Classification (NCBI taxonomy): domain Eukaryota; kingdom Viridiplantae; phylum Streptophyta; class Magnoliopsida; order Laurales; family Lauraceae; genus Umbellularia; species Umbellularia californica. Next base: position 33,076,240 of record JAPQWN010000006.1, read on the forward strand.
AAAAGTACAAATCCCACAAAAGCAACATCAAACTTAGATTTGCTCTAAATTTTATAATACATTTATGTTTATAATTACAATGAATAATAGTATTTGTTATTACTAATTCCAATATTTGTTCTAATATAGAGCATACAACACTGCAAAAGCGACTACAAAGAAGACGATCGTTGATTCAAAGTATATTTTTCACATTCTAAAAATCTTATTACTTTTCAATGTATACATATTTTAAAAACTTTTCAAAGATACCCACAAAAAATACTAACTATTAAACTTCGTTATTGTATAGTTTAGAGCCTATATTTCTATATGCCTGGGACAGAAAATGAATATAAAATAATATTCGAAATCTTACTATCTAGGCCAGTCATTGTCGCCACAAATCTAGCTCCAAAAGAGTTTATATGTACGAAACAAAGATGACTAAATTAATTTATAATATCTACCTCATTTCTAATAACAATTTTAGGATAAAATATATAGTTATTTGAATACTGTTATTGATTCATAATACTTACAATTTTTAAATTATGTTTGTGACTAATAATATTTTAATTGGTGTTTTCATCATCAATTAAGGAAGAAGGTCATTCTCAACAAGGTCATCATCAAATACTCTCATTAATCCGACCATACCTGAAGCAGAAGAAATTCTTTCGTTGTAAGTATTTTCTTTTAAGAAAAACATTATACATGCTTAAATAAAAAAAATAAAACTAACTAATTGTTTTTTACGTTTTACAGCTCTATACAAAAAAAAAAAAAAAAAAATTATTGGATGATATTGTTTCAAAGAAATCATACTTACAACTACCAAAGCCAAAAGATTTGGAAAGAACATCGATCCAGAAAATCATGGATTCTAGACAACTTGTATGTATCTATTTACTCCATTTTATTATTTATTTCCACATGTATAACATCATAATTATATTATTATAGGATAGCATTCATTGGGTCAAAGGTTCAGTTACAAGCATACCAGAAAACCAGCAGTTATGGTATATGGCATGCAATCATTGCAAAAAAAAAAAAAAAAACAAAGACATAAGAAACGTACGGTTCATCATTTACATGCCTCAATTGCAACAAATTAGACACTGTAGTACCAAGGTATGCTAATAATGTAGACAAATTATGTACTTTACATTTATTAATCAAAACACATACTTACTTTCATTAAACTATAGATGCATTATCAATGTTGAAATCACAGACTCAACCACGTCTATTCATGCAATGCTCTTTGAAGATGAAAAAAAAATGTTCTCTTGCACATGAGAATATATTATGAATACTCAAATGAAGGTGATTTTATTTCAATTACCTTTGTAATTCTCAAATATAATCTATTCAAGATGTTTTGAAATATAATCTTTAATTTTTATCTTTATTTTCATTTGTAGGAAAATCATGATCAAGTCAAAATATGGATGAAAAATTGTCAAAGACAAGATTTTTCTTTTCTGCATCAAAGTACAAGAACATTAGAGTGGTCAGAAAAGGGCCATTATTATCACATCGCAAACGAATGAATAGCTTTTAGATTTGTTTATGTAGTAAAAACTGTATTTTCTCATCTATCCAATCACTTACATATCCAATCATTCTAATTAAAATAGCTACCCAATGATAGTTATAAAACTCTAAATGCTTTTACAACTCTGGCCTAACTCATTATTGAGTTAAATTAGGTTCCTAATTGAGATAGCCAATGACAAATTGCACAAAAGAGAGAGAGAGAGAGAGAGAGAGAGAGAGGGCTATCAAACTCATAACACTATTCTTTCACTAACTTTAAAAGTATTATTCAGCATAACGTTTATAACTTTGGTAATTGTTAATCCCTTCCTGAATTGTTGAAATGTTGTATCCTTTGTAGGATCAAAGCCAGTAGCATATGAAGACAATGATTGCCGCATAACTGCAAATTAAAACTTTGATTTTGGTCACTTTTTTGTTTCTTATGATGGTTATTTTGTAATAGGTTGGATGTAATTAACTAGTAGCAACATGTAAATTTCTGAATGTTGGGAAGTACACAATCCTTGTATCTATTACTCTTGCTTTATATTTTGTAAAGAATTACCACATACATATTTACTGATGGAAAACTTTTAATCTAAGAATTTACTTTCAGTCTTTCACTACCTATAATTCACCAATATCTGTTCTATAGCTCACTGATTTGTCCATACGAAAGACAAATTAATCCAGTTAGTTTATATGCATAATTCTTCTCTCCTAAAGAACCCCACCAATGTGTGATGAATGCAATCCAGCTCCCAAGGTATGCATCAAAGAATCTTTACTAGACAACTTGTATCTCTATTTCATTGCTTCTTTATATTCATCATATATTCTTTCCCTGCATGATGACAATTCTTCCCTTTCATTTATGATAGTTCCCTTTTTTTTACATATTAAACACGACGTCTCAGGTATTTTGTCTCCCTAATGGTATATTTATCAATTCCATGTTCATCTCAATTCATATTTCATCTCAATATGCTTTTATGATTACCCAATGACTGTTGGTTTTGCATTACAAACCATGACCACATTATATTGGATATGGTTTCTCCACTACTATTTTTTATGTACAGAAAAACATCAGTCTCTTTCTATCTCCTCATCTTCCTATGTCTATAGATTGTTCTCTTTTTAATTTCTCGGTAACTTCATCATTTTCCTATGTTAGACAGAAGTTGAGCTTTGCCAATGTGAACATACATGACGATTCAAATCTTGCCTCGTTCATAATGCATACTCCCTCAAAAAGATCAACATGTAAATTGTCTTTTTTTTTTTTTATCCTTCCTTGATTTTCCCTTTCCATATTTTATTTTATGGATTTTAAATTCTTAGAATTTCATCTCTTGCAAATACGGAGATATATTACTTGAATTTCTTGAACTCTACTTTTTTTTCTTAATTTTAATTGTTTGTTTGGTAGCTCTTAGAATTTATGTTTTGCAAGATGCTTAAAATCTTCATATTAGCCATGTTTGCAATTTGCCCATTTCATGTAAAACCTCTTATTCAAGGGAAATTTTAGTGAACTTAATAATACAATACAATCTTTGTATGTATATGAGTGTATACAAAGTATACATTATTAGTGATACGCCCCACAGTACACGGCATATTCATTACCTGCAGGGACATATATGATGCCATCAGCTTCATTATTCTTATACTTTCAGCTGATGTCGAATTTCATCCATAGCGAATTCGTATGCTCTTTTTTTTTTTTTTTTTTTCAACCGTAAGTCCTTTTAAAAGCTGAAAACCAAGCAAAAGTATGCATTTTTTTTTCTTTTTCACGAATAGCTTCCAATATTTGTATAATACATTTTAAATCTTCTATGTTAGTAAATGAAACAATGGTGTACCTATGTATCTAACATTATTCTATCCCACCTATATGTTTACAGGATGATGTATCAATCATCGACCAATTGGACTCTCGATGGGAAACATTTTGCACTACCATGTATGGAAGAAGCAATAATATACTTTTTTAGCCATAATTTACTTCTTTACCTGACTTGATCTTTGTTTTGTAGTTTTATAATCACATGGTAAGAAACTGAATTGAACTTGACAAAGAATTTGAGATTTTATAATCTTTCTTAAGGTAAAACTAGAAAATAATTGAGTGTAACAGAATATTAGCAAATCAAGACAAAAAATACATGCAAAGAAATGGGTATACAAAAATGTTGAGATGAATGTTTGCTAAATGTAGGAAAGAATCAGAAAGTAGTTAAAGGTAACATCAATATGTGATAAATTAAGAGAGCTCACTTGAGATAGTTTGCACATCTACAATGTAGAACATCAATGGTGCAAGTGAAGAAAAAGTTTTCTATGTAGGCTAATGGCCCCTATGAATAAGTGTAGCCTATCAAATACTTTGCTTTTGATAGATTGGAATGGAGAAAAAGAGATTATGTAGCTCATCATCTTTCTTGAGGTAAAAGAATGAAAGGTAATACGTCTACAAATTTCATACATAACTAAAAATTTTTGCTTATACATCTCAGTCTACTTAAAAGTAAGTGACCTAAATTAAGCACTAAATTGTTCATGTGTCAAATGTTGTACAATTGGTTGCACTTGTTCATTCCTCTATATAATCTGATCAAGTCCTTTGATCAATTAAACTCAAAAGAATCCTGAGTTGGGACTTTGAGATTTCATTCTACTGAACTATGTTATTATATGATAAAGTAATTTCATTTTTATTTCTTCCAAGAAATTTTTTTGAACAATCTGGATACAAATGTGGATGTCGAGAAAGAGATGGCAGAATCATTTACAGGAAGCAAAGCAGCAGCAATGAAGTTGATTAACTTTTGGCGGGTCTTTTTTATCCAAGCAAGTTAGCTTGATGCATCTAATAATGGAGAAGAATGGATGGTTTCTCATGTTATCTTCAAAAGGAAATGATGCACATGCTTTGTAGTAGGATTCTTCAAAAGGAAAAGATGCACATGCTTTGTAGTAGGACGATCGCTTAATATAATTGGATGTTTGCAGTGTTGACATGTAGCATTTCTCCCAGACCTTCTTCTCCCCTTTTCATGATTGCATTGAAGAATTTTGAAATTAGATAGTTATTTGATTTGTTCATTCATCATTGATGTGTTTTTTTGGTTCATTGTTGCTGGCTCTCTCTCTTTTGTTAATTGTTGTTGTAGACACTTGTGTCGCGACCCCGGACTGGGACCGCGACTTGGTTGATGATTATGATAATTTCCCATGCGTTCTTGCGGTGAAGATCTCGAGACATGGGGACTAACTCACCCGTTCAAGTTTGCGGAAGCGTGTAGCAAATCACGTCACGACGAGACATAACAAAATAACATCAAGTGCATAAGTAAAATAGCTCCAAGGCCAGGATATCAGAAAAAGAAATATTACATGGCATTCCCATCATGATTCAAGTTAGGAGTTGATACAAAAGAAAGTTAAGCTTGTTACATCTCAAATAAGAGGCCAACAAAGGCCAATACAATTCCCAAAATAAACAAGGAAACCCAAAACATGTAAAACGGAACTCAAGATCCCGCCCGACGTCTAGTTGACGTCGTCGGGCTGCCACTCTCTAGCTAGGGGTGGCTCAACAGCCTCCTCCTGACGCTCCTCAAAGGCAGCATCGCCTGCACCTAGGCACCAAAAATAAACAAGCATCAAACACGACGGTTTAGCAGGTAATCAATTTAGGTATGAGCATGGATCAATAAATGTTTAAGGAAATCATGATAAAATAACTTGCCAAATTTAAAACAAATACTGACAGAGATGTATTTCGGAGATACAAAACAAGGCTCACATGAGTACTTATAAAACATCATGAATAGTTAAACCACAAAGAGCCCATCCTTTCTCTATCATATAAAATGAAAGAGCAAGCACGTGCGACAAACACGATAAACAAAACACTATTTCCACGTCACATTGAGGTAAATGGGGATTTCCGGGTGCGGAATCGAACATGCACGATGTGTAATAAAATACACGACTAATCTGCAGGTAGTCCACAAGTTTAAAGACCCCCTAACAGTGGATTAGACTAAAAGGGCGGTCTAAGCTCAGTGGTGTTCACTTGGATTCATGAATGCACAAAACACGAGATACACGTTCGAAACAAATCGAAATAAAGGGGAAAATCACTTATCAAAACGAAACAAGACATGGCTAGCAAAAGGCATAATTATATGCATAACAAGCTTAGGAAGTGATCCCCTTTTTTAAATACTTGAAACAAACCTTAAAACGAGCTTATTCTTGAAATTCAAATGAGTACACAATGATATTCACTGAGTCAAGACTAGAATTTGAAATCAGGGTTTATCAAGCACATGAAAGGACTTCAGGTTTACCCTTGTGTAATTGAATCCCAACTGCTGGGATTTAAAAGAAAGTCGTTGCCCCCGAAGTTAAAAGACATTTCAGGTTTTCAAGTGCACAATATCAGGCTAGAGGTCCCTTAACATGTTCTGGTTTTCACTCTTGTAAAAATTCTTCAAAAACGGGCATTTTGTCAATTTCTGTCAGCATCGCGGTTACCTGTTGGCTAGCCGAGATGGTGTGTGTCAGCTAGCCACCAGCTAATCGACATGCTGACCGCTGAAATCCGGATAAAAAATATAGCATTCTGGAAAAGGAACCGGCGGACCTCGGTTGGCTCGCGGTTAGTCGAGGTGGTGCAGTTCGGCTAGCCGCCAGCTGACCGAAATTCATTGACAAGGTGCAGGTTTCTGGAAATGGAATTGCCAAATCTCGGTTGGCTAGCAGTTAACCGAAATGGGTATTTCTGCTAGCCGCTAGCTGACCGACGGCTGACCGTCGTTGCATGGATAGCGTAGTTCAAGTTAGATTTTCACATTTTTTTTCTTCCTCTCTTCTCATTTCTAATTCAACCTGCACTTCCCTAAGCCTACATGCTCTCCAAGGGATTAAATACACATTTTATATCAAAATCTAAGACATCACATTTCCATTCTCCATTCTAAACAAAATCCCAAAATTTGCAGTCAAGGCATAGATTTCCAATTAAATTCGAAATTTCAAGTATTTGAAAGGCATTTGATACCAATGCAATAAAGAGGATAAAAACAACCATAAAAGCTTAAAACACATTTAGATTTGCAAGCTTGCTAACTCAAAGATGTATTTGAAGTAAAAATACAACCAAATACATACGTTGCTAACATCTATCCTAGATTGTTTACTTGTCTTTGCCCAAGATGCTAACAAAACACTCCACAAGCACTCATATCCAAGAGATAAGCTCAAGAGCTACAAAACCCAAGAAAACCATTCAAAACCCAACCAAAAATGAAAACAAGAAACCCGTTTCAAAATGGGTGATGCATGCTAGACAAACAAGATCCTTTGGAGTTCAAAAGACTCCATTGAATAAAAGGGTTGAAGCTCTTACCTAGAGGGTTTCCAACAAGAAACAAAGGAGGAAATGGAGAGGTTTTCTAGCTGAAAACTTCAAGAAATTTGCACCAATATTGGAAAGCTTGGAAGGAGAGGAAGAAAATGATGGTCTTGGAATTCTATTTGGAGGCTTCTAGCTTGTGCATTCAAAAGGAGAAAGTAAAGAGGAAAAAGGGGTTTCTCAACCCTAGGTTCTAAAAAAGTTGCAGGATTTTGAGCATGAAGGAGAAAGAAAGAGGAAGAACTTAAGTAGGTGGATTGTAGGACCCATGTGTCTAAGACCAGCGATGGAAACTTGGTCTTGCGGGCCTCGAACGAAATCAATGAAGAAGGATAAAATGATCCTCAAAAATTCTAGTTTCTGAAAAGTAAAATTTTGACATGGTTTTGAGGTTTCGAAACTTGTGTCCAGATTTAGGTGAGAAAGGACAATTTTACCCCTTTTGGGCCAAAACTTGGATTTTTGGGCTTCAAACACGAACATGCCGAAAACAAAAGTTGTAAGGAATAATAAAATCATTCAAATGAAATCAAAATCACATTAAACGGAAACAAACACAATCCTCCCACGCTTGCACGTACACTCAAGCCTTCCTGAGTATGTTTGACTAACACTAAACGCTTTCAAAATTCCCAAAACTAAATCCAGGACTAAAACAAATTATATTCTAACCCAACGGTAACTAAACCCACTTAGGACTAAGCACACACCAAGAATACACTAATCGGTTTAGGCTGGGCGGGGTCTAACAACTTGGATCTTGTTTCTTTTCATATCTCCTGCATGAACATGCTACAGAACTTATGTGAGTCTCATAACCTCTTAATATGTAGGAATTATAGTTTGATGCATTCACACTCACATCATTCGACTCAAATCTAAGGATTAAACAATATATCACACAATTTACACATAAATGATGGTTTATGTGATAGTCTAAGTTACCATAAAAGTCAATTGTTGTTATGTTCTAAGTGTGTCAAGTAATTGTTATTAGCAAATAACTTTGCAAGGAAAATAGAGTTAAGGACCCTACATTGCCTTCAGATTTGTTTAGCGCAGAATTATTTTTGTCATCAAGTGTGTCTTGAAGTTTGCGATGATGAGAAACTTTAATCTTTGTTGTGGGCTCTTGCCGACACTTGTATTCTTTTGTGTACTTGCAATTCCAATGGATTAAAATTTTGCAAGTGTTCTAAGACCTGCTGCTTCAGTCATGTTCATGCTCATGGAATTACAATAATTACGACACATAGGATAAAAAAGGCCACCTACTATCGGCTCAATGGGATTTTCCTATCCTAATCCTTCATTTTATAATTTGTAAAAAGGGTGGATTATTAAAGTGAAGTTTTCCCCATCAAAATGGATTCCCATCTTGGGAAAATAGCTAAACATATCACTGCACACAAAGGCTCTCACCAACGCGTGCAACGCACGTACCTCCCACTAGTAATTTGAAAACATTATACTTAAAAGTATAACTAACTCGAAAATTCTCAAGGGCCTATTTGGCATCATTCTCGTGTTGTTTCCAATTTTGTGCTCGGATCTGGTTGTGCTGAGATGGGGTTATGTCGAGGCCAAACTCTACAGAACTTATTTGGCAATATTATATTAAATTACTTTATTAAGAATCTGATGCAGGGGACTTGTTTGGTAACATTAAAAAAGTTATGCTCAAAGGAGCGGACATAGGATTTACACTGTAGGACCCACCTTTTATTTTTTACAGTTATCATACATGGGACTCACCTGTAAAAATTACAACATAGTACCCACCCTTAAAAATTAAAACATGGAACCCATATTCATTGGACTTACAATGTGGTCCCACTTTTATAGAAATTATAATGTGAGGCTACATTCTTGTGAATGTAAAAATAGGACCCACCTATTACAATATTATACAAACTTTATAGTTTAGAATATATGGGGCCCACATTTATAGGATTTACAATGTGGGTCCACCTTTTGTAACTGTGACCATGTGAACCACATTCATGAATTACAAAGTGGAGTCACATTTTTTGTGATTGTGGACAAAAGACCCACCTTTAGAAATTATGATATGATGCCCACCATTAAAAATTAGAACATGGGGATAGCACATTCATTGGATTTATAGCACATTCATAGGATTTACAATGTGGGACCACCTTTATAGGAATTATAATGTGGGGCCATCTTTTTTGTTGATTGTGAACATGTGATGCACTTTTAGAAACTACAATGTGGTACCCACCTTTAACAATCCAAACATGGGGCCATATTTATAGGATTTACAAGGTGGGCCCATATTCATAGGATTTACAATGTGGCTCCACCTTTTGTGATCTTGACTATATGACCCAGCTTTAGGAAATATAAAGTGGGCCACCTTTTTGTGATTGTAGACACGGGATCCACCTATAAAAATTACAATGTGATGTCCACCTTTAGAAATTAGAAGATATGACCCACAGTCAAAGGGTTTATAATGTGGTCCCACCATTATAGAAATTATAATATGGGCCCACCTTTTGTGATCGTGACTATGTGACCCACCTTTAGGAATTATAAAGTGGGGCCAACGTCTAGATTGTGAGCATGGGGCCTGACTTTAGGATAAGTGAGAGGAATCTTTAAATGACATTCTTTAAAAGGCAAGAGATAAGTAAGGAACATCCGTGCTAACTAGTTGTTTCTTAAAAAATAATAAAGTTTTTTCGTTCCAACTTTTTTATGCTAGCGGATTAAGATCTTGAGACTCCTTCCCGTGAGAGCAAAATTCGGAATAGTGATTTATACCTACCAAACATGTTTTCTACAGTCTTATATGGTGGGAACATGGGAACATCTAGATGACAAAATGCCAAATGCACTGTAAGGTTCGCATATGAATTGAGTAACACTATGAAAACATAACCGGTTACATATGACCAAATTATGGCCTACACGATGCATGACAAGATTTTTTTATTTTTTGGAAATGCCATAGAACTTGAAGAAAACTGGGTTTATTTGCATAACACTTTGAAATTCAAGGGGCTGGCATTACATGGAGTACAAGGGGTTCAGAAATCAAGGAAATATGAGGAATTTGAATTCCTTTTAAAAAAAATAGAAAATCCACTTAGCAGTTTTAAAAAAAGAATATGCTATAAAACTATTTTCATTGAAATTGATCCCCAACAACCACGTGTAGCTGGGCATCGAGTAATCATAAAAATTGCTGTCAAAATCAAGAAAAATCCATGACGATCGACATGCACATAAACATTTAATTTTTTAAAAGTTATTCCCATATATTGATTTATATCATGTAGATTCATTGATATCCAATCATAAGTGGAAGTACTCATGAACACAGAAGTTATTAATAGATCATATGGCATCTTGTTTATGAACTTGTGAGATAGAGTAATCCATACATAACACATCAGAATATAAATATTAAATATTTATTTGCGTGTATATATATATATATATGGCAAGGCTCTCCTAAGCTCAAACTTAGGATAAAGTAAGCTCAAGTATTTGGTGGGGTCCACCTGGGGTCCACATGGGGATGGGGATGGGATGCTTTCAAGGATTTCCTAGGACCATCTTCTCTAACAAAAATCAGCTTCAACCGCGATTTCTATCATCTCCATCTGGGCCCCAAAAGTTTAATGGTAAAAAACCCATTCGAATTGGTATGAAATTCTGCCCATCTATATATATATATATATAGGGAATAGAGATTTGATCAGGTGAGAAGTGTTCTCACCAGCACTGTGAAGTGGGCTCTTGACCGTTGGATCGCGAATCTTACCCAACGGTGCGGGCGTGGCATATTTAAAGGCCCAAAAAGGGTGAAAAACCGCACATTCCCCTCTTTCCCGCTCGTCTCTTTCCAAATCTGAAAACAATCCCCACCTTTCTCTGCTCTTCCTTCTCTCTTTTCCTTTTCCTCTTCTTTTACTCTCTACCGTCAACCACTGCTCCCAGTTCCTCATCTCATTTCTTCTTCAACAAGGACAATCGGTCTCCCCCATCATCTCCGGTCATCCTCGACGCCTCACGGTCTCCCCCATCATCTTCGGTCATCCTCGACGCCTCAGCTTCGACTGGACTGTTCCCCTTTTCTTTTCTTCTTCGTCGAAAGAAGAGGGAAAAGCTTGTCTGGTTCGACGGCTGCCTTCTTCCCCTGCGCGGATCGTCGCTGTTGTCCAAAGCCTTCCAAATCCTTCAATCGCTCCTGCTCCCAGGCCCTCCAAATCCCTCAACGAAAAAGGGGAAAAACCCCTTCCTTCCTTGGTTTGACGGTCATCTTCTTCCCCTTCTCATCTCATCTTCGAAGCCAGTCTTCGTCCCCAGATTTGCTCCACCGCGAGCCCCAAGGCTCTCAACCTCATATCTGCCTCCTCTTCTCCAGGCATCTTCCACGGTCATCTTCTTCCCCCTCAAATCTGCTCTTCTGCAAGTCCGGACTCAGAACTGGCGAGCTCGAATCCTCTCCACCTCATTTTCTGCTAGGAAAGGTAAATCATCTCTTTCTCTGTTATTATGAACTTTTTTACTCTTTGATTTCAGAACCGTGGGTATGAGCTGATGAAGTGCCTGATTATTCCATCTGATTTTTTTTTTAAATCATAGAAATTCTTTTAATTAATTGTCTGAATCCTGGTTATTTTTATTTAGTAGCTTTCTCCCGAGTTCGACTTACTGCAAACAAGCGTGGCCATGTCATCGTCAAATTCTAATTCCAATCAATAGGTGCCAAAGTGCTCATGTGGTGATATGATTTGTTTGACCTCTCAAACAATGTCTAATCCAAATAGAAAGTTTTGGAGATGTCCTAATTGGAAAGTAAGTGTTTCATATGATTTTTTTAGCAATAATGCTATGATGTACCGATTAGAGATAATTTTTTTTTTTGTTTTTTTGTTTTTTCTTTTTTGCAGCATGAACATGGTTGCTGAAGCTTCAAATGGAAAGATGAAATTGACAGTGAAAAGAATCTAGCATATATGATTGACGATATGAAAAAGATGATTGGTAGTATGATGGACAGGCAGAATGAGATTTTATGGGCAACAATTGAAGAGATAAAACATGCATCCGAAGAAAGGAAGAAATCAAATAAAAGAATTTGTCTAGTGATGTTTTTGTGTTGTCTTATGAGTGTAATTTGCATGTTGAAAATATTATGTTAAATTATGTCTTTAAGAATTGGAGGAAGGAAGAGTTGAATGGATGTTGTATATGTTGACAAAATTTTGACAACATATCCTTCCAAGCCATCTCAAAATGTTCTATTGTGATAGAATTGTATGCAATCTTCTTAAAATTTTTGATGAAGTTCGGATTATGAATCGCAATTCCACCCAAATTCTTTTGTAAATTTGCATAATGTGCCACAAGCAATAACGGTGGCATGTGGTGGGAAAAACGGACTTGATCGCTTTTGTCATTGCAGCATCTTGGTCTGTTAAGATTGCTTTTGGTGGGTTCCTTTGCATTGCTTCAATCCATTTGTTGAAAACCCACACGAATGGATCAAAAGTTTCATTTGATATTAGACAACTACCAAATAATATTGATTGATCATGGTGATTAATTCCGGTGAATGCACAAAAAACGAGACCATATCTATTTGTATTGTATGTTGTATCAAATGAAACAACATCCCCAAATTCCTCGTATGACTTCTGAAAACAGTAATCCGCCCAAAACACATGTTTAATGTGATCATCATTTGATCATGGTGATTAATTCCGGTGAATGCACCAAAAACGAGATCATATCTATTTGTATTGTATGTTGTATCAAATGAAACAACATCCCCAAATTTAGCGTATGACTTCTGAAAATAGTAATCAGCCCAAAACACATGTTTAAAGTGATCATCATCATCTTTCTCAATGGCAAAAAAGATCTTGGATCTCTCTCCTTCATTTGTTTGAAGTACTCAAAGAACATCTCCCCATCTTGATCTTTTGTTTCTTCCCTTTTGTTTCTAATCTGATTTCGAAAATCTGTCTCAGTGAAACAAACTTTATCTCTCCCACCTACCTGCAGTTCTAGTAGTGCCATTTGATCCTTCGGTCGTAGATTAGCAGCCCCATAAGTATAGATCAATTTTTTCTTGGGAGCGCTGACTATACGATGTGATCGTAGCATATGAGTCTTTCTCGGGGTACTTAACAAATGAGTATGCTCTACAATAATTTTAAATACCACCCATTTGCCCTCCTTTGTTTTTTTAATTTGAAGGTGTGCCCCACAATCTGCCCGTGTATCTGAGTTCCGTCTCTGCACTATAGATTCAACGCCTAATTTTTCTTTCCTAGAACCGTTTTTTGGAGCATACAAATTTTTTCCTCACAACTTCATTATTCAACCTTGTTTCAGAGCTTCGTCTGATACTAAAACCCGCCGATTCCGCATAAAGGTTATAAGCATTGTAAGCCTCCTCTATGTTCTAAAAAATAATTCCAACTTTTGGTATTTTCTCCTCCTCAACTTGTGGTATAATTGTATTAATTGGTAAATGTGGACTTGCACCATTCTTTTGGGCGGTTTAAGGACAATAATAGAACCACACCATGAAAATCATGCAAAACAAAACCAAATAAAAGTAATAAGAAACTAATTATTAAGGATGTAGTAAATTATTCTAACAGTACTAATTTCATGTCACATGTTATAGTCACTGATAGTCAAAGTTTGGATCTAAAAATAAAGATAAATTTAGATTATTTCAACACATTGGTTGGATCATTTATTCCCCTGACACAAACTTTTTCTCAAATATAGACAACTGAACCAAGACATAAATGCAACTACTGTGGTCATTTGTCAAGGCAACATTTAACTCAAAATTTTGTTCTATGTTTAGTTTCTGTCATTTTTCAATGCATGGATATTCATCAAACATGGTTACACATTTTAAAGTCTTTAGGATTAATACATCGTGCTTCCTAAGCGAATCTACTTCTTAAAGGTTGTCTGAGTATCTTGATAAAAAAAGATGATTTATGATTCTTCTTATTGACTGAGCCATAGTAATTAACACATTTGCGATTAATATATGCAGTTACATGGAGGCATGTGCAGAATACTTCCCAGAATTGTTTGTAAAGTGTTAGGAATTTTTTCAGCCTTAGAGGCAGCACAACCAAGGAGCAAGTCTAGCATACAGGCACTCTGTTCATTGCATGTGGCTCTTGAGAGGGCCAAGAGTCATCTTCATTGCATGTGAACACCTATTAGAAAATTAGCCACGACTCTCTTAATACTAGTCAATATCATACAAACTCGAGCTCAGTAGAAAATTAATTTAATGAGATTTCAAAGGAACCAATGTCAAATCATTTTTACATCATTTGATATATAAATCCAGCCATCCTTAAAAAAGAGGAAAAATAAAGTCACAGCGCGCCCATCCATCAGCCATGGCTTTAGTTAACTTAATTGAGACTTGGGCTCAAGTAGATTCTATGTATAAAAGCTGCATCAACAACTGATACGAAATTGATATAATAGTTCACCCAGAGACTCTAGTTATATAATTTATCTACAAAAGATTCTCCTCCTCTTCCTCTTTCTATGCTGGGATCAAGGCAATACTAATTAACAAACAAGAGAGACAACACTGGCTATCACTATTGCTGGGAGTGAGACTACAAACAAGAGAAAGCACCAGCTAATTGTATTGGCGGGAGTACTTTGCAACACAGGAGGGAGGCTTTTGCCACTAAGATCTATGCTCATTAATGTTATGCCCTGCCTGCTAAACTGCTTTCTAAGTTCAACAGTTAAATCCAAAGATCGGCCATCCTAGCAATTAAGCTTTGGGCATTCTCAGATCTGATTTGGCATATCCCACATACATTCAGAAACAGATGGACAAAGTATTTTGTTATTCCAACCAAACAGAGAACATCTGCATGAATCAAAACAACAACGCATCTTCTCTGCAAATGAAAAACATAGAAGTAATCTACATTCACCAAAGGACAGGCAGCAAAACATCGATTGTATATAGAGAGAGGGAAAACCTGCAAAACTTCGGTCGGGTAACTAGAATCACATGGGAATGGTTGCTGCGAGAGTGCTGTGACATCGATGGGGATAGACGTCCCTGTCTGCCTTATGCCATGAAACTCAGATAAGGATGGTTGCTCTGAGGTGGTCTCAACAGGGATGGCCGCCGTATCAGACCGTGAGCCTGGAAACTGAGATGGGGATGGCTGTTGTGAGGAGGTCCAGACCTAGAGCCACAGTTGGAGAGCTGGGTCTTCAGCATCCATTTGGAGGGTTTTGGACGACAGCGACGATCCGCGCAGGGGAAGAAGGCAGCCGTCAAACCAGACAAGCTTTTCCCTCTTTTTTCGTCGAAGAAGAAAAGAAAAGGGGAAGAGTTCGGTCGAAGCTGAGGCGTCGAGGATGACCAGAGATGCTGGGGAGACCGATTGTCCTTGTTGAAGAAGAAACGAGATGAGGAACTGGGAGCAGTGGTCGACGGTAGAGAGTAGAAGAAGAGATAAAGGAAGAGAGAGACGAAAGAGCAGAGAAAGGTAGGGGTTGTTTTCAGATTTGGAAAGAGACGAGCGGGAAAGAGGGGAATGGGCGGTTTTTTCACTCTTTTTGGGCCTTTAAATATGCTATGCCCGCACCGTTGGATAAGCTTCGCGATCCAACGGTCAAGAGCCCACTTCGCACAGTGCTGGTGAGAACACTTCTCACCTGATGAAATGCCATATATATATATATATATATATATATATATCAACATTGAATTGTCAACTTCCTCTTCAAATCAATCCACTGTTAGAATTGAGTTAAAAAATATTATTCTCATTCACAAGACCAGAAATAATATGAGATTTCAAATTGAAAATAATATTAATTAGAATAATACATTCAATAGTGAAAATAATTATTGCACTGGATATCTTAGAAAACTTACATAACAGATGTCAACTAAAAGCATCCAATATCAGTATATCACCATTTTCATTTTTATTTTATTGAACAAAATAGTACTATACTATGAAAACCAACTTAGATCTGATTACTCAACTTAAAATTTGTAGGAAGAGGCAAGATGGAATGTGCCGCCAAGACCATGTCCCTTTTTCTTCTTTTCTTGACTGATTGAAACCAAGAGTTGAGTGGGAGAGGGGTAAAAGTGACGGCTGCCCTCTTTTGCTCTTAAAACAATAGGTTTTCTAACATTAGGTCCCTCCACGAGCCTCTCTCAATCCACCATTGGAAACTAATTATTTCAAGATTTCTTGGGCCACACCCTAAAGTGTTAAATCAAACCATCATTACCCATCATCACAAACCTTCCACCATGGCTCACACAATTTATAAAATAATTTAGTGTCCAAGCATCATAAATATAAGCATAACCAGATGGGCCGCACAGTGCACACATGATTAATCACCTAAAACTCATTTATGCACGATCAAATAGATTTATATAAATTAAATATTTCACCATAATGAAAAATGACAAAAATCATTATACTAGAAAATAAATGATCGTATCAAAATAATCATCACTTACTAATAATAATACTATTATTGGAACACATTAATGTCAATAATAATAATAATAACAACATGAAAGAAAATGATAAAAATAGAGTTGGCGTGTTACATATAATTATAATCTTAACCATATGTAAAGCCGCCAGCCGCAAGACTAGCTAATATCTTCACCTTGTTTGAAAATGAATTGGTGGTGGAGAATCTTAATTGTTCCTAGCTAATATGTCCCACCCTCAAGCTTTTAAGCTTGAAAGAGGCATTAACGTAGAGAAATCTCAAGTTAAAGGAATGAAACTCCACAATGGGGACCGTTCAAAAAAGATGCACTATAGGTTAATGTGGTATTTTCAAACTTTATATTAATCTAAGTTTTTCCCACCGTTAGATTGACTTTTTGATTAAAAAAAAAGTTTTAAGTGAATATACATAAGATTGTGTTAATCACATTTTTAATCAAACAGTCATTCAAACGTTGAAACAAACTCTGATTGATGTAAACTTTAAGGATACCTCATGTATATGGAGGGCGTTTATTTTGAACAATTCAGATTTTAATACGTGTGCCCCACTATAGAGTTTCACATCTTCAGCTCGGGATTTCTCTAGGCTAAAGCCTCAACTCTTTAAGCTTTCTCCTTTACCATGCTTTGGAAGAAAGTCTCATATAAAGGCTCTTTTGTTGGGATGGAATTGAAATACTAAAAATCCATGGTAAAGTGGGTTTCAACCAATAAATATTAAAGATGCATGGAGTGACGAATATAAGGTAGACTGTTGATGAGACCTTGGCTTCTCTAAGATTTGATTGACTTGGGTGATACGTGGATAATTATTTTCCACCAAAATGGATAACTTTTGACGGTTATTTGTGGATTATGGCATTTGTTTTTTCAACTTTACCAGTTTGGCAGTGGGGGATAGCAACTGTCATGCTACATGGCGAGGTCTCGAACCGCCGCAACAAGAGGTATGTTTGACGGTGGGTTTGTTTTTTGGGTTTGCGGTGAGTATGCATTTATAGATTATGATAGGACTTGAATCGGGTTTGGTTTAAGTTTGGGCTATCCTACCCAATCCCACCCAACTTATATAACTAATTTAGATATTTTTTTAATGGACTTCATCTGTACACAGTACCAAGGTTGTAGGTTTAAATCCTCCTAAGTACAATAAAATTACATACTTTACAATAGTATCAAACCAAACCCAATTCAAACTAGTATGCAAATTATATAAACTAGTCAAACCATAGGGACCAGTCATGAAGGATGACAACAGGGATAGTACTATAGGACTTAACAGAGATTTGATTAGGGAACGCTAACAGAGATCCTCATGAAGGCTTTACTAGGGATCCTAATAGGGACTTTAGCTCGCATGTGAGATAAAAAGGTACTTGGAGATGGTTCTAGATTCGTAAATGAGTCATCCATACCCAGAGTGTGATCCTCGTTTGACAAAACGACTCGTCTTTTAGACGTTAATGGTTTAGGATTTGTTTCCGGCCCAGTTTGTCACCACATCAATAGGAGTTTTCCAAACTTGGTGTAGACGTGGGGATAGTAAGGGTGCAAAAAAAAAAAACCCGCTAAACCGCTAAACTGATTTAAAAAGGACGGCTTGGTTTGGTTTTGTAGAAGATCATTTCAGTCATGGTTCGGATTTCTTTCAAACCGTTCAGTTTGATTTGGTTTTCGATTTGAATGTATGGTTAAATCGCTCAAACCGAACCAACCAGAACTAATTATAAAAATATATATTTTTTATAAAATATATAAAGGAATATGAAAATGAAATAGACTCGAATTCTCATTGCGTTACTTGAAGTCCAATGTCTCTAACCAATTGAATTGCCATTTTTTGTGAAAAAAAAAAAAAAAACCGTAACCAAATCGGTTCGGTTCGTTTTGAGCACATGGGCGGTTCGGTTCGGTTTAGGAAAATGGAAAATCGATGGTTTCGATTTGGTTGATGGTTTCCCCTCTAAACCGATCCGAACCGCCCATGTGCGCCATTTTGACAGCTTTACTAATAGAGTCAAGTGAAGTAAAGCTGATTTTGAAAAAAGAATAAAATATAAGTGAGTTATGATGATATTTTATTTTTAGTTATTTGTTATTGAATCTTTTTGACTTTTTGTATGGAATAGTAGAGTTCTTTTGTATTTTAGTGGATAAAGGTGGTTGTTTTTTTAACTTTTTTTTAAAAAGATAGAGGAAATTTTGAATTAAAGTGTTTTTGGTGTGACATTTTATCTGAAAAATAGAGACTTTACTTTACTTTTACCATATTAATAAAGTGCTAAACTAGCCATCAAAGCAAATTGGATTGTACTGGGGAAAGACATCCAACGGGCTAGGTTCATGATTGAATCTTCCGCCGGCGTCTCTACCTAATGACGAGGTTGAGGTGAAACCTTTGAAGGAAGAGGCCGAAATTAGGATAGCCTTCTCAAGGACATCATTTGGGTCGGATTCATGAATGAGGTGGATTCGGATTTAGCTTAACCTCACCAAACCCTTCCCGTTGTCAATTGTCATCCCTACTTTACCAGGATTGCATTCCTTAAAACTGAATTAAACGGACACATGAAATGTCAAATGATGCCCTCCTTATTGTGTGCTTTTCAGGATTAAAGTTCGACTTGCCCTTTTAAACCACCCTGCTGCAATTGGCCAAGGCACATGAAAGTGACATCATCATT
Organism: Umbellularia californica; assembly: GCA_028538565.1. Classification (NCBI taxonomy): domain Eukaryota; kingdom Viridiplantae; phylum Streptophyta; class Magnoliopsida; order Laurales; family Lauraceae; genus Umbellularia; species Umbellularia californica. The sequence continues at coordinate 33,095,433 of JAPQWN010000006.1, forward strand.
GACAACATTCAAGCCACTGGGCCTCCTCTAACTTATGATTTTTACAAGTCAGGTCTAATGGGTTTGATTGAAGCAACTCTCTGCCAACCAATACTTAGCTGATGTTTACGTAGATAAATTCATAATATAATACTAACAAGTTTAAATATCGTAATATTTTATTATTATAGAATAAAATAGTATTATATTATTATATTGTGTCACTTATAGCGTTTGGCATTTTTCACAAATTTCAATATATTTTTAAGGTGTTTGACAATTTATAAAAAAGGGACATTTACCACAAAAATCTCCTTAAAGAGGATAACCACAGCTGATGAACCTAAACTTTTATAATGACGGCCAAGGACCTCCAGCCCAAATCATCTTTTTTTTTTTTTCGTTTTGCCCTTTTTTTTTTTCGTTTTGCCCATATCAACATAACCAGTTCCATATTCTGTCATACGTAATATTTGTTGACATCAACAAAACATTCATCGACATCGACATCAACATAAAATTGTGTTGACATCAACAAAACTGCCCGGTTATTTCATTTAGTGACCCTGTGAATTTGTTGACCTCGATAGAAGATTTGTTGACCCCAACATAAAATAGTATTGACGTCAACAAAAATGCCCAGTTAATAGCATGAGTGACCCTGTGAATTTGTTGATGTCGATAGAAGATTCGTCGACATCAACATAAAATTGTGTCGATGTCAATAAAAACACCAAGTTAGCGTCAACAAAAATTGAGTTTTCCCTTGTTTAGGGTTTTGTTGACATTGAGTCATCTCTCTCACTGTGATTGAGAAAAAAGGGGTAGGGCGTTAATCTCGTTCTTCTCCTTCCTCTCTTTCTTCTATTCTACTGTTGCTTTTGATTTGGGGGGTGAAGAACATTTTTTTTTTAGGGTTATGTTGACATCAACTAACCAAGGGCAAAAGTGGAATGAAATATTGGATTTTGGGCTGGAGGTCATTGGCGTCATTATAAAAATTTAGGGTTCTCAGTTGTAATTGCCTTATTTAATGGGATTTTTGAAGTAAATGTCTCTATAAAAAAAACTCACAAAATGATATACCAAATAATAAATGAAATGAAAGTAATCAATTGACCCAATACATGACCTACTAATTAGTGATCAAATGTATTAATAATCATAGTAGGACCCATCTATTATTAAAAAAAATCACACGATCAAATGTTAAAACCTTAGGGCCCGTTTGGGTGTTTTTAGAATAAGATATTTACAGATTTAAATAATATTATAATAGTATAATATTTTTACCGTTTGGCAATTTTTGAAGAATGGTACAGATTTTAAATTGAGTTGTTTGGAAGGTACTATGATTAAAGTAAATTACATTATTGGAACGGTTTTTTATTAAATATTTTAATTACATGTAATTTAACATGTTTGGATAAAAAAGTAATGTGGTAAAGTAAAGTTCAATTGTCATGTTTTTACCATGACCTACTTTTTCTTATCACATAAAATCATGGTAAAATATAGTAAACTCAATAAAAAAAACTACGTTATAACTCTCTCTCCCACTTTGCTTTATTACATACTTCATTTGACCTTACTTTACATCACCTTTTACCATGATATGACAGCAATCTTTATTTTACTTTACCACACCTGTAAACAAGTCACTTTTTATTTACCAAATAAAACTATGATAAAATGTGATAAAAAAAAGTAAAAAAAAAAAGAAACTATTTTACTATTCTTTCACACTTTACTTCACCATATACTTTTTTCCACCTTTACTTTACCTCACCTTTACCATCCTGTGACATTTACTTTTATTTTACTGTACCATATATGTAAACAAACACATCATGATGGATTTGGTGAATTAAAAGTCTTTACTTTACTCTACCACTTTGTAATCGTCATCTTGAAAGATTATTATCTTGTAGAAAGTTTTCTACATGCGGAAGCTGTAGGAGAAAATATTAAGCTTTTTTAAAGAAAATTAAGCTTTTTGAAAGAAAAGTATATTTTCTTCAAATTTTTTTAGGTTACCAAAGGTACAAGATTTTCTTCTTTAAAAATGAAATATTATATTCTATAAATATTATTTTCTTGTATTTTCTTGTGCATCCAAACAGGCCCTTAAAATCCAATCAATGTTGTTTAATTAAGGTAGGTCCATCAAATATTAATAGCCATAGTGTAATAGATCTAATGGTGATTATCACAAATGAGCCTATCTAGTTTTTCTTTTTTTTCGTAAAACTTGATCTAATGTCAGACATTATTGATAAATCTTCTATGAGAAATCATTGCAGGACCCATTTGATGTTGTAGTCATTAACACAAGGGGAGCTATCAAATAGTGGGACCCATTTAATGATGAGAAATTGATAATTGCATTCACACAATTCAATCTTAGTAACTAATAAGGAACTCAGCTAATTTTGGTAATATGGGACTGGCCTAATGCTGGAAATCACGATGAAGGTTGAAAGTCCGGGATCCTAACCCCGGGGGGGGGGGGGGGGGGGGGGGGGGGGGGGGTTGAATGAGGTGATCTACAAATTAATTGCCAATTTTAATTTTCTTTAAATTAAACTTCAACTAGTGATGATTACATGAAAAGGTGCGGAAGATAAACAAATCAATCACCACAAGTCATTCACCATTGCACATTGTTTTATAGTGGTTCGGCCTCAATGCCTACATCCACTACCGGCTTGTGATCTCACACCCCACCGGATTTCTACTATTTATGCTTTTCAAATGGCTAAGCAATAACCACTACAATATGCTTTCTAAGGATAAGCAATAACCTTACAATGTTGTTTTTCAAAGCTTAACAACAACCTATACAAGATGCTTTTCTAGGCTAAGTAATAACCTTCACACAATGCTTTTCTTAGGCTAAGTAATAACCTTTACAGTCAAATGATTTTATCTCAAGAAAGTGTTTTCACAAAGCACTCTAAGAGATTACAATAAAAACTTAAGTTAATTGCCTTTAGATTAGGCGGATATGAAAATGTAAAACAAACTCACACAAACACTCTAAAATGCAAAGATGAATGCTTATGAAGTAAGTGTTTGAATACTTCAATCAATATTAAAAGTTTAAGATCAATCAATGTATGCTAAGAAGCATTCAAGGGTTTAATGCATACAAAGATTTGATTGAAGTAATATGCAAATCACACGTACCAAATACAAACTTGTTGAAGATATGAAATCAAAAGCTCACAAGTTGTATGAAATTAATTATGTCTAAACATATGATGCATATTCAATGTTGTTTTAAAAAACAAACTAATTTAACTAAAGTTCAAATAAATGAAAACAACAAAGATGATTCAAACAAGTTAATGAAACATGTTTATAAAACAAATCAAAGGTTTTGACAAAACATGTTTTATAAAGTATTAAAACAAACTTGTTTAGAAATCAAGGTGAAGAATCCAATGACTTAAATCAAAGATTAAAGAAGTAGAGGATTCAATACATCATAGTTTATATGCTAAAATCATTTACCAAAGATTAAACAAAGCATAAAACAATGATTATAAAAAGACAAAGCTTACTTGGTGATTTAACTTCATTATTCCAAGCTTTAGCTTTCCTTAATGATCCTTAGCCTTCCTTAGCTTGATCCCCTTTCTTTTCCCTCAAAATACCTCAAGAAGGGGTTCAAAGATCATCATAGGGGCTAAGGAATGAGCTTCTTTTTATAGAAAAAAGTTGCTCAACGGCTACCTGTCGGTCAGCCGACAACAAGCATGGAAACATGCTTTAAACCAATCCAAGTGCTTTAAAATCATGAAACATAAAAAGCCTAAATAGATTTGAAAGTTTAAAACAAATGGCTACCTTGATTTATAAAATCCTTTTTAAAACTAAAAATGCATCCAATGTTTAAAACCAAAACATGCATAAATCATAAGGTATACAAGATTTAAAACAATGTATGTATAAATCAAGATTTCAAGCTTTTCTAAAACAATGCATGTGTGTGAATTCAAATGATGAATAAAATGAATAGTGCATCCATCAAATTGTAATACACAAAATCTCTAACAAAGGTCCCCTAGTATGACATTAGTAAGAGCCACCTAATAATGATTATTAACTAGGATTTTATAATTGTGATATAGTTATAAGACCCCACATTAATATTGAGAGTCATAGTTGCACTCCTATAAGTATTATTGATGTTAAAACTTATAGTAGGCCAATATAACTAATGGTTGCTCATTAAGTAATTTATATATAAGGAGATTGTCTCTGAACAATATAAAATTTCCACCATAAAAGGCAAAAGATACTTCCTAATATGAATTCACTTTTTTTGGTAGAAAAATATGAATTCATTTAATGGGCTAATCCAGTCCTGGCCCATTAAGTGAATCCTGGCCCATATGAATTCACTTAATGCGCCAGGACTGGATTAGGTGAATGAAATCAGGCCGTGCGCAGCACAATTGGATCTGGGCGTAATTGGCAGGCTGAACTAAATACGATTTGCACCAGCTTCAGGTCTAGCTAGATCCAACCAAGGAATGTAACTTAGATCAAGCCAAGTCGAACCCTCATAGTCCACGTGATAAAATTAACATGTGGGCTGGGCTTATTTGAGTACAGCTTGGGGTTGGTCATAGATTCTGAAACACGCAACTTGGGTCAAGTTGACCTTGGCCCATAGCATTCGATTGACTTGATTTTTTTTTTATTGCTAGATTCTACGTAGGGATGGTGGGGTTAGATTTAAATGGGGACTCGCCCCTACTGCTTCTATTAACAAGAAGTTTGTTACTGAGTTAGTCGGGTATGTACGCCTGGACTTAAATCCGAGTTGGATTTGGGGTGGCATGTCTTTTTTAAACTTTGACCTGAATCGGATTTGGGTTTTGAGTGTACTTGACCTGCCCCATTTGTTTGTAACGCATACATTGCTTCGTATCTCTTTCAATGCAAGACTGCAGTGGCATGGTTGGTAGTAAGCATGAGTTCAATCCATGGATCAAACAATTTTATTTCTTTTTTCAAATTTTGAAATGAAAAGTATATCGGCTGTTAAGAAACCTGACTTCACCCGTAACAAACACAGGGCACTTTGGCATGACAAATCATAAACTCGGAACGGGACAGGTTGGGTCGGATATGGAGATAAGAAATTCATTCAGGTCGGCCTAAACCCGGCCGGACCCATCACCATCCTTAACCCCAAGCCCTCATCTAGTTAGGGGTGCCCATGGGCAGGGCCAGTCGGAGCCCGATCCGGGCCCATCCCACTTTGGGCCGTGCTAGGATATGTAACTGGGGCCCTTTTAATGATTGGGTTGGTCTTGGATTAAATTATAGAAAGCCCAAAACCTGGCCCAGACCGACCCAACTCGTGTAGGGAAATGCATGTAATTTAATTGAATTTGTTCAAACAATTGTCAAATGCCCACAAAAGTGATAAAAAGCCTGTTTGGGCCAGGCCAGAATAATTAAATGGGCGGGCTCAGGCCTGGTTTTTATGGCCCGTGTTCTAAAGTTGGTCTGGGCCCGGATACTCCTTAGCCCGGCCCGGCCCGGCCCATGAACACCCCTCTCTAGTATGCTAATAAGTCTCCACCAGCTCTGCCACATGTCACCACCAGCCCTTGCAAGTTTTTCCTCTTGGAAGTGTACTTCTCCGCAATGATCATGACCAATGATCAGTATGTAGGTGATTGCCACAATGGTAATGGTGAAGAAAATATGAGGCAAAGATCAAGTTTTATCTCAACTGAAATATCTGAAGAGCAGTTGTACATTGTTCACCTAGATAACAGAAGTCCAATTTCTGAATAATAACTGTGGGCCCATAACATCTGACCATCAAGAACATCTATGGATTGAAAGGTTTGGTTGAATTTGTGGTTGACCGGCATTTTGGGACTAGTCTCATCTTCCAACCATATTTCGAATCTTTGATCATATTACGGCAAGCCTCAGAAAGTTGTTAGAGTCCATCCCTGTAAATTAGTAGAGTTTACCGTAAAAGTTAAAACCACTGCCCAAGTACGGATATATGTCAAATTTGTCACTCCAATAGCAGCTAAGTGAAGAATGGCACCGAGTGGTAAGGAGCGTTAGTTTTTATCTAACTGAACATTAAGTATGTCACTTCTTCCTATTTATATGTGCTTCCTTCTCATTTGATTGGGTTGCTTTTCCGTGTGTATGCGGGCTCTTTCTTGACTCCCAGCCCCCTTGGCCGGGATAAAAAAAAAAAGAACAGTTAAGTGGTGAGGCACCTCCCCTCTAACAAAACAATAAGTAATCAATACTAGATTGTAGCATTGATGGTGAGGGACTTTTGAGCATCGGTGTTCATGGACTGGGCTGGATTAAGGCATATCTAAGCCTAGCCTGGCTTTAGAAACACAAGTCCATCTCCAGCCCAAGCCTAACATAGGCCATAAAAGTCAAGACCAAATTGGCCCATTTTGTCAATCATGCCCATCCAAACCCGGTTTTTTATGAATTGTACAGGTTTTATTTGTACAAAATATCACTAAATTATAAGCATTCCTTATTTGGGCTGAGCTTTGGTCTTTCTACCACTTAATCCAAGCCTGTCCCAAAGCGGGCTAGGCCCCGGCTGGCTGTTCAATGAGCACCCCTATATGTGGGTGTTCGTTTCTACCAAAGGGGGAAAAAGAGGTATATATCAAATTTTACTCTAATCGAACTTATGCCAACCTCATATTCATCATGTGTAATTAAAGAAACATAATTTGATCCTTTTGGATTTATTTTTAGTCGAGAGTAATCAATCTTAGAGAAATTTGATATAGACCTAATGCAAAGTAGTGGCATAGTAATCCTGAGAGCATGGGCGGAAACAGGGAGCAGGGGCTTTAAAAACTACGTAATGTTTTTATACACTTCTTCAATTTTTTAGACCCCACAAGACTTTTTGTTTTACATAGAAGCCCCTGAAGAAAATCTCCTTATCGTCACTCTCGGAGATATATGAATTTTGTGGGTAAACCAATAATTTTACAAGGATAGGGTCCAACTGCTCTAGAAAGATTTGAACTTCCAAATCTTTTTAGTCCAAAATTTATTTAGGGGCCCTTTGTTTACACTCATTTACATATTATATAAATAATGCATATGAAGATTTGTTTGCATGTGAAAATGGTTGTGCAAATGAGGCCCTTTTCAGTAAGTCATTTACATACTTAAGGAGGTGATAGAACATGACATATGTAAATGAGGAGAAAAAACCATGAATACAATGCAAATGAGTGTCTGCCCATTACAGTTGCAAGTTCACTATATTTTGTTTTGCCCTAAGGCGTTTAATTTCATATCTTAAATCTTTATAGGTTTTAATTTTTTTTTGAAAAGTGTACAAAAGATCATAACCCATATATCTGATTTGTTGCACTTTTGTAGGCCTCCAATTCATAACCCGAGATATGTAATATTCTCATAACTATGACATTTGGGTTCAATCTTCATAAATCTTGAGATCTATGTGAAAAACACAAAAAACCAATGGATGTACTCACTTATTCAAGTGAAAATGAAATTATTTTGACAAACATGATAATGTGTTTCACATGTGACATTTGTGTAAGAACCCTTTACAGGTAAAACCCATTTTCATATTATCCCATGTGAAAGGGGCAAGCGTCCCCTTATGTTGTAGAAAAATATTACTTTTTAAAGATGTTTCATAGAATATTTATATTTTCCTCATTTTTCATTAAGATATTATCGCAACATTATTCTCAGTTTTCATAATGTTTAATAAACATCACAACATTACTTTAAAAATACCATTCCATGTAATTATCATGAAATTTAAAAAAAAAAAAAAACATCCCCACTTTTTGTGATTTTTGGTTACAATATACTTGACATAAATATATCTAGAAAGTTAAAATGTTTATCATCCAAGGTTATATTAAAAAAATGTACATTTTTCACCCTAAGATTACTAGGATGCAAACGGGTCAAATTTGGAGGTGGAACCATGGTAGATCTAGAATTGGATCCATCTTCATAGTTCCATACCTAGATCCTACAGGGACCCTCTGTTTTGTTTCTGGATTCTACATCAATTGGTAAAAAGTATAAAATATGAAATGCATTAGTATAATTGTATAAAAAGGCTGTAAAGTAATTTTTTTAATATACAAGTAGAGCTATTAAATGATAAATATTAAAGCTGAGTAGATCCTCAAATATCAATACCACTCAAACTATGAAGGTCCTAAAAAAACATATATATTTTTTATATGTGGATATAATTGTCCTACCTAGATCTGAATCTTTGGGTTGGAACATTCAAGGATCCGGATCTAGATCCAAATGTTCCACATCTAACATGCTTGGACTTGGAATTGGTCTAAACATAAATTCCATACCCGCTTTTATGCGAAATTGATGACTTTAGACCCGCGGATAAACTTGGCAGGGTATTGTTATGTAATTGAGTTGTGGGTGGGGTACATTTCTCTTTCACCTTGTTGCCTTTTTTACCCTGTTTTAATCTTTATATAGGTTTCTTCTTTTAATGAAATCTGCCGTCACTGTTAAGAAAAATGCTCAGATAAAGGGATACCAGCCCTACACTTTGTTGCCCATCGGCTTCAATGGTGAAGAAGCTGGATATTTTCTACATTGATTTGGCACTTTTGTTCACCTGGTTATAAATAGGGGTTCAACTTGGGCTTTGCTGAATTTGTCTTGCGTAGCCTGACTCAGTTACAACCCAAACTGGGTTGAACTTGCTTTTGCTCTAGCTTTAGCTAGGATTTAATTTGAACCCTACATAAAATTACTTGAGCCTCTTAATGCATAAGCCACTAATAATAATATTTAGAGTGATAAAGACAACAAATTGAAAATTTTTATAAGACGAAAATAAACTAAAAGAGTTAAAATTTATAATTAAACATCTATTATAAAAAAGTTTTTCCAGAAGCACAAGATGAAATATCACATCCTCCCAATGGAAATATAATTAAAATGAAAAATGAAAGAGATTTATAGTTGAAAACGATAGGAAATACAAAGCAAATAGAAAATGTAAATACCCACAAAAAGGGTAAGTAAACTAAGGCTTTCTGAAATTTCTTCAAGTAAGAGAAGAGTAGGTTTAATAGGGATATTTTAGTTTTTATAATGTATACTCCAAAACCTTACCAGCGTGGGGATGTAGCTCAGATGGTAGAGCGCTCGCTTAGCATGCGAGAGGTACGGGGATCGATACCCCGCATCTCCATATTTTTTTTATAAATATCTATTTCTCATACCTACCATTTTTTTTTTAATACAGCCTTAAATACCCACAAAAAGTACAAAGAATCAATCAAAGTTACATCTCTATCTGCCCTTTTTCAATTGTAGTAGGTTCTTGTGATAGAGTCCTTATTTTCTTCTATTCTTTGATATCATAGTTTTCTCCGTCTAGTCGTCTTTTATATGTCTAAAAATTCTCTCTTCTTTGGTATCTCTAATATTTTCCCACACCCTCATCATTTGTGGTATTGGACCTAAATCTACCCCTTCTCTTTACTTCTCACCTTGTTATATTAGGTAAGTGTGTTACAAGGTTAGATTCAGGAATAATGGTTCCCACATATATAGGTTAAATGAAGTAGTCTTATTCCACATTTTCTTTATTGCATTAATCATAATTAAGATGTTACTAGATTATACGAACCGATAGCCTTCTTCTATAGTTTCATGTTTTTGGTGGAATTAATTGTAATTTAGCCTCTATTGGATTCTAAAGAAACCTTTTTTTTTTTCTACTAGGTAAAGAAACCTTATTAACTTGCATAGCACTTTGAGGTTCCCAAACAGATATCCTGCATCTCTAATCTCTCTCTGCCTGCATCGTTTATATATTTTTTTTTGATAATTAATTGAAACTAGTTTGCTAGGTAATAAAATTTAATCACCACATTAATCATTTCCCAGTATCTGACATTCAAATGACTCTTTTTTAAGTCAATATTAATTTACCCACATTGAAAATGTTAGTTCAATGCACCTTAAACATTGCGGTTCAGCAATTTAAGGAGTAAAGAATGTTTTATGGGCTGAAGTATCCATGGCTCAATTTAATGGTCCTTTTAGTTGTGATATCCAAGAAATCATATTTATTTATTTAAGTGGCAATGATTGAATGAAGGGCATTCCTTGTTTTCTTTCTCCCTTTGTTTGTAATCTTATTCCTTTCCTTACATCACATTGTTGTGCAATGATTCAGAGTATGGAACAAGGATTTTTTATTTTGCCCTTTTCTAATCTTTAATCTAAGAGATTGGTACAGGGCCCTCCAAGCTTAAATTCTAAAAGAGGAATAAGAGTCAAACCTAAAAAATAAAATATCAAATCCAACAGAACCCTTCAGGCATCTGGGTCATGACATCAGATTACATGTTGCTTTTTTTTTATTATTTTTTTATGGCTTTATATTTCTACTTTTGACTGTTGTTACATGTAGTCTATTTTGACTGTGTTTTCTTTGACTTTCTGTATTTCCATTGAATTGTATTTATTGCATTATATGAAGTAAGTTGTAATTTGAGGATCAAGATAGCTTTGAGGTCTAAATTGGACCTAATGTTAGATTTATCACTCATGAGGTGATTAAACTAAATTCATATAATGGCAGGCCCAACTCATATATATTACTGTGCAATGTGGGTGAGAGCTAAAACAAGATAAAAATTGCAGGTGGGATTTTATTTCATATATCTGCTCTATTTTACAAGGATTGACTCAAAGAATTCGCCTCGGGAAGATTCAGTTCACATTTATAATAAAAAGTAGAAAACGGATTTCCTGTTTGGTCCAAACAAGGAATGGGGGGTGCCACATGGGGTTGAGATGTCACATCTCATTTCTTCAAAAAAAAAAAAAAAAAAAAAAAGAATCACTTGAAAAAATTTCTCTTACCATGTGGCACCCCCTGAATGGTCCAAACAGGGAACAGGGGATCTGGATCCTAAAAAGTAATAGGGTAAATTGACATTTCTCATGAACTGCCTTATTTATATCTCCTGTACCAACCATTTTTATGTAGGATACGTGGCTCCATGTGGCTTGGGTCACATGCCATGGTAACATGTAGAGCCCACATGTTCTCATATGCTTGTAATCAAAGCAATTCATTTAAAATTCTAAACCCAAGTTGGGCACCAAGGGAATCATTGTTTCATAAAAGAGAAAAAAATATATTCTTCACAATAGAAGGACAAACAAACAAACAGAGATCAAAGAAGTCAATGAGAGAATTATTGGGATTCCATTCCTACTAAATATGACCTAAAAAGTTGAATCCACCTGGTTCACTTTGCCTTAATGCTTCACCACATGGAGGGGCCTTCCATTCTAGCTGCTTGTGATCTTCCTAATTAAATGGCCCGCAAAAAGCAGATGAAAGCATACGTATTTCATATCAATGTTATTGCTATTTGGGATTCCATTCCTACTAAATATGACCTAAAAAGTTGAATCCACCTGGTTCACTTTGCCTTAATGCTTCACCACATGGAGGGGCCTTCCATTCTAGCTGCTTGTGATCTTCCTAATTAAATGGCCTGCAAAAAGCAGATGAAAGCATACGTATTTCATATCAATGTTATTGCTATTTCTTTTATGTTTATTAACAAGGAATGGGTACAATATACATTGTATAAAAAAAAAAAAAAAAAACAGCCAGCTTGCTTTTTATTCTTATTCTTATACCTACTGAAATGCTATGGAAGGGCATGTATAAACATATACAAATACAATGTACACCATTCCTTGCGGTTCCAGCTTAATCTAGTTACGAAGGTAGACAAAAAAAAAAAAGAAGAGAAGGTTTCATATGGAATGGACCAAATATCATGATCCTTAGGATTCTTGCAGTAATATATTTGAGTCGATTTGACTCAATGGTGCACGATGGTTAGACTACTGTAAAACTAAAGTGAGTACCAAATCTCGTTAAAATCATTTTTAGACTAGGAATCTATATTTTTAATTTAAGTTGTTTAGTAAGTGTGATGTGTTTTTACTAGAAATAATATTCAGTTTAAGTAAAGTAGCCTTTTGTAATTTTTATCGGTAGTTTTTTTGTATTGTTGGACAAATATTTGGTTTTCCCCAATTTATGCCCAAGCGGTGTACAATTTATTTACCTCTCTCTCTCTCCCTTTTTTTTTTTTTTTTTTTTTCTCATTCTACTTTATAAGAGCCCTCTAACACACCCACCACCTGTGTTAGCAATATTCCATACTTTGTGTGAGAACCATTTATGGGCGAAGAAGTCTTAGTAAATGTGATTTTAAGGGTAAGCGGGAGGAACCCGCTCTGATATCATGTACAAATCTAAAAGCTTAAGCTCATAGGTGGAAGCCTCAAACAGGTATATGAATTCCTATCAAACTCATTACTTGTGAGATGTGGGTCTTTCCCAACACATTTCAAATGCTCTTTAGAGTCATTAGCAATAATCTCTCCCGGGTTGAGGGGAGTCTAGGACGAGACACCTCTTGGGGTCCTATGATTTATCTAACCCCCTTGCACCCACTATCCCTCTTGAATGTCACAGGCCCTAGGTTTTGGAGACCTTTCCAAATGGTCTCACCTTTGGATTAAAATAAAAAAGAAGGAAAATAACGCAGTTCTAACTGGGCTACCTATGGATTGACCCAGGGCATGCCACCTTCCCTTACCTGAGAACTCTTTGCCTCATCCGAGGTCTTCTTCCCTCACCCTAGGGCTTCCTTACCTCACCCAAGGTCTCCTCCCCTCACCCGAGGGCTGGATGAGGTCCCATCCTCCTTTAATTGGTGTGAAATAAAATAAAAAAACTTTTAAGGCCATGGGTCAAATGGTTAGGACTATACAATAGACTTGAAGATTTTCATACAAGTAGGTCACATCTAGATTCTTCAATCCCTCACCCCTTACATAATTGGTGATGCCCCAACGTGCCCCATAAGGTCGTTAGCACAGTAGGTGCGTGCAGGACATTTGCACGAATAATGTGACATTACATATTATATAGGGTTGTGCTTGTGCTCCTATGTGAATGTCTTGTCAATTCATGAGAAGACGGATTAAAAGACCTAGATGAAAGTGTGCAAAATCTAAAGTCAATCAAATCATCTCGATTACTTGATTTGTGGTCATCATCAAATTTAACGGTTTCAGAATGCATCATTTTTTTTTTTTTTTTTCAATTTCAAACCAATGGTCATTCCCATTTAGATCGGTATAAAAAACATGTGATCATTGTCATTTAGGGGAAGTGGTTTTGTGTGTTCCATTCGGATAAATTATAGGAGGTCGCCTCGCAGGGGTTATGCTCATCTAAGCAATTTGTGGTTGATTTCACCTCAAAGTTCATGTGGTGTCAATACCTAGCACATGCTGCGCACTTGATATGGGGCCTAATTGGTGGTCCACTAGAGCGGTTCAACACACATGGACCCCCTTGAAATACATCAAATCCCTAGGTTTTGAACACATTTGATTAGACTAGACCATTTGATTGACTGGTTTTTTTAATATAAATCATTGAACTTAACGACCATGGATCAAAGGGTAAGGATGCCCTGATAGGCCTTAAAGTTTGTAGAGAGGTAGGGCCCACCAAAACCTTTTCATCCAAGGGTCTCTATCCCCAAGTGGGCCCCACAGAAAGGTGTTCATGGGGCCTGCACCATTAATGCAGTTATAGGAACGCCTGGCAAATGAGACACATGAGATACTATGTGAGACAATCTGTCGGGCACACTTAGGGGCCCCACATGATCAATTCAAACCTGCACCCCCACCCCCTTTCCCCCAAATGTCATAGAACCCATGGGGTTTACACCGAATCAAATGGAATGGACCTTTAACTTGAATTTGGTTTTTTTTTTTTTTTTTTTCTTTAAACTTCTAAACTGTTAAACTTGTAAGCCACTAATCAAGGTGTCATGATCTTTAGATTGACTTGGGATTTCATATTTGGGATGGCTCCACCTGATTTTTTTGGTCTCCACATCATCCATGACTAGCATAATTACTCGTGCTTAGCACGGATATGGTGAACATTACAATTTAAGCACTCATCCATAAAAAATATCTGTAGTTTTTCAAACAAGAAATCAAAAGGAAAAAACGGTTATGAGTATATATTTATGTAATCCAAGATCCAGTTGCATAGAAAAATAAGTGAAGAATAGGAGTATAAAGGAAATGGTAGAGTTTGGATAGGAATATAGTCTTCGGAAAAAAAAAAAAAAAAAAAAAAAAAAAAAAAAAAAAAAAAAAAAAAAGAGAAAGGAAAAATGAAGAGTGGATATAAGTGGTTATGATAAAGAGATAGAGTAGGTGGTTGATGAAACTTCCGGTCAAAATTATAACCGACAGTTAAAACTGAATCCAAAACCCTCCCTTTTAATATAGTATAATTGGTGGGACCAGTCGAGCCCCATTGACTGTCTCACATAGGCTTCTATGTGATACATATGCATAGAAGTTTGACCCATATATACAAGTCTGAACTTTTCCAATTACATTTTAATTGAATGCTTACTTTAGTCTACTTGCATGAGAAAATGACCCCTAACTTATCAAAATGTCCTAAGACCAAAAATCAAACCAAATCTTAAAGTGGGCCAACCTATGTAACATAATCATATTAGTAACTCTTAAATTGTAGTGGACCCACATGGTAGCCGCCATTAGATCCAACTAATCTATCGACCTATGAGACCCATTAATGAAATATGTAAACAATGGATTTTATAGAAGGATAGATGCATTAGATGTGATGGGTCCCATGTATATGGAGATAAAAGGTAGGTTTGGCTGCTTATGGTGAATCTTATTTAGGTAAACTTAAGATGGGTAGGATATTAGTTTATTAGGTTCCTGACATTGAAGTTAACATGACGAGTAATAACTCTTACCAATGATGTGACTTAGGGAGAAGAAAAAAGTAGGCATCTTTACTCTAAATAGCACATTCTTAAGTTGTAAGAATTAGTGAAACATATGAACCGTGGATTTTATAGAAGGGTGGATGGGTTGGATCATGATGAGTCTCATGTGGATATAGATATAGGACTTGTTTGGTTGGTTTCGTTGAGTCCCATTTAGGTAGAACTTGGGTGAGCACGGCATTCATTTAGGGGGCATCCCACATTTAAGTTGAAATGATGAATAATTATATATGAGAAATATTCAAGTGAAAACTAGTTCTAACCTATTATATGAGAACTTTTTTGTGGGGCCCAAATAGTAACCCATCCAAACCTAGCAACCAATAGGGAACCCCTTGATAGTCACTAATCCCAAGGATTGGCACACATTCGAATGGGACTGAACCGTTGGATCAAGGGTCGAATATATATTTTTTTAATATGAAGCTCTTAAACTTGCGGGCCACGGATGAAGGGGTTAGGGGCATGGGTTTGGAGTCAAACTTGATACTTAGAGTAGTCTCACATAGATCTTTCCATCCTCCCTGGTCCCATTCCCAATATGAAGCCCACAATTGGGCCCCTCAAAAAAGTACTCACATAATATGTGAGAACAGTTCTCACCAGAATATTACCCAATTATATATATTAAAGCAAACCAAAAGGTGTTCCTATATATAGAGCACCACGCCGACAATACACAAAAGAATAAACACTAGTTAGACGTGCCACGTCACTTGATGGATCTAATCTTCCTCTCCTAAATCACTATAATTTATCTCCATCAAGTTTTTAACTTTTCTTAACCAACAAATGTCTATCCCTCATCTTTAAGTCTCTCTAAATTTAACTAACCAACCAAATAAAGCAATAAGAAATCAATCCTAAAAGCACTCATCAATAAGGAATCAGTCCTAAAATCACTCATTCTTCTTGTAGATCTCATAACAAATGTGATATGGACCATTGAATGGATGAAATGCTCTTTGGATGAGGTCTTAATAAATTAAAACTTGGACCCATCTTTAGAAATCATGGTAGGAATTAGTACTTGGGGTCCACCTTTAGAACATGCGACCCTACATATTAGAATTAAGATAAAGTTAGCCTTTTAAAACATGGGATCTACCTTTTAGAGTATTGAGCCCACTCTTAGAAATCATAGTACACGGGGTCTACTTTTGGAAATCACAAATCTTTAGGGCACGTTTGGTAACCGGAGAGGAATCTGCATGATTTAGGATTCCTCTCTTCTAAGGGAGAAGTAAAATTCTTGCTAAGGATTTGCATAGCTAATGATTCCTTGCATTCCACGTTTGGTTGTAAGTGTAGAGACACTGAGGATTTAATCAATCCATGTTTGGTGTTGAACACCAAAATCCGTGGATAATAAGAAACCCATCTATTCATTTCAACCTTATAGTCAATCTTTTCTAAAGTTATTTTAATAGTAACCACAATATGCCTTTTTTCAGGGTGTCTATACTCATAGGTCTTCTCCTTTCTGGATCCTTTTCAACTTGTGAATTTTTAAGTGCTATAAAATGTGTTATTTATCACTTACGTAGCTTAAAATCATTTCAAACCAGAATCCTGATATTAAATTTTAATAAAGCTTGAGAATTTTCATCTTATCTTTTCATTTTTACTTTGATCCCTTTCTCTCTCCAAACACCCAAACTAACATAGCAATATGTGAGTTTACGGGTGTTGAGTTCATAATTTGCACATTTACATCTTGGGCCCTGCATTGCTGAATTACATTTTAGGATGAATTAGTGATTTAATTAGGTGAATTACATCATTATTCATATAATTTCATCATTTCATGCATTTTCACCTAGGAACCTAAATTCTCATACTTTTCATACATTTTCTGCATTAACTTAGAATGATTTGCAAATTTTCTCCGAAGAGTCCCAGTTGGAGTAGAACTCTGTCCGGTTGGGTCCCGCCTTAAAATGGGCTCTTCAGTATTTGATGTGTTGAATTAGAATGTGCAGAAAATGAGAATTGTAGGCCTCTGTCACGGAACCTACTTTCAAGCACACATTGTCATCTTGGGCCCTGCATTGCTGAATTGAAGTAAATTGAAGAATTCACCATGTAAACCCCGCACACAAGCCATATGAAAATTAATCAAAGGTGGGGTCCACTCATCATATCAATTGAAGAGTCCTAACTATAGTAGAAGACTTCTCATAGGGCCCACGGTTCAAGCAGATGAAATGTCCCACATGGCAGGGTCCACTGTAGCTGCAAAATTGAAATTATAAATGGATAATTCAAATAGTACAATTTTGATTGGAACAAAAGAAGAAGAGTTTGAATCATCCACATCTGATGTCCTTTCAAAAATGAAAGTTGTGCAGAGATAGAATCCATTGCAAATCAAATTTTAAAAGCTAATCATGTTTTTCTAATGATAACTCATCTTCAAATGGCCATAACTTTCAATCTGATCGTCGGATCGATGAAATTTACCTACTATTGAAAATCTTATTCAGAGTAGATATCCGTGGAGCCCAAGAACGTGCAAATCAGAGCTATATTGACAAAGTTGTGGGCCCAGAGATTTTCATATTCATTTTTAGACGAGATTGCCATTAAATCCACACCGTTGATAATCAATTGCTATACATCACTTGTGGAACCCCATCTGAAGATTAGTTAAGCCGCTAAGAGGTTTCTAGAAGTTTCCACCTCATTCAAATTCAAAAAGGATAAGAGATATACCTTATCAATGAAGATAAATCAAATATGCAGAGAAAGTGTCCAGATTCAATGTATCTGATAGATAACCGGAGATATAAAAGGAACCAAAAAGTAGCATACGGGAGTAACTCCCTCCCCTTGGACGTCAATTATTTCTCTCTATCATCTCTCTCTTCTTTCCCTAATTAATAGAATTTAAGAGTTATTTTTGAGTATTTTGGAGCCCTGTTCCAGAAATTAGGAATTTTAGAAGAGAGATTTTTGAGAAACCATTGTACGAGGAGATGCTATCAATGAAATTACTTATGGAGTTCTTTTCAATGGTTGGCTAGATTTCTGGATTGGAGCACATAGATGAAGCTAAGTAGATCTTTAATTTAATCTATGTTAATTTTCTATTTTCTTTCTTGTTTCTTTTAAATGCATTCCTATTAGAATAATAAATCTGTCTTCATGCCTTAGGCAGCCTCTGTTTTGATTTCTAATGAAAATAGTTTGATGATTTATACTTATTTTGATAGATTATACTTAGGGCCGAGATCCTTTGATAATTTATGCTTAATTTGATGAGTCATGCTTATGATTTTTCATTCTTTTATGAGGTGAAGAAGGTCTTGGGTTGTGACCTTATTCTTTTTATTAAAAATTGATTTTTGCGAAAGACAAATCCTCCGGATCCAAAACATTGATTTGTTTCTGATCTGAGTTATTTTTGAGACAAATAGTAGAATAATTGCATGAATGGATTAATTATCTTGCTTAGTGGATTTTGGATGCTCTGATCTGTTTTATATATTTGATTATTTTGTGTTTCTGAATTTTTCTATTTTTTTATCTCAATTACTTATTAATCTTTGATTTAAAAAAATCAAATTTTAAATTTTAACTTAGTAGTGCTCCTTGTGGGATTCGACCTGTACTTGCCATTGCCTCAAAAGGACAGCTGTGCACTTACAGTATTAAAAGATTGAATTTAAATTCACATCAACGGGAGAGGTTGAGACGGTAGGAAGTTGGGGGTGGGATTTTGGATTTTATACCATGTAGGATTTGCATATCTGATGGGGGTAATTGGATCCTAAAATCATATCAATCGCAGATTTTAGGCGCAAAAAAGCATCGATAATTTGCGGCTGCCAAACTTGGATATAGCATACAATAGTGGAAAGAGAAAATCTTTTCCCCACAGAATTTATTACCAAACGTGCCCTTAACCCTTTTCTTTTTGTTAAACTTTTAAGAACATGGACTTCTTTATCACTCTAAACCCTCATTCAATTTCTATTTCATTTTAACATAAGACATCAATGGTAATCAAGACATCGATGAAGTACTACCACACGTATCCAATGGCTATGGCACGATCATGTGGCCCACTTGCTTAAATCTGGAATTTTTGACACCAAAAATGTCACTTTGCCTCTTCAACATCAAGAAAGCTGCATGAAGTCGCAACCTGTCATAAATAGACAATGCAATTTCTCCAAAAAATCAAATCTTGTCAGAATCAAACAAAAACTGCAAGATCCTTCAAGATAGCGAAGAGAAGAGTACACATGAAGCTTCGGGCCATTTCAGAATCATTTGGCCTAACTTCGCTTCTCCGACAGCTAAAATGGCGCTCCCGGCGGCGACATCATCGGAGACGTCAAAACTTCGATCAGAGCCTACGGATGACTCCAGCATGTCTCAAAAGGGCTCCATGCCAAATTTCAAGTCAAACCGACAACGTTTGACCCTCCATCAATGCTCGAGCAGCAAAATCAAGCCTCTCGACGGCGGGAACCACCGAAGCCTTCGCTCATCAAACCAAGTGCATGAGTGGCTTCAACATGCTTCCAAAAGGCTGCACGTCAAATTTCAGGTCATTCCGACAACGTTTGACCAGATTTCGATGCTCCGAGAGAAAATCAAGCCTACCGGCGGCGGAGCAACCCGGGACCATGACATCCAAAACGGAGCCCATGGAACGTCTCAAAATGACTCTAATAGGCTCCCCGTCAAATTTCAGGTCAATCGGACATCGTTTGGCCACATATCAAAGCTCGGCATTTTCCCCGCAGCAAAATTAAGTGAAGCATCGATGGGACCCCAAACGGCTTCAAAACTCAAACAAAAGCCTATGGTTGGTCTTATTTATTGCTCAGGAGGCTTCACCTCAAATTTCAGGTCATTCCGACATCGTTTGACCAAGTTTCAGCTTCTGGCGGAAAATCAGCAACTCTACGCGACAAAGTCTTCGGCTTTCCCGGAAAATTGGAAACTTTGCACTCTAAAAATGCAAGGATTCTCATTAGGTTTTCTACATGGAAATCAAGCCAATAAATGAGAAGAAATGTCAGGAAAAATACAGAAGAAAACGGCGACGAAAAAGACCACAAAACGGACCAAAAACAGGGGAAAAACCCCCAGGGTCGCAGCCCGCGACCATGGCCCAGGGTCGCTGGCGACCCTGGCCCATGGTCGCCAGCCCATGGTCGCCGGCGACCATGGAAGTCCGGGTCACCGGATTTTTCGCCGGTGACCCGTTTTTCCGTCCTTTTTCGCGTTTCGCGCACTTTGGCCCCTGTGGTTTCCTGAAAATGTGATTTTTAGTGCTTGAAATTGACTCATGTCCTCCGACATCCGTCAAAATCACGGGTCAACCTCCAAAAGTATCAAAATCAACATTGATCGCCAACCGGTCGACCAAAAAAGTGTACTTTCCGCCCAATCGATCGAAAAATCGACAGGACAGATGTCACCGGCCCGCTCTTAGCTATCACTGTCTGAAGTTACATGTTCATCCGATGTCGATCAGCATGAAGATCCATCGATGATCATCGCCAGAAGAATTCCAAAAGACACGGCACGGCCCGCGACTCTTCGACTGCTCGGCGACCAATTAATGTGGTTGATTGACTAGCTTTATTGCAGTCATTAATTCATTTCTTTGGACGGCCCAATCAGAAGCAAGCATTTGGGAGTTACAAGTCAATTGATTCATGGCATTTAACCCATGAAACTCCTCCCATTATGGTAATTAAGGTGATTAAAAGCCCTTAATCTCCATCGGCCAATCAGATTCAAGGAAAAAGGAGTTACAAAATCAAGAAATAAATCTTGTAACTCCTCCCATTAAAGCCATTAAAGCCCATAAACTCTCCTAAATGGCTACCAAAAGCCTGTAAATAGGAGAGCATTCCATTGAAATCCGGATCGATCAATCGGAGATCACTTCTAAAGCACCACAGATCCAGAAATCTGAGAGAAAGAAAAAGAGAGAAAAACTCTGCTGAAGTTCTACACTGGCCACCACTACAAGGTGACAAAAGTCCCTTGGGGGGTACCCCCCCCCAAGGTCCTTGCCTTCTCCCGCTGCCTCCAATGGCTTAGACGTGGCTTTTCAGCCCGTCTACTTAGCTTTTTATCGGACATAGGACCTCCTCTTGGTCTTTGTCCTCTAAAAATCTGAGGTTATAGCCAAGCCAAGCGAATCAAGAGCATCCTCTGTTCTCATCTGCATGGATGATGGCGAAGCCCACACATGGCTTGCGACCGTCAATCTGAACGAGTCCCCCACAATCTCCTGAAAAGTTAGATCCTCCTTTTCTTGCTTTTCATTGTAGTTTGTATTTTTCTAAAAGAGACAAAAAACCACAACTCTTGTCTTTCATTATTGATAAGAATTGTAAATCGGCTATAAACGCCAAAATCGGCTATAAACGCCAAAATCGGCTATAAACGCCACAAAATCGGCTATAAATGCCAAACAAAATCGCCTTTCACGGCAAACCAAGAAAATGTCTCTTTTCTTAAATATTTGTGCAATGGAAAACTTGAAAGAAGTTGATTTCCTTTTTACTTGCGAAGGTTGATCTCCGGATTACCACTTGCAATTCCAAGTAAAATAGAAAATCTGGCACACCCACACAAAAGAAATGTTGATGCACGCTTCATGCCCCCCGGGCGCGAAAGGGCCGGACCCGACGGACTCCCACGTCCGCCGACCCCGGTAGCACCCACGGCATTCGGAGCGCGTTCCATCAAGCTGGCACACCCGGTGGGACTCGTTCATTTGAGAACATGGTGCTCGGAAATGAAATATTTGCATATCATACTTTTTGCTCTATGCTTATACTTCTTTTCCGGATTCCTTGGCTACTTTCTAGCTGGTAGCCTATGTTGGATTTCACATCCTAAAAAAAAATGAGATGGGATTTTTTGGAAATTTCTATTTCTTTGAGTTTGTTTCCATTCTTTCTCTTTTCAAAAAAAAAAAAAAATCAGTTTTCTTAGTTTGAATTCAAAATTGAGAAACTTTGATCCTATCCTATCGTTCTTTGGTGCTTGCAGAAATGTTGAGCCCGTTCGACTAAGGTTTTGGACCATCGTTTCTCTTCGATGAGTTCATTAGAGATTTCAAAAAAAAAAATTAATAAAAAATCAGTTTTCTTAGTTCGGATTCAAAATTGAGAAACTTTGATCCTATCCTATCGTTCTTTGGTGCTTGCAGAAATGTTGAGCCCGTTCGACTAAGGTTTTGGGCCATCGTTTCTCTTCGATGAGTCTATTTGGGATTTGAAAAAAAAAGACATAGACCACTAAGGTTAAACCAATTGCGTTCTTTGATCACGATTGATTCAAGAAAAGCCTTGTCCAGAGTGTGGAGACAGCCTGACTGTTCTAGGCAAGGGTCCTCCAAACGGGTTCATTAAGTAATCCTACCCTTACCTGGGGGCAATTCTATCAATTGAGGTTTCATAAGACCGGGTTAGGAGGCCTATGTGTACTCTCTCGTCTTTAAATCTTAGAAAAAATTAATTAAAAATAAAAAACAAAATAAAAAAAAAATAAAAAAAAGGATTTTCAAAAAAAAAATCTTAAACAAAAAAAAATAAAAAAAAATAAAAAAAAAAAAAGATTTTCAAAAAAAAAAATCTTAAAATAAAAAAAATCTTCGAAAAAAAATAAAAATAAAAAAATATATATTTTTAAAAAAAATAATAAAATAATAAAAAATAAAAATAATAAAATAAAAAAAAATCATTTCAGAAAAAAAAATCTTCAAAAACTCGTCACTTTTAATTTCAGATCTGAGAAATTTTGGTTTCTTCTTTTCTGAGCACTGGCGCTCGCGGAAATCGCCGAGACCGTGTTCAGATCAGAATACCATTTGCTCTCCTTGATGGAACCAATCTTGACATTTCAAAAAAAAAAAACTCGTCACTTTTGGATTCAGATTCGAGAAATTGTGGTCTCTTTCTTTCTGAGTACTGGCGCTCGCGGAAATCGTTGAGCCCGTATTTGAATCGGAATGCCACCTGCTCTCTTTGACGAATCCATTTCTGACCTTTCAAAACAAAGAATCCCATCTCATGGATGCGATCTCCAACATTTGTGCATAGCAGTACTAGTACTCCCTTTCAGGGTCTACTGTATCTGTGACCGGCACATTTGTAACTCCTACCTTATATTCTTCTTATCTCGAGCAAGCTCCGCTTCTCGATAAGTCGAATTTAGGTATACAATTGCTTCTAGCAGTCATTGGAACGCTCATTTCGAGCCTACCATGCTTGCAACCAGAACAATTGTACCCTTTATGGCTTTTTGCCTTCTTCATATTGCTTGGGTCATGTCCCTTGAGCGATTTGAAAAGACAAAATCATAGAATTCCCCATTTATGATTATCATATTCTTGTGATTACTAATGGATGTGGTCTTGTTTCAAGAAATTTTGAAACTAACAATGGCGGCCTTAACCATTATCTTCGATGAGAACAAGCACCAACTCATGCTTCAACAGAAGCAAAGCGCGCGCACTCATAAGCGCCTTGTCAGCTGCCGAAGCATCAACTCCCTCGGCAACTCTCCGAACTCCGGGTCGACCTCGACTCCCCGGACCATCGTCTTCGGGACACTGGGACCATTCCCACTTCCCGAAGAACAAGCTGCTCTTGCCAAAAAGCAGAAGATCGCCTCTCAACGTGTCACTCTCGTGACACCAAAGGCGAGTGCCCAAAATCCCGAAGCCCGCGGCACCCCAGCGAAGCCTCGACCCACAAACAACCAGGTCTACCCTAAGACTTGGTCTCCAAGACCTTCCCCAAAACAAAGAAGGTCTCAAACCTCCACCAAGCCAGCATACCTGGCCCCACTCAAGGAGAACCAGTTCTACCCTCTTGCCTACATAAAAGAGGAGAGACCCATCTCCAACTTGACTCCCAAGTCAAACCAGCATGAGCCGGCTTGTTCCTGCAGGCCCAAAATCAGATCATGCATCACCAGGCCTCTACAAGCACCTGCTAAGGCCTACACTCCTTCAGTTCGACCCTTCATCTCTACAGGGGCCGAACTCGAAAGGTTCAAAGCTTCGCTGCAACAGGCAAAGGACCGGGTCCGGATCCTGTCCTTGCCTAGCTACAAAGAAGACAAGCTCGGCTGCTGCGCCCGAGGGAGCACATCCTTCATCGTCAGAGCCCAGCCAGAGCTGACTGAAGCTCAAATCGCTCGTCGAGCACGCCGCCGTGCGTCATATCGACAAAAGAGACTAGAGAAGCAACGGACCCAGCCTCCTACACTTCAAGTCTCCCACAAATGGGTCGAAAAAGAAAGACCCGACCAAGTTGCTGCCGTCCATATGGTTGGAAAAACCAGAAGACGCCAAAAGTCAGCGTAAAAAATCCATGTCCGACGTCCGGTGACCCGTAGCGTCACCAGGACACAAGGACATCCCGAAGAATCTCCTGCCCCTTCCAGCCAAGGACGGGAGAGTAATCCTTCATCAAGCTCTTCATAAAAAAGAATGAGCCTCAGCTCAGTCACCAGGACGGTTTCTTCGTTCGAATCCCGAGGGATGAACGTCTTGGCTACAAGTTCTGAGCCACCACCTCAGAATCCACCTCAAGATGATGCGCTCACACGCATCCAGCAGTTGGAACAAGGCCAGCAGAGGATTGAAACTCTGATGGAAAACCTTCTCCTTGTTGTCCAAAATCAGGTGAACAATGAGCCTCCTCCGAATCATAGCAATAACGAGGGAAATGGAGAAGAAAATGAGTCACGCGCCCTTACCAAAAAGGACATAGACAGTATCCTCGCCAAAGCAAAAGAAGAGGATATACTCAAGGAGCATGGGATCAAGCCACCATATCCTTTATGGATGGACTCGGTCCCGTTCCCCACAAAATTCAAACATCCTACTCTCCAAACATATACGGGGAAAGGATCAGCCAGACAGCACGTCATCCACTTCAAGATTTTAACGGGAGCTATCGCGGATCAAGATGCACTCAAGATCCGCCTCTTTGCAAGTACCCTAAAAGGTACGGCCTTCGATTGGTACTCCACTCTTCCGGAGAACTCCATTCAGAACTGGGCTATGCTAGAGACGCGCTTCCTGACCCACTTCCAAGGTGAGGATCATCCTGTTACTATGGCTCAGCTCTGCAGCCTAAAACAGGGAGAGAATGAGTCAACTTATGACTTCATTCACAAGTGGAAAGCAATGGCATACAAATGTTCAGATGTATTGCCACAGGCGTCGCTAGTCGACATCTGCCGAAACAACATGAGAGCCAGAATACGCTCCATGATCATCGGCAACAAATCAAAAAACCTGGGAGAACTCCTGGAAGCTTCTATGGAAGCTGAAACGGTGATTAAAGACCTCAACAGTCAGAAGTCATCAAGAAAAGAGCCAACCGCCATTGCAACCTCTAAACCAAAGAAGAAAGAGGTCCTCAATGTGTAAACCAAGTCAGCTCCTTAGCAACCAAAGAAAGCTGAAAACAGAGCTGCAGGTAAGAGACCTGAACTCTCTGATGCCTTCAAAGAGCGAGTAGAAAAGAAATACCCGTTCGATGAAGATGTTGACGAAATCTTCGGGGCCCTCGTGGCAAACGGCAAGCTCACCTTGCCTAAACCCAAAAGACCGGGCGATGTTGGCAAAACCAACGATCCTCGGTACTGTCCATACCACCAGATGATCTCGCATCCTCTCAATCAATGCTTTGTTGTGAGAAAGAAGATCAATGAGATGTGGAAAAACGGAGTCATCACCTTTGACAAAAACTATGGGACTGCCTCCGTCAACATGGTGTCATGTGGACAAACATCAAAATCACCGAAGAAGAAGATCACTACTTCCTTCATGGTGATAAACAAAATTCAAGCGTCCGAGGAGCTGGTTCCCTATCCAACACCAGATGGACAACCTATATGGGTACATCCCGATCTCCTGGAAGATGAAAACTGGGAGATCGTAAAAACAAAGCCGACAGCTCAACAGCGAAGGCAGGCTAGGAAACATCTCCTCAGGCTCAAACGGCAAGAGAAGACCCAACCAAAACAAGAAGTCCATGAAAAGGCAGAGGCCTCCTCTACCACTTCACTCGGGGCAACAAAAACGTCCCTTCCAGAGACTTCAAAGGCGGTAAGAAACTTCACTCTCAGTGATTTCATGCCACCTCAATTCAAAAAAGAAGCCATGCAGGGGGCATCATACTCTTGCAACTCGGTAGTTGGATTCTCCATTGATGGATACGAGTCCAGCGACACCGATGATGGATTCGAGTCCGGCTACACCGATGAGTGGGAAGAATCCCTTGAAACAGGAGAATATCTCTCCGATGAAGAATGGGTTCCTGAAACTCACCGTATGCCAGTAATCTGGTATAACCCTTTGCAACCACAAGGATCCTGGTCTGATGATGAAGAAGACCAAGAGGCTGCACAAGAAGATGCTGTTAACCCAGCACCTGTCGTTGCTCCAGTGGAAATCAACTATGTTGAGCCACACGGAGAAGACGAAGAAGATGATCTGGCTCCCATGCCTGATCTTGAAGAATATGCGAGGATCTTGCAGCATCTCGCTCTAGAACTAGAGCAAGACCGCGTCAACGAGATTCCTCACAACCCATGGTGACATTTAGTAATCTCATCTCAGAATTACAAAAACTGACTGAGGATGTCGACAAACATGCCCCGCAAGTCCTCCAAATTGAAATGGACTACCGGGTCAAAAACTCTGAAACTTCCTCAAAGGGAGAAAAGAAAACTGAGGGATCATGCATTGAATGCCTCTCGGTGCAAAAAACAGCCAGTGCAACCATCGCCTTCACAAAGGACGACCTCCTACTTGGCGAAGCAAGGCACAACCGACCCCTGTACTTCACAGGGTACATCAAGGAAATGCCTATACACATAGTTCAGGTCGACCCAGGTTCTGCACTCAACCTCATCTCCACTTCGGCTCTCGAAGAGTTGGGCATCCCACCCAGCAAGCTAAGCCACACATCTGTATCTATCTTTGGATACGATGGGAGTACTCAAAGGCCTATCGGCAAAATCAGGTTCAAATTGCAGATCGGTGATCTTATTTCTGAAGTCACTGTGTATGCAATAAAAACCCCTTCATGCTACAACATCCTTCTCGGACGCCCCTGGATACACGAGAATGGTGTTGTCCCTTCAACTCTACATCAATGCATCAAGTTCGTCGGCGACGACGGCATGGTACATCGAGTCTTTGCGGACAGAAAACCCTTCAAAGGTAAAGAAGTCCACTACGTAGACTCCCAAATGTATGAAGGCGAAAAAGAAGAAAAAGAGGAAATAGCACCCCCTGCTGAAAATCTCCAGAAAGATAAAGGCAAGGCTCCTCAAAAATCACCGGAAGAAAACAAACCCTCCGGCAAATTAGAAGAGAGTAGTCAATCTCCCTTCCTCATCTCCCTCAAATCTTCAAAACCTTTGGTCATCACAACCAGAGTGAAGAAGGCAAAGCAAAAGCCTGGGGGCAAATTTGTTGTTTCTCTCGTGTCTATCATGCAAGACACAGACTCGGACTCAGAGCCAGAAGACGATGCATCGTCAAGCCAAGCTGACGCTCAGCATGTTCAGCCTGCTCTCACTCCGACGGAGACACCTGCTGATGTAGAAGATCCTACGTCTGCTACCTTTGTTGTTCCGACAACATCACCAAAGCAAAAGCCGATCTTCTTCCATAGATCGGATGCTTCTTCATCAAATTCCTTGCTTGAACCTTTCCAAAACGAAGGTATGCCTCAACTATCTCTATATAGTCCTGTGGCACAAGCTATCATGAAGAAAATGGGCTTTGACGCTCAGAACCCAGTCGGTTTGGGAGAAGGCCGCGGTATTCTCACGCCATTGGGACCCGCCTTGACCAAAAGCCAGCTGGAAGATTGGAGACTCTACGGTCATGTAGAAAAGTCTTCATATGGGTTAGGGTATGATCCCGACACTCCTCTGAGACAGTTGACACAAAAGCTTAAAAGTCGTTTTACCGACCAAGCCTCAACATCTCAAGTCCATGAAGACATCGATCTCCCTGGATATCTCTTTAAAGAGTTACCTGACAAAGATCCAGGAAGCTCATCCAATTGGTACGATTTCTCTGATGATAAAGAGGAATCGTCCGATAATACAGACTTGTGCTACTCTGACCCAGAAGAGCCCTCGTCTCCAAAAGAAGTACCTTACTTCGACCCAGTTTCAACAGGCGATTGGGACCATCTCATAGCAAGCCTTGAGAAGATCACCAATCAAGAAGACCCGTGGAAAGGAACAAACCCTCGGTCTACAGATGCCCTTGGAATCCCAGAAGGTTTTGTTGAGCTGGAAGCCTCCGAAAATATTATGGAGGAGCCACCTTCGAACCTTCTAACAGAAGATCCTGTTGAAAAGATAGACTTCGGAACACCAGATAACCCACGTCCTGTATTCATAAGCAAGAATATAAAGGATGATGAGTTACCCGAGTATATCACTTTTCTTCGTGAGTTCGTTGATTGCTTTGCATGGTCCTACGCTGAAATGCCTGGTTTAGACCCCAAAGTAGCAGTCCACAAACTCAATCTTCAAGAAGAAATCAAGCCTGTCAAACAAGGCCAAAGAAGATTCCGTCCAGATGTGATGGATAAAATCGAACAAGAAGTTCAAAAGCTCAAAAGCGTCGGCTTCATCCGTGAGGAACAACATCCAGAATGGTTGGCCAACATTGTCCCCGTGACAAAGAAAAATGGGCAGATCAGAGTCTGTATTGACTATAGAGACTTGAATGGCGCTTGCCCTAAAGATGAATTCCCGCTCCCCATACCGGAGGTGATGATTGACAATACCTGCGGATTCGAGCGAATGACATTCATGCATGGCTTCTCTGGTTACAATCAGATAAAGATGCATCCCGAGGATGAAAAACACACTTCATTTCGGACTCCATTTGGCGTGTATTGCTACACTGTCATGCCATTTGGTCTGAAAAATGCTGGTGCCACATATCAGAGGGCTATGATGAAAATATTCCAAGATGTGCAGCACAAGACGGTCGAATGTTACGTTGATGACCTCGCCGTCAAAAGCAGAAGAAAAGAAGACCATCTCAAAGATCTTCGGGAAGTCTTCCTCCGACTCCGCAAACACAAACTGCGGATGAATCCTCTAAAATGCTTCTTCGGCGTCTCGTCGGGTAAGTTTCTCGGATTCCTTGTTCGGAAAGCTGGAATAGAACTTGACCCCATAAAAGTCAAAGCTATTCTAGAAATGCCCTCTCCAAGAACCTTGAGAGAATTAAAAGGGCTCCAAGGGAGATTGGCCTACATCAGACGGTTCATCTCCAATCTTTCGGGGAAATGCCATCCATTCTCTCGATTGATGAAAAAGGGTGTAGACTTTGTCTGGGATGCCGACTGTGAAGCCGCATTTCAAGATATCAAGTTATACCTGACCAAACCTCCAGTGTTAGCTGCCCCTGCCACTGGAAAACCATTCATCTTGTACACAAGAGCTCTTGATCATTCTGTAGGCGCTCTGCTTGTACAAGAAAATGATGAGGGAAAGGAAGCTGCTCTATACTACCTCAGCCGCATGCTAGTAGGTGCAGAGCATCGCTACTCTCCAGTCGAAAAGGAATGCCTTGCAGTGATTTTCGCCGTACAAAAGCTACGTCACTACTTGCTTTCCAACACAGTCTACCTGGTCTCGAGGATCAACCTCTTGAAGGTCCTTGTCACGAAGGCCGGTTCTCTCAATGCCCGACTGGCAAAATGGTCCATCCTTCTATCACAATTTGATATTAGGTATGTGCCACAAAAAGCAATCAAAGGCCAAGCTCTAGCAGACTTTCTCGCAGAGCATCCATTGCCTAAAGATTCTCCACTCAGAGATGATCTCCCAGACGAACCTGTCTACAACGTGGAGACTTCCTCACCAAATGCCTCGTGGGACATGTACTTTGACGGTGCAACCAGGACAAATGAAAAAAGAAAGCTGATCTTAGGAGTTGGCATCCTCTTTGTTAGCCCTGACAAATACATGATTCCACACGCTTTCTCGCTACTGGAACCATGCACAAACAATGCAGCTGAATACCAAGCTCTGATCCTAGGATTGGAACTCGCCATCGAATCCGGTATCACTATGCTGGAAGTCTTTGGAGACTCTCAACTGATCGTCAACCAGATGAATCAGATATATGAAGTCAGGAAGCCCGATCTGCTGCCTTATTACAACAAGGCACAATCGCTTCTGCAAAAGTTTGATATCTGTCACATCACCCACATTCGTAGAGGTGAAAACATCCGTGCAGATGCCCTGGCCAGACTTGCCGCATCAATGGCGATCCAGGAAGGGGAAAGCATGCAAATTACAGTGTGTAAGAGAAAGATCCTCCCTCCTTTTAACACACACCAAGCAGTTGCTGAATGCCACCAAGTGGTTGGAAGTCGGATCTCTATCCTTCAAACTTCAATCGGCGACTGGAGGGATCCGTTCATTGATTACACTATGTTCGGAATCCTACCTGAAGATCCAAAAGAACGGGTAAGCATTCAAAGGCGAGCCCCAAACTTTCATTTGGATATTCCTTCAAAAATCCTCTACAGGAAATCCTTCAACGGAGTACTTCTACGCTGCTTATCACAACAAGAGGCCGAAGAAACACTCAAAGAAGTTCACGCTGGTCTTTGTGGAGCTCATCAGGCTGGTCCCAAGCTCTACGACCAAATCAAAAGGTTGGGTTACTACTGGCCTACCATGGTACCCGACGCAATGCAATTTGCTAAGCGCTGCCAACAATGCCAAGTTCATGGAGACTACATTCACATGCCTCCAGAATGGCTGCATCCTGCAGCAATCTCATGGCCTTTTGAAGCATGGGGCATGGACATCATAGGCCCTATCTCTCCCCCTTCAAGCAAAGGTCATCGCTTCATCTTCGCCGCAACGGATTATTTTTCCAAGTGGTCAGAAGCATTTGCGTTCAACGAAATGAAGACATCATCAGTCCTTCAATTCCTACGCACCAACATCATTTGTCGTTTCGGCATACCTAAAAGATTCGTCCATGATAACGGACCACAATTCCGGGATCATCGATTCTACAGGTTCTGCGACAAATACAAAATTCAAAGCTGTCCTTCGACTCCATACAATCCGGTAGGAAACGGATTAGCAGAAGCCTTCAACAAGACACTCTGCAAAATCCTCAAGAAAATGGTCTCTAGTCACAAAAGAGACTGGAGCGATAAACTGTCTGAAGCTTTGTGGGCCTATCGAACCACCGTTCGAGGACCAACCCATAGCACACCATTCTCCTTGGTCTATGGATGCGAAGCTGTCGTGCCCCTAGAGGTACAAATTCCTTCTCTGAGGGTATCTCTACAAAATGACATGACTCAAGAAAGCAATGTCAAATTGCGACTCCATGAGCTGGACAATCTCGACGAGAGACGGCTCGAAGCTCGACAAAGCATTGAACTTTACCAAGCACGCATGGCAGGATCTTTTGACAAAAAGGTCAGGCAACGCACCTACAAAAAGGGTGACTTGGTTCTTGCGGTAAAAAGACCAATGGTCTTCGCTCACAAGTCCAAAGGCAAGTTTGAACCAAAATGGGAGGGACCCTACGTTATCGACAAAGTCTTCTCCAACGGCGCATATGCCCTCCTAATCATGGAAGGCGACAGATGTATGCTGCCCATCAATGGCAAGTTCTTGAAGCGGTACTACCCTTGAAGACTTACCCAACTGGGTAAGAGCAATGCCTGTATGGCCAAAACCTGTTCTCAGGTACTCGCTCGTCAAACCCACTCTCTTTAGAATTTTCATATCAAATGTCGAAATTTCTAAAGAAACGCAAAAAACAATGCTTACTTTCATCATTTCATTGTTCAAAAAAAAAAATTCCAAGTTTAGGAGCCTCTCCCTGACTTGACCAAAACTTTCGATCCTTGAACCAAAATTCATGGTTTGAAACAAAAATCCGGATTCAGGGATTTCCACCCTAGTCCACCTTACCTTTTACCGCCAAATGGTTTTAGGTCAAAATTTACGACCCTCGTGTCTTTAAACAAAAAAAATGGTTTTTCGAAAAACCGCGGGGAAGTGACACTTAGTCGATACTCGCAAAACTCAAAAATCGAAAGGATGCGAACCCCATTCGATACTTCCAAAACCTCTAAAAATCGTGGAGACGCAACATTTCAGTTGATATCCACAACCCAAATTTCAAAAATCGTGGAGAAACAACAAACCAGTTGATATCCACAACCCAATTTCAAAAATCGTGGATATGCAACATACCAGTTGCTATCCACAACCAAAATTACAAATGGTTCGAGAAAACCTCAAATTTCAAAAATCGCGGAGAAACGACATCAAGTCAGTACCCGCAAAACCAAAAGTTTTGGGAAAAGCAGGGAAGCGACGCTTAGTCGATATTTGCACCCCAATTCGCGAGGAAGCGACATTCCATCGATACTTGCAAAACCTAACCCGCGAGGAAGTGACATTCCATCAATACTCGCAAAACCGAATGAGCAAGGAAGTGACATTCCATCGATACTTGCAAGACCATTCAGCAGGGAGGCGACATTTAGTCGATACCTGCATTTTGAAAACCAAAACTCGGCTATAAATGCCAAAATCCGGCTATAAATGCCAAAACAAAATTTCCGGCTATAAACGCCAAAATCGGCTTTCATGCCAACAAAACAAAACTTGGTTTTCAAAAAACTCGGCTACAAATGCCACACAAAAAAAAAAAAACCTGACTCTCATGTCAAAACCGGCTATAAATGCCACAAATTGGCTATCAATGCCACCAAACCGGCTATAAATGCCACAAATTGGCTATCAATGCCACCAAACCGGCTATCAATGCCACAAATTGGCTATCAATGCCACCAAACTGGCTGTAAATGCCACAAAAATCCGGTTTCCGTGCCAACCCAAATTTTGGCTTTTACGCCATAAAATTTCGGCTTCCATGCCAACCCAAATTTTGGCTTTTACGCCATAAAATTTCGGCTTCTATGCCATCTCAAAATCGGCTTTCACGCCACAACCAAAATCAGGCTCCCATGTCAAAGCAATTATTTGACAAAAGATTTTCACAAAATGACAAAGCTTTTGATCAAATCCCATTTAGCAATTGCTTTCATCACAAAAAGATTTGAGTGAGCGTAGGGAACACAAAAAAAAAAAAAAAAAAAGGTACCAAAAAAATACATGTGGTACCAAAGCAAAAAAAAAAGAAAGTGTTCACAAGCACTACAAAAAAAAGAAAAGTACCAAAAAATACATGTGGTACCAAAAAAAAAGAAAGTGTTCACAAGCACTACAAAAAAAGAAGTACCAAAAAATACATGTGGTACAAAAAAAAAAATAAATAAGAAGAATAGTTTCTGCTACAAAAAATCAGGAGCTCAGCCAAAAATGGTCTCCAGCCAAAGCTTCAGCTCCTCAAGCAAACTTTTGGCATCAGCCGTCAGAGTTTCCAAGGCACGCTTCTTCAGGAACTTGCCATGAGATGCTGGCGAATGCCGTAACCCTTCTTTAACACCGGGAAGCTCTTCCCCAGCAGTTTGCCATTTTTCGTTTTCTAGAGTCCTCCTCTCGAGAACTTGACCGGCATCTGCAACCCTGCGAATCAGAGTACTCTCCCTGTCACGAGCCTCTGTTATAGCAGTCCACTTAGCATCAACTTGTACCTTCAAATGCTCGAGATGCTTCCTGGCCATTTCAACCTCTCCATCAAGGATGTCAAGGTCGCGCTTTAATCCAAGGATGACTAGCTCTTCCTTATTCTTCTCTCGGACTACCTGCTTCCTGCTCTGTGTAGCCTCATTCAGGTCGGACTTAGCCTTACCAGTAAGGTCCAAGAACATCTCCTTGAAGAATTGGTCGTCAGGGAAATCCATGGTCTCAAACCACTTGTCACCCAGTGCAATGATCCTATCAACGATCGCCCTGGCACCTGTGACATCCAGACCAACCTTTTCGGTATCAGTGAGAATCTCCTGTACATGTGGGATCATGCCAAATCTTGCCTCCAAGTGTCCAGAAAGGAGAGTCTTGACCCAAGAACTCAAAACCCGAGCCAGCACCTTCTTCGTAAATTGAAGAGACGAACTGGATGAAGATTCACCCTTCTCCGCTGATCGGCTGCTCATGTCATGTCCCATTGGAAGAGTAACAAAAGAACTCTTTCCACTTGGAGCCACTGGAGAAGGAATCTCAGCACGAGGTATCTTCTCTATCGCGTCAGAACTGGTTGTAGGAGTCTCTACCTCCGGATCGACCTCTAGCATCCCTTGCTCTGGTTCTGAAGGAAGCGATGGACTCTCTTCTGTCACTTCAAAACCTGCAAATGAAACACAAAAAGGTATGAATATGATCCTGTTAAAAAAAAAATCATCAGGGTCATCACTACAAAGTACCTTCTTCGACGACTGGCGGAACACTCTCTTCCTCCACGAACTCATCGGAAGCATCATCAACATTTGCGTCCATTGATGGTTCAAAGTCATCGGAATCCTGTGGCAAGTCAGCTGACAAGAGAAATGTTAGCAAATCAAGTCGCAGGCAAAAAAAAAAAAAAAAAAGAGAAAGCAAAAGAAGTAATACCAATTGGAGATTCTGGAATCATTCCAGAGTCCCTCGGTTCTTCTTCAGATGCCATAACCGGCTCCATCACCGCCTCATCGGTCGGAACCTCAGGCATCGGCAAGTCTTCATCCTCTGCTAAAAAAAAAAAAAAAGCAGCAGCAGGGTGAGAAAACAAATCAGAACATGGAAAGCCCCATGAAAGAAGTAGAAAAAGAAAAAGGAAGAATCATACCTTCACCAATGGTCTCTTCCCCACGACTCCTCTTCTCTGGAGGCTCGTCGACAGCCTCTGGCACCTCCTCGTTGATGGTAAGAGGGATTTCCATGTCAGGGGAGTCCTCATGTGGCCCCTCGCTGTGATGATGACTCCTCCTTTTCTTACCTCTACGGGTTCGCTTCCTAGAAGAACCCGCCCCACTATCAGAGTCAGGTTTCTCACTTGGCTCCTCACTGGATGGTCTGCTCTCGCCAGTAGACTCTGCGGAAGCTCGCCTCTGTGCCGCTTGCATCCAAGCGTCGAGCTCAGCTTCCTCCTGTTCTAACTGCTCCAAAGCCTCATCAGGTACTTCCCGAACAGCTTCAGAACCAATGACGCCCTGGTCACCGAGAAAGCCTATCTTGTGCTTCTCTCCAGAAAGGAAGGCCCAAACTTCCTCTCGCCGGACGCCATCCGACTTTTCAGTACCTTTCCCCGAAGACAGCTTTACATCAAGCTCCTTCTTGGAAAGCCCCCGATATGCCAAAAAGCTCTCCGCGAACCACTTCGTGAAGCCGGCAGTTCGGAAAGTCTACAGCTCAGGATAAGAGATCGTGGCAGTAGTGTCTTCAGCACTATAAAAAGCCCATGCATTTCTGCCATCCTGCAAACCCCCAAAACGCTTCACCATACTCGAAGGCGCTCCAACAACGCCTTGAGAGAAGCCCAACTGAAGCGCAAAGCGAGAAGGTACATACGGCTGGATGTCGACGAAAAGATGTCTGCGGTACACCATCGTGCCGACTCGTATGCTGAAAAGCCACTCCTTCTCTGCATTGGTCAAAGGGTAATGCCCTCCCGACCCTGCTCTGGTAGAGTCTCGGGAGGCACCAAAATCAAAAGCCTTCTTCCGCAACTCCGGAGAAAGCTTCACTGAAGACTGCCCCATCTCGACGTCCCTGAACCGTCGGATCCTCATGCGGACAAACAAAAGTGATTCGGATACGGCTTTTCCCTTAGACAATCGAATCATCAGAGGATCATCATCCTGTGCAGCACCCAGCTGGTGGAAGCCAGGACAGTGGTATACAAACCACGAATAAAAGATATGGGCTGAAAATACCCTATTCATAGGGAGCCCAAGCCGAACCAAAAAAGCAGCAGCTTGCAGTTCGGTACACAAGTAGGAGTAAAGAGCAGGCACCAAAGCAAGCCGCTCTCTAAACGCCATCTGACAAGCCGAAAAAATACAATGCGGCCTGATGTGCGTCCCATCTCCACCAGCAAACACAGCCTCACCTATCCAATAAGTGAGGTAAAAAGCAAGATCTCTCCGCAGTGCAATGTCAGAACAAATGGCATCTGTGCTCGCGAAGAAACCCTTCAACTCTTCCTGCATGGCCGAAGTCTTCTTCCTGTCTTCCCGGGTCATGCTATCAGAAGACAAGGTTGCTGTCAAAGAAGTTGAAGAATGAAGAGCCATAACTCTTCCAACTGCTGGACCTGACTTTCGAACCCTCCTTCAAAAAATCATAGAAGGTGACGAGCTGAAAGTATAGGAGCCTGAACTCCTCTGACTGCTCCTCAAGGACGCTGTCAATCGGCATGAACTCCTCGTAGAGTTTGCCAAGGATGGGCAATTCGGTGATGGCGCTCAACTCCTTCAAGGAAAAACCAATCTCACCATTCGTTACAACGAAGGTATTGGTTTGTGGGAGAAATGATTCCAACATGGCCATGAAGGCCTCGTCGGAAAAAGCCACGGTCTCCCTAAAAGCACGGACCACGTCAAAAATCCCGGCTTCCTTCAAAATGGTGCCACCAATCAGCAGGACGCGATCAGTCCACGACTTCCAATCGGAGTCAACACTGAAACGGCCACGAAGTCGAAAAGGCTTCACCCAATTGCTGCCGTCACCGCTGAAAATGCCAAGGCCCACCGGTCCCAAATCGACCGACGGATAATCAGAGCCCTGGTAGCCGCTGGCTGGCATCAACATGTCCATTTAGGCAGGCGACTTCTCCGCATATCCGGAGGGACCGCCAACAAAAACCCCGGTCTTGATCACACTGGTCCTCTTCACCCAGCTCGGAGGATCTTCCCTCTTAGGGACGTGGAAGAAAGGCTCAGGATCGAGACGGTCCGATCAAAAGACGACCGGGTAGAAATAGTTCTCTCCTCACCATCTGCTGTGTAAGAGAACTGAAAACATCTCCTTTGGTATGTCAAGTCGTCAGGGACTGCATCTCCAAAGAAGAAGGTAGGCTTGGGTAAAACCCTCAGATCGTCCATAACCCAAGGACGGTTGCTTACCATGATCTTATAGAATTCCTCATTCTTGAGAGCGATCAATCGCTGTCTCATCTCATCGCGATTGAGGGAATCGCACTCTTCCAAGTTCTTCTCAACAAACTGGACCTTCTCCCAGGCCTGCTGAACGGCCACATTAGAAGATCTGGCGGATCGACGAGGTACGCTTGTAGCAGGCTCTTTACCCTTGTTCGTTCTGGAGGAACCACCTGCAAAGGTTGGAAAAGAAAAAGATCATCATCAAAATGACAGAATTTCGCTAAAAGCAAATCTGGCGAAATTTTGGCATGGTTCCGGGGCAATTCCGAAGAAAAGGGAAATACCCCGAAAGAAATAGAAAGTTTTGAAGATGGGCTCAACATCGCTGCGAGCTCCGAAACTCCAAACTTTCGAAACCTCAAAATCTCCGCAAAATCAAGAAGGGCTCAACATCGCTGCGAGCTCCAAATTCCCAAATTTGCAAAGATTTTCAGGTATGCTATCATGCTCAATCTACAAAAAGTACATGCATGAACATCTAGATTTGCATAAAAAACGCATTATCATGATGAGCACAAAAAAAAAAAAAGAAACTTTCTCAAAAAAAAAAGGAGAAAGAAAAGAAAAAAAAAAGAAACTTTCTCAAAAAAAAAAAAAGGAGAAAGAAAATAAAAAAAAAGAAACTTTCTAAAAAAAAAAAAAAAAAGAAAAAAAAAAAGAGAAAAGATACACACGTGAAAAAAAAAAGAAATCACGTGGAAAAGAAAAAAAAAGAGAAGAAGAATAAAAAAAAAAAAAAGAGAAAAGAGACACACGTGAAAAAAAAAAAAAGAAATCACGTGGAAAAGAAAAAAAAAGAGAAGAAGAATAGAAAGAAAAGAAAAAAGAAAAAAAAAGAGAAGAGACACTTTTTTTTCCATCCTATTCTCTACATAGAGTTTTCTTGAAAGAAAAAGAGAGAAAACTTACTTGAAGCCATTGATGGAGAAGAAGAAGGAAAAAGCTTGAAGATCCTTGAAGAAGAAGAACTCTTGGTCTTGGAGCTCTCTTGAGATTGTTGCAAAAGAAAGCAATAAGAGCAAGAGATCCTACCTTCCTTTGCTTTTATAGGAGAGAGCAAATCAAAGAAGGAAACAAAGATTAAAGGTAAGTGTTACTAATTAGCAACCTTACGAAAAGAGAAGGAATTAAAAAGATTCTTTCCCAAAAAGAAAGATGTCTTTGAAAGATTTTCTCCCAAAATCAATCAATGAGAGATTCTCTCCAACAAAATAGGAGATTGGAGATTCTTTCCCAAAAAGAAAGATACCTTGAGATATTCTCTCCCAAATTAAGGGAATATGAGAGATTCTCTCCCATAAAGATATTTTTAGATATTCTCTATCCAAATGAGATATCTTTAGATATTCTTTACAAAAATGGCCCCACATGAGATCTAAGCCATCCTAAAAAGCTTAAGGTCCCATCGGCTAGCCCATATGAGCCAGGTTTGACCACCTAGGCACTATAAAAAAAAAAGGGGGGCTTTTAGTTAGGAAAAAAATCCCGCTTACCAAGAGTATACAAAAATGGTTCCATGCCTCTTTTGAGTTGATTGAACCATACAAAAAACATTCCAAGCCCCATGAGCTTCCAAAAATCAAACCATCCAGCCTCATATACCAAATTGAGCAAAAATCTTGAAATTGACATTCCACAAAAAATCCAAACCACTCCAATGGACCCACACAGTCCCAAAGAGTGACCAAAAACCAAATCCTGGTCTCCTAACTTGCCACATACAGCTTGTTAGGTCACAAGACCAAAACCAAAAACCAAATCATGATCCCCCAACTTGCCACATACAGCTTGTTGGGTCACAAGTTCAAAACCAAAACCCGACCCCCCTAACCTGCCACATACAGCTTGTTAGGTCACAAGGTCAAAAACAAAAGCCCAAATCCACATCCCTGATGTCATCTTCAAAACTTTGCCTCGAGATGGTACTTGATTCCTTTCATTTACCATAAAATTCCCTTGGAAGCTCAAAGGCTACTCTACCAAAGGAAAGATTGCTCAAAGACTCTTGGTCAAGACACAAGCTCTCCTTCAAAAATCTCTTCGAGGCACATCGACTACAAAAGTCAAGCAACTCGTCGCTGTACCTCGAGGGGGCATTTGTTGACACCAAAAATGTCACTTTGCCTCTTCAACATCAAGAAAGCTGCATGAAGTCGCAACCTGCCATAAATAGGCAATGCAATTTCTCCAAAAAATCAAATCTTGTCAGAATCAAACAAAAACTGCAAGATCCTTCAAGATAGCCAAGAGAAGAGTACACATGAAGTTTCGGGCCATTACAAAATCATTTGGCCTAACTTCGCTTCTCCGACAGCTAAAATGGCGCTCCCGGCGGCGACATCATCGGAGACGTCAAAACTTCGATCAGAGCCTACGGATGACTCCAGCATGTCTCAAAAGGGCTCCATGCCAAATTTCAAGTCAAACCGACAACGTTTGACCCTCCATCAATGCTCGAGCAGCAAAATCAAGCCTCCCGGCGGCGGGAACCACCGAAGCCTTCGCTCATCAAACCAAGTGCATAAGTGGCTTCAACATGCTTCCAAAAGGCTGCACGTCAAATTTCAGGTCATTCCGACAACGTTTGACCAGGTTTCGATGCTCCGAGAGAAAATCAAGCCTACCGGCGGCGGAGCAACCCGGGACCATGACATCCAAAACGGAGCCCGTGGAACGTCTCAAAATGACTCCAATAGGCTCCCCATCAAATTTCAAGTCAATCGGACATCGTTTGGCCACATATCAAAGCTCGGCATTTTCCCCGCAGCAAAATTAAGTGAAGCATCGATGGGACCCCAAACGGCTTCAAAACTCAAACAAAAGCCTATGGTTGGTCTTATTTATTGCTCAGGAGGCTTCACCTCAAATTTCAGGTCATTCCGACATCGTTTGACCAAGTTTCAGCTTCTGGCGGAAAATCAGCAGCTCTACACGACAAAGTCTTCGGCTTTCCCGGAAAATTAGAAACTTTACACTCTAAAAATGCAAGGATTCTCATCAGGTTTTCTACAGGGAAATCAAGCCAATAAATGAGAAGAAATGTCAGGAAAAATACAGAAGAAAACGGCGACGAAAAAGACCACAAAACGGACCAAAAACAGGGGAAAAACCCCCAGGGTCGCAGCCGGCGACCCTGGCCCATGGTCGCCGGCGACCATGGAAGTCCGGGTCACCGGATTTTTCGCCGGTGACCCGTTTTTCCGTCCTTTTTCGCGTTTCGCGCACTTTGGCCCCTGTGGTTTCCTGAAAATGTGATTTTTAGTGCTTGAAATTGACTCATGTCCTCCGACATCCGTCAAAATCACGGGTCAACCTCCAAAAGTATCAAAATCAACATTGATCGCCAACCGGTCGACCAAAAAAGTGTATTTTTCGCCCAATCGATCGAAAAATCGACAGGACAGATATCACCGGCCCGCTCTTAGCTATCACTGTCTGAAGTTACATGTTCATCCGATGTCGATCAGCATGAAGATCCATCGATGATCATCGCCAGAAGAATTCCAGAAGACACGGCACGGCCCGCGACTCTTCGACTGCTCGGCGACCAATTAATGTGGTTAATTGACTAACTTTATTGCAGTCATTAATTCATTTCTTTGGACGGCCCAATCAGAAGCAAGCATTTGGGAGTTACAAGTCAATTGATTCATGGCATTTAACCCATGAAACTCCTCCCATTATGGTAATTAAGGTGATTAAAAGCCCTTAATCTCCATCGGCCAATCAGATTCAAGGAAAAAGGAGTTACAAAATCAAGAAATAAATCTTGTAACTCCTCCCATTAAAGCCATTAAAGCCCATAAACTCTCCTAAATGGCTACCAAAAGTCTATAAATAGGAGAGCATTCCATTGAAATCCGGATCGATTAATCGGAGATCACTTCCAAAGCACCACAGATCCAGAAATCTGAGAGAAAGAAAAAGAGAGAAAAACTCTGCTGAAGTTCTGCACCGGCCACCACTACAAGGTGACAAAAGTCCCTTGGGGGGTACCCCCCCAAGGTCCTTGCCTTCTCCCGCTGCCTCCAATGGCTTAGACGTGGCTTTTCAGCCCGTCTACTTAGCTTTTTATCGGACATAGGACCTCCTCTTGGTCTTTGTCCTCTAAAAATCTGAGGTTATAGCCAAGCCAAGCGAATCAAGAGCATCCTCTGTTCTCATCTGCATGGATGATGGCGAAGCTCACACATGGCTTGCGACCGTCAATTTGAACGAGTCCCCCACAATCTCCTGAAAAGTTAGATCCTCCTTTTCTTACTTTTCATTGTAGTTTGTATTTTTCTAAAAGAGACAAAAAATCACAACTCTTGTCTTTCATTATTGATAAGAATTGTAAATCGGCTATAAACGCCAAAATCGGCTATAAACGCCACAAAATCGGCTATAAATGCCAAACAAAATCGCCTTTCACGGCAAACTAAGAAAATGTCTCTTTTCTTAAATATTTGTGCAATGGAAAACTTGAAAGAAGTTGATTTCCTTTTTACTTGCGAAGGTTGATCTCCGGATTACCACTTACAATTCCAAGTAAAATAGAAAATCTGGCACACCCACACAAAAGAAATGTTGATGCACGCTTCATGCCCCCCGGGCGCGAAAGGGCCGGACCCGACGGACTCCCACGTCCGCCGACCCTGGTAGCACCCACGGCATTCGGAGCGCGTTCCATCAGGAATGTCTGTCACTATATAAAAATTTTGTAGTTATCCAAATTATGGACTGGATTGCCTATATGGTAGTCTCTTTCCAATCTAATGCTTAGAACCATCCATGTCATGACGTCATCCTTTACTATATCATCCCAGCTCATTCATACAGTTTTCTCTCTAAAAATGTATCACATAATTTCTACATGACTATCTCCTATAATTACCTATCATAATTGTATTTAGCCCATCTCCTCCCTAAAATATCTCTCACTTCAAGTCCCTAAAAATTTCTCATGTTGAGTCTCTTTCTATCTTTTGCACATTCAGTCAATAATTCTCATTTTATTCTCCAACATTCAAGCATTCAAGCTATGTTTCTGTCATTTTTTTCTCACACATTCAATATTATATGAGCTTTTTGCATATACCCTCCTAACGTTTGTAGGAATTGTAAATAGGCCCCTATGGTTTTAGTATTTACAGATAGATCCCTACCTTTTCATTTTAATACCTTTCGTGTCCCCAAAATCAGTAGCCAACCAACTATCAAAAGTTTTTAGCGTGAAATGACACATTTGCCCATCTCTTTATCCTTATATAGTTAAATTCAAAGGCTTGAATTTGTTTTTCTCTAAAGCTTGTAACATTGATAATAACATTTAGTAGGAGATAATAACCATATGCAAATTTATTTTTATCAATAGAGGGCCTATTTCATTAAATCCAAATCTACTATAATGACAATCAATGCGTGTGCTTATAAATTAGTTATAATTGATCCAATCCATGCATGACCCACCATTAAATTGATGAAAGTTTCAAAACACATAATTAGGCTTCATGTGCATTAAAAAGTCATTGAGAGAGATTGTTGGGGATTAGGATACAATACTGGAATTTTGATAAATAATAATATACTCATATTTTCTTAATTGATATAAGGGCAAAGTTTTCATTTTATAAAAGTTCAACACAAATCCCATGGTCACTACCCATTTTCCTTAGAAATACTGATTTTGGGGGCATATAAGGTATTGAAATGAAAAGGTAGGGACCTATACGCAAATACTAAAACCACATGGGCCTATTTACAAATCATATAAACCTTAGGGGAGTATATACAAAAAACTCATATAATATATTGCATTTCATATTTATGGTCATTTCTCCAATTCCTTCTTGATGATGGTAACTGAAGTGAATGGTGTGGCAACCAAGGATAAGGTAATTAAGTGCTAGATCATAATTTTTGTTTCCAAGCTTTTATTTTTTTTCCTAATTTGGTATTTATGGTTTGAAGATATAAGTTTTGGAGATTTGAATAGATAGATTTTTTTAAAAACTTTTTTGAATTTTAATGTATGGAAAAAATGACTTCTATGTTCGTTATTTACTTCGATTTGATTATTGAAAATCTTAGCGATGTAGTAATATGTTGTACTATTCTTTTAATGCTTATTTTCTGTATTCTTGATGGTACTTCTAGGTGGAATTTAAATGGAGAATTGTTTGGTTATTGCAAAGGAGAATGCTATTTGAAGGACCTCTTAATATTCATGAAGAAATTTTTTGCAATGATTATTTCTAAGTGTAAGTT
Source organism: Umbellularia californica (assembly GCA_028538565.1). Taxonomy (NCBI): domain Eukaryota; kingdom Viridiplantae; phylum Streptophyta; class Magnoliopsida; order Laurales; family Lauraceae; genus Umbellularia; species Umbellularia californica. The sequence continues at coordinate 33,138,757 of JAPQWN010000006.1, forward strand.
TCTTCACATGTGACCTCTTTTAGATATCTAAGATTCGAAAAGTCTATAATCAAGTTTTATCAATTTCTTAATTGATAAAGTTTTAATATTCTATTTTCCTTTTTATTATTGATAGCTGCCAATTTTTTTATGCCTTCTTATTCTTTTAGCCTTTTCTTTTGGATACTAATAGAATCAAAATGCTTGACGACTCCACTAGATTTATTCTATATTCCTTTAGATTTTTTTAATAATATTTCTAAGAAAATTTAAATTTTAATATTTTTTTATTTTTTTTATCTTGGACCTTTGTTGCTAGTAACTCTTAAAATGGTGTGACTTAAGGAGAAGAGAGTTTTTCTTTTTTCTTTAAAAAGTAAAATTTTGAAATATAAGAATATGAGAAATGACTCCTGAATGACCAAAATATCCTATAACTGAAAATCAAATCAAGCTTTAAAGTGGGCCCGCCAAAACAACAAAGCCATTGCGGGATCATATAAATAGTGTAATAATGTGTCTCTCTTAAATAATAATAAACCCAGATGACACCATTAATTCCAAACAATCTATCACCCACGAGACCCATCAGTCATGAAACATATGAGAGCAGGTTCTATAGAAGGGTAGATGTGTTGGTTGTGATGGGTCCCATGTAGATGGAGACAAAGAATGGTTGGGTAAGTGGATTGCTTCTGGAGGACCCTATTTAAGTAAATTTAAGATCTAAAATATATTTATTTAGCGGATCCCATGCATTTGGGTTAAGATGATGAACACATTGATAATATGGTGCTTTAGTAAAAGAGAGAGTTCAACCCTTTTTTCTTAAGGAGTGCGTATCTCACTAGCTGAATCTCAAGGGCTACAAAATTGCAATAGATCCCTTATATTTTAAGTAAATTCTTTTAAGTTTTTATATATATTCCCTCCAAGATTCTTCTTATTTTACATAGTGGCCCCTCCAAGGAGAATTTGCTGGGTCTGCCCCTAACGTCTCTAAGGTATAAAAAAGGACACAAAAGTAGATCGAGCAGCATGGAGCTTTAGCCACTCAAACCTTTTTTTTATTCACTTACATGTTATAATTAAAAAACTTCTAAAATATTAAAAATGTGTCTTTTTTAATGTTAAATAATGAAATCACCTCTAATATACCAAAGGAAGTAAAAATTGCTAAAAAAAGGCTCCAAATGAACTTAGTCAAATTTGACTCCAAGTTAACTTACCATTGTATACTCTAGGAATTTTGCTTTGGTAAATGCTCACACAACCATTCACACTCTTGTGAGTCTCACCCAATTCCATTACCATTAGCGCTACAGCGTGGGGTTCATCGTTGTTTATGTGGAATTGAGGTGCCTCACAATTGATCCATCAGTGGATTGGATATGAATTCATCTCTACCATACCAAACCTAGTATGTTGCCTTCCCTAACTGAGTGTATTAGATGACTATTTCAACTAGAAATAACCTCTTTTAGGAAGGATCTGGATCCTTTGATGCTTCAATAATATGCTTTCCCTTTACAACTTTTTAGAAAAGGACTTTGGAGTTCAGAACTCAATGCCCTTGCAACGATCAGATCTAAGACTATAAAATGAATAATTGAAATGGAAACTTTGCCTTACTAATGTCCATTTCAAGGCTTAAGATTGGATAGTTTGTAATGCTTTTCGGTCCTGTTATTTATATAGGGGAACTTATACCTTTGAAATCCTTACACCTTTGAAATCCTTCATAAGGATAATGCAGGATTTTCAATTTCCAATCACCACCATCCACCCTGACATACCCTCCTAAATCAAAAGGTGGAGAACGTAAAATCCCACACAGTTTCCATGCAAGGTTTCTAAAGGAGACCAAAACCTTGTATGGCTAGATCCCAAACCCTCTTAAGGTATAGCAAGGAATGAAAGATCATCATGTATTTTTTTATGATATAAAAAATGGGTCAAGCCAGGTTGATAAGACGTATCTACAGGTTAGGGCCCAACCCGCGATTTTTTAAACGAGTCCAGCTACATCAACTTGCACACGCTGTAGGTCAATTGACCCGACCGGCATAACCCACAGTCAATGCGAGTCAACTCATTTAACCTAATCCAACTTATAGAAACATGGCCTAAACCCTATTTCAAATATTATGGCTATACTTGAGTTGAATTGTAGGCCAAGAAAAGGCCAACATATATAAATTGGGCTCATTCCATATAAAACAAATTATTCTAATTACCAAAATATCAACCACTAATTTTTTTTTAAATGGGCTTATATATGTGTGTTAGCCCTAAACCAACTCATTAAATGGGATAGGCAGGTTATGTGGGTTGATTATAATCATGCCCGTTTATATTGTGGGTCGGGTTCCCCTAATCTGTGAATGACCAATATATATTGTGGATGTGGTTTGGGTTCAGGTTGGATCTATAGGTTGCGTCAGATTTTGCTACCCTTAGTTGTACTACGATGAGAACTGGGCCTTACAATGGGAATTTTGTTCTCTTGGTTGCATTTAGCTCCATTTGGTTTGCTATGTTATCGCGATGATATTATAATTACCTCCTTCTTTTGACAAAAATGGATAACTCCTAGAGAACACTTGATGAAATAAATCCCACTTTAGGAAAGTCAAAGAAGTTATACCTGAAACGAGACTAGAACTTGACAAAATAAGGAAAAAAGAAGCTAATCCCACCTTTGTACAAACTGAGATTAATCTTAATGAAAAACTTGATGATTACCTTTGTAGAGAAGGAGAGTCGTGGAGGCAAAAATCTAGGAAGCTATGATTGAAGGAAGGGGATAAGAACATAATTTTTTTTTCACTCGAGTATGATTAATAGGAGAAAAAAATAATAGGATTGAGAAAGTAAAAAATAAAACTGGAATATGGATGGATAGTAGGGGGGAGATAGGGGAGACTTTCTTTGACAGCTTAAAACAAACTTTAACCTCTTGTGGCCCTAGAGGTCTTAGAGAAATTAAAAACTTGATTAGCAATACGATATCCTTAGAGGATAATCAAGATCTTACAGCGATCCCTTTAGAGGAAGAAGTTAAGCATGCTGTTTTTCAAATTGGATAGCTGAAATCTCCAAACCCTGATGGCTACCCGACAAAATTGTATCTACACATGTGGGGCTCAATTGGGCCCGATATCACAACCCTTGTTCAAAAAATTTTCAAAAATAAATACTCTCTTCGGAAACTTAATAAGACTTTTCTTGCCTACATTCCTAAAAAGAGTAACCCTCAAAATGTGAATAATTATCGACCCATTAGCATATGCAATGTTATCTACAAAATCATTGCTAAGGTAGCTGCAAACAAACTAAAAAAGAAAGTTATGGAATTCATGTCTGGTAGCTGTCTGGGATTTTGAAATGCTGGAATTCTGAAATGCTACTGAATCCTGTCATTTCTGAATTCCCTGTTTCATTTATACCTGAATTCATGCCTGAGAATCTCTGAATTTCTGAATTTTTTGAATTCCCTGTTTCATAACTAAAAAAAAATCTGAGTAGAATTTTACTCTTGTATGCATTGTTTATAAACCAATTTAACCCATCAATGTATTTTTACAACTCAATACACAAATGTGTTTAATCACTAACGATAAGATGTAGGACTCAATGTTGGGCCCACTTTCACAATTTAACAAGCAAAAAAGAAAATATCCATTCAACAACTCTACCACAATGTCTTTCTTTTTTCTTTTTTTCCTACTAGAGAATGAGTTCATCATAATATGGAATCAACAAATCCCAACAAGATATGGAATCAGCAGTGCAGGGAATGCGATTATCAGCATTCGAGTCGAAACAAACTCCCCGCAAAAGAAGAAGGACTAAATTGCGAACAAACAACACCACATCTGTCAATCATCCCAGGTAAGTAAATAACCCCATTATTAATCAAGCCATCCAGACACATATAAACACAAGACAACATCAAAGAAAGCCAGCAACAAGTTTATTCAAGAATCCATATCACAAAGAGTAAGTCAAAGTACACTAAACATCTGAAACAGAAATCATTTATACCTGAACAACACGGACGTCGAACGCGGGTCTATTAGCAGGATCATTCGCCAGGTGCAGCATTCTCTTATGCGTAAGAACATCTTCAGCCCTCTCCACATTCACATCCAAAGCATACCTACAAGAACAAAACTCCATTCACCGTAATCAAACATCAAAAATCAAGCATACAACCATCAAAATGAATCTTAAAAGAGCGCCATATCCGATTCCCTTTCTCTGTTTTTCTCTCTTTCATTCCCTGTTTCTCTCTCCTTGCTGCCATCATGGACGAAACCTCCCCCCCCACCCATTTCATTCTCTCTCTCTCTCTTCCTTTCTTTCTCTTTTACTTGAACCCACCTATCAATCTCTCTCTATTTTTCCCCATTTCCCTTTCTCTGTTTTTCTCTCTTTCATTCCTTGTTTCTCCCTCCTTGCTGCCATCATGGACGAACCCCCCCCACCCATTTCATTCTCTCTCTCTCTCTTCCTTCCTTTTTCTTTTATTTGAACCCACCTATCAATCTCTCTCTATTTTTCCCCATTTCCCTTTCTCTGTTTTTCTCTCTTTCATTCCCTGTTTCTCCCTCCTTACTGCCATCATGGACGAAACCCCCCCACCCATTTCATTCTCTCTCTCTCTCTTCCTTTCTTTCTCTTTTACTTTTTTTCTTTCATTCTGTTTTCTTCCTTCTTCTTGTTAATGGACCGCCAAGACCCCTCCGTCAAACGGACCCTCTAAAAAAAAAATACCAGAACAAAAGAGAATAGAGGGGAAAAAATTCAGAACAATCATCTCAAAGCTTAGAAGAAGAAGAAACTGAGCTTCTTTCTCCTTGCCGTGGCCGGAAAACCAATATCCATCATTACCGTTGACGACCGGAGAACTCTCTCGGAATTCCTGGGATGGTGGGTTTTTGGAAAACCAGATGAAGAGGTGGGTTTTGGAAATGCCTACTTTTTGGCATTTGTAAATGCTGGGATTTTGGAATGCCGGGAATTCTTGCCAAGAAACGCTGGATTTCTGACAGGAATTTCGGAATTCCCAGACAACCGGAATTCCTGTCAGGAATTCCAGAAAAGAAACAGGGCCTTAACAAAATCATTGGGTCCTTCCAGAGTGCATTTGTGGAAGGCAAATATATTGTTGCCCATGAGTTGATTCACTCTTTTAAAAGGAAAAGAAAGAGGAAAACCATAAGCCTCAAATTGGATATGGCAAAAGCGTATGATAGAATGGAATGGGACTTTCTACAAATAGTCTCAGAGGCTATTGGATTTCATAAGGACTTTATTAAAATTACTTAAAAATGCATCTCTTCGGGCTCCTTTTCTATTTTACTTAATGGGTCTCCTTTCGGATCGGTCACCCCAACGAGAGGACTAAAACAAGGAGACCCCATCTTCCCATATTTGTTCATTTTGGGTGCCGAAGTCCTTTCCCGAATGCTTTTGAGAGAAGAAGAGAAAATGAGCATTCATGGAGCTAAAGTCTCTAGGTCCACACCTAGTATCTCCCACCTCTTCTTTGCTGATGATAGTCTCCTCTTTTGCTAGGCAAAAGTAAATGAGGTCGAAGCCATAAAAGCTACTCTTGATAATTATTTTTTTCTTTCTGGGCAATTGGTCAATTTTGATAAATCCGCGGCTTATTTTAGCTAGGGGACTTGCAACATGAGGGAAAGAGAGCTTGCCAAGATCTTAGGTGTTAGGCTCATGACGGAAAATGAGAGATACCTAGGAAACCCTCTCATCATAAATAAAAAATATAATATTAGCTTTCAATCCCTAGTCGGGAAAATAAAAAACATAATTATGTATCGGCAAACCCCCCTTCTTTCCCAAGAAGGAAGAAGTACGGTTGCTTCTACTATTCTTATTTACAATATGTCAGTGCTCCAACTCCTACAAAAACCATTAACACAGTGGATTAAATGCTTAGAATTTTTTTTGGGGCTTATTCCCCTGAGAAAAAGAATATACACACTATTAAATGGAAATAAACTTGCAAGCCTAGTGAAGACGGAGGGCTAGGAATCCGAGATACCAAATAAAATAATCTTATTCTATTAGCTAAAACATGTTGGAGGTGTCTTTCTAATGAAAATAGGTTAATTTCTAAGGTTTTAAAGGCAAAATATTTTCCTGACAAACCTCTTTGGGAGACAAACTTTAAAAAGGGCATCTCATGGTTTTGGAACGGATTTGTTGAAGCAACTAGTTTTATCAGTGATAAGGTGGGGGTAGTTCATACGAAATGGGACCAAATTTCTGTTTGGAAATGCATGCAATTAGATGCCTTCGGAAGGGTTTCTAATATGGTTAACCAAGATCTCAGGGTTAAGACCTTTGGAACCTGGATAAAAGTTGTAATGAGCAGTTAATTAGAAATGTTTTTGATAAACCTTCTGATGTTGAGAAAATTTTGAAAATCTATATTCCCTGTAGTGGCAGTCAAGATAGGAGAATTATCTTTAAAATCTGTTTACAAAATTTTTCATGAAGAAGATAGAAGTACATCCAACTCCCCCGTTAATTGAGATTAGTTGTGGCGTATCAGCCTACCTCAAAGAGTTCTTCTCTTTGGGTGGAAATGTCTTAATAATGCTATCCAGGTACGTAAAATGCTCCACAACACAGATATTTCTAAATATGCCATGTGCCCCATCTGCCTAACCTGAGAAGAACAATTGAGCATGCTCTCTTTAATTTAAGGATGTCATCATTTGCCATTACCCCTTTAAGGATCAGGGAGTGGTGGAACTCCTTCATGGAATTATGTGACACAACAAGCCTACCATTTCACCCTCAAGCTAGAGTTTGGGCTCTCACTCTCTGGTGGGCACCACGGAAGAGAAGAAATGATTTTATATTTAGAGGCATAAGAATAAAATCTCTTAGCCACAATTAATTGTGCTAGAAGAATGACTGTTGAATCTATGGCCAAGCCTAAAAAGATCAAATAAGGACCTTTATCACTTAACTAGGAAGTTAGCCTGAGGAGCCCTAGAGGCATGGCTCGGGTTTTCTCAGATGCCTCCTTTAGAGTTGTGGATGGCAAAACATGTTTTTGGCTTTACTATTTGGGTTGATGGTGTTTGGGTGCATGCAAGATCGTGTGAAGATCCAAAGGTTTCGTCTCCAAAAGAAGTCGAGGCAAGGGCTATCTTATGCGCACTGAAGGAGGTGAGCATACAGGGTTTCTGCAAGATCCACGTTTTGTTGGATGCCCTCAAGGTGATTCGAGCCATTAATGGGTCGATGGATTGGTCCATCCACCTTATTTTGTTGGACATTAGAGAACTAATGTATACCTTTGAAGTTATTTCCTTCTCCCATATTCCTAGAAGATTTAAAAGTTTTGCTCATGAGCTTGCCAAAAAATCTTATGGGTTGGGTGCCCTTGCATGTTGAGAAGCAGGGGGGCGGGGGCACGGGGACGGGTTCCTATGTAATGTGGGTTAGCACTTTTTTATTTTGATTGTTCTTTGATGTTCCTTGGTTGTTTTCTATATCTTTTAATGAATTATCATTTTTATCAAAAAAAAAAAAATCTAAACGACTGTCTTTCTTCCATCAAATAAAAGGACTCCAGTCACTGTATTATGTCTTCTTTCCATTCCAAGAAAGATTTTCACATGCGTACACTTGTAAATAAGATACTACTAAAACCAAATTAATGCTTTTTTAAGCACATAGAATTCTTCATCTCATAAAAATGTATCACCACTAAAATGTAAAATGTAAATGTTTGGTTGACTACAATCGATTAAGAAAAGTCCCATCAAAATGCCATGTCCTTGCACTAGAAAAGGAAAATTTTCTATTGCCATTTGTACAATTGCAACGAAAGTCTAAGAAAGAGCCAAATGGACACTTGGTTATAACCTATTTTAAAATAAAGCATCTAGAGCTCTTTATAAAAGTTGGTCACCTTTACAATATAAGAGTTGGTTAACTATACCTTTAACACCTACCAATGTCGTCCTTCTTCTATTGATAGAAAATATTCCTCTCTTATACATACATATGAACGAAAAGATTATTTAAGGATCAAATGGGTCTTATTTATTTATCTTCTTTTGATTTCATTAACAAAATTCAAGCATTTAGAGTTCTTTTTTGATTACTAGGTATGTACATACGGCCCTACCTTACATTGAAGACCAAAACAAAATATCAAACAATGCTGAACATTCTTTTGGAAGGCAGACCTTTTGATGAAAGCAAATGGATGGTTAAAATCAGAATAATCAACTTAATCTTTGTTGACCATTCATTTGACAAAGAAAAATTCCCATTTTATAGAGTTAGGAAAACCCAAATCAGAGTTGGGTATTGAACTGTGATCAGTTGACTGTGGATCCTCCTAAACTTTCACTTTTTTATTACTAGAGAGAGAGAGAGAGAGAGAGAGAGAGAGAGAGAGAGAGAGAGAGAGAGATTATTCAAGGTAGTTCACTAACACAGACAAGGGGACCAAGCATAGTCCCCTTTTCTTTAGTTCTGTACAATCATTTCCAGCGTAACACAGTTCATTTCTCTCATCTGTCATTGGTTCTGGACAATCTTCTCTACTAACTTCCTTCTCCTGGCAAATTCAAAATCAAAATAACTCATCATCCATGAAGCACCCCTTTAAAATCAAACACATAAAACAAAAACACACAAAAGATTTACCAAAAGAAATTAACAGAAATTATTGAATTGTACCTCACAACTGTTTATGTCACCATCCTTCTTACATGGGTTCATGTCCAACTGCTTCAAATCAATAACCTATTGAAGATTAAAAGAAGAAAAAAACTCAATTGCTTCCCAAAAATAGAAAATCCACATGAATTCAGGGATGAGTAAAAAATATATATAGATTCTATCTAAGCATCCAATATGCATGTACACATGTAACTATATTGATTTTTATCTGTGAGAAACCTTCCATGTGTGGACCCTTGCAATTAACAAGTACGGAGTTCAATAAGAAGGAAACATCATGGAGTAGGAATGACCAAAAACAAGACCAATGATAAGATAATATTTCTCAATTTAGTGGTTAGCTAGAAAGACTGAATAGTTAAAATTAGGATGATTTAATTAAAACAGTTTTTTTTTTTTTCTCTCTTGTAGATACTCAATACTCTCGAGCACCCAACCCATACACACTCTCACCCAAGTGAATTAGGGATGAGCCAAAAGGGGCGTTCGATAGAAATACAGCATGAATTAGGGATGGTCCAAAAATCAGACTTGTATTCTATCAATAAATATCTCAATTTAGTGCCCCCAAAAGACAGATGATTTAAAATTAGCATGATTTAATCGAACAATGAACATGTATAAATTAAGGTAAGGATTTATCTATACATTATATAAAGCGATAAATAGCTAGATGCATGTATATATGTATGTACAATTTCTTGATGGATCATTTTCCTGACCTTGGGGCTATTAACAGGAGAGCTAGCAGTGTCTTCCAAAGAATCATCCTCCAAAACTGCCCCCGTCTTTCTCTTCTTGAAACTCAATTTCTTAAAGCTCGCCGCAGGCGCCATCGATGGCTTGGCGGAACCCAGAAGCTTCCATGCAGCATATGAAGCAGCATCAGAAACCAAAGAAGAAGAGCTTCCCCTATGACAACCAGAGGGGGAGGCACTTGATTCTCCATTACCTGAAGGCATGAAATCATCAAAATACATGGTCCAACCACTCTCCTCCGAAGAGGGTGTTGGGTCTTTGGAAGATAGAGCTCTGATCATGGAGGAATGGGTAGAGTCCTCCATAAAAGAAGGCCAAAAGGAGGAGGATGGAAGATGGAGGCTGTTTTTGTTATGTTTGATACTTGATAGAGCCCAAAAGGCATATATAACAGAAAGGCATCATAAAAGCAGAGGAGATAGCCAATGAATTCTAATGAATATAAAACGGATGTGGGCCCTAGGGAGTTGGGGAAGTTAAAATCAGCAGTTGAAGGTGCAGATGACATGGCTTAAAGTAGAGAAACGTGCAAGAAGAAAAGGAGTGCGGGGGCATTGACCTTTTAGCCCATGAAATTTCTACCATTTTTTCTTTTGTGGTTGGTATCCTATCTCAGTAGTCTACATGACCATAGTTCTTGTTTTGAAGCTCTCAGAGTTGACTCGTTGTTTGCTGAATTGATTTGATACTATTGAACTCACAGTCGAGTTTTGTTCCTTGCTCCAAAAACTGAATCATGTGTAGGTAGGAGTGGAAATGGAGTTGGATCTAGTTGGGCTTGGCTTGGGTTTCGGTAACTGGTATAGGTTCAATCCAAATCCGACCCATTTATTAATGAGGTTAAAAACATCAAATCCAACCAAGAAAAGTGAAAGGATCAAACCCAGCCCACAATTAAAATGAGGGTTCTGGTCGCGTTGGCGGTTTGTAGTGTAATTTCTTTAGTTGAGTCGGATTCAAATCTGGTTGGTTGGTCGAATAGCATTATAGTCTCAATTTGAACCCAACCCATTTATTAATCAAGGAAGAGGTGTCAGACTGGGAGCCTGAAAATCAAAAGTTAAACCCCTGATTACCGGTTCCGACAATGCATGATGGTTTTGGATTGGGTTCATAATGTAATTATACTTGAGCCCGAATTACAAAGAGGAACTCATACAGACTCGCTTCCAGGGTTTTATAGAACCCACTTCCACAGGGGCAGACCGAAGTGGGTAGCACCTGCGTAATTCGAGATACTCTATTAATAGTAAATTATTATTTTATATTTTATTATTAAACTTCTTCATTTGACCATCGGCCGCACCACTCAAATAAAAATTCACCACTCAAATAAAAATTCTGTATCAGCCATTGCACTTCCATACACTGATGTAAATTTAAGGGCTAAAACTAGACCTAAATAAACGGCCTGGACCTAGACCCAAATCTAGCCCCAGTTACCTATAATAAACTTTCATGCATTATTTTATACCTAGTACAAGAAATACGTATGCAATATATGTTTTGGTAATTGGGTCAGATATCAAACCCAAGGACATGAACCTAGACCAAGATTTCATTTGGATCTTTGAACTGGATCAGAACCTGGACTAGTGGTAAAAACAAGTCCAAACAGAACCTGGACTAGTAGTAAAAACAAGTCCAAATTTGGACTCATGCCTATTTTTCAGTTCTTCCGACTTCCAAGTATTCAGCGACCCATTTTTTTCCTACTCAAGTGAGTGACTCAGAAGGGCATCAAGAGTTAAGTAACTTTGGCTAGTTTGAGTGTTTGACAAAGTTTTGAGTTATTCAGTCGCACTCATCCTATTCGATGGCCCTTAAATTCATCTTAATTAAAAAAAAAAAAAAAAAAAAAAAAAAAAACACTCAACTGAGTGAGAGTGAGTCAGTCGAAGATTTTGAACTATTTTCATTCATATTGTAATTTGTCAACCTGCACTTGCAAAGTTCCCCCTCATGCCTATTGTTGTGATATAGGGCCTAAGATAACTAAAGAGTAGAGATTTACGTATTTTGGCTTCTGGCCTATATATATCTACGAGAGAAGACGGGGATAGTTTCCACTCTATAATCAAAAGAGAGTTACATCAAGGAGGCTCTTGTCTATATTTATAATATCAATCCCAACCCTAGTACACTCATAACAGCCACATTCGTAATCCCAGTAAAACAAGGACAGTATGGGGTCCGGTCAACCAAGACTATTAAACTATGCCCTCAATACCACGGCTTCTATTAAGCCACATAAGTCAACACCTATTATGCCTTTGTACCAAATAAGTTAAATCTTGATGGGAGATAAACTTTATAACGTGGGATTTTTACAGATTAATTATTCTCAATCCAGGCTTTCATGTGTTGGTAACAACACAAATAAAACTGTCACTAGAGTCGCATCACTTGGTCTTTTTTTTTCTTTTAACGGTTCTACCCGTAGCCCATGATATCAAGGGTCACTTGAATGAATGAACTTACGATGTGATATCCCATGATATTGTGGGTTTTTCTTCTAATGTGCGAGCATGATTCAGCAGCACTTTTAGGCACACTTTGTTTAGACATGCCCCGACCTCCATGGAGCTAATCTAGTTGCTAGACAAATTACAGGCTACGAAGGGGGCGAGGGGGGATAACAGATATTCTTAGTTGAGTTTTGTGAACTCTTCTTAAAGTTCTTGATTGCATCTTTGATCTTTATGGAGCAAATGATCAAAGGGCTAATAGACTTGATGCAAGAATGAAATCTTATGGACAGAGCTCAAATCTAGATTTTTTCTGCTCCTCAAATGAAGGGGAGTGAACGATATCTAAATATATTTCGGAGTGAGCATGGTGCATTGTTAGGTTCTTTATTTTGTACCATTCTCTATTGGTGCAAGAATGAAACCCTAACCTTGCCAAGTACAGAGATCTGATTTGGTTCAAACTAGGGCAGTGTAGGGTTTTGATATTTCCTGGCTTGGAGGCTAGGTGTGAATTTTACTAGTGCAAAAGCCAAGCCTTGATTTAATTTGGCTGAGAGATTGAATTCTGTACTTAATGGCACAAAGATCAAACCTTAATTAGCCTTGTCTGCCATAGGCAAGGGTAGACCCAGAAAACGGAACCGGGGGGGGGGGGGGGGGGGGGGCCTAAAAGAAAATTTTAACATTTTAGGGGGCAAAATAAAAAATTACAAAAATTTTAGTGGTAAAAAGTAACAATTTGAAAACCATGGCTTGCCTAGGCCTACATGTAGGTTCGCCCCTGGCCATAGGGACCCTGACTGATTCCTCTCTAGTGTAGATACTTCGTGGCTTTTCTTCTTCCAATCTCTTCTTGTTGGCCTGGATCCTTTCTAGCTTGCTCTGACCTTTTTGTGTCCACGCTACTTCCATTCAATCCTTTAGCAAATTTTCATATTGAGAAGTTGAAGATTTGAACGGATCATAAATAACCTTTGGAAAATTCCAACATTTCAAATGCTAGATGGGACATGAGGATTTGGGTCCAAACGTTGTCCCTCCACATGGAGATTTGCATATCCTCATCGTTAGAGAAGCATTTGTAAATGCTAAAGAGTTTGAAATTTAGCGAAACCAAAAGAAGCTTTTTCATGTGGTTGAAATTTAAAATTCTAGTGAAGAAACATAATATTTCTAAATATCAAGGGGACAATTGTACTATTAATGGTAGGAATTCGGAGCATGAAAAATTAAACAAATGGACCTTTAATCTTTAACAAAGAAACCTTTAATGGAGCCTACTTTTGATATTATCCAAATCCCCTAATTAATTTACATACGTCTTCCCCTCTATGCATTGTGCTCGCCAAATTTGTTGCTAATGTTTAATAAAAATTATTGAATTAAAGAATGAAAAGAAAACTTTATTTTGTTCTTTTTTTGGGTTGTTAAAGGAACAGCTTTTGATTGGGCTGGGATATTTTGATTGGGGCCACTGTAGTTCTGCTCCAAATCCATGTTACCCCTCCCCATCTTCCCTTCTCCCAATCTTAAGCACGTACCCACATGGGCTCCCACCAAAAAAGATTATCTCTTGAATATTACTTCCATTATGCTGACCCAAATAAGCAAAATTCAAAATCCATTCTTCATAGGGTTTTCACCACACCCAACGACCCAAAGATGGTTGCAATTAAATCCAACACATTTTTAGAACTGCATCGACCATCCAGTAAAGTTTGGAGAAGAGAATAATCAGAGTCTTCCCAACTGTTTTTGAACTGATGTGATGCCCATATTGAAATGGGTATTTATTGCTAACCTGGTGACCATGCAGTGGGTCATTCACGTCACTTGGGACTTCTCTTTCTCAACCTTTGAAAAACAATATCAGGCCCATCATTGAGTGGTTTGACTTTGACTAAAAATATTGAAGGAAATGATGACTTTGGCATGTTGCTTCGTGAATTATGATATTTTACTTTAATGAAGAAAGATTGAGGGACTAAATGGGGATTTGAGGAATTCAATCAAGTGCTTTGCAACAACATAGCCTTGTGAGGAATTCAATCAAGTGCTTTGCAACATAGCCTTCGTATTTCTTCAACTATGTAATGGATCTTTTAGGGGTGCACAAAAAATCCGTTGCTCGGTAAATCCAATCCGATCCGAGTCGATCTGCGGATTTTTAACCAATCCGAAGGTAAACGGATTGGTGATGAATTGAAAATCTTGCAATCCGTTAGCAACGGATCATTGACGGATTTCACCCTCAATCCGCGGATTCAATCCGATCTGATTTGTTGACATTAAATATAAATAAAAAAAGTTTAAGGGGTCTAAATATAAGTTAAGATGTCTAAATACAAAATAAGAAAAAAAATTTAAGGGGTCAAATATGAATTTTTTTACAACATGTTTGATATCTTTCTTTTAATATTAAATTGAACGGATTAATCCGATCCTCCACGGATCAGATCAAATTGGTTTTTAGCAGCCACGGATTGGTGATGGATTCTAAATCCATCAATCTGTAGATAACGGATTGGTGATAGATTTGGCCCAATCCGCACCAATCCGATCCGTGTACACCCCTAGATTCTTTAATGGGGTTTTGACAAAAATTCATTTTTAGGGTGATGGGAGAATAATTCTCTACTAAGGCACAATGACTAACTATGCCTTGATGATCAACATAACCAAGAGCACACTGATCACATTGGGTCCATAAAAGCCAACATGAATTGATTTAGGCAATTTGAAGTTTTAAGTCATTGGGGTTTTTACTTTCTACTCATGGTGATAACATATTGAAAATATTGTGTCCAAAACCTAAGAAAACTTTAGGTTTCCTAAGCTACAATTTTCGTAAGATTCCGACCCTAATTAAGAATTTTTATAGCTAATTAATTATATTTATAATTAATCAAGTGTATTCAGTTGTTGAGCGAGTTAGTTTAGAAGTTAGATTAGTAGTTTCGAGGTTTTGGCATTGTTTTGAGTGAGTCTGGTATCAGAAGGGGGTAGTTTTCAATTTTGAAATATTATAAGGGTTCTTAGTAATCATAAGATTTCATTGGTTTTGGGTGCATTGTTAGTGCATTTTCTGTTGAGGATGTGTCTCGATTTGACGGTTCAAAGCCCTTCATTTTCCCTCATTTCCATCCCAAACTTGAAGAGACCAAAGCCTTTTTGATATTCTACAAACTCACCATCCCTCTATAACAAAGAGTGGATTGGCTATCTCTCTCTCTCTCTCCCTCCCCCCTCCTTCTCTAATTTCTCTTTCATTCCATCTCACTCTCCTTGTTCCATTGATCAGACAAGGGCATCCAAGTCACCATTGTGGACCTCTGAGCTCCCTCAAGCAAGTGCCGTTATCCTCTTCCTTGTTCTCTTCCATTTTTCCAATCTTCAATGAGCCATTTTTCCTAATTCATGGTAGTCCTAGCCCATTTGAGCTGAGTAGGTTGCATGCACGTTTAGTTTCCCCTTTATTTTTAGTTTTGTTGTACTGTTTAGGTTGTAATTGATTTGGAGAGAAGGTTCTCAAGTGTAGTGGTTGAGCTAGGGTTTTCCTTCTAAGTGTTTTCTCAAGCAAAAAGAAGTGAGCAAATGTTTATTTCAGCTTATGTATGCTTTAATTATATAATTCTTTCATTGATTTCATTTTGACTTATTGGAATCGTGTGGCCTGCATGTCACCGGTCACATGTTAGATCAAGCATGGTAGTTGCCAATAGAGGAATTAGTATTCCACTATAAACAAAAGACTTGATGTGTACCCACACATAAGACTCCCAACATGATTAGTATGGATGTATGTTTCTGGTGAATAAGTCTTTAGGAAGCGCAGCTCTTTGGGATTGGCCAATATAAGAGATATGAGAGCCCTGGGGTTAGTATTCTATGCATTTTGTTCCATCTCGTAGGTAGAGGCAAAGGCGAAGAGATTCATGAAGCTTCCAAATTGCCGGAATGCATACAGATATTTAGTCACGTTCGGACTCTTGCACATCTAGATTCATCAATTGGTATCAGAGCACAGCTCTGTGCGTTCCATCGGTTTTGGATTTGAAAGAAGGGACGTGGATCACAATAGATCTAAGACTTTGTTTTCAAGCCCTAGGTCTCAATTTTCTCTATAACTACAACACGAAAGGAAGAAAAAGACCATATGGGTTTTTCTTTCTTTAAGCAAACAAACTGATGCAGACGCATCAAAAAAGGGCCTATTCTTTTCTATAAGTGAGAAAATGCGGGAAGAGATTGGCTTGTTCAAGCTAAGTAGCGAGCCAAAAAAAAAAAAAAAAAAAAAACCAGAGAGAGAAGGCTAAAAAGAAAGAGATTGAATCTTCTATATGCCTTCAGAGGAATTGACACCCGATGCTCTCACCAAGGCATTGCTTACAAAGGCATTTGCGAGGCATGTAATGCATATGGGATTGAGGAATATTTGATGTACATGGCATTCATGCCAAGTGGAAGATTGTTGAAAATTGTGTGGCCCGCATGCCACGGGTCCCATGTCAGATCAAGCATGGCAGTGGGCAATAAAGAAATTAGTATCTCACTATAAATAAAAAACTTGATCTATATCCACATATAAGACTCCCAACAGAATTAATATTTGTGGATTTTTGGCGAGGAAGTCTTTAAGAAGTGTGACTCTTTGGGACGGGCCTATATAAGAGATATGGGGGCCCTAGGGTTGTTATTCTATGGATTATGTTCCATCCTGTAAGTAGAGGCAAAGGCAAAGTGATCCGCAAAGCTTCTCAATCATCAGAATGCATACAGATCTCCGGCCCTGTGTCGGAGTCTCGCACATCCAGACCCATCATAACTACTATTGGACAAGCTCATTTATTTGTTTTTGATGGGTTTTTCATGCTAGAATAAGGGTTTCCATTAATGAAATTTAGTGTAGTAACTAGGTGGTGTCAGAGGGTTGGAATTGCCCCATGTTACTAATGTGAGAAGGTCCTTCATGGTTAGGGAAGAAGTCCCCCCAAATCTGAATGGGTTCATATTCTTAAAATCAGTTTCTAGGTGTTACGACGAGCTATGGACTACTCAGTCTAGCTGTAAGGCTTCAGAAAGCCAGCCGTAGGAACACTATTGTTAAAAGTTCCAGAGAGTTGTTTTCAAGAGTTTTAAACCATAGCTAGCTGTAGGTCGTCCCACGGTTAGCCGTAGTGACCTCATAACTAACCGTAGAAAGCCTATGTTTCTCTGTTTAAAGGGAACTTTAGTCTAGGTTTCCAGGCTTAGTTCGGGACCCTTAGCCTTATCTATTGAGGACCGATTGGAAGACCAATAGTGAAGGGTGTTTGAGTTGACATACACTTACGGATTGTCCGAGAAGCATGCAAGGTGCCAACTACCTCGATGGTGTGATCGTGCAGGAGAATGGGATGTGATACACCATTAGAGGCACCAAGACTATCTCAAGACATTAGTGACGCCAGTATCTCATAAGACCGAATAATGATGTATCAGTATTTAGAAGGCAATCAAGTAACTAAGTTTGGATTGTAAAGATTTCTTGACTTGTGTGTAATTTAAATGATGTTGTATGTATTCGGTTCTTGGGTATCTGCATGCCTTGAACATGTTCATCTATTGTTTTATATTTCTACCAGTTGTGACTTGCGAGTCACATATAACAACTTAGATGGACTTAGGATCCCCGTGGGATTGTCATTTAACTGTTTAGTCTGTCTAGCCTATTTTCTTACAATCTTAGGATCATTTGTAGTGTTTTGAGTCTAGGTGGCTTTGAATGTAAAGGCTTTGGGAGGACTACTCAAGGGCATTGACTTTGATGATGGAGTTTGTTGGATTTTGAGAAATTTGAGAGTAGCTCCTAATTTGATGATTCATGCTCATGCAAGAGAAGTCTAATATGTCACTTTGTTTATTTGTTATCCTTGAGTCAGGCACCACTCAGCTATTAACGCCTAACTCAGTTGGGGCACTTTTGTGGAAGGACATTCACTTTTCAACTGCAGATCAACTGACTTTTGTTAGTGGATGTAAACCACTTGGTACCGCGATAAGGTTTTTTTATATTTGTTTACTTGGTTAACACCTTGTTGTGATGTAAAAAGTTAAAATTCAAAAGATTGGGCGGTACATAAGGTCTATGTAGTTAAATCAGGGAATGTGGAGCAAAATTAGGGTCTAGAAAGAAAAAAAAGAAAATCCCAAAGGGTTAGGCTGCAATTAGGGTCACAAAGATAAATTTAGGGTCGAATTTCACTTCTTCATCAAATGATCAATTCAAGCACTCAAAGCCTAAGGAAGATCTACCAAAATGATGTTGAGACATCCCTGAGCTGAAGGAGCAATAATGAAGAGAATTAGACGCCATTTGAAGTTAAAACAATGCAAACAATGCTCATTTTGGTGGCCCCATTTCATGATAATGAAGCAATCCAAATGCTTCAAATCAAATGCAAAATCATCAAAGAGCATGTCAAAAACTTTCTGTCAAAATTTCGGAGCAAACAACGCTAAAACAAGGGAGATACATGGCCAAAACAATGGAGGGGTCGCAGTATATGACACACTTGCCCATGGCAAAACTAAGGGGGCCATGCCCCCCCCCCCCCCCCCCCCCCTTTCTCAAAATTAAGGGATTTTGCGACACCCCTTGGTAGAAAGGTCCAAACTTGTAACCTCTAGAGTGTTTTGCGACCCTCTGACATTTTCTCACTTCAAATGGGTCCTACAAACTCTTAAGTAATTATGGCACATGTTCCAATCAATGCGTGACACATGGCACTCGAAATTGACCCAATCAAATCCAAGAAAATGTCAAAATTGCATGTGGCACATATGTGGACATTTCTCCACGATTCCTCCATGTTTTTCTACCACCTTTTGACAATTGGGAATGGGAAAACCATGTTCAACATCATGGGGTCGAAAACAACCACCCATGACCCCCATTTTGATAGAAACCATAGGTGATGCAACCCCTTGGAGGATCATGCAACCCCACCTTCCAACTGTTTCTTGGTGGGGAATGTGGGAGAAATATCGGGGTTCGTGCCCAACCCACTCTCAAGTCTTCCAAGTTATAAATAGTGTTGGGTTTATGTCTTATATTTCGGGTTTACTGGAGTGGTCCATTAGGTTAGCCAATGACTGGGCTCATTGTCAATGGTACTTTGGTGAATGTACTAGGGATTTAATAGGGGATAAGAAAACAAAAATTATATATATGATGTGATCTGTAAGTGTATGTTAGACCCCGACCCAGACCAACTCGATTAGTACTAATTAAGTAAACGTTTAGTCTTAAGTGAGTCTTAGTACTAGTTGGGTTAGAATGTGATTAGACTTAGTCTGGATTATAGCTTTGGGGATTTTGAGGACGTTTAGTATGAGTCAGACACGCTCAGGGACGCCCTGAGTGCACGTGTAAGAATGGGTTTTTGTGCTAGATCTTTGTTGTGGATGTGATTTTTAATTCTCTTGAATGGTTTTATTATTTGTGACAACTTTTGTTTTCAAGCTGCATGCATGTGAGGCCCAGAAGCCCAAGTTTTGGCCCAATAGGGTAAATCTGTCTTTCATGTAAATCTGGGCACACTTTTCGAAGTCGCGAAACTATGTCAAAATAATACTTTTCCGAAACTAGATTTTTCGACGATCGTTTTGTTCTTCTTCGTCGATTCCATCCGGGGTCCACAAGACCATGTTCCAAGCGTTCCAAGTTTCACTGCTAAAAGGACCCACCTCCAGACACTATATAAGCTCTCTTCTCCTTCATTTGCCCTTTTTCCATTTCCTGCAACGATTCTGCCCTAGGGTGAAGTTGAGGAGGAAGCTCTCTTCTTGATCCTTTTCCCTTGAAATCATCTAGCTAGAAGGCTCCATTTTTCGATCCAAGACCACCATCCTCTTCCTCTCGTCTCAAGCTTCAGCTGGAGTGTTTTTGGAGTCAAGCCACTGCACTATTCATCATCCTCTACTTTTCTTCTTCTTGTTTGGCTAGCTCAAGGTTGGTGTCCTTCTTCATTCTTTCCATTTGATGTTCTTTAGCTCACCTAGAGCTTGTTTTCATGGTTTTCAAACCCATTTTCGAAATGGGGATTTGTGATGGCCAAAAATATTGATTTTTGTATGCTCCATTTTGGGGGTTTTGTGTAGATCTCGTGGAGCACCCCTTTCTTGTTGAGTTGTGAAGCTTTGGCTTGGCTTGGGTTAGAGGCAAGTAAACCTTTTAGTTTTCCCTAGTGCATGTTGAGTTTTTGGGCATTTTTACTTTTGGAAATGTTGTTTATTATCAAGCTATCTTTCTTGCATGTCATTAATCTCTTTTAGCTTGTTTTAATCTTGTTAAGCAAGAGCCCTAATTTCTCTATCTAATGTAGAGGTTTCATCTTCAATGGAAGTATGTTTTCAATGGAATGGTTTGCAAGTTATTAGATTTATGTTTTGAATGTAAATGGGTTTATGATTTTGATGTTTTGAATGAAATGTGAATGGATTTGGTGTGAAAATCATCCCTTGGAAGCATGTAGGCTTGGGGAGTGCAGGTGGTGAAAATGTGGAAGTGAAGAAGTGAATGAAGTGTGGAAAAAAATTGAATTTCCGAAGTTCTACCGGTAGGGGTATTTCAACCGGAAGTTCTACCGGTAGAAAGGGCTCAAATTTTGACAGAGAATCGAGGAGATTAAAAACCCCAAGTTCTACCGGAAGTTCTACCGGTAGAAACGGCCCAGATTGTGGCAGAGAGTGAGAAAAAAACTGTGAACCGCAGTTCTACCGGAAGTTCTACCGGTAGAAACGGCCCAGATTGTGGCAGAGAGTTGAGAAAAAAACTGTGAACCGCAGTTCTACCGGAAGTTCTACCGGTAGAAACGGCCCAGATTGTGGCAGAGAGTTGAGAAAAACTGTGAACCGCAGTTCTACCGGAAGTTCTACCGGTAGAAACGGCCCAGATTGTGGCAGAGAGTTGAGAAAAACTGTGAACCGCAGTTCTACCGGAAGTTCTACCGGTAGAAGTGCTTCAACCGGAAGTTCTACCGGTAGAAGCACTTCAACCGGAAGTTCTACCGGTAGAACATCTTCTACCGGAATTTCTACCGGTAGAGAGGCATGAACCACACCAAAAAGTACTGTTTTGAAGGATTTTGCAGGAATGAAAACTAGACTTGGTCTTAGACCCTTTTTATTGACCTTGTGCACTTGAAATTTCCAAAATGTAATATACCTTCGGGGACACCAAGTCTTATTGAAATCTGACATTTAGTTTTCAATTCCACAAGGGTCAAAGATGTGGTCTTAGCCTATGCTTGATGGATTTACGTTTGAACTCTTGTTTATGATGCTTTATGCACCATCGTGTTCTCGTTGATTTCCAAGTACAAGTTCGTTTCAAGATGTGTTTCAAGAATCAAAAAGGGAATCATTTCTTAAGTTTGTAAGCATTAACACCATGCTATTTTGCTAGTCTTGCCACGTCGTGCTCGTTAAATGATTTCCCTCTTGTTTTGTCGTGTTTTCGATCGCGTATTGCCGTGTTTTGTGCATTCATGATATAAGTGAATTTCACTGAGCTTGGACCGCCCTTTTAGCTTGATCCACTACCTGGGGGTCCTTAAACTCGTGGACTGTCTGCAGACTAGTCGTGTCTTGAATGGCACATCGTGCGTGTTCGTGGTCCGGTTCCGCGGCCGGATACCCCGTCTACCTTGTGTGGCGTGGGATCGTGTTTCGTGTCGTGCTTGTCGTGCGTGCTTGCTCTTGTCATCATGTATGACGGAGAAAGGATGAGCTCATGTGGATTTATCTTTTCATGATATTATATGTATTCGTGCTAGTTTCGTAAGCATTGAAACGTGTATTTAAACTTTGAACTGTTTTAGCATTATTCCAATTATTCATGTCTAAATTGTTTATTTGCCAAACCGTCGTGTTTGATGCTTGTATTTTGGTGTCCAGGTGCCGGTGGTTTCGCGCGTGACGAGGAGTGCCCGGAGGAGGCTGTTGAGCCACCCCCAGCACTCGAGTGGCAGCCCAACGACGTCATCTAGACGCCGGTCGGGATCGTGATTCTCGTTTCACCTAGCTCGGGTTTTGTCGGGTTGTTCTTTTTGGGATTCCATATGTTGTATTGGCCTTTGTTGGCCTCTTGGGGGTTGTGTAACTTGCAAGTAAAACACTTTGTCTAAATGTTAAACTTTATTCATGCTAGGAATGCTTGGATGACATTCTCTTTTGATACCTTGTCTCGATGTTAAATATTTGTCTTGTATCTTATCATTTAAGATTTGTATGAATTGTTTTGCTACACGCTTCCGCATATCTATTCGTGTGAGCTCGACCCGTGTCATGGGATCCTCACCGCGGAAACCTGTGGGAAAATAAATGAAATTAAATCAAAACAGCGGCGGTGTGTCTTGTGTTGGTTAACCATGCCGCCGCCGCAGTCGCGGGCCCGGGTCTCGGTCCGGGGTCGCGACAGGACTGGTATCAGAGCGGGACATGTTTCAGGCACTTAAAAGAAACTAGAAAATCTTAGGAACGTGGCGAGGATTCGTGAGTTCGATAGAATGTTTGTCTAGACAACATGACCAACCCAAATCTGTCGATATATGTGCTAACAAATTGTCTTGCAGCATCATGCCTCCACGTAAAGCTCCGAATCATAATGCTTCGGGCAGTAATCAGAATGAGACAGAACCGACTGAGAATCCTACTGCTACTCAGTTCCAACAACTCATGCAGGCCATGTTAGAGCAACAGAGACAAGCCAATGAAACGCAAGCAAAATTTCAAGAGCAAATGGCTAAGAAAGATGAAGAGATGGCTCAAGTACAGAGGCAACTTCTAGAAGTCCTCCAAAATAGACCTCAACATCAAGCCCCACCAAATGTGGTGTACCAGAATAGGGCTGATGATGTCAATGTCCTCTTTGAAAGATTTCGGAAGAGGGGACCCAAGGAGTTCTCGGGTCAAGAGGACCCTTTGACGGCTGATGATTGGCTCGCGAACACAGCTAAGATTTTTGACGTTTTCGTTTGCACTGGCAGGGAGAGGGTGAACCTCACAGCTTCTCTATTTTATGGGCTTGCAGACGATTGGTGGCAGACGGTCAAAGAGCCATACCAAGTCATGGCGGATGAGGTTGCTTGGACAACCTTCAAGACACATTTCACAGACAAGTACGTCCCATCCCATGTTAAGAGACAGAAGGCAATTGAATTCCAACAGTTGAAGCAAGGGAGTATGTCCGTTTTGGAGTACGTTACGAAGTTTGAGAGGCTTGCCAGATATGCTACCGAGCTTATTGACACTGAACAGAAAAAGATAACTAAGTTTTTGGAAGGACTGAATCCCATTCTCAAGAGGGATGTTTCGGGAATAATCCCTCCAGCCACCTTTGATGAAGCAGTCAGTCGGGCATACAAATTTGAGGAGTTTAATAATGAGATCATCCAGGATAGAAAGCAGCACTACCAGCAGCAAAACCAAAGACAGCAAAGTGGCAAGAAGCCAAGGCAGGAACAGACTCAAGTTAGACAGTCTGGTTGTAATCATTGTGGCAAGAATCACCCTACCCACGAATGCCGCAAGGCAACGGGTGTTGCTTCAAGTGTGGAGGGATGGACCATGCAATCAAGGATTGCCCACACCTTCAGAGTCAAGCCAACCGATATCAGCAGCCAAGGCAGATAGCACCACAGAATCAAGCCATACCAGTTCAGATGAGACCACCACAGCAACAACAGCAACAAGGCAGGCAAGTACAAAACCAGAATGCTCGTCCACCGCAAAATAGGAACAACCAGGGCAGACATATTCAGCAGCAGAACAGGCCACACCAGCAGGGACGTGTGTACAATATCAACCGTGCGGACGCTGAAGCAGCGGGTGACGTCATAGAAGGTAAACTTCTTGTGTGTGGAGTAGAAGCACAGATCTTATTTGATCCAGGATCCACACACTCCTTTCTATCACCTTTGTTTGCAAAGAAGATTGATGCACAGCATGCAGAATTGGACTATAATTTGACTGTCACTACACCCGTAGGTAGACATGTTGTTTGCACCACCTTTTACCCTAGCTGTCAGATTTTGTTAGGAGATATCAATTTACCGGCCAACCTCATAATTTTAGACATGCATGATTTTGACATTATTTTAGGCATGGATTGGTTAGAGACCTACCATGCTACCATGGATTGTTTTGGTAAGACCATTACCTTCAGATTGCAAGGGCCACAGACAGAGTTGATGTTTCAGAGCAATAGGAAAAAGTCTTTCAGTGGTTTCATTTCGGCTTAAAAGCTAACAGATTGGTGAGCAGTGGTTGTAAGGCATTTTTAGCGTTTATCACGGAGGATAAACAGTCCCAAGGGGTGGAGGATATCCCCGTTGTGTGTGAATTTCCGGATGTTTTTCCAGATGAAATCCCGGGTTTACCACCAGTTAGAGAAGTTGAGTTTACTATTGAACTCCTTCCAGGGACTGCACCGATCTCAATTGCACCTTACAGGATGGCTCCTGCAGAGTTAGGTGAATTGAAACTTCAGTTGCAAGAATTGTTGAGCAAAGGCTTCATTAGGCCAAGTGTTTCACCGTGGGGAGCGCCAGTTCTTTTTGTGAAGAAGAAGGATGGAAGTCTTAGAATGTGTATCGACTACAGAAGATTGAACCATGTGACTGTCAAGAACAAATACCCCTTGCCAAGGATAGATGAATTGTTTGACCAATTACAAGGAGCATCGCACTTTTCCAAGATAGACTTGAGGTCAGGGTATCATCAGTTGCGGGTTAGAGAGTCCGATGTGGCGAAGACAGCTTTCCGAACGAGATATGGGCATTACGAGTTCTTAGTGATACCCTTTGGCTTGACAAATGCGCCCGCAGTCTTCATGGCTCTCATGAACAAGGTCTTTGCAGAGTACCTAGATCACTCTACTGTGGTGTTCATTGATGATGTCCTCGTGTATTCTAAGAGTAAGGAGGAGCATGAAGAGCACTTGAGGACGTCATTGCAGCTTTTGAGAGACCACCAGCTCTATGCTAAGTTGAACAAGTGTGAATTCTGGCTAGAGCAAGTTTCCTTTTTGGGTCACATCATTTCGAGAGAAGGATTAGCAGTAGATCCAGCCAAGATAGAAGCAGTCATTGAATGGAAGAGGCCTAGCAGTGTGACAGAAATTAGAAGCTTTTTGGGGTTAGCAGGATATTATCGGAGATTTGTCCAAGGATTTTCGTCCATTGCAGCTCCATTGACGAAGTTGACCCGGAAAAATGTCCCTTTTGTTTGGACTGATCAGTGTGAAGGCAGCTTTCAAGAGTTGAAGAAGAGGTTAACCACAGCCCCAATCCTCATTTTACCATCGGGCAGCAGTGGATTTGTTGTGTTTACAGATGCTTCCAACGTGGGATTAGGATGTGTTTTGATGCAAGATGGCAAGGTGATTGCCTATGGTTCGAGACAGTTGAAGAATCATGAGGTAAACTATGCAACTCATGACTTGGAGTTAGCGGCAGTAGTTTTTGCTTTGAAAATGTGGCGACACTACCTCTATGGAGCGAAATTTGAAGTTCATTCAGACCACCGAAGCTTACAATATTTGTTTTCACAGAAGGAGTTGAATATGAGGCAGAGAAGGTGGATGGAGTATATTAAAGATTATGACTTCCCAATCAAGTATCATCCGGGCAAAGTGAATGTGGTAGCAGATGCATTGAGCAGAAAGTCAGCAGTGATGGCTAGTTTGAGAGGAGTTAGCGTTCTCCAACAGTTGGAAGAACTTGGAGTGGAGGTACAACACTTGAGGAGAGGAGTTTTGTTGGCAAATATGACCGTGACTGAACCTACCTTCATCCAGAGAATCAAAGATAGTCAGTTGCAAGACCCGGAATTGGCCAAGATTGTAGATCAGATTGCAGAACGTCCAGATTTCAGGATTTCGGATGGAGTGTTGTATTTTCGTGACCGGTTGTGTGTACCGAATGTTGATGATTTGAAGAATGAAATTATGATTGAAACTCACCATACTAGATACTCTATACATCCGGGTAGCACGAAGATGTACCATAACCTGAAGAATAGATTTTGGTGGAATAATATGAAGAGAGAGATAGCAGCTTTTGTGTCTCGCTGCTTAACTTGTCAGATGATCAAGGCAGAACACCAGAAGCCTCCTGGGTTGTTACAGCCTTTGGAGATTCCGGAGTGGAAATGGGAGCATATCACTATGGATTTTGTCTCCGGTTTGCCTAATACCAAGAGAGGGAACAATGCAATTTGGGTTATAGTTGATCGTCTTACGAAGTTTGCGCACTTCCTTCCGATGAAGACTGGGAATATGATGCATATGGCACCACTCGCTAGACTATTCATAGACGAGATTGTTAGTAAGCATGGCCAGCCCGTCTCCATCACTTCCGACAGAGATAGTAGATTTGTTTCGAGATTTTGGAAATCTCTTCTTGAATCCATGGGTTCCAAACTTCAGTTCAGCACAGCGTATCATCCTCAGACAGATGGTCAGTCAGAGCGGACGATACAAACTCTTGAAGATATGTTGCATGCTTGTGTGTTGGATTTCAAGGTCCAGTGGGACGAGAACCTACCTCTTTGTGAGTTCGCGTACAACAATAGCTACCATTCTAGCATTGGAATGGCACCTTTCGAGGCACTCTATGGTAGGAGATGCAGAACTCCAGTTTGTTGGGAAGAAGTCGGTGTGCGTAATTTTCATGGACCGACGATAGTTGGAGAGACAAGCGACAAGGTTAAGCAGATTCAGGACAGATTGAAGATCGCTCGAAGCAGACAGAAAAGTTATGCTGACACTCGCCGGAGAGAATTGCAGTTTGAAGTGGGTGACAAAGTGTTCTTGAAAGTCTCACCGGTCAGAGGTACTCTAAGATTTGGAAAGAAAGGAAAATTGTCTAGCAGATACATTGGCCCATATGAGATTCTGAGCAAGATCGGAAATGTTGCATACAGACTTGCGTTACCGCCGGAACTCTCCGGGGTACATAATGTTTTTCATGTCTCCATGCTCAAGAAATATGTTCACAGTCCTTCTCACATTATTCCACACGAGCCTTTAGAGATTCGAGAAGACGCGTCGTATGTGGAGAAACCGGTTAGAATCATCGACACCAAAGAGCATGAATTGAGGAATCGGACTGTCCATTGGGTCAAGGTACTTTGGGAGAACCACGAGCCAGAAGAAGCCACATGGGAATTGAGAGATCAAGTCCAAAAGAAGTATCCACACCTGTTACCAGAGGTAAAATTATTTATATTTGGCGGACCAAATATCCTAAGGGGTGGAGGATTGTTAGACCCCGACCCAGACCAACTCGATTAGTACTAATTAAGTAAACGTTTAGTCTTAAGTGAGTCTTAGTACTAGTTGGGTTAGAATGTGATTAGACTTAGTCTGGATTATAGCTTTGGGGATTTTGAGGACGTTTAGTATGAGTCAGACACGCTCAGGGACGCCCTGAGTGCACGTGTAAGAATGGGTTTTTGTGCTAGATCTTTGTTGTGGATGTGATTTTTAATTCTCTTGAATGGTTTTATTATTTGTGACAACTTTTGTTTTCAAGCTGCATGCATGTGAGGCCCAGAAGCCCAAGTTTTGGCCCAATAGGGTAAATCTGTCTTTGCATGTAAATCTGGGCACACTTTTCGAAGTCGCGAAACTATGTCAAAATAATACTTTTCCGAAACTAGATTTTTCGACGATCGTTTTGTTCTTCTTCGTCGATTCCATCCGGGGTCCACAAGACCATGTTCCAAGCGTTCCAAGTTTCACTGCTAAAGGGACCCACCTCCAGACACTATATAAGCTCTCTTCTCCTTCATTTGCCCTTTTTCCATTTCCTGCAACGATTCTGCCCTAGGGTGAAGTTGAGGAGGAAGCTCTCTTCTTGATCCTTTTCCCTTGAAATCATCTAGCTAGAAGGCTCCATTTTTCGATCCAAGACCACCATCCTCTTCCTCTCGTCTCAAGCTTCAGCTGGAGTGTTTTTGGAGTCAAGCCACTGCACTATTCATCATCCTCTACTTTTCTTCTTCTTGTTTGGATAGCTCAAGGTTGGTGTCCTTCTTCATTCTTTCCATTTGATGTTCTTTAGCTCACCTAGAGCTTGTTTTCATGGTTTTCAAACCCATTTTCGAAATGGGGATTTGTGATGGCCAAAAATGTTGATTTTTGTATGCTCCATTTTGGGGGTTTTGTGTAGATCTCGTGGAGCACCCCTTTCTTGTTGAGTTGTGAAGCTTTGGCTTGGCTTGGGTTAGAGGCAAGTAAACCTTTTAGTTTTCCCTAGTGCATGTTGAGTTTTTGGGCATTTTTACTTTTGGAAATGTTGTTTATTATCAAGCTATCTTTCTTGCATGTCATTAATCTCTTTTAGCTTGTTTTAATCTTGTTAAGCAAGAGCCCTAATTTCTCTATCTAATGTAGAGGTTTCATCTTCAATGGAAGTATGTTTTCAATGGAATGGTTTGCAAGTTATTAGATTTATGTTTTGAATGTAAATGGGTTTATGATTTTGATGTTTTGAATGAAATGTGAATGGATTTGGTGTGAAAATCATCCCTTGGAAGCATGTAGGCTTGGGGAGTGCAGGTGGTGAAAATGTGGAAGTGAAGAAGTGAATGAAGTGTGGAAAAAAATTGAATTTCCGAAGTTCTACCGGTAGGGGTATTTCAACCGGAAGTTCTACCGGTAGAAAGGGCTCAAATTTTGACAGAGAATCGAGGAGATTAAAAACCCCAAGTTCTACCGGAAGTTCTACCGGTAGAAACGGCCCAGATTGTGGCAGAGAGTGAGAAAAAAACTGTGAACCGCAGTTCTACCGGAAGTTCTACCGGTAGAAACGGCCCAGATTGTGGCAGAGAGTTGAGAAAAAAACTGTGAACCGCAGTTCTACCGGAAGTTCTACCGGTAGAAACGGCCCAGATTGTGGCAGAGAGTTGAGAAAAACTGTGAACCGCAGTTCTACCGGAAGTTCTACCGGTAGAAACGGCCCAGATTGTGGCAGAGAGTTGAGAAAAACTGTGAACCGCAGTTCTACCGGAAGTTCTACCGGTAGAAGTGCTTCAACCGGAAGTTCTACCGGTAGAAGCACTTCAACCGGAAGTTCTACCGGTAGAACATCTTCTACCGGAATTTCTACCGGTAGAGAGGCATGAACCACACCAAAAAGTACTGTTTTGAAGGATTTTACAGGAATGAAAACTAGACTTGGTCTTAGACCCTTTTTATTGACCTTGTGCACTTGAAATTTCCAAAATGTAATATACCTTCGGGGACACCAAGTCTTATTGAAATCCGACATTTAGTTTTCAATTCCACAAGGGTCAAAGATGTGGTCTTAGCCTATGCTTGATGGATTTACGTTTGAACTCTTGTTTATGATGCTTTATGCACCATCGTGTTCTCGTTGATTTCCAAGTACAAGTTCGTTTCAAGATGTGTTTCAAGAATCAAAAAGGGAATCATTTCTTAAGTTTGTAAGCATTAACACCATGCTATTTTGCTAGTCTTGCCACGTCGTGCTCGTTAAATGATTTCCCTCTTGTTTTGTCGTGTTTTCGATCGCGTATTGCCGTGTTTTGTGCATTCATGATATAAGTGAATTTCACTGAGCTTGGACCGCCCTTTTAGCTTGATCCACTACCTGGGGGTCCTTAAACTCGTGGACTGTCTGCAGACTAGTCGTGTCTTGAATGGCACATCGTGCGTGTTCGTGGTCCGGTTCCGCGGCCGGATACCCCGTCTACCTTGTGTGGCGTGGGATCGTGTTTCGTGTCGTGCTTGTCGTGCGTGCTTGCTCTTGTCATCATGTATGACGGAGAAAGGATGAGCTCATGTGGATTTATCTTTTCATGATATTATATGTATTCGTGCTAGTTTCGTAAGCATTGAAACGTGTATTTAAACTTTGAACTGTTTTAGCATTATTCCAATTATTCATGTCTAAATTGTTTATTTGTCAAACCGTCGTGTTTGATGCTTGTATTTTGGTGTCCAGGTGCCGGTGGTTTCGCGCGTGACGAGGAGTGCCCGGAGGAGGCTGTTGAGCCACCCCCAGCACTCGAGTGGCAGCCCAACGACGTCATCTAGACGCCGGTCGGGATCGTGATTCTCGTTTCACCTAGCTCGGGTTTTGTCGGGTTGTTCTTTTTGGGATTCCATATGTTGTATTGGCCTTTGTTGGCCTCTTGGGGGTTGTGTAACTTGCAAGTAAAACACTTTGTCTAAATGTTAAACTTTATTCATGCTAGGAATGCTTGGATGACATTCTCTTTTGATACCTTGTCTCGATGTTAAATATTTGTCTTGTATCTTATCATTTAAGATTTGTATGAATTGTTTTGCTACACGCTTCCGCATATCTATTCGTGTGAGCTCGACCCGTGTCATGGGATCCTCACCGCGGAAACCTGTGGGAAAATAAATGAAATTAAATCAAAACAGCGGCGGTGTGTCTTGTGTTGGTTAACCATGCCGCCGCCGCAGTCGCGGGCCCGGGTCTCGGTCCGGGGTCGCGACAGTGTAGACTCTTAAGAGAGTCAAGATGTGAGTAATTTTTATCTTACCGTGGCCGTAGGCGGTTTTGTCAAACCATGTAAAATCCTCATCTCTCTCTCTATGTAAAGACCCGATTTCTCAATTTTATTTTAAATTAATATTAGTCATAGATTATATCTTGTGTGGACCCCACCTTTTCTTTAAAGTTATTTTGATTATTATTATCTCTTATGTTTATTAGCATCTTCTCAGTATGACCCATCTAAGGATAAGAGGTGTTTGAATTTTATAGGGTTTTGTTCAAAAGATAGATTGGAGTCTTTAATGGTTGAGATAGTATTGAAATCACCTCTTGGAACTAAGAATTCCATGGATGTGATAAACCTCCTTTCCCTCTTGAGAATTTAACTTTAACCCAAACTCTTCTCTTTTCACCCTTTTTACCAATAACAAAAGAGGCCTTCTTAATTTATATATATCTTATCTTACTTTCGAACTGTCTCTCTCTCAATTTGCTATAAAAAGCACCACTCTTAACTCCCTGCCTCTCATACGAATCTACAAACACTCTCTCTTTTCCTTATAGGATCTACCCACCTTCAAGCTTCTTTTCTCAGATCTCGGGGCGTGACACACACACACACTCTCTCATGTAGCATGTTTGTTCGATCGTAGGTTCCACGCTTCCACACGCACGTAAACGACAAATAGGCCATTTTAATCCATAAAAAGGATCAGAATCCGATCCAAAAGCGCGAGCGAAAAAGATGCCAAAGTTCTAAGCCAAAAACGAGGAGAAAGAAAAGGTCACTGGCATAAGGAAGAAAAAGTTTTGCAGAAGCTCCAACTCGGTCTCCAATGACCCCTACGATGCTTAGAACCTTCAAGACTCCTCCAGAGGGGATTTTAACTTCCAAAATGATGTTAAATTGCTTTAATTTCTTTTAAACTTTGACTTCTTGGTCTACCTGGGGACCAAATGACTTCAACTAGAATCCAATCATGTAAATTGTCTCCAACATGACAAACAAAAACAAATCAACCTACATGGCATGAGGAGTCATGTTCAGACCAAAACTCTGACTACCCACATGGATGCCTACTTTGAAGACTAAACCCGATATTGACATAGAAACTAAAAAACTACAAGAAACTAGATTCCTATTAATCTTACGTTCTTCGAGACTTGAAAATGGCTTTACATCACCTTTTTGTACATTCGTGTAGCTTTTTCTATCATCAAATTGTAATTTAGAACAAGTGTGACATTTTGTATATCGAAGGACTGACGAGGGGGTCATATGCTCTATAAATGAGTTGTCATTTACAAGTCCGAACGTCGAGTCCCACAATTTCTTGATGTAGTTTTAAATTTATACTTGAAAAGTGAAATGCAATAATCAATAGATTTTAACGTTGTGTTTTCCCTCTATCTTTGGTTAAGTATATTTTCTTTTTGTCACGTGCCAAACCTGGGGGCCATAGATCTCGGACCATGACTAATGAACATTCATCTATATAAATCAAATCCACAACAAAAGCGTGTTGCCGGGAATTTATTTATATCATCTAATATCCATTTTATAATCCATGAATAAAGGAAGAAATAAAAAAACTATCCACATACTCAACAAGAAAAATCCAATAGTCCAAACCAATAAATTTTATTTATAAATACAGAGCTAAGTAATTTAAACGGGGCCAGTCCTCGCTGTTTTAGGTGATGCGCCTCTCAGCCACAGATGTCTAAGAGCTTGATCACTGCAACCCATATTTTCTCGTACATCCTGGTTACCTAGCAAGGGTACACCGGGGAATCAGTATAAACTGAGTGAGAGGAAATCCTATATAATTGTATATTGCTGTGTGAATTCACATATGGTCTAGAATATATCTGAGATTGAAATAGAAATAAAATTTCATATTTTAAAACAATCTAATAAGGTGCAAGTAGCAACAAATGCATACCCCTTCATATAGCCTATAAGGCCCACAACAAAGTTCTCCACTTAAACACCCAGTATCACAACATAATTGTCCTCATTATAATAATATAGGCTCCACGACACAACTATCTCATCAAAGCCACCCTTAAACAAACCCAACAAATGGTATCCAACATCTCTCATACAGCACAACAATAACGTCACAACAATTAATGTCCACCGCAACCATTCATCTCTTCATCCATCCATTTTCAAATACCACCAGATTCACTTTCACAACTTCTATGCACAATACAATAGACTTATAATGACGGAAATTAAACAAAATGGAGACAACCTTTCATAGCACTTGTAATAGAGTGTTTATTAACATAAGCTACCCACTAGTAGCTAGGTCTCTACAATATGAACACATACGTATCCCTAGTTATCAGTCACCCTTTGTGTGTTTGTTACGAATTACAGTGCCAGCCATTGATAAAGTATAGTAATTATAGCTATTACAACATATAACATATGCTTCAAGATGTAAACAATTAATGGATTTACATTCATAAAAAATGTATAACCATGAATATGTATATCATATGCTTTAATTATGTTTGCAAGAAATGAGATTCAGATAAAATGATAAAATTCTGCATATATGAACACATTTAGTTTTCTAAAATTGGGTAATACCAGGCAATTAGATTGGATTATTACTTATAATATGTTAATTTCAAATTCATTTTCGATTTCCTTAATTCTGTTGTCATGGGAATCAAGTACTTAGTCAGCAGCTCAAATTTTTGGTACCATATTGTCACGCCCCCGAACCCGGATCCCTGCAGCGGTCCGACCTCGGGGACGCGAATGGGGAAGTGGTGAATAATATTTCTCCCCAAGATCCACGTGTGTGAGGAAGACATAAATTCCAACACATCAAAACATTTCGCGGAAGCTTATGTGGCGTTGCGACTCGGAGTCCGTGGCCATCGGATTCCGCGTCACACTCACTTATCAGCGTAAAGCTATCATAGTAATGTTTAAACTCAGACTGGAAACAAACCAAGATAATACATATACAGAGCTGACAGTAACAGACTTAATCATTACCCAAGCATGTTCAAGTTATAAATTAACAAATGCATTAATTACAATCCCAAGGAAAAGGGCTAACAAAAGCCTTACAAAATAACAAGCTAAAAACAAAGCTACCCAGGTGTGTAACGTAACTCCGGAGTCAAGCCTGACGTCTGTATGACATCACCGACACAACAAACCTGCAAAACTCGTGGCTCTATAGCCACCTGCACACGTACTAACTCAAGACGAGAACCTGCTACCTAGAGCACCAAATATAGTGTATCAAACACGACGGTCTGGCAGGTAAACAATTTAGGCAAGAGTATAAAAATATTCAAAATTTGAAAGAAGAGAATGTTTAAAATAATTTACTGAATTTAAACAAATTACAGAATTTAAAACAATGCTTGAACAATATGTTTATCAAGAAAACAAAAGCCCATGAACAATAAACGAAACGAAACTAGCATGAATACTTATAATATTATGAATAGATAATCCCACATTGAGCCCATCCTTTCTCCATCATATAGAAATGAATGGAGACCGCAGAATAGAAACAGAACAGAGCAAAGCAGGATCCCGTACCATAAAAGGTAGGCGGGTACCGGCCGCGTTACCGGTCAGAACAGGATGTATATATAAATATACGACTAATATGCAGAACGTCCAAGTGTTTAAGGACCCCCAGACGGTGGATCAGACTGAAAGGGCAGTCCAAGCTTAGTAGTGTTCATCATAAATCATGAATGCACAAAACAGGACGAACATATACAAAACAGGTCAAGAATAGGGGAACTATTTCCAAGACAAGACAAAACAATATATCCTTCACCACATGAGGTGGATGGAGCAAGCAAGGCTAGGGGAGACTTGCCGTTTGAAGCCCATGGTTGACACGCTTCGCCCCATGGTTAAGGGTGCCGCCCGGACCGAGTTCTTACATTTACCTCATCGACCACATGAGGTGGATGGTTCAAGCAAGGCGAGACAAGATAGCGTAAGCTATTAACATGTAAAGGCACAAATGTAGTCCTTTTTTTTTGTTCTTAAAACCATTCAAAACAAAGCTGATACTTATGGTCAATAACGAGTGCGAACTGATACTCGCAAAACTAGTGCAAACCAATGCTTGAAATATCAACCCTAAGGTTTTCAAAATAGAATTCTCATACATATGCTAAGGCCCATCATTTGATCCTTGTGTAATTGAAACCTAAATGTTGGAATTTAAAAGCGAATTGGTGCCCTGAAGTTAAACAACATTTCAGATTTTCAAATAAACAATATCAAGCTAAAATCCCCTCAACATATTCTGGTTTTCATTCCTAAGAAAAATCCAACAAAAAGGGCAAAAAAACTGAATTTCGGATGACTCGCGGTCACCTGTCGGCTAGCCGTAGAAAAGCAGATCGGCTAGCCTCCAGCTGACAGCCAGCTGACCGCTGGGCCCCAAACAGAAATTAACAGCATTCTGGAAAAGTAACCGAAAATGTTCAGTCACTTGTCGGCTAGCTGCAGAGGTGTAAGGCGGTTAGTCGGCAGCTAACCGTTAGTTGACCGACAGAACCCATTTTGCTACAGAATTCTGCGATTCTAGCCGCGAGTTTTCGGCGACCTGACGGTTCCCTTGGTGATTAGCCTTGGTCAAATCTTCGGCCAGCCGCCAGGGCTGCCCAGAACTTGCCGCCTTCTGGATTTCGAACCGTAACCGGGTCGGTTAGCCGCCGATCACCATCCGGCTAGCCGCCGAGGTGACCGTCAGCTCGGGACAGATCACTCCAGTTGTAGATTTCTGGCACTGACTTTTCCAAAACAATACAAATCCAACTAAGGTGACCTTGAACTAATCAAATACATTCAAATCATGCTAAAACATATAGATGCAAGCTGAAAATGGATTTCCAAAACAAAACATCACCATAATATGAATACAAAAGCAACCCTAAAATCACATTTGGGCAAAAGATGAAATCCATACTCACACATTCATTGAAGAAAACTAAGAGGATAACTTGCATTATGAAACTAAACATAGAAATTATGTCTTAATGAAATATAATAAAGCCATAAAGAAATGTACGTGAAGAATCCTATAGAGTTCACTTGCCTCAATCCAATGCCAAGGAAATCTTCACAAAAACTCAACCAAAGGGAAGATCCACGAAATCTACACAAAAGCTCCAAAATAGAACACAAAAAAATCACATTTTTGGTCATCACAAACCCCCATTTTGAAAATGGGTTTGAAAATGTTGACACCAAAAATGTCACTTTGCCTCTTCAACATCAAGAAAGCTGCATGAAGTCGCAACCTGCCATAAATAGGCAATGCAATTTCTCCAAAAAATCAAATCTTGTCAGAATAAAAAAAAAACTGCAAGATCCTTCAAGATAGCCAAGAGAAGAGTACACATGAAGTTTCGGGCCATTTCAGAATCATTTGGCCTAACTTCGCTTCTCCGACAGCTAAAATGGCGCTCCCGGCGGCGACATCATCGGAGACGATCAAACTTCGATCAGAGCCTACGGATGACTCCAGCATGTCTCAAAAGGGCTCCATGCCAAATTTCAAGTCAAACCGACAACGTTTGACCCTCCATCAATGCTCGAGCAGCAAAATCAAGCCTCCCGGCGGCGGGAACCACCGAAGCCTTCGCTCATCAAACCAAGTGCATAAGTGGCTTCAACATGCTTCCAAAAGGCTTCACGTCAAATTTCAGGTCATTCCGACAACGTTTGACCAGGTTTCGATGCTCCGAGAGAAAATCAAGCCTACCGGCGGCGGAGCAACCCGGGACCATGACATCCAAAACAGAGCCCGTGGAACGTCTCAAAATGACTCCAATAGGCTCCCCATCAAATTTCAAGTCAATCGGACATCGTTTGGCCACATATCAAAGCTCGGCATTTTCCCCGCAGCAAAATTAAGTGAAGCATCGATGGGACCCCAAACGGCTTCAAAACTCAAACAAAAGCCTATGGTTGGTCTTATTTATTGCTCAGGAGGCTTCACCTCAAATTTCAGGTCATTCCGACATCGTTTGACCAAGTTTCAGCTTCTGGCGGAAAATCAGCAGCTCTACGCGACAAAGTCTTCGGCCTTCCCGGAAAATTGGAAACTTTGCACTCTAAAAATGCAAGGATTCTCATCAGGTTTTCTACAGGGAAATCAAGCCAATAAATGAGAAGAAATGTAAGGAAAAATACAGAAAAAAACGGCGACGAAAAAGACCACAAAACGGACCAAAAACAGGGGAAAAACCCCCAGGGTCGCAGCCCGCGACCATGGCCCAGGGTCGCCGGCGACCCTGGCCCATGGTCGCCGGCCCATGGTCGCCGGCGACCATGGAAGTCCGGGTCACCGGATTTTTCGCCGGTGACCCGTTTTTCCGTCCTTTTTCGCGTTTCGCGCACTTTGGCCCCTGTGGTTTCCTGAAAATGTGATTTTTAGTGCTTGAAATTGACTCATGTCCTCCGACATCCGTCAAAATCACGGGTCAACCTCCAAAAGTATCAAAATCAACATTGATCGCCAACCGGTCGACCAAAAAAGTGTACTTTCCGCCCAATCGATCGAAAAATCGACAGGACAGATGTCACCGGCCCGCTCTTAGCTATCACTGTCTGAAGTTACATGTTCATCCGATGTCGATCAGCATGAAGATCCATCGATGATCATCGCCAGAAGAATTCTAGAAGACACGGCACGGCCCGCGACTCTTCGACTGCTCGGCGACCAATTAATGTGGTTAATTGACTAGCTTTATTGCAGTCATTAATTCATTTCTTTGGACGGCCCAATTAGAAGCAAGCATTTGGGAGTTACAAGTCAATTGATTCATGACATTTAACCCATGAAACTCCTCCCATTATGGTAATTAAGGTGATTAAAAGCCCTTAATCTCCATCGGCCAATTAGATTCAAGGAAAAAGGAGTTACAAAATCAAGAAATAAATCTTGTAACTCCTCCCATTAAAGCCATTAAAGCCCATAAACTCTCCTAAATGGCTACCAAAAGCCTATAAATAGGAGAGCATTCCATTGAAATCCGGATCGATCAATCGGAGATCACTTCCAAAGCACCACAGATCCAGAAATCTGAGAGAAAGAAAAAGAGAGAAAAACTCTGCTGAAGTTCTGCACCGGCCACCACTACAAGGTGACAAAAGTCCCTTGGGGGGTACCCCCCCCAAGGTCCTTGCCTTCTCCCGCTGCCTCCAATGGCTTAGACGTGGCTTTTCAGCCCGTCTACTTAGCTTTTTATCGGACATAGGACCTCCTCTTGGTCTTTGTCCTCTAAAAGTCTGAGGTTATAGCCAAGCCAAGCGAATCAAGAGCATCCTCTGTTCTCATCTGCATGGATGATGGCGAAGCCCACACATGGCTTGCGACCGTCAATCTGAACGAGTCCCCCACAATCTCCTGAAAAGTTAGATCCTCCTTTTCTTGCTTTTCATTGTAGTTTGTATTTTTCTAAAAGAGACAAAAAATCACAACTCTTGTTTTTCATTATTGATAAGAATTGTAAATCGGCTATAAACGCCAAAATCGGCTATAAACGCCACAAAATCGGCTATAAACGCCAAACAAAATCGCCTTTCACGGCAAACCAAGAAAATGTCTCTTTTCTTAAATATTTGTGCAATGGAAAACTTGAAAGAAGTTGATTTCCTTTTTATTTGCGAAGGTTGATCTTCGGATTACCACTTGCAATTCCAAGTAAAATAGAAAATCTGGCACACCCACACAAAAGAAATGTTGATGCACGCTTCATGCCCCCCGGGCGCGAAAGGGTCGGACCCGACGGACTCCCACGTCCGCCGACCCCGGTAGCACCCACGGCATTCGGAGCGCGTTCCATCAAGCTGGCACACCCGGTGGGACTCGTTCATTTGAGAACACGGTGCTCGGAAATGAAATATTTGCATATCATACTTTTTGCTCTATGCTTATACTTCTTTTCCGAATTACTTGGCTACTTTCTAGCTGGTAGCCTATGTTGGATTTCGCATCCTAAAAAAAAATGAGATGGGATTTTTTGGAAATTTCTATTTCTTTGAGTTTGTTTCCGTTCTTTCTCTTTTCAAAAAAAAAAATCAGTTTTCTTAGTTTGAATTCAAAATTGAGAAACTTTGATCCTATCCTATCGTTCTTTGGTGCTTGCAGAAATGTTGAGCCCGTTCGACTAAGGTTTTGGACCATCGTTTCTCTTCGATGAGTTCATTAGAGATTTCAAAAAAAAAAAAATTAATAAAAAATCAGTTTTCTTAGTTCGGATTCAAAATTGAGAAACTTTGATCCTATCCTATCGTTCTTTGGTGCTTGCAGAAATATTGAGCCCGTTCGACTAAGGTTTTGGGCCATCGTTTCTCTTCGATGAGTCTATTTGGGATTTGAAAAAAAAAAAAACATAGACCACTAAGGTTAAACCAATTGCGTTCTTTGATCACGATTGATTCAAGAAAAGCCTTGTCCAGAGTGTGGAGACAGCCTGACTGTTCTAGGCAAGGGTCCTCCAAACGGGTTCATTAAGTAATCCTACCCTTACCTGGGGGCAATTCTATCAATTGAGGTTTCATAAGACCGGGTTAGGAGGCCTATGTGTACTCTCTCGTCTTTAAATCTTAGAAAAAATTAATTAAAAATAAAAAACAAAATAAAAAAAAAAAAAAAAGATTTTCAAAAAAAAATCTTAAACAAAAAAAAAATAAAAAAAAAAAATAAATAAATAAAAAAAGATTTTCAAAAAAAATCTTAAAATAAAAAAGAATCTTCGAAAAAAAAATAAAAAAAAAATAAATAAAAATATATATATTTTTTAAAAAAAATAAAAAAAAAATAATAAAATAAAAAAAAATCATTTCAAAAAAAAAAATCTCCAAAAACTCGTCACTTTTGATTTCAGATCTGAGAAATTTTGGTTTCTTCTTTTCTGAGCACTGGCGCTCGCGGAAATCGCCGAGACCGTGTTCAGATCAGAATACCATTTGCTCTCCTTGATGGAACCAATCTTGACATTTCAAAAAAAAAAAAACTCGTCACTTTTGGATTCAGATTCGAGAAATTGTGGTCTTTTTCCTTCTGAGTACTGGCGCTCGCGGAAATCGTTGAGCCCGTATTTGAATCGGAATGCCACCTGCTTTCTTTGACGAATCCATTTCTGACCTTTCAAAACAAAGAATCCCATCTCATGGATGCGATCTCCAACATTTGTGCATAGCAGTACTAGTACGCCCTTTCAGGGTCTACTGTATCTGTGACCGGCACATTTGTAACTCCTACCTTATATTCTTCTTATCTCGAGCAAGCTCCGCTTCTCGATAAGTCGAATTTAGGTATACAATTGCTTCTAGCAGTCATTGGAACGCTCATTTCGAGCCTACCATGCTTGCAACCAGAACAATTGTACCCTCTATGGCCTTTTTGCCTTCTTCATATTGCTTGGGACATGTCCCTTGAGCGATTTGAAAAGACAAAATCATAGAATTCCCCATTTATGATCATTATATTCTTGTGATTACTAATGGATGTGGTCTTGTTTCAAGAAATTTTGAAACTAACAATGGCAGCCTTAACCATTATCTTCGATGAGAACAAGCACCAACTCATGCTTCAACAGAAGCAAAGCGCGCGCACTCATAAGCGCCTTGTCAGCTGCCGAAGCATCAACTCCCTCGGCAACTCTCCGAACTCCGGGTCGACCTCGACTCCCCGGACCATCGTCTTCGGGACACTGGGACCATTCCCACTTCCCGAAGAACAAGCTGCTCCTGCCAAAAAGCAGAAGATCGCCTCTCAACGTGTCACTCTCGTGACACCAAAGGCGAGTGCCCAA
The DNA here is from genome assembly GCA_028538565.1 of Umbellularia californica. Classification (NCBI taxonomy): domain Eukaryota; kingdom Viridiplantae; phylum Streptophyta; class Magnoliopsida; order Laurales; family Lauraceae; genus Umbellularia; species Umbellularia californica. Next base: position 33,179,075 of record JAPQWN010000006.1, read on the forward strand.
AAGCCCGAAGCCCGCGGCACCCCCGCGAAACCTCGACCCACAAACAACCAGGTCTACCCTAAAACTTGGTCTCCAAGACCTTCCCCAAAACAAAGAAGGTCTCAAACCTCCACCAAGCCAGCATACCTGTCCCCACTCAAGGAGAACCAGTTCTACCCTCTTGCCTACATGAAAGAGGAGAGACCCATCTCCAACTTGACTCCCAAGTCAAACCAGCATGAGCCGGCTTGTTCCTACAGGCCCAAAATCAGATCATGCATCACCAGGCCTCTACAAGCACCTGCTAAGGCCTACACTCCTTCAGTTCGACCCTTCATCTCTACAGGGGCCGAACTCGAAAGGTTCAAAGCTTCGCTGCAACAGGCAAAGGACCGGGTCCGGATCCTGTCCTTGCCTAGCTACAAAGAAGACAAGCTCGGCTGCTGCGCCCGAGGGAGCACATCCTTCATCGTCAGAGCCCAGCCAGAGCTGACTGAAGCTCAAATCGCTCGTCGAGCACCCCGCCGTGCGTCAAATCGACAAAAGAGACTAGAGAAGCAACGGACCCAGCCTCCTACACTTCAAGTCTCCCACAAATGGGTCGAAAAAGAAAGACCCGACCAAGTTGCTGCCGTTCATATGGTTGGAAAAACCAGAAGACGCCAAAAGTCAGCATCAAAAATCCATGTCCGACGTCCGGTGACCCGTAGCGTCACCAGGACACAAGGACATCCCGAAGAATCTCCTGCCCCTTCCAGCCAAGGACGGGAGAGTAATCCTTCATCAAGCTCTTCATCAAAAAGAATGAGCCTCAGCTCAGTCACCAGGACGGTTTCTTCGTTCGAATCTCGAGGGATGAACGTCTTGGCTACAAGTTCCGAGCCACCACCTCAGAATCCACCTCAAGATGATGCGCTCACACGCATCCAGCAGTTGGAACAAGGCCAGCAGAGGATTGAAACTCTGATGGAAAACCTTCTCCTTGTTGTCCAAAATCAGGTGAACAATGAGCCTCCTCCGAATCATAGCAATAACGAGGAAAATCGTGAAGGAAATGAGTCACGCGCCCTTACCAAAAAGGACATAGACAGTATCCTCGCCAAAGCAAAAGAAGAGGATATACTCAAGGAGCATGGGATCAAGCCACCATATCCTTTATGGATGGACTCGGTCCCGTTCCCCACAAAATTTGAACATCCTACTCTCCAAACATATACGGGGAAAGGATCAGCCAGACAGCACGTCATCCACTTCAAGATTTTGACGGGAGCTATCGCGGATCAAGATGCACTCAAGATCCGCCTCTTTGCAAGTACCCTAAAAGGTACGGCCTTCGATTGGTACTCCACTCTTCCGGAGAACTCCATTCAGAACTGGGCTATGCTAGAGACGCGCTTCCTGACCCACTTCCAAGGTGAGGATCATCCTGTTACTATGGCTCAGCTCTGCAGCCTAAAACAGGGAGAGAATGAGTCAACTTATGACTTCATTCACAAGTGGAAAGCAATGGCATACAAATGTTCAGATGTATTGCCACAGGCGTCGCTAGTCGACATCTGCCGAAACAACATGAGAGCCAGAATACGCTCCATGATCATCGGCAACAAATCAAAAAACCTGGGAGAACTCCTGGAAGCTTCTATGGAAGCTGAAACGGTGATTAAAGACCTCAATAGTCAGAAGTCATCAAGAAAAGAGCCAACCGCCATTGCAACCTCTAAACCAAAGAAGAAAGAGGTCCTCAATGTGCAAACCAAGTCAGCTCCTCAGCAACCAAAGAAAGCTGAAAACAAAACTGCAGGTAAAAGGCCTGAACTCTCTGATGCCTTCAAAGAGCGAGTAGAAAAGAAATATCCGTTCGATGAAGACGTTGAAGAAATCTTTGAGGCTCTCCTAGCAAATGGCAAACTCATTTTGCCAGAGCCCAAAAGACCGGGAGATGTTGGCAAAACCAATGATCCTCGGTACTGTCCATACCACCAGATGGTCTCGCATCCTCTTAATCAATGCTTTGTTGTGAGAGAGAAGATAAACGAGATGTGGAAAAACGGAGTCATCACCTTTGACAAAAACTATGGGACTGCCTCCGTCAACATGGTGTCATGTGGACAAACATCAAAATCACCGAAGAAGAAGATCACTACTTCCTTCATGGTGATAAACAAAATTCAAGCGTCCGAGGAGCTGGTTCCCTATCCAACACCAGATGGACAACCTATATGGGTACATCCCGATCTCCTGGAAGATGAAAACTGGGAGATCGTAAAAACAAAGCCGACAGCTCAACAGCGAAGGCAGGCTAGGAAACATCTCCTCAGGCTCAAACGGCAAGAGAAGACCCAGCCAAAACAAGAAGTCCATGAAAAGGCAGAGGCCTCCTCTACCACTTCACTCGGGGCAACAAAAATGTCCCTTCCAGAGACTTCAAAGGCGGTAAGAAACTTCACTCTCAGTGATTTCATGCCACCTCAATTCAAAAAAGAAGCCATGCAGGGGGCATCATACTCTTGCAACTCGGTAGTTGGATTCTCCATTGATGGATACGAGTCCAGCGACACCGATGATGGATTCGAGTCCGGCTACACCGATGAGTGGAAAGAATCCCTTGAAACAGGAGAATATCTCTCCGATGAAGAATGGGTTCCTGAAACTCACCGTATGCCAGTAATCTGGTATAACCCTTTGCAACCACAAGAATCTTGGTCTGATGATGAAGAAGATCAAGTGGCTGCACAAGAAGATGCTGTTAACCCAGCACCTGTCATTGCTCCAGTGGAAATCAACTATGTTGAGCCACACGGAGAAGATGAAGAAGAGGATCTGGCTCCCATGCCTAATCTTGAAGAATATGCAAGGATCTTGCAGCGTCTCGCTCTAGAACAAGAGCAAGATCGTGTTAACGAGCCTCCTCACAATCCAGAGCCTGAAGTCCCTGAAGATAATCAGGTACATCCACCCTTAACTCCTGAAAATGGAGAACATTGCTGGATAGACGATCCTCTTACATCCGAGGATGAGTCTGAGTCCGAGCAGGCAACATCTCCTATCAGAGCTTCCTGTAATGTAATATATCAGGACTATAGCTCTTCTGAAGTGTCGTCTGATGAGATTACCTATACTCCGACGACGCCTAGCAATGTATCTTCTGGAGCTATCTCGTCTCACGTGACTTTCACAGAGATGACACCCTCTCAGGTTTCTTCTCCTGAGATTGTGACTTCAGAATACACATTCTTCCCGACTCATCATCATGAAGAAAACCCAACTTGGGGTGATGGATGGGTCAACGAAGAAGAAAAGCTGCTGGATGCTGTTCAGGACTCGCTCCCGGAAAATGCTCCATACAACACAATCACTGAGGATGGCAACTCTGCTGCAGATGCATCCCCAGTAGATGAAAAACGACAGCCTCTTGATCATGAAGACAATCTTCCAAACGAAGATCCTTCTCAAGAAGCTCTCGAAGTTGGTAGAGGCACCCGCTCGGGCCGGGACTACCACAAAAATTACAACCAATCTTCCTTTACTTATGTAAATCCTTCGGGAAAAGATGTTGTAAGCACCCCCAGTGGCAACAATGATGAACATGCAGGCCCTAAGGAGGCTTTCAAGTATGACTTGGTTGAGCACTTCAAACACATACCTGCACGACTGCACATCCTGGATTTATTACGAATGTCTCCACGCACTCGTGATAATCTCATCTCAGAATTACAAAAACTGAATGAGGATGTCGACAAACATGCCCCGCAAGTCCTCCAAATTGAAATGGACTACCGGGTCAAAAACTCTGAAACTTCCTCAAAGGGAGAAAAGAAAACTGAGGGATCATGCATTGAATGCCTCTCGGTGCAAAAAGCAGCCAGTGCAACCATCGCCTTCACAAAGGACGACCTCCTACTTGGCGAAGCAAGGCACAACCGACCCCTGTACTTCACAGGGTACATCAAGGAAATGCCTATACACAGGGTTCAGGTCGACCCAGGTTCTGCACTCAACCTCATCTCCACTTCGGCTCTCGAAGAGTTGGGCATCCCACCCAGCAAGCTAAGCCACACATCTGTATCTATCTTTGGATACGATGGGAGTACTCAAAGGCCTATCGGCAAAATCAGGTTCAAATTGCAGATCGGTGATCTTATCTCTGAAGTCACTGTGTATGCAATAAAAACCCCTTCATGCTACAACATCCTTCTCGGACGCCCCTGGATACACGAGAATGGTGTTGTCCCTTCAACTCTACATCAATGCATCAAGTTCGTCGGCGACGACGGCATGGTACATCGTGTCTTTGCGGACAGAAAACCTTTCAAAGGTAAAGAAGTCCACTTCGCAGACTCCCAGATGTATGAAGGAGAAAAAGAAGAAGAGGAAATAGCACCCCCTGCTGAAAATCTCCAGAAAGATAAAGGCAAGGCTCCTCAAAAATCACCGGAAGAAAACAAACCCTCCGGCAAATTAGAAGAGAGTAGTCAATCTCCCTTCCTCATCTCCCTCAAATCTTCAAAACCTTTGGTCATCACAACCAGAGTGAAGAAGGAAAAGCAAAAGCCTGGGGGCAAATTTGTTGTTTCTCTCGTGTCTATCATGCAAGACACAGACTCGGACTCAGAGCCAGAAGACGATGCATCGTCAAGCCAAGCTGACGCTCAGCATGTTCAGCCTGCTCTCACTCCGACGGAGACACCTGCTGATGTAGAAGATCCTACGTCTGCTACCTTTATTGTTCCGACAACATCACCAGAGCAAAAGCCGATCGTCTTCTATAGATCGGATGTTTCTTCATCAAATTCCTTGCTTGAACCTTTTCAAAACGAAGGTATGCCTCAACTATCTCTATATAGTCCTGTGGCACAAGCTATCATGAAGAAAATGGGCTATGACGCTCAAAACCCAGTCGGTTTGGGAGAAGGTCGCGGTATTCTCACGCCATTGGGACCCGCCTTGACCAAAAGCCAGCTGGAAGATTGGAGACTCTACGGTCATGTAGAAAAGTCTTCATATGGGTTAGGGTATGATCCCGACACTCCTCTGAGACAGTTGACACAAAAGCTTAAAAGTCGTTTTACCGACCAAGCCTCAACATCTCAAGTCCATGAAGACATCGATCTCCCTGGATATCTCTTTAAAGAGTTACCTGACAAAGATCCAGGAAGTTCATCCAATTGGTACGATTTCTTTGATGATAAAGAGGAATCGTCCGATAATACAGACTTGTGCTACTCTGACCCAGAAGAGCCCTCGTCTCCAAAAGAAGTACCTTACTTCGACCCAGTTTCAACAGGCGATTGGGACCATCTCATAGCAAGCCTTGAGAAGATCACCAATCAAGAAGACCCGTGGAAAGGAACAAACCCTCAGTCTACAGATGCCCTTGGAATCCCAGAAGGTTTTATTGAGCTGGAAGCCTCCGAAAATATTGTGGAGGAGCGACCTTCGAACCTTCTAACAGAAGATCCTGTTGAAAAGATAGACTTGGGAACACCAGATAACCCACGTCCTGTATTCATAAGCAAGAATATAAAGGATGATGAGTTACCCGAGTATATCTCTTTTCTTCGTGAGTTCGTTGATTGCTTTGCATGGTCCTACGCTGAAATGCCTGGTTTAGACCCCAAAGTAGCAGTCCACAAACTCAATCTTCAAGAAGAAATCAAGCCTGTCAAACAAGGCCAAAGAAGATTCCGTCCAGATGTGATGGATAAAATCGAACAAGAAGTTCAAAAGCTCAAAAGCGTCGGCTTCATCCGTGAGGAACAACATCCAGAATGGTTGGCCAACATTGTCCCCGTGACAAAGAAAAATGGGCAGATCAGAGTGTGTATTGACTATAGAGACTTGAATGGCGCTTGCCCTAAAGATGAATTCCCGCTCCCCATACCGGAGGTGATGATTGACAATACCTGCGGATTCGAGCGAATGACATTCATGGATGGCTTCTCTGGTTACAATCAGATAAAGATGCATCCCGAGGATGAAAAACACACTTCATTTCGGACTCCATTTGGCGTGTATTGCTACACTGTCATGCCATTTGGTCTGAAAAATGCTGGTGCCACATATCAGAGGGCTATGATGAAAATATTCCAAGATATGCAGCACAAGACGGTCGAATGTTACGTTGATGACCTCGCCATCAAAAGCAGAAGAAAAGAAGACCATCTCAAAGATCTTCGGGAAGTCTTCCTCCGACTCCGCAAACACAAACTGCGGATGAATCCTCTAAAATGCTTCTTCGGCGTCTCGTCGGGTAAGTTTCTCGGATTCCTTGTTCGGAAAGCTGGAATAGAACTTGACCCCATAAAAGTCAAAGCTATTCTAGAAATGCCCTCTCCAAGAACCTTGAGAGAATTAAAAGGGCTCCAAGGGATATTGGCCTACATCAGACGGTTCATCTCCAATCTTTCGGGGAAATGCCGTCCATTCTCTCGATTGATGAAAAAGGGTGTAGACTTTGTCTGGGATGCCGACTGTGAAGCCGCATTTCAAGATATCAAGTCATACCTGACCAAACCTCCAGTGTTAGCTGCCCCCGCCACTGGAAAACCATTCATCTTGTACACAAGAGCTCTTGATCATTCTGTAGGCGCTCTGCTTGCACAAGAAAATGATGAGGGAAAAGAAGCTGCTCTATACTACCTCAGCCGCATGCTATTAGGTACAGAGCATCGCTACTCTCCAGTCGAAAAGGAATGCCTTGCAGTGATGTTCGCCGTACAAAAGCTACGTCACTAATTGCTTTCCAACACAGTCTACCTGGTCTCGAGGATCAACCTCTTGAAGGTCCTTGTCATGAAGGCCGGTTCTCTCAATGCCCGACTGGCAAAATGGTCCATCCTTCTATCATAATTTGATATTAGGTATGTGCCACAAAAAGCAATCAAAGGCCAAGCTCTAGCAGACTTTCTCGCAGAGCATCCATTGCCTAAAGATTCTCCACTCAGAGATGATCTCCCAGACGAACCTGTCTACAACGTGGAGACTTCCTCACCAAATGCCTCCTGGGACATGTACTTTGACGGTGCAACCAGGACAAATGAAAAAAGAAAGCTGATCTCAGGAGTTGGCATCCTCTTTGTTAGCCCTGACAAATACGTGATTCCACACGCTTTCTCGCTACTGGAACCATGCACAAACAATGCAGTTGAATACCAAGCTCTGATCATAGGATTGGAACTCGCCATCGAATCCAGTATCACTATGCTGGAAGTCTTTGGAGACTCTCAACTGATCGTCAACCAGATGAATCAGATATATGAAGTCAGGAAGCCCGATCTGCTGCCTTATTACAACAAGGCGCAATCGCTTCTGCAAAAGTTTGACATCTGTCACATCACCCACATTCGTAGAGGTGAAAACATCCGTGCAGATGCCCTGGCCGGACTTGCCGCATCAATGGCGACCCAGGAAGGGGAAACCATGCAAATTACAGTGTGTGAGAGAAAGATCCTCCATCCTCTTAACACACACCAAGCAGTTGCTGAATGCCACCAAGTGTTTGGAAGTCGGATCTCTATCCTTCAAACTTCAATCGGCGACTGGAGGGATCCGTTCATTGATTACACTATGTTCGGAATCCTACCTGAAGATCCAAAAGAACGGGTAAGCATTCAAAGGCGAGCCCCAAACTTTCATTTGGATATTCCTTCAAAAATCCTCTACAGGAAATCCTTCAACGGAGTACTTCTACGCTGCTTATCACAACAAGAGGCCGAAGAAACACTCAAAAAAGTTCACGCTGGTCTTTGTGGAGCTCATCAGGCTGGTCCCAAGCTCTACGACCAAATCAAAAGGTTGGGTTACTACTGGCCTACCATGGTACCCGACGCAATGCAATTTGCTAAGCGCTGCCAACAATGCCAAGTTCATGGAGACTACATTCACATGCCTCCAGAATGGCTGCATCCTACAGCAATCTCATGGCCTTTTGAAGCATGGGGCATGGACATCATAGGTCCTATCTCTCCCCCTTCAAGCAAAGGTCATCGCTTCATCTTCGCCGCAACGGATTATTTTTCCAAGTGGTCAGAAGCATTTGCGTTCAACGAAATGAAGACATCATCAGTCCTTCAATTCCTACGCACCAACATCATTTGTCGTTTCGGCATACCTAAAAGATTCGTCCATGATAACGGACCACAATTCCGGGATCATCGATTCTACAGGTTCTGCGACAAATACAAAATTCAAAGCTGTCCTTCGACTCCATACAATCCGGCAGCAAACGGATTAGCAGAAGCCTTCAACAAGACACTCTGCAAAATCCTCAAGAAAATGGTCTCTAGTCACAAAAGAGACTGGAGCGATAAACTGTCTGAAGCTTTGTGGGCCTATCGAACCACCGTTCGAGGACCAACCCATAGCACACCATTCTCCTTGGTGTATGGATGCGAAGCTGTCGTGCCCCTAGAGGTACAAATTCCTTCTCTGAGGGTATCTCTACAAAATGACATGACTCAAGAAAGCAATGTCAAATTGCGACTCCATGAGCTGGACAATCTCGACGAGAGACGGCTCGAAGCTCGACAAAGCATTGAACTTTACCAAGCACGTATGGCAGGATCTTTTGACAAAAAGGTCAGGCAACACACCTACAAAAAGGGTGACTTGGTTCTTGCGGTAAAAAGACCAATGGTCTTCGCTCACAAGTCCAAAGGCAAGTTTGAACCAAAATGGGAGGGACCCTACGTCATCGACAAGGTCTTCTTCAACGGCGCATATGCCCTCCTAAACATGGAAGGCGACAGGTGTATGCTGCCCATCAATGGCAAGTTCTTGAAGCGGTACTACCCTTGAAGACTTACCCAACTGGGTAAGAGCAATGCCTGTATGGCCAAAACCTGTTATCAGGTACTCGCTCGTCAAACCCACTCTCTTTAGAATTTTCATATCAAATGTCGAAATTTCTAAAGAAACGCAAAAAAACAATGCTTACTTTCATCATTTCATTGTTCAAAAAAAAAAATCCAAGTTTAGGAGCCTCTCCCTGACTTGACCAAAACTTTTGATCCTTGAACCAAAATTCATGGTTTGAAACAAAAATCCGGATTCAGGGATTTCCACCCTAGTCCACCTTACCTTTTACCGCCAAATGGTTTTAGGTCAAAATTTACGACCCTCGTGTCTTTAAACAAAAAGAAATGGTTTTTCAAAAAAACCGCGGGGAAGTGACACTTAGTCGATACTCGCAAAACTCAAAAATCGGAAGGATGCGAACCCCATTCGATACTTCCAAAACCTCTAAAAATCGTGGAGACGCAACATTTCAGTTGATATCCACAACCCAAATTTCAAAAATCGTGGAGAAACAACAAACCAGTTGATATCCACAACCCAATTTCAAAAATCGTGGAGATGCAACATACCAGTTGCTATCCACAACCAAAATTACAAATGGTTCGAGAAAACCTCAAATTTCAAAAATCGCGGAGAAACGACATCAAGTCAGTACCCGCAAAACCAAAAGTTTTGGGAAAAGCAGGGAAGCGACGCTTAGTCGATATTTGCACCCCAATTCGCGAGGAAGCGACATTCCATCGATACTTGCAAAACCTAACCAGCGAGGAAGTGACATTCCATCAATACTCGCAAAACCGAATGAGCAAGGAAGCGACATTCCATCGATACTTGCAAGACCATTCAGCGGGGAGGCGACATTTAGTCGATACCTGCATTTTGAAAACCAAAACTCGGCTATAAATGCCAAAATCCGGCTATAAATGCCAAAACAAAATTTCCGGCTATAAACGCCAAAATCGGCTTTCATGCCAACAAAACAAAACTTGGTTTTCAAAAAACTCGGCTACAAATGCCACACAAAAAAAAAAAAACCTGACTCTCATGTCAAAACCGGCTATAAATGCCACAAATTGGCTATCAATGCCACCAAACCGGCTATAAATGCCACAAATTGGCTATCAATGCCACCAAACCGGCTATCAATGCCACAAATTGGCTATCAATGCCACCAAACTGGCTGTAAATGCCACAAAAATCCGGCTTCCGTGCCAACCCAAATTTTGGCTTTTACGCCATAAAATTTCGGCTTCCATGCCAACCCAAATTTTGGCTTTTACGCCATAAAATTTCGGCTTCCATGCCATCTCAAAATCGGCTTTCACGCCACAACCAAAATCAGGCTCCCATGCCAAAACAATTATTTGACAAAAGATTTTCACAAAATGACAAAGCTTTTGATCAAATCCCATTTAGCAATTGCTTTCATCACAAAAAGATTTGAGTGAGCGTAGGGAACACAAAAAAAAAAAAAAAAAAAAAAAAAGGTACCAAAAAAATACATGTGGTACCAAAGCAAAAAAAAAAGAAAGTGTTCACAAGCACTACAAAAAAAAGAAAAGTACCAAAAAATACATGTGGTACCAAAAAAAAAAAGAAAGTGTTCACAAGCACTACAAAAAAAGAAGTACCAAAAAATACATGTGGTACCAAAAAAAAATAAATAAGAAGAATAGTTTCTGCTACAAAAAATCAGGAGCTCAGCCAAAACTGGTCTCCAGCCAAAGCTTCAGCTCCTCAAGCAAACTTTTGGCATCAGCCGTCAGAGTTTCCAAGGCACACTTCTTCAGGAACTTGCCATGAGATGCTGGCGAATGCCGTAACCCTTCTTTAACACCGGGAAGCTCTTCCCCAGCAGTTTGCCATTTTTCGTTTTCTAGAGTCCTCCTCTCGAGAACTTGACCGGCATCTGCAACCCTGCGAATCAGAGTACTCTCCCTGTCACGAGCCTCTGTTATAGCAGTCCACTTAGCATCAACTTGTACCTTCAAATGCTCGAGATGCTTCCTGGCCATTTCAACCTCTCCATCAAGGATGTCAAGGTCGCGCTTTAATCCAAGGATGACTAGCTCTTCCTTATTCTTCTCTCGGACTACTTGCTTCCTGCTCTGTGTAGCCTCATTCAGGTCGGACTTAGCCTTATCAGCAGGGTCCAAGAACATCTCCTTGAAGAATTGGTCGTCAGGGAAATCCATGGTCTCAAACCACTTGTCACCCAGTGCAATGATCCTATCAACGATCGCCCTGGCACCTGTGACATCCAGAGCAACCTCTTCGGTATCAGTGAGAATCTCCTGTACATGTGGGATCATGCCAAATCCTGCCTCCAAGTGTCCAGAAAGGAGAGTCTTGACCCAAGAACTCAAAACCCGAGCCAGCACCTTCTTCGCAAATTGAAGAGACGAACTGGATGAAGATTCACCCTTCTCCGCTGATTGGCTGCTCATGTCATGTCCCATTGGAAGAGTAACAAAAGAACTCTTTCCACTTGGAGCCACTGGAGAAGGAATCTCAGCACGAGGTATCTTCTCTATCGCGTCAGAACTGGTTGTAGGAGTCTCTACCTCCGGATCGACCTCTGGCATCCCTTGCTCTGGTTCTGAAGGAAGCGATGGACTCTCTTCTGTCACTTCAAAACCTGCAAATGAAACACAAAAAGGTATGAATATGATCCTGTTAAAAAAAATCATCAGGGTCATCACTACAAAGTACCTTTTTCGACAACTGGCGGAACACTCTCTTCCTCCACGAACTCATCGGAAGCATCATCAACATTTACGTCCATTGATGGTTCAAAGTCATCGGAATCCTGTGGCAAGTCAGCTGACAAGAGAAATGTTAGCAAATCAAGTCGCAGGAAAAAAAAAAGGAGAAAGCGAAAGAAGTTATACCAATTGGAGATTCTGGAATCATTCCAGAGTCCCTCGGTTCTTCTTCAGATGCCATAACCGGCTCCATCACCGCCTCATCGGTCGGAACCTCAGGCATCGGCAAGTCTTCATCCTCTGCTAAAAAAAAAAAAAAACGCAGCAGCAGGGTGAGAAAACAAATCAGAACATGGAAAGCCCCATGAAAGAAGTAGAAAAAGAAAAAGGAAGAATCATACCTTCACCAATGGTCTCTTCCCCACGACTCCTCTTCTCTGGAGGCTCGTCGACAGCCTCTGGCACCTCCTCGTTGATGGTAAGAGGGATTTCCATGTCAGGAGAGTCCTCATGTGGCCCCTCGCTGTGATGATGACTCCTCCTCTTCTTACCTCTACGGGTTCGCTTCCTAGAAGAACCCGCCCCACTATCAGAGTCAGGTTTCTCACTTGGCTCCTCACTGGATGGTCTGCTCTCGCCAATAGACTCCGCGGAAGCTCGCCTCTGTGCCGCTTGCATCCAAGCGTCGAGCTCAGCTTCCTCCTGTTCTAGCTGCTCCAAAGCCTCATCAGGTACTTCCCGAACAGCTTCAGAACCAATGACGCCCTGGTCACCGAGAAAGCCTATCTTGTGCTTCTCTCCAGAAAGGAAGGCCCAAACTTCCTCTCACCGGACGCCATCCGACTTTCCAGTACCTTTCCCCGAAGACAGCTTTACATCAAGCTCCTTCTTGGAAAGCCCCCGATATGCCAAAAAGCTCTCCGCGAACCACTTCGTGAAGCCGGTAGTTCGGAAAGTCGACAGCTCAGGATAAGAGATCGTGGCAGTAGTGTTTTCAGCACTATAAAAAGCCCATGCATTTCTGCCATCCTGCAAACCCCCAAAACGTTTCAGGATACTCGAAGGCACTCCAACAACGCCTTGAGAGAAGCCCAACTGAAGCGCAAAGCGAGAAGGTACATACGGCTGGATGTCGACGAAAAGATGTCTGCGGTACACCATCGTGCCGACTCGTATGCTGAAAAGCCACTCCTTCTCTGCATTGGTCAAAGGGTAATGCCTTCCCGACCCTGCTCTGGTAGAGTCTCGGGAGGCACCAAAATCAAAAGCCTTCTTCCGCAACTCCGGAGAAAGCTTCACTGAAGACTGCCCCATCTCGACGTCCCTGAACCGTCGGATCCTCATGCGGGCAAACAAAAGTGATTCGGATACGGCTTTTCCCTGAGCCAATCGAATCATTAGAGGATCATCATCCTGTGCAGCACCCAGCTGGTGGAAGCCAGGACAGTGGTATACAAACCAGGAATAAAAGATATGGGCTGAAAATACCCTATTCATAGGGTGGCCAAGCCGAACCAAAAAAGCAGCAGCCTGCAGTTCGGTACACAAGTAGGAGTAAAGAGCAGGCACCAAAGCAAGCCGCTCTCTAAACGCCATCTGACAAGCCGGAAAAATACAATGCGGCCTGATGTGCGTCCCATCTCCACCAGCAAACACAGCCTCACCTAGCCAATAAGTGAGGTAAAAAGCAAGATCTCTCCGCAGTGCAATGTCAGATCAAATGGCATCTGTGCTCGCGAAGAAACCCTTCAACTCTTCCTGCATGGCCGAAGTCTTCTTCCTGTCTTCCCGGGTCATGCTATCAGAAGACAAGGTTGCTGTCAAAGAAGTTGAAGAATGAAGAGCCATAACTCTTCCAACTGCTGGACCTGACTTTCGAACCCTCCTTCAAAAAATCATAGAAGGTGACGAGCTGAAAGTATAGGAGCCTGAACTCCTCTGACTGCTCCTCAAGGACGCTGTCAATCGGCATGAACTCCTCGTAGAGTTTGCCAAGGAAGGGCAATCCGGTGATGGCGCTCAACTCCTTCAAGGAAAACCAATCTCACCATTCGTTACAACGAAGGTATTGGTTTGTGGGAGAAATGATTCCAACATGGCCATGAAGGCCTCGTCGGAAAAAGCCACGGTCTCCCTAAAAGCACGGACCACGTCAAAAATCCCGGCTTCCTTCAAAATGGTGCCACCAATCAGCAGGACGCGATCAGTCCACGACTTCCAATCGGAGTCAACACTGAAACGGCCACGAAGTCGAAAAGGCTTCACCCAATTGCTGCCGTCACCGCTGAAAACGCCAAGGCCCACCGGTCCCAAATCGACCGACGGATAATCAGAGCCCTGGTAGCCGCTGGCTGGCATCAACATGTCCATTTGGGCAGGCGACTTCTCCGCATATCTGGAGGGACCGCCAACAAAAACCCCGGTCTTGATCACACTGGTCCTCTTCACCCAGCTCGGAGGATCTTCCCTCTTAGGGCACGTGGAAGAAAGACTCAGGATCGAGATGGTCCGATCAAAAGACGACCGGGTAGAAATAGTTCTCTCCTCACCATCTGCTGTGTAAGAGAACTGAAAACATCTCCTTTGGTATGTCAAGTCGTCAGGGACTGCATCTCCAAAGAAGAAGGTAGGCTTGGGTAAAACCCTCAGATCGTCCATAACCCAAGGACGGTTGCTTACCATGATCTTATAGAATTCCTCATTCTTGAGAGCGATCAATCGCTGTCTCATCTCATCGCGATTGAGGGAATCGCACTCTTCCAAGTTCTTCTCAACAAACTGGACCTTCTCCCAGGCCTGCTGAACGGCCACATTAGAAGATCTGGCGGATCGACGAGGTACGCTTGTAGCAGGCTCTTTACCCTTGTTCGTTCTGGAGGAACCACCTGCAAAGGTTGGAAAAGAAAAAGATCATCATCAAAATGACAGAATTTCGCTAAAAGCAAATCTGGCGAAATTTTGGCATGGTTCCGGGGCAATTCCGAAGAAAAGGGAAATACCTCGAAAGAGATAGAAAGTTTTGAAGATGGGCTCAACATCACTGCGAGCTCCGAAACTCCAAACTTTCGAAACCTCAAAATCTCCGCAAAATCAAGAAGGGCTCAACATCGCTGCGAGCTCCAAATTCCCAAATTTGCAAAGATTTTCAGGTATGCTATCATGCTCAATCTACAAAAAGTACATGCATGAACATCTAGATTTGCATAAAAAACGCATTATCATGATGAGCACAAAAAAAAAAGAAACTTTCTCAAAAAAAAAAAAAAAAGGAGAAAGAAAAGAAAAAAAAAAGAAACTTTCTCAAAAAAAAAAAAAAAAAGGAGAAAGAAAATAAAAAAAAAAGAAACTTTCTAAAAACAAAAAAAAAAGAGAAAAGAGACACACGTGAAAAAAAAAAGAAATCACGTGGAAAAGAAAAAAAAGAGAAGAAGAATAGAAAAAAAAAAGGGAAAAGAGACACACGTGAAAAAAAAAAAAAAAAGAAATCACGTGGAAAAGAAAAAAAAAGAGAAGAAGAATAGAAAGAAAAGAAAAAAGAGAAGAGACACTTTTTTTTCCATCCTATTCTCTACATGGAGTTTTCTTGAAAGAAAAAGGGAGAAAACTTACTTGAAGCCATTGATGGAGAAGAAGAAGGAAAAAGCTTGAAGATCCTTGAAGAAGAAGAACTCTTGGTCTTGGAGCTCTCTTGAGATTGTTGCAAAAGAAAGCAATAAGAGCAAGAGATCCTACCTCCCTTTGCTTTTATAGGAGAGAGCAAATCAAAGAAGGAAACAAAGAAGAAAGGTAAGTGTTACTAATTAGTAACCTTACCAAAAGAGAAGGAATTAGAAAGATTCTTTCCCAAAAAGAAAGATGTCTTTGAGAGATTTCCTCCCAAAATCAATCAAATGAGAGATTCTCTCCAACAAAAAAGGATATTGAAGATTCTTTCCCAAAAAGAAAGATACCTTGAGATATTCTCTCCCAAATTAAGGGAATATGAGAGATTCTCTCCCATAAAGATATTTTTAGATATTCTCTATCCAAATGAGATATCTTTAGATATTCTTTACAAAAATGGCCCCACATGAGATCTAAGCCATCCTAAAAAGCTTAAGGTCCCATGGGTTAGCCCATATGAGCCAGGTTTGACCACCTAGGCACTAAAAAAAAAAAAAGAAAAAAAAAATGGGCTTTTAGTCAGAAAAAAATCCCTCTTACCAAGAGCATACAATAATGGTTCCATGCCTCTTTTGAGTTGATTGAACCATACAAAAAATTCCAAGCCCCATGAGCTTCCAAAAAATCAAACCATCCAGCCTCATATACCAAATTGAGCCAAAATCTTGAAATTGACATTTCACAAAAATCCAAACCACTCCAATGGACCCACACAGTCCCAAAGAGTGACCAAAAACCAAATCCTGGTCCCCTAACTTGCCACATACAGCTTGTTAGGTCACAAGACCAAAACCAAAAACCAGATCCTGGTCCCCTAACTTGCCACATACAGCTTGTTAGGTCACAAGACCAAAACAAAAAACCAAACCCTGATCCCCCAACTTGCCACATACAGCTTGTTGGGTCACAAGATCAAAACCAAAACCCGATCCCCTAACCTGCCATATATAGCTGGTTAGGTCACAAGATCAAAAACAAAAGCCCAAATCCACATCCATGATGTCATCTTCAAAACTTTGCCTCGAGATGGTATTTGATTCCTTTCATTACCATAGAATTCCCCTGGAAGCTCAAAGGCTACTCTACCAAAGGAAGGATTGCTCAAAGACTCTTGGTCAAGACACAAGCTCTCCTTCAAAAATCTCTTCGAGGCACATCGACTACAAAAGTCAAGCAACTCGTCGCTGTACCTCGAGGGGGCATTTGTTGACACCAAAAATGTCACTTTGCCTCTTCAACATCAAGAAAGCTACATGAAGTCGCAACCTGCCATAAATAGGCAATGCAACTTCTCAAAAAATCAAATCTTGTCAGAATCAAACAAAAACTGCAAGATCCTTCAAGATAGCCAAGAGAAGAGTACATATGAAGTTTCGGGCCATTTCAGAATCATTTGGCCTAACTTCGCTTCTCCGACAGCTAAAATGGCGCTCCCGGCGGCGACATCATCGGAGACGTCAAAACTTCGATCAGAGCCTACGGATGACTCCAGCATGTCTCAAAAGGGCTCCATGCCAAATTTCAAGTCAAACCGACAACGTTTGACCCTCCATCAATGCTCGAGCAGCAAAATCAAGCCTCCCGGCGGCGGGAACCACCGAAGCCTTCGCTCATCAAACCAATAGTATATGCTCTCCCAAATTAAGGGAATATGAGAGATTCTCTCCCATAAAGATATTTTTAGATATTCTCTATCCAAATGAGATATCTTTAAATATTCTTTACAAAAATGGCCCCACATGAGATCTAAGCCACCCTAAAAAGCTTAAGGTCCCATGGGCTAGCCCATATGAGCCAGGTTTGACCACCTAGGCACTATAAAAAAAAAAAAAAAGGGGCTTTTAGTCAGGAAAAAAATCCCGCTTACCAAGAGTATACAAAAATGGTTCCATGCCTCTTTTAAGTTGATTGAACCATACAAAAAAAATTCCAAGCCCCATGAGCTTCCAAAAATCAAACCATCCAGCCTCATATACCAAATTGAGCAAAAATCTTGAAATTGACATTCCACAAAAAATCCAAACCACTCCAATGGACCCACACAGTCCCAAAGAGTGACAAAAAACCAAATCCTGGTCTCCTAACTTGCCACATACAGCTTGTTAGGTCACAAGACCAAAACCAAAAACCAAATCATGATCCCCCAACTTGCCACATACAGCTTGTTGGGTCACAAGGTCAAAACCAAAACCCGACCCCCCTAACCTGCCACATACAGCTTGTTAGGTCACAAGGTCAAAAACAAAAGCCCAAATCTACATCCCTGATGTCATCTTCAAAACTTTGCCTCGAGATGGTACTTGATTCCTTTCATTTACCATAAAATTCCCCTGGAAGCTCAAAGGCTACTCTACCAAAGGAAAGATTGCTCAAAGACTCTTGGTCAAGACACAAGCTCTCCTTCAAAAATCTCTTCGAGGCACATCGACTACAAAAGTCAAGCAACTCGTCGCTATACCTCGAGGGGGCATTTGTTGACACCAAAAATGTCACTTTGCCTCTTCAACATCAAGAAAGCAGCATGAAGTCGCAACCTGCCATAAATAGGCAATGCAATTTCTCCAAAAAATCAAATCTTGTCAGAATCAAACAAAAACTGCAAGATCCTTCAAGATAGCCAAGAGAAGAGTATACATGAAGTTTTGGGCCATTTCAGAATCATTTGGCCTAACTTCGCTTCTCCGACAGCTAAAATGGCGCTCCCGGCGGCGACATCATCGGAGACGTCAAAACTTCGATCAGAGCCTACGGATGACTCCAGCATGTCTCAAAAGGGCTCCATGCCAAATTTCAAGTCAAACCGACAACGTTTGACCCTCCATCAATGCTCGAGCAGCAAAATCAAGCCTCCCGGCGGCGGGAACCACCGAAGCCTTCGCTCATCAAACCAAGTGCATAAGTGGCTTCAACATGCTTCCAAAAGGCTTCACGTCAAATTTCAGGTCATTCCGACAACGTTTGACCAGGTTTCGATGCTCCGAGAGAAAATCAAGCCTACCGGCGGCGGAGCAACCCGGGACCATGACATCCAAAACGGAGCCCGTGGAACGTCTCAAAATGACTCCAATAGGCTCCCCGTCAAATTTCAAGTCAATCGGACATCGTTTGGCCACATATCAAAGCTCGGCATTTTCCCCGCAGCAAAATTAAGTGAAGCATCGATGGGACCCAAAACGGCTTCAAAACTCAAACAAAAGCCTATGGTTGGTCTTATTTATTGCTCAGGAGGCTTCACCTCAAATTTCAGGTCATTCCGACATCGTTTGACCAAGTTTCAGCTTCTGGCGGAAAATCAGCAGCTCTACGCGACAAAGTCTTCGGCTTTCCCGGAAAATTGGAAACTTTGCACTCTAAAAATGCAAGGATTCTCATCAGGTTTTCTACAGGGAAATCAAGCCAATAAATGAGAAGAAATGTCAGGAAAAATACAGAAGAAAACGGCGACGAAAAAGACCACAAAACGGACCAAAAACAGGGGAAAAACCCCCAGGGTCGCAGCCCGCGACCATGGCCCAGGGTCGCATGGTCGCCGGCGACCATGGCGACCATGGAAGTCCGGGTCACCGGATTTTTCGCCGGTGACCCGTTTTTCCGTCCTTTTTCACGTTTCGCACACTTTGGCCCCTGTGGTTTCCTGAAAATGTGATTTTTAGTGCTTGAAATTGACTCATGTCCTCCGACATCCGTCAAAATCACGGGTCAACCTCCAAAAGTATCAAAATCAACATTGATCGCCAACCGGTCGACCAAAAAAGTGTACTTTCCGCCCAATCGATCGAAAAATCGACAGGACAGATGTCACCGGCCCGCTCTTAGCTATCACTGTCTGAAGTTACATGTTCATCCGATGTCGATCAGCATGAAGATCCATCGATGATCATCGCCAGAAGAATTCCAGAAGACACGGCACGGCCCGCAACTCTTCGACTGCTCGGCGACCAATTAATGTGGTTAATTGACTAGCTTTATTGCAGTCATTAATTCATTTCTTTGGACGGCCCAATCAGAAGCAAGCATTTGGGAGTTACAAGTCAATTGATTCATGGCATTTAACCCATGAAACTCTTCCCATTATGGTAATTAAGGTGATTAAAAGCCCTTAATCTCCATCGGCCAATCAGATTCAAGGAAAAAGGAGTTACAAAATCAAGAAATAAATCTTGTAACTCCTCCCATTAAAGCCATTAAAGCCCATAAACTCTCCTAAATGGCTACCAAAAGCCTATAAATAGGAGAGCATTCCATTGAAATCCGGATCGATCAATCGGAGATCACTTCCAATGCACCACAGATCCAGAAATCTGAGAGAAAGAAAAAGAGAGAAAAACTCTGCTGAAGTTCTGCACCGGCCACCACTACAAGGTGACAAAAGTCCCTTGGGGGGTACCCCCCCCAAGGTCCTTGCCTTCTCCCGCTGCCTCCAATGGCTTAGACGTGGCTTTTCAGCCCGTCTACTTAGCTTTTTATCGGACATAGGACCTCCTCTTGGTCTTTGTCCTCTAAAAATCTGAGGTTATAGCCAAGCCAAGCGAATCAAGAGCATCCTCTGTTCTCATCTGCATGGATGATGGCGAAGCCCACACATGGCTTGCGACCGTCAATCTGAACGGGTCCCCCACAATCTCCTGAAAAGTTAGATCCTCCTTTTCTTGCTTTTCATTGTAGTTTGTATTTTTCTAAAAGAGACAAAAAATCACAACTCTTGTATTTCATTATTGATAAGAATTGTAAATCGGCTATAAACGCCAAAATCGGCTATAAACGCCACAAAATCGGCTATAAATGCCAAACAAAATCGCCTTTCACGGCAAACCAAGAAAATGTCTCTTTTCTTAAATATTTGTGCAATGGAAAACTTGAAAGAAGTTGATTTCCTTTTTACTTGCGAAGGTTGATCTCCGGATTACCACTTGCAATTCCAAGTAAAATAGAAAATCTGGCACACCCACACAAAAGAAATGTTGATGCACGCTTCATGCCCCCCGGGCGCGAAAGGGCCGGACCCGACGGACTCCCACGTCCGCCGACCCCAGTAGCACCCACGGCATTCGGAGCGCGTTCCATCAGAAAACATGGAAAACAAGTTCTAAATGAGCTAAAAGAACATCAAATGAAGAGAGGAACAAGAGCCCTAACCTTTAGCTAGTCAAACAAGAAGAAGAGAGCTAGAAGATGATGAATAGTGTCGGGGATTTGGCTCAAAAACGGGTCCAGCTGTAGCTTGAGAAGAGAGGAAGAGATTGACGGAGTCGGATCGGGGATTGGAGCTCTCTTGCTAGATGATTCAAGGAGAAAAAGATCAAGAAGAAAGGTTTCTCCTCTCCTTTGCTCTAGGTCAAGACCAGTTGCAGGATTTTGGAATGGGTAATGGGGGAGAGAGAATAAGAGAGTTTATATAGTGTCTGAGAAGTGGGTCCTTAGTAGCTGAGCTTTGAAACGATTAAAACATGGTCTTGTGGACCCCGAATGAAATCGACGAAGAAGAACAAAACGATCGTCGAGAAATCTAGTTTTCAAAAAGTATAATTTTGACATAGTTTCACGACTTCGAAAAATGTGCCCAGATTTAGCATGAAAAAGTCAGATTTACCCCTTTGGGCCAAAACTTGGGTTTTTGGGCCTCAAACACGGACAGTTTAAAAACAAAAGTTATAACAAATAATAAAATCATTCAAATGAGGTTGAAATCACGATTAAAATCGGAAAACATAATTTTCCTCCCATGCTAACACGTGCACTCAGGGCCTTCCTAAGCGTGTCTGACTAAGTCCAATGGCTCTCAAAATTTCCCAAATCTATAGAAAACTGAACTAAACTACAAACCAACTCGATTAGGATCAAAAACTCGTTTAAAGAACTAACTCACAATTAAAGAAAAACACAAAAATCAAGGAAATTAGGGGTCGGGGTCTTACACATATAATTCAATAATTAACCTAACTCACATCACATTTTAATCGGCCAGCCCTAGATCTCAAGATCTAGGGTTCGACTTTAATGTTTTGGCCACCAAAAGGTTTTGAAAATCTTGTTATCAAGTACTTCATCTACCAATAATGATTTCTATACCCAAATTCATTACATAAGATTACACCAAGAGAACAGTTACATAGAACATTCCACTCACCAGTATAATCCTTGGTTGCTTTGATCACTTCTGGCAAGATGAAGGACATCCAATATGAAAACCAATATTTCTTCTTTCCTTCTTTCTCCTTGGATCTCTATAAGAAAACTCTTGGTTAGGGCTCCTTAAACAAATACATGTGCTTAGAGAGGAAAGAGGATGATAGGGACTAGGTCTCCCAAGAAAGATCTCTTAATCAACTTGATAAAAACAAGTGGACGCCTTATTGGTGGTGCGCAAATACTTAAAAGGGTTTCAGGAAGTGTGCACAAGACACAAATTTTCCTTCGAGGTATGTGCGCACGAGCTCCCCCTTCTTTCTGTTAGGATCGAAAAAACATGCGCGGTCTACGAGACAATCATTCAATCACACAATCAATCCACGAGACAGATTTACATGGTTCGGCAAGGTTGCCTACGTTCACGGGAGATTCACGCCGGTTCACTATTATTGGAGATTCCCACAAGAGTACAATCACTTACTGTCTCTCTTGCTTTCTCTCAATCTCGTCATAAGTACAATGCTCTCACCACCCAGTATAAATACATGAAGCCCTAAACCTCTAGACACTCACAACCATCGGATCTGGCCTTATAATAGATGATCCAGATTAAACCGACAAATTACAGATAAACTCCTGTAATAGAATAAAGTCTAGATTAGGCCTCACCAACCCACCAATCTCCCACTTGAATACTGATCATACTGAATGGCTTTGACAATAACAGAACATGACTAAGAATCTCAATACCTTATCTTCATGCTTGAAGACCAACTGAAACTGAGCACGGCTTTAGTTTCTCTATAGTCACCACCTCTATGAACATATTTGCAGAATTCTCACTTGATAAAATCTTCTCCTGTTTCAACACTTTTTCTTCCAGAAGCCACCGTATGAAGTGATATCTGATCCGAATGTGTTTGGATTTTGGATGAAATGCTGAATTCTTTACAAGATGAATGGCACTCTTACTGTCACTGTAAAGCTTCATGGATTCTTGCTTCTTACCCAACTCTTTCATTAACTCCTGTAACCAAATCATTTCCTCACTACCTTCGGTAACGGCAACATACTCTGCTTCTGTGGATGAAAGTGCAACGATGTCCTGCAATTGAGACTTCCAACTGATTGCTGCACTACCCAATGTGAAAACATATCCTATAGTGCTTTTTCTTCTATCAAGATCTACTGCCAAGTCCAAATCAACATAGCCTTGCAATTTGATCTCTGGTCCTCCAAAATACAATGATGCATTAGTGGTGCCTCTCAAATATCTGAGAATCCACTTAACTGCCTCCCAATGCGCATTTCTGGGGTTGCTCATAAATCTGCTTACAACTCCCACTGGACGAGCAATGTTTGATCTATTGCAAACCATAGCATACATCAAACTGCCAATAGCTGAAGCATATGGGACCTTGGACATGTTCTCCTTCTTCTGTTCTATCTTAGGAGACAACTCTTTTGATAGTTTGAAGTGGCTGGCCAGTCGAGTGTTAACTGGCTTAGCACCTTGAATGGCAAACCTATTTAAAACATTTTCAACATATTCTGCTTAAGACACCTTTAATGTGCTATCTTTCTTGTCTCTACTAATTCTCACGCCGAGAATCTAATTTGCAGCACCGAAATCTTTCATTTTAAATTCCCGTGACAACTGTTTCTTCAAATTTTTTATTTCATACATATTTGAATCTGCAACGAGTATATCATCTACGTACAAGAGTAGAATAATGTAATAGTTATCAAAACTTTTGAAATAACAACAATGGTCTGCATGACATCATTTATAACTTGTGTTGCACATAAATTTGTCAAATTTAATATACCATTATCTTGAGGCTTGCTCCAAACCGTATAAACTCCTTTTGAGCTTACACACCATTTCCTCCTTTCCTGGTACAACATATCCTTGTGGCTTATGCATGTAGATGTCTTCTTCTAAGTCACCATGGAGAAACACAATTTTCACATCTAACTGCTTAAGATGTAAATCTTCTACCGCCATAATGCTCAAAACATTTTTTATTGTGTTCAATTTAACCACAGGAGAAAATAACTCAGAGTAATCAATACATGCCTTCTGTTGGAAGCCTTTTGCAACTAATATAGTTGTGTATCGCTTGCTACCGCCATATTCTTCCTTCAATTTGTACACCCACTTGTTGTGCATGCTTTCTTTCCCTCAAGCAACTGAACTAAGTGCTTGTCTGGTTTGATAATCAAGATTGCATCTTATCTTCCATGGCTTGTTCCCACCTAGCACAAGTTTCAACCTACAATGCTTCTTTATAACATTTTGGCTCACCACCATCAGTTAAGAACAAGTAATACAAAGAAGGTAGTAGCATTGTGTAGGCTTAGGAGTCCTAGATACCTTCTTATTGGGGCAGGTGTTTGAGGGTCAACCTGCGGGTTTTCATTTCATGTAGTTTAAGTACATCAATTTTAGAAGTTTCATCCAGTTCAAAATATTCATTGCTGTCCTCCTGCACCTTGTCCTTGTTTTTTTGCATCACTTTCTCATTGAATCTAACATTTTGTGCTTTTAATGAATTTTTATTATTTTCTTCATCTCAGAAGCGGTAACCAAACTCATCAGAACCATATCCAGTAAAAGTGCATTTCCTAGATTTAGAATCTAGTTTGTCTTTTTTTTCAGCATCAATATGAACATAAGAGATACAACCAAATACTTTTAAGTGTGAAATGTTTACCTCTTTTCTGGTCTAAACTTCCTCTGGTAGTCCACCATCCAAAGGTATTGAAGGCCTCCAATTGATCAAGTATTCAGCAGTATTCACTGCTTCCACCAAAAACTGTTTCGACAATCCAGCATGTAGCCTCATACTTCTGGCACGCTCAACAATTGTCCTGTTCATGAGCTCTGCTACACTATTTTGATGTGATGTATTGAGAAGGGTCTTCTCTCATCTAATGCCATTTTTGGCGGAATACTCTTCAAATTCTTTGTTGCAGTACTCTCCCCCATTATCAGATCTTAAGCATTTCAGTTTCAAACCTATTTCATTTTCAACCAAAGCTTTCCACTTTTTGAAAACATCAAACACGTCAGACTTGTGTTTCATAGGATATACCCACAATTTTCTGGTAGCATCATCAATGAATGTAACAAAGTAAGAAGATCCACCAAGATAAGGTACCTGAGTTTGTTCCCACACATCCGTGTGTACTAGTTCCAATCTGTCTGATTTTGGTGGCCTGCCCACTTCAGAGAAGGTAAATTTCTTTTGCTTTCCGAAAATACAGTCTTCACAGAACTCTAAGTCCAAGGACTTGAGTCCTACCAGCTTACCTTTAGAATGAAGAATCTTCATCCCTATATCACTCATGTGTCTGAGTCTATAATGCCATGTGTTTGAGTCAATGACTTTATCTGCAACTGCAATAGAACTTGTAAAGCTGTTAGTCAAGTAAAGAGTTCATTTTTCTTACCGCAAGCAACAATCATACTGGGTACATGCCTGACATTATTCAATTATGTAACTAGAGCTTGCAAGCTGACCAACTGATATGAGGTTTTTCTTCATGCTGGGTACATGCCTGACGTCATTCAATTGCCATATATCGCCATTTGGAAATTTAACATGAACATCTCCCTTGCCAATTATATCACAAGGTTCATCATCATCAAGATAAACTTTTACAAAATCACATTGTACATAATTTTTGAGATATTCTCTGTGTACAGTAGCATGAAAGGACGCACTAGAATCTACAACTTAAGATTCATATTTATAATCAAAAGGAAGAGTTAAAGCATCTTGAACAGTATTACTTGCGACATTTGCGGAAGCTTCGTTGTCCTTATTACCGTTCTTTTGCTTGTATTTTTTTGGTGGAGCTCTGCAGTCCTTTTTCAAATGTCATATCTTGCCACAATTCCAGCGCTCGATCCTGCCTTTTAAAGGTCTTGACTTGCTCATTGATTTTGATCTTCCACGACTTTGCTCTCTCTTAGACGACCTTCATCTATTTTCCACATTCAATACACTTCCTGAGGATTCACCTGAAGGTTTCCTGTGAATTTTCTCATCGAAGATAGCAATCACAACATCATCAAACTTCACTGTAGTTGATCCTAAAGAATTACTCAGTGGGGAAATTCTATATGCATCCAGCTATTTTGCTGAGCACACCCACATTCTTAAGGAAACAATGATTTTTTTTTAAAGGTGGGTATGCTCAGAAAAATAGGGGGTGCATATAGAATTTTCCTTACTCAGTGATGTAACCATACCATTCCAGTTGTCTAGTAAAGAAGATAAAACCAACAAAGCCCAAATTTCATCATCGAATTCTATGGCAACCGAGGATAACTGGTCCACGACCGTGTTAAACTCCTTCAGGTGTTCAGCAACAACCCCACCTTCAGTCATCTTCATGTTAAACAACTTTCTCATCAAGAAAACTTTATTTGAGGCAAAAGGTTTTTCATACATTCGTGATAGGGCGGCCATAACATATTTAGTGGTTTTCTCCTTTAATATATTAAATATAACAGACTTTGATAGAGAGAGTTGAATCGTGCCTAAGGCTTTCCTATCGAGTACCTCCCATTCTGTATCTAACATTGTTGCAGGTTTATTGGCTTTTCCTCCAAGCGACAATTAGAGATTCTTCTGGTAGAGGAGACCTTCAATCTGCATCTTCCAGTATGCGAAGTTTGTGCTATTAAACTTCTCAATCGTGAGCTTCATGTCGTCTTTCATTGCTCCCACTCAAACCAAGCTCTATCTACTTGATGAATTTCTCTGCTTATCAAACTGTCAATCCATTTCATCTAGCTTGTAGATCTCGTCGATACAAATCCAACAAAAAAAAATGGAGTACAATTCTGAGTCTGGATGGCTTCAGAAATTAAGAATCAATTCTGGCTATTCAACCAGTCAAATATGGCTTGACCCTGCAACTATTGTTGAGCTTCTAGGAGGTGAGTCGGGTCGAACCTATCCTGAACCGACCTGAGACCTGGGACCTGGAACAGACCCAATAAGTCTTCTTCTCCTATTTCGATTACTGTTTTATGCAATAGAGAAAAGCAGAGCGCAACCTTCTCGTCTTCCTCTTCCGCGACAACGGTGGGACGAGTGGCCGGACTGATGAGGTGAGGACCTTGGCAAAGAGGATCTCCGGCAACAATGGGAGTAATAGAACTCTTCCTCTGTTTTTCGTTTCTCCAACAGACGCAGAAACTGCCGATGAGAGGTAGCAGCGGTAATTGCTCCGATAATGGTGCTCATGGTCGGCAACGATTCGGATTTCCTTGTTTTCTTCCTCGTGCTGCAACAACCAGAGATCAATACAGCGGGTGACAAGTCCGAGGCCAGAATCCTCCCTCTCTGTATTCTCCGATCGTGAAAGAATCAGATCTGTTGATTTGCAATAGTGCTCAAACCCACTGTTCTTCTGTTTACTATACGGCGAAATCAAGAGATCCAGACGATCTTTTCTCCTGGATTAAACCCAATCTAGATCGTAGATCGCATGTGTCGCGCCCCCAAAACCGGGATCCGATCTCGGGGACGCGAGTTTGGGGGATTTGTATTTCCCCTCCCAGGATCCGCGTGTGTGAGGATAACAAAGTTCACAACACATCAAAATATTTCGCGGAAGCTCTACAAGACGTTACGACCCGGAATCCGTATCCATCGGGTTCCGTGTCGTACTCGATCTGTCAGCCTAAGATGATCATGAACATATTTAAACTCAGACTGGAACAATTCATAATATCAAAATATACAGAGCTGACAGTAACAGGCTTATCATTACCCAAACTTATTCAAGTTACAAATTAACGAGTATATTAATTACAATTCCCAAGGAACAGGCTAACAAAAGCCGTACAAAATAGCAAGCTAGAACAAATACTACCCAATGGCGTAACGTAACTCCGGAGTCAAGCATGACGTCAACATGACATCGCTGACCCAACAAGACTGCAAAACTCGTGGCTCAACAGCCCTCTGCACGCGAACTAAGTCAAAACAAGGACCTGCTATCTAGAGCACCAAAATAGAAGTATATCAGACACGACGGTCTGGCAGGTGATCAAAATAGGCAAGAGCATAAACAAAACCGAAGTTTAAAGGAAACAAGAACTAAAAACACTTCATTGAACTTGAAACAAGTTTACAAGATTTAAAAACAATGCATGTACAAGATACTTATCAAGAAATCACTAGTGCATGCACGATATACAAAACAAGACATGAATACATATAATATCATGATTAGTAAATCCACAAAGAGCCCATCCTTTCTCCGTCATACATGATGACAAGAGTAAGCACGCACGACAAGCACGACATGATAAACACGATCCCACGCCACACAAGGTAGACGGGGTGTCCGGCCGCGGAACCGGACCACGAACACGCACGATGTGTCATTCAAGACACGACTAGTCTGCAGACAGTCCACGTTGTTTAAGGACCCCCAGGTAGTGGATCAAGCTAAAAGGGCAGTCCAAGCTCAGTGGTACTCACTTATATCATGAATGCATAAAACATGGCGATACACGTTCGAGAACACGACAAAACAAGAGGGAAATCATTTGTCAAACACGTCACGACAAGGCTAGCAAGATAGCATAATATAAATGCTTAACAAACTTAAGAAATGATTCCCTTTTGATCCTTGAAACACGATTCTTGAAACACGATTCTTGAAATACGTCTTAAATACAAGCTTATACTTGAAATTCAAACGAAAACACGATGATGCACGAAGCATCAAAACAAGCACTTTGGTTCTTAAAACAATTCTTCAAACAAACTTGTACTTGAAAATCAAACGAGGACACGATGATGCATGAAGCATCAAAACAAGAGTTCAAACACAAAATCTATCAAGTTTAGGCTAAGACCATTCATTGACCCTTGTGGAGTTGAAACCCAAATGTCGGAGTTTTTAACAAGATTTGGTGCCCCAGAAGTTACAGTACATTTTAGAATTCAAGTGCACAAAGTCAATAAAAAGGTCTAAAGCCTAGTCTAGTTTTCATTCCCGAAAAATCCTTCAAAACAGTAATTCTGGTTGTGGTTCACACCTCTCTACCGGTAGAAATACCGGTTGAAGCGTCTCTACCGGTAGAACCATCTCTACCGGTAGAACTTCCGGTAGAACTTCTGTTCCTCAACTTTTCTCACTCTCTGCCGAAATCTGGGCTATTTCTACCGGTAGAACTTGGGGTTTTTAATTTCCTCAAGTCTCTGTCAAATTTTGGACCCTTTCTACCGGTAGAACTTCCGGTTGAAATACCTCTACCGGTAGAACTTCGGAAATTCAATTTTTCTCACACTTCACTCCCTTCTTCACTTCCACATTTAAACCACGTGCACTCCCCAAGCCTACATGCTTTCCAAGGGATACATTTCACACATTTTTAAAGCATTCCATGCACAATAAACCATTCATATTTCAATCTAAACCTTCAAGTCATCAAAATCATTCGTTAAAAAAAATCATGTTACTAAACAACTTGTAAACCATTAAGCAAGATATATGCTTCCAATCAAGACAAGACCTCAAGATTAGGAAAATAATTAGTAACCACGCTTGACATGATTAAGCAAACTAAGAGAGATTCAAACATAAAATGAAATGGAAAAACTTAGAAATAAGGGCATCATTTTCTCAAGGCAAAATGCTAAAAATCATAATACATCATAAAAACCCAAAATGATTACTTGCATTATGAAAACTAACATAGAAAACATGTCTAAATGAAACCATAATGAAACCATAAAACAATATACATGAAAAATCCTATAAAGATCACTTGCCTTTGTCCAAATGCCAAGCAAATCTTTCACAAATCCAAATCAAAGAGTTGATCCACGAAATCTACACAAAAGCCCCAAAATAGAACACACAAAAATTACATTTTGGTCACCACAAAACCCCATTTCGAAAATGGGTTTGAAAGTTAGAGAAAAGAGCTCTTTATGAGCTAAATAAACTCCATGGAAGAGATGGGTTCAAGCTCTTACCAATGGCTGCCCAAACAAGAAGAGATGAAGAAAACGAAGTGGGTGCTCAGCTGAAATCCTCAACTAGATGGGTGTAAAGGAGAGCTCGAGTTGAGAGGAAGAAAACCACGTTTTTAGATTTGCAAATGGAGCTTCCTAGCCATAGATCCAAGAGAAAGAAACTTGGGGAAAAAGAGGGTTTTCTCTCCCAGCCCTAGGTCAAGAAGTTGCAGGAATTTGAGAAATGGGCATGGAAGAGGAGGAAGACAACTTAAGTGACTTGAAAATGGGACCCATTCAGCTGAAACTTAAAATGGCTAAATCATGGTCTTGCGGGCCCCGGATGAAATCGACGAAGAAGACTAAAATGATCCTCAAAATATCTAGTTTCGAAAAAGTATATTTTCCCCAATTTCTGAAATTTTCGAAATTCATGGACAGATTTAGTGAAAATTGTCATTTTTGCCCTTTTTCTCGAAAAACGCGATTTCTGAGTATTAAATCAAGATGGTCAAAACATGAAAGTTGTTTATAACAACAAAATGAGTCAAAAGGAATAGAAATTGGAATTTTTAGAAACCAAGAATAAATTCTCACAAAAATACAATTTACAAGGGTCGGGTCCAAAACAAAGTCAATGGTCTTTTAAAACTCTCCAAAGTTATGAAAAAATCTATTCAAACTCAAAAACAAAGTCAAATCATCTCTAATCTTGTTTAAAAAGTTAAACCATGGTTAAAACAATGCTAAACCCAAAAATTGAGGGTCGGGGTCTTACATCCTCCCCCCCTTAGAATCCATTTGGTCCTCCAAATGGTCTAAACCAAATCAAAAATCAAAAACTCGAAAGATCAAAAAAAACACTGAAGACCCAAAGACTAAAGAAAACACTGACACCCTGAGTTGAACCTCGGCAACTGAGCTATCCCTAATCAATCCTGACGATGAGATGGCCAGCAACAACACGTTTGATTCGATTGAAAACTTCACACTATCACACATATCTGTCCAACAACTTGCTCTTCTAACAAATCCAATGTTTAATAACTTCTCTAGTCATCCTTCGGTGGTCATTTGACGTCCTTACACTGAATCATCTCTTTTACTAACTTTGTTAATCACTGTCTGTCTGAGGAACAACGAGTTCTGTCTCATTCTATCACTCTGAAACTTTATGCCAAATGTTATACCGAGATGTACACAATGATCCTGACATTTTCATGTAGATGTGATCGTAGACATGCTTTCTCTGAAATAATCTTCATCCCGGAGAAATTCTGGAATCCCATATATCTGCTCTCACTGTACTACTCAGATTCTGGTTCCTTGTCTTTGAAGAATTGGCGAAGCTGAAGTGCTACCACGTACCAGTCTCTTTCATCCTCTATCTATGTTATTCAAATTCTTGAAACTATGCTGCCACGTCTTATAAAATTCTATAAGTGTCCTGTTTCTGACTCGGTCGGTTACAACTCAGATACTTCACTACTACAAACCAGATACTAAACTGCCATAACCTGCTGAGCTGCTCTGAGTTTCAACACTTCGTATGGTTTGCCTCTTTCAAATCTTATTTCTAAATCTCTTACCATTGACATGCATAACTGGTCTTAGAATTCAAATCTGTGTTTAAAGTCTTGGAGTCCAACCTTTCTGTGCTATACTCAGAGTTCCTGTTCACATCTGATTATATCTGCCTATTGTTCTAGATCTCTTACCTGAAGATGCGTTATCAACCTGTCAACTTGGTGATGGAACGCGCTCCGAGGCGCCCGCTGGGGCGGCTACCGGGGTCGGCGGAACGTGGGAGTCCGTCGGGTCCGACCCTTTCGCGCCCTGGCGGGCCCTGAAGCGTGCATCAACATTTCTTTTGTGTGGGTGTGCCAGATTTTCTATTTTACTTGGAATTGCAAGTGGTAATCCGGAGATCAACCTTCGCAAGTAAAAAGGAAATCAACTTCTTTCAAGTTTTCCATTGCACAAATATTTAAGAAAAGAGACATTTTCTTGGTTTGCCGTGAAAGGCGATTTTGTTTGGCATTTATAGCCGATTTTGGCGTTTATAGCCGATTTACAATTCTTATCAATAATGAAAGACAAGAGTTGTGATTTTTGTCTCTTTAGAAAAATACAAATTACAATGAAAAGCAAGAAAAGGAAGATCTAACTTTTCAGGAGATTGTGGGGGACTCGTTCAGATTGACGGTCGCAAGCCATGTATGGGCTTCGCCATCATCCATGCAGATGAGAACAGAAGATGCTCTTGATTCGCTTGGCTTGGCTATAACCTCAGATTTTTAGAGGACAAAGACCAAGAGAAGGTCCTATGTCCAATAAAAAGCTAAGTAGACGGGCTGAAAAGCCACGTCTAAGCCATTGGAGGCAGCAGGAGAAGGCAAGGACCTTGGGGGGGGGTGCCCCCCAAGGGACTTTTGTCACCTTGTAGTGGTGGCCGGTGCAGAACTTCAGCAGAGTTTTCTCTCTTTTTTTTTCTTTCTCTCAGATCTCTTTCTGATCTTTGTTTTTCTGATCCTCTGATTTTCTCCTCTTTTTTCTGATCTTTTTTCCGATTTTTTCCGATCTCCATTTCAATGGAATGCTCTCCTATTTATAGGCATTTGGTAGCCATTTAGGAGGGTTTATGAGCCTTAATGGCTTTAATGGGAGGAGTTACAAGATTTATTTCTTGATTTTGTAACTCCTTTTTCCTTGAATCTGATTGGCCGATGGAGATTAAGGGCTTTTAATCACCTTAATTACAATAATGGGAGGAGTTTCATGGTTTAAATGCCATGAATCAATTGACTTGTAACTCCCAAATGCTTGCTTCTGATTGGGCCGTCCAAAGAAATGAATTAATGACTGCAATAAAGCTTAGTCAATTAACCACATTAATTGGTCGCCGAGCAGTCGAAGAGTCGCGGGCCATGCCGTGTCTTCTGGAATTCTTCTGGCGATGATCATCGATGGATCTACATGCTGATCGACATCGGATGAACATGTAACTTCAGACATTGATAGCTAAGAGCGGGCCGGTGACATCTGTCTTGTCGATTTCACGATCGGTCGGACAGAAAGTGCACTTTCTTGGTCAGCCGGTTGGCGATCTTGGAGCGATCACTGATGATTTTATGCTTTTGGAGGTTGACCCATGATTTTGACGGATGTCGTCGGATATGAGTCAATTTCAAGCACTAAAAATCACATTTTCAGGAAACCACAGGGGCCAAAGTGCGCGAAACGCGAAAAAAGACGGAAAAAACGGGTCACCGGCGGAAAATCCGGTGACCCGGACCTCCATGGTCGCCGGCGACCATGGGCCATGGTCGCCGGCGACCATGGGCCATGGTCGCCGGCGACCATGGACCGGCGACCATGGCCCATGGTCGCAGGGGCCTGCGACCATGGGCCATGGTCGCAGGGGTCTGCGACCCTGGGGGATTTTTCCCCTTCGGAGCCCGTTTTGCGGTCGTTTTGAGGTCTTTTTCGTCGCCGTTTTCTTCTGTATTTTTCTTGACATTTCTTCTCATTTATTGGCTTGATTTCCCTGTAGAAAACTTGATGAGAATCCTTGCATTTTTAGAGTGCAAAGTTTCTAATTTTCCGGGAAAGCCGAAGACTTTGTCGCGTAGAGCTGCTGATTTTCCGCCAGAAGTCGAAACTTGGTCAAACGATGTCGGAATGACCTGAAATTTGAGGTGAAGCCTCCTGAGCAATAAATAAGACCAACCATAGGCTTTTGTTTGAGTTTTGAAGCCGTTTGGGGTCCCGTCGATGCTTCACTTGATTTTGCTGCGGGGAAAATGCCGAGCTTTGATGTGCGGTCAAACGATGTCCGATTGACCTGAAATTTGACGGGGAGCCTATTGGAGTCATTTTGAGACGTTCCATGGGCTCCGTTTTGGATGTCATGGTCCCGGGTTGCTCTGCCGCCGGTAGGCTTGATTTTCTCTCGGAGCATCGAAACCTGGTCAAACGTTTTCGGAATGACCTGAAATTTGACGTGCAGCCTTTTGGAAGCATGTTGAAGCCACTCATGCACTTGGTTTGATGAGCGAAGGCTCCGGTGGTTTCCGCCGCCGGGAGGCTTGATTTTGCTGCTCGAGCATTGATGGAGGGTCAAACGTTGTCGGTTTGACTTGAAATTTGGCATGGAGCCCTTTTGAGACATGCTAGAGTCATCTGTAGGCTCTGATCGAAGTTTTGACGTCTCCGATGATGTCGCCGCCGGGAGCGCCATTTTAGCTGTCGGAGAAGCGAAGTTAGGCCAAATGATTCTGAAATGGCCCGAAACTTCATATGTACTCTTCTCTTGGCTATCTTGAAGGATCTTGCAGTTTTTGTTTGATTCTGACAAGATTTGATTTTTTGAGAAGTTGCATTGCCTATTTATGGCAGGTTGCGACTTCATGTAGCTTTCTTGATGTTGAAGAGGCAAAGTGACATTTTTGGTGTCAACAAATGCCCCCTCGAGGTACAGCGACGAGTTGCTTGACTTTTGTAGTCGATGTGCCTCGAAGAGATTTTTGAAGGAGAGCTTGTGTCTTGACCAAGAGTCTTTGAGCAATCCTTCCTTTGGTAGAGTAGCCTTTGAGCTTCCAGGGGAATTCTATGGTAATGAAAGGAATCAAATACCATCTCGAGGCAAAGTTTTGAAGATGACATCATGGATGTGGATTTGGGCTTTTGTTTTTGATCTTGTGACCTAACCAGCTATATATGGCAGGTTAGGGGATCGGGTTTTGGTTTTGATCTTGTGACCCAACAAGCTGTATGTGGCAAGTTGGGGGATCAGGGTTTGGTTTTTTGTTTTGGTCTTGTGACCTAACAAGCTGTATGTGGCAAGTTAGGGGACCAGGATCTGGTTTTTGGTTTTGGTCTTGTGACCTAACAAGCTGTATGTGGCAAGTTAGGGGACCAGGATTTGGTTTTTGGTCACTCTTTGGGACTGTGTGGGTCCATTGGAGTGGTTTGGATTTTTGTGAAATGTCAATTTCAAGATTTTGGCTCAATTTGGTATATGAGGCTGGATGGTTTGATTTTTTGGAAGCTCATGGGGCTTGGAATTTTTTGTATGGTTCAATCAACTCAAAAGAGGCATGGAACCATTATTGTATGCTCTTGGTAAGAGGGATTTTTTTCTGACTAAAAGCCCATTTTTTTTTTCTTTTTTTTTTTTTAGTGCCTAGGTGGTCAAACCTGGCTCATATGGGCTAACCCATGGGACCTTAAGCTTTTTAGGATGGCTTAGATCTCATGTGGGGCCATTTTTGTAAAGAATATCTAAAGATATCTCATTTGGATAGAGAATATCTAAAAATATCTTTATGGGAGAGAATCTCTCATATTCCCTTAATTTGGGAGAGAATATCTCAAGGTATCTTTCTTTTTGGGAAAGAATCTTCAATATCCTTTTTTGTTGGAGAGAATCTCTCATTTGATTGATTTTGGGAGGAAATCTCTCAAAGACATCTTTCTTTTTGGGAAAGAATCTTTCTAATTCCTTCTCTTTTGGTAAGGTTACTAATTAGTAACACTTACCTTTCTTCTTTGTTTCCTTCTTTGATTTGCTCTCTCCTATAAAAGCAAAGGGAGGTAGGATCTCTTGCTCTTATTGCTTTCTTTTGCAACAATCTCAAGAGAGCTCCAAGGCCAAGAGTTTTTCTTCTTCAAGGATCTTCAAGCTTTTTCCTTCTTCTTCTCCATCAATGGCTTCAAGTAAGTTTTCTCTCTTTTTCTTTCAAGAAAACTCCATGTAGAGAATAGGATAAAAAAAGAAAGTTTCTCTCTCTTCTTTTTTTTCTTCTTTTCTTTTTTTTTTTTTTTCCTTTTCTTTTCTTTCTATTCTTCTTCTCTTTTTTTTTCTTTTCCACGTGATTTCTTTTTTTTTTTCACGTTTTTTTTTTTTCTTTTTTTTTTTTTTTTTTTTTTTTTTTGTGGGCCGTACGGACAGATCCGTACGGATCTGGTCCGTACGGCCACGTGGCCTGATGGGCCAGCCCCTGATTTTTTTTTTTTTTTTTTTTTTTTTGCTGTTTTCTTTCTTCTCTTTTTTTTCTTTTCTTTCTCCCCCTTTTTTTTTTCGAGAAAGTTTCTTCTTTTTTTTTTTTTTTTTTTTTTTGCTCATCATGATAATGCGTTTTTTGTGCAAATCTAGATGTTCATGCATATACTATTTGTAGATTGAGCATGATAGCATACCTGAAAATCTTTGCAAATTTGGGAATTTGGAGCTTGCAGTGATGTTGAGCCCTTCTTGATTTTGCGGAGATTTTGAGGTTTCGAAAGTTTGGAGTTTCGGAGCCCGCAGCAATGTTGAGCCCATCTTCAAAACTTTCTATTTCTTTCGGGGTATTTCCCTTTTCTTCGGAATTGCCCCGGGGTCATGCCAAAATTTCGCCAGATTTTTAGTGGGACAAAGTGACCCTTTTTTTCTTTCTTTAGCGAAATCCTGTCATTTTGATGACGATCTTTTTCTTTTCCGACCTTTGCAGGTGGTTCCTCCAGAGCGAACAAGGGTAAAGAGCCTGCTACAAGCGTACCTCGTCGATCTGCCAGATCTTCTAATGTGGCCGTTCAGCAGGCCTGGGAGAAGGTCCAGTTTATTGAGAAGAACTTGGAAGAATGCGATTCCCTCAATCGTGATGAGATGAGACAGCGATTGATCGCTCTCAAGAATGAGGAATTCTATAAGATCATGGTAAGCAACCGTCCTTGGGTTATGGACGATCTGAGGGTTTTACCCAAGCCTACCTTCTTCTTTGGAGATGCAGTCCCTGACGACTTGACATACCAAAGGAGATGTTTTCAGTTCTCTTACACAGCTGATGGTGAAGAGAGAACTATTTCTACCCGGTCGTCTTTTGACCGGACCATCTCGATCCTGAGCCTTTCTCCCACGTGCCCTAAGAGGGAAGATCCTCCGAGCTGGGTGAAGAGGACCAGTGTGATCAAGACCGGGGTTTTTGTTGGTGGACCTTCCGGTTTTGCGGAAAAGCCACCTGTCCGTATGGACATGTTGATGCCAGCCAGCGGCTACCAGGGCTCTGATTATCCGTCGGTCGATTTGAGACCGGTGGGCCTTGGCGTTTTCAGCGGTGACGGCAGTACTTGGGTGAAGCCTTTTCGACTTCGTGGCCGTTTCAATGCTGACTCCGATTGGAAGTCATGGACTGACCGCACCTTGCTAATTGGGGGCGCCGTTTTGAAGGAAGCCGGGATTTTTGACGCGGTCCGCGCTTTCAGGGAGACCGTGACTTTTTCCGATGATGCCTTCATGGCTATGTTGGAGTCTTTTCTCCCTCAGACCAATACCTTCGTTGTCACGAACGGTGAGATTGGTTTTTCTCTGAAGGAGTTGAGTGCTATTACTGGATTGCCCATCCTTGGCAAACTCTACGAGGAGTTCATGCCGATTGACAGCGTCCTTGAGGAGCAGTCAGAGGAGTTCAGGCTCCTATACTTTCAGCTCGTCGCCTTCTATGATTTTTTGAAGGAGGGCTCGAAAGTTAGATCCAGCAGTTGGAAGAGTTGTGGCTTTTCATTCTTCAACTCCTTTGACGGTCGAGAACCTTCTGATAGCATGACCCGGGAAGACAGGAAGAAGACTTCGGCCATGCAGGAAGAGTTGAAGGGTTTCTTCGCGAGCACAGATGCCATTTGTTCTGACATTACACTGCGGAGGGATCTTGCTGTTTACCTCACTTTTTGGCTGGGTGAGGCTATTTTTGCTGGTGGAGATGGGACGCACATCAGGCCGCATTGTATTTTTCCGGCTTGTCAGATGGCGTTTGGAGAGCGGCTTGCTTTGGTGCCCGCTCTTTACTCCTACCTGTGTACCGAACTGCAGGCTGCTGCTTTCTTGGTTCGGCTTGGGCTCCCTATGAATAGGGTATTTTCAGCCCATATCTTTTATTCGTGGTTTGTATACCACTGTCCTGGCTTCCACCAGCTGGGTGCTGCACAGGATGATGATCCTCTGATGATTCGATTGGCTAAGGGAAAAGCCGTATCTGAAACACTTTTGTTTGCCCGCATGAGGATCCGACGGTTCAGGGACGTCGAGATGGGGCAGTCTTCAGTTAAGCTTTCTCCGGAGTTGCGGAAGAAGGCTTTTGATTTTGGTGCCTCCCTAGACTCTACCAGAGCAGGGTCGGGAAGGCATTACTCTTTGACCAATGCAGAGAAAGAGTGGCTTTTCAGCATACGAGTCGGCACGATGGTGTACCGTAGACATCTTTTCGTCGACATCCAGCCGTATGTACCTTCTCGCTTTGCGCTTCAGTTGGGCTTCTCTCAAGGCGTTGTTGGGGCGCCTTCGAGTATGGTGAAGCGTTTTGGAGGTTTGCAGGATGGCAGAAATGCATGGGCTTTCTATAGTGCTGAAGACACTACTGCCACGATTTCTTATCCTGAGCTGTCGACTTTCCGAACTGCCGGCTTCACGAAGTGGTTCGCGGAGAGCTTTTTGGCATATCGGGGGCTTTCCAAGAAGGAGCTTGATGTAAAGCTGTCTTCTGGAAAAGGCATTGGGAAGTCGGATGGCGTCCGGCGAGAGGAAGTTTGGGCCTTCCTTTCTGGAGAGAAGCACAAGATAGGCTTTCTCGGTGACCAGGGCGTCATTGGTTCTGAAGCTGTTCGGGAAGTACCTGATGAGGCTTTGGAGCAGCTAGAACAGGAGGAAGCCGAGCTCGGCGCTTGGATGCAAGCGGCACAGAGGCGAGCTTCCGCAGAGTCTACTGGCGAGAGCAGACCATCCAGTGAGGAGTCAAGTGAGAAACCTGACTCTGATAGTGGGGCGGGTTCTTCTAGGAAGCGAACCCGTAGAGGTAAGAAGAGGAGGAGTCATCATCGCAGCGAAGGGCCACATGAGGACTCTCCTGACATGGAAATCCCTCTTACCATCAACGAGGAGGTGCCAGAGGCTGTCGACGAGCCTCCAGAGAAGAGGAGTCGTGGGGAAGAGACCATTGGTGAAGGTATGATTCTTCCTTTTTCTTTTTCTACTTCTTTCATGGGGCTTTCCATGTTCTGATTTGTTTTCTCACCCTGCTGCTGCTCTTTTTTTTTTTAGCAGAGGATGAAGACTTGCCGATGCCTGAGGTTCCGACCGATGAGGCGGTGATGGAGCCGGTTATGGCATCTGAAGAAGAACCGAGGGACTCTGGAATGACTCCGGAATCTCCAATTGGTATAACTTCTATCGCTTTCTCTTTTTTTTTTTTTTTGCCTGCGACTTGATTTGCTAACATTTCTCTTGTCAGCTGACTTGCCACAGGATTCCGATGACTTTGAACCATCAATGGATGCAAATTTTGATGATGCTTCCGATGAGTTCGAGGAGGAAGAGAGTGTTCCGCCAGTCGTCGAAGAAGGTACTTTGTAGTGATGACCCTGATGATTTTTTTTTTTTTTTTTTTTTTTTTTGAGCAGGATCATATTCATACCTTTTTGTGTTTCATTTGCAGGTTTTGAAGTGACAGAAGAGAGTCCATCGCTTTCTTCAGAACCAGAGCAAGGGATGCCAGAGGTCGATCCGGAGGTAGAGACCAGTTCAGACATGATTGAGGAGATGCCTCGTGTTGAGATTCCCTCTCCAGTGGCTCCAAGTGAAAAGAGTTCTTTTGTTACTCTTCCAATGGGACATGACATGAGCAGCCGATCAACGGAGAAGGGTGAATCTTCATCCAGTTCGTCTCTTCAATTTGCGAAGAAGGTGCTGGCTCGGGTTTTGAGTTCTTGGGTCAAGACTCTCCTTTCTGGACACTTGGAGGCAGGATTTGGCATGATCCCACATGTACAGGAGATTCTGACCGACACCGAAGAGGTTGGTCTGGATGTCACAGGTGCCAGGGCGATCGTTGATAGGATCATTGCACTGGGTGACAAGTGGTTTGAGACCATGGGTTTCCCTGACGACCAATTCTTCAAGGAGATGTTCTTGGACCCTGCTGATAAGGCTAA
Source organism: Umbellularia californica (assembly GCA_028538565.1). Taxonomy (NCBI): domain Eukaryota; kingdom Viridiplantae; phylum Streptophyta; class Magnoliopsida; order Laurales; family Lauraceae; genus Umbellularia; species Umbellularia californica. The sequence goes on from JAPQWN010000006.1 coordinate 33,218,304, forward strand.
GTCTGACCTGAATGAGGCTACACAAAGCAAGAAGCAGCTAGTTCGGGAGAAGAACAAGGAAGAGCTAGCCATCATCGGATTGAGGCATGACCTTAACGTCCTTGATAGGGAAGTTGAGGAGGCCAGGAAACGTCTTGAGCATTTGAAGGCACAAGTCGATGCGAAGTGGGCTGCTATAACAGAGGCTCGTGACAGGGAGAGTACTCTGATCCGCAGGGTTGCAGATGCCGGTCAAGTTCTCGAGAGGAGGACTCTAGAAAACGAACGATGGCAAACTGCTGGGGAAGAGCTTCCCGGTGTAAAAGAAGGGTTACGGCATTCGCCAGCATCTCATGGCAAGTTCCTGAAGAAGCGTGCCTTGGAAACTCTGACGGCTGAGGCCAAAAGTTTGCTTGAGGAGCTGAAGCTTTGGCTGGAGACCATTTTTGGCTGAGCTCCTGATTTTTTGTAGCAGAAACTATTCTTCTTTTTTTTTTGTACCACATGTATTTTTTTGGTACTTTTTTTTTTTGTAGTGCTTATGAACACTTTTCTTTTTTTTTTTTGGTACCACATGTATTTTTTGGTACTTCTTTTTTTGTAGTGCTTGTGAACACTTTCCTTTTTTTTGCTTTGGTACCACATGTATTTTTTTGGTACTTTTCTTTTTTTTTTTTTTTTTGTTTTCCCTACGCTCACTCAAATCTTTTTGGGATGAAAGCAATTGCTAAATGGGATTTGATCAAAAGCTTTGTCATTTTGTGAAAATCTTTTGTCAAATAATTGTTTTGGCATGGGAGCCTGATTTTGGTTGTGGCGTGAAAGCCGCTTTTGAGATGGCATGGAAGCCGAAATTTTATGGCGTAAAAGCCAAAATTTGGGTTGGCATGGAAGCCGGTGTTTTTGTGGCATTTACAGCCAGTTTGGTGGCATTGATAGCCAATTTGTGGCATTTATAGCCGGTTTTGTGGCATTGATAGCCGGGTTTTTTTTTTTTTTTTTTTTGAAAGCCAAGTTTTGGTTTGTCGGCGTGAAAGCCAATTTTTGTGGCATTGATAGCCGGTTTGTGGCATTTATAGCCGGTTTTTGACATGAGAGTCATTTTTTTTGTGTGGCATTTATAGCCGATTTGGTGGCATTGATAGCCGGTTTTTGGCAAAAGAGCCAGGTTTTGGCATTTATAGCCAGATTTTTTGCTTTCAAAATGCAGGTATCGACTAAATGTCGCCTCCCCGCTGAATGGTCTTGCAAGTATCGACGGAATGTCGCTTCCTTACTCATTCGGTTCTGCGAGTATTGATGGAATGTCACTTCCTCGCGGGTTAGGTTTTGCAAGTATCGATGGAATGTCGCTTCCTCGCGAATTGGGGTGCAAATATCGACTAAGCGTCGCTTCCCTGCTTTTCCCAAAACTTTTGATTTTGCGGGTACTGACTTGATGTCGTTTCCCCGTGATTTTTGAAATTTGAGGTTTTCTCGAACCTTTGAAATTTGGGTTGTGGATAGCAACTGGTATGTTGCATCTCCACGATTTTTGAAATTGGGTTGTGGATATCAACTGGTTTGTTGCTTCTCCACGGTTTTTGGATTTTGCAAGTATCGACGAAATGTCGCTTCCCTGCGATTTTGGGTGCAAGTATCGATGGAATGTCGCATCCTTGCTTTTTTTTTTTTCAATTTTTGTTTTGCGGGTACTGACTTTGATGTCATATCCCCACGATTTTTGAAAAACCATTTTTTTGTTTAAAGACATGAGGGTCGTAAATTTTGACCTAGAACCATTTGGCGGTAAAAGGTAAGGTGGACTAGGGTGGAAATCCCTGAATCCGGATTTTTGTTTCAAACCATGAATTTTGGTTCAAGGATCGAAAGCTTTGGTCAAGTCAGGGAGAGGCTCCTAAACTTGGATTTTTTTGTTTTTGAACAATGAAACGATAAAAATAAGCATTGTTTTTGAATCTCTAGAAATTTTAACATTTGATATGAAAATTCTAAAGAGAGTGGGTTTGACGAGCGAGTACCTGAGAACAGGTTTTGGCCATACAGGCATTGCTCTTACCCAGTTGGGTAAGTCTTCAAGGGTAGTACCGCTTCAAGAACTTGCCGTTGATAGGCAGCATACATCTGTCGCCTTCCATGTTTAGGAGGGCGTATGCGCCATTGGAGAAGACCTTGTCGATGACGTAGGGTCCCTCCCATTTTGGTTCAAATTTGCCTTTTGATTTGTGTGCGAAGACCATTGGTCTTTTTACCGCAAGAACCAAGTCACCCTTTTTGTAGGCGCGTTGCCGGACCCTTTTGTCAAAAGATCCTGCCATGCGTGCTTGGTAAAGTTCAATGCTTTGTCGAGCTTCGAGCCGTCTCTCATCAAGATTGTCCAGCTCATGGAGTCGCAATTTCGCATTGCTTTCTTGAGTCATGTCATTTTGTAGAGATACCCTCAGAGAAGGAATTTGTACCTCAGGGGCACGACAGCTTCGCATCCATAGACCAAGGAGAATGGTGTGCTATGGGTTGGTCCTCGAACGGTGGTTCGATAGGCCCACAAAGCTTCAGACAGTTTATCGCTCCAGTCTCTTTTGTGACTAGAGACCATTTTCTTGAGGATTTTGCAGAGTGTCTTGTTGAAGGCTTCTGCCAATCCGTTTGCTGCCGGATTGTATGGAGTCGAAGGACAGCTTTGGATTTTGTATTTGTCGCAAAACCTGTAGAATCGATGATCCCGGAATTGTGGTCCGTTATCATGGACGAATCTCTTGGGTATGCCGAAACGACAAATGATGTTGGTGCGCAGGAACTGAAGAACTGATGAGGTCTTCATTTCGTTGAACGCAAATGCTTCTGACCACTTGGAGAAATAATCCGTTGCGGCGAAGATGAAGCGATGACCTTTGCTTGAAGGGGGAGAGATAGGACCTATGATGTCCATGCCCCATGCTTCGAAAGGCCATGAGATTGCTGTAGGATGCAGCCATTCTGGAGGCATGTGAATGTAATCTCCGTGAACTTGGCATAGCTGGCAGCGTTTGGCAAATTGCATTGCATCAGCAACCATGGTAGGCCAGTAGTAACCTAACCTTTTGATTTGGTCGTAGAGCTTGGGACCAGCCTGATGAGCTCCACAAAGACCAGCGTGAACTTCTTTGAGTGTTTCTTCAGCTTCTTGTTGTGACAAGCAGCGTAGAAGTACTCCGTTGAAGGATTTCCTGTAAAGGATCTTTGAAGGGATATCCAAATGAAAGTTTGGGGCTCGCCTTTGGATGCTTACCCGTTCTTTTGGATCTTCAGGTAGGATTCCGAACATAGTGTAATCAATGAACGGATCCCTCCAGTCGCCGATTGAAGGTTGAAGGATAGAGATCCGACTTCCAACCACCCGGTGGCATTCAGCAACTGCTTGGTGTGTGTTAAGAGGAGGGAGGGTCCTTCTCTCGCACACTGTAATTTGCATGTTTTCCCCTTCCTGGATCGCCATTGATGCGGCAAGTCCGGCCAGGGCATCTGCACGGATGTTTTCACCTCTACGAATGTGGGTGATGTTGCAGATGTCAAACTTTTGCAGAAGCGATTGTGCCTTGTTGTAATAAGGCAGCAGATCGGGCTTCCTGACTTCATATTTCTGATTCATCTGGTTGACGATCAGTTGAGAGTCTCCAAAGACTTCCAGCATAGTGATACCAGATTCGATGGCGAGTTCCAATCCTAGGATCAGAGCTTGGTATTCAGCTGCATTGTTTGTGCATGGTTCCAGTAGCGAGAAAGCGTGTGGAATCATGCATTTGTCGGGGCTAACAAAGAGGATGCCAACTCCCGAGATCAGCTTTCTGTTTTCATTTGTCCTGGTTGCACCGTCAAAGTACATGTCCCAGGAGGCATTTGGTGAGGAAGTCTCCACGTTGTAGACAGGTTCGTCTGGGAGATCATCTCTGAGTGGTGAATCTTTAGGCAATGGATGCTCTGCGAGGAAATCTGCTAGAGCTTGGCCTTTGATTGCTTTTTGTGGCACATACCTAATATCAAATTGTGACAAGAGGATGGACCATTTTGCCAGTCGGGCATTGAGAGAACCGGCCTTCGTGACAAGGACCTTCAAGAGGTTGATCCTCGAGACCAGGTAGACTGTGTTGGAAAGCAAGTAGTGACGTAGCTTTTGTACGGCGAACATCACTGCAAGGCATTCCTTTTCGACTGGAGAGTAGCGATGCTCTGCACCTACTAGCATGCGGCTGAGGTAGTATAGAGCAGCTTCTTTTCCCTCACCATTCTCTTGTGCAAGCAGAGCGCCTACAGAATGATCAAGAGCTCTTGTGTACAAGATGAATGGTTTTCCAGTGGCAGGGGCAGCTAACACTGGAGGTTTGGTCAGGTATGACTTGATATCTTGAAATGCGGCTTCGCAGTCGGTATCCCAGACAAAGTCTACACCTTTTTTCATCAATCGAGAGAATGGACGGCATTTCCCCGAAAGATTGGAGATGAACCGTCTGATGTAGGCCAATCTCCCTTGAAGCCCTTTTAGTTCCCTTAGGGTTCTTGGAGAGGGCATTTCTAGAATAGCCTTGACTTTTATGGGGTCAAGTTCTATTCCAGCTTTCCGAACAAGGAATCCGAGAAACTTACCCGACGAGACGCCGAAGAAGCATTTTAGAGGATTCATCCGCAGTTTGTGTTTGCGGAGTCGGAGGAAGACTTCCCGAAGATCTTTGAGATGGTCTTCTTTTCTTCTGCTTTTGACGGCGAGGTCATCTACGTAACATTCGACCGTCTTGTGCTGCATATCTTGGAATATTTTCATCATAGCCCTCTGATATGTGGCACCAGCATTTTTCAGACCAAATGGCATGACAGTGTAGCAATACACGCCAAATGGAGTCCGAAATGAAGTGTGTTTTTCATCCTCGGGATGCATCTTTATCTGATTGTAACCAGAGAAGCCATCCATGAATGTCATTCGCTCGAATCCGCAGGTATTGTCAATCATCACCTCCGGTATGGGGAGCGGGAATTCATCTTTAGGGCAAGCGCCATTCAAGTCTCTATAGTCAATACAGACTCTGATCTGCCCATTTTTCTTTGTCACGGGGACAATGTTGGCCAACCATTCTGGATGTTGTTCCTCACGGATGAAGCCAACGCTTTTGAGTTTTTGAACTTCTTGTTCAATTTTATCCATCACATCTGGACGGAATCTTCTTTGGCCTTGTTTGACAGGCTTGATTTCTTCTTGAAGATTGAGTTTGTGGACTGCTATTTTGGGGTCTAAACCAGGCATTTCAGCATAGGACCATGCAAAGCAATCAACGAACTCACGAAGAAAAGCGATATACTCGGGTAACTCATCATCCTTTATATTCTTGCTTATGAATACAGGACGTGGGTTATCAGGTGTTCCCAAGTTTATCTTTTCAACAGAATCTTCTGTCGGAAGGTTCGAAGGTGGTTCCTCCACAATATTTTCGGAGGCTTCCAACTCAACGAAACCTTCTGGAGTTTCAACTGCATTACCAGACCAAGGCTCTGTTCCTTTCCATGGATTTTCTTGATTGGTGATCTCCTCAAGGCTTGCTATGAGATAGTCCCAATCGCCTGTTGAGTCTGGTATTTCTTTTGGAGACGAGGGTTCTTCTGGGTCAGAATAGCACAAGTCTGCATTATCGGACGATTCCTCTTTATCATCAGAGAAATCATACCAATTGGATGAGCTTCCTGGATTTTTGTCAGGTAACTCTTTAAAGAGATATCCAGGGAGATCGATGTCTTCGTGGACTTTAGATGTTGAGGCTTGGTCGGTAAAATGACTTTTAAGCCTTTGTGTCAACTGTCTCAGAGGAGTGCCGGGATCATATCCTAACCCATATGAAGACTTTTCTACATGACCGTAGAGTCTCCAATCTTCCAGCTGGCTTTTGGTCAAGGCGGGCTCCAATGGCGTGAGAATACCGCGTCTTTCTCCCAAACCGACTGGGTTTTGAGCGTCAAAGCCCATTTTCTTCATAATTGCTTGTGCCACAGGACTATATAGAGATAGCTGAGGCATACCTTCATTTTGAAAAGGTTCAAGCAGAGAACTTGATGAAGAAGCATCCGATCTATGAAAGAAGATCGGTCTTTGCTTTGGTGATGTTGCCGGAACAACAAAGGTAGCAGACGTAGGATCTTCTACATCTGCAGGTGTCTCCATCGGAGTGAGAGCAGGCTGAACTTGCTGAGTGTCAGCTTGGCTTGACGATGCATCGTCTTCTGGCTCTGAGTCCGAGTCTGTGTCTTGCATGATAGACACGAGAGAGACAACAAATTTGCCCCCAGACTTTTGTTTCGCCTTCTTCACTTTAGTCGTGATGACCAAAGGTTTTGAAGATTTGAGGGAGATGACGAAGGGAGATTGACTACTCTCTTCTAATTTGCCGGAGGGGTTGTTTTCTTCCGGTGATTTTTGAGGAGCCTTGCCTTTATCTTTCTGGAGATTTTCAGCAGGGGGTGCTATTTCCTCTTCTTCTTCTTTTTCGCCTTCATACATCTGGGAGTCTGCGAAGTGGACTTCTTTACCTTTGAAGGGTTTTCTGTCCGCAAAGACACGATGTATCATGCCGTCGTCGCCGACGAACTTGATGCATTGATGTAGAGTTGAAGGGACAACACCGTTCTCGTGTATCCAAGGACGTCCGAGAAGGATGTTGTAGCATGAGGGGGTTTTTATTGCATACACAGTGACCTCAGAGATAAGATCACCGATTTGCAATTTGAACCTGATTTTGCCGATAGGCCTTTGAGCGCTCCCATCGTATCCAAAGATAGATACAGATGTGTGGCTTAGCTTGCTGGGTGGGATACCCAACTCTTCAAGAGCCGAAGTGGAGATAAGGTTGAGTGCAGAACCTGGGTCGATCTGAACTCTGTGTATCGGTATTTCTTTGATGTACCCTGTGAAGTACAGGGGTTGGTTGTGCCTTGCTTCGCCAAGTAGGAGGTCTTCCTTAGTGAAGGCGATGGTTGCATTGGCTGCCTTTTGAACCGAGAGGCATTGGATGCATGATCCCTCAGTTTTCTTTTCTCCCTTTGAGGAAGTTTCAGAGTTTTTGACCCGGTAGTCCATTTCAATTTGGAGGACTTGCGGGGCATGTTTGTCGACATCCTCATTCAGTTTTTGCAATTCTGAGATGAGATTATCACGAGTGCGTGGAGACATTCGTAATAAATCCAGGATGTGAAGACGTGCAGGTATGTGTTTGAAGTGCTCAACCAAGTCATACTTGAAAGCCTCCTTAGGGCCTGCATGTTCATTGTTTTTGCCACTGGGGGCGCTTACAACATCTTTTCCCGAAGGATTTACATAAGTAAAGGAAGATTGGTTGTAATTCTTGTGGTAGTCCCGGCCCGAACGGGTGCCTCTACCAACTTCGAGAGCTTCTTGAGAAGGATCTTCGTTTGGAAGATTGTCTTCAGGATCAAGAGGCTGTCGTTTTTCATCTACTGGGGATGTATCTGCAGCAGAGTTGCCATCCTCAGTGATTGTGTTGCACGGAGCATTTTCCGGGAGCAAGTCCTGAACAGCATCCAGCAGCTTTTCTTCTTCGTTGACCCATCCATCACCCCAAGTTGGGTTTTCTTCATGATGATGAGTCGGGAAGAATGTGTATCCTGAAGTCACAGTCTCAGAAGAAGAAACCTGAGAGGGTGTCATCTCTGTGAAAGTCACGTGAGACAAGGTAGCTCCAGAGGATACATTGCTAGGCGTCGTCGGAGTGTAGGTAATCTCATCAGACGACGCTTCAGAAGAGCTATAGTCCTGATATATTACATTACAGGAAGCTCTGATAGGAGATGTTGCCTGCTCGGAGTCAGACTCATCCTCGGATGTAAGAGGATCGTCAATCCAGCAATGTTCTCCATTTTCAGGAGTTGAGGGAGGAGGTACCTGATGGGCTTCAGGGACTTCCTCCTCTGGATTGTGAGGAATCTCGTTGACGCGGTCTTGCTCTTGTTCTAGAGCGAGACGCTGCAAGATCCTTGCATATTCTTCAAGTTCAGGCATGGGAGCCAGATCCTCTTCTTCGTCTTCTCCGTGTGGCTCAACATAGTTGATTTCCACTGGAGCAATGACAGGTGCTGGGTTAACAGCATCTTCTTGTGCAGCCTCTTGGTCTTCTTCATCATCAGACCAGGATCCTTGTGGTTGCAAGGGGTTATACCAGATTACTGGTATAAGGTGAGTTTCAGGAACCCATTCTTCATCGGAGAGATATTCTCCTGTTTCAAGAGATTCCTCCCACTCATCGGTGTAGTTGGGCTCGAATCCATCGTCGGTGTCGCTGGACTCGTATCCATCAATGGAGAATCCAACTACCGAGTTGCAAGAGTATGATGCCCCCTGCATGGCTTCTTTTTTGAATTGAGGTGGCATGAAATCACTAAGAGTGAAGTTTCTTACCGCCTTTGAAGTCTCTGGAGGGGATGTTTCTGTTGCCCCGAGTGAAGTGGTAGAGGAGGCCTCTGCCTTTTCATGAACTTCTTGTTTTGGCTGGGTCTTCTCTTGCCGTTTGAGCCTGAGGAGATGTTTCCTAGCCTGCCTTCGCTGTTGAGCTGTCGGCTTTGTTTTGACGATCTCCCAATTTTCATCTCCCAGGAGATCGGGATGTACCCATATGGGTTGTCCGTCTGGTGTCGGGCAAGGAACCAACACTTCGGACGTTTGAATTCTATTTATCACCTTGAAGGAAGTAGTGATCTTCTTCTTCGGTGACTTTGGTGTTTGTCCATACGACACCATGTTGACGGAGGCAGTCCCATAGTTTTTGTCAAAGGTGATGACTCCGTTTTTCCACATCTCGTTTATCTTCTCTCTCACAACAAAGCATTGATTGAGAGGATGCGAAACCATCTGGTGGTATGGACAGTACCGAGGATCATTGGTTTTGCCAACATCTCCAGGTCTTTTGGGCTCTGGCAAAATGAGTTTGCCATTTGCTAGGAGAGCGTCAAAGATTTCTTCGACGTCTTCATCGAACGGATATTTCTTTTCTACTCGCTCTTTGAAGGCATCGGAGAGTTCAGGCCTCTTACCTGCAGCTCTATTTTCAGCTTTCTTTGGTTGCTGAGGAGCTGACTTGGTTTGCACATTGAGGACCTCTTTCTTCTTTGGTTTAGAGGTTGCAACAGCAGTCGGCTCTTTCTTTGATGATTTCTGACTGTTGAGGTCTTTGATCACCGTTTCAGCTTCCATGGAAGCTTCCAGGAGCTCTCCCAGGTTTTTTGATTTGTTGCCGATGATCATGGAGCGGATTTTAGCTCTCATGTTGTTTCGGCAGATGTCAACTAGCGACGCTTGTGGCAGTACATCTGAGCATTTGTACGCCATTGCTTTCCACTTGTGAATGAAGTCATAAGTTGACTCATTCTCTCCCTGTTTTAGGCTGCAGAGCTGAGCCATAGTAACAGGATGATCCTCACCTTGGAAGTGGGTCAGGAAGCGTGTCTCCAGCATAGCCCAGTTCTGAATGGAGTTCTCCGGCAGAGTGGAGTACCAATCGAAGGCCGTACCTTTTAGGGTACTTGCAAAGAGGCGAATCTTGAGTGCATCTTGATCCGCGATAGCTCCCATCAAGATCTTGAAGTGGATGACGTGCTGTCTGGCCGATCCTTTCCCCGTATATGTTTGGAGAGTAGGATGCTTGAATTTTGTGGGGAACGGGACCGAGTCCATCCACAAAGGATATGGTGGCTTGATCCCATGCTCTTTGAGTATATCCTCTTCTTTAGCTTTGGCGAGGATACTGTCTACGTCCTTTTTGGTAAGGGCGCGTGACTCATTTTCTTCACAATTCTCCTCGTTATTGTTATGATTCGGAGGAGGCTCATTGTTCACCTGATTTTGGACGACAAGGAGAATGTTTTCCATCAGAGTTTCGATCCTCTGCTGGCCTTGTTCCAACTGCTGGATGCGTGCGAGCGCATCATCTCGAGGTGGATTCTGAGGTGGCGGCTCAGAACTTGTAGCCAAGACGTTCATCCCTCGGGATTCGAACGAAGAAATCGTCCTGGTGACCGAGCTGGGGCTCATTCTTTTTGATGAAGAGCTTGATGAAGGATTACTCTCCCGTCCTTGGCTTGAAGGGGCAGGAGATTCTTCAGGATGTCTTCGTGTCCCGGTGACGCTACGGGTCACCGGACGTCGGACATGGATTTTTGATGCTGACTTTTGGCGTCTTCTGGTTTTTCCAACCATATGGACGGCAGCAACTTGGTCGGGTCTTTCTTTTTCGACCCATTTGTGGGAGACTTGAAGTGTAGGAGGCTGGGTCCGTTGCTTCTCTAGTCTCTTTTGTCGATATGACGCACGGCGGCGTGCTCGACGAGCGATTTGAGCTTCAGTCAGCTCTGGCTGGGCTCTGACGATGAAGGATGTGCTCCCTCGGGCGCAGCAGCCGAGCTTGTCTTCTTTGTGGTTGGGCAAGGACAGGATGCGGACCCGGTCCTTTGCCTGTTGCAGCGAAGCTTTAAACCTTTCGAGTTCGGCCCCTGTAGAGATGAAGGGTCGAACTGAAGGAGTGTAGGCCTTAGCAGGTGCTTGGAGAGGCCTAGTGATGCATGATCTGATTTTGGGCCTGTAGGAACAAGCCGGCTCATGCTGGGTTGACTTGGGAGTCAAGTTGGAGATGGGTCTCTCCTCTTTCATGTAGGCAAGAGGGTAGAACTGGTTTTCTTTGAGTGGGGCCAGGTATGCTGGCTTGGTGGATGTTTGAGACCTTCTTTGTTTTGGGGAAGGTCTTGGAGACCAAGTCTTAGGGTAGACCTGGTTGGTTGTTGGTCGAGGCTTCGCGGGGGTGCCGCGGGCTTCGGGCTTTTGGGCGCTTGCCTTTGGTGTCACGGGAGTGACACGTTGAGAGGCGATTTTCTGCCTTTTGGAAGGCGCAGTTTGTTCTTCGGGAAGTGGGAATGGTCCCAGTGTCCCGAAGACGATGGTCCGGGGAGTCGAGGTCGACCCGGAGTTCAGAGAGTTGCCGAGGGAGTTGACGCTTCGGCAGCTGGCAGGGCGCTTATGGGTGCGCGTGCTTTGCTTCTGTTGAAGCATGAGTTGGTGCTTGTTCTCGTCGAAGATAATGGTTAAGGCTGCCATTGTTAGTTTCAAAATTTCTGAAACAAGACCACATCCATTAGTAATCACAAGAATATGATGATCATAAATGGGAATTTCTATGGTTGTCTTTTCAAATCGCTCAAGGGATATGACCCAAGCGACATGAAGAAGGCAAAAAGCCATAGATGGTACAATTGTTCTGACAGCGAACATGGTAGGCTCGAAATGAGCGTTCCAATGACTGCTAGAAGCAATTGTATACCTAAATTCGACTTATCGAGAAGCGGAGCTTGCTCGAGATAAGAAGAATATAGTGTAGGAGTTACAAATGTGCCGGTCACAGATACAGTAGACCCTGAAAGGGCGTACCAGTATTGCTATGCACAAATGTTGGAGATCGCATCCACGAGATGGGATTCTCTTTTTTTTTTGAAATGTCAAGATTGGATTCATCAAAGAGAGCAGATGGTATTCCGATCCGAATACGGGCTCAACGATTTCCGCGAGCACCAGTACCCAGAAGGGAAGGAACCACAATTTCTCGGATCTGAATCTAAAATGACGAGAGTTTTTTTTTTTGAAGATTTTTTTTTTTTTTTTTAAGATTTTCATTTTTTTTTTTTTTTTTTTTTAAAAAAATCTTTTTTTTTGTTTAAGATTTTTTTTTTTTGAAGATCTTTTTTTTTTATTTTTGATTTTTTTTTTTATTTTTTTTTTTTTAAGATTTTTTTTTTTGAAAATCTTTTTTTTTTTTTTTTTGATTTTTTTTTTATTTTTAAGATTTAAAGACGAGAGAGTACACATAGGCCTCCTAACCCGGTCTTATGAAACCTCAATTGATAGAATTGCCCCCAGGTAAGGGTAGGATTACTTAATGAACCCGTTTGGAGGACCCTTGCCTAGAACAGTCAAGCTGTCTCCACACTCTGGACAAGGCTTTTCTTGAATCAATCGTGATCAAAGAACGCAATTGGTTTAACCTTAGTGGTCTATGTCCCTTTTTTTTTATAAAAAATCCCAAATAGACTCATCGAAGAGAAACGATGGCCCAAAACCTTAGTCGAACGGGCTCAACATTTCTGCAAGCACCAAAGAACGATAGGATAGGAACAAAGTTTCTCAATTTTGAATCCAAACTAAGAAAACTAATTTTTTTTATTTTTATATTTTTTTTTAATATTTTTTTTTTGAAATCTCTAATGAACTCATCGAAGAGAAACGATGGCCCAAAACCTTAGTCGAACGGGCTCAACATTTCTGCAAGCACCAAAGAACGATAGGATAGGATCAAAGTTTCTCAATTTTGAATTCAAACTAAGAAAACTGATTTTTTTTTTTATTTTTATTTTTTTTAATATATTTTTTTTTTTGAAATCTCTAATGAACTCATCGAAGAGAAACGATGGCCCAAAACCTTAGTCGAACGGGCTCAACATTTCTGCAAGCACCAAAGAACGATAGGATAGGATCAAAGTTTCTCAATTTTGAATTCAAAACTAAGAAAACTGATTTTTTTTTTTTATTTTTATTTTTTTTTTTATATTTTTTTCTTGAAATCTCTAATGAACTCATCGAAGAGAAACGATGGTCCAAAACCTTAGTCGAACGGGCTCAACATTTCTGCAAGCGCCAAAGAACGATAGGATAGGATCAAAGTTTCTCAATTTTGAATTCAAACTAAGAAAACTGATTTTTGTTTTTTGTTAAGAGAAAGAATGGAAACAAACTCAAAGAAATAGAAATTTCCAAAAAATCCCATCTCATTTTTTTTAGGATGCAAAATCCAACATAGGCTACCAGCTAGAAAGTAGCCAAGGAATCCGGAAAAGAAGTATAAGCATAGAGCAAAAAGTATGATATGCAAATATTTCATTTCCAAGCACCGTGTTCTCAAATGAACGAGTCCCACCGGGTGTGCCAGCTTGATGGAACGCGCTCCGAGGCGCCCGCTGGGGCGGCTACCGGGGTCGGCGGAACGTGGGAGCCCGTCGGGTCCGACCCTTTCGCGCCCTGGCGGGCCCTGAAGCGTGCATCAACATTTCTTTTGTGTGGGTGTGCCAGATTTTCTATTTTACTTGGAATTGCAAGTGGTAATCCGGAGATCAACCTTCGCAAGTAAAAAGGAAATCAACTTCTTTCAAGTTTTCCATTGCACAAATATTTAAGAAAAGAGACATTTTCTTGGTTTGCCGTGAAAGGCGATTTTGTTTGGCATTTATAGCCGATTTTGGCGTTTATAGCCGATTTACAATTCTTATCAATAATGAAAGACAAGAGTTGTGATTTTTGTCTCTTTAGAAAAATACAAATTACAATGAAAAGCAAGAAAAGGAAGATCTAACTTTTCAGGAGATTGTGGGGGACTCGTTCAGATTGACGGTCGCAAGCCATGTATGGGCTTCGCCATCATCCATGCAGATGAGAACAGAAGATGCTCTTGATTCGCTTGGCTTGGCTATAACCTCAGATTTTTAGAGGACAAAGACCAAGAGAAGGTCCTATGTCCAATAAAAAGCTAAGTAGACGGGCTGAAAAGCCACGTCTAAGCCATTGGAGGCAGCAGGAGAAGGCAAGGACCTTGGGGGGGGGTGCCCCCCAAGGGACTTTTGTCACCTTGTAGTGGTGGCCGGTGCAGAACTTCAGCAGAGTTTTCTCTCTTTTTTTTTCTTTCTCTCAGATCTCTTTCTGATCTTTGTTTTTCTGATCCTCTGATTTTCTCCTCTTTTTTCTGATCTTTTTTCCGATTTTTTCCGATCTCCATTTCAATGGAATGCTCTCCTATTTATAGGCATTTGGTAGCCATTTAGGAGGGTTTATGAGCCTTAATGGCTTTAATGGGAGGAGTTACAAGATTTATTTCTTGATTTTGTAACTCCTTTTTCCTTGAATCTGATTGGCCGATGGAGATTAAGGGCTTTTAATCACCTTAATTACAATAATGGGAGGAGTTTCATGGTTTAAATGCCATGAATCAATTGACTTGTAACTCCCAAATGCTTGCTTCTGATTGGGCCGTCCAAAGAAATGAATTAATGACTGCAATAAAGCTTAGTCAATTAACCACATTAATTGGTCGCCGAGCAGTCGAAGAGTCGCGGGCCATGCCGTGTCTTCTGGAATTCTTCTGGCGATGATCATCGATGGATCTACATGCTGATCGACATCGGATGAACATGTAACTTCAGACATTGATAGCTAAGAGCGGGCCGGTGACATCTGTCTTGTCGATTTCACGATCGGTCGGACAGAAAGTGCACTTTCTTGGTCAGCCGGTTGGCGATCTTGGAGCGATCACTGATGATTTTATGCTTTTGGAGGTTGACCCATGATTTTGACGGATGTCGTCGGATATGAGTCAATTTCAAGCACTAAAAATCACATTTTCAGGAAACCACAGGGGCCAAAGTGCGCGAAACGCGAAAAAAGACGGAAAAACGGGTCACCGGCGGAAAATCCGGTGACCCGGACCTCCATGGTCGCCGGCGACCATGGGCCATGGTCGCCGGCGACCATGGGCCATGGTCGCCGGCGACCATGGACCGGCGACCATGGCCCATGGTCGCAGGGGCCTGCGACCATGGGCCATGGTCGCAGGGGTCTGCGACCCTGGTGGATTTTTCCCCTTCGGAGCCCGTTTTGCGGTCGTTTTGAGGTCTTTTTCGTCGCCGTTTTCTTCTGTATTTTTCTTGACATTTCTTCTCATTTATTGGCTTGATTTCCCTGTAGAAAACTTGATGAGAATCCTTGCATTTTTAGAGTGCAAAGTTTCTAATTTTCCGGGAAAGCCGAAGACTTTGTCGCGTAGAGCTGCTGATTTTCCGCCAGAAGTCGAAACTTGGTCAAACGATGTCGGAATGACCTGAAATTTGAGGTGAAGCCTCCTGAGCAATAAATAAGACCAACCATAGGCTTTTGTTTGAGTTTTGAAGCCGTTTGGGGTCCCGTCGATGCTTCACTTGATTTTGCTGCGGGGAAAATGCCGAGCTTTGATGTGCGGTCAAACGATGTCCGATTGACCTGAAATTTGACGGGGAGCCTATTGGAGTCATTTTGAGACGTTCCATGGGCTCCGTTTTGGATGTCATGGTCCCGGGTTGCTCTGCCGCCGGTAGGCTTGATTTTCTCTCGGAGCATCGAAACCTGGTCAAACGTTTTCGGAATGACCTGAAATTTGACGTGCAGCCTTTTGGAAGCATGTTGAAGCCACTCATGCACTTGGTTTGATGAGCGAAGGCTCCGGTGGTTTCTGCCGCCGGGAGGCTTGATTTTGCTGCTCGAGCATTGATGGAGGGTCAAACGTTGTCGGTTTGACTTGAAATTTGGCATGGAGCCCTTTTGAGACATGCTGGAGTCATCTGTAGGCTCTGATCGAAGTTTTGACGTCTCCGATGATGTCGCCGCCGGGAGCGCCATTTTAGCTGTCGGAGAAGCGAAGTTAGGCCAAATGATTCTGAAATGGCCCGAAACTTCATATGTACTCTTCTCTTGGCTATCTTGAAGGATCTTGCAGTTTTTGTTTGATTCTGACAAGATTTGATTTTTTGAGAAGTTGCATTGCCTATTTATGGCAGGTTGCGACTTCATGTAGCTTTCTTGATGTTGAAGAGGCAAAGTGACATTTTTGGTGTCAACACTTGGTATCCTTCTATGGAAAGCCAAAATCTTCAGCCCAAGCCTTGAAACAATTCTACCACATGCTTTTACTAATTCTCCTATCTACCCTTGGTTTCAGAAAATTGGTGATGCTGAGTACTACCAGATGTGTCTTACTTCAGGCAATGTCGTCCAGTCCTCGGTACACTTCTGCCATCTCTGTTTGCTTGTTCAAACCAAGAGGTTCACAACTCTATAGGTTTCCAGCTCTGACCAAACCTGCTAACATTCTAACAGTTATGCTACTCCACGTTTCCAAACTTCGTAAGGTGTGCTTCTATCAAACTCTGTCTCTGTCTTCTGGTCTTTTACCCAGGCATGCATAGCTGACCTTGCGAGCTCGATTCGTGTCCACAATCCTAAAATAAAGTCTTTCTTCAAAATAACCAAAAGTTCTTGTTACTCTGACTCTTTCTGTCCAGTTGCCATTGGTCCTCTGCATAATAATCGATTCCTAACCAAACGTGTTTGTTCACTTCGCGTCACCTCAACGGTTACAACTCTGCATTTAAATCTCGAAACTGCTCAAATCAAACCTTGGTTGCTCAATCTTCTACCTCTGTTTCAGGTTCACCCTCCTCAAGCCTCGCACATGTTTCATTCTTTTCTATATCTTTCAACTGACCTTGTCCATGAGTTATGATTCTTCCTCTTGTATCTGTACTCTGCCCAACCCAATGTTTTACAAGTCGGTAAAATCCACAAAATCTACTCTATCATGTAACCAGGTAACAATCAATTCTGCATACTACTATCTACACTTTGCCAAAAACTGAATTCTCATGCTTCTAACCATTCACTGATACACCTTGCTGAGTCAACTTCACCACTATAGCTACACTTGTTGAACTTCCTCGAACAATTCTCCGTCACAAGTTCATCAATACACGAGAAGTTTCTAACTTTCTCACATCTTCTTGGAGCCGCACCACTGAAAATCACCTCAAACCTCATAAAGTCCACCACTTATCCGGCTTTTGGAGTCTTCTAACTTAGAAAGATAATCCAAGTTTATCCAAAAATCTGCACTTACTTGTTTAACACACCATCTGACGATACACGATCAACTGTAATTGGATCTTGACATGCCATTCACATAACTTGCTGACTAACAACTGCTCACAAATTCCCTTGCTAACTCCATCTGCGACATCGAAAAGCTGGAAATTCTGCCAAAGTCCTTCAAGAACCACACGCTAAGTCCACAAAAACACCACAAAACATCGACTCTCTGACACAAAAACAAGCAAAAGATACTAAATATGGGTACGGATACATTAAATCCTCCCCCACTAGAAAAGAATTTGGTCCTCCAAATTCCCTAACAACAAGGACAAGAACACGAGACAAAGAGGGTCTCCCCCACTAGAAGAAAACAAACCGAGCCGATAAAACAATGGCTAGCCAAAACAAAATCCACACGACCTAAGGAGTCCTCACCACACGTCTTAAGGTTACTAGAGTGTTTTATTTCCTAGAAACCTGGCCGCTCTGATACCAGTCTGTCGCGCCCCCAAAACCGGGATCCGATCTCGGGGACGCGAGTTTGGGGGATTTGTATTTCCCCTCCCAGGATCTGCATGTGTGAGGATAACAAAGTTCACAACACATCAAAATATTTCGCGGAAGCTCTACAAGACGTTACGACCCGGAATCCGTATCCATCGGGTTCCGTGTCGTACTCGATCTGTCAGCCTAAGATGATCATGAACATATTTAAACTCAGACTGGAACAATTCATAATATCAAAATATACAGAGCTGACAGTAACAGGCTTATCATTACCCAAACTTATTCAAGTTACAAATTAACGAGTATATTAATTACAATTCCCAAGGAACAGGCTAACAAAAGCCGTACAAAATAGCAAGCTAGAACAAATACTACCCAATGGCGTAACGTAACTCCGGAGTCAAGCATGACGTCAACATGACATCGCTGACCCAACAAGACTGCAAAACTCGTGGCTCAACAGCCCTCTGCACGCGAACTAGGTCAAAACAAGGACCTGCTATCTAGAGCACCAAAATAGAAGTATATCAGACACGACGGTCTGGCAGGTGATCAAAATAGGCAAGAGCATAAACAAAACCGAAGTTTAAAGGAAATAAGAACTAAAAACACTTCATTGAACTTGAAACAAGTTTACAAGATTTAAAAACAATGCATGTACAAGATACTTATCAAGAAATCACTAGTGTATGCACGATATACAAAACAAGACATAAATACATATAATATCATGATTAGTAAATCCACAAAGAGCCC
This sequence comes from Umbellularia californica, assembly GCA_028538565.1. Classification (NCBI taxonomy): domain Eukaryota; kingdom Viridiplantae; phylum Streptophyta; class Magnoliopsida; order Laurales; family Lauraceae; genus Umbellularia; species Umbellularia californica. The sequence continues at coordinate 33,236,278 of JAPQWN010000006.1, forward strand.
ATCCTTTCTCCGTCATACATGATGACAAGAGTAAGCACGCACGACAAGCACGACATGATAAACACGATCCCACGCCACACAAGGTAGACGGGGTGTCCGGCCGCGGAACCGGACCACGAACACGCACGATGTGTCATTCAAGACACGACTAGTCTGCAGACAGTCCACGTTGTTTAAGGACCCCCAGGTAGTGGATCAAGCTAAAAGGGCAGTCCAAGCTCAGTGGTACTCACTTATATCATGAATGCATAAAACATGGCGATACACGTTCGAGAACACGACAAAACAAGAGGGAAATCATTTGTCAAACACGTCACGACAAGGCTAGCAAGATAGCATAATATAAATGCTTAACAAACTTAAGAAATGATTCCCTTTTGATCCTTGAAACATGATTCTTGAAACACGATTCTTGAAACACGTCTTAAATACAAGCTTATACTTGAAATTCAAACGAAAACACGATGATGCACGAAGCATCAAAACAAGCACTTTGGTTCTTAAAACAATTCTTCAAACAAACTTGTACTTGAAAATCAAACGAGGACACGATGATGCATGAAGCATCAAAACAAGAGTTCAAACACAAAATCTATCAAGTTTAGGCTAAGACCATTCATTGACCCTTGTGGAGTTGAAACCCAAATGTCGGAGTTTTTAACAAGATTTGGTGCCCCAGAAGTTACAGTACATTTTAGAATTCAAGTGCACAAAGTCAATAAAAAGGTCTAAAGCCTAGTCTAGTTTTCATTCCCGAAAAATCCTTCAAAACAGTAATTTTGGTTGTGGTTCACACCTCTCTACCGGTAGAAATACCGGTTGAAGCGTCTCTACCGGTAGAACCATCTCTACCGGTAGAACTTCCGGTAGAACTCCTGTTCCTCAACTTTTCTCACTCTCTGCCGAAATCTGGGCTATTTCTACCGGTAGAACTTTCGGTAGAACTTGGGGTTTTTAATTTCCTCAAGTCTCTGTCAAATTTTGGACCCTTTCTACCGGTAGAACTTCCGGTTGAAATACCTCTACCGGTAGAACTTCGGAAATTCAATTTTTCTCACACTTCACTCCCTTCTTCACTTCCACATTTAAACCACGTGCACTCCCCAAGCCTACATGCTTTCCAAGGGATACATTTCACACATTTTTAAAGCATTCCATGCACAATAAACCATTCATATTTCAATCTAAACCTTCAAGTCATCAAAATCATTCGTTAAAAAAAATCATGTTACTAAACAACTTGTAAACCATTAAGCAAGATATATGCTTCCAATCAAGACAAGACCTCAAGATTAGGAAAATAATTAGTAACCACGCTTGACATGATTAAGCAAACTAAGAGATATTCAAACATAAAATGAAATGGAAAAACTTAGAAATAAGGGCATCATTTTCTCAAGGCAAAATGCTAAAAATCATAATACATCATAAAAACCCAAAATGATTACTTGCATTATGAAAACTAACATAGAAAACATGTCTAAATGAAACCATAATGAAACCATAAAACAATATACATGAAAAATCCTATAAAGATCACTTGCCTTTGTCCAAATGCCAAGCAAATCTTTCACAAATCCAAATCAAAGAGTTGATCCACGAAATCTACACAAAAGCCCCAAAATAGAACACACAAAAATTACATTTTGGTCACCACAAACCCCCATTTCGAAAATGGGTTTGAAAGTTAGAGAAAAGAGCTCTTTATGAGCTAAATAAACTCCATGGAAGAGATGGGTTCAAGCTCTTACCAATGGCTGCCCAAACAAGAAGAGATGAAGAAAACGAAGTGGGTGCTCAGCTGAAATCCTCAACTAGATGGGTGTAAAGGAGAGCTCGAGTTAAGAGGAAGAAAACCACGTTTTTAGATTTGCAAATGGAGCTTCCTAGCCATAGATCCAAGAGAAAGAAACTTGGGGAAAAAGAGGGTTTTCTCTCCCAGCCCTAGGTCAAGAAGTTGCAGGAATTTGAGAAATGGGCATGGAAGAGGAGGAAGACAACTTAAGTGACTTGAAAATGGGACCCATTCAGCTGAAACTTAAAATGGCTAAATCATGGTCTTGCGGGCCCCGGATGAAATCGACGAAGAAGACTAAAATGATCCTCAAAATATCTAGTTTCCGAAAAGTATATTTTCCCCAATTTCTGAAATTTTCGAAATTCATGGACAGATTTAGTGAAAATTGTCATTTTTGCCCTTTTTCTCGAAAAACGCGATTTTTGAGTATTAAATCAAGATGGTCAAAACATGAAAGTTGTTTATAACAACAAAATGAGTCAAAAGGAATAGAAATTGGAATTTTTAGAAACCAAGAATAAATTCTCACAAAAATACATTTTACAAGGGTCGGGTCCAAAACAAAGTCAATGGTCTTTTAAAACTCTCCAAAGTTATGAAAAAATCTATTCAAACTCAAAAACAAAGCCAAATCATCTCTAATCTTGTTTAAAAAGTTAAACCATGGTTAAAACAATGCTAAACCCAAAAATTGAGGGTCGGGGTCTTACAGCATGCAACGCCAAGCCCTAGGAGAATCCTTGGCTCTGGCTCTAATACCAGTTATTAGGATCGAAAACACACGCATGATATATGAGACAATCAATCACACAATCAATCCACAAAACACAGATTTATGTGGTTTGGCAAGGTTGCCTATGTCCACGGGAGATTCACGCTGGTTCACTATTATTGGAGATGCCTACAAGAGTACAATCACTCACTGTCTCTCTTGCTTTTTCTCAATCTCGCCATAATTACAATGTTCTCACCACCCAGTATAAATACATGAAGCCCTAAAGCTCTAGACACCCATAACCTTCGGATCTAGCCTTATAACAGATGATCCAGTTTAAATCGATAAATTGTAGACAAACCCCTGTAATAGAATAAAGTCTAGGTTGGGCTTCACCAACCCATCACTTACAACCCTCATGGCCCCCCATCTCAATAAGTTAAAACTCTTATTAATATATGGGATCCTATCATTAAAAGTTAAATCATGTGGATTGACCCAATGGGTCCCTCCTGACCAAACAAAGCTTTTAGTTAATTTCAAAGCCCACTAGCCCATCCTAAATTGAAATATTTCAAGTCCCATTATACCAAATAAGTTAATTAATTTCTCCAACATGTAAACAAAATATATTAAAATGCGTAAAGTTATGGGTCATTACATTTTATATATGTTTGCTGCTCTCTGCAATGGTATATCCTGTTGGCACATAAAATTTACAAATGTTATCAACAAGAATAGAAAGCAGTCAAGATAAGCATAAAGGAGAACCTGGATTTTTGCACTTCAGCTCTTTCAAAATGGATACACAAGGAAGACTCCAAGAAGATCCCAAAATCATCAGAAATGCAAGAAGAGATCAAAGACACTGGAAATCAATTCCATGTCTGGCAGGTCTGAAATGCTCAGATATGTGCCATTGACTACACTAGACCCAGTTCTAGAAGTCAAAATAAGGTGAGTTATCAAGAAACGCATATTTAAAGTGTTCCTCAAAGTTTCAGAACAACTCAAGACTTAATGGATAGAAATCCTGCCAAAAAACGACTCAAAACATTCAGAATTTGAAAGTTTTCAAATCTTATGGCTTCATGTCGGACCTAAAAATCCTCAAAATTGAGTATTTTCGATAACTTAAATTCTCAAGGATTTATAATTGCTAAATGTAGAATTTTCGAATCCTCGAAAAAAAAAAAAAGTGAGAAATCCTTGAAAGTTTAAGTGTCGGACCTAAAATTGAAAGGTATTATTCTTATGTTAGAAATTGATCTCCTAGGGATAGGGTTGTAAACGGGTCAGTTCCGGTCCGGGTCCATGGTGGACCCGGAACCGGAACTATTAAGGAGCCTGGAACCGTTTCGAAACCGGTTTCTTGGCTTCAGAACCAGAACCAGAACCATATATAGGACGGGTCTGGATTTGGGTCTAGGTTTAGGTAGAGAATAATATAAAAAAATATGGTTTTTAGGAGATATTTTTGAAAATTAAGGTAATATGTCGGGTCTCGGGTCCATGGGTCCGACTTAATTAAAGTGAAACCGAAACTGGACCCATTTACTTATCGAGGCCTAAATAAGGACCCAGATTCAGTTTTTTAATAGTTAGAACCTCCTGATAATCGGAGAATCGGGTACCCATTTACATCCCTACCTAGGGATGTCGATGGTAAGACTTTACATGTTATGTAGGGCCCACCTAAAGGTCAGATTCCGACGTGCATTCATGCGAATGTGCCAAACTTTCATGTTGTCTCCATTGCAGGAGTCACCCTCGCCGTGTTGTGTGTCCATCATCTTAGCTATCAACTTGTGATCTGCCTTCCAACTTTTATCCCTGGTGAAATGTTCTGATACTAACTCAAAGGCCAAATCTAACCAACTATTCCTCCTTCCAAGTTCCAAATCAATGGGAGAGTGATACAAAATTAAATTAAATTATCAAAAGTATGCCACGCTTGGATAAACCCAATAAAGATGCATCTAATCACCAGGTTATAGGAGGAGAGAGTATATTGTTTACTACAAGTTAGAAATTTATTGTTTTAATTAGGGAGAATTTAAAAAAAAATCTTAACATATTTGTCAATTTTCAAAAAAGGATCTTATATTTTGGTTACTTCATAAAAGTTAAAAGGCCTCCTAACTTCTTTTAATTAAATAGGTCTACTCTGGCAAAATGCCCAACTATCGGTCGCTTTTTTTTAAAGTTTCTTTAGGGATTGTTTGTTCGCACCCCTTACATATATAAATACTGCACACACATAACATTTATGCATACACATGTTTGTTTGCACTCATTTACATATCACATGATTAAAAAAAGGTGTGGAAAGTGTGTAAATGAGGCCATTTTATATAAATATTATCACACCTATAAATGTGTAATACGATTATACACCTCCTTGGTTAAGAAGGCACCAATACAAAGGATGCGTTGGATAAGCAACAGTATCAATCCCTTCACCACTATTTTTTATTTATGACTTCTGTGGGTCCCAAATCTTTAATTTGAACCTTTTAGGTTGTTTATTGATCCATTAGATCCTAAAACATTTAATCTCATATAGTAAACATTCATAAATTTTGCTATGTATGAAGATTTTACATATGTAATCTGAACCATCCAACATTTAATTATTTGAAAATGTTATTTTTGAATAAACATAGTATTGTGTGTGCACGTTTTAGATTTGTGAATTTTACATATGCAAATTTTATATAAGTGAATTCCATTTTTTTTTATCATATATATCCCATGTGTGTAAGATGCAATAGGAATGTTCATGGGCCGAGTCTGGCTGGCTGACGAATTCCCAAGTCTGTCCAGACATAATACAATGCGCCTGAGCTTGGCCCAAGCCCGACTCAGACCATAATTGCATGGCCCAAGCCCAGCCCACTCAAAACCTATGTAGCCCGAGCCGAGCCCATCTTGTTTATCAGGACCTTAGAATATATGGATTATTTCATAAATTTCAACCCATTCCCTAATCACATCTAGAATTAAATGTAGGGATAAAATAGAAAGAGGAGTATTTATTGAGATTTAGATTAGATTGAAATCAGTTACATGATTTGAGGGGAGTGTCTCCTTAACTTAGGTGTACAAACAATTAGAAATTCTGATACAAATAGGAAGAGGAGTATTTGTGATTGAGATAGGATTGAAATGAAATCATGATGGAGTTGGTTTTTCTCCTAATTTCCTCCATTGACTCATTGATTTTCTCAATTAGGATAGAGAATGTGAGATCAGGGAAGAAGAGGGAGAAGGACAACAATTTGTAACTCTTATGACACAAGCCAATGATTCCTTTTATTCTTCTTATAGCACATATATTAAACGGGCCCAATAATTTAATCCAGGCTTGGCCCAAGAACAAAACCTAAGGCCCAAGCCCGGTAATAAGCTGGTTGGCCCGGATTGAGCTTGAGCCGGCCCGGTCCACGAGCACTTCTAAATTAGGAATGATGAAAATATCCTTTTCAGCATCTATAATAAACGAGATTTATATCTTTTTCTTTTTACCAATTTCTTCTTCCTCCCTGGTCCACCTTCCCTCCTACTTCAATATGGTCCATAGGGGTGCACAAAAAATCCGTCGATCCGTAAATCCGATCCAATCCGATCCGATCCACAGATTTTTATCCGATCCGAAGGTAAACGGATTGGTGACGGATTGAAAATTTTGTAATCCGTTAACAACGGATCGGTGGCGGATTTCACCCTCAATCCGCAGATTCAATCCAATCCGATCCGTTGACATTAAATATAATATATATATATATATATATATATATATAAGGGGTCTAAATATAAATTAAGATGTCTAAATTTAAAATAAGAAAAAAAAATTTTAAGGGGTCAAAATGTAATTTTTCACAACATATTTGATATTTTTTAAAAACATTTGATTGAACGGATTAATCCGATCCGATCCGGTCCTCTACGGATCGGATCGGATCGGATTTTAACAGCCACTGATTGATGACGGATTCCAAATCCGTCAATCCGTAAGTAACGGATTTGTGACGGATTTGGCCCAATCCGCACCAATCCGATCCATGTACATCCCTAATGGTCTGTTACTCCTCGCTCACTCGCGTCTATCAAGGGAAAGCAGAGGAAGAGGTAAGTTGAGAAAGGAGGATAACATAGGTAAAAGTAAAGAAAAACATGACCTTCGCAGTGGAGTCATTTGCCAAAGAGGACTTATTTGAAAGAAGCTTGAAAAGGTTTCTAAATGTTTTGAAATAACCTAAACTTTAATTGATATATAAGTGCTTATTTTGTTCCTATTTAATCCAATAATTGATGATGACCGGATCAATGTCAAATCGGCATGGGCACCAATTCACAGGATAAGAGACCTCTGGAGTTTTTGCCTAACAAAATTAGGCAGATAATCCCATCTTACACCTAATAAGATTCAAATCATTTAATAATTTCTTGCCCTCCATTGATTGACTTATCTTAGTCTTGACTTTTTTGATGGGCTTATATGAGATATTTAATACATTCAAATAGAAAGCTTAGATCATTATAGATTCTTTTTGAGCTAAACCTACTCCTCTTACATTAATTTAATGCAGAACCCTTAAAAGAGAAAGCAATCTTAGGGATAATGTGGCTCTCATTGTCAATGACATGGAATGAGTTGAGACCACTACTTTAGTGGGAGTGTTTGGTATGTGGGGACCATTTGGAACATGATTCCTGAGTGGTATACTGGTATTGTTGCCTGTCTTTGGTCAAATACTCTGTATCCTGACATTCATAGATTGGGTTCTAGATTGGATTATGGGGCCCATGTCTCTTTCAATCATCATGCTACTAGATTCTTTAGATGAACATGCACGTGAACAAGTAATTACATGGCTACTGTTTTACACATGCTCGCACATGTGCATGTATTGTACGTGCGTGCATGATGAGATGTTTCCACACCAGTTTGCAAGCAAACGTTCCCGATATACACGAAGAGGTCAAAATCATAACTAGTGTGCTTGAAGTTGGGCCAGCAATGTTAATGGACCTTCAATTTCCTTGTAGTCCAAGGATTGGATCCGAAAGTTTCGAAGGCCCAATTGATAATTGGAAGCATGACCGAATCCTGTTGGATCTATCTAGAGTACTTGACTTTATATATATATATATATATATATATATTTACGAATGAAAGATTTAGATTGGGTTAAGTCTATAGTTGGATCAAGATTTGGGTATAAGAAATCAATTAGTTTTAAATTTAAGTTTGAGTCGGCGACGCATTGAACCAGAACTGAACTTGTGCATTCGACGAGTAGAGCATGGATTTTGCGGTGTTAATGGGTCGGGTTGGTTTAAAATAAGTCAGGTTGTCTTTAGTTGTCTCCAAGTTGAAGTGTGACCTAAGTTCGACCCAATTCTAAAACTGGTCAGGTAATGCCAACCACACCCATGGCATGCCAAACTAACCCATCCTATATAATTAACCTACATCCAATGTGGGTCAACCCATTTAACCGACCTGATCGGTTCTAATTTGTAGAAGGTTGGACCAAGTCGAGTCATTTTCAAGTAGCACCCGTTATATTTTATAGTTTGGTTATGCCGAAAAAGGTGCAAATTAAAAGAAAAATACTAAATCGCGAAACCCTTGAAATTTGTTTTGATTATCCAGGTTGACACCCTAGAGACATTTAGGGTTAGGTGGGTTATGCGGGTAAATCCTAACATGACATGGGTCCTGGCTGCCAGTTCAGGAGCAGTAGAGGCCTTGAATATCAAGGGTTACCTTGATGGAATTAAAACAGAGTGATGTTCTTGAGCTGATGAGGACCCAAGAAAGAACAATAAGCTAAGGCCTTGTTTATTTACTAGAATTCCTTGCAGGAATTTAAACTGTCTGGGAATTCAGAATTCCTGGGCATTTGAAATTCCAGGCATTTGAAATCCCAAAAAACTCAGCATTTGAAAAACCACTTTAACAAGGAGGATTTGAAAATCTCACTTGGCACTGGAATTCTTGGAGAGGGATGATGGCATTCCGGGAGCTCAGGCAGGAATTCAAGTCATGAATGAAACGACGAATTTAGAATTTCATAATTTGGCAGCATTTCAAATACCAGCATTTGAAATTCCCAAACAACCACTAGACATGAATTCTAGTAAAAAAACGGGCCCTAAATGCTCTTCCTAATTTGTAGTTCTTAATTTTTCTAGTTGTAAATGGGAAGTTTTTTATGACAGATGTGAAACTTCTTTCCATGAAAGATTGGTAATTTCACAATTGCATTGATTTGGAGATTGAAGATGAAATGTATTAAGCCTAAATGGTCCTGTTTGGTACATGGAGTTACAGAGAGGAGTTCGGCTATCATTCCAGGTGTTCCTGTGTTTGCTTGATGCAAGTGAATTTCAGAGTTTTGAGTTTTTCCTATGATTTAAAGATCAAATCACAATAATCAGTGACTAGATAATTTTAATTTGCATGGTATGCATGTCATGGTCCAATCTTATCATTGAACATTTTTTCTGAAATTATAGATTTATAAATTTTTAGTAGAAAATATCAATAATTATATTTTACATTGGATAAAAATCGGATAATAACACAGGTTCAATTTCAAGTAAATCGGCTAAGGTTATATAACTGGTATAGGAATGGGTGCAAATTTCAACTTGCAAGTATTACATATTATACATGATTTTATATGCTTATGTGCTTCACACACGAGCAAGGGTATACCTTAAGGGTATACCTTGGACCTGCCTAGAACCATATCCTTTTTTTTTCTTCTGCGGTTGGTATTCTATCCTTGGATATGTGTGTGAAATTGAGGCGCCAACACCACTCAATCAAGAGTGTGTTGGATATCCGTTTTCATTCAACTTTGTGATGGGGTGTCTTTTTCAATAGGTTTCCACACTTGCGACATGATTTTTTGATACCCGTATGGGTGCTCATGGACCAGGCCAGGCCGACTCAGACCTGTTTAGTACTCCTATATTTGATTTTGGGCTATTTAATAAATGGGCCAGACTTGCACTAAGTGGTAGATAGCCTGAAGCCCACCCGGCCCGATTTTCCCAACCCACGTTCCTAGTGCTTGCCCTAAAATTCCCCAACCGTGTTTTGCAGGGAGGCAAGAAGATAGATAAGTAATACGTGATATTATCTTATCACAGTGCGTAGGGAACGCAAGCATGTTTTGGTCCCATCTTATAGTGGGGCCTCACTATGGTGTGATATTTCTTTTGCTTTGCTAACTTCAGTTGTTATTTCTTTTGCCAGTTTTATTCTTCTATGTTTCTTTTAGGGCACATTTACATAGAGGCAACTTCCATGGAAACATAAAATTGCCACATTAGCAAATTCTATGGTTTTTAAATTCCTTAAAAAAGGTTTTCTAAGGAAGTTGGAAATTCATGTCTGGTGCAAAAAGCTGACATAGCGAAAAAAACAGTTATGCGGAAAACAGTCACACCAAACACATGAAAAAGAAGTTTTCCACATAAAACTACATCCTTTTTCTACGAAAATGGGCTACACAAACGTGCCCTTATTCTTCCTTTTTGAGCAAAGAGGGAAATGTGTCGGGTTTAAACGGGGACCTGCCCTCACCTACTCTTATTAGGGGCATTGGTAGCGTGTTAGTAGGGTTTGGCTTAGGATTGTTCTCCATACACTAATTCAAGTCGGGCTCGGGGTGGGTTTGGGCTTTGGGCTTTGGGTGTCTAAGCCGTCCCGCCCCATATGTCTTTACTATATGTGTGTGCGGGTGGGTGGGACCTACTTGATGGTCCATCCAAATGGACCACACACACAAACCACTGAACTTCACATAGACCCCGGGTTTTGCACCTATTCGAATGTACTGGACCGTTGGATTGATTGCACATCCATTCAAATGGACTGTACACCGTGAAACTTATGGGTCCTGGATTGAGATGATAAGGTAAAGGGGTGGGCCTGATTTTTTACAGAGATGAAGGGCCAAGGGAGGTCTTTCAATCCACCCAAGTCCTAGTCCTAGGTGGGGCCCCTTGTGGGCTCCACGTTGAGGCGCATAGTGGACCAGTACTGTATATATGTATGTGTGTGTTGTGTGTGCTAGACTGTGTCCGGGCATATATTAGGTGAAGAACGTCCCTCCTTGTTCGGCCCATTGGGATGCATGATGATCATGGAAGTCCATTGGATAGAAAGATTTATATGAAACCCACCTATGCGCAAAATTTTGACTCCATAAGATCATCATAACATTTGATCCATGACCCTGAATTTTAATGGCTTTAGAGGTATCATTCTCTTATGATTTCAATTCAATGGTGAGGAAAAGTTGGATGAGTGCTACATTTGTACTTGTGACAATTGAAGTGGGTGGGGGGAGGGGGGAAGGTAGTATATGTGAAAAGACTAGATTGACTCAAGGTGGGCCCCATGATAAAAAAAAAGAGGGACGGAAAAGGAACATTTTTAAAGTGGTGCGTGTCACATAATTCCCCATATATATATATATATATATATATATAAAGGTCTTGTATATGAAATGTTATTAGTGCACGTGGTAGTAAGAATTGGGATTTCCTAAATGCCATGGGTTTAAATCTTCACTAATACACTTATTTTTTTCGTAGTTAAAAAAAAAAAAAAAACAATACCAAACCCGACCTGACTTGGGACGGTCATGGGGTGGGTTCGGTATGACAACCGTAAGATCCACGACGGGCTGGGGTTGGTGTGGGGCAGTCCTAAGTACCAAGCGAGTCGGGTTTGGGTATATCTAAATCCGAACCCGCCTCACCCCATTTCCATCCCTATTTTTCAGTAGTGCTTAAGCTTTTGAGTACCAAAGCTCAAGGTCGCAGAAAAGTTCAAATCAATGTGTGTGAAGAGAGAAGGGTGGGGAAGAGAGATAAATGAGAGAGAGAAGAGGACATGAGAGAAAGGACAGAATCATAGAGGAGAATCATTGAAAAAAAAATCAGATGATGGAGAACAAAGAGAGAGGAGGGATTAGGGAGGTGGAGAGAAGAGATGAGAGAAAGGTAGGCAAAGAGATGAGAGAGGAAGAGAGACGTGAGAGAGCTAGGCAAAGAGATGAGAGAGGAAGAGAGACGTGAGAGAGCTATGTTATACGGATTTGTTATTTTTGGCCTCGCACCCACGTTGACGCGATATGGCACAAATTTGGACACAGGAAACGTATGAGATTCATTTTGATTCAAATCGACAAGGTACTATATTTCAGAAAATATGAAAGGCGTGGGAGACTTCTAATGGAAGTAAAAAAAAAAACCTCTAAAAATAGGAGTTATTATGAATGTTGACACCAAAAAAGTCACTATGTCTCCTCAACATCAAGAAGCCACATGAAGCTGAATCTTGTTACAAACAGGCAAAGCTAGTTCAAGCATCAGATCTTGTCAGAATCAAACAAAAACCGCAAGATCCTTCAAAGACAGCCAAAAGAGGGGTACACCTAAAGTTTCGGGCCATTCCGATATCGTTTGGCCTAACTTTACTTCTCCAACAGTTAAACAGACGCTCTCGGCGGTGACATAATCGAAGACACCAAAACTTCTATCAGAGCCTACAGATGACCCAAAATACCTCCAAAGGGCTTCATGCCAAATTTCAAGTCAAACCGACAACTTTTGACCCTCCATCAACGCTCGAGCAGTAAAATCAAGCCTCCCGGCGGTGAGAACCACTGAGGCCATCACTCATCAAACAAAACACATGAGTGGCTTCAACATGCTTCCAAAGGGTTGCACGTCGAATTTCAGGTCATTCCGACAACGTTTGACCAGATTTCGACGCTCCGAAAGAAAATCAAGCCTACCGGCGGCAGAGCACCCCGGGACCATGACATCTAAATCGGAGCTAATGGATCATCTCTACATGACTCCAATAGGCTCCCTGTCAAATTTCAGGTTAATCGGACATCGTTTGACTGCATATCAAAGCTCGACATCTTCTCCATAGCAAAATCAAGTCAAGCATCGACGGGACCCCAAACGGCTTCAAAACTCAACCCATGGTTGGTCTTATCCACTGCTTAAGAAGCTTCACCTCAATTTTCAGGTCATACCGACATCGTTTGACCTAGTTTCGACTCTTGACGGAAAATCGGCTACAAAGACTTCGGCTTTCCCGAAAAATGGGAAACTTTGCGCTCTGGTTTTGCACGGGTTCTCGTCAATTTTTCTCCAAGAAAATCAAGTCAATAAATGAGGAAAAATTTCAAGAAAAATACAGAAGAAAAAAGGAATGAAAAAGAAGGAAAAATGACCGAAAAATACACTCGGCGACCAAAGGGGCAAAAACCCCATGGTCGCCGGCAACCCTGGGTGCATGGTCGCCAGCAACCCTGGGTGCATGGTCGCTGGCAACCTTGGAAATCCGGGTCGCCGGATGGCCTGATTTCCGATCGTTTTCGCATTTCGGGAGTTTCTGCCTCTGTGATTTTTTGAAAATCCAATTTTTGATGCTTGAAAACGACTGATCTTCGTTGACATCTCGGATCCACATTCAAGAGCATGAAATCATCAGTGATCGCTCTAAGATCGCCAACCGGATGACCAAGAAAGTACACTTTCTGTCCGACCGATTGAGAAATTGATAAGACAGATGTCACCGGCCCACCAACATCAATCAATGTCTGAAATTACATTGTAATCCGACATCAAACAATGTGTGGATCCACCTGCGATGATCACAAGAAGAATCCCAAAGGACGCAGCACGGCCTGCGACTCTTCACATGCTCCGGCGACCACTTAATGCTGTTAATTGACCCATTTATGACTACTTAATACGGTCATTAACTCATTATTTTGGTCAGCCCAATCAGATTCAAGCATACGGGAGTCACAAGTCCAAGTAATCATGGCATTAAAACCATGAAACTCCCCTCATCATTGAGATTAAAGGCGATTAAATGCCCATTATCCTCCATCGACCAATCACAAGCCATGAAAAAGGAGTTACAAAATTAAAGAACAAAAACTTGTAACTCCTCATCAATTCTCTCATCATGGCCATCAATGCCCATAAACCACCCCATGGCTACCAAGAGCCTATAAAAGGAGGTCTATTTCCAAGAGAGAGGGATCGATATCGATACACACATCGACTCGAAATTCTGCACTTACATACTTGCATTCTCTCTAAGAAATCCTGACGAAGTCCTGCTGCTCTGCCGCAAGAAACACTACAAGGTGATCAAAGTCCCTTGGGGGGCCACCCCCCAAGGTCCTTTTATTCTACAACATGGCCTAAACGCGGCTTTTCAGCCCGTTTACTTGGTTTTTTATGGGATATAGGACCTCCTCTTGGTCCTTATCCTCTAAAAAACTGAGGTTAGAGGCAAGCCGAAGAATCGAAGCATCAAGCGTTCTCATTTGAAGGACGATGGCGAAGTCCATACATGACTTGCGACCGTCGATCTGAACGTGTCCCCACAATCTCCTGAGAAGTTAGATCCCTTTTCTTTCTTTTCTATTTTAATTTGTATTTTTTAAAGAGACAAAAATCACAATTCTTGTCTTTCATAGTTGATGAGATTTGTAAATCGCCTTTCACGGCAAACAAACAAAAAACGCCTCCTACTGCATTCTCAAAAACAAACTTGTCTCTTTTCTTAAATATTTATGCAATTTGAAAAGTTAGAAAGAAGGATTGATTTCCTTTCTACTTGTGAAGGTGAATCTCCGGATCATCACCATTCCAAATTCCAAGTAGAATAGTAAATCTGGCATACCCGTACAAAAAAGTTGATACCCGCATTTCCTCCTCCGCCGTGACCCAGGCAGCCCCCGGGGCGGAAGGAGAGGACGGAAATCGAGGCACCATCAAGTTGGCACACCCGGTGGGACACGTTCACTTGAAAACATGATGCTTTGATCCCTTGGCTCCTTTCTAGTTGGTGGCCTATGTTGCATATTGCATCTAAAAAAAAACATGAGATGGGATTTTAGTCATTCTTTCTCATTTAAAAAAAAATCTTATTTCTCTTTTTTAGACTCAATTTTGAGAAATTTTGATCATCTCTTTTTTGAATTTGATAGCTCACAGAAATGTTTGCAGCTATTGTTCGTATCGGGGATTGAGCCATCTTTTCTTTTTAATGAGTCCGATAGGGGTTTTCAAAAAAAAAAAAACCTTTATTTCAAATTCTTAAAAAAAAAATGATTTCTCTTTCTTAGCTTCAACTTTGAGAAACTTTGATCATCTCCTCTTCGAATTTGATAGCTCACAGAAATGTTTGCAGCTATTGTTCATATTGGGGATTGGGCCATCTTTTATCTTTGATGAATCCAATTGGGATTTTAAAAAAAAGTATATAATTTCAAAAACAAAAAAAATTATTAGTTTTCTTTCTTTTGGACTCAAATTTGAGAAACTTTGGTTATTCCCTTTCGGATTTAACGCTCGCAGAAATGTTGAGTTATGGTTTGGATTGAAACACCATTTGTTCTCTTTGATGAGTTCATTAGAAACCTTTCAAAAAATAAAATTTTCAAAAAAAAAAAAAAAAAAAAACACACTAAGGTTGCACCAATTGCGCTCTTTGACTAAAGTGGATTTAAGAAAAGCCTTGTCTAGAGTGTGGAGACAACTAGACTGTTCGAGGCAAGGGTCCTTCAAACGGGTTCATTAAGTAATCCTACCCTTACCTGGGGGTTGATTTATCTACTAAGGTTTCATAAGATCGAATTGGAAACCTATGTGCACCTTTCAAAAAAAAATTTCACTTTTGAGTTCAGAATTGAGAAATCTTGGTTCTTTCCCTTTCGGATTTAACGCTCGCAGAAATGTTGAGTTATGGTTTGGATTGGAATACCATTTTCCCTCTTTGATGAATTCAATCTTAAACCTTAAAAAAAAAATTTACGTCACTTTTGAGTTCAGAATCGAGAAATTCTGGTTCTTTCCCTTTTGGATTTAATGCTCGCAGAAATGTTGAGCTGTGGTTCGGATTGGAATACCATTTGCCCTTTTTGATGATTCAATCTTAAACCTTTAAAAAAAAATTACGTCACTTTTGAGTTTAGAATTGAGAAATCTTGGCTCTTTCCCTTTCGGATTTAACGCTCGTAGAAATGTTGAGCTGTGGTTCGGATTGGAACACCATTTTCTCTTTTTGATGAATTCAATCTTGACCTTTCAAAAAAAAAAAAAAAAACTTCCGTCACGTTTGGGCTCACATTCGAGAAATTCTGGTTCCTTCCCCTTCGGATTTAACGCTACAGAAATGTTTGAGCCTTTTTTCGGATTGGAGCACCATTTGCTCTCCTTTATGAATCCAAGGATGCGAATTGCAACATTTGTGCTTAGCGGTGCTAGTACGCCCTTTCGGGTCTACTGTATTCGCGACCGACACATTTGTATCTCCAACCTTATATCATTTTACCTCGAGTGAGCCTGGCTTCTCAGTAATTTGAATTAAGGTCTACAGTTGCTTCTAGCGGTCACTGGTACGCTCACCCTGAGCCTACCATACTTGCATTTTAGAACAATTGTATCCTCTGTGACTTTTTGCCTTCTTCATCTTGCTTGGGCCGGGCCATGTCCCCTTGAGCGATTTGAAAAGACAAAACCATAGTTGTTCTCCATTTATGATCACCATATTCTTTTGATTACTAATGGGTGTGGTCTTGTTTCAGAAGTTTTCCAAAACTAATAATGGCAGCTTCATTGACCATCACTTTCGATGAGAACAAGTACCAACTTATGCTTCAAGACAAGTAAAACAAGCGCACTCATAAGCACCCTGCCAGTTGCCGAAGCGTCATCTCCCTCGACAACTCTCAAAACACCGGGTCAGCCTCAACTCCCCGGACCATCATCTTTGGCTCGCTGGGACCATTCCCACTCCCCGCAGAAGAAACTGTACCTGCCAAGAAGAAGAAAACCGCCCCGCAAAGTGTCACAACATGGCACCAAGGGTGAACACAAAGAAGCCTGAAGCCCATGGCGCTCCCACGAAGCCTCAACCCACAAGAAACCAGGTTTGCCCCAAAACTTGGTTCCCGAGATCTTCACCAAAGCAACGGAGGTCCCGAACATCTACAAAGCCAGCATACCTGGCCCCTTTCAAGGAGAACCGGTTCTACCCTCTCTCTCACATGAAAGAGGAGAAACCTACCCTCCGCCCAAAGAACAAATAAATCCAGCATGAGCCGGCTTGCTCCTACAAGCCCAAAATCAAATCCTGCATTGTTAGGCCTCCGCAAAAACCTGATGAAGCCTGCACTCCTGCGAGTCGACCCTTCATCTCTACAGGGGCCCAACTCGCAAAATTCAAAGCCTCACTGCAACAGGCTAAGGATCGCGTCCGGATCCTGTCCATGCCCAGCTTCAAAGAAGATAAGCTCGGCTGCTGCGCACGGGGGACTACATCCTTGATTGCCAGAGCCCAGCCAGAGTTGACTGAAGCTGAAATTGCTCGTCGTATGCGTTGCCGCGTAGCATATCGACAAAAGAGACTTGAGAAGCAAAGAACCCAGCATCTACTCTCCATGTCTCTAACAAATGGGTCGAAAAAGAAAGACCCGACCAAGCTGTTGCTATCCATATGGTTGGCAAAACTAGAAAACGCCAGAAGTCAGCAACCAAAATCTGTGTCAGACGTCCGGTGACTCGCAGCGTCTCCCGGACACGAACATATCTGGAAGAATCCTCCACTCCTTTGAGCCAAGGACACCGGAGTAACCACTCCTCGGACTCTTCATCCAGAAGAATGAGCCCCAGCTCAGTCACTAGGACGATTTCTTCGTTTGAATCCCGAGAGATGAATGTCCTAGCTACAAGTTCTTAGTAGCCACCATCGTAAGATGATGTAACCGCACGCATCCAGCCGTTGGAGCAAGGACAACAGAGAATTGAGGCTCTGATGGAAAACCTTCTTCTCACTTTACAGGGTCCACCTAACAATGAAACCCTTCCAAATCATCAAGATGACGAGGGCAATGCAGAAAATAATGAGTCACGCGCCTTAACAAAAAGGACGTTGACGATATCCTCGCAAAAGCAAAAGAAGAGGATACATTGAAGGAACATGGAATCAAGCCGCCCTATCCTCTATGGATGGACTCGGTTCCGTTCCCTGCAAAATTCAAACAACCTACTCTCCAAACATATACGGGGAAAGGCTCAGCCAGACAACATGTCATCCACTTTAAGATCCTGACAGGAGCTATTGCGGATCAAGATGCCCTCAAGATTCGCCTCTTTGCAAGTACCCTAAAAGGTACATCCTTTGATTGGTACTCCACTCTGCTGGAGAACTCCATCCAAAACTGGGCCATGCTGGAGACACGCTTCCTGACTCACTTCCAAGGCGAGGACCATCCTGTTACTATGGCTCAGCTTTGCAACCTAAAACAGGGAGAGAATGAGTCAACATACGACTTCATTCACAAGTGGAAAGCAATGGCGTACAAATTCTCATATGTACTGCCACAAGCGTCGCTAGTCGACATCTGCTGTAACAACATGAGAGCAAGAATCCGCTCCATGATCATCGGGAAAAAATCAAAGAACCTGTGAGAACTCCTCGAAGCTTCCATGGAAGCTGAAATGGTGATCAAAGGCCTCAATAGTCAGAAATCATCAAAGAAAGAGCTAATTGCCATTACAACTTCAAAACCAAAGAAAAAAGAGGTTCTTAATGTGCAGACCAAGTCAGCTTCTCAGCAGCCAAAGAAAGCTGAAAACAAAGCTACGGGTAAAAGACCCAAACTCTCTGATGCCTTCAAAGAACGTGGAGAAAAGAAGTACCAGTTCGATGAAGATGTCGAAGAAATCTTTGAGGCTCTCCTAGCAAATGGCAAACTCACTTTGCCCGAGCCCAAAAGACTGGGAGATGTTGGCAAAACCAACGATCCCCGATACTGTCCATACCACCAGATGATCTCGCATCTTCTCAATCAATGCTTCGTCGTGAGAGAGAAGATCAATGAGATGTGGAAAAACGGAGTCATCACCTTTGACAAAAACTACGGCTCTGCCTCCGTCAACATGGTGTCATGTGGGCAAACTTCAAAGTCACCGAAAGAGAACTTCATTCAAGATGATAAAAATGGCTCAAGCATATCAAGAGTTGGTTCCCTATCCAACACCAGATGGACAACCCATATGGGTGCATTCCGATCTCCTAGAAGATGAAAATTGGGAAATCGTCAAAACAAAGTCGACCGCTCAGCAGCGAAGGCAAGCAAAGAGACAACTCCGAAAGCTTAAACAACAGTAAAAGTCTCAACCAAAACAAGAAGTCCCTGAAAAGGCAGAAACCTCTTCCACTGCTTCATTAGAGGCGAAGGAAGAATCCCTTCCCAAAGCTTCAAAGGCAGTAAGAAAATTCACCCTTGATGATTTCATGCCACCTCAATACAAAAATGAAACTGTGCAGGGGGCATCATACTCCTGCAACTCGGTAGTTGGATTCTCCATGGATGGATACTGCCAGTGATATCGATGAGTGGGAAGAATCCCTTGAAACAGGAGAATACCTCTTCGATGAGGAATGGATTCCCGAATCTCATCTTATGCCAGTAATCTGGTATAACCCAATACAGCCGCAAGGATCCTGGTCCGATGATGAAGAAGACCAAGAGGCTGAAAATGCTGTTGACCTGGCACCAGCAGATGCTTCAGTGGAACCCAATAATGATGAACCACAAGGAGCAGATAACAAAGAAGATTTGGCTCCTATGCCTAATCTTGAAGAATATGCAAGAATCCTGCAACATCTTGACATGGAGCAGGAGCAGGATCGCATCAATGATCTTCGTCATGATCCAGAACCGAAAGTCCCTGAAAATCAACGGGAACTTTCTCCCTCAACTCTTGAAAATGGAGAAAACAGCTGGATCGATGATCCTCTTACATCCGAGGATGAGTCTAATTCCCAACAGTCTACACTAGGGGCATCTCCTGTCAGGGTAACCTGCAATGCGATAGCTCAGGACGATAGTGCCTCTGAAGCTTCCGAAGACACGTACTCCCCAACTAGTAGTATATCTTCCGGAGCTACATCTTCTCAGGTAACTTCCACTGAGATATTATCTTCTCAGCCCTCGTCTCCTGAAGCTGTGACATCTGAGCTCAAGCCTCTCCCAATTAATCATTTTGAAGAAACTTCTGCCAATGAAGTCTTCTTCAATGAAAATCCAGTCGATTGGTCCCAGATACCCGATCTCATAGACGATGTCTGGATTGATAAAGAAAAGTTGTTGGATGTTGTTCAGGACTTGTTCCTGAAAAATGCAGGTGCAACATATCAGAGGGCTATGATGAAAATACTCCAAGATATGCAGCACAAGACGGTCGAATGCTATGTTGACGACCTCGCCATCAAAAGCAGAAGAAAAGAAGACCATCTCGACGATCTTCTTGAAGTTTTCCTCCAACTTTGCAAACACAAATTGCGGATGAATCCACTAAAATGCTTCTTCGGTGTTTCATCAGGTAAGTTTCTCGAATTCATAGTATGAAAAGCTGGAATAGAACATGACCCCACCAAAGTCAAGGCTATCCTAGAAATGTCATCTCCAAGGACCCTAAGAGAACTAAAAGGGCTTCAAGGAAGATTGGCATACATTCGATGGTTTATCTCCAATTTATTAGGGAAGTGCCCTCCATTCTCTCGCTTGATGAAGAAAGGTGTGGACTTTGTCTGGGATGCTGAATGTGAAACTGCATTTCAAGACATCAAAGCATACCTCACCAAACCTCCAGTGTTAGCTGCGCCCACAACTGGAAAACCATTCTTCTTGTACACAAGAGCTCTCGACCACTCTTTGGGTGCTCTACTCGCACAAGAAAACGACGCCGGAAAAGAAACTGCTCTATATTACCTTAGCCGCATGATGGTAGGTGCAGAGCATCGCTACTCCCCAGTCGAAAAAGAATACCTTGCAGTGATGTTTGGCGTACAAAAGCTGCGTCACTACCTGTTGTCCAACACAATCTACCTGGTTTTGAGTATCAACCTCTTAAAGGTCCTTTTCATAAAAACAGGTTCTTTCAATGCCCGACTGGAAAATGGTCCATCCTTCTATCGCAGTTTGATATTAGGTATGTACCACAAAAAGCAATCAAAGGCCAAGCTCTAGCAGTCTTCCTCGCAGAGCACCCATTGCCTAAAGATTCTCCACTCAAGGATGATCTCCCAGACGAATTTGTCTACAATGTGGAAACTTCCTTATCAAATGCCTCCTGGGACATGTACTTTGACGGCGTAACCAGGGCAAATGAAAAAGGAAAGCAGATATTGGGAATTGGCATCCTCTTTGTCAGCCTCGACAAGTACATGATTCCACACGCTTTCTAGCTACTGGAACCATGTTCAAACAATGCAGCTGAGTACCAAGCCCTGCTTATAGGATTGGAACTCACCCTCGAATCCGGTATCACCATGCTGGAAGCTTTTGGAGACTCTCAACTGATCGTCATCCAAATGAATCAGAAATTTGAAGTCAGGAAGCCCGATTTGCTACCTTACTACAACAAGGCGCAGTCACTTCGACAAAAGTTCAAAATTTGTCACATCACCAACATCCTCAGAGGTGAAAACATCCATGCAGATGCCTTGGCTGGACTTGCCGCATTCATGGCAAACCAAGAAGGGAAAAACATGTAAATCACAGTGTGTCAAAGAAGGATTCTCCCTCCTCTTAACACACCAAGCAGTTGCTGAATGCTACCAAGTTGTTGGAAGTCGGATGTCCATCTTCAAGCCTCCGATCGGTGACTGCGGGGATCCATTCATTGATTACATCAAGTCCGGAATCCTACCTGAAGATCCAAAAGAGCGGGTAAGCATTCAAAGATGAGCTCCGAACTTTCATTTGGATATTCCTTCAAAAGCACTTTACAGAAAATCCTTCAACGGAGTACTTCTACGATGCTTGTCACAACAAGAGGTTGAAGAAACTCTCAAAGACGTACATTCTGGTCTTTGTGGTGCCCATCAGGCTGGTCCTAAGCTCTACGACCAGATAAAAACGCTAGGTTATTATTGGCCTACCATGGTAGTTGACGCAATGCAATTTGCTGAGTGCTGCCAACAATGCCAAATTCATGGAGATTATGTCCACATGCCTCCGGAATGGCTACATCCTACAGCAATTTCATGGCCTTTCGAAGCCTGGGGTATGGACATCATAGGTCCTATCTCTACCCCATCAAGCAAAGGTCATTGCTTCATATTTGCCGCTATGGATTATTTCTCCAAGTGGTAGAAGCATTTGCGCTAAGTGAAATGAAGACCTCATCAGTCCTTCAAATCTTGCGCACCAACATTATTTGTCGCTTCGGCATACCCAAAAGATCCGTCCATGATAATGGGCCACAATTCCTGGATCACAGATTCTACAAGTTCTGTGACAAATACAAAATCCAAAGTTATCATTCGACTCCATATAATCCAGCAGCGAACGGACTAACAGAAGCCTTCAATAAGACACTCTGCAAAATTCTCAAGAAAATGGTCTCTAGTCATAAAAAAGACTGGGGCGACAAACGACCAGAAGCTTTGTGGGTCTATCGAACCACCGTTCGAGGACCAACCCAAAGCACACCATTCTCCTTGGTCTATGGATGCGAAGCTGTTGTCCTTTTGGAAGTACAAATTCCTTCCTTAAGGGTATCTTTACAAAATGATATGACGCAAGAAAGCAATGTCAAAATGAGACTCTAAGAGCTGGATACTATCGATGAAAGACGGCTCGAAGCTCTACAAAGCATTGAGTTGTACCAAGTACGCATGGCAGGATCTTTCGATAAGAAGGACAGGCAACACGCCCACAAAAAAAGGCGACTTGGTTCTTGCTGTAAAAAGACCCATAGTCTTTGCCCACAATTCCAAAGGCAAATTCGAACCAAAATAGGAGGGACCTTTCGTCATCAACAAAGTATTCTCCAACGGTGCATACGCTCTTCTAAACATGGAAGGAGACAGATGTATGCTGCCCATCAACGACAAATTCTTGAAGCGTTACTACCCTTGAAGACTTCCTCAAACGGGTTAGAGCGATACCTACACGGCCAAAGCCAATTTCAAGGTACTTGCTCGTCAAACCCACCCCTTTTGAAATTTTCATCTTTATTTTGAAGTTTCTAAAAAAAAAAACTTTCAAAACAATGCTTACTTTCATCGTTTCATTGTTAAATACAAAAATCCAAGTTTCGGAGCCTCTTCCCAGACTTGACCAAAACTTTCGATCCTTGAACCCAAAATTCTTGGTTTGAAGCAAAAACCAGGACTCAGGAATTTCCCCCTTAGTCCGCCTCGACTTTTACAACCAAAATGGATTTAAGTCAAAATTTACGACCCTCGTGTCTTTAAATAAAAAATGGTTTTTTAGAAACCACGGGAAAACGACACTTAGTCGATACTTTCAAAACGTAAAAACCGGAAGGATACGAACCCCATTCAATATTTCCAAAACCCAAAAATCGCAAGGAGGCGAACCCCATTCGATACTTGCAAAACCTCAAAATCGTGGAGAAACAACATTCCAATTGATATCCTCAACCCAAATTTCAAATGGTTCGAGAAAACCTCAAATTTCAAAAATCACGGGGAAACAACACCAAGTCAGTACCCGCAAAACCAAAATTTTTGGGAAAAATCAGGGAAGCGACGCTTAGTCGATACTTGCACCCCAATCCGCGAGGAAGCGACATTCCATCGATACTCGCAAATCGAATGAGTAAGGAAGCGACATTCCATCGATACTTGAAAGACCATTCAGCAGGGAGGCGACATTTGGTCGATACGTGCATTTTGAAAACAAAAAATTCGGCTATAAACGCCAAAATCGGCTATAAACGCCAAAATTTGGCTTTCATGCCAACAAAACAAAACTCGGTTTTCAAAAAATCTGGCTCCCATGCCAAAAAAAAAACAAACAACAACAAAACAAAACTCGGCTTCTATGCCATTCCAAAAATCAGCTTTCATGTCATCTCAAAACTTGGCTCTTATGCCAATTCAAAAAATCTGCTTTCATGCCATCTCAAAATTTCGGCTCTTATGCCAATTCAAAAAAAAAAAAAAAAAGGAAAAACTTTGGCTTCCATGCCATAAACAAACAAAACTTGGCTTTCATGCCATTTCAAGATTTCAGGCTTTTATGCCATCACAAAATTCGGCTTTCACGCCATCTTAAAATTTCGGCTCCCATGCCACAAACAAATTTGGCTTCCATGCTACAAAACAAAATTCGGCTTCTATGCCATTCCAAAATTCGATTTTCATGCCATCTAAATAATTTTGGCTTTAATGCCATTTCAAATTTTTGGCTCCCATGCCGCAAATTTTTTTTTGCCTTTAATGCCATTTCTACGCCACAAAATTCGGCTTCCATGCAATTCTAAAATTCGGTTTTCAAGCCATAAAAAACCAGGCTTTTGCCACAAAAATTGGCTTTCATGCCCAAAACAACCCTTTGACAAAAGATTTTCACAAAATGATAAGCTTTTGATCAAATTCTCAAACAAACATTCCCATCAGCTTTTGCTTAAATTTGTTTTCATCAAAAAATGATTTAAGTCAAAAGAAGGAGATACAAAAAAATATATAGTACCGAAAATGTTTATACACGGAGATACCAAAAAAAAAGAAGAAAAGGAGTTTGTTATAACTCAGGAGCTCAATCCAACATGGATTTCAACCAAAGACTTAACTCCTCAAGCAGACCCTTGGCCTTAGCTTCCAAAGTTTTCATGCCACGCTTCTTCAAAATGTTCCCATAAAATGCGGCCGAACGCCGCAACCCATGTGCAGCACAAGAAAGTTCTTCCCAAAGGACTTCCCACTGCTCATACTCCTGAGCTTCCTCCGGAAATTACTTTCAGCTTCCTCAACCTGGCGAATGAGAGTCCCCTCTTTGTCGCGAGCCTCTACAATGGCGGTCCATTTGGCAGCAGCTTCTTCCTCCAAAAGCTCAAGACGCTGCCTAGCCTCGACAAGCTCCTTATCAAGGCGGTCCAGGTCTTGCTTTAGGCCCATGATGGCCAACTCGGTAACGTTCCTCTCTCAAACGAACTGCTTCCGAGTCTGTGGGATCTCAGTCAGCTCAGCTTGACTTTGCTGGAAGGCTTCACAAAGATCTCATTAAAGAAGTCACCATCTGGAAAACCCTTGGTCTCGGTCCACTTGTTCCCTAAAGCAATGACTTCATCAACAAAACCCTTGGCGCTTGCAATGTCCAAACCGACTTCTTCGCTATCAGCAAGGATGTCCTGTACATGCTTGATCATGCCGAAACCAGCTTCCAAATGACCCGAAGAGAGAGTCTCAACCCATGAGCTCAAAACAGTCTTCAACACCTTCTTTGCATACTGAAGGTGCGGCGCAGGTGAGGATTCGTTGTGCTCTGGCATTCGACTGCCCATGTCATGCTCCATTGGGAGAGTAATCAATAAACTCTTTCCAATCGAAGAAGCTGACTCGTTGAAAGTCGAAGAAGACCCTACTCCTGCATCGGCTGCAGGTATCCCCTGTTCTGGCTCTAAGGAAGACGGAGAAACTTCTCCTGCTGCTCCACAATCTGTCAAGGAAAAGATAAAAAGGTATGAATATAATCTTGTCAAAATTCAATATCAAGATTAGTATTGCAAAACACCTTCTTCGACGACCGGCGGAGTACTCTCTGCCTATCTGAGCTCATCCAAAGCATCGTCAAATGCTGTATCCATGGATGGCTTGAAATCGTCAGAATCCTCCGGCAAGTCAGCTAACAAGAAAACAAAAGCTACATGTTGGCAAATGACAACACAAACAAAAAAAAGAAAAAAAAGAAGCCAAAGCAATCATACCAGGTGAAGGTTCTGGAACCACTCCAGAGTCCCTGGGCTCTTCCTCGGATGTCGCAACCGGATCCGTCATCGCCTCATCGGCCGAAACCTCAGGCATCACCAAGTCATCGTCCTCTGCCAAAAGAAAGAAAGCAGCGGATCAAAACAAAAATCTCTTATAAGAGAAAATAAGTGATAAAAGAAAGAAGGAGAATCATACCAACTGTCTCCTCTTCTCTGCTCCTCTTCTCCGGAGGCTCGTCAGCATCCCCAGACACCTTCTCAGCAATGGTGAGAGGAACTTCCAGATCAGAAGGGCTTTCATGCTGTCTCATATTACGGTGCTGTCCTCTCTTCTTTTTGCTTCTGTGGGTCAATCTGTTCGACGATCCTGCCCCACTATTAACATCAGGCCTCTCACTAGAGTCCTCACTGGATGGCCTACTTTTCTCAGTAGACTCCATGGAAGCCTTCGTGCGCTCTGCTTGTATCCAAGCATCGATCTCGGCCTCCTCCTCTTCCAACTGTCGTAAGAGCTCACCAGGAATCCCTTGGGCAGCTCCTGATCTGATGATATCCTGCTCGTTGAGAAAGTCTATCTTATGCTTCTCTCCAGAAAGGAAGGCCAAAACTTCCTCTCGACGGACACCATCTGATCTGCCAAGACCCTTTCCAAGAGATTGCTTGACATCGAGCTCCTTCTTGGAAAGCCCCCAGTACACTGAGAAGCTCTCACTGAGAAGCTTTCCACGAACCACTTCGTGAAGCCAGCAGTCCGGAAAGTGGGCAGCTCATGATAGGAAATCATGGCGGTAGTGTTCTCTGCACTGTAAAAAGCCCATGTATTTCTCCCATCCTGCAAACCTCCAAAATGCTTCACCATGCTCGAAGGCGCTCCACCAACGCCTTGAGAGAAGCCAAGTTGCAATGCAAAACGCGAAGGGACATACGGTTGGATATCGACGAAAAGATGTCTGCGGTACACCATCGTACCAACCCGTATGTTAAAAAGCCATCTCTTCTCCCGTTTCTCAAAGCATAGTGTCTTCCCGACCCTGCCCTGGTCGAATCACCGGAGACACCAAATCAAAGCCTTCTTCCGCAAACCTGGAGAAAGCTTCACTGAAGACTGCCCAATTTCGACGTCCTTGAATCGTCGGATCCTCAAACGGGCAGACAAAAGAGATTCGAAAACGGCTGTGCCTCTAGCCAAACGAATCATAAAAGGATCTTCATCCTGTGCAACTCCCAACCGATGGAAGCTAGGACAGTGGTATACATACCATGAATAGAATATGTGGGCAGAAAATACCCTGTTCATAGAGAGCCCAAGCCGAACCAGGAAAGCAGCAGCCTGCAGTTCGATACACAAGTAGGAGTAAAGAGCAGGTACCAAAGCCAGCTGCTCTCCAAACGCCATCTGACAAGCCGGAAAAATACAATGCGACTTGATGTGCGTTCCATCTCCTCCAGTAAAGACAGCCTCACCCAGCCAATAAGTGAGGTAAACAGCGAGATTTCTCCGCAATGCAATGTCAGGACAAATGGCGTCTGTGCTTGCGAAGAACTTCATCAAATCTTCTCTCATGGCGGAAATCTTCTTCAAACTTGAGGCTTTAGCCCTAGCATCTTGAGCCATGCTATCAGAAGACTCACCGCCGTCAAGAAAGTTAGAGCTGTAACTCCTCCAATTGTTGCACCTGACTTTCGAGCCCTCCTTCTCCTTCAAAAAATCATAGAAGGCGACGAGCTGAAAGTATATAAGTCTAAACTCCTCAGACTGCTCCTCAAGGACGCTGTCAATAGGCATAAACTCTTAATAGAGTTTGCCGAGGATAGGCAACCCGGTGATGGCACTTAGTTCCTTCAAAGAAAAACCAATCTCACCATTCGTCATAATGAAGGTGTTGGTTTGTGGAACGAATGACTCCAGCATGGCCATGAAAGCCTCATCGGAGAAAACAACGGTTTGCCGAAAAGCGCGAACCGCATAAAAATTCTCGGCCTCCCGCAGAACGGCCTCGCCAACCTTCAGGGTGTGATCAGTCTATGATTCCCAACTTGAGTCAGCACTGAACTGCCACGAAGTCGAAAAGGCTTCACCCAATTGCTGCGTCACCCTGAAAAATGCCAAGGCCCACCAGTCTCAAATGGACCGACGGATGATCAGAACCTTGGTAGCCACTAACTGGCATCAACATGTCCATACAGACAGGCGACTTCTCTGCAAAACCAGAAGGGCCGCCAACAAAAACCCCGGTCTTGATCACACTTGTCTTCCTCACCCAGCTCGGAGGATCTTCCCTCTTAGGGCACGTAGGAGAAAGGCTCATGATAGAGATGGTCCAATCGAAGGTCGACAGAGTATAAATAGTTCTCTCCTCACCATCTGCTGTGTAAAAGAACTGAAAACATCTCCTTTGGTATGTCAAGTCGTCGGGGACTGCATCACCAAAGAAGAAGGTAGGCTTGGGCACAACGCTCTGATCGTTCATAACCCAAGGACGGCTGCTTACCACGATCTTGTAGAATTCCTCATCTTTGAGAGCGATAAATCGCTGTCTCATCTCATCACGATTGAGGGAATCGCACTCTTCCAAGTTCTTCTCAACAAACTGGGCCTTCTTCCAGACCTGCTGAACGGCCGCATTGGAAGACCTGGCAGACCGACGAGGTGCGTTAGTAACAGGACCCTTACCCTTGTTCGTTCTGGAAGAACTACC
The DNA here is from genome assembly GCA_028538565.1 of Umbellularia californica. Classification (NCBI taxonomy): domain Eukaryota; kingdom Viridiplantae; phylum Streptophyta; class Magnoliopsida; order Laurales; family Lauraceae; genus Umbellularia; species Umbellularia californica. The sequence continues at coordinate 33,264,311 of JAPQWN010000006.1, forward strand.
TGCAAAGAAAGGAAAAACGATGATCAATCATCACCAAAATGACAAAATTTTGCTACAAAAAAATTCTAGCGAAATTTTGACATGGTTCCGGGGTAATTCCGAAGAAAGGGAAATACTCCGAAAAAGACAAGAAGCCTGAAGATGAGCTAAACATCGCTGCGAGCTCATAGTCAGTGGAAAATTCTCAAAGAAGGTTTGAACTCAACATTGCTGCGAGAATGAGCCAATCTCATCAAATTTCCGTAAAATTTGGAAAAGAGCTCAACATTGTTGCGAGCTCCAAAATCCAAAACTTACAAAGTTCCTCAAAATCCAACAAGACCAAGAAAGAGCTCAACATCGCTGCGAGCTCCAAATCCCAATACTTGCAAAAGATTTTCAGGTATGCATTATCATGCTTCCAAGTCCATTTACCAAAAATCATGCATCAAAGAACATCATCATGCATTAGATACTAGGAAAACCATGACCAAAGTTTGACCAATTCCAACCCAATTTGGTCAAAACCAATCAAACTTTGTCCAAGTCAAAAATCATGTTAACTTGACCAAGAAACTCTAGCCTTCTATTTTGATGCGTCAAACAAAAAAAAATGCATGAACATATTGAAATTGCATAACCTCATTATCATGGTGAGCAAACAAAGAAGGAAAGAAAAAAAAACAGAGAGAGAAAGAAATCTCAACAAAAAAAAAATAAATTTCAGGCCCACAGGCCGTGGCCCACTGCCACATGGCAGTACGGCCAGGTCCGTACAACCAAGAAAAGAAAAAAAAAACGCTGAAAAAAAATAGAAAAAAAAAACAGTGAAAAAAAAGAAAAATCACCTTGGAAAAAAAGAGAGAGAAACAAAAAACCGTGAGAAAGAAAAAAATAGAAAAAAAAACATGGTGAAAAAAAAGAAGAAAAAACCCGTGAAAAAAAATGAGAAAAAGAAAAATAAAAAAGAGAGAGAGAAAGAAGCACGAAAAAAAAAAGGAAAAAAACTTGCTTGGAAAAAAAAAGAGAAAAAAAATGAATGAAAAAGAAAGAAAGCAAAGGAAATTTCCTACTTCTACAATGGAATTTTCTTGTGGAGGAAGAAAACTTACTTGAAGCCATTGATGGAGAAGAAGAACAAGAAGCTTAAAGATCCTTGAAGAAGAAAAGGAATTCTTGATCTTGGAGCACTCTTGAAGATTCTTGTAAAAAGGTAGCAATGGAGCCAAAGATCCAATCCCTCTCGCTTTTATAGAAGAGAGCAAATCAAAAGAGGAAAGAAGGAGAAAAGAAAGGAGGTAAGTGCTAAAATTTAGCTACTTTCCCAAAAGAAAGATAGTTTGAGAAAATCTTTTCCAAAAGCAAGGAAACTTTAGAGATTCTCTCCAAGTAAGGATATTTTTATATATTCTCTACACAAAAGAGATATTTTTAGATATTCTCTACAAAAATGACACCATATGAGATTTAGGCCATCTCCAAAGCCTAAGGTCCCATGAGTTAGCCCACATGAGCCAGGTTTGACCACCTAGGCACTAAAAATGGCTTTTAGTCAAAACATCCCTCTTACCAAGAACAAAAAAAAAAAAAAAAATGTGTGTGTCCCATGCATGCCTCTTTTGAGTTGATTGGACCATTCAAAGAAAAAAAAAAGGAAGAAGAAAAGCCTCATGAGTTTCCAAAAACCAAACCATCCAACCTCATGAACCAAATTAAGCCAAAATCTTGGAATTGACATTTCCCAAAACCAAACCCCGATCCCCTAGCTTGCCACATACAGCTTGTTAGGTCACAAGACCAAAACAAAACCAAAATCAAAATCCAAACCAAACCCAAAACCAAGTCTAACCCCCCAACCCGCCACATACAACTTGTTGGGTCACAAGGTCAAAATCAAAAATCAAACTCCGACCCCCTAACCAGGCATATACAGCTTATTGTTGGAAGTGGGTGGGCCTCGTGGATAGATTTTCAAAACTTTTGACCTACTTGACTAAGAGATCAAGTATCCATAAGGCCAAAAACCCAATTCAGGATACATAACCCTCAATCTCATGATCATGTACAGTAAGTAAAACTATCTAAAAGATAGAACAGAAGTGAACAGGCATCGATAAAAATCTACAACATGTAACGAAGCAGATTATACCTTAGGAGCTCGGTTGTGCTCTAATGGAGAAGTTGATGACTTTTGTTGATGTACAAAAGATCAGAATCTCCACCACCTCTTAGCCTTCCACGCTATGACCTGAATCAGATCTCCTTTCTCAAGAAGATTGGTGGAATCTTCAAGAGAAAACCCAACTCGAAACTCTAGGAACTAGAAGAGGAAGAGAGGAGAGAGCAGTGGAACTATTGCACAAAAAGGATGGACGTTTTTTACTCCAATATTATGGACGTCAAAGAGGGGTGGATTCCTTTTTATAATCTCCCAAGTCTCCTCTTTTCTTAATTGAAATAGAAGTCTTACTTCCATAATAATTAGTAAGTATACTATTACCACTGTTAGAAGTCCTACTTCAAATAGAAATAGTAACTTTCTAATTCCTTCCTTTTAGATTTCTAATAGGATTAGTATCTTTCTAATAACTTGGGCTAGCGTGGGGACCACTAGGGATTCCATAGAAAGTTGGCTCCAACTGGGACACCGCGACCCCACATCTCATGTGCAATCCGGGCCCACAGTTAATTGCAAATAACACCACTATATAAATGCAATTGCACTCCAGTCTTAGGAATAAATACAATGAAGACCCTAAACTTCTCAATTACCATAAGTAGGCCCCTCTATCAATATCCATGAATCAATTGGAATAAAACTGTCTCTTTCAATCTTAGTTCCACATCTTATTATCCTTGAGCCTTAATTAATCACTGTGATCATCAGTACCATCCAATTAACTCTTAATTGAGATGGGTGCACACTTACTAATGACAAATCCATTAATTGGCACAAGGGGATAATAGAGATAGATTCCATCTTGATCATTCAATGTTCCCACAGTCCTACTACCACATACCCAAGACACCGAGGTGTTGACCTACAGTTGGCCTCACTCATTGGTGACTCAAAGCAAATAAATAGATAGAAACTTGAGTTCATCAATGTCTCAGAATTGAGAGCCTATTGCTAGGGAATTATGAGAGCATACCTTATTATAGAAACGGAAATTCCATAAGGTGCTTCTCATGGTCCTTCAATACATCTAATGTACCAGCATATTGATCCAGAATCTTCCATTCTGATGATCGAGACAAATCACACTATCTCATAGTGATCAAAGTGCTGCAACCTTATCAGATGAGATACCCAGTCTCATCACTGGTTGTGAAGATATTTTAAGTATAAGATTTGTGACATATATCTCTCGTGTGTGGATCTCATCCATACACATATATCACATCTAATATACTAATGGGACCCGATTCAACTCATGAACTATTATGTCATATGTATTGGTCATGTGCATAAAGTAATAAAATAACATTCATCTCAAGAAAGTAAAGCATAATTTTATTGATAAATAAAGAAATTAATCAATTTATCACATCAACTGATGGATTGAGTCCATACAATCTAACAATCTCCCACTCGGGCTCAATGCTAGTCACGGTTGCATCTCATGCCCATCTCGTCTACATGCTGCTCAAAGACTTTGGTAGTCAAAGGCTTAGTAAAGGGATCTGCCAGATTGTCTGCAGAGGCTATTTTGGTAATAGCAATATCACCTCTCTGTACAATCTCTCTGACTAAGTGATACTTCCTCTGTACATGCTTTTGGCTTTTATGGCTTCTGGGCTTCTTTGATTGAGTGACTGCCCTGCTGCTGTCACAGTAAACTGTGAGCGGCTGTCATGCCAAAGGTACCACCCCAAGTTCCAAAAGGAATCTTTTGAGCCATACTGCTTCCTTAGCTGCTACATATTCAGCTTCCGAGGTTGAATCAACGGTACATTCTGTTAGAGATTTTGTGTATTGCAATTTGATGGATGCATTATTCATTTTATTCATCATTTGAATTTTCACACATGCATTGTTTTAGAAATCTTGAAATCTTAATTTACTCATGCATTTCTTTAAATCTTGTAAACCTTTTAGGTTCATGCATGTTTTGGTTTCAAACGTGGATGCATTTATATTTGGAAAAATTTTATAAATCAAGCTAGCCATTTGTTTTAAACTTTCAAATCTATTTAGGCTTTTTATGTTTCATGATTTTAGAGCACTTGGATTGGTTTAAATCATGTTTCCATGCTTGGTTTAATGGCTCAAAAATCCCCATGCAAAAACCCTTTGAAATATGCTAAAAATGGGATTTTTGGTCACAGGGTGTCGGTCAGCCGAACTCAAGGTGTCGGCTAGCCGACAAGTGGACCGAGGTCAACCGATGGATCTGTCGGTCCGAATTCCAAAGAGCTACAAATTTTAGATCTTCTCTGTCGGTCCACTCGTCGGCTCATGTCGGTCAACCGACAGTACATAAAAATCCAGACCGAGAGCTTGTCGGTTCAAATTCCAGACAGCATCATTTTGTACATCTTTGTGCTGTCGGTTCAGATGTCGGTCCATTATCGATCGACCGATAATGGCGGTCAACTGACAAAGGTAATTTGGTCGGAAAAATTTCAAAAATATGACCGTTGCCTTTTAGACCGTTGAGCCATCGATCAACCGACCCCTGGTTGTCGGCTGACCGACAGGTAGCCGTTGAGCAACTTTTTCTATAAAAAGAAGCTCATTCCTTAGCCCCAAGTGATGATCTTTGAAGCCCTTCTAGAAGTATTTTGAGGGAAAAGAAAGGGGATCAAGCTAAGGAAGGCTAAGGGTCATTAAGGAAAGCTAAAGCTTGGATTAATGAAGTTAAACCACCAAGTAAGCTTTGCCTTTTTATAAACATATGTTTTATGCTTTGACTAAACTATTGGTAAATATTTTCTAGCATATAAACTATGTTGTGTTGAATTCTAAACCTTTTAAACTTTGTTTTAAAACTTTGAATTCTTCACTTTGATTTCAAAATAAGTTTGCTTTAAAAACTTTAATACATGTTCTTGGCAAAATCTTGGATTTGTTTGATAACATGTTTTGTTGAACTTGTTTGAATCATCCATGTTGTTTTCACAATCCTAAACCTTTGTTGCACTAGTTTTTGAAAACAACACTTAGCATGCTCACTTGTTTAAATCTTAATTAGTTACAAGTGACTTGCTTTAAACTTCAATCAAATTTGTATGTATTAAACCCTTGAATGCTTCTTAGCATACCTTGATTGATCTTAAACTTTTAATAGTGATTGAAGTTTCCACACACTCACTTCATAAGCATACATCTTTGCATTCATAGTGTTTGTGTGAGTTTGATTTTCACTTTCATATTTGCCTATTCTAGAGGCAATTCAATTGAGCCTAATTGTATTCTCTTGAAGTGTTTTGAAGACACCAATCTTGAGAAGAAAATCATTTGATTGTAAAGGTTATTGCTTAGCCTAAGAAAAGCATTGTGTAAAGGTTATTGCTTTGCCTAGAAAAGCATCTTGTATGGGTTGTTGTTAAGCCTTGAAAAACAACATTGTAAGTTTATTGCTTATCATTGGAAAGCATATTGTAGTGGTTATTGCTTAGCCATTTGAAAAGCATAAATAGTGGAAATCCAGTGGGGTGTGAGATCACAAGCTGGTAGTGGATGTAGGCATTGAGGTCGAACCACTATAAATGATTGTGTTATGGTAAATGCTTTTGTGGTGATTGTTGTTTTTTAGCTTCCGCTTTTTATTTGTTAATCATCACAAGTGGCTAATTATTTTAAAGAAGTTTAAAATTGGCATAATTGGTCATTAAGTTGTAAGTCACCCTATTCACCCCCCCTCTAGGGTTCGGATCCGGAACTTTCAATTTGTATCAGAGCCTCGTGCTCTATTTTTAGGATCAATTGTTTGGAACTCTTGATTAGGTGTAAAAACCAAGAGTTTAGACCCTAGTTGTACTAATCTTGAAAATCATTTCAATGGATTCCACTAAGATAGATTGTATAGATTCCCTTGTAGATTCTTCTAGACCATTCCTTCTTCCAACATTTGGAGATTCAAACAATGAATTTAATGAATCTAAATTTGAATCAAATGAAGAAGAAAATGATGAAAATCTAGATGACATTCAATAAGCCTATAATAATTTATGTACATTTTCCCTAGAGCTTGTTAAGAAGAATAAAAGATTAGAAGAAAAATCTAAAAGTCTAAACAAAGAATTAGTTTCTTCAAAAAATGAACTTAGAGAGAAAGAAGAATTAATAAATTGTGTAGACTCTAAGTTTATCATCTCTTTGCATAATTTATCTAATGCTCAAGATGAATTAAATGAAATTAAGATAAGTTATGAAAATCTTAATAAGGAAAATTCTAAACTAAGAGATTAATTACAAAGGCAAGATAAAGACATTAAAAGTCTTGAATCTAAGTTAACTATCACTAAGGAAAATTTATCTAATAAGATAAAAACTCAAGAACTTGGATCCAATGTTATTAATGAACTTAAATTTGAATTAAAACTTGCCCATGAAGAACTAAACAACTTTAAGGGAATTGAAGATGAACAAACAAAAGTTAAAAATGAAAATTCAACCCTTAAAGAACAAATCACTCAACTTGAAAGCTACAAACAAAAGTATGAGTGCAAATTTACCCAAGGTGAAGAGAAATTTGAAAAGTTATTTAAATTGGGTAAATTTCAAGGAGATAGGACGGGTCTTGGATTTGATAGGAATATTTCTCATAACCCCATAGTCACCAACACATTTGTGAAAGGTGAGTCCTCATTCTCTAGCACTCACTCTCCTTTGCCCAAAAAAAAAAATGTAATTATTGTGGCATTGAAGGGCATTTTAGGTTTGAGTGCAAACTAAGGAGAAGCCATGTGTCTAAATCCATCTATGAACTTAAGAAAGTAAAATCTAACTCTATGATGGATAAGACACTAAAAATCAAGGAAGACTCTAAGAAGATTAAACAAGTTAAATCTATTAAAAAGGAGTCTCCTAAGATAGATTCTAAAAAGCTTAAACAAGTTAAAACTAATATAAAAGAATCTATCAAGAAAAAGCTTTTCAACCTACCTCCCCTAACTCATCAAATGAAAGAACTTTTGAAGAAAGTTGCAAAGTTAAATCTAAAATTCAAAAGTCAATTAAAGGGAGGAAATAAGAAGAAAAGAATTCAATCCCCTAAGAAACAAACTCACCAACCTCAAAAGACTAATCACCAACCTAAGATTAAATTATTCAAATCTCATGGTGATAAGTCCAAATTGAAAATTTATCAAGTCAAATCTCCTAAAGTTGGTGAGACCTCTAAGATAGACCTCAAAGATCAACCCTTTCAAGACCTTAGGTGGATTCCTAAAGTTAGATACTTAGAAAAACCTTAAGGCCTTAGAACTCATTGACCAACCGAACCTTTTTAGTTAAATCATATTGTTGGTCATGACAAATCTGCATTTGTTTCTTTCATAGTCACATTTATTTAAATGCAATGTTTATTTATGCTTAATTGATTTTGTCTTATGTACCTTTCTGGTTAAATATCATGATTTTCAAAATTATTTGATTATAATTTCATTATTATAGATTTACTTTTTGCTCTCATTTAGTTATATCTTTTGCAATGCATTTCTATATATGATCAATTGATTGTGATTTCAAAAGCTTTTATAGCTAGATTTTTTATAATCGATTGATATTTTCAAATTCATTTGTTTGACTGTCTTAGTTAAATTATTTTAAAAAACAAATGATTTAGATTTTCCATGGATTCTTTCTTATGGAAAGTTATTGTTTTATAAAATCAACTTGTATGTGTTTCAAATAAGTTATATATTTTACAATGCAAGTTGAAAAATGATTTAAGCCTCATTACTACATTCTTGATGAAAAATGAGGATTGAAAATTGATTTTCATTCTATGCTCACTAAGTTAGTATTTTGATATGAAAATTCAATTCCTTGATTTACTTGAGTTTCAATTGGTTAGATCTTTATAGTTATATTCTTCAAAATTGAATCTGTTTTTGATAAATGCACTCTTCCAATTGATATCAAGTTTGAAAAGTTTTTAAATCAATTTGTATGAGTTTTTGTAGTTGATGGAACGCGCTCCGAGGCACCGTGGGGCGGCTACCGGGGTCGGCGGAACGTGGGAGTCCGTCGGGTCCGGCCCTTTCGCGCCCTGGCGGGCCTGAAGCGTGCATCAACATTTCTTTTGTGTGGGTGTGCCAGATTTTCTATTTTACTTGGAATTGCAAGTGGTAATCCGGAGATCAACCTTCGCAAGTAAAAAGGAAATCAACTTCTTTCAAGTTTTCCATTGCACAAATATTTAAGAAAAGAGACATTTTCTTGGTTTGCCGTGAAAGGCGATTTTGTTTGGCATTTATAGCCGATTTTGGCGTTTATAGCCGATTTACAATTCTCATCAATAATGAAAGACAAGAGTTGTGACTTTTGTCTCTTTTAGAAAAATACAAACTACAATGAAAAGCAAGAAAAGGAGGATCTAACTTCTCAGGAGATTGTAGGGGACTCGTTCAGATTGACGGTCGCAAGTCATGTATGGGCTTCGCCATCATCCATGCAGATGAGAACAGAGGATGCTCTTGATTCGCTAGGCTTGGCTATAACCTCAGGTTTTTAGAGGACAAAGACCAAGAGAAGGTCCTATGTCCAATAAAAAGCTAAGTAGACGGGCTGAAAAGCCACGTCTAAGCCATTGGAGGCAGCGGGAGAAGGCAAGGACCTTGGGGGGGGGTGCCCCCCAAAGGACTTTTGTCACCTTGTAGTGGTGGCCGGTGCAAAACTTCAGCAGAGTTTTTCTCTCTTTTTCTTTCTCTCAGATTTCTGGATCTGTGGTGCTTTGGAAGTGATCTCCGATTGATCGATCTCGATTTTCTGATCCTCATTTCAATGGAATGCTCTCCTATTTATAGGCTTTTGGTAGCCATTTAGGAGAGTTTATGGGCTTTAATGGCTTTAATGGGAGGAGTTACAAGATTTATTTCTTGATTTTGTAACTCCTTTTTCCTTGAATCTGATTGGCCGATGGAGATTAAGGGCTTTTAATCACCTTAATTACCATAATGGGAGGAGTTTCATGGTTTAAATGCCATGAATCAATTGACTTGTAACTCCCAAATGCTTGCTTCTGATTGGGCCGTCCAAAGAAATGAATTAATGACTGCAATAAAGCTAGTCAATTAACCACATTAATTGGTCGCCGAGCAGTCGAAGAGTCGCGGGCCGTGCCGTGTCTTCTGGAATTCTTCTGGCGATGATCATCGATGGATCTTCATGCTGATCGACATCGGATGAACATGTAACTTCAGACATTGATAGCTAAGAGCGGGCCGGTGACATCTGTCTTGTCGATTTCTCGATCGGTCGGTCAGAAAGAGCACTTTTTTTGGTCGACCGGTTGGCGATCTTGGAGCGATCAATGATGATTTTATGCTTTTGGAGGTTGACCCGTGATTTTGACGGATGTCGGAGGATATGAGTCAATTTCAAGCACTAAAAATCACATTTTCAGGAAACCACAGGGGCCAAAGTGCGCGAAACGCGAAAAAAGACGGAAAAACGGGTCACCGGCGGAAAATCCGGTGACCCGGACTTCCATGGTCGCCGGCGACCATGGGCCATGGTCGCAAGGGCCTGCGACCTTGGGGGAATTTTTCCCTTCGGAGCCCGTTTTGCGGTCGTTTTAAGGTCTTTTTCGTCGCCGTTTTCTTCTGTATTTTTCTTGACATTTCTTCTCATTTATTGGCTTGATTTCCCTGTAGAAAACCTGATGAGAATCCTTGCATTTTTAGAGTGCAAAGTTTCCAATTTTCCGGGAAAGCCGAAGACTTTGTCGCGTAGAGCTGCTGATTTTCCGCCAGAGGTTGAAACTTGGTCAAACGATGTCGGAATGACCTGAAATTTGAGGTGGAGCCTCCTGAGCAATAAATAAGACCAACCATAGGCTTTTGTTTGAGTTTTGAAGCCGTTTGGGGTCCCATCGATGCTTCACTTGATTTTGCTGCGGGGAAAATGCCGAGCGTTGATATGTGGCCAAACGATGTCCGATTGTCCTGAAATTTGACGGGGAGCCTATTGGAGTCATTTTGAGACGTTCCATGGGCTCCGTTTTGGATGTCATGGTCCCGGGTTGCTCCGCCGCCGGTAGGCTTGATTTTCTCTCGGAGCATCGAAACCTGGTCAAACGTTGTCAGAATGACCTGAAATTTGACGTGCAACCTTTTGGAAGCATGTTGAAGCCACTCATGCACTTGGTTTGATGAGCGAAGGCTTCGGTGGTTCCCGCCGCCGGGAGGCTTGATTTTGCTGCTCGAGCATTGATGGAGGGTCAAACGTTGTCGGTTTGACTTGAAATTTGGCATGGAGCCCTTTTGAGACATGCTGGAGTCATCCGTAGGCTCTGATCGAAGTTTTGACGTCTCCGATGATGTCGCCGCCGGGAGCGCCATTTTAGCTGTCGGAGAAGCGAAGTTAGGCCAAATGATTCTAAAATGGCCCGAAACTTCATGTGTACTCTTCTCTTGGCTATCTTGAAGGATCTTGCAGTTTTTGTTTGATTCTGACAAGATTTGATTTTTTGGAGAAATTGCATTGCCTATTTATGGCAGGTTGCGACTTTATGCAGCTTTCTTGATGTTGAAGAGGCAAAGTGACATTTTTGGTGTCAACAAATGCCCCCTCGAGGTACAGCGACGAGTTGCTTGACTTTTGTAGTCGATGTGCCTCGAAGAGATTTTTGAAGGAGAGCTTGTGTCTTGACCAAGAGTCTTTGAGCAATCTTTCCTTTGGTAGAGTAGACTTTGAGCTTCCAGGGAATTTTATGGTAGTGAGGGGAATCACACACCATCTCGAGGCAAAGTTTTGAAGATGACATCAGGGATGTGGATTTGGGTTTCTGTTTTTGATCTTGTGACCCAACAAGCTGTATGTGGCAAGTTGGGGGATCATGATTTGGTTTTTGGTTTTGGTCTTGTGACCTAACAAGCTGTATGTGGCAAGTTAGGGGACCAGGATTTGGTTTTTGGTCACTCTTTGGGACTGTGTGGGTCCATTGGAGTGGTTTGGATTTTTGTGGAATGTCAATTTCAAGATTTTGGCTCAATTTGGTATATGAGGCTGGATGGTTTGATTTTTGGAAGCTCATGGGGCTTGGAATTTTTTGTATGGTTCAATCAACTCAAAAGAGGCATGGAACCATTTTTGTATGCTCTTGGTAAGAGGGATTTTTTTTCTGACTAAAAGCCCATTTTTTTTTTTTTTTTTAGTGCCTAGGTGGTCAAACCTGGCTCATATGGGCTAACCCATGGGACCTTAAGCTTTTTAGGATGGCTTAGATCTCATGTGGGGTCATTTTTGTAAAGAATATCTAAAGATATCTCATTTGGATAGAGAATATCTAAAAATATCTTTATGGGAGAGAATCTCTCATATTCCCTTAATTTGGGAGAGAATATCTCAAGGTATCTTTCTTTTTGGGAAAGAATCTCCAATATCCTTTTTTTTGTTGGAGAGAATCTCTCATTTGATTGATTTTGGGAGGAAATCTCTCAAAGACATCTTTCTTTTTGGGAAAGAATCTTTCTAATTCCTTCTCTTTTGGTAAGGTTACTAATTAGTAACACTTACCTTTCTTCTTTGTTTCCTTCTTTGATTTGCTCTCTCCTATAAAAGCAAAGGAAGGTAGGATCTCTTGCTCTTATTGCTTTCTTTTGCAACAATCTCAAGAGAGCTCCAAGGCCAAGAGTTTTTCTTCTTCAAGGATCTTCAAGCTTTTTCCTTCTTCTTCTCCATCAATGGCTTCAAGTAAGTTTTCTCTCTTTTTCTTTCAAGAAAACTCCATGTAGAGAATAGGATGGAAAAAAAGTGTCTTCTCTTTTTTTTTTCTTTCTTCTTTTTTTTTTTCTTTCTTTCTATTCTTCTTCTCTTTTTTTTTTCTTTTTTTTTCCACGTGATTTCTGTTTTTTTTTTTTTTCTTTTTTTTTCACGTGTGTCTCTTTTCTCTCTTTTTTTTTTTTTTTTTTTTTTGTGGGCCGTACGGACAGATCCGTACGGATCTGGTCCGTACGGCCACGTGGCCTGATTTTTTTTTTTTTTTTTTTTCTTTCTCCCTTTTTTTTTGAGAAAGTTTCTTTTTTTTTCTTTTCTTTCTCCCTCTTTTTTTTGAGAAAGTTTCTTTTTTTTTTCTTTTCTTTCTCCCTCTTTTTTTTTTGAGAAAGTTTCTTTTTTTTTTTTTTTTTTGCTCATCATGATAATGCGTTTTTATGCAAAACTAGATGTTCATGCATGTACTTTTTGTAAATTGAATTGAGTAGCATGATGTGATAGCATACCTGAAAATCTTTGCAAATTTGGGAATTTGGAGCTCGCAGCGATGTTGAGCCCTTCTTGATTTTGCGGAGATTTTGAGGTTTCGAAAGTTTGGAGTTTCGGAGCTCGCAGCGATGTTGAGCCCATCTTCAAAACTTTCTATTTCTTTCGGGGTATTTCCCTTTTTCTTCGGAATTGCCCCGGAGTCATGTCAAAATTTCGCCAGATTTTTGGTGTGACTAAGTGACCCCTTTTTTTAGCGAAATTCTGTCATTTTGATGACGATCTTTTTCTTTTCCAACCTTTGCAGGTGGTTCCTCCAGAACGAACAAGGGTAAAGAGCCTGCTACAAGCGTACCTCGTCGATCCGCCAGATCTTCTAATGTGGCCGTTCAGCAGGCCTGGGAGAAGGTCCAGTATGTTGAGAGAAACTTGGAAGAGTGCGACTCTCTCAACAGAGATGAGATAAGGCAACAACTGATCCAGTGAGGAGTCAAGTGGGAGACCTGACTCTGACAGTGGGGCAGGATCTTCTAGGAAGCGAGCCTACAGAAGTAAGAGGAAGAGGAGTCAGCGTCACACAGGGCGGGACGAAGACTCTCCTGATGTGGAAATCCCTCTCACTGTCAATGAGGAGGTGCCAGGGGAAGCTGACGAATCTCCGGAGAAGAGGATTCGGGAAGAAGAGACCATCGGTGAAGGTATGATTCTGCCTCTTTCTTTTTCTGCTTCTTTCATGGGGCTTTCCATGTTCTGATTTGTTTTCTCACCCTGCTGCTGCTTTCTTTAGCAGAGGATGAAGACTTGGCGATGCCTGAGGTTCCGACCGATGAGGCGGTGATGGAGCCGGTTATGGCATCTGAAGAAGAACCGAGGGACTCTGGAATGATTCCAGAATCTCCAATTGGTATAACTTCTTTCGCTTTCTCTCTTTTTTTTTTTTTTTTTTGCAACTTGATTTGCTAACATTTCTCTTGTCAGCTGACTTGCCACAGGACTCCGATGACTTTGAACCATCAATGGACGCAAATGTTGATGATGCTTCCGATGAGTTCGTGGAGGAAGAGAGTGTTCCGCCAGTCGTCGAAGAAGGTACTTTGTAGTGATGACCCTGATGATTTTTTTTTAACAGGATCATATTCATACCTTTTTGTGTTTCATTTGCAGGTTTTGAAGTGACAGAAGAGAGTCCATCGCTTTCTTCAGAACCAGAGCAAGGGATGCCAGAGGTTGATCCGGAGGTAGAGACACCTACAACCAGTTCTGACGCGATAGAGGAGATACCCCATACTGAGATTCCTTCTCCAGTGGCTCCAAGTGGAAAGAGTTCTTTTGTTACTCTTCCAATGGGACATGACATGAGCAGCCGATCAGCGGAGAAGGGTGAATCTTCATCCAGTTCGTCTCTTCAATTTGCGAAGAAGGTGCTGGCTCGGGTTTTGAGTTCTTGGATCAAGACTCTCCTTTCTGGACACCTGGATGCCGGATTTGGCATGATCCCAGATGTACAGGAGATTCTCACTGATACCGAAGAGGTTGGTCTGGATGTCACAGGTGCTAGGGCGATCGTTGATAGGATCATTGCACTGGGTGACAAGTGGTTTGAGACCATGGGTTTCCCTGACGACCAATTCTTCAAGGAGATGTTCTTGGACCCTGCTGATAAGGCTAAGTCTGACCTGAATGAGGCTACACAAAGCAAGAAGCAGCTAGTTCGGGAGAAGAACAAGGAAGAGCTAGCCATCATCGGATTGAGGCATGACCTTAACGTCCTTGATAGGGAAGTTTCCCTGAGGAGGCCAGGAAACGTCTTGAGCATTTGAAGGCACAAGTCGATGCTAAGTGAGCTGCTATAACAGAGGCTCGTGACAGGGAGAGTACTCTGATTCGCAGGGTTGCAGATGCCGGTCAAGTTCTCGAGAGGAGGACTCTAGAAAACGAACGATGGCAAACTGCTGGGGTAGAGCTTCCCGGTGTAAAAGAAGGGTTACGGCATTCGCCAGCATCTCATGGCAAGTTCCTGAAGAAGCGTGCCTTGGAAACTCTGACGGCTGAGGCCAAAAGTTTGCTTGAGGAGCTGAAGCTTTGGCTGGAGACCATTTTTGGCTGAGCTCCTGATTTTTTTTATAGCAGAAACCATTCTTCTTTTTTTTTTTGTACCACATGTATTTTTTTGGTACTTTTCTTTTTTGTAGTGCTTGTGAACACTTTCTTTTTTTTTTGCTTTGGTACCACATGTATTTTTTTGGTACCTTTTTTTTTTGTTTTGTTTTCCCTACGCTCACTCAAATCTTTTTGTGATGAAAGCAATTGGTAAATGGGATTTGATCAAAAGCTTTGTCATTTTATGAAAATCTTTTGTCAAATGGTTGTTTTGGTAGGGGAAACGAATTTGGCATGAAAGCCGGATTATTGTGGCATTTACAGCCAGTTTGGTGGCATTGATAGCCAATTTGTGGCATTTATAGCCGGTTTGGTGGCATTGATAGCCAATTTGTGGCATTTATAGCCGGTTTGGTGGCATTGATAGCCAATTTGTGGCATTTATAGCCGGTTTTGACATGAGAGTCAGGTTTTTTTTTGTGTGGCATTTGTAGCCGAGTTTTTTGAAAACCAAGTTTTGTTTTATTGGCATGAAAGCCAATTTTTTGTGGCATTGATAGCCGGTTTGTGGCATTTATAGCCGGGTTTTGGCGTTTATAGCCAGATTTTGGCGTTTATAGCCGAGTTTTGGTTTTCAAAATGCAGGTATCGACTAAATGTCGCCTCCCCGCTGAATGGTCTTGCAAGTATCGATGGAATGTCGCTTCCTTGCTCATTCGGTTTTGCGAGTATTGATGGAATGTCACTTCCTCGCGGGTTAGGTTTTGCAAGTATCGATGGAATGTCGCTTCCTCGCGAATTGGGGTGCAAATATCGACTAAGCGTCGCTTCCCTGCTTTTCCCAAAACTTTTGGTTTTGCGGGTACTGACTTGATGTCGTTTCTCCGCGATTTTTGAAATTTGAGGTTTTCTCGAACCATTTGTAATTTTGGTTGTGGATAGCAACTGGTATGTTACATCTCCACGATTTTTGAAATTGGGTTGTGGATATCAACTGGTATGTTGCGTCTCCACGGTTTTTGGATTTTGCAAGTATCGACGAAATGTCGCTTCCTTGCGATTTTGGGTGCAAGTATCGATGGAATGTCGCATCCTTGCTTTTTTTCAAAATTTTTGTTTTGCAGGTACTGACTTTGATGTCGTTTCCCCACGATTTTTGAAAAACCATTTTTTTTTGTTTAAAGACACGAGGGTCGTAAATTTTGACCTAGAACCATTTGGCGGTAAAAGGTAAGGTGGACTAGGGTGGAAATCCCTGAATCCGGATTTTTGTTTCAAACCATGAATTTTGGTTCAAGGATCGAAAGTTTTGGTCAAGTCAGGGAGAGGCTCCTAAACTTGGATATTTTTTTTTGAACAATGAAACGATAAAAATAAGCATTGTTTTTGAATCTCTAGAAATATTTATATTTGATATGAAAATTCTAAAGAGAGTGGGTTTGACGAGCGAGTACCTGAGAACAGGTTTTGGCCATACAGGCATTGCTCTTACCCAGTTGGGTAAGTCTTCAAGGGTAGTACCGCTTCAAGAACTTGCCGTTGATAGGCAGCATACATCTGTCGCCTTCCATGTTTAGGAGGGCATATGCGCCGTTAGAGAAGACCTTGTCGATGACGTAGGGTCCCTCCCATTTTGGTTCAAATTTGCCTTTGGATTTGTGTGCGAAGACCATTGGTCTTTTTACCGCAAGAACCAAGTCACCCTTTTTGTAGGCGCGTTGCCTGACCTTTTTGTCAAAAGATCCTGCCATGCATGCTTGGTAAAGTTCAATGCTTTGTCGAGCTTCGAGCCGTCTCTCGTCGAGATTGTCCAGCTCATGGAGTCGCAATTTGACATTGCTTTCTTGAGTCATGTCATTTTGTAGAGATACCCTCAGAGAAGGAATTTGTACCTCTAGGGGCACGACAGCTTCGCATCCATAGACCAAGGAGAATGGTGTGCTATGGGTTGGTCCTCGAACGGTGGTTCGATAGGCCCACAAAGCTTCAGACAGTTTATCGCTCCAGTCTCTTTTGTGACTAGAGACCATTTTCTTGAGGATTTTGCAGAGTGTCTTGTTGAAGGCTTCTGCTAATCCGTTTGCTGCCGGATTGTATGGAGTCGAAGGACAGCTTTGAATTTTGTATTTGTCGCAGAACCTGTAGAATCGATGATCCCGGAATTGTGGTCCGTTATCATGGACGAATCTCTTGGGTATGCCGAAACGACAAATGATGTTGGTGCGCAGGAACTGAAGAACTGATGAGGTCTTCATTTCGTTGAACGCAAATGCTTCTGACCACTTGGAGAAATAATCCGTAGCGGCGAAGATGAAGCGATGACCTTTGCTTGAAGGGGGAGAGATAGGACCTATGATGTCCATGCCCCATGCTTCAAAAGGCCATGAGATTGCTGTAGGATGCAGCCATTCTGGAGGCATGTGAATGTAGTCTCCATGAACTTGGCATTGTTGGCAGCGCTTAGCAAATTGCATTGCGTCGGGTACCATGGTAGGCCAGTAGTAACCCAACCTTTTGATTTGGTCGTAGAGCTTGGGACCAGCCTGATGAGCTCCACAAAGACCAGCGTGAACTTCTTTGAGTGTTTCTTCAGCTTCTTGTTGTGACAAGCAGCGTAGGAGTACTCCATTGAAGGATTTCCTGTAAAGGATTTTTGAAGGGATATCCAAATGAAAGTTTGGGGCTCGCCTTTGGATGCTTACCCGTTCTTTTGGATCTTCAGGTAGGATTCCGAACATAGTGTAATCAATGAACGGATCCCTCCAGTCGCCGATTGAAGTTTGAAGGATAGAGATCCGACTTCCAACCACTCGGTGGCATTTAGCAACTGCTTGGTGTGTGTTAAGAGGAGGGAGGATCCTTCTCTCACTCACTGTAATTTGCATGTTTTTTCCTTCCTGGATCGCCATTGATGCGGCAAGTCCAGCCAGGGCATCTGCACGGATGTTTTCACCTCTACGAATGTGGGTGATGTTGCAGATGTCAAACTTTTGCAGAAGCGATTGTGCCTTGTTGTAGTAAGGCAGCAGATCAGGCTTCCTGACTTCATATTTCTGATTCATCTGGTTGACGATCAGTTGAGAGTCTCCAAAGACTTCCAGCATAGTGATACCGGATTCGATGGCGAGTTCCAACCCTAGGATCAGAGCTTGGTATTCAGCTGCATTGTTTGTGCATGGTTCCAATAGCGAGAAAGCGTGTGGAATCATGTATTTGTCGGGGCTAACAAAGAGGATGCCAACTCCCGAGATCAGCTTTCTGTTTTCATTTGTCCTGGTTGCACCGTCAAAGTACATGTCCCAGGAGGCATTTGGTGAGGAAGTCTCCACGTTGTAGACAGGTTCGTCTGGGAGATCATCTCTGAGTGGTGAATCTTTAGGCAATGGATGCTCTGCGAGGAAATCTGCTAGAGCTTGGCCTTTGATTGCTTTTTGTGGCACATACCTAATATCAAATTGTGATAGAAGGATGGACCATTTTGCCAGTCGGGCATTGAGAGAACCTGCCTTTGTGACAAGAACCTTCAAGAGATTGATCCTTGAGACCAGGTAGACTGTGTTGGAAAGCAAGTAGTGACGTAGCTTTTGTACGGCGAACATCACTGCAAGGCATTCTTTTTTGACTGGAGAGTAGCGATGCTCTGCACCTACTAGCATGCGGCTGAGGTAGTATAGAGCAGCTTCTTTTCTTTCATCATTTTCTTGTGCAAGCAGAGCACCCAGAGAGTGATCAAGGGCTCTTGTGTACAAGATGAATGGTTTTCCAGTGGCAGGGGCAGCTAACACTGGAGGTTTGGTCAGGTATGACTTGATATCTTGAAATGCGGCTTCACAGTCGGCATCCCAGACAAAGTCTACACCCTTTTTCATCAATCGAGAGAATGGACGGCATTTCCCCGAAAGATTGGAGATGAACCGTCTGATGTAGGCCAATCTCCCTTGAAGCCCTTTTAGTTCCCTTAGGCTTCTTGGGGGGGGGGGGGGGGGGGGGGCATTTCTAGAATAGCCTTGACTTTTATGGGGTCAAGTTCTATTCCGGCTTTCCGAACAAGGAATCCGAGAAACTTACCCGACGAGACGCCGAAGAAGCATTTTAGAGGATTCATCCGCAGTTTGTGTTTGCGGAGTCGGAGGAAGACTTCCCGAAGATCTTTGAGATGGTCTTCTTTTCTTCTGCTTTTGACGGCGAGGTCATCAACGTAACATTCGACCGTCTTGTGCTGCATATCTTGGAATATTTTCATCATAGCCCTCTGATATGTGGCACCAGCATTTTTCAGACCAAATGGCATGACAGTGTACCAATACACGCCAAATGGAGTTCGAAAAGATGTGTGTTTTTCATCCTCGGGATGCATCTTTATCTGATTGTAGCCAGAGAAGCCATCCATGAATGTCATTCGCTCGAATGCGCAGGTATTGTCAATCATCACCTCCGGTATGGGGAGCGGGAATTCATCTTTATGGCAAGCGGCATTCAAGTCTCTATAGTCAATACAGACTCTGATTTGCCCATTTTTCTTTGTCACGGGGACAATGTTGGCCAACCATTCTGGATGTTGTTCCTCACGGATGAAGCCGACGCTTTTGAGCTTTTGAACTTCTTGTTCAATTTTATCCATCACATCTGGACGGAATCTTCTTTGGCCTTGTTTGACAGGCTTGATTTCTTCTTGAAGGTTGAGTTTGTGGACTGCTACTTTGGGGTCTAAACCAGGCATTTCAGCGTAGGACCATGCAAAGCAATCAACGAACTCACGAAGAAAAGCGATATACTCGGGTAACTCATCATCCTTTATATTCTTGCTTATGAATACAGGACGTGGGTTATCAGGTGTTCCCAAGTTTATCTTTTGAACAGGATCTTCTGTCGAAAGGTTCGAAGGTGGTTCCTCCACAATATTTTCGGAGGCTTCCAACTCAACGAAACCTTCTGGAGTTTCAACTGCATTACCAGACCAAGGCTCTGTTCCGTTCCACGGGTCTTCTTGATTGGTGATCTTCGCAAGGCTCGCTATGAGATAGTCCCAATCGCCTGTTGAGTCTGGTATTTCTTTTGGAGACGAGGGTTCTTCTGGGTCAGAATTGCACAAGTCTGTATTATCGGACGATTCCTCTTTATCATCAGAGAAATCGTACAAATTGGATGAGCTTCCTGGATCTTTGTCAGGTAACTCTTTAAAGAGATATCCAGGGAGATCGATGTCTTCGTGGACTTGAGATGTTGAGGCTTGGTCGGTAAAACGACTTTTAAGCCTTTGTGTCAACTGTCTCAGGGGGGTATCAGGATCATATCCTAACCCATATGAAGACTTTTCTACATGACCGTAGAGTCTCCAATCTTCCAGCTGGCTTTTGGTCAAGGCGGGCTCCAATGGCGTGAGAATACCGCGTTTTTCTCCCAAACCGACTGGGTTTTGAGCGTCATAGCCCATTTTCTTCATAATTGCTTGTGCCACAGGACTATATAGAGATAGTTGAGGCATACCTTCGTTTTGAAAAGGTTCAAGCAAGGAATTTGATGAAGAAGCATCCGATCTATGGAAGAAGATCGGCTTTTGCTTTGGTGATGTTGCCTGAACAACAAAGGTAGCAGACGTAGGATCTTCTACGTCAGCAGGTGTCTCCATCAGAGTGAGAGCAGGCTGAACTTGCTGAGTGTCAGCTTGGCTTGACGATGCATCGTCTTCTGGCTCTGAGTCCGAGTCTGTGTCTTGCATGATAGACACGAGAGAGACAACAAATTTGCCCCCAGGCTTTTGTTTCGCCTTCTTCACTTTAGTCGTGATGACCAAAGGTTTTGAATTCTTGAGGGAGATAACGAAGGGAGATTGACTACTCTCTTCTAATTTGCCGGAGGGTTTGTTTTCTTCCGGTGATTTTTGAGGAGCCTTACCTTTATCTTTCTGGAGATTTTCAGCAGGGGGTGCTATTTCCTCTTCTTCTTTTTCTCCTTCATACATCTGGGAGTCTGCGAAGTGGACTTCTTTACCTTTGAAGGGTTTTCTGTCCACAAAGACACGATGTACCATGCCGTCGTCGCCGACGAACTTGATGCATTGATGTAGAGTTGAAGGGACAACACCGTTCTCGTGTATCCAAGGACGTCCGAGAAGGATGTTGTAGCATGAGGGGGTTTTTATTGCATACACAGTGACCTCAGAGATAAGATCACCGATTTGCAATTTGAACCTGATTTTGCCGATAGGCCTTTGAGTGCTCCCATCGTATCCAAAGATAGATACAGATGTGTGGCTTAGCTTGCTGGGTGGGATGCCCAACTCTTCAAGAGCCGAAGTGGAGATAAGGTTGAGTGCAAAACCTGGGTCGATCTGAACTCTATGTATCGGCATTTCTTTGATGTACCCTGTGAAGTACAGGGGTCGGTTGTGCCTTGCTTCGCCAAGTAGGAGGTCTTCCTTAGTGAAGGCGATGGTTGCACTGGCTGCCTTTTGAACCGAGAGGCATTGGATGCATGATCCCTCAGTTTTCTTTTCTCCCTTTGAGGAAGTTTCAGAGTTTTTGACCCGGTAGTCCATTTCAATTTGGAGGACTTGCGGGGCATGTTTGTCGACATCCTCATTCAGTTTTTGTAATTCTGAGATGAGATTATCACGAGTGCGTGGAGACATTCGTAATAAATCCAGGATGTGAAGACGTACAGGTATGTGTTTGAAGTGCTCAACCAAGTCATACTTGAAAGCCTCCTTAGGGCCTGCATGTTCATCATTGTTGCCACTGGGGGCGCTTACAACATCTTTTCCCGAAGGATTTACATAAGTAAAGGAAGATTGGTTGTGATTCTTGTGGTAGTCCCGGCCAGAGCGGGTGCCTCTACCAACTTCGAGAGCTTCTTGAGAAGGATCTTCGTTTGGAAGATTGTCTTCAGGATCAAGAGGCTGTCGTTTTTCATCTACTGGGGATGTATCTGCAGCAGAGTTGCCATCCTCAGTGATTGTGTTGCACGGAGCATTTTCCGGGAGCAAGTCCTGAACAGCATCCAGCAGCTTTTCTTCTTCGTTGACCCATCTATCACCCCAAGTTGGGTTTTCTTCATGATGATGAGTCGGGAAGAATGTGTATCCTGAAGTCACAGTCTCAGGAGAAGAAACCTGAGAACGTGTCATCTCTGTGAAAGTCACGTGAGACGAGGTAGCTCCAGAGGATACATTGCTAGGCGTTGTCGGAGTGTAGGTAATCTCATCAGACGACGCTTCAGAAGAGCTATAGTCCTGATATATTACATTACAGGAAGCTCTGATAGGAGATGTTGCCTGCTCGGAGTCAGACTCATCCTCGGATGTAAGAGGATCATCTATCCAGCAATGTTCTCCATTTTCAGGAGTTAAGGGTGGATGTACCTGATTATCTTCAGGGACTTCAGGCTCTGGGTTGCGAGGAGGCTCGTTAACACGATCTTGCTCTTGTTCTAGAGCGAGACGCTGCAAGATCCTTGCATATTGTTCAAGATCAGGCATGGGAGCCAGATCCTCTTCTTCGTCTTCTCCGTGTGGCTCAACATAGTTGATTTCCACTGGAGCAATGACAGGTGCTAGGTTAACAGCATCTTCTTGTGCAGCCTCTTGGTCTTCTTCATCATCAGACCAGGATCCTTGTGGTTGCAAGGGGTTATACCAGATTACTGGCATAAGGTGAGTTTCAGGAACCCATTCTTCGTCGGAGAGATACTCTCCTGTTTCAAGAGATTCCTCCCACTCATCGGTGTAGTTGGGCTCGAATCCATCGTCGGTGTCGCTAGACTCGTATCCATCAATGGAGAATCCAACTACCGAGTTGTAAGAGTATAATGCCCCCTGCATGGCTTCTTTTTTGAATTGAGGTGGCATGAAATCACTGAGAGTGAAGTTTCTTACCGCCTTTGAAGTCTCTGGAAGGGACGTTTTTGTTGCCTCGAGTGAAGTGGTAGAGGAGGCCTCTGCCTTTTCATGGACTTCTTGTTTTGGCTGGGTCTTCTCTTGCCGTTTGAGCCTGAGGAGATGTTTCCTAGCCTGCCTTCGCTGTTGAGCTGTCGGCTTTGTTTTTACGATCTCCCAGTTTTCATCTTCCAAGAGATCGGGATGTACCCATATGGGTTGTCCGTCTGGTGTCGGGTAAGGAACCAACACTTCGGACGTTTGAATTCTTTTTATCACCTTGAAGGAAGTAGTGATCTTCTTCTTCGGTGATTTTGGTGTTTGTCCACATGACACCATGTTGACGGAGGCAGTCCCATAGTTTTTGTGAAAGGTGATGACTCCGTTTTTCCACATCTCGTTTATCTTCTCTCTCACAACAAAGCATTGATTGAGAGGATGCGAGACCATCTGGTGGTATGGACAGTACCGAGGATCATTAGTTTTGCCAACGTCTCCAGGTCTTTTGGGCTCTGGCAAAATGAGTTTGCCATTTGCTAAGAGAGCCTCAAAGATTTCTTCAACGTCTTCATCGAACGGATATTTCTTTTCTACTCGCTCTTTGAAGGCATCAGAGAGTTCAGGTCTCTTACCTGCAGCTCTATTTTCAGCTTTCTTTGGTTGCTGAGGAGCTGACTTGGTTTGCACATTAAGGACCTCTTTCTTCTTTGGTTTAGAGGTTGCAATGGCGGTTGGCTCTTTTCTTGATGACTTCTGACTGTTGAGGTCTTTAATCACCGTTTCAGCTTCCATAGAAGCTTCCAGGAGTTCTCCCAGGTTTTTTGATTTGTTGCCGATGATCATGGAGCGTATTCTTGCTCTCATATTGTTACGGCAGATGTCGACTAGCGACGCCTGTGGCAATACATCTGAACATTTGTATGCCATTGCTTACCACTTGTGAATGAAGTCATAAGTTGACTCATTCTCTCCCTGTTTTAGGCTACAGAGCTGAGCCATAGTAACAGGATGATCCTCACCTTGGAAGTGGGTCAGGAAGCGTGTCTCCAGCATAGCCCAGTTCTGAATGGAGTTCTCCGGAAGAGTGGAGTACCAATCGAAGGCCGTATCTTTTAGGGTACTTGCAAAGAGGCGGATCTTGAGTGCATCTTGATCCGCGATAGCTCCCGTCAAAATCTTGAAGTGGATGACGTGCTGTCTGGCTGATCCTTTCCCCGTATATGTTTGGAGAGTAGGATGCTTGAATTTTGTGGGGAACGGGACCGAGTCCATCCATAAAGGATATGGTGGCTTGATCCCATGCTCTTTGAGTATATCCTCTTCTTTTGCTTTGGCGAGGATACTGTCTACGTCCTTTTTGGTAAGGGCGCGTGACTCATTTTCTTCTCCATTTCCCTCGTTATTGCTATGATTCGGAGGAGGCTCATTGTTCACCTGATTTTGGACGACAAGGAGAAGGTTTTCCATCAGAGTTTCAATCCTCTGCTGGCCTTGTTCCAACTGCTGGATGCGTGTGAGCGCATCATCTCGAGGTGGATTCTGAGGTGGTGGCTCAGAACTTGTAGCCAAGACGTTCATCCCTCGGGATTCGAACGAAGAGATTGTCCTGGTGACTGAGCTGGGGCTCATTCTTTTTTATGAAGAGCTTGATGAAGGATTACTCTCCCGTCCTTGGCTTGAAGGGGCAGGAGATTCTTCGGGATGTCTTTGTGTCCTGGTGATGCTACGGGTCACCGGACGTCGGACATGGATTTTTTATGCTGACCTTTGGCGTCTTCTGGTTTTTCCAACCATATGGATGGCAGCAACTTGGTCGGGTCTTTCTTTTTCGACCCATTTGTGGGAGACTTGAAGTGTAGGAGGCTGGGTCCGTTGCTTCTCTAGTCTCTTTTGTCGATATGAAGCACGGCGGCGTGCTCGACGAGCGATTTGAGCTTCAGTCAGCTCTGGCTGGGCTCTGACGATGAAGGATGTGCTCCCTCGGGCGCAGCAGCCGAGCTTGTCTTCTTTGTGGTTGGGCAAGGACAGGATGCGGACCCGGTCCTTTGCCTGTTGCAGCGAAGCTTTAAACCTTTCGAGTTCGGCCCCTGTAGAGATGAAGGGTCGAACTGAAGGAGTGTAGGCCTTGGCAGGTGCTTGTAGAGGCCTGGTGATGCATGATCTGATTTTGGGCCTATAGGAACAAGCCGGCTCATGCTGGGTTGACTTGGGAGTCAGGTTGGAGATGGGTCTCTCCTCTTTCATGTAGGCAAGAGGGTAGAACTGGTTCTCTTTGAGTGGGGCCAGGTATGCTGGCTTGGTGGAAGTTTGAGACCTTCTTTGTCTTGGGGAAGGTCTTGGAGACCAAGTCTTGGGATAGACCTGGTTGTTTGTGGGTCGAGGCTTCGCGGGGGTGCCGCGGGCTTCGGGCTTTTGGGCGCTCGCCTTTGGTGTCACGGGAGTGACACGTTGAGAGGCGATCTTCTGCTTTTTAGCAGGCGCAGCTTGTTCTTCGGGAAGTGGGAATGGTCCCAGCGTCCCAAAGAAGATAGTCCGGGGAGTCGAGGTCGACCCGGAGTTCAGAGAGTTGCCGAGGGAGTTAACGCTTCGGCAGCTGACAGGGCGCTTATGAGTGCGCGCGCTTTGCTTCTGTTGAAGCATGAGTTGGTGCTTGTTCTCATCGAAAATAATGGTTAAGGCTGCCATTGTTAGTTTCAAAATTTCTGAAACAAGACCACATCCATTAGTAATCACAAGAATATAATGATCATAAATGGGAATTTCTATGGTTGTCTTTTCAAATCGCTCAAGGGATATGACCCAAGCGACATGAAGAAGGCAAAAAGCCATAGATGGTACAATTGTTCTGACAGCAAGCATGGTAGGCTCGAAATGAGCGTTCCAATGACTGCTAGAAGCAATTGTATACCTAAATTCGACTTATCGAGAAGCGGAGCTTGCTCGAGATAAGAAGAATATAAGGTAGGAGTTACAAATGTGCCGGTCACAGATACAGTAGACCCTGAAAGGGCGTACCAGTACTGCTATGCACAAATGTTGGAGATCGCATCCATGAGATGGGATTCTTTGTTTTGAAAGGTCAGAAATGGATTCGTCAAAGAGAGCAGGTGGCATTCCGATTCAAATACGGGTTCAACGATTTCCGCGAGCGCCAGTACTCAGAAGGGAAGAGACCACAATTTCTCGAATCTGAATCCAAAAGTGACGAGTTTTTTTTTTTTTTTGAAATGTCAAGATTGGTTCCATCAAGGAGAGTAAATGGTATTCTGATCTGAACACGGTCTCGGCGATTTCCGCGAGCGCCAGTGCTCAGAAAAGAAGAAACCAAAATTTCTCAGATCTGAAATCAAAAGTGACGAGTTTTTGGAGATTTTTTTTGAAATGATTTTTTTTTATTTTATTATTTTTATTTTTATTTTTTTTTAAATATATTTTTATTTATTTATTTTTATTTTATTTTTTTTTTGAAAATTTTTGTTTTTTTTTTAAGATTTTTTTTTTTTGAAAATCTTTTTTTTTATTTTTTTTATTTTGATTTTAATTTTTTTAAGATTTAAAGACGAGAGAGTATACATAGGCCTCCTAACCCGGTCTTATGAAACCTCAATTGATAGAATTGCCCCCAGGTAAGGGTAGGATTACTTAATGAACCCGTTTGGAGGACCCTTGCCTAGAACAGTCAAGCTGTCTCCACACTCTAGACAAGGCTTTTCTTGAATCAATCGTGATCAAAGAACGCAATTGGTTTAACCTTAGTGGTCTATGTCCTTTTTTTTTTTATAAAAAAATCCCAAATAGACTCATCGAAGAGAAACGATGGCCCAAAACCTTAGTCGAACGGGCTCAACATTTCTGCAAGCACCAAAGAACGATAGGATAGGATCAAGGTTTCTCAATTTTGAATCCAAACTAAGAAAACTGATTTTTTTTTTGAAATCTCTAATGAACTCATCGAAGAGAAACGATGGTCCAAAACCTTAGTCGAACGGGCTCAACATTTCTGCAAGCACCAAAGAACGATAGGATAGGATCAAAGTTTCTCAATTTTGAATTCAAACTAAGAAAACTGATTTTTTTTTATTTTTTTTTATATTTTTTTTTTGAAATCTCTAATGAACTCATCGAAGAGAAACGATGGCCCAAAACCTTAGTCGAACGGGCTCAACATTTCTGAAAGCACCAAAGAACGATAGGATAGGATCAAAGTTTCTCAATTTTGAATTCAAACTAAGAAAACTGATTTTTTTTTTTTTTGAAATCTCTAATGAACTCATCGAAGAGAAACGATGGTCCAAAACCTTAGTCGAACGGGCTCAACATTTCTGCAAGCACCAAAGAACGATAGGATAGGATCAAAGTTTCTCAATTTTGAATTCAAACTAAGAAAACTGATTTTTTTTTGAAAAGAGAAAGAATGGAAACAAACTCAAAGAAATAGAAATTTCCAAAAAATCCCATCTCATTTTTTTTTAGGATGCAAAATCCAACATAGGCTACCAGTTAGAAAGTAACCAAGGAATCCGGAAAAGAAGTATAAGTATAGAGCAAAAAGTATGATATGCAAATATTTCATTTCCGAGCACCGTGTTCTCAAATGAACGAGTCCCACCGGGTGTGCCAGCTTGATGGAACGCGCTCCGAGGCGCCGTGGGGCGGCTACCGGGGTCGGCGGAACGTGGGAGTCCGTCGGGTCCGGCCCTTTCGCGCCCTGGCGGGCCTGAAGCGTGCATCAACATTTCTTTTGTGTGGGTGTGCCAGATTTTCTATTTTACTTGGAATTGCAAGTGGTAATCCGGAGATCAACCTTCGCAAGTAAAAAGGAAATCAACTTCTTTCAAGTTTTCCATTGCACAAATATTTAAGAAAAGAGACATTTTCTTGGTTTGCCGTGAAAGGCGATTTTGTTTGGCATTTATAGCCGATTTTGGCGTTTATAGCCGATTTACAATTCTCATCAATAATGAAAGACAAGAGTTGTGATTTTTGTCTCTTTTAGAAAAATACAAACTACAATGAAAAGCAAGAAAATGAGGATCTAACTTCTCAGGAGATTGTGGGGGACTCGTTCAGATTGACGGTCGCAAGTCATGTATGGGCTTCGCCATCATCCATGCAGATGAGAACAGAGGATGCTCTTGATTCGCTTGGCTTGGCTATAACCTCAGGTTTTTAGAGGACAAAGACCAAGAGAAGGTCCTATGTCCAATAAAAAGCTAAGTAGACGGGCTGAAAAGCCACGTCTAAGCCATTGGAGGCAGCGGGAGAAGGCAAGGACCTTGGGGGGGGGTGCCCCCCAAGGGACTTTTGTCACCTTGTAGTGGTGGCCGGTGCAGAACTTCAGCAGAGTTTTTCTCTCTTTTTCTTTCTCTCAGATTTCTGGATCTGTTGTGCTTTGGAAGTGATCTCCGATTGATCGATCTCGATTTTCTGATCCTCATTTCAATGGAATGCTCTCCTATTTATAGGCTTTTGGTAGCCATTTAGGAGAGTTTATGGGCTTTAATGGCTTTAATGGGAGGAGTTACAAGATTTATTTCTTGATTTTGTAACTCCTTTTTCCTTGAATCTGATTGGCCGATGGAGATTAAGGGCTTTTAATCACCTTAATTACCATAATGGGAGGAGTTTCATGGTTTAAATGCCATGAATCAATTGACTTGTAACTCCCAAATGCTTGCTTCTGATTGGGCTGTCCAAAGAAATGAATTAATGACTGCAATAAAGCTAGTCAATTAACCACATTAATTGGTCGCCGAGCAGTCGAAGAGTCGCGGGCCGTGCCGTGTCTTCTGGAATTCTTCTGGCGATGATCATCGATGGATCTTCATGCTGATCGACATCGGATGAACATGTAACTTCAGACATTGATAGCTAAGAGCGGGCCGGTGACAACTGTCTTGTCGATTTCTCGATCGGTCGGACAGAAAGAGCACTTTTTTTGGTCGACCGGTTGGCGATCTTGGAGCGATCAATGATGATTTTATGCTTTTGGAGGTTGACCCGTGATTTTGACGGATGTCGGAGGATATGAGTCAATTTCAAGCACTAAAAATCACATTTTCAGGAAACCACAGGGGCCAAAGTGCGCGAAACGCGAAAAAAGACGGAAAAACGGGTCACCGGCGGAAAATCCGGTGACCCGGACTTCCATGGTCGCAGGGGCCTGCGACCTTGGGGGAATTTTTCCCTTCGGAGCCCGTTTTGCGGTCGTTTTGAGGTCTTTTTCGTCGCCGTTTTCTTCTGTATTTTTCTTGACATCTCTTCTCATTTATTGGCTTGATTTCCCTGTAGAAAACCTGATGAGAATCCTTGCATTTTTAGAGTGCAAAGTTTCCAATTTTCCGGGAAAGCCGAAGACTTTGTCGCGTAGAGCTGCTGATTTTCCGCCAGAGGTTGAAACTTGGTCAAACGATGTCGGAATGACCTGAAATTTGAGGTGGAGCCTCCTGAGCAATAAATAAGACCAACCATAGCCTTTTGTTTGAGTTTTGAAGCTGTTTGGGGTCCCATCGATGCTTCACTTGATTTTGCTGCGGGGAAAATGCCGAGCGTTGATATGTGGCCAAACGATGTCCGATTGTCCTGAAATTTGACGGGGAGCCTATTGGAGTCATTTTGAGACGTTCCATGGGCTCCGTTTTGGATGTCATGGTCCCGGGTTGCTCCGCCGCCGGTAGGCTTGATTTTCTCTCGGAGCATCGAAACCTGGTCAAACGTTGTCAGAATGACCTGAAATTTGACGTGCAGCCTTTTGGAAGCATGTTGAAGCCACTCATGCACTTGGTTTGATGAGCGAAGGCTTCGGTGGTTCCCGCCGCCTGGAGGCTTGATTTTGCTGCTCGAGCATTGATGGAGGGTCAAACGTTGTCGGTTTGACTTGAAATTTGGCATGGAGCCCTTTTGAGACATGCTGGAGTCATCCGTAGGCTCTGATCGAAGTTTTGACGTCTCCGATGATGTCGCCGCCGGGAGCGCCATTTTAGCTGTCGGAGAAGCGAAGTTAGGCCAAATGATTCTGAAATGGCCCGAAACTTCATGTGTACTCTTCTCTTGGCTATCTTGAAGGATCTTGCAGTTTTTGTTTGATTCTGACAAGATTTGATTTTTTGGAGAAATTGCATTGCCTATTTATGGCAGGTTGCGACTTTATGCAGCTTTCTTGATGTTGAAGAGGCAAAGTGACATTTTTGGTGTCAACAGTAGTTATCCTTGATTACAAATTGAAATTTGATATTAGTTCACTTCATGGTTTTCTTAATCACTTGATCATGATTTTATGTTTCATTGTTGGATTTTGATTGTTGAAATGAATTAAAGTCCTTTGGAAAATGTTCTAAGTTTTGTTAGTTATATTTATAGTTGAATTTTTCTTTGAGTTTATTTCCTTGTGTTTATGATTATATCTTTTAGAAGGAAATACTTGTTATATGCTATTTGCATCATTGCTCATTTGGTTTAATTCTTTTTATGCAAATGTCATATAGTTTCATGTATGGTTGTGCACTTTAGTTACATTTATAGATATCATACTAGAACTTTCAAATCCATCCTCTATGCTTTCTAGTCATTTTTTTGTAAATGGATGGTTATGATGTTGATTCATGTGTATTTTCCTTGTGATGTCATTCTTATACATGTTTCAACTTCATAGTAGTGTTTAATCATATGAACCTCTTTGAAATCCATTCCTTATATTTCATAGTTATATCTTTTGTTTGATGGGTTTTTTAGTTTTTGAATTCATATGACTTGACACTTTTGTAAATTGCATCCTCTACCAAGTTATATATATTTCTAAATGCCATTTCTCTTGTTCATCACTATGCTCATTAGTTATATTATTCTAAGTGATGAATATCATTTTATGATGCTTGTTGGAATTTTATGTTTGTCGCATGCTTGCTCTTAATTATGTTTCATATTCAATTGGTAATCATTTGGTATCATTTTCAATTAGTATCAATATCCAATTGGTATCATATCTTGAGTTTGTGATAGACCTTGTGTACAATGGATTGAACTTAATAGTAATATTTTTTTTCCATGTCACATTCCATTAGCATCATAATGTTCATGTTTGCCTCCTCTCTTGCACTTATAGGTAAATCACATGACTACCATGTTTATGTTTTCATAATTTTGGTTGGTTAATGGTGAGGTTGTCTTCATGATTGAACTTCATTTCATTCATCTTGTGCATGACAGTTATATTTACTGAATGTATGAAATGATTTCATAACCTTCATAGCATATGATTTTCATAGTTATATTGAGTTATGCTATGTTTAGTAATCCCCATTACATCATGGATAGTTCTAATTTGGATGAATCCTAGTAGTTATATTCCTTTTAACTCCATTTTAGAGTGATTGAGAAAATAGTCATATCCTTGAATCTCAATTGATATATTTTTTTTTCAATTGGTATCCATGATTGTTTATCCTCTTGACCTTGCTCTTTAAATTGATAATTTGACCATATTGGGCTTTATAGTCAATTATTATAGTCAATTGGAATCTAATCCTTTCCTTGAAGTTTACCCTCAATTGGTAAAACCATCTTCTTCTTGCACCTTAAAGTTAAATCCTTGCCACAAGTTTGACAAAAGAAGAGTATGGATTGAGGAGGAGTAAACCTTTTAAAGGAAGTATTAGTTTTGATCAAATTCGCCCTTATATTGGCTCTTTACCCCTATAGTGTTCCATTCATGCATGATATCGTGTTAAGAATTTCATTTTCGATTTCTTTTGTTAACAGGTGCTTGTAAAAGGTATTTTCCTTGTTTCATGTGTATAGGTACAATTTGGACATCCGACCCCTCTTCAATTGGTATTTTGCAATTCAATGGCAAAGGGGGAGAGAATGTACAAGTTGTCAAAAGAGAGAGAAAGGGGGAGAGATCTTCTACAGGGGGAGAAAGTATTCAAGCTACCAAAAAGGGGAGATTTTGTATTATCTACCAAAGGGGGAGAGAATGCATATCTTGACCAAAAGTGCATGATCAAAGGGGGAGAGATGAATTAAGAAAGCTTGGGAGCTAAAGAAGAGATGCTTGGCCAAAGAAAGATAGATGAAAGCTCCAAGCATCAAGAAGATTGAAGCCCAAGCTAAGTGAAGAAGCATCCAAAGAAGATTTCAAGCCATGTCCAGCTAAGGAGGAGCTGAAGACTATGTGTGATGAATTAGTGTTGAGTAAGGTTTGCCATCAAATTGCAAAGGGGGAGATTGTTAGAGATTTTGTGTATTGCAATTTGATGGATGCATTATTCATTTTATTCATCATTTGAATTTTCACACATGCATTGTTTTAGAAATCTTGAAATCTTAATTTACTCATGCATTTCTTTAAATCTTGTAAACCTTTTAGGTTCATGCATGTTTTGGTTTCAAACGTGGATGCATTTATATTTGGAAAAATTTTATAAATCAAGCTAGCCATTTGTTTTAAACTTTCAAATCTATTTAGGCTTTTTATGTTTCATGATTTTAGAGCACTTGGATTGGTTTAAATCATGTTTCCATGCTTGGTTTAATGGCTCAAAAATCCCCATGCAAAAACCCTTTGAAATATGCTAAAAATGGGATTTTTGGTCACAGGGTGTCGGTCAGCCGAACTCAAGGTGTCGGCTAACCGACAAGTGGACCGAGGTCAACCGATGGATCTGTCGGTCCGAATTCCAAAGAGCTACAAATTTCAGATTTTCTCTGTCGGTCCACTCGTAGGCTCATGTCGGTCAACCGACAGTACATAAAAATCCAGACCGAGAGCTTGTCTGTTCAAATTCCAGACAGCATCATTTTGTACATCTTTGTGCTGTCGGTTCAGATGTCGGTCCATTATCGGTCGACCGATAATGGCGGTCAACCGACAAAGGCAATTTGGTCAGAAAAATTTCAAAAATATGACCGTTGCCTTTTAGACCGTTGAGCCGTCAGTCAATCGACCCCTGGTTGTCGGCTGACCGACAGGTAGCCGTTGAGCAACTTTTTCTATAAAAAGAAGCTCATTCCTTAGCCCCAAGTGATGATCTTTGAAGCCCTTCTAGAAGTATTTTGAGGGAAAAGAAAGGGGATCAAGCTAAGGAAGGCTAAGGGTCATTAAGGAAAGCTAAAGCTTGGATTAACGAAGTTAAACCACCAAGTAAGTTTTGCCTTTTTATAAACATATGTTTTATGCTTTGACTAAACTATTGGTAAATATTTTCTAGCATATAAACTATGTTGTGTTGAATTCTAAACCTTTTAAACTTTGTTTTAAAACTTTGAATTCTTCACTTTGATTTCAAAACAAGTTTGCTTTAAAAACTTTAATACATGTTCTTGGCAAAATCTTGGATTTGTTTGATAACATGTTTTGTTGAACTTGTTAGAATCATCCATGTTGTTTTCACAATCCTAAACCTTTGTTGCACTAGTTTTTGAAAACAACACTTAGCATGCTCACTTGTTTAAACCCTAATTAGTTACAAGTGACTTGCTTTAAACTTCAATCAAATTTGTATGCATTAAACCCTTGAATGCTTCTTAGCATATCTTAATTGATCTTAAACTTTTAATAGTGATTGAAGTTTCCACACACTCACTTCATAAGCATACATCTTTGCATTCATAGTGTTTGTGTGAGTTTGATTTTCACTTTCATATTTGCCTATTCTAGAGGCAATTCAATTGAGCCTAATTGTATTCTCTTGAAGTGTTTTGAAGACACCAATCTTGAGAAGAAAATCATTTGATTGTAAAGGTTATTGCTTAGCCTAAGAAAAGCATTGTGTAAAGGTTATTGCTTTGCCTATAAAAGCATCTTGTATGGGTTGTTGTTAAGCCTTGAAAAACAATATTGTAAGGTTATTACTTATCCTTGGAAAGCATATTGTAGTGGTTATTGCTTAGCCATTTGAAAAGCATAAATAGTGGAAATCCAGTGGGGTGTGAGATCACAAGCTGGTAGTGGATGTAGGCATTGAGGCCGAACCACTATAAATGATTGTGTTATTGTGAATGCTTTTGTGGTGATTGTTGTTGTTTAGCTTCCGTATTTTATTTGTTAATCATCACAAGTGGCTAATTATTTTAAAGAAGTTAAAATTGGCATAATTGGTCATTAAATTGTAGCTCACCCTATTCACCCTCCCTCTAGGGTTCGGATCCGGAACTTTCACATTCCTGTTTTATACTCCTCCAGCTCATAGCACCGCCTCCAAGCATAAACACATGACCAGAGGTGGATTTCCTGGAATCCTTATCTGACATGAAGTTAGAATCTGTGTATCCGACTGGAATCAGCTCATCACTGCTATAAATCAACATGTAATCTATAGTCCTTCTCAAGTATTTGAGAATACATTTTACAGCAGTCCAATGTTCAGGTCCTGGATTAGACTGATATCTGCTGACCAGGCCCACTGCATGACAGATATCCGGTCTAGTACATAACATAGCGTACATGAGGCTACCAAAAGCCGAAGCGTATGGTATCAACCTCATCTGCTCCTTTTCCTCAGGTGTCTTGGGACACTGATCCTTGGAAAGGTGCACTCCATGCCTGAAAGGTGTAATACCCTTCTTGGAGTCTTGCATAACAAACCGTACTAACACCTTATCTATGTATGCAGCTTGGGATAAGCCAATCATCCTATTTTTCCGGTCTCGATAGAGTTTATTCCCTAGGATGTAGCTAGCTTCTCCCAAGTCCTTCTTATGAAAAGTCTTAACCAACCAAACTTTTACAGTTGGCAACATTCCTATGTCTTTCCTGAGGAGAAGGATGTCATCGACAAATAAAACCAGAAAAACTACCCTGTCACCTTCACATTTCATTGATGGACCCTCGGAGTTTCCGTCCTCTCCTTCCGCACCCCGGAGGCTTGCCCGGGTCTCGGCGGAGGAGGGAAATCGCGGGTATCAATACTTTTGTACGAGTATGCTAGATTTACTTTCTACTCTGAATTTGGAATGGTGATGATCCGGAGATCCACTTTCACAAGTAGAAAGGAAATCAATCATTCTTTCTAACTTTTCAAATTGCATAAATTTTAAGAAAAGGGACAAGTTTGTTTTTGAGAATGCCGTAGGAGGCATTTTTTGTTTGTTTGCCGTAAAAAGCGATTTTGCCTTGAAAGGCGATTTTCCGTGAAAGACGATTTACAAAACTCATCAAGTATGAAAGACAAGAATTATGATTTCTTTTTGTCTCTTTAAAAAATACAAACTACAATAGAAAAGGAAGAAAATGGATCTAACTTCTTAGGAGATTGTGCGGACATGTTGAGATCGATGGTCGCAAGTCATGTATGGACTTCACCATCGTCCTTCAAATGAGAACGGTTGATGCTTCGATTCTTCAGCTTGGCTCCTAGCTTCAGTTTTTTAAAGGACAAGGACTAAGAGGAGGTCCTAAATCCAATGAAAAACCGAGTAAACAGGCTGAAAAGCTGCGTTTAGGCCATATTGTAGAAGGAAGGGACCTTGGAGGGTGGCCCCCCAAGGGACTTTGATCACCTTGTGGTGTTTCTTGCAGCAGAGCAGTAGGGCTTCGTCTGTATTTTTTCAGAAGAATGCAAGTGTGCGAGTGCAGAATTTCAAGTGATTTCTTTCTTTTGGACCTCCTTTTATAGGCTCTTGGTAGCCATGAGGTGCTTATGGGTATTGATGGCCATGATGAGAGAATTGATGAGGAGTTACAAGTTTTTATTCTTTGATTTTGTAACTACTTTTTCATGGCTTGTGATTGGTCGATGAAGGATAGTGGGCATTTAATCGCCTTTAATCTTCATGATGATGGGAGTTTCATGGGTTTAATGCCATGATTGCTTGGATTTGTAACTCCCAAATGCTTGAGTCTGATTGGGCCGTCCAAAATAATGAGTTAAAGACCTCATTAAGTTGCCATAAACGGATCAATTAATGACATTAAGTGGTCGTTAGGGCATGTGAAGAGTTGCGGGCCGCGCAACGTATTTTGAGATTCTTCTTGTGATCATCACAGGTGGATCCACACATTTTTTTTATGTCGGATTGCGATGCAATTTCAGACATTGATTGATGTTGGTGGGCCGGTGACATCTGTCTTGTCGATTTCACGATCGGTCGGACAGAAAGTTTTGGCGATCTTGGAGCGATCGGTGATGATTTCATGATTTTGACGGAGGATCCAAGATGTCGGTGAAGATCAGTAGTTTTCAAGCATCAAAGATTGGATTTTCAGAAAATCACAGAGGCAGGAACACCCGAAACGCAAAAAGGATAGGAAAACAGGCCATTTGGTGCGAAATCCGGCAACCCGGATTTGCAGGGTCGCCGGCTACCATGCACCCCAGGTCGCCGGCGACCTTGGCCCAAGGTCACCGGCGACCATAGGGCTTTGGCCCTTTTGGTCGCCGAGCTTCGTTTTCGGCTGTTTTTCCGTCTTTTTTGTTCCTTCTTTCTTCTGTATTTTTCTTGACATTTTTCCTCAATTATTGACTTGATTTTCTTGGAGAAATCTTGACGAGAACCCTCGCGAAATCGGAGCACAAAGTTTCCCATTTTTCGGGAAAGCCGAAGACTTTGTAGCCGATTTTCCGTCAAAAGTTGAAACTAGGTCAAACGATGTCAGAATGACCTGAAAATTGAGGTGAAGCTTCTTGAGCAGGGGATAGGACCAACCATGGGCTTTTATTTGATTTTTGAAGCCGTTTGGGGTCCCGTCGTTGCTTGACTTGATTTTGCTGCGAGGAAAATGTCGAGCTTTGATATGTGGTCAAACGATGTCCGATTGACCTGAAATTTAACGGGGAGCCTATTGAAGTCATGTAGAGACGATCCATTAGCTCTGTTTTGGATGTCACGGTCCCAAGGTGCACCGCCGCTGGTAGGCTTGATTTTCTTTCGGAGCATCGAAACCTGGTCAAACGTTGTTGGAATGACCTGAAAATTGACGTGTAGCTCTTTGGAAGCATGTTGAAGCCACTCATGTACTTTGTTTGATGAGTGATGGCTTCGGTGGTTCCCGCCGCCGGGAAGCTTGATTTTGCTGCTCGAGCATTGATGGAGGGTCAAACGTTGTCGGTTTGACTTGAAATTTGGCATGGAGCCCTTTGGAGACATCCTTAGGCTCTGATCAGAGTTTTGGTATCTTTGATGATGTCGCCGCCAAGAGTGCTTGTTTAGCTGTTGGAGAAGTGAAGTTAGGCCAAACGATGTCGGAATGGCCCGAAACCTCAGGTGTACCCCTCTTTTAGCTGTTTTGAAGGATCTTGCGGTTTTTGTCTAAATTTGTCAAGATCTGATGCTTGAAGTAGCTTTGCCTGTTTTTTAGCAGGATACAGCTTCACGAGGCTTCTTGATGTTGAGGAGGCATAGTGACTTTTTTTGGTGTCAACAAATGCCCCCTCGAGGTACAGCGACGAGTAGCTTTTTGGAGTCGTTGTGCCTCGATGAGAAACTTGAAGGAGAGTTTCCAACTTGACCAAGAGTCTTGAGCATTTTTTTTTTTTTGAATAGCCTTTTGAGTTTCCAGGGGAACTTTATGGTAGTGAGAGGGATCACGTACCATCTCAAGGCAAAGTTTTGAAAATGACATGGGGTATTTGGATATTGGATTTCGGATCTTGGTTTTTGACCTTGTGACCTAACAAGCTGCATGTGGCAGGTTAGGGGGTTGGGGTTTGATTTTTGATTTTGACCTTGTGACCCAACAAGCTGTATGTGGCAGGTTGGGGGGTCAGATTTGGTTTTTTGTTTTGGCTTTGGTTTGGGTTGGTTTGGATTTTGATTTTGGTTTTGGTCCTGTGACCTAACAAGCTGTATGTGGCGAGATAGGGGACCGGAATTTGGTTTTATGAAATGTCAATTTCAAGATTTTGGCTCAATTTGGTTCATGAAGTTGGATGGTTTGGTTTTCGGAAACTCATGAGGCTTTCTTTTTTTTTCTTCTTTTTCCTTTCTTTGTTTTTTTTTTTTTTTTGAATGGTCCCATCAACTCAAAAGAGGCATGGGACATTTTTTTTTTTTTTTTTTTTGCTCTTGGTAAGAGGAATATTTTGACTAAAAGCCACTTATAGTGCCTAGGTGGTCAAACCTGGTTCATATGGGCTAACCCATGGGACCTTAGGCTTTGGAGATGGCCTAGATCTCATATGGTGTCATTTTTGTTTAGAATATCTAAAAATATCTCTTTGGTGTAGAGAATATCTAAAAATATCCTTAATTGGAGAGAATCTTTCAAGTTTCCTTCTTTTTTGGAGAGACTTTCTCAAAATATCTTTCTTTTGGGAAAGTAGCTAAATTTTAGCACTTACCTCCTTTCTTTTCTCCTTGTTTCCTCTTTTGGTTTGCTCTCTTCTATAAAAGCAAGAGGGGTTGGATCTTTGGCTCCATTGCTTTCTTTGTTTGCAAGAAATCTTCAAGAGTACTCTCCAAGATAAGAAGTGCTTTTTTTTCTTCAAGGATCTCCAAGCTTTTCTTCTTCTTCTCCATCAATGGCTTCAAGTAAGTTTTCTTCCTCCACAAGAAATTCCATTTGTAGAAGTAGCTTCTTTCTTTCTTTGCTCTCTTTTTCTTCTTCTCTTCTCTTTTTTTTTTTCTTTTCTTTTCTTTTCTTCTTCTTCTTCTTCTTGTTTTTCTTTTTCCTCAAGCACGTTTTTCTCTTTTCTTTTTTTCGTGCTTCTTTTTTTTTCTTTTTTTTTTGTCCACGGTTTTCATCCCTTTTTTTTTCCGTGCTTCTTCTTGTTTTTTTTTCACCGTGTTTGTTTTTTTTTTCGCGGTTTTTTTTTCTTCTTTTTTTTTCACACGCTTATTTTCCTCTTTTTTTTTCTATCAGCTTTTTTTTTTCCAAGCTGATTTCTTTCTTTTTTTTTTTCAGCGTCTTTTTTTTCTGTTTTTTTTTCTTGGCTGTACGGACCTGGCCGTACTGCCGCGTGGCAGTGGGCCACGGCCTGTGGGCCAAAATTTTTTTTTTTCTAAGATTTCTTTCTCTCTCTTTCTCTTTCTTTTTCTTTCCTCCTTTGTTTGCTCACCATGATAATGAGGTTATGCAATTTCAATTTGTTCATGCATTTTTTTTTTTGATGCATCAAGATAGAAGACTAGAGTCTCTAGGTCAAGCCAATATGATTTTTGACTTGGACAAAGTTTGATTGTTTTGACCAAATTGGGTTGGAATTGGTCAAACTTTGGTCAAGGTTTTCCTAGCTTCTAATGCATGATGATATTCTTTAATGCATGATTTTTGGTAAATGGACTTGGAAGCATGATGATGCATATCTGAAAATCTTTTGCAAGTATTGGGATTTTGAGCTCTTTCTCGATCTTGCTGGATTTTGAGGAACTTTGCAATTTTTGGATTTTGAAGCTCACAGTAATGTTAAGCTCTTTTCCAGATTTTGCGGAAATTTGATGAGATTGGCTTGTTCTTGCAGCAATGTTGAGTTCGAACCTTCTTTGAGAATGTTCCACTAACTATGAGCTCGCAGCAATGTTTGAGCTCATTTCCAGGCTTTCTGTCTTTTTCGGAGTATTTCCCTTTTCTTCGGAATTGCCCCGGAATCATGTCAAAATTTCGCTAGAATTTTTTTAGCAAAATTCTGTCATTTTGATGATGATTGATCTTTTCTCCTCCATCTTTTGTCGGTAGTTCTTCCAGAACCAACAAGGGTAAAGGTCCTGTTACTGACGCACCTCGTCGGTCTGCCAGATCTTCTAATGCGGCCGTTCAGCAAGCTTGGGAGAAGGTCCAGTTTGTTGAGAAGAAATTGGAAGAATGTGATTCCCTGAATCGTGATGAGATGAGACAGCGATTGATCGCTCTCAAAGATGAAGAATTCTACAAGATCATGGTAAGCAGCCATCCTTGGGTTACGGACGATCAGAGCATTGTGCTCAAGCCTACCTTCTTCTTCGGTGATGCAGTCCTTGACGACTTGACATACCAAAGGAGATGTTTTCAGTTCTCTTACACAG
This sequence comes from Umbellularia californica, assembly GCA_028538565.1. NCBI lineage: Eukaryota > Viridiplantae > Streptophyta > Magnoliopsida > Laurales > Lauraceae > Umbellularia > Umbellularia californica. The sequence continues at coordinate 33,303,574 of JAPQWN010000006.1, forward strand.
CAGATGGTGGGGAGAGAACTATTTCTACCCGGTCGACTTTTGATCGGACCATCTTGATCTTGAGCCTTTCTCCCACGTGCCCTAAGAGGGAAGATCCTCCGAGCTGGGTGAAGAGGACCAGTGTGATCAAGACCGGGGCTTTTTTTGGCGGCCTTTCCGGTTTTGCAGAGAAGTCGCCTGTCTGTATGGACATGTTGATGCCAGCCAGTGGCTACCAAGGTTCTGATCATCCATCGGTTGATTTGAGACCCGTGGGCCTTGGCGTTTTTCGGGGTGACAGCAGCAATTGGGTGATGCCTTTTCGACTTCATGGTCGTTTCAGTACTGACTCGAGCTGGTAATCATGGACTGATCACACCCTGAAGATTGGCGAGGCCGTTCTGCGGGAGGCTGAGATTTTTGATGCGGTTCGCGCTTTTTGGCAAACCGTTGTTTTCTCCGATGAGGCTTTCATGGCCATGCTGGAGTCATTCCTTCCACAAACAAACACCTTCATTGTGACGAATGGTGAGATTGGTTTTTCTTTGAAGGAACTGAGCGCCATCACCGGGTTGCCTATCCTCGACAAACTCTATGAGGAGTTTATGCCTATTGACAGCGTCCTCGAGGAGCAGTCTGAGGAGTTTAGGCTTGTATACTTTCATCTCGTCGCCTTCTATGATTTTTTGAAGGAGAAGGAGAGCTCGAAAGTTAGATGCAGCAGTTGGAGAAGTTGCAGCTCCAACTTTTTTGACAGCAGGGATTCTTCTGATGGCATGGCCCAGGATGCTAGGGCTAAAGCATTAAGTTTGAAGAAGATTGCCGCTATGCGAGAAGAATTGATGAAGTTCTTCGCAAGCACAGATGCCATTTGTTCCGACATTGCATTACGGAGAGATCTCGCGATTTACCTCACTTATTGGCTGGGTCACGGCGCACCGTATTTTTCCGGCTTGTTAGATGGCATTTAGAGAGCTGCTGGCTTTGGTACCTGCTCTTTACTCCTATTTGTGTAGGGAACTTCAGGCTGCTGCTTTCCTGGTTCGGCTTGGGCTCCCTATGAACAGGGTATTTTCTACCCACATCTTCTATTCGTGGTATGTATACCACTGTCCTACCTTCCATCGGTTGGGAGTTGCACAAGACGAAGATCCCTTTATGATTCATTTGGCTAGAGGGACAGCCGTTTCCAAATCACTTTTGTCTGCCCGTTTGAGGATCCGACGATTTAGGGATGTCGAGATTGGGCAGTCTTCAGTAAAGCTTTCTCCGGGTTTGCGAAAGAAGGCTTTCGACTTTGGTGTCTCCCGTGATTCGACCAGGGCAGGGTCAGGAAGACATTATGCTTTGACAAACGCGGAGAAGAGATGGCTTTTCAATATACGGGTTGGTACGATGGTGTACCGCAGACATCTTTTCGTCGACATCCAGCCGTATGTCCCTTCGCGTTTTGCATAGCAGTTTGGCTTCTCTCAAGGCGTTGTTGGAGCGCCTTCGAGCATGGTGAAGCGTTTTGGTGGTTTGCAGCATGGGAGGAATGCATGGGCTTTTTATAGCGCTGAAGACACTACCGCCATGATTTCCTATCCTGAGCTGCCCACCTTCCGGACTGCTGGCTTCACGAAGTGGTTCGTGGAGAGTTTCTCAGTGTCCCGAGGACTTTCCAAGAAAGAGCTCGGTGTCAAGCAATCTTCTGGGAAGGGTCTTGGCAAGTCAGATGGTGTCCGTCGGGAGGAAGTTTTGGCCTTCCTTTCTGGAGAGAAGCACAAGATAGGCTTTCTCAATTAGCAGAACGTCATCAGATCAGGAGTTGTATAAGGGATTCCTGGTGAGGTCTTGAGACAGCTAGAAGAGGAGGAGGCCGAGATCGATGCTATGATACAAGTAGAGCGTACGAAGGCTTCCTTGGAGTCTACTGAGAAAAGTAGACCATCCAATGAGGACTCTAGGGAGAGGCCTGATGTTGATAGTGGAGCAGGATCGTCGAGCAGATTGACCCGCCGATGCAAGAGATGGAGAGGACAACGCTGTAACATGAGACAGCACGATAGTCCTTCCAATCTTGAAGTTCCTCTCACCATTGCGGAGGAGGTGTCTGAGGATGCTAACAAACCTCCAGAGAAGAGGAGCAAAGAAGAGGAGACAGCTGGTATGATTCTCCTTCTTTCTTTTGTTTCTTCTTTTCTTTTATAAGAGATTTTTTTTTATTTTTTTCGGTGCTTTCTTTCTTTTGGCAGAGGATGATGACTTGGTGATGCCTGATGTTCCGACCGATGAGGCAATGACGGATCCAGTCGTGGCATCTGAGGAAGAGCCCAGGGACTCTGGAGTGGTTCCAGAACTTTCACCTGGTATGATTGCTTTGGCTTCTACATTTTCTTCTTTTTTTTTTGTTCGTGCTGTCTTTTGCTAACATGTAGCTTTTGTTTTCTTGTTAGCTGACTTGCCAGAGGATTCTAATGATTTCGAGCCATCCATGGACGCAACTTTTGATGATGCTTCGGATGAGCTCAGAGAGGCAGAGAGTACTCCGCTGGTCGTCGAAGAAGGTATTTTGCAATACTAATCTTGATATTTATTTTTTGACAAGATTATATTCATACCTTTTTGTCTTTTCCTTGGCAAATTGTGGAACAGCAGGAGAGGTTCCTCCGTCTTCCTCAAAGCCAGAACAGGGGATACCTGCAGCCGATCCAGGAGTAGGGGCTTCTTCTTCCTTCAACGAGTTAGCTTCTTCTGTTGGAAAGAGTTTATTGATTACTCTTCCAATGGAGCATGACATGGGCAGTCGGGCGCCGGAGCATCGCGAATCCTCATCTGCGCCGCACCTTCAGTATGCAAGGAAGGTGTTGAAGACTGTTTTGAGCTCATGGGTTGATACTCTTTCTTCAGGTCACTTGGAAGCTGGCTTTAGCATGATCAAGCATGTACAGGACATTCTTGCCGATAGCGAAGAAGTCGGTCTGGACATCGCAAGGGCCAAGGATTTTGTTGATGAAATCATCGCCTTGGGGAACAAATGAACTGAGACCAAGAGTTTCCCAGATGGTGACTTCTTTGATGAAATGTTTGTGAAGCCTTCCAGTAAAGTCAAAGCTGAGCTGACCGAGGTCACGAAGATTCGGAAGCAGTTCGTTCGGGAGAAGAACGTTACCGAGTTATCCATCATGGGGCTGAAGCAAGACTTGGACCGCCTTGATAAGGAGGTTGTCGAGGCTAGGCAGCATCTTGAGCTTTTGGAGGAAGAAGCTGCCGCCAAATGGACCACCATTGTGGAAGCTCGTGACAAGGAGGGGACTCTCATTCGCCAGGTTGAGGAAGCTGAAGGTAATGTCCGGAGGAAGACTCAGGCGTATGAGCAGTGGCAGGTCCTCTGGAAAGAACTTCCTCGTGCTGCAGATGGGTCGCGGCGCTCGGCTGCATTTTATGGGAGCATTCTAAAGAAGCGTGGCCTAAAAACTTTAGAAATTAAGGCCAAGGGTCTGCTTGAGGAGTTGAACCTTTGGTTGAAAATCATGCTAAATTGAGCTCCTGAGTTATAACAAACTCTTTTCTTTCTTTCTTTTTTGTACCTCCATGTATAAACAATTTTGGTACTATATTTTTGTATCCCATTCTTTTCACTTAAATCATTTTTTGATGAAAACACATTTGAGTAAAAGTTGATGGGAATGTTTGTTTGAGAATTTGATCAAAAGGTTGTCATTTTGTGAAAATCATTTGTCAGAGGGTTGTTTTGGGCATGAAAGCCAATTTTTGTGGCAAAAAGCCTAGTTTTTGATAGCTTGAAAACCTAATTTTAGATGGCATGGAAGCCTAATTTTGTGGCGTAAGAGCCAAAATTTGTTTGTGGCTTTGAGAGCCAAAATTTGTTTTGTGGCATGGGAGCCAAAAATCTTGAAATGGCATTAAAGCCAAAATTTTTGAGATGGCATGAAAGCGGAATCTTGGAATGGCATAGAAGCCGAATTTTATTTTGTGGCATGGAAGGCAAATTTGTTTGTGGCATGAGAGCCAAAATTTTTGAGATGGAATTAGAGCCAGAATTTTTGGATGGCGTGAAAGCCAAAGTTTTTTTTTTTGTTTGTGGCATGAGAGCCAAAGTTTTTGGATGGCATGAAAGCCGATTTCTGGAATGGCATAGGAGCCGAGTTTTGTTTTGTTTGTTGATTGTTTTGTTTTGGCACGAAAGACACATTTTGAAAAACCAAGTTTTGTTTTATTGGCATGAAAGCCGATTTTGGCGTTTATTGCGGAATTTTGGCATTTATAGCCGGGTTTTGGTTTTCAAAATGCAGGTATCGACTAAATGTCGTCTCCCCGCTGAATGGTCTTACAAGTATCGATGGAATGTCGCTTCCTTACTCATTCGATTTTACGAGTATCGATGGAATGTCATTTCCTCGTAGTCTGGGTTTGCGAGTATCGATGGAATGTCGCTTCCTAGCGGATTGGGGTGCAAGTATCGACCAAGCGTTGATTCCCTGCTTTTCCCAAAACTTTTGGTTTTGCGGGTACTGACTTGGTGTCGTTTCCCCACGATTTTTTTTTGAAATTTGGGGTTTTCTGAACCATTTGAAATTTGGGTTGATTTTTGAATTTTGAGGTTTTGCAAGTATCGAATGTGGTTCGCTTCCTTGCGATTTTTTGGGTTTTGGAAGTATCGAATGGGGTTCGCATCCTTCCGATTTTTTGGGTTTTAGAAGTATCGAATGGGTTTCTCATCCTTTCTGTTTTTTGGGTTTTGGAAGTATCGAATGGGTTCGCATCCTTCCGGTTTTTGGGTTTTGCGAGTATCGACTGAATGTCGCTTCCCCGCGGTTTCTAAGAACCATTTTTTTTTGTTTAAAGACACGAGGGTCATAAGTTTTGACTTAAAACCATTTTAGTTGTAAAAGCCAAGGAGGACCAAGGTGGAAATTTCTAAGTCCTGATTTTTTGTTTCAAACCATGAATTTTGGGTTCAAGGATCGAAAATTTTCAAGGTTCGAAAATTTTGCTCAAGTCTGGGAAGAGGCTCCTAAACTTGGATTTTTGGATTTTGATTTTTTTGAATAATGACACGATAAAAGTAAGAATTGTTTTGAAAGGGTTTTTTTTTTTGAAATTTCAAGATGAAAATTTCAAAAGGGGATGGGTTTGATGAGCAAGTACCTGGAAATAGGCTTTGGCCGTGTAAATATCACTCTGACCCGTTTGAGGAAGTCTTCAAGGGTAGTACTGCTTCAAGAACTTGCTGTTGATGGGCAGCATTCATTTGTCTCCTTCCATGTTTAGAAGAGTGTATGCACCGTTGGAGAAGACTTTGTCAATGATGAAGGGTCCCTCCCATTTTGCTTCAAATTTGCCTTTGGAATTGTGGGCAAAGGCTATGGGTCTTTTTACTGCAAGAACCAAGTCACCCTTTTTGTATGCGTTGTTGCCTGACTTTCTTGTCGAAAGATCCTGCCATGCGTGATTGGTACAACTCAATGCTTTGTAGAGCTTCGAGTCGTCTTTCATCGAGATTTTCCAGCCCTTGGAGTCTCAATTTGACATTGCTTTCTTGTGTCATTTCATTTTGCAGAGATACCCTTAAGGAAGGAATTTGTACTTCCAAAAGGACAACAGCTTCGCATCCATAGACCAAAGAGAATGGTGTGCTATGGGTTGGTCCTCGAACGGTGGTTCGATAGGCCCACAAAGCTTCTGGTAGTTTGTCGCCCCAGTCTCTTTTGTGACTAGAGACCATTTTCTTGAGAATTTTGCAAAGTGTCTTATTGAAGGCTTCGCTAGTCCGTTCGCTGCTGGATTATAAGGAGTCGAATGACAACTTTGGATTTTGTACTTGTCGCAGAACCTGTAGAATCTGTGATCCCGGAATTGTGGTCCGTTATCATGGACAAATCTTTTAGGTATGCCGAAGCGACAAATAATGTTGGTGCGCAAGAACTGAAGGACTGATGAGGTCTTCATTTTGCTGAACGCAAATGCTTCTGACCACTTGGAGAAATAATCCATACCCCAGGCTTCGAAAGGCCCTGAGATTGCTGTTGGATGTAGCCATTTTGGGGGCATGTGGACATAATCTCCATTAATCTAGCATTTTTGGCAGCGCTTAGCAAATTGCATTGCATCAGCTACCATGATAGGCCAATAATAGCCTAGTCTTTTTATCTGGTTGTAGGGCTTAGGACCAGCCTGAAGGGCTCCACAAAGACCAGCATGTACTTCTTTGAGAGTTTCTTCAGCCTCTTGTTGTGACAAGCAGTGTAGGAGTACTCCGTTGAAGGATTTTCTATAAAGTGCTTTTGAAGGTATATCCAAATGAAAGTTCGGGGCTCGTCTTTGGATGCTTACCCTCTCTTTTGGATCTTCAGGTAGGATTCCGAACATGATATAATCAATGAACGGATCTCTCCAGTCGCCGATCGGAGGTTTGAGGATGGACATCCGACTTCCAACCACTTGGTGGCATTCAGCAACTGCTTGATGTGTGTTAAGAGGAGGGAGAATCCTTCTCTGACATACTGTGACTTGCATGTTTTCCCCTTCTTGGATTGCCATGGATGCGGCGAGTCCAGTCAGGGCATCTGCACGGATGTTTTCACCTCTGAGGATGTGGGTGATGTAACAAATGTTGAATTTTTGTCGAAGTGATTGCGCCTTGTTGTAGTAAGGTAGCAAATCAGGCTTCCTGACTTCAAATTTCTGATTCATCTGGTTGACAATCAGTTGAGAGTCTCCAAAAGCTTCCAGCATGGTGATGCCGGATTCGAGGGCGAGTTCCAATCCTACAATCAGGGCTTGGTACTCAGCTGCATTGTTCGACCATGGTTCCAGTAGCGAAAAGGCGTGTGGAATCATGTATTTGTCGGGGCTGACAAAGAGGATGCCGATTCCTGATATTTACTTTCCTTTTTCATTTGTCCTGGTTGCGCCGTTAAAGTACATGTCCCAGGAGGCATTTGATAAGGAAGTTTCCACATTGTAGACAAATTCGTCTAGGAGATCATCCCTGAGTGGAGAATCTTTAGGCAATGGATGCTCTGCGAGGAAGTCTGCTAGAGCTTGGCCTTTGATTGCTTTTTGAGGTACATACCTAATATCAAACTGCGATAGAAGGATGGACCATTTTGCTAGTCGGGCATTGAGAGAACCGACTTTTGTTACAAAGACCTTTAGGAGGTTGATCATCGAAACCAGGTATACCGTATTGGACAGCAAGTAGTGATGCAGCTTTTGTACGGCGAACATCACTGCAAGGCATTCTTTTTCGACTGGGGAGTAGCGATACTCTGCACCTACCAACATGCGGCTAAGGTAATATAGAGCATCTTCTAGAGAATGGTCTTCTTTTGGAAGATCACCCTCGAGATCAAGGGGTTGATCTTTATCATTTGCTGAAGACGTCTCTATAGCATCATTGTCGTCCTCAGGGATTGTGTTGCACGGGCGGGAACAAGTCCTGAACAGCATCCGGCAACTTTCTTTATTAGTCTAGACATCGTCTATGAGATCGGATATCTGGGACCAATCGACTGGGTTTTCATTGAAGAAGATTTCATCGGCACAAATTTCATCAAGATGATCAACCGGGAGAGGCTTGAGTTCCGATGTCACAGCTTCAGGAGACGAGGGCTGAGAGGCTGATATTTCAGTGAAAGTCACCAGAGAAGATGTAGCTCCAGAAGATACATTACCGGTTGGGGAGTACGTGTCTTAGGAAGCTTCAGAGGCACTATCGTCCTGAGCTATTGCATTGCAGGTTATCCTGACAGGAGATGCCCCGAGTGTAGACTGTTTGGAATCGGACTCATCCTCGGATGTAAGAGGATCATCGATCCAACTATTTTCTCCATTTTCAAGAGTTGAGGGAGAAAGTTCCCGTTGATTGTCAAGGACTTCTGATTCTGGATCATGACGAAGATTGTTGATGCTGTTGACACCAAAAAAAAGTCACTATGTCTCCTCCACATCAAGAAGCCTCGTGAAGCTGCATCCTGCTAATAAATAGGCAAGGCTACTTCAAGCATCAGATCTTTTCAGAATCAGACAGAACCTGAGAGATCCTTCAAGACAGCTAAAAGAGTGGTACACCTGAGGTTTCGGGCCATTCCGACATCGTTTGGCCCAACTTCACTACTCCGACAACTAAACAAGCGCTCCCGGCGGCGATATCATCAAAGACACCAAAACTTTGATCAGAGCCTACGGATGACTCCAGAATGTCTCCAAAGGGCTCCATGCCAAATTTCAAGTCAAACCGACAACGTTTGACCTTCCATCAATGCTCGAGCAGCAAAATCAAGCCTCCCGGCGGCGGAAACCACCGAAGCCATGACTCATCAAACAAAATACATGAGTGGCTTCAACATACTTCCAAAAGGCTACACGTCGAATTTCAGGTCATTCCGACAACGTTTGACCAGGTTTCGATGCTCCGAGAGAAAATCAAACCTACCGGCGGCGGAGCAACCCGGGACCATGACGTCCAAAACGGGGCCCATGGAACGTCTCAAAATGACTCCAATAGGCTCCCCGTCAAATTTCAGGTCAATCGGACATCGTTTGACCACATATCAAAGCTCGGCATTTTCCAAACAGCAAAATCAAGTGAAGCATCGATGGGACCCCAAACGGCTTCAAAACTCAAATAAAAGCCCATGGTTGGTCCTATCCACTGCTCAAGAAGCTTCACCTCAATTTTTAGGTCATTCCGACATCGTTTGACCTAGTTTCGACGCTTGACGGAAAATCGGCTACAAAGTCTTCGGCTTTCCCAAAAAATGGGAAACTTTGTACTCCGATTTCGTGCGGGTTCTCGTCAAGTTTTCTCCAAGAAAATGAAGTCAATAATTGAGGAAAAATGTCAAGAAAAATACAGAAGAAAAAAGGAACGAAAAAGACGAAAAAACGGCCGAAAACGAAGCTCGGCGACCAAAGGGCAAAAAACCCTAAGGTCGCCGGCGACCCTGCAAATCCGGGTCGCCGGATTTTGCACCAAAGTGCCCGTTTTCCGATTCTTTTCGAGTTTCTGGTGTTCCGGCCTCTGTGATTTTCGGAAAATGCAATGTTTGATGCTTGAAAACGATTGATCTTCGTCGACATCTTGGATCCGCCGTCAAAAGCATGAAATCATCACCGATCGCCTCAAGATCGCCAACCGGCTGACCAAGAAAGTGCACTTTCTGTCCGACCGATCGTGAAATCGACAAGACAGATGTCACCGGCCCGCCAACATCAATCAATGTCTGATATTGCATCGCAATCCGACATCAAATAATGTGTGGATCCACCCGTGATGATCGCAAGAAGAATCTCAAAAGGCGCAGCACCGCCCGCGACTCTTCACATGCCTTGGCAACCACTTAATGTCGTTAATTGACCCATTAAAGCAGTCATTAACTCATTATTTTGGACGGCCCAATCAGAACCAAGCATTTGGGAGTTACAAATCCAAGCAATCATGGCATTAAACCCATGAAACTCCCATCATCATGAAGCATAAAGGTGATTAAATGCCCACTACCTTCATCGGCCAATCACAAGCCTTGAAAAAGGAGTTACAAAATCGATTTGTAACTCCTCATCAATTCTTTCATCATGGCCATCAATGCCAATAAACACCTCATGGCTACCAAAAGCCTATAAAAGGAGGTCCATTCCAAGAAGAAAGCAGGATGAAAAGAGATCCCAAGTGCAAGCTCTGGAAAACCAGAAAATCCAAGAGAGAGACGAAGTCCTGCTACTTTGCTCCCGGAAGCACCACAAGGTGATCAACGTCCCTTGGGGGGCCACCCCCCCAAGGTCACCTCCTTCTCCAACATGGCCTAAACGTGGCTTTTCAGCCCGTTTACTCGGTTTTTCACTGGATATAGGACCTTCTCTTGGTCATTGTCCTTTAAAAAACCGAGGTTAGGAGCCGAGCCAAAGAATCAAAGCATCACATGTTCTCATTTGAAGGATGATGGCGAAGCCCATACATGACTTGCGACCGTCGATCTCAACGTGTCCCCACAATCTCCTGAGAAGTAAGATCATTTTTCTTCCTTTTCTATTGCAGTTTGTATTTCTTAAAGAGACAAAAAGAAATCACAATTCTTGTCTTTCATATTTGATGAGTTTTGTAAAATCACCTTTCACGGCAAAATCGCCTTTCACGGCAAACAAACAAAAACGCCTCTTACGGCATTCTAAAAACTTGTCTCTTTTCTTAATATTTATGCAATTTGAAAAGTTAGAAAAAAGGATTGATTTCCTTTCCACTTGTGAAGGTGAATCTCCGGATTATCACTATTCCAAATTCCAAGTAGAAAGTAAATCTGGCATACCCATACAAAAATGTTGATGCCCGAGATCTTCCATCCTCCGCCGAGACCCAGGTCAGCCCCCGGGATGCGGAGGGAGAGGACGGAAGGTTCCCCCTTTTTCGGATCTATCAGATGCGATCCTGCTCCTACTCTATGACAAGATGTTGCAAGCCTCTTGCATATTCTTCAAGATTAGGCATAGGAGCAAAATCTTCTTCGTCATCTGCTCCTTGTGGTTAATCATTATTGGACTCCACTGTAGCATTTGCTGGTGCCAGGTCAACAGTATTTTCAGCCTCTTGGTCTTCTTCATCATCGGACCAGGATCCTCGTGGCTGCAATGGGCTATACCAGATTATTGGCATAAGATGAGACTCGGGAATCCATTCCGCGTCGGAGAGGTATTCTCCTGTTACAAGGGATTCTTCTCACTCATCGATATCACTGGCAGTATCACTGGACTCGTATCCATCCATGGAGAATCCAACTGAATTTTGCGAGCTGGGCCCCTGTTGAGATGAAGGGTCGACTCGCAGGAGTGCAGGCTTCAGCATGTTTTTGCGGAGGCTTACGATGCAGGATTTGATTTTGGGCTTGTAGGAGCAAGCCGGCTCATGCTGATTTTGTTTGTTCTTTGGGCGGAGGGTAGGTTTCTCCTCTTTCATGTAAGAGAGAGGGTAGAACCGATTCTCCTTGAGAGGGGCCAGATATGCTGGCTTTGCAGATGTTCGAGACCTCCTTTGTTTCGGTGAAGGTCTCGGGGACCAGGTTTTGGGGCAAACCTGGTTTCTTGTGGGTTGAGGCTTCGTGGGAGCGCCACGGGCTTCAGGCTTCTTGGTGTTCGCCCTTGGTGCCATATTAGTGACACGTTGCGAGGCGATTTTCTGCTTCTTGGCAGGTACAGTTTCTTCTGCGGGGAGTGAGAATGGTCCCAGTGACCCGAAGACGATGGTCCGGGGAGTTGAAGTTGACCCGGTATTTTGAGAGTTGTCCAGGGAGATGACACTTCGGCAACTGGCAAGGCGCTTATACTTGTTTTGCTTGTCTTGAAGCATAAGCTGGTACTTGTTCTCATCGAAAGTGATGGTCAATGAAGCTGCCATTTTTTAGTTTTGGAAAACTTCTGAAACAAGACCAAATCCATTAGTAATCACAAGAATATAGTGATCATATATAGACAACAACTATGGTATTGTCTTTTCAAATCACTTGAGGGGACATGGCCCAGCCCAAGCAAGATGAAGAAGGCAAAAAGCCATAGAGGATACAATTGTTCTAAAATGCAAGTATGGTAGGCTCAGAGTGAGCGTTTCAATGACTGCTAGAAACAATTGTAGACCTTAATTCAAATTACAGAGAAGCAAGGCTCACTCGAGGTAAAATGATATAAGGTTGGAGATACAAATATGTCGGTCGCGAATACAGTAGACCCGAAAGGGCGTACTAGCACCGTTAGGCACAAATGTTGCAAATCGCATCCTTGGGGAGGACACGAAATGTGATTTTTTAAAAGGTCAAATTTGGGTTCATAAAGGAGAACAAATGGTGTTCCAATCCGAACAAATGCTCAACATTTCTGCGAGCGCTAAATCTAGAAGGGAAGGAACCAGAATTTCTCGGATGTGAATCCAGTAATGTCGGAAGTTTTTTTTTTGAAAGGTCAAGATTGAATTCATCAAAGAGAACAAATGGTGTTCCATTCCGAACAAAGGCTCAACATTTCTACAAGCGCTAAATCCGAAAGGGAAGGAACCAAGATTTCTCAACTCTGAACTCAAAAGTGACGAATTTTTTTTTAAGAGGAAAGATTAAATTCATCAAAGAGAGCAAATGATGTTCCATTCCGAACAAAGGCTCAACATTTCTGCTAGCGCTAAATCTGAAAGGGAAGGAACCAAGATTTCTCAAATTTGAATTCAAAAGTGACGGAAGTTTTTTTTTTTTTAAGATTTTTTTTTTGAAGATGCAAAGAGGTTTCCAATTCGATCTTATGAAACCGTAGTAGGTAGATCAGCCCACAGGTAAGGGTGGGATTACTTAATGAACCCATTTAGAGGACCCTTGCCTCGAACAGTCTGGCTGTCTCCACACTCTGGACAAGGCCTTTCTTAAATCCACTTTGGTCAAGGAACACAATTGGTGGAACCTTAGTGTTTTTTTTTTTTTTTTGAACTCTTTTTTTTTTGAAAGGTTTTTAATGAACTCATCAAAGAGAGCGAATGGTGTTCCGATCCGAACAAAGGCTCAACATTTCTGCCAGCACTAAGTCCGAAAGGGAAGGAACCAAGGTTTCTCAAATTTGAATTCAAAAGAGAGAAAACTGATTTTTTTTTTTTGAAATTATAATTTTTTTTTTGAAATCCCAATTGGACTCATCAAAGAGAAAAGATGGCCCAATCCCCGATATGAACGATAGCTGCAAACATTTCTGTGAGCTATCAAGTTCGAAGAGGAGAGGATCAAAATTTCTCAAAGTTGAATCTAAGAAAAGAAATCGGATTTTTTTTTTTTTTTTGAAGTGAGAAAGAACAATTGAAATCCCATCTCATGTTTTTTTTTTTTTTAGATGCAAAATGAAACATTGGCCACCAACTAGAAAGGAGCCAAGGGATCAAAGCATCACGTCCTCAAGTCAATGTGTCCCACCGGGCATGCCAACTTGATGGACCCTCGGGGTTTCCGTCCTCTCCTTCCGCATCCCAGGGGCTTGCCTAGGTCTCGGCAGAGGAGGGAAATCGCGGGTATCAATATTTTTGTACGGATATGCCAGATTTATTTTTTACTTGGAATTTGGAATGGTGATAATCCGGAGATCCACCTTCACAAGTAGAAAGGAAATCAATCCTTCTTTCTAACTTTTCAAAATGCATAAATATTAAGAAAAGAGACAAGTTCGTTTTTTAGAATGCCGTAGGAGGCGTTTTTTTGTTTGTTTGCCGTAAAAGGCGATTTTGCCGTAAAAGGCGATTTTACAAAACTCATCAAGTATGAAAGACAAGAATTGTGATTTCTTTTTGTCTTTTTAAAAAATACAAACTACAATAGAAAAGGAAGAAAAGGGCTCTAACTTCTCAGAAGATTGTCGGGACACGTTGAGAACGACGGTCGCAAGTCATGTATGGACTTCGCCATTGTCCTTCAAATGAGAACGGTTGATGCTTCGATTCTTCAGCTTGGCTCCTAACCTCAGTTTTTTAAAGGACAAGGACCAAGAGGAGGTCCTATATCCAATGAAAAACCGAGTAAACGGGCTGAAAAGCCGCGTTTAGGCCATATTGTAGAAGGAAGGGACCTTTGGGGGGTGGCCCCCCAAGGGACTTTGATCACCTTGTGGTGTTTCTTGCAGCAGGGCTTCGTCTGTATTTATTCGGAAGAATGCAAGTGTACAAGTGCAGAATTTCAAGTCGATGTGTGTATCGATTCGTCTATCGATTTCTTTCTTTTGGACCTCCTTTTATAGGCTCTTGGTAGCCATGAGGTGCTTATGATGAGAGAATTGAAGAGGAGTTACAAGTTTTTATTCTTTGATTTTGTAACTCTTTTTTCATGGCTTGTGATTGGCCGATGAAGGATAGTGGGCATTTAATCGCCTTTAATCTTCATGATCATGGGAGTTTCATGGGTTTAATGCCATGATTGCTTGGATTTGTAACTCCCAAATGCTTGAATCTGATTGGGCCGTCCAAAATAATGAGTTAATGACCGTATTAAGTTGTCATAAATGGGTCAATTAACGACATTAAGTGGTCGCCAGGGCATTTGAAGAGTTGCGAGCCGCGCAGCGTCTTTTGAGATTCTTCTTGTGATCATCACAGGTGGATCCACACATTGTTTGATGTTGGATTGCGATGCAATTTCAGACATTGATTGATGTTGGTGGGCTGGTGACATCTGTCTTGTCGATTTCACGATCAGTCGGACAGAAAATGTATTTTCTTGGTTAGCCGGTTGGCGATCTTGGAGCGATCGGTGATGATTTCATGCTTTTGACGGCGGATCAAAGATGTCGGTGAAGATCAGTAGTTTTTAAGCATGAAAGATTGAATTTTCAGAAAATCACAGAGGCAGGAACACCCGAAATGGAAAAATGATCGGAAAACGGGCCGTTTGGTGCGAAATCTGGCAAACCGGATTTGCAGGGTCACCGGCGACCATGCACCCAGGGTCGCCGGCAACCTTGGCCGAAGGTCTCCGGCGACCATAGGGCTTTGGCCCTTTTGGTCGCCGAGCTTCGTTTTCGGTTGTTTTTTCGTCTTTTTTGTTCCTTCTTTCTTCTGTATTTTTCTTGACATTTTTCCTCAATTATTGACTTGATTTCTTGGAGAGAACTTGATGAGAACCCGTGCAAAACCCGAGCGCAAAGTTTCCCATTTTTCGGGAAAGCCGAAGACTTTGTAGCCGATTTTCCGTCAAGAGTCGAAACTAGGTCAAACGATGTCGGAATGACCTGAAAATTGAGGTGAAGCTTCTTGAGCAGTGGATAGGACCAACCATGGGCTTTTATTTGATTTTTGAAGCCGTTTGGGGTCCCGTCGATGCTTGACTTGATTTTGCTGCGGGAAAAATGCCGAGCTTTGATATGTGGTCAAACGATGTCCAATTGACCTGAAATTTGACGGGGAGCCTATTGGAGTCATGTAGAGACGATCCATTAGCTCCGTTTTGGATGTCACGTCCCGGGGTGCTCCGCCGCCGGTAGGCTTGATTTTCTTTCGGAGCATCGAAACCTGGTCAAACGTTGTTGGAATGACCTGAAAATTGACGTGTAGCTTTTTGGAAGCATGTTGAAGCCACTCATATACTTTGTTTGATGAGTGATGGCTTCGGTGGTTCCTGCCGCCGGGAGGCTTGATTTTGCTGCTCGAGCGTTGATGGAGGGTCAAACGTTGTCGGTTTGACTTGAAATTTGGTATGGAGCCCTTTGGAGACATCCTAGAGTCATCCTTAGGCTCTGATCAAAATTTTGGTATCTTTGATGATGTCGCCGCCAGGAGTGCTTGTTTAGCTGCGGAGAAGTGAACTTAGGCCAAACGATGTCGGAATGGCCCGAAACCTCAGGTGTACCCCTCTTTTAGCTGTTTTGAAGGATCTTGCAGTTTTTGTCTAAATCTGACAAGATCTGATGCTTGAAGTAGCTTTGTCTATTTTGTAGCAGGATACAGCTTCACGAGGCTTCTTGATGTTGAGGAGGCATATTGACTTTTTTTGGTGTCAACATTCGTGTACACACATGACTCATCCGGATTTTGACAAAAACCAAATGACTTGATTGCCTGGTCAAAACAGATGTTCCAGCTTCGGGATGCCTGCTTCAGTCCATAAATGGACTTCTGCAGCTTGCAAACTTTTTGCTCTTGGTTTTTAGCTACAAAACCGTCTGACTGCATCATATAGATGTCTTCCTCAAGATGGCCGTTGAGAAACACCATCTTGACATCCATTTGTCAAATCTCGTAATCGAGATGAGCCGCAATGGATAAAAGTATCCGGATGGACTTGAGCATGGCTACCGGGAGAAGGTTTCCTCATAATCGATACTCTCTTTCTGAGTATATCCTTTTGCAACAAGCCTGGCCTTATAGGTCTCCGCTCTTCCATCTGGTCCTCTTTTTCTCTTGTAGACCCACTTGCACCCAATAGGTTTAATATTGGCAGGCAAGTCCACAAGTGTTCAGACCTGATTGGAGTACATAGACTCCATCTCAGCTTTCATAGCATCTTGCCAGCGTCCCGAATCTAAGTCATTGATTGCTTCATCATAGTTACAGGGATCTTGTTCCGGTTCTTCTGGGACAGCCTCGTAAGACTCTCCCAAGAACGAGAACCTGTCAAGGGGTCTGACAATCCTCCCACTACGACGAGGCACTGGTGTAACTACTGGGTCTGGTATGGGCAGTTCTTCCTCAAGTTCGGTCATACTTGGATTTGGAATTGATTGCTCTTGAATCTCTTTTAAAATCACCTTTTCTAAAGATTTCCGATCCATCATATAATCTTCCTCCAGAAAAACCGCATTGGTGCTGACCAGCACTTTTTGCTCTCTGGGATTATAGAATAACCAACCTTTAGTTCCTTTAGGATATCCTACAAATGTGCATACTTCCGACTTCGCTTCCAACTTATCCGTCTTAACCTTCAGTACGTGTGCCAGACTACCCCAAATGTGTAAATGTTGTAGACTAGGTTTTCACCCGGACCACAACTCCCGGGGAGTCTTAGGTACAGACTTAGATGGTATGAGGTTTAGTATGTACATTGCAGTATTCAAAGCGTATCCCCAAAAGGATATGGGTAATCCTGAGAAACTCAGCATAGACCTAATCATATGTAAAAGAGTCTGGTTCCTTCTTTCTGCTACTCCATTCTGTTGAGGCATACCATGAGCAGACAACTGGGATAGAATCCCATTTTCTGATAAGTATCCCATAAAATCAGCAGAGAGATATTCCCCTCCTCGATCTGATCGAAGAGTCTTGACACTTTTACCTAATTGCTTTTCCGCTTCCGCTCGAAACTCTTTGAACTTTTCAAAAGCTTCGGACTTGCGGTGCATAAGGTATATGTATCCATATCTTGAGTAATCATCTGTGAAAGTGATGAAGTACTCATATCCTCCTCTGGCCCTGACATTAATGGCTCCACACACATCAGTATGCACTAATTTCAATAAATCTTTGGCCCTATTGCCCTTAGATGAAAAGGGTCTTTTGGTCATTTTACCTTCCAGACAGGACTCGCAGACAGGCGTGGTTCTACCATCAATGAAGATAAGATATTCTTTCACTAGCCTCTCAATCCTGTTTAGGTTTATATGACCTAGCCTCAAGTGCCAAAGTTTTTTTGGATTAGATGAAGGTAACTTTCTCTTTAATGATGGTCTATTAATTGTTTCAGTATCGTGTATCTCATATATCGTAGGAGTTAACAAATAAAGCCCATTGGTTACCTTGCCAGAACATATAAAAGTACCATTCTTCTTTATGACAACTTCAGTACCAAAAGTAATAGAATAACTTTTATTCACCAAACTAGAAACTAAAATTAAATTCCGCCTTAAAGAAGGTACATATAATGTATCTGACAAAACCAATTTATTATTTGAAAAACATAAAGTAATAACTCCCACTGAAACAGCCTCCGCCTTAGCGTCAGATCCTAGGTTGACAATGATTTCTCCATCACTTAGCCTCCTGGTTTCCCTGAACCCCTGCAATGTATTACATATGTGATTAGTTGCCCTGGAGTCACACACCAAGATTCTGAAGTACCAGTTGCAAAACTAACTTCAGAAATAAGTGACTCAATCATACCTGAGGTCTTCTTCTTAGACAGATATTCTGAGCAATTCCTTTTCCAATGTCCTGTCTTACCACAATGGAAACACTTTTCTTTTGTCCTTGAACCCTTAGCCTTGGCCACGCCACCAGTAGGACCATTCTTCACCTTAGGACCCATCAGAACTGATTTCTTTTTGCCTTTCCGCCCTTTACCTTTCGGCTTGGACTTGGCATCTGACTTTTCTGTCATAAGGGCAGTTGGCTTCTTTTTCAAAATCCCTTCAGTCACTACCAGCTGACTAGACAGCTCAGCCAGAGTCATATTCATTTTATTCATATTATAATTAACCTTGAAATTGTTGAATGACTCTGGTAGTGACTCAAGGATTATATCAATCTGCGATTCTGCATCAATCGCAGCTCCCAGTACATCTAACTCATTCAATGAGTCCATCGTTTTCAAGATGTGTTCTTGTACTGGTGTACCTTCAGCCATCTTGGTACTAATGAGCACTCTCATGGCTGCCTGACTAGCAGGCCTGCCCTGTTCCGCAAACATCTCCTTTAAGTTCGATATAATATCGTATGCATCTTATAGGACTGATATTGGTGTTGCAAAACACTAGACATGGATGCTTGAATGTAACATCGGGCCATCTCATCGTCTTTGGCCCATTTGGTGTAAAGTTCCTTTTCTGCATCTGATGCATCCGGGCCAGGCTCATCAAGGGGGGTTTTGGTAAGGATATATTTATATCCTGAAGCTATCAGGGCAATATCCAGATTCCGTTTCCAGTCCACATAGTTGGATCCCACCAACTTATTCTGGTTGACGATGGTCGCAAGTGGATCGTAAGTAGTTGAGGATGATCGCAAGTGGATTCTGGTTTCAAGGTCACAATGTCAAAAACCAAAATCCCAAAAACCAAAAATCCGAATCCCCCATGTCATTTTCAAAACTTTGCCTTGAGATGGTTCGTGATCCTCTCACTACCAGAAAATTCCCCCGGAAACTCAAAGGGCATTCTCAAAAAAAAAAAAATGCTTAAGACTCTTGGTCAAGTCGGAATCTCTCCTCTAAGTTTCTCTTCGAGGCACATCGACTCCAAAAAGCTACTCGTCGCTGTACCTCGAGGGGGCATTTGTTGATACCAAAAAAGTCACTATGTCTCCTCAACATCAAGAAGCCACATGAAGCTGAATCCTGTTACAAATAGGCAAAGCTACTTCAAGCATCAGATCCTATCAGAATCAAACAAAAACTGCAAGATCCTTCAAAGACAGTCAAAAGATGGGTACACCTAAAGTTTCGGGCCATTCCGATATCGTTTGGCCTAACTTCACTTCTCCAATAGCTAAACAGACGCTCCCGGCGGCGACATCATCGAAGACACCAAAACTTCGATCAGAGCCTACGGATGACTCCAAAATACCTCCAAAGGACTTCATGCCAAATTTCAAGTCAAACCGACAACGTTTGACCCTCCATCAACGCTCGAGCAGCAAAATCAAGCCTCTCGGTGGTAGAACCACCGAGGCCATCACTCATCAAACAAAACACATGAGTGGCTTCAACATGCTTCCAAAGGGCTGCACGTCGAATTTCAGGTCATTCCGACAACGTTTGACCAGATTTCGACGCTCCGAAAGAAAATCAAGTCTACCGGCGGCGGAGCACCCCGGGACCATGACATCTAAATCGAAGCTAATGGATCATCTCTACATGACTCCAATAGGCTCCCTATCAAATTTTAGGTCAATCAGACATCGTTTGACTGCATCTCAAAGCTCTGCATCTTCCCCGCAGCAAAATCAAGTCAAGCATCGACGGGACCCTAAACGGCTTCAAAACTCAAATAATAGCCCATGTTTGGTCCTACCCACTGCTAAAGAAGCTTCACCTCAATTTTCAGGTCATTCCGACATTGTTTGACCTAGTTTTGACTCTTGACGGAAAATCGGCTACAAAGACTTCGGCTTTCCCGAAAAATGGGAAACTTTGCACTCTGGTTTTGCGCGGGTTCTCGTCAAGTTTTCTCCAAGAAAATCAAGTCACTAACTGAGGAAAAATGTCAAAAAAAATACAGAAGAAAAAAGGAACGAAAAAGAAGGAAAAACGGCCAAAAAATACACTCGGTGACCAAAGGGGCAAAAACCCCATGGTCGCCGGCGACCTTGGAAATCCGAGTCACCGGATTTTCACCAGATGGCCCGATTTCCGATCGTTTTCGCATTTCGGGAGTTCCTGCCTCAGTGATTTTCTGAAAATCCAATTTTTGATGCTGGAAAACGACTGATCTTCGCTGACATCTCGGATCCACCGTCAAGAGCATTGTAACGCCCCACCCTATACCTATGCATGATATTGTCCGCTTTGGCCTACGGGCCTCACGGTTTTGCTTTTGATGGGCCTCAACCCATCAAAAGGCCTCATGCAAGGGTGTAAGCTCTACATATAACCCCATTCACTTTCCTCTCTATAGTCGATGTGGGACTCCGGGGCGTCACAATCCACCTCCCTTAAGGCTACACATCCCTGTGCAGTAGCCTGCCAGTCCCTGTAGCCTGCCAGCCCTCTTGGCCCGCCCACATGGAGACCCACCCACTTGCACCAGACCACGGTAGGGGACCCACACTCGAACTAGTAGAGAGTCGGCTCTGATACCATTTGTAACGCCCCACCCTATACCTATGCATGATATTGTCCGCTTTGGCCCACGAGCCTCATGGTTTTGCTTTTGATGAGCCTCAACCCATCGAAAGGCCTCATGCAAGGTAAGGGTGTAAGTCTACATATAACCCCATTCACTTTCCTCTCTATAGTCGATGTGGGACTCCGGGGCGTCACAAGCATGAAATCATCAGTGATCGCTCTAAGATCGTCAACCGGATGACCAAGAAAGTACACTTCCGATCGAGAAATCGACCAGACAGATGTCACCGGCCCACCAACATCAATCAATGTCTGAAATTGCATCGCAATCCGACATCAAACAATGTGTGGATCCACCTGCAATGATCACAAGAAGAATTCCAAAGGACGCAGCGCGGCCCGCGACTCTTCACATGCTCCGGCGACCACTTAATGCTGTTAATTGACCCGTTTATGACAACTTAATGCGGTCATTAACTCATTATTTAAGACGGCCCAATCAGATTCAAGCATACGGGAGTTATAAGTCCAAGTAATCATGGCATTAAAACCATGAAACTCCCCTCATCATGGAGATTAAAGGCGATTAAATGCCCATTATCTTCCATCGACCAATCACAAGCCATGAAAAAGGAGTTACAAAATTAAAGAATAAAAACTTGTAACTCCTCATCAATTCTCTCATCATGGCCATCAATGCCCATAAACCACCCCATGGCTACCAAGAGCCTATAAAAGGAGGTCCATTTCCAAGAGAGCGGGATCGATAACGATACACACATCGACTCGAAATTCTGCACTTGCATACTTGCATTCTCCCGAAGAAATCCTGACGAAGTCCTGCTGCTCTGCCGCAAGAAACACTACAAGGTGATCAAAGTCCCTTAGGGGGCCACCCCCCCAAGGTCCTTTTCTTCTACAACATGGCCTAAACACGGCTTTTTAGCCCTTTTACTTGGTTTTTTTATTGGATATAGGACCTCCTCTTGGTCCTTATCCTCTAAAAAACTGAGGTTGGAGCCAAGCCGAAGAATTGAAGCATCAAGTGTTCTCATTTGAAGGACGATGGCGAAGTCCATACATGACTTGCGACCGTCGATCTGAACGTGTCCCCACATTCTCCTGAGAAATTAGATCCATTTTCTTTCTTTTCTATTGTAATTTGTATTTTTTAAAGAGACAAAAATCACAATTCTTGTCTTTCATTTTGATGAGATTTGTAAATCGCCTTTCACGGCAAACAAACAAAAAAATGCCTCCTACGTCATTCTGAAAAACAAACTTGTCTCTTTTCATAAATATTTATGCAATTTGAAAAGTTAGAAAGAATGATTGATTTCCTTTCTACTTGTAAAGGTGAATCTCCGGATCATCACCATTCCAAATTCCAAGTAGAATAGTAAATCTGGCATACCGGTACAAAAAAAGTTGATACCCGCATTTCCTCATCCGCCGAGACCCAGGCAGCCCCCGGGGCGGAAGGAGAGGACGGAAATCAAGGGACCATCAGTGAAGAAGAAGTTCATATAATAGAAAAGAGAGATCTATATTACAGTAACATTAAAAAATAAAATAGAAAGTTAAATCAAAAGAAGAATTAGAGAAGAACTAGTTTTAAAAATAGAGTAGAACTCAAATGGTACAATACCCATTTAATCTCGTGCTAAGCATGCTCCTTGAATCCACATAATCCATCACTTTGGGACACAGACTCGCCGTCATATCAAAATCTCCCGTGTAGGTCGTATTTCAAGTCTACATTTGGTGTAATTTTCTTCACCGCGAACATACAGAGAGTTGCATTGAAAGAAAAAAGGTTCGTGCAGAGCATAACAATGGAGATGGGAAGGGGTAGGTGAAAGGTCGATCTTTTGGCCTCCCCATCTTGTTCAATGCAACTTCCCCACTTCTCTAGATGGAAATTAATTATACTTCTTTCCTTATGCACTCACTTCCTTTCAAGTATTGCATCACAATTAATGGGAAATAAAATCGAGATTTTGAGAAAACAATTGTGCCCGTGCATTTTTTAAAGCGTTTTGAAAATTAAAAAACACCAGGAGTTTGACCAATGATAAGAGAACGGACGTGTATTTGCATTGAATGGGATATCATATAGAAAAAGAGGAAACAAAAAGGCTTAAATGACTCCTAATATCTATCTCTCTCTGCAAAAGAAGGATAAGTATAGCTCCTAATTTTTCTCTAGATGGCTCCTGCTTTCTCTCCAAATTGCTTCCATTAACATGTTTTTTATAATTGTCTTCTACTAACTAACGTACGTGGCATTGAATTTTGCTATTATGAAAAAGGTGTGGCCCACAAGCTAGAAGGTTTGGATTGAATATGTGGGCCTCATGGTCACACCAGGTTGTTTGGATTAGATGGCGATTTGGAAGGTTGTTAAGGGGCCCACTTTAAAAAATCCTATTCAATGAAAATAAATGCCCTCAACACCCATTCATCACATGTAAATCATATTATTTGGTGGGGGTGACTTATGAAAATGAAAAGATCATTAGAAATTTGGCCATAATAGAGAAGGCCCTCAACACCCACTCATCACATGTAAGTCCTGCTCTTCAGTGGGGACCACTTATGAAAATAAAAGTGATTATTACAAATGGCGATTTGGCAATTTAGAAGGTATTAATGGGGCCCACTTATAAAAAAAATCAAATACAATCAAAATAACTCTGAACTTACATGGCCCCCTAATAGAATCTCATTCAAGTAGGAATTTAGCACATGTACGTCCAAGCTCTATAAAGAGTCTCTCTTTCAAATTCAAGCCTCCTAGTTTATAGCCTTGTATCCTATTTCCTCTCCTATACACTTTCCTAAAAAGGAGTGTTAATAATTGCTGGCAGAATGGTTATAATATCGTGCACGGTGGCTTGCCTTCATTGGATGCAAGAAAGGGTTAAAAACACCCTTTTCCACATGGGGGCATTTTGGAGAATTTCTTTCATCAATATGATTTTGATCCATCGTTGGATTGACTTTCTGATGAAAATTATTATAATAAATATGCATAAGATTTGTGTTGGTCACTTTTTTTTTTATTATCATGCAATTAATCTAACAATTGAACAAGCTCCAATTGATGTAATATTTGAGGGTAACCCACATTGATATATGACATGTATATTCAACGGGTTGGATTTTAATAGGTGGACTCCCACAGTGGAATTCCATTTGTTTAACTAATGATTTCTCTAGGTTAAAGATGCAAACTCATACCATTATTTATTAAAGGTGATCTGTTACACGTTTTGATATTTGACTTTTGAATACCGATGCAAGAGCAACATAGCATATTCCAGAGGATCAACCCTTAAATCAGGCCCCTAAGTATTTAGATCCATTTGATCAACCAAATTAATAGGGTCTTGATCCACCTTTTGTGGCGTTTGATAAAGGGGAGAGACTCGAGATCCAAATTGGGGGGTCAAGATGAGTCCAAAATAAATGTCAAGACCAATTATGATTGTTCTAAATTAATTGAGAAATCAAGTTAGGTCAATTCTGCCCCCTTTAAATCAGTTCAACTGATAAATGCAACTCCAAATAAGACGAACAACTCCATTGAAGTGGGTAGAAGGTTGGTGGATTTTGACCCACTTGAACTGGGCACAAATCAGAACCAGTCAAACCGGGACAGCCACCGAAACAAATTAAAAGGCACAAGGGATTTTAATAGGCACAAATTAAACTCAATTTTTTAAGAAGTACAAATTAAACTCAATTTCACTAGAGAACACAATCTTGAATGGTGGATTACTTGGTCCTATTTTTTGGATCATGAACATAAGGACATTAGTTGATTTAATTGGACATGAGATTCCTGGCGTAGTAAAAAAAAAAATTGTGGTTTTTCTAAAACAAGTCATAAGAGGATCATTTTGACACGAGTGTTAATAGTACGCTATGCAACCAAGTACAAGTGGATTAATGCGACAAAGAGACACAAATTAAACTAATTTTCTTAAATACGTACAAATTAAACTCAATTTCACAAGGGAACCCAATCTTGAACGGTGAATTACTTGGTCCTATATTTTGGATCATGAAGATAAGGACATTAGTTGATTTAATTGGACATAAGATTACTGACGTAGTAAATTCTTTTTTTTTTTTTGCCAAATGAATCACAAGAGGATCATAGTGACACAAGTGTTAACAGTACGCTATGCAACCAAGTACAAGTGGATTAACGTGACAAAGAGACAAAATTAAACTAATCTCTTTAAATAAGAACAAATTAAACTCAATTTCAAACGAGAACCAAATCTTGAACGGTGGATTACTTGGGCCTATTTTTTGGATCAGGAACATAAGGTCATTAGTTGATTTAATTGGATATGAGATTACAGGTGTAGTAAAATTCTTTTTTTTTTCAAAAGAAATATCAAATATATAAGAATCTTAAATGTAAACTTTAATTGGACAAATGAATATACAATTTATGAACATTATTTTTCTTCTTTTGGAATATAGCACTCTAGTTGATCATATTGAACAAATTTTAGCCACTAAAATATTAGTTTGCTGATATTTATTTCATTTGAACTAGTATTTTAGTGTCACCAAGGTAGTATTTTAGTGGCTAGAATTTAATCGATATGATCAACTTGAGTATTGTATTCTTACATCAGCATATAGTGTGCGTTCAAAGCATGATCCAATTGGGTCAGATCAATACAGAAATATCTTAACAGTAGGCTCAAATCATGTAATACATATATAAGTGCATATGACATGGATCCTTAAATGAGTCAGATTACATCAATGGATTGAACAAGTTAAAACATTGACTAGTCCGACTCAATGAACCAAAGAGAAGAAGGGCGGTTGTGCACGGAATGCTACAGTGCATAATGCCAAAAGGGTTAGGACGTTTGAGTGCCCTGAGTATTCTACACCAACTGTTTGTATACAATGATAATTAGACAAGCATTGGAATTGAATTTGCTGCATCTCTCAAGAAAAAACCCTTTCATCTACCTTTCTAGTACTTCTCCACACCCATTTTCCCTTTGCCAAATACTTCTATAATATTGCTTTGCTTCTCAGATTTTTGCCCAAGAAGTGCAATGCATACAACAATTCTTCTTCTTTATCATCTCTAATCATATTTTTGAATCGAGAGGAATCAGACCATGTTGGGAAAAGAGAGAAAAGTCAGTCTTTAGCATGAAAAGGGTTAGTGTTGGATGATAAACCTCTTTGGAACCATGTAACTACTCTAAGCATGGGATCCAGAGGTGGAAATCAGACTTGGTCTTGCAATTACTGCGGCAAGAAAGTTACTAGTTCATATTCGAGCGTGACAGCCGATCTGTTGGGCAGCCTAACAAAGGAGTTTTAGTATGCAGATCAATAGGAGATGATGAAGTGGCAGTAATAAAAAAGGAGCAAGAAAGTGTTGATTTTAGAAAGGTTGAACAAGAACAAAATGCAAGGAAAGTATCAGAATATGTCTTCTTACCAAGTAGTTTAGACCTGAAACAACCGAAGCTCAAAGGTGCTTTAGAGACAGCCTTCAATGCTGCAGATAGGGACATTGCCGACAAAGCGGTTGTTCAAAAGTTCTATCCTTGTGACTTACCATTCAATCTTGCAAGGTCTCCTTATTACAGAAAGTACATACATATTGTACTAAATAGCCGCTTAGTAGGATACACTCCTCCTTCATTTGATAGGTTGTATACCATTATTTTAAAATAGGAGAAAGTGCATATCAATAGGTTAATCCAACCTATTAAAGATACTTGGAGAAAGAAAGGACTTTCATTAGTTTCTAATGGTTGGTCCGATTTGCATCGTAGACCTCTCATCAATATCGTGGCTACATCTTCTGGAGGATCAATGTTTCTAAAATCCATTGATGCTAGTTGTTACACACTGACCCGAACTAATCACGATTAAGGCTAATTAATTAGGATTAGTGCTAATTAAGCATGAATAATTGAATTAATGAAGGTCAAAGACCAAAGAGAGACAAATTAGTCTCAAATGATGAATTAAGCATAAGGGAATGAATTTAAATGAGATTGAGTTGGTTAAAAATGAATTTAGACTCAAATAAGGTAGGACAAGGACTTTTTCGTAAATACGGGTTTTCGCGTATTTTGTCGAATACGGAAGTTCTTGATACCAACGTGTGTATCTCGAATAGTACTTTAACTTTCGTAATAGGCGTGATCCCATTTGACCTCAAATAAATCAAGTAAGGTTTCATTTGACTTAAAATGTAATAATGGGTAATGAAAGGGGGTTTTGGTGTGAAACAGCCTATATTAGAATGAGATGAATCTCATTCATTCATTTCTCTTTAAGCCAACCCTAGATTCACCTTCTTCCTTTTCCTTCCATCCTTCCTTTTCAAGAGCGACTTTTAGTGGAATGCTCAAGTGATTTTGAGTGAGAACTTCATGTTCATCTTCTTCCTCAAGCCATTCTTCCTTTCTTGAAGTGTAGAACTTGAAAGAGAACTTAAAATCTCTTTGCTTGGAACCACAAGTAAGTAATTAGCCTTCTCCTAGGATTTCCAAGTTCTATTGAGTAGGGAGGAAAGATTTCTAGCACCAATAGCTAAAATGTTGGGTATTTTCATGTTTTCATGGAGTTAGGGTTTCATTTGGGGATTTTTCATCTTAAAAGTAAGCTAGGCAAAGGGTTTTGAGCTCATTGACTTCACAAGAGGCAAGTATAGACATTGCTTGTGATTAGTGTTAATTATTGAAAAATGTATAGAGTTTCCATGGGTTTATATGTATTTCCATGGAGTTTTTGAGTTGTTTATAGATGGATTAGATGCTTAATGGATGATTAGAAATGATATGAGATGTGAATGGATGATGTATGAGGAGGGAACAGGAGGTTCCAACTTTTATTGCAGGTTGTGGTAATGAGATGGGGAAATGGGAGTAGAAGAAGGAAAAGAATCAGAAGTTCGGAATGGATTTCTGATGGGTTCGCTCGAGTGAACAGTAAGTCCGCTCGAGCGAACACCGTTCTGTCTAGGACGTTCTGATGTCCTGATGGGTTCGCTCGAGCGAACATGAAGTCCGCTCGAGCAAACAACTCTCTATTTGGTCTGCTCGAGCGAACATGTAGTCCACTTGAGCGAACCTGATACTGGCCAAACATGAATTGTAAGCAAAAATTTGGCCAATCGATCGAACCAGTGAATTTTGAATTTTTGCATAAACTTAGAGCACTCCTTGTGAGTATAATTGCTCCCCAATTTAGTTCTAAGACTAATTATGAAGTAAAGTGAAACTCTTAAGAATTAAGGATAGTGAAAGAAGAATTTCACAGTTAATGAGTTGCGGTCTAAACTTCCATGGGTGTTGACTATGGAGACTATAATGCACATAATAAATATATAAATGTGATGCTCATCAAAGAATAACACGTGCATTGGTAGCCGTTGGTTACACCTCTATGGCCATTTAGGATCGAGATATAATTAAATAGAAACATGATTGACTAGCAAGTCCCTCATTGTAACACTGTGTCCCAATCTAATGAGATTGGTATCATTGCTCTTCCCTTTCCTTGTTATGAAGGGAATCATGGAATTGAATCGAATCCAGAAAAGGATTGCTCACTGAAAACATTGACCCTTGAGTCTGGCACTACTTAGCTATTGTATTAGAACTCCAATTGAGTTCAATGAATTGATAAACGAAAGAAATGACTAATCCTACTGCAGTAGATGGTATTGGGGGCGTTCTGGAGCTCCGTGGTGATGCTAGTTGTCCCTGGCCCGGACACTCGTAAGTCCCACTAATTTCCGATCGTATCTATGGGTATTGATCGATGCCTTCCATTTGGAAGAAGAATCCTTCCTTTGAGGGAAGATGGTAAATGAAATGAAAGGAAAATGAATGCTATGGTAGTGACCACCCTATACATGCCCACAAGATTAACCTTTGCATTACACATTGTTATCATATGAACTTTCTAATTTATCTAGAATTGGAATTGTTACTAATAGATTGATTGAGTTTAACTTATGGATTAACATGCTATTGCAAGAATTGTTTATACATTGTTGAACCGTCGTGTTCATTAGTGTTATTGATGGCATTACAGGCCCGTTTGCCCTTGCCGGTGCAGCAGCGCCCTCGGCGAGAGCGGAGGACACCGTTCCGGTTCCTCTAGGAGGACTGAATGAATGGAACGGACGGGATACCGTTTGATACGGGCATCCGAGTGCGAGAAGGAATATTATATTTTGGGGAAAAATTTTGTGAAGTCATTCTTTTTGTATAATCATTTTGGGATGTAATTAATGGTTATTGCTCAATATTTTGGACATGCACTATTTGACAAGTAAATGTTGGATAGGATACATGTATAAGGAATATTATTTTGTATACATGTAAATCGTAATTGACGTTGTCAAGTGAGAATGTTTCCGCAGATTTGTGTAATTGACAGGTTTATTGAGAATGTATCCCTTGTGGATTTCGTTTTAACTTCGGTTAATTCGGGATTTACGGGAGTAAGTATGGGCTCACGGCTCAGGGTTACCGGATCTCGGGGCCGGGTCGTGACACTAGTGGACACATGAAAGATGGAGAATATGTAGCAAATTTATTTCTAGAAGCAATCAAGGATGTTGGAGAATCAAATATTGTTCAGGTTATTATAGATAATGTCTCAAACTACAAGGTTGTTGGGATGATTGTCGAATTAAATTTTCCACATATCTTTTGGACTCCTTGTGCTGTGCATAGCTTAAATTTGGGACTGAAGAGCATCTGCAATCCACCAGAAAAATCACATCAGTATACCCAATGTAAGTGGGTTTCAGATTTGGTCACCCAGGTACATGCTATTCGTAATTTCATTGTCAACCACAACATGTCATTGTTTATTTTCAAAAGCTACTCTAGTTTGAACTTGCTGGATGTGGCAGAAACTAGATTTGCATCTAGCATAATTATGGCAAATCATTTAAGTGAAGTTAAGAAATGTCTTAGGAAAATGGCGATGGATGAAAATTGGAAAGTATATAGAGTAGATGGTAATAATACAACTAAAAATAAAGCTTGTGAAGTGAAACTATACATTGTTCATGACACATGGTGGGATAAATTAGACTACCTTTTGAGTTTTACAGAGCCTATCATTAACATGCTAAGAATAGCAGACACATACTCTCCAGTTTTACACTTAGTATATGATCTGCGGGATACGATGATAGAAAATGTGAAAAAAATAATTTTTTACTATAAACATCTAGATGCAATTACCGGTAATTCAGGGTTTTTTTTTTTTTTTAGCCATCCACTCAATTTTAGTGGCTAGATGGAATAAAAGTAATACTCTGTTGCATTGTATGGCACATTCCTTGGTGCCAAGATATTATTGTGATGCTTAGCTACAAGAGGGATGTAATGGAGTTCAACGGATGTCACCACATGCAGATCAGGAAGTGTCAATAAGCAAAAGTAGGTGTTTTAAGCGACTGTATCCTATGCTGAATATGGTGCTTTTTTTAGTGGGTCGGCATATTTCAGCCAGCCTCATGTAGTCCAAGCAAGGATGTTTCAAGACCCTATTTCATGGTGGGCCAATCACGGTGCTTCTGCACCATTGCTACAATCGTTGGCTTTTAAGTTGCTAAACCAGCATCCTCTTCTTGTTGTAAGAGGAATTGAAGCACATATTTTGTGATTCGAAATGTGAAGAGATATAGCAACATGCGGAATTGAGTATCTTGTGTTTGTGCATTCCAACTTTCGTCTATTGTCAAGGCAAGACAAGGAGTACAAAGAAGGGCCGAACAAATATTGGGACATATGAAAGTTGAACCACTTTCACTCTTAAAAATAGTATTGAACTTCCAACTATTATTCAAACATATTATCTCTAATGTTGTACCAATCTTGATGAGAATTATGTTGCATGATTTCATTTTAACAATTGGAGATCAATTGGACATAGAAGGCCGTGATGTGATAGGGCTTACTGCACTTTCCCTTGATGAGCCAATGTTGGAAAAAAATCTCATTTGATGATGGTGAAGGTGAAATTGCTTCAATGCAACAAGAAGATGTAACTGTGTAGCTGACTATAAGAAGATTTAGCTTTGTTGTTCTTTTGCGATTTAAATGTTTGACTATACAAGAAAATTACTTTTTTAGTGTTAATTAGTAAGTAGTAAGTAGTAACTAAGTCTTAAGAGCCTAAGATGTTATTGGCTATCCATTTTGATGAAATGGGAAGATCTTATATCTGACTATGCAAGAGAGGTATATCTCGTTTGTTTGTTGAACTAGTCCAGGCTTTGTGTAATGATGTGATCAATACAATCAATAAAATACAGCAAGTGCACGACTGTCTAGATGAGACAGTGACAAGAACAAGTCAAACCCACTAGGAGCTAATTTAAGAAACTTTTAGATTAAGAAAAATAATTAACTAGCAATTAAGGAAAGTATTGACTATTTAGAAATAAAAGCAAGCAGCTAATTTAGAAATATAAAAACTACCAATTAATGAAAGTGATTAGAGCATAGGAATCTAATAAACATCCACTAATTATTTATCAATTAACCCTAATTTTTTCCAATTTTTACTTCAAAACAAAGACAAATTAATATTTTTGACTTGGAAAGTCTAACTTTTAAAATCCCCTTTTAATTATAATATCCAAAATTCAAGACTTCCTTCACCTCATAAAAGAATAAAAATAATCTAAGCACTACCCATCAAAAGTAAGCATAAACAATCAAAAGATCTAAATCCTAAGCATGGCCTATCAAACCTAAGCATGGATGGTTAAAAATTAATTTTTAATTTTAGAAATCAAGAAGGGAGATTTGCCTAGTGCACGAAGACAAGCCTATTAATAATCAAGCACATAATCATGGAACACAAATTAGAATCACCAAACAAATAAAAAGAAGTTACTTATCTTAATCCATTGCTTTAATCAAGAGAATTAGCCCGCCATTGCAAAGAATGATTCTTGATTTGTCATTAAAATTTGCATCTTTACAACTTCTCCTTCACAATACTTCTCCTTCAAAATAAGTCCTTGGACATGGCCCAAGGCTACCAAAAAAGTAAATAGAGAAAAGAAGAAGGGAAAGAAAACAAAGGAGGGAATAAAAGAGAGGGTTGGACGTGAGATGTGAGGGAGAGATCTGATGGGTTGGTGAAGTCTGGTCTAGACTTTATTTAATTACAGGGGCTTATCTGTAATTTGTCGATTTAATCTAGACCATTTTTATAAGGCCAGATCCAACGGTTGTGGGTGTCTAGAGGTTTAGGGTTTTATATATTAATACTGGGTGGTGAGAGCATTGTAATAGAGGGTGATATTGAGAAAGAACAAGAGAGACAGTGAGTGCTTGTACCCTTGTGGGAATCTCCAATAATAGTGAATGGCGTGAATCTCTCATGAACGTAGGAAATCTTGTCGAACCACATAAATCTGTGTCTCGTGGACTGATTGTGTTATTATCTCGTAGATCATGCGTGTGATTCCGATCTTAACAACTGGGTATCAGAGCTAGAGCCAAGGGTTTTCCTAGGGCTTGGCGTTGAGCGATCACGATTGAGATTGGGTTTAATCCCGGAGAAGAGATCGTCCGGATCTCTTGATTTCACCACAGAGAAGACTCGAATTTGACTCGGTGGGCCATCACTGTGCACAATTGAATCGCAGAACCCAGTTGCAGAGACGAAATTCGAGGGCTTAGTCGCATCTCGCTGATCGTTGGAGAAGGAGTCTAGGTTGACAGACTCTGTTTGAAGATCGGACAGATGATCGCACGTTAGTTCCATCATTGCACAATCCTCGTCCCCTGCGTCGGAGAAGGCTGTTGTTCCTACTTCTAAATGCAGTCGCCTGAAACCGCATTCCGCCGAAGGCAAAGCCGCACCGGGATCAATCGCCGAAGCTGCCGCACTGCTGCCGCTTCCCGTCGCCTACATCAGAGAAGGAGGAGAAGTCTTATTCTGATTGCAGCAACAATCTCCGTTCTCTCTATTGCAGAGAACAGTGATCGAAAGGAAGGATGGTCTCCCTGGTCTCGGGTCGGTTCCAAGTCAGGTCCAACCCGCTCGCTTTTGAAGCCCAACAACAACAGTTGCAAGTCAAGTCCAGGTCAGGTCTGACCCGGCCCAGTTTGCGTAGGAGAAGCCCAGCAATTTAGCAGCCAGAGGGCTAACGTCATCTTGACTCCAACAGTACGGTCAACAACCAAGTTTGACCAGATTCAACGAACAGATTTGATTCTCGATTTCTGAAGCCATTTGGACTTAGAATTGCATTCTATTTTGTTTGTTGGATTCGTATCGATGAGATCTACAAGGTAGACGGAACGGATTGACATTTTGACAAGCAGAGAAATTCATCAAGTAGATAGAGCTTGGTTTGAGTGGGAGCCATGACAGATGACACAAAGCTCACAATTGAGAAGTTTAATGGAACAAACTTTGCGTACTAGAAGATGTAGATTGAAGATCTCCTCTGCCAGAAGAATTTCTACTTACCACTTGGGGGAAAAGCTAAGAAACCTGCAACAATGTCAGATGCAGAATGGGAGGTACTTGACAGGAAAGCCTTAGGTACGGTTCGTCTCTCTCTATCTAAGTCTGTTACATTCAATATATCAAAGGAGAAAACTACCAAAGATGTTATGGAAGCCCTATCACGAATGTATGAAAAACCTTCTGCTCAAATAAAGTTTTCTTGATGAGAAAGTTGTTTAACATGAAGATGGTTGAAGGTAGGGTTGTTGCTAAACACATGAACAAGTTTAACACGGTCATGAGCCAGTTATCATCGGTTAACGTACAATTCGAAGATGAAATTTGGGCTTTGTTGTTTTTATCTTCTTTACTAGACAGCTGGAATGGTATGGTTACATCACTAAGTAATTCTTCAGGATCAACCACACTGAAATTTGATGATGTTGTAAGTGCTACCTTCAGGTGAATCATCAGGAAGTGCATTGAATGTGGAAAATAGAGGTAGGTCATCTGAGAGAGAGAGAGAGAGAGAGAGAGAGAGAGAGAGTGCAAAATCATGGAAGATCGAAATCAAGGAGCAAGTCAAGATCGTCAAAAGGCAAGATTGAGTGCTGGAATTATGGCAAGAAAGGACATCTGAAAAAGGACTGCAAAGCCCCACCAAAGAAAAACAAGCAAAAGAACAGTAGTAAGGACAATGAACCTTCCACAAATGTCATAGGTGATGCTGTTCGAGCTGCTTTAATTCTTGCTTTTGATTTTAAATCTGAATCTTGGGTTACAGATTCTGGTGCGTCCTTTCAAGCTACTGCACATAGAGAATATCTCAAAAGTTATGTACAAGGTGACTTGGAAAAGTTTATCTTGGTGATGATGAACCTTGTGATATAATTGGCAAAGGAGATGTTCTGATTAAATTGCCAAACGGCGGTATATGGCAATTGAATGATGTCAGGCATGTACCTAGCCTGAAGAGAAACCTCATATCAGTTGGTCAGCTTGTTAGCTCTGGTCACGTAACTGTTTTTGTAGATGATTTCTGCAAAGTTACACAAGGGAGTATGGTTATTGCTCAGGGTAAGAAAGAAGGTACTCTTTACTTGACTAACAGCTCTATAAGTTCACTTGCAGTTGCAAAAGGCATGACTCAAACATATGGCACTATAGACTCGGACACATGAGTGAGAAAGGGATGAATATTCTTCATTCTGAAGGTAAGCTGGAAGGACTCAAGTCCTTGGACTTAGAGTTCTGTGAAGCCTGTATTTTCGAAAAGTAGAAGAAAGTTACATTCTCTAAAGTAGGCAAGCCACCAAAGTCAGAAAGGTTGGAACTAGTGCACACGGATGTGTGGGGACAAACTAAGGTACCTTCTCTTGGTGGATCTTCTTACTTTATTATATTCAATGATGATGCTACCAGAAAATTATGGGTATATCCTATGAAACACAAGTCTGATGTGTTTGATGTTTTCAAGAAGTGGAAAGCTTTGGTTAAAAATGAAACAAGTTTAAAACTGAAATGCCTAAGGTCTGATAATGACGGAGAGTAATGCAGCAAAGAAGTTGAGGAGTATTGCGCCAAAAATGGCATTAAGTGAGAGAATACTGCTGCATACTTGATCAATTAGGGACCTTCAGTACCTTTAGATGTTGGACTACCAGAGGAAGCTTGGACCGGAAAATAGGTAAACCTTTCACACCTAAAAGTATATATTTGGTTGTATCTCTTATGTTTATGTTGATGCCGAAAAAAAAGAAAAACTAGATTCTAAATATAAGAAATGCACTTTCATTGGATATGGTTCTGATGAGTTTGGTTATCGCTTCTGGGATGATGAAAATAGAAGAATCATTAGAAGCAAAAATGAGATATTCAATGAGAAAGTGATGCATAAAAACAATGACAAGGTGCAGGAGGATAGCAATGAATATTTAGAAATAGATGACACTTCTGAAAATGATGTACCTGAAGTGTATGAAAATGAAAACCCACAGGTGGACCCTCAAACACCTGCCTCGGTAAGAAGGTCATCTAGGACTCCTAAGCCTACTCAGCGTCATTCACTTTCTTTGTTTTATTTGTTATTAACTGATGGTGGTGAGCAGAATGTTATGAAGAAGCATTAGAGGTTGAAACTTGGGCTAAGTGGGAACAAGCCATGGAAGATGAGATGCAATCTTTGTTATCAAATCAGACATGGGACTTAGTTCAGTTGCATGAGGGAAATAAAGCATTGCACAATAAGTGAGTGTATAAATTAAAGGAAGAACATGACGGTAGCAAACGATACAAAGACATATTAGTTGCAAAAATCTTCCAGCAAAAGGCAGGTATTGATTACTCTGAGTTATTTTCTCCTTTGTTAAATTGAACACAATCAGAAATGTTTTGAGCATTGTGGCAGTAGAAGATTTACATCTTGAGCAGTTAGATGTGAAGATTGCGTTTCTCCATGGTGACTTGGAAGAAGACATTTATATGCATCAGTCACAGGGATATGTTGTACCAGGAAAGGAGGAAATGGTGTGCAATGTCAAAAAGAGTTTATACGGTTTGAAGCAAGCCCCAAGACAATGGTATCTTAAATTTGACAGGTTTATGTGCAACACAGGTTACAAACGGTGTCATTCAGACCATTGTTGTTATTTCAAAAGTTTTGATGACTGTTACGTTATTTAACTCTTGTACATAGATGATATGCTTGTTGCAAGTTCAAATATGCATGAAATAAACAATTTGAAGAAACAGTTGTCACAGGAATTTGAAATGAAGGATTTGGGTGTTGCAAATCAAATTCTTGGCATGAGAATTAGTAGGGACAGGAAAAATCGAACATTGAAGTTGTCTCAGGCAGAATATGTTGAAAAGGTTCTAAACATGTTCAACATGCAGGGTACTAAGCCAGTTAGCACTCCACTGGCCAACCACTTCAAACTCTCAAAAGAGTTGTCTCCTAAGACAGAGCAGGAGAAAGAGAAACATGTCCAAGGTCCCATATGCTTCAACTGTTGGCAGCTTGATGTATGCTATGGTTTGCGCTAGACCAGACATTGCTCATGCAGTGGGAGTTGTGAACAAATTTATGAGTAATCCCTGAAAAACACATTGAGAGGCAGTTAAGTAGATTCTTAGATATCTAAGAGGCATTACTAATGCATCATTCTGTTTTAGAGGATCAGAGATCAAATTGCATGGCTATGTTGATTTGAACTTGGCAGGAGATCTTGATAAAAGTGATGGACCCTCGGAAATCTTTCGTCCTCTCCTTCCACACCCCGGGGGCTGACCTGGGTCTCGGTGGAGGAGGGAAAATCGCGGGTATCAACATTTTTTGTACGGGTATGCCAGATTTACTTTCTACTTAAAATTTAGAATGGTGATGATCCGGAGATTCACCTTCACAAGTGGAAAGGAAATCAAACCTTTTTTCTAACTTTTCAAATTGCATAAATATTAAGAAAAGAGACGAGTTTGTTTTTTTGAGAATGCCGTAAGAGACGTTTTTGTTTGTTTGCCGTGAAAGGCGATTTTACAAAACTCATCAAATATGACAAGAATTGTGATTTCTTTTTGTCTCTTTAAGAAATACAAACTACAATAGACAAGTAAGAAGAGGGATCTAACTTCTCAGGAGATTATGGGGACACGTTGAGATCGATGGTCGCAAGTCATGAATGGACTTCGCCATCGTCCTTCAAATGAGAACATGTGATGCTTTGATTCTTTGGCTTGGCTCCTAACCTCGGTTTTTTAAAGGACAAGGACCAAGAGGAGGTCCTATATCCAATGAAAAACCAAGTAAACGGGCTGAAAAGCCGCGTTTAGGCCATGTTGGAGAAGGATGAGACCTTGGGGGGGTGGCCCCCCAAGGGACATTGATCACCTTGTGGTGCTTCTGGGAGCAAAGTGGAAGGACTTCGTCTCTCTCTTAGATTTTCTGGATTTTCAAAGGTTGGGATTGCACTTGAGATTCCTTCTTTTTTTTCTCTTTTTATCATGCATTCTTCTTGGAACTCACCTCCTTTTATAGGCTTTTGGTAGCCATGAGGTGATTATGGGCATTAATAGCCATGATGAGAGAATTGATGAGGAGTTACAAGTTGATTTTGTAACTCCTTTTTCATGGCTTGTGATTGGCCGATGAAGGTAGTGGGCATTTAATTCCCTTTTAGCTTCATGATGATGGGAGTTTCATGGGTTAAATGTCATGATTGCTTGGATTTGTAACTCCCAAATACTTGAATCTGATTGGGCCATCCAAAATAATGAGTTAATGACCGCATTAAGTTGCCATAAACGGGTCAATTAACGTCATTAAGTGGTTGCCAAGGCATGTGAAGAGTCGCGGGCCGCACTGCGTATTTTGAGATTCTTCTTGCAATCATCACAGGTGGATCCACACATTGTTTGATGCTGGATCGCGATGCAATTTCAAACATTGGTTGATGTTGGTGGGCCAGTGACATCTATCTTGTCGATTTCACGATCGGTCGGACAGAAAGTGCACTTTCTTGGTCAGCCGGTTGGCTATCTTGAGGCGATCGGTGATGATTTCATGCTTTTGACAGCGGATCCAAGATGTCGGTGAAGATCGGTCGTTTTCAAACATCAAACATTGGATTTTCAGAAAATCACAGAGGCAGGAATGCTCGAAACGCGAAAAAGATCGAAAAACGGGCAATTTGGTGCAAAATCCGGCGACCCGGATTTGCAGGGTCGCCAGCGACCTTAGGGTTTTGCCCTTTTCGGTCGCCGAGCTTCGTTTTCGGCCGTTTTTCTGTCTTTTTTGTTCCTTCTTTCTTCTGTATTTTTCTTGACATTTTTCCTCAATTATTGACTTGGTTTTCTTGGAGAAAACTTGACGAGCGCCCACGCAAAACCGGAGCACAAAGTTTCCCATTTTCGGGAAAGCCAAAGACTTTGTAGTCGATTTTCCGTCAAGAGTCGAAACTAGGTCAAACGATGTCGGAATGACCTGAAAATTGAGGTGAAGCTTCTTGAGCAATAGATAGGTCCAACCATGGGCTTTTATTTGAGTTTTGAAGCCGTTTGGGGTCCCATCGATGCTTGACTTGATTTTGCTGCGGGGAAAATACCGAGCTTCGATATGTGGTCAAACGATGTCCGATTGACCTGAAATTTGACGGAGAGCCTATTGGAGTCATTTTGAGACATTCCATGAGCTCCGTTTTGGATGTCATGGTCCCGGGTTGCTCCGCCGCCGGTAGGCTTGATTTTCTTTCGGAGCATCAAAACCTGGTCAAACATTGTTGGAATGACCTGAAATTCGACGTGCAGTCTTTTGGAAGCATGTTGAAGCCACTCATGTACTTTGTTTGATGAGTGATAGCTTCGGTGGTTCCCGCCACCGGGAGGCTTGATTTTGCTACTCGAGCGTTGATGGAGGGTCAAACGTTGTCGGTTTGACTTGAAATTTGGCATGGAGCCCTTTGGAGACATTCTGGAGTCATCCGTAGGCTCTGATCAAAGTTTTGGTGTCTTTGATGATGTCGCCGCCAGGAGCGCTTGTTTAGCTATCGGAGCAGTGAAGTTAGGCCAAACGATGTCGGAATGGCCCGAAACCTCAGGTGTACCCCTCTTTTGGCTGTCTTGAAGGATCTTTCAGTTTCTGTCTGATTCTGACAAAATCTGATGTTTGAAGTAGCTTTGCCTGTTTTGTAGCAGGATGCAGCTTCAAGAGGCTTCTTATGTTGAGGAGACATAGTGACTTTTTTTTTTGTGTCAACAAATGCCCCCTCGAGGTACAGCGACGAGTAGCTTTTTAGAGTCGATGTGCCTCGAAGAGAAACTTGGAGGAGAAATTCCGACTTGACCAAGAGTCTTGAGCATTTTTTTTTTAGTAGCCTTCTGAGTTTCCGGGGGAATTTTATGGTAATGAGAGGGATCACGTACCATCTCAAGGCAAAGTTTTGAAAATGACATGGGGATTTTCTGTTTTTGGATTTTGTATTTTGTATTTTGACCTTGTGACCTAACAAGCTGTATGTGGCAGGTTAGGGGGTCGGGGTTTGATTTTGATTTTGACCTTGTGACCCAACAAGCTGTATGTGGCACGTTGGGGGGTCAGATTTGGGTTTTTGGTTTTGGTTTGGTTTGGATTTTGATTTTGGTTTTGGTCTTGTGACTTAACAAGCTGTATGTGGCGAGTTAGGGGACCGGAATTTGGTTTTGTGTAATGTCAATTTCAAGATTTTGGCTCAATTTGGTTCATGAGGTTGGATGGTTTGGTCTTTTGGAAACTCATGAGGCTTTCTTTTCTCTTTTTTTGAATGGTCCCATCAACTCAAAAGAGGCATGGGACTTTTTTGCTCTTTCTCTTTTTTTTTTTTTTTTTACTCTTGGTAAGAGGAATATTTTGACTAAAAGCCACTTTTAGTGCCTAGGTGGTCAAACCTGGCTCATATGTGCTAACCCATGGGACCTTAGGCTTTTGGAGAAGGCCTAGATCTCATATGGTGTCATTTTTGTAGAGAATATCTAAAAATATCTCTTTTGTGTAGAGAATATCTAAAAATATCTTTACTTTGAGAGAATTTCTCAAGTTTTCTTTTTGTGGAAAGATTCTCTCAAAATATCTCTCTTTTGGGAAAGTAACTAAATTTTAGTACTTACCTCTTTTCTTTCTCCTTGTTTCCTCTTTTGGCTTGCTCTCTTCTATAAAAGCGAGGGTTGTTTCTTTTGCTCCATTGCTTTCTATTTACAAGAAATCTTTAAGAGTGCTCTCCAAGATTAGAAGTGCTTTTTTTCTTCTTCAAGGATCTTCAAGCTTTTCTTCTTCTTCTCCATCAATGACTTCAAGTAAGTTTTCTTCCACCACAAGAATCTCCATTGTAGAAGTAGCTTCTTCATTTTTTTTCTTCGCTTCTTCTTTATCTTTTCTTTTCTTTTTTTCTTCAAGCACGTTTTCCCTTTTTTTTTTTCGTGCTTCTTCTTCTTTTTTTTTTCTTTTTCTTTTTCTTTTTTTTTCTCTTCTTTTTTTTTTTTCACCGTGTATATGTTTTTTTTGCACACGCTGACTTCTTTTTTTTTTTCTGTCAGCTATTTTCCCCTTTTTTTTTTGTTTTCACTCTGATTTTTTTTTTTTGTCAGGGTTTTTTTTTTCTGTTTTTGCACGCTAATTTCCCCCTTTTTTTCAGCGTTTTTGCTTCTTTTTTTTTTTTTTTTTTGCTGCTTGTTTTTTTTTTCTTTTTCTGTTTTTCTTGGCTGTACGGACAGCCTGCTACGTGGCAGTGGGCCACGGCCTATGGGCATTTTTTTTTTTTTTTGCTGAGATTTCTTTTCTCTCTCTCTTTCTTTTTCTTTTTCCTTGTTTGCTCACCATGATAATGAGGCTATGCAATTTCA
Organism: Umbellularia californica; assembly: GCA_028538565.1. Taxonomy (NCBI): domain Eukaryota; kingdom Viridiplantae; phylum Streptophyta; class Magnoliopsida; order Laurales; family Lauraceae; genus Umbellularia; species Umbellularia californica. The sequence goes on from JAPQWN010000006.1 coordinate 33,343,647, forward strand.
ATATGTATGCATTTTTTTTTTTGTTTGATGCATCAAGATAGAAGGCTAGAGTCTCTAGGTCAAGCCAACATGATTTTTGACTTGGACAAAGTTTGATTGGTTTTGACCACATTGGGTTGGAATTGGTCAAGTCAACTTTGGTCAAGGTTTTCCTAGCATCTAATGCATGATGATATTCTTTGATACATGATTTTTGGTAAATGGATTTGGAAGCATGATGATGCATACCTGAAAATCTTTTGCAAGTATTGGGATTTTGAGCTCGCAACGATGTTGAGCTCTTTTTCGGTCTTGCTGGATTTTGAGGAAGTTTGCAGTTTTTGGATTCTGAAGCTCGCAGCAATGTTGAGCTCTTTTCCAGATTTTGCGGAAGTTTGATGAGATTGGCTTGTTCTCGCAGCGATGTTGAGTTCGAACCTTCTTTGAGAATTCTCCACTGACTATGAGCTCGCAGCGATGTTGAGTTCATCTTCAGGCTTCCTGTCTTTTTCGGAGTATTTTCCTTTTCTTCAGAATTGCCCGGGAACCATGTCAAAATTTTGCTAGAATTTTTTTGTAGCAAAACTCTGTCATTTTGATGTTGATTGATCTTTTCTCTTCCATCTTTTGCAGGTAGTTCTTCTAGAACGAACAAGGGTAAAGGTCCTGTTACTGACGCACCTTGTCGGTCTGCTAGATCTTCCAATGCGGCAGTTCAGCAGGCTTAGGAGAATGTCCAGTTTGTGGAGAAGAACTTGGAAGAATGTGATTCCCTCAATCGTGATGAGATGAGACAGCAATTGATCGCTCTCAAAGATGAGGAGTTCTATAAGATCATGGTAAGCAGCCGTCCTTGGGTTACGGACGATCAAAGCGTTGTGCTCAAGCCTACCTTCTTCTTTGGTGATGCAGTTCCCGACAACTTGACATACCAAAGGAGATGTTTTCAGTTCTCTTACACAGCAGATGGTGAGGAGAGAACTATTTCTACCCGGTCAACTTTCGATCGGACCATCTAGATCCTGAGCCTTTCTCCCACGTGCCCTAAGAGGGAAGATCCTCCGAGCTGGGTGAAGAGGACCAGTGTGATCAAGACCGGGACTTTTGTTGGCGGCCCTTCCGGTTTTGCAGAGAAGCCACCTGTCCGTATGGACATGTTGATGCCAGCCAGTGGTTACCAAGGTTCTGATCATCCATCGGTCGACTTGAGACCGATGGGCCTTGGTGTTTTTCGGGGTGACGGCAGCAATTGGGTGAAGCCTTTTCGACTTCGTGGCCTTTTCAGTGCTGACTCGAGCTGGGAGTCATGGACTGATCACACCCTGACGATTGGCGAGGCCGTTCTGCGGGAGGCTGAGATTTTTGATGCGGTTCGCGCTTTTCGGCAAACCGTCGTTTTCTCCGATGAGGCTTTCATGGCCATGCTGGAGTCATTCTTTCCACAAACCAACACCTTCATTGTGACAAATGGTGAGATTGGTTTTTCTTTGAAGGAACTGAGCGCCATCACCGGATTGCCTATCCTCGGCAAACTCTATGAGGAGTTTATGCCTATTGACAGCGTCCTTGATGAGCAGTCTGAGGAGTTTAGGCTTGTATACTTTCAGCTCGTCGCCTTCTATGATTTTTTGAAGGAGAAGGAGGGCTCGAAAGTTAGATGCAGAAGTTGGAGAAGTTGCAGCTCCAACTTTTTTTGCAGCGGGGATTCTTCGGATGGCATGGCCCAAGATGCTAGGGCTAAAGCATCAAGTTTGAAGAAGATCGCTGCCATGCGAGAAGATTTAAAGAAGTTCTTCGCAAGTACGGATGCCATTTGTCCTGACATTGCATTGCGGAGAGATCTCGCTGTTTACCTCACTTACTGGCTAGGTGAGACCGTTTTTTCTGGAGGAGATGGAACGCACATCAGGCCGCACTGTATTTTTCCGGCTTGTCAGATGGCGTTTGGAGAGCGGCTGGTTTTGGTACCTGCTCTTTACTCCTATTTGTGTACCGAACTACAGGCTGCTGCTTTCCTGGTTCGGCTTGGGCTTCCCATGAACAGGATATTTTCTGCCCACATCTTCTATTCGTGATATGTATACGACTGTCCTAGCTTCCATCGTTTGGGAGTTGCACAGGACGAAGATCCTTTTATGATTCTTTTGGCTAGAGGGACAGCCGTTCCCGAATCACTTTTGTCTGCCCGTTTGAGAATCCGACGATTTAGGGACGTCGAGATTGGGCAGTCTTCAGTGAAGCTTTCTCCAGGTTTGCGGAAGAAGGCTTTTGACTTTGGTGTCTCCCGTGATTCGACCAGGGTAGGGTCAGGAAGACACTATGCTTTGACAGACGCGGAGAAGAGATGGCTCTTCAACATAAGGGTTGGTACGATGGTGTACTGCAGACATCTTTTCGTCGATATCCAGCCGTATGTCCCTTCGCGTTTTTCATTTCAGCTTGGCTTCTCTCAAGGCGTTGTTGGAGCGCCTTCGAGCATGGTGAAGCGTTTTGGAGGTTTGCAGGATGGGAGAAATGCATGGGCTTTTTATAGAGCTGAAGACACTACAGCCATGATTTCCTATCCTAAGCTGCTCACCTTCTGGACTGCTGGCTTCACGAAGTGGTTCGTGAAGAGCTTCTCAGTGTACCGGGGGCTTTCCAAGAAAGAGCTCGATGTCAAGCAATCTCCTGGGAATGGTCTTGGCAAATCAGATGGTGTCCGTCGGGAGGTAGTTTTGACCTTCCTTTCTGGTGAGAAGCATAAGATGGGCTTTCTCAATGACCAGGACGTCATCAGTTCAGGAGCTGCACAAGGGATTCCTGGTGAGGTCTTGAGACAGCTGGAGGAGGAGGAGGCCGAGATCGATGCTATGATACAGGCAGAGCATTCGAAGGCTTCCGTGGAGTCTACTGAAAAGAGTAGACCATCCAGTGAGGACTCTAGCGAAAGGCCTGATGTTGATAATGGAACAGAATCGTCGAGCAGATTGACCCGCCGTAGCAAGAGGAAGAGAGGTATGAAACGGCATGATAGTCCTTCTGATATGGAAGTTCCTCTTACCATTGTTAAGGAGGTGTGTGAGGATGCTGACGAGCCTCCGGAGAAAAGAAGCAGAGAAGAGGAGACAGCTGGTATGATCCTCTTTCTTTCTTTTGTTTCTTTTTTTCACTTCTTTTTTTTTGTGAAAGATTTTTTTTTATCCGCTGCTTTTTCTTCCTTTTTTTAGTAGAGGATGATGACCTGGTGATACCCGAGGTTCCTTGATGGAACGCGCTCCGAGGCGCCGTTGGGGCGGCTACCGGGGTCGGCGGAACGTGGGAGTCCGTCTGGTCCGGCCCTTTCGCGCCTTGGCGGGCCCTGAAGCGTGCATCAACATTTCTTTTGTGTGGGTGTGCCAGATTTTCTATTTTACTTGGAATTGCAAGTGGTCATCCGGAGATCAACCTTCGCAAGTAAAAAGGAAATCAACTTCTTTCAAGTTTTCCATTGCACAAATATTTAAGAAAAGAGACATTTTCTTGGTTTGCCGTGAAAGGAGATTTTGTTTGGCATTTATAGCCGATTTTGGCGTTTATAGCCGATTTACAATTCTCATCAATAATGAAAGACAAGAGTTGTGATTTTTGTCTCTTTTAGAAAAATACAAACTACAATGAAAAGCAAGAAAAGGAAGATCTAACTTTTCAGGAGATTGTGGGGGACTCGTTCAGATTGACGGTCGCAAGCCATGTATGGGCTTCGCCATCATCCATGCAGATGAGAACAGAAGATGCTCTTGATTCGCTTGGCTTGGCTATAACCTCAGGTTTTTAGAGGACAAAGACCAAGAGAAGGTCCTATGTCCAATAAAAAGCTAAGTAGACGGGCTGAAAAGCCACGTCTAAGCCATTGGAGGTAGCGGGAGAAGGCAAGGACCTTGGGGGGGGGTGCCCCCCAAGGGACTGTTGTCACCTTGTAGTGGTGGCCGGTGCAGAACTTCAGCAGAGTTTTTCTCTCTTTTTCTTTCTCTGGATACGAGCTCTGGATTCTTTCCAATCGATCGATCTCGATTTTCTGATCCCGATTTTCCGATCCCCATTTCAATGGAATGCTCTCCTATTTATAGGCTTTTGGTAGCCATTTAGGAGGGTTTATGAGCCTTAATGGCTTTAATGGGAGGAGTTACAAGATTTATTTCTTGATTTTGTAACTCCTTTTTCCTTGAATCTGATTGGCCGATGGAGATTAAGGGCTTTTAATCACCTTAATTACCATAATGGGAGGAGTTTCATGGTTTAAATGCCATGAATCAATTGACTTGTAACTCCCAAATGCTTGCTTCTGATTGGGCCGTCCAAAGAAATGAATTAATGACTGCAATAAAGCTAGTCAATTAACCACATTAATTGGTCGCCGAGCAGTCGAAGAGTCGCGGGCCATGCCGTGTCTTCTGGAATTCTTCTGGTGATGATCATCGATGGATCTTCATGCTGATCGACATCGGATGAACATGTAACTTCAGACAGTGATAGCTAAGAGCGGGCCGGTGACATCTGTCTTGTCGATTTCACGATCGGTCGGACAGAAAGTGCACTTTCTTGGTCAGCCGGTTGACGATCTTGGAGCGATCAATGATGATTTTATGCTTTTGGAGGTTGACCCGTGATTTTGACGGATGTCGTCGGATATGAGTCAATTTCAAGCACTAAAAATCACATTTTCAGGAAACCACAGGGGCCAAAGTGCGCGAAACGCGAAAAAAGACGGAAAAACGGGTCACCGGCGGAAAATCCGGTGACCCGGACCTCCATGGTCGCGGGCGACCATGGGCCATGGTCGTCGGCGACCATGGACCGGCGACCATGGGCCATGGTCGCAGGGGCCTGCAACCATGGGCCATGGTCGCAGGGGTCTGCGACCCTGGGGGATTTTTCCCCTTCGGAGCCCGTTTTGCGGTCGTTTTGAGGTCTTTTTCGTCGCCGTTTTCTTCTGTAATTTTCTTGACCTTTCTTCTCATTTATTGGCTTGATTTCCCTGTAGAAAACCTGATGAGAATCCTTGCATTTTTAGAGTGCAAAGTTTCCAATTTTCCGGGAAAGCCGAAGACTTTGTCGCGTAGAGCTGCTGATTTTCCGCCAGAAGCTGAAACTTGGTCAAACGATGTCGGAATGACCTGAAATTTGAGGTGAAGCCTCCTGAGCAATAAATAAGACCAACCATAGGCTTTTGTTTGAGTTTTGAAGCCGTTTGGGGTCCCGTCGATGCTTCACTTGATTTTGCTGCGGGGAAAATGCCGAGCTTTGATATGTGGCCAAACGATGTCCGATTGACCTGAAATTTGACGGGGAGCCTATTGGAGTCATTTTGAGACGTTCCATGGGCTCCGTTTTGGATGTCATGGTCCCGGGTTGCTCCGCCGCCGGTAGGCTTGATTTTCTCTCGGAGCATCGAAACCTGGTCAAACATTGTCAGAATGACCTGAAATTTGACGTGCAGCCTTTTGGAAGCATGTTGAAGCCACTCATGCACTTGGTTTGATGAGCGAAGGCTTCGGTGGTTCCCGCCGCCGGGAGGCTTGATTTTGCTGCTCGAGCATTGATGGAGGGTCAAACGTTGTCGGTTTGACTTGAAATTTGGCATGGAGCCCTTTTGAGACATGCTGGAGTCATCCGTAGGCTCTGATCGAAGTTTTGACGTCTCCGATGATGTCGCCGCCGGGAGCGCCATTTTAGCTGTCGGAGAAGCGAAGTTAGGCCAAATGATTCTGAAATGGCCCAAAACTTCATGTGTACTCTTCTCTTGGCTATCTTGAAGGATCTTGCAGTTTTTGTTTGATTCTGACAAGATTTGAATTTTTGGAGAAATTGCATTGCCTATTTATGGCAGGTTGCGACTTCATGCAGCTTTCTTGATGTTGAAGAGGCAAAGTGACATTTTTGGTGTCAACATTCCTGCCGATGAGGCGATGACGGATCCAGTCGTGGCATCTGAGGAAGAGCCCAGGGACTCTGGAGTGGTTCCAGAAACTTCACCTGGTATGATTGTTTTGGCTTCTTTTTTTTTCCTTCTTTTTGTTTGTGCTGTCATTTGCTAACATGTAGCCTTTGTTTTCTTGTTAGCTGACTTGCCAGAGGATTCTGACGATTTTGAGCCATCCATGGACGCAACTTTTGATGATGCTTCGGATGAGCTCAGAGAGGCAGAGAGTACTCGGTCGGTTGTCGAAGCAGGTATTTTTTTGCAATAATAATCTTGGTATATTTTTGACAAGATTATATTTATACCTTTTGTCCTTTCCTTGGCAGATTGTGAAGCAGCAGGAGAGTTTCCTCCGTCTTCCTCAGAGCCAGAATAGGGGATACCTGCGGCTGATGCAGAAGTAGGGGCTTCTTCCGCTTTCAATGAGTCGGCTTCTTCAGTTGGAAAGAGTTTATTGATTACTCTTCCAATGGAGCATGACATGGGTAGCCAGGCACCAGAGCATGGCGAATCCTCATCTGCACCGCACCTTCAGTATGCAAGGAAGGTGTTGAAGACTGTCTTGTGCTCATGGGTTGAGACTCTCTCTTCAGGTCACTTGGAAGCTGGCTTTAGCATGATCAAGCATGTGCAGGACATCCTTGCTAATAGCAAAGAAGTCGGTCTGGACATCGGAAGCGCCAAAGACTTTGTTGAGGAAATCATCGCCTTGGGGAACAAGTGGACTGAGACCAAGAGTTTCCCAGATGGTGACTTCTTTGATGAGATGTTTATAAAACCATCCAGCAAAGTCAAAGCTGAGATGACTGAGGTCACGAAGACTCGGAGGCAAATCGTTCGGGAGAAGAACGTTACCGAGTTATCCATCATGGGGCTGAAGTAAGACTTGGACCGCCTTGATAAGGAGGTTGTCGAGGCTAGGCAGCGTCTTGAGCTTTTGGAGGAAGAAGCCGCTGCCAAATGGACCGCCATTGTGGGGGCTCGTGACAAGGAAGGGACCCTCATTCGCCAGGTCGAGGAAGTTGAAGGTAATGTCCGGAGGAAGACTCAGGAGCATGAGCAGTGGCAAGTCCTATGGGAAGAACTTCTTCGTGCTTCAGATTGGTCACGGCATTCGACTGCGTTTTATGGGAACATTTTGAAGAAGCGTGGTCTAAAAACTTTGGAAGTTAAGGCCAAGGGTCTGCTTGAGGAGTTGAACCTTTGGTTGAAGACCATGCTAGATTGAGCTCCTGAGTTATAACAAACTCTTTTTTCTTCTTCTTTTTTTTGGTACCTCCATGTATAAACAGTTTTGGTACTATATTTTTTGTATCCCATTATTTTCACTTAAATCATTTTTTGATGAAAACAAATTTGAGCAAAAGTTGATGGGAATGTTTGTTTAAGAATTTGATCAAAAGGTTGTAATTTTGTGAAAATCTTTTGTCAAAGAGTTGTTTTGGCCATGAAAGCCAATTTTGTGGCAAAAAGCCTGGTTTTTTATGGCTTGAAAAGCGAAATTTTGGTGGCATGGAAGCCTAATTTTGTGGTATAAGAGCCAAAATTTGTTTTGCGGCATGGGAGCCAAAAATTTTGAGATGGCATTAGAGCCAAAAATTTTGAGATGGCATGAAAGCCAGAATTTTGGAATGGCATAAGAGCCGAATTTCACTTTGTGGTATGGAAACCAATTTTGTTTGTGGCATAAGAGCCAAAGTTTTTGTTTGTGGCATGAGAGCCGAAGTTTTTGTTTGTGGCATGAAAGCCAAGGTATTTTTTGTTTGTGGCATGAGAGCCAAGGTTTTTGGATGGCGTTAGAGCCAAAAAAATTTTGTTTGTGGCATGAGAGCCAAAGTTTTTGGATGGCGTGAAAGCCAATTTTTGGAATGGCATAGGAGCCGAATTTTAAGATGGCATGAAAGCCATTTTTTTTTTTAAAACCAAGTTTTTGTTTTGTTGGCATGAAAGCCGATTTTGGCGTTTATATACGAAATTTTTTTATTTTGGCATTTATAGCCGAATTTGGCGTTTATAGCCGAATTTTGCGTTTATAGCCGATTTTTGGAGTTTATAGCCAGATTTTGGCGTTTATAGCCGATTTTTGGCGTTTATAGCCGGATTTTAGCGTTTATAGCCGATTTTTGGCGTTTATAGCCGGATTTTAGCGTTTATAGCCGATTTTTGGCGTTTATAGCCGGATTTTGGCGTTTATAGCCGAGTTTTGGCGCTTATAGCCAATTTTTGTTTTGTTGTGTTTTGTTTTGTTTTGGCATGGGAGCCAGATTTTTGAAAACCAAGTTTTGTTTTATTGGCATGAAAGCCAATTTTGGCATTTATAGCCAGATTTTGGCTTTTATAGCCGATTTTGGCGTTTATAGCAAATTTTTGGCGTTTATAGCCAGATTTTGGTTTTCAAAATGCAGGTATCGACTAAATGTCGCCTCCACGCTGAATGGTCTTGCAAGTATCGATGGAATGTCGCTTCCTTGCTCATTCGGTTTGCGAGTATTGATGGAATGTCACATCCTCGTGGGCTGGGTTTTGCGAGTATCGATGGAATGTCGCTTCCTCGCGAATTGGGGTGCAAGTATCGACTAAGCGTCGCTTCCCTGCTTTTCCCAAAACTTTTGGTTTTCATGGGTACTGACTTGGTGTCGTTTCCCCACGATTTTTGAAATTTGAGGTTTTCTCGAACCATTTGAAATTTGGGTTATGGATAGCAACTGGGATGTTGCGTCTCCGCAATTTTGAAATTCAAGGTTTTGCAAGTATCGAATGGGGTTCGCTTCCTTGTGATTCTTGGGTTTTGGAAGTATCGAATGGGGTTCGTATGCTTCCGGTTTTTTGGGTTGTGTGAGTATCGACTGAATGTCGCTTCCCCGCGGTTTTTTTTTTTTTTTTTGCTTTGGAAGTATCGAATGGGGTTCGCATCCTTCCGGTTTTTTGGGTTTTTGGAAGTATCGAATGGTGTTCGCATCCTTCCGGTTTTTGGGTTTTGCGAGTATCGACTGAATGTCGCTTTCCCGCGGTTTAAAAAAACCATTTTTTTTTTGTTTAGAGACACGAGGGTCATAAATTTTGACTTAAAACTATTTTGGTTGTAAAAGCCGAGGTAGACTAGGGTGAAAATTCCTGAGTCCTGGTTTTTTATTCAAACCAAGAATTTTGGGTTCAAGGATCGAAAATTTTGGTCAAGTCTGGGAAGAGGCTCCTAAACTTGGATTTTTGGATTTTGATTTTTTTTTTTTTGAACATTGAAACGATGAAAGTAAACATTGTTTTAAAAGATTTTTTCTTTTTGGAAATTTCAACATTAAGATGAAAATTTCAAAAGGGAATGGGTTTGACGAACAAGTACTTGGAAATAGGCTTTGGCCATGTAGATATCGCTCTGACCCGTTTGAGGAAGTCTTCAAGGGTAGTACCGCTTCAAGAACTTGCCTTTGATAGGTAGCATACATCTGTCTCCTTCCATGTTTAGAAGAGCGTATGCATCGTTGGAGAAGACTTTGTCGATGACGAAGGGTCCCTCCCATTTTGGTTCAAATTTGCTTTTGGATTTGTCGGCAAAGACTATGGGTCTTTTTACTGTAAGAACCAAGTCACCCTTTTTGTAGACGCGTTGCCTGACCTTCTTGTCGAAAGATCCTGTCATGCGTGCTTGGTACAACTCAATGCTTTGTAGAGCTTCAAGTCGTCTTTCATCGAGATTATCCAGCTCTTGGAGTCTCAATTTGACATTGCTTTCTTGCGTCATGTCATTTTGCAAAGATACCCTTAAGGAAGGAATTTGTACTTCCAAAGGGACAACAACTTTACATCTGTAGACCAAAGAGAATGGTGTGCTATGGGTTGGTCCTCGAACGATGGTTCGATAGGCCCACCAGGCTTCTGGTAGTTTGTCGCCCCAGTCTCTTTTGTGACTAGAGACCATTTTTTTGAGAATTTTGCAGAGTGTCTTGTTGAAGGCTTCTGCTAGTCCGTTCACTGCTGGATTATATGGAGTCGAATGACAACTTTGGATTTTGTACTTGTCGCAGAACCTGTAGAATCTGTGATCCCGGAATTGTGGTCCGTTATCATGGACGAATCTTTTAGGTATGCCGAAGCGACAAATAATGTTGGTGCGCAAGAATTGAAGGACTGATGAGGTCTTCATTTCGCTGAGCGCAAATGCTTCTGACCACTTGGAGAAATAATCCGTAGCGGCGAAGATGAAGCGATGACCTTTGCTTGATAGGGGAGAGATAGGACCTATGATGTCCATACCCCAGGCTTCGAAAGGCCATGAGATTGCTGTTGGATGTAGCCATTCTGGAGGCATGTGGATATAATCTCCGTGAATCTGGCATTTTTGGCAGTGCTTGGCAAATTGTATTGCATCAGCTACCATAGTAGGCCAATAGTAACCTAGCCTTTTTATCTGGTTGTAGAGCTTAGGGCCAGCCTGATGAGCTCCACAAAGACCAGCATGCACTTCTTTGAGAGTTTCCTCGGCCTCTTGTTGTGACAAGCAGCGTAGGAGTACTCCGTTGAAGGATTTTCTGTAAAGTGCTTTTGAAGGTATATCCAAATGAAAGTTCGGGGCTCGTCTTTGGATGCTGACCCGCTCTTTTGGATTTTCAGGTAGGATTCCGAACATGATGTAATCAATGAACGGATCTCTCCAGTCGCCAATCGGAGGTTTGAGGATGGACATTTGATTTCCAACCACTTGGTGGCATTCAGCAACTGCTTGGTGTGTGTTGAGAGGAGGGAGAATCCTTCTTTGACACACTGTGACTTGCATGTTTTCCCCTTCTTGGATTGCCATGGATGCAGCGAGCCCAGCCAGGGCATCTGCACGGATGTTTTCACCTCTGAGGATATGGGTGATGGGACAGATTTTGAATTTTTGTCGAAGTGACTGCGCCTTGTTGTAGTAAGGTAGCAAATCAGGATTCCTGACTTCATATTTCTTATTCATCTGGTTGACGATCAGTTGAGAGTCCCCAAAAGCTTCCAACATGGTGAAGCCGGATTCGAGGCCGAGTTCCAATCCTACAATCAAGGCTTGGTACTCAGCTGCATTGTTTGAACATGGTCCCAGTAGCGAGAAGGCGTGTGGAATCATGCATTTGTCGGGACTGACAAAGAAGATGCAAATTCCCGATATTTGCTTTCCTTTTTCATTTGTCCTGGTTGCACCGTCAAAGTACATGTCCCAGGAAGCATTTGATAAGGAAGTTTCCACGTTGTAGACAAATTCGTCTGGGAGATCATCCCTGAGTGGAGAATCTTTAGGCAATGGATGCTCTGCGAGAAAGTCTGCTAGAGCTTGGCCTTTGATTGCTTTTTGTGGTACATACCTAATATCAAACTGTGATAGAAAAATGGACCATTTTGCCAGTCGGGTATTGAGAGAACCTACTTTTGTGACAAGGACCTTTAGGAGGTTGATCCTCGAAATCAGGTAGACTGTGTTGGACAGTAGATAGAGATGCAGCTTTTGTACAGCGAACATTACTGCAAGGCATTCTTTTTCGACTGGGGAGTAGCGATGCTCAGCACCTACCATCATGGTAATATAGAGCAGCTTCTAGAGAAGAGTCTTCTTTTAGAAGATCACTCTCAGGATCAAGGGGTTGATCCTTGTCATTGCTGAAGACGTTTCTGTAATAGCATTGGCGTCTTCAGTGATTGTGTTGCACGGAGCAATTTCCGAGAACAAGTCCTGAATAGCATCCGACAACCTTTCTGTATTAGTCCAGACATCGTCTGTGAGATCGGGTATCTGGGACCAATCAACTGGGCTTTCATTGAAGAAGATTTCATTGGCAGGAGTTTCTTCAAGATGATCAACCGGGAGAGGCTTGAGTTCCGATGTCACAGCTTCAGGAGACGAGGGCTGAGAGGATGATATCTTAGTGGAAGTCACCTGAGAAGATGTAGCTCCGAAAGATACGCCACCGGTTGGGGAGTATATGTCTTCGGAAGCTTCAGAGGCACTATCGTCCTGAGCTATCGCATTGCAGGTCATCCGGACAGGAGATGCCCCTAGTGCAGACTGTTGGGAATCGGACTCATCCTCGGATGTAAGAGGATCATCAATCCAACTGTTTTCTCCATTTTCAGGAGTTAAGGGAGAAAGTTCCAGTTGATTTTCAGGGAATTTTGGTTTTGGATCATGACGAAGATCATTGATGCGATCCTACTCCTACTCTATGGCAAGATGTTGCAAGATTCTTGCATATTCCTCAAGATCAGGCATAGGAGCCAAATCTTCTTCGTCATCCGCTCCTCGTGGTTCACCAATGTTGGGTTCCACCGGAGCATTGGTCCTCGACTGGATCGACAGCATTTTCTTGAACAGGGTCCTAGTCTTCTTCATCATCGGATCGGGATCCTTGTGGCTGTAATGGGTTATACCAGATTACTGGCATAAGACGAGACTCGGGAATCCATTCCTCGTCGAAGAGGGATTCTCCTGTTTCAAGGGATTCTTCCCACTCATCGATATCACTGGCAGTATCACTGGACTCGTATCCATTCATGGAGAATCCAACTACCGAGTTACAAGAGTATGATGCCCCCTGTACATTTTCATTTTTGTATAGAGGTGGCATGAAATCATCAAGGGTGAATTTTCTTACCGCCTTTGAAGTTTTGGGAAGGGATTCTTCCGTTGCCCCTAGTGAAGCAGTGGAAGAAGTTTCTGCTTTTTCAAGAACTTCTTGTTTTGGTTGAAACTTCTGCTGCTGTTTGAGCTTGCGGAGTTGTCTATTGGCTTGCCTTCGCTGCTGAGCGATTGGCTTTGTTTTTACGATCTCCCAATTTTCATCTTCTAGGAGATCGAGATGCACCCATATAGGTTGTCCATCTGATGTTGGATAGGGAACCAACTCTTGGGACGCTTGAGCCATTTTAATCACCTTGAATGAAGTAGTGGTCTTCTTCTTCGGTGACTTTGAAGTTTACCGACATGACACCATGTTGACAGAGGCGGGGCCATAGTTTTTATCAAAGGTTATGACTCCGTTTTTCCACATCTCATTGATCTTCTCTCTCACAACAAAGCATTGATTGAGAGGATGTGAGATCATCTGATGGTATGGACAGTATTGGGGATCATTGGTTTTGCCAATATCTCCCAGTCTTTTGGGCTCTGGCAAAGTGAGTTTGCCATTTGCTAGGAGAGCCTCAAAGATTTCTTCAACATCTTCATCGAACGGATATTTCTTTTCTACACGTTCTTTGAAGGCATCGGAGAGTTCAGGCCTTTTACCTGCAGTTTTGTTTTCAGGTTTCTTTGGCTGATGAGGAGCTGATTTAGTCTGCACATTCAGAACCTCCTTTTTCTTTGGTTTTGAGGTTGTAATAGCAGTCGGCTCTTTCTTTGATGATTTCTGACTGTTGAGGTCTTTGATCACCATGGAAGCTTCGAGGAGTTCTCCTAGGTTCTTTGATTTGTTGCCGATGATCATGGAGCGAATTTTTGCTCTCATATTGTTACGGCAGATGTCGACTAGCGACGCTTGTGGCAGTACATCTGAGCATTTATACGCCATTGCCTTCCATTTGTGAATGAAGTCGTATGTTGACTCATTCTCTCCCTGTTTTAAGCTGCAGAGTTGAGTCATAGTAATAGGATGGTCCTCACCTTGGAAGTGAGTCAGGAAGCGTGTCTCTAGCATAGCCCAGTTCCGAATGGAGTTCTCCGGCAGAGTGGAGTACCAATCAAAGGTTGTACCTTTTAGGGTACTTACAAAGAGGCGAATCTTGATGGCATCTTGATCCGTAATGTCTCCCGTCATGATTTTGAAATGGATGACATGCTGTCTGGCTGAACTTTTCCCAGTATATGTCTGGAGAGTAGGTTGCTTGAATTTTGCAGGGAACGGAACCGAGTCCATCCATAGAGGGTAGGGTGGCTTGATCCCATGTTCTTTCAATGTATCCTCTTCTTTTGCTTTTGCGAGGATACCGTCCACGTCCTTTTTGGTAAGGGCGCGTGACTCATTGTTTTCTACATTGCCCTCGTCATCTTCATGATTCGGAGGGGTATGATTGTTAGGTGGTGGACACTGTAGAGTGAGAATAAGGTTTTCCATCAGAGCCTCAATTCTCTGTTGTCCTTGCTCCAGCTGCTGGATGCATGTGGTTACGTCATCATGCGGTGGAGGCTGCTCAGAACTTGTAGCCAAGACGTTCATCCCTCGGGATTCGAACGAAGAAATCGTCTTGGTGACTGAGCTGGGGCTCATTCTTCTGGATGAAGAATCTGAAGAGTGATTACTCCGGTGTCCTTGGCTTAGAGGAGTGGAGGATTCTTCTAGATGTGTTCGTGGCCGGGAGACGCTGCGAGTCACCGGACGTCTAACACTGATTTTGGTTGCTGACTTCTGGCGTTTTCTGGTTTTGACAACCATATGAACAGCAACGAATTGGTCGGGTCTTTCTTTTTCGACCCATTTATTTGAGACATGGAGATTAAAACGCTGGGTTCTTTGTTTCTCAAGTCTCTTTTGTCGATATGCTGCACGGCGATGCATACGACGAGCAATTTGAACTTCAGTCAGCTCTGGCAGGGCTCTGGCGATGAAGGATGCAGTCCCTCGTGCCCAGCAGCCGAGTTTGTCTTCTTTGAAGCTGGGCAAGGACAGAATCTGAACACAGTCCTTTGTCTGTCGCAATGAAAATTTGAATTTTTCGAGCTCGGCCCCTGTTGAGATGAAGGGTCGACTCGCAGGAGTGCAGGCTTCAGCATGTTTTTGCGTAGGCCTAACAATGCAGGATTTGATTTTGGGCTTGTAGGAGCAAGCCGGCTCATGATGATTTTGTTTGTTTTTTGGGTGGATGGTAGGTTTCTCCTCTTTCAAGTAAGAGAGAGGGTAGAACCGATTCTCATTGAGAGGGGCCAGGTATGCTAGCTTTGTAGATGTTCGGGACCTCCGTTGCTTTGGTGAAGATCTCGGGGACCAGGTTTTGGGGTAAACCTGGTTTCTTGTGGTTGAGGCTTCGTGGGAACGCCACGGGCTTCAGGCTTCTTGGTGTTCGCCCTTGGTGCCATGTTAGTGACATGTTGCAGGGCGGTTTTCTGCTTCTTGGCAAGTACAGTGTTTTCTGCGGGGAGTGGGAATGGTCCCAGCGACCCGAAGACGATGGTCCGGGGAGTTGAAGTTGACCCGGTGTTTGGAGAGTTATCGAGGGAGATGACGCTTCGGCAACTAGCAGGGCGCTTATGCTTGTTTTGCTTGTCTTGAAGCATAAGCTGGTACTTGTTCTCATCGAAAGTGATGGTTAATGAAGTTGCCACTGTTAGTTTTGGAAAACTTCTGAAACAAGACCAAATCCATTAGTAATCACAAGAATATGGTGATCATAAATGGAGAACAACTATGGTTTTCTCTTTTCAAATCACTTGAGGGGACATGGCCCAACCCAAGGACGATGAAGAAGGCAAAAAGCCATAGAGGATACAATTGTTCTAAAATGCAAGTATGGTAGGCTCAAAGTGAGCGTTCCAGTGACTGCTAGAAGCAATTGTAGACCTTAATTCAAATTACCGAGAAGCAAGGCCCACTCGAGGTAAAATGATATAAGGTTGGAGATACAAATGTGTCGGGCCTGAATACAGTAGACCCGAAAGGGCGTACTAGCACCGCTAAGCACAAATGTTACAAATCGCATCTTTGGGAAGGACAAGAGATGGGATTTTTTTTTTAAAAGGTCAAATTTGGGTTCATAAAGGAGAGCAACTGGTATTCCAATCCGAACCACAACTCAACATTTTTGCGAGCATTAAATCCGAAAGAGAAAGGGACCAGAATTTCTCAAATGTGAATCCAGTAATGACAGAAGTTTTTTTTTGAAAGGTCAAGATCAAATTCATCAAAGAGAGCAAATGGTATTCCAATCCGAACCACAACTCAACATTTCTGCGAGTGTTAAATCCGAAAGGGAAAGAACCAAGATTTCTCGATTCTAAATTCAAAAGTGACGGAAGTTTTTTTTTTTTTTTGAAGGTTTAAGATTGAATTCATCAAAGAGAGCAAATGGCGTTCCAATTCGAACCACAACTCAACATTTTTGCGAGCGTTAAATCCGAAAGGGAAAAAACCAAAATTTCTCAATTCTGAACTCAAAAAATGAAATTTTTTTTTTGAAAGTTTAAGATTGAATTCATCAAAGAGAGCAAATGGTGTTCTGAATTCATCAAAGAGAGTAAATGGCGTTCCAATCCGAACTAAAACTCAACATTTCTGCGAGCGTTAAATCCGAAAGGGAAAGAACCAAGATTTCTCAATTCTAAACTCAAAAAGTGAAGAATTTTTCCTTTTTTTGTCTTTTTTTTTTGAATAATGCACATAGGTTTCCAATTCGATCTTATGAAAACTTAGTAGATAGATTAGCCCCCAGGTGAGGGTAGGATTACTTAATGAACCCGTTTGGAGGACCCTTGCCTCGAACAGTCTAGCTGTCTCCACACTCTGGACAAGGCTTTTCTTGAATCCACTTTAGTCAAAGAGCGCAATTGATGCAACCTTAGTGTTGTTTTTTTTTTTTTTTTTTTTTGAAAGATTTCTAATGAACTCATTAAAGAGAACAAGTGGTGTTCCAATCCGAACCATAACTCAACATTTCTATGAGCGTTAAATCCGAAAGGGAAAGAACCAAGATTTCTCAATTTTGGGTCCAAAAGAGAGAAAACTGATTTTTTTTTTTGAAATTATAAATTTTTTTTTTAGAAATCCCAATTGGACTCATCAAAGAGAAAAAGATGGCCCAATCCCCGATATGAACGATAGCTGCAAACATTTCTATGAGCTACCAAGTTCAAAGAGGAGAGGATCAAAATTTCTCAAAGTTGAATCTTGAGAAAGAGAGATCATTTTTTTTTTAAAGAATTTGAAATGAAGGTGTTTTTTTTTCTTGAAATCCCAATTGGATTCATCAAAGAGAAAAGATGGCCCAATCTCCGATATGAACAATAGCCTCGAACATTTCTTTGAGCTATCAAGTTCGAAGAGGGAAAGATCAAAATTTCTCAAAGTTGAGTTTTTAAGAAAAAGAGATCAGATTTTTTTTTTTTTTTTTGAAGTGAGAAAGAACAATTGAAATCCCATCTCATGTTTTTTTTTTTAGATGCAAAATGCAACATAGGCCACCAACTAGAAAGGAGCCACGGGATCAAAGCATCACATTCTCAAGTCAACGAGTCCCACCGAGTGTGCCAACTTGATGGACCCTCGGAAATCTTCCGTCCTCTCCTTCCGCAACCCGGGGGCTGACCTGGGTCTCGACGGAGGAGGGAAAATCGCAGGTATCAACATTTTTTGTACGGGTATGCTAGATTTACTTTCTACTTGGACTTTGGAATGGTGATGATCCGGAGATTCACCCTCACAAGTGGAAAGGAAATCAATCATTTTTTCTAACTTTTCAAATTGCATAAATATTAAGAAAAGAGACGAGTTTGTTTTTTTGAGAATGCCGTAGGAGGCGTTTTTGTTTGTTTGCCGTGAAAGGCGATTTTACAAAACTCATCAAATATGAAAGACAAGAATTGTGATTTCTTTTTGTCTCTTTAAGAAATACAAACTACAATAGAAAAGTAAGAAAAGCGATCTAACTTCTCAGGAGATTGTGGGGACACGTTGAGATCGACGGCGCAAGTCATGTATGGACTTCGCCATCGTCCTTCAAATGAGAACATGTGATGCTTTGATTCTTTTGCTTGGCTCCTAACCTCGGTTTTTTAAAGGACAAAGACCAAGAGGAGGTCCTATATCCAATGAAAAACCAAGTAAACGGGCTGAAAAGCCGCGTTTAGGCCATGTTGGAGAAGGAGGAGACCTTGGGGGTTGGCCCCCCAAGGGACGTTGATCACCTTGTGGTGCTTCTGGGAGCAAAGTGGAAGGGCTTCGTCTCTCTCTTAGATTTTCTGGATTTTCAGAGCTTGGGATTGCACTTGAGATTCCTTATTTTTTTTTCTCTTTTTATCATGCATTCTTCTTGGAACTCACCTCCTTTTATAGGCTTTTGGTAGCCATGAGGTGATTATGGGCATTAATAGCCATGATGAGAGAATTGATGAGGAGTTACAAGTTGATTTTGTGACTCCTTTTACATGGCTTGTGATTGGCCGATAAAGGTAGTGGGCATTTAATTCCCTTTAAGCTTCATGATGATGAGAGTTTCATGGGTTAAATGCCATGATTGCTTGGATTTATAACTCCCAAATGCTTGAATCTGATTGAGCTGTCCAAAATAATGAGTTAATGACCGCATTAAGTTATCATAAACGGGTCAATTAACGTCATTAAGTGGTTGGCAAGGCATGTGAAGAGTCGCGGGCCGCGCTGCGTCTTTTGAGATTCTTCTTGCGATCATCACAGGTGGATCCACACATTGTTTGATGCTGGATCGCGATGTAATTTCAAACATTGGTTGATGTTGGTGGGCCGGTGACATTTATCTTGTCGATTTCACGATCGGTCGGACAGAAAGTGCACTTTCTTGGTCAGCCGGTTGGCGATCTTGAGGCGATCGGTGATGATTTCATGCTTTTGACGGCGGATCCAAGATGTCGGTGAAGATCAGTCGTTTTCAAGCATCAAACATTGGATTTTCAGAAAATCACAGAGGCAGGAATGCTCGAAATGCGAAAAAGATCGAAAAACGGGCAATTTGGTGCAAAATCCGGCGACCCGGATTTGCAGGGTCGCCGGGCGACCATGCGCCCAGGGTCGCTGGCGACCTTAGGGTTTTGCCCTTTTCGGTCGCCGAGCTTCGTTTTCGGCCGTTTTTCCGTCTGTTTTGTTCCTTCTTTCTTCTATTTTTTTCTTGACAGTTTTCCTCAATTATTGACTTGGTTTTCTTGGAGAAAACTTGACAAGAGCCCGCGCAAAACCGGAGCACAAAGTTTCCCATTTTCGGGAAAGCCGAAGACTTTGTAGCCGATTTTCCGTCAAGAGTCGAAACTAGGTCAAACGATGTCGAAATGACCTAAAAATTGAGGTGAAGCTTCTTAAGCAATAGATAGGTCCAACCATGGGCTTTTATTTGAGTTTTGAAGCCGTTTGGGGTCCCATCGATGCTTGACATGATTTTGCTGTGGGGAAAATACCGAGCTTCGATATGTGGTTAAACGATGTCCGATTGACTTGAAATTTGACGGAGAGCCTATTGGAGTCATTTTGAGACGTTCAATGAGCTCCGTTTTGGATGTCATGGTCCCGGGTTGCTCCGCTTTCGGTAGGCTTGATTTTCCTTCGGAGCATCAAAACCTGGTCAAACGTTGTTGGAATGACCTGAAATTCGACGTGTAGTCTTTTGGCAGCATGTTGAAGCCACTCATGCACTTTGTTTGATGAGTGATGGCTTCGGTGGTTCCCGCCACCGGGAGGCTTGATTTTGCTACTCGAGCGTTGATGGAGGGTCAAACGTTGTCGGTTTGACTTGTACTTTGGCATGGAGCCCTTTGGAGACATTCTAGAGTCATCCGTAGGCTCTGATCAAAGTTTTGGTGTCTTTGATGATGTCGCCGCCGGGAGCGCTTGTTTAGCTATCGGAGCAGTGAAGTTGGGCCAAACGATGTCGGAATGGCCCGAAACCTCAGGTGTACCCCTCTTTTGGCTGCCTTGAATGATCTTTCAGTTTCTGTCTGATTCTGACAAAATCTGATGTTTGAAGTAGCTTTGCCTGTTTTGTAGCAGGATGGAGCTTTAAGAGGCTTCTTATGTTGAGGAGACATAGTGACTTTTTTTTTTTGTGTCAACAAAAAGCAGAAATATTATAGGATATGTCTTCACATTGGGTAGTGCAGCAAGTAGTTAGAAGTCACAACTATAGGACGTTGTTGCACTTCCAACCATAGAAGCAGAGTATGTTGCCGCTACAGAAGCTAGTAAGGAAATGATTTGGTTACAGGAGTTAATGGAAGAGTTGGGTAAGAAGCAAGAGTTCAGCAGGCTTTACAGTGACAGTAAGAATGCCATTCATCTTGCAAAGAATTCAGCCTTTCATCTAAAAACCAAACACATTCGAATTAGATATCACTTCATACGGTGGCTTCTGGAGGAGAAAATGTTGACACTGGAGAAGATTTTATCAAATGAAAATCCTGCAGATATGTTCACAAAGGTGGTGACTACAGAGAAACTGAAGCTGTGCTCGGCTTTAGTTAGTCTTCGAGCATGAATATGAGGTATCGAGATTCTTAGCCGTGTTCAATTATTGTCAAAGCCATTCAGTATGTTCAGTTTTCAAGTTGGAGATTAATGGGTTGTTGAAGCCTGATCTAGACTTTATTTAATTACAGGGCCTTATCTGTAATTTGTCGGCTTAATCTGGACCATCTGTTATAAGGCCAGATCCGACGGTTGTGGGTGTCTAGAGGTTATTTCATAAATTTATACTAGGTGGTGAGAGAATTGTAATAGAGGGTGATATTGAGAGAGAACAAGAGAGACGATGAGTGCTTGTACTCATGTAGGAATCTCCAATAATAGTGAACAACGTGAATCTCCCGTGGACGTAGGCAATCTTGCCGAACCACATAAATCTGTGTCTCGTAGATTGACTGTGGGATTGTCTCGTAAATCATGCGTGTGTTTCCGATCCTAACATGATCATGATCCTCTTAATGGCTAAGGAAGTCCCTATATATAGAATTCTTTCTCCTTGTTCGGAATAGAACTTGCCATCCAACCGCATTTATTTCCACGCTATAATAATTGCAAGTAGAATTGTCTACAAGTCTTTCCAAATCAATCTCTTTGATTGGCCACCAAGACATTCTCCTTTTATCATGGCCTTCCAATTATGTGAATATTCAATGGATAATTCCATGTGTAGATGATAAAGAACATGATTTCATTGGACCACATGGTCATGCTTTGACTTCCTTGCATACACTTCATACTTTCCAAGCATAGGTGATACTCCAACGTGTCCTTCTTTGTACATTATTTGTATTTTTTGAGTAAATTAGCGAAAGGTTCCTAAAACGGAATGTTTAAAGGCTTTGGTCCACACAAGTTTCGTTTAAAGGCTGTAGTCCACACAGCTAGACATATTTTGGTGAGAGGTCCCTAGATACGCCACATCAGAGATTTTCATACTGATTTGCCCTTTCAATTATTTAGACATAAAATTTTGAATTTTAAAATTTTCAAATCTTCCATTCTTCATCTCTCGATCTTCGCTACCCATAAGAACCCCTTCTCCTTCTTCTTCTTCCTGCATTTTCCATTCCCCAGCAAAATGATCCCTGGTGCAGAACAAGGGCTAGAGATCATATATATTTCATCATCGAAACAAAGAGGAACTTCTTGATCGGATTTCTGTGTGAAATGAAAGTGATCCCTGCAATTTTATGGACCGAAGTAGAAAGGGAGTTGCGTTCACTACACTGGAGAAGAGACAGACAGGTTTGGGTTATTGTAGAGATCGCAGAGGATCCGGTGTTTATCCTCACTGGAAGGCGCTACGCTTTCCTTTGCATTTTCTAATATGCCGATGGCAACCTAGCAGTCGACATCATTCTCACCGTTCTTCTGATTCCAAATAGAGATCCTGAGCAACAGCAACACCAAGTCCCATGCTGGATTCAAGACCTTTTCTGCTTCTATCAGTAATTTGCCTATTTTCAGATGTTGTCTCAATTTTTTTTTCGGAAAATGGACCGATCCTCACTCTGAGTATTTGTCGGTATCAGAAAATCAATCTATTTTGTTTATTTTCTTGGTGGTGGTTCTTTTTTATTTCTTTCCTATGTTGTCATTCTAAACAAAAACTGTCAATTGATATGAGACTATCATTACGAGCTAGGTTTCTTTCTCTAATACAATTTTTGTTTCTTCCTTCGAACCATTACATGTCTTTTCCTTCCATAGGTAACTAACCACCTTTTCATTTATTTGCTGTAGCATATGAGTTTTTCAGTTTCTGGATCACAGCGTAGTTCTAATTCAGGGTATGGTTCCATGGGCAGGACCTTTTCTCCTGGAAACAATGTAAATGGGGATATCTACAATCTCATCGAAAGATAAGATTTAGCAGGCTCCCTAAATCATGCAATTGATGCTGGTCCTATTGACGGTCCTCATAGATCCAACCAATCATCTTTCAATTCAAGGATCACAAGAGCTAGCACTTATCTTTAGAATCAGTGGCAAGAGGTCACATGACAAGGACCTTCACATGCGCTTAGCCCTAAGCTCTCTAGAGCGATCTTCACCTCGAGCAAAACTCGAGGATCTTCAACCTCGCTTTGATAAAGGTTCAAAACCCCGTCTTGGTTGCAAGCGAAAGGGTTTCTGGTTGCAGAATCCAACTGAAAGAGAGAATTATCTGAGCTTTTATCAAATTTATCTGAGTTTTATCAAATTTATCTGAGTTTTTGTTCGTAAAATTTGGAAAAGAGCTCAACATTGTTGCGAGCTCCAAACTCCAAAAATTGCAAAGTTCCTTAAAATCTAGCCAGACCGAGAAAGAGCTCAACATTGCTGCGAGCTCAAAATCCCAATACTTACAAAAGATTTTCAGGTATGCATTATCATGCTTCCAAGTCCATTTACCAAAAATCATGCATCAAAGAATATCATCATGCATTAGAAGTTAGGAAAACCTTGATCAAAGTTTGACCAGTTCCAACCCAATTTGGTCAAAACCAATCAAACTTTGTCCAAGTCAAAAATCATGTTGGCTTGACCTAGAGACTCTAGCCTTCTATCTTGATGCATTAAAAAAAATGCATGAACATATTGAAATTGCATGATCCTCATTATCATGGTGAGCAAACAAAGAAGGAAAGAAAAAGAAAGAGAGAGAGAAAGAAATCTCGCCAAAAAAAAAAAAATTTGGCCCACGGGCCGTGGCCCACTGCCACGTGGCAGTACGGCCAGGTCCGTACGGACCTGTCCGTACACCCAAGGGAAAAAACAGAAGAAAAAAAACAGAGAAAAAAAAAAGAAAAAAAAAAAAAACGCTGACAGAAAAAAAAAAAAAGGAAAATCAGCGTGTGAAAAAAAAAGAAAAAAAAAGGTGAAAAAAAAGAAAAACCGTGAAAAAAAAAACAAAAACATGGTGAAAAAAAAAAGTGAAAAAGCACGGAAAAAAAGGGATGAAAACCGTGGATAAAAAAAAGGAGAAAAAAAAAAGAAAAGAGAGAAGAAGCACGAAAAAAAAAAAAGAAGAGAAACGTGCTTGGGAAAAGAAAAAAAAACAAAGAAGAGAAGAAGAAAAAGAGAGCAAAAAAAGAAAGAAGCTACTTCTACAATGGAGTTTCTTGTGGAGGAAGAAAACTTACTTGAAGCCATTGATGGAGAAGAAGAAGAAAAGCTTGGAGATCCTTGAAGAAGAAAAAGCACTTCTTATCTTGGAGAGCACTCTTGAAGACTCTTGCAAACAAAGAAAGCAATGGAGCCAAAGATCCAACCCCTCTTGCTTTTATAGAAGAGAGCAAACAAAAAGAGGAAACAAGGAGAAAAGAAAGGAGGTAAGTGCTAAAATCTAGCTACTTTCCCCAAAGAAAGATATTTTGAGAAAGTCTTTCCACAAAAGAAGGAAACTTGAGAGATTCTCTCCAAGTAAGGATATTTTTAGATATTCTCTACACAAAAGAGATATTTTTAGATATTCTCTACAAAAATGACACCATATGAGATCTAAGCCATCTCCAAAGCCTAAGGTCCCATGAGTTAGCCCATATGAGCCAGGTTTGACCACCTCGGCACTAAAAGTGGCTTTTAGTCAAAATATTCCTTTTACCAAGAGCAAAAAAAAAAAAAAAAGAGCAAAAAAAAGTCCCATGCCTTTTTTGAGTTGATGGGACCATTCAAGAAAAAGAAGAAAAAGAAAGAAAAGAAAGCCTCATGAGTTTAAAAAGAAAAACTAAATCATCCAACCTCATGAACCAAATTGAGCCAAAATCTTGAAATTGACATTTCACAAAACCAAATTCCGGTCTCCTAACTCGCCACATACAGCTTGCTAGGTCACAAGACCAAAACCAAAATCAAAATCCAAACCAAACCAAAACCAAAAACCAAAACTAAAAAACCAAATCTGACCCCCCAACTTGCCACATACAGCTTGTTGGGTCACAAGGTCAAAATCAAAAATCAAACCCCGACCCCCTAACCTGCCACATACAGCTTGTTAGGTCACAAGGTCAAAAACCAAAATCCAAAAACCCAAAATCCAAATCCCTTATGTCATTTTCAAAACTTTGCCTTGAGATGGTACGTGATCCATCTCACTACCATAAAATTCCCCCGGAAATTCAGAAGGCTATTAAAAAAAAAAAATTTTTGCTCAAGACTCTTGGTCAAGTTGGAAACTCTCCTTCAAGTTTCTCTTCGAGGCACATCAACTCCAAAAAGCTACTCGTAGCTGTACCTCAAGGGGGCATTTGTTGACACCAAAAAAGTCACTATGTCTCCTCAACATCAAGAAGCCTCGTGAAGCTGCATCCTGCTACAAAATAGGCAAAGCTACTTCAAGCAACAGATCTTGTCAGAATCAGACAAAAACTGAAAGATCATTCAAGACAGCCAAAAGAAGGGTACACCTGAGGTTTCGGGCCATTCCGACATCGTTTGGCCTAACTTCACTTCTCCGACAGCTAAACAAGCGCTCCTGGCGATGACATCATCAAAGACACCAAAACTTTGATCAGAGCCTATGGATGACTCCAGGATGTCTCCAAAGGGCTCCATGCCAAATTTCAAGTCAAGCCGACAACGTTTGACCATCCATCAACGCTCGAGCAGCAAAATCAAGCCTCCCGACAGTGGGAACCACCGAGGCTATCAATCATCAAACAAAGTACATGAGTAGCTTCAACATGCCTCCAAAGAGCTGCACGTTGAATTTCAGGTCATTCCGACAACGTTTGACCAGGTTTCGATGCTCTAATAGAAAATCAAGCCTACTGGTGGCGGAGCACCCCAGGACCATGACATCCAAAACGGAGCTAATGGAACGTCTCTACATGACTCCAATAGGCTCCCCGTCAAATTTCAAGTCAATCAGACATCATTTGACCACATATCAAAGTTCGGCATTTTCCCCGCAGCAAAATCAAGTCAAGCATCGACGGGACCCTAAACGACTTCAAAACTCAAATAAAAGCTCATGGTCGGTCTTATCCATTGCTCAAGAAGCTTCACCTCAATTTTCAGGTCATTCGGACATCGTTTGACCTAGTTTCGACTCTTGACGGAAAATCGGCTACAAAGTCTTCGGCTTTCCCGAAAAATGGGAAACTTTGTGCTCCGGTTTTGCGCGGTTTCTCATCAAGTCTTCTTCAAGAAAATCAAGTCAATAATTGAGGAAAAATGTCAAGAAAAATACAGAAGAAAGAAGAAACAAAAAAGACAAAAAAACGGCCGAAAACGAAGCTCGGCGACCAAAAGGGCCAAAGCCCCAAGGTCGCCGGCGACCCTGGGTGCATGGTTGCCGGCGACCTTGCAAATCCGGGTCACCGGATTTAGCACCAAATGGCCCGTTTTCCGATCCCTTTTGCGTTTCGGGTGTTCCTGCCTCTGTGATTTTCTGAAAATCCAATCTTTGATGCTTGAAAACTACTGATCTTCACCGACATCTTGGATCCTCCGTCAAAAGCATGAAATCATCACCGATCGCTCCAAGATCGCCAACCGGCTGACCAAGAAAGTATACTTTTTGTCCGACCGATCGTGAAATCGACAAGACAGATGTCATCGGCCCACCAACATCAATCAATGTCTGAAATTGCACTGCAATCTGATGTCAAACAATGTGTGGATCCACCTGTGATGATCACAAGAAGAATCTCAAAAGACGCGGCGCGGCGCGCGACTCTTCACATGCCCTGGCGACCACTTAATGTCGTTAATTGACCCGTTTATGACAACTTAATGCGGTCATTAACTCATTATTTTGGACGGCCCAATCAGATTCAAGCATTTGGGAGTTATAAATCCAAGCAATCATGGCATTAAACCCATGAAACTCCCATCATCATGAAGATTAAAGGCAATTAAATGCCCACTATCCTTCATCGGCCAATCACAAGCCATGAAAAAGGAGTTACAAAATCAAAGAATAAAAACTTGTAACTCCTCATCAATTCTCTCATCATGGCCATCAATGCCCATAATCACCTCATGGCTACCAAAAGCCTATAAAAGGAGGTCCAAAAGAAAGAAATAGAGAAACGGATCGATACACAAATCGACTTGAAATTCTGCACTTACACACTTGCATTCTCCCGAAGAAATGCAGACGAAGTCCTGTTGCTCTGCTGCAAGAAACACCACAAGGTGATCAAAGTCCCTTGGGGGGCCACCCCCCCAAGGTCCCCTCCTTCTACAACATGGCCTAAAAGCGGCTTTTCAGCCCGTTTACTTGGTTTTTCATTGGATATAGGACCTCCTCTTGGTCCTTGTCCTTTAAAAAACTGAGGTTAGAGCCAAGCTGAAGAATCAAAGCATCAAGCGTTCTCATTTGAAGAACGATGGCGAAGTCCATACATGACTTGCGATTGTCGATCTCAACGTGTCCCCACAATCTCCTAAGAAGTTAGATCCATTTTCTTCCTTTTATATTGTAGTTTGTATTTTTTTAAAGAGACAAAAAGAAATCACAATTCTTGTCTTTCATACTTGATGAGTTTTGTAAAATCGCCTTTCACGGCAAAATCGCCTTTTACGGCATTCTTAAAAACAAACTTGTCTCTTTTCTTAATATTTATGCAATTTGAAAAGTTAGAAAGAATGATTGATTTCCTTTCTACTTGTGAAGGTGGATCTCCGGATCATCACCATTCCAAATTCCAAGTAGAAAGTAAATCTGGCATACCCGTACAAAAATGTTGATACCCGCGATTTCCCTCCTCCGCCGAGACCCAGGCCAGCCCCTGGGGTGTGGAAGGAGAGGACGGAAACTCCGAGGGTCCATCAGGTTGTAGCATGAATGGGCCAATCAAGAATTGCTTTGACCTTATCAGGGTCCATTTTAATTCCTTGTGCGGACACAACATATCCTAAGAAAATGACAGAATCACTCATAAAGGTGCACTTCTTAAGATTAATATATAAACGCTCCCGGCGAAGGAGTTAGCAGATTGTATCTAGATGTTGAAGATGTTTTGCTGTTATCCTGCTGTAGATTAAGATATCGTCAAAGTAAACAATGACAAACTTTCCAATATAAGGTTGCGACAACTGTGTCATGACTCGCATGAAAGTACTGGGTGGATTGGTTAACCCGAAGTGCATAACCAACCATTCATAAAGACCATCTTTGATTTTAAATACAGCAGTCTTCGATTCATCACCTGGTCTTACACGGATTTGATGATAACCACTTTGCAGATCAATTTTAGAAAAAATACATGCACAAGTTATCAAATCTAGTATGTCATCTAATCTAGGGATTGAGAAGCGGTACTTTACTGTGATTTTATTTATTGCACGACTATCCACACACATATGCAGCTTCCGACTTTCTGTGGAGTGAGTAGTATCGGTACTCCATGGAGACTGAGGCTTTCCCTAATTATCCCTTTTGTAAAAGATCATCAACTTGCCTTTTTAATTCTGTTTGCTCCATAGGACTCATCTGGTATGCAAGAAAATTTGGCAACGAAGCGCCCGGGACAAGATCAATGGCATGTTGGGTGTCATGTAATGGAGGTAGCTCCTTAGGCAGCTCATTTGGAACTAGATCAGCAAATTTTTGCAGAAGTGGCTCTACTTCTTGTGGGACAGATGTATTAGGGGATTCTTCTGGAACTTGCCTAGCAATCAAGGCATACATAACGCCCTGCTCTTTGCTTACTTCTTCAAACTTCCCCATAGTCAAGATTGGAAGTGCTGGAGCCATATCATATGTGGATGAGGAAGATTTAGTGGGCAATGGAAGGAATTTTATCTTGTATTCTTTCCAATTGAAAGTATAAGTATTGTGCTCATAATCTATAATGACCTTAAGTTTCTGTAGCCATGGTTACCCGGAGAAAATGTGTGTAACGTTCATTGGAATGACGTCACATCGAATTGTATCTTCATGCTTGCCAACCTTGAAAGGGACTACACATTGCTTTCGGATAGGAATGGAATAATTGTTGACCCATGCAACTATATAAGGTCTTGGATGCTTCTCGGTTGGTAGCTTGAGTTTCTCTACTGCTTCTTGGGAGATAACATTTATTGCGCTGCCACCATCAATGATCATGTTACATGACTTGCCCTTGCAATTCACTCATGATCGGAAAATGGAGGCATGCTTTCAGTCTTCATTTTCTTCCTTTGAATCAACTACTAATAGACGACGGTCAAGAAAAAGCAGTGGGGTACTATCATCAACTTCTATGTCTTGCAATTTATCTTTTGTGGTTTTATATTGAGGCTCTGCATTGAACGTCTCTGCTTCTATTTCCTCATCCATACTATTTATCATCTTCTAGCTCATTAGTAGCATATAAACTTCTATGTGGACAATCAGGTGCATAATGTCCCTTTTGTTTGTAGGCATGACAAACAATTTCTCTCTTATTTACTTTTCCGCGGGCACGGTTATCTTTCTAATTCTGTTGCACCCGCTGATTTTGTTGTGGAAGATCCTGCCTCTGCTGAATGGCTTGATGTGGCCTCTGCTGTGTTTGCTGGAATGGTTTAGGGGGGAGAGGATGATAACCTTGCGGCTGAGTACGATTAAAGGTAGGTTCAGGTTCTCTTCTAGTGGAAGACTCCCCGGCTTGAAAAGTATTACTTCTCTGCAACTAAATTTCATGCCGATCTTTTCGGGCTTTGCAAAATACCTCATCAACTCTGGTGTAATCAAACATGGCAACTTCCCATCGATATCATTTCGCAATCCATCCCGAAATCTAGTGATAGTTAGACGATCATCTATTTTCAAATTACAACGAACAATATATTCGTGAAACTTGTTTGTATATTTTTTCATAAATAAATTGCCTTGCTGGAGAGTAAGATGCTCTTGGGGCAGCGTGTCAATGTAATCAGGAGGAAGGAAGTTGCTCTTGAGCTTTTCTTTCATGTTGAACCATCTAATAATGGGTTGTCCCAAAGCAAGCCTGTTATTTTCAACACCATGCCACCAAATTCTAGCAGGACCTTTAAGTTTCACCTTTGTAAAGGCTATCCGCTGCTCATCATTCCTGCTATATCAAGCAAAATAATCGTCCAGATAATTAAGCCAATCAACAAAAACTTTCGGACTGACATCTCTTGAGAAATCAGCTACATCAATTTTAACATTCTTTGTGATAACATCATTGTGGGGTGCAACTATGGGACCCAGGGTGTCTCGTTCAGCTATGAGACGCTATACAAAGTCACACATAGACTCATGTTGCTCAGTTTTTTCTGTTTGGATGGGTGTGAGTGTTAGTGAGGTAGTAGAAGACCCTTCTTTTGCAACCACTGCTTGCCTTGCAATTTCTACCAGTACTGTTTCTGCTGTATGTAAATGATCCATCATCTCGTCTATATCTTGGCCCAGTTTGAATAATTGTTCATTGAGTTCCTTGTCTGTGAGCTATGACGGAGATCGTGGCCTCTTCTAGGCATGGTTGGAAAAAGTTTTTTTCCATTTGGAAAGTGGTCTGGGTTGGGCTTGGACTCAATTCTGACCCAGAACTCAGGCCCAGTGCAGTGCTGCCCAGGCAACACGTGTGAAGGATAGGAAGACTTCTCTTCTCCTCGGGTCCCGTGCGCAAAGGAAATAAATGGAGGGGGAGGGTTCTGCTTACTGTCTGCTTACCTTGCACTCAGATAGAAAAAGACGGGGGACAGGCGATCGCTGCCGGCTGTTTGCTTTGCAATGGAGGCAGATGACGAGTCGATGAAGCCGAGACCTGGTTGCTGCTAGCTCGAAGGTGCCAGGTAGCTTCTCAACTTAGATATCTTCCTCATTCTGTCTATTTCTTCTTTTGTTTTCTTTTTTCTTTTTTCTTTTTATTTTTATTCTCTGGGATGTGGATGCCACACGATGTGCGAAGGCGTTTGATTTGGTTTCTGGAAAAGTCTAGATGGATTTCTGTTTGATTGCGGATGATGGGTATTGGTGGGTTGTGAGAGATGGTTCCGATGGACAGAGTTGGGTTTCTGGGTGACAGTGGATGGTGATGTAGGTCTCGGTTGGGTTGGTGACGAGATCTGTGAAGAGATGGAGGGATGGATGAGATGCACGAAGGACAGACGTCTTCCCGGCAACCGGATCTCGGCTCTGATACCAATCTGGCACAGTCCCAGCCCCGGAACGTCGATCGTAACTGTAGATCAAAGGATTCCAGCCCTAAGGCACAAGACAAGCTATAAGCCATAACACTCAAGAGTAATAACTCAGGATAATTTTATTAATTGAATAAGCATGCCTATTAACAAGTTCATCTGTTCTTCTGTAACACACTATTTCTAAACTAATCAGGATATTGAAAATAGTAAAATACATGTTCTATTCAAAATAGAATTTAGAAAGCAGTCCTCTCAAACTTAAGTAATATTACTAATTTAGATATTGTCTCAGATAAGGATAGGGATGTCTGCCAAATCAGATATCATGTGGACCCCATCATATGGGTCCATCGGAGCCACGGGTCCTACTCTTGGGTCGGGCTGCATCACTTCATGATAAAGGAGCTGGCCATTATTGATATTCATGTTCAACTTAAGGGGGGAGTGTAGGAAGAGATGCATTGAAGACAACAGTATTTTGGTGTTTTCTGTGAATTCTGTTATCTGTTAGAAAATAAGTGACTTTAATGTCTTAAAATGCCTCTTAGTTTTAATGAAGGGAAGTGGCGTCGTTATGAGTACATGACTTATCTTCCTCTTCACCTCTCTTTTTATTCATCTTCTTTTCTTTTTTCACTTTTTTTCTTCCACCAATTATTTCTTTAATACACCTTAGTGCATGTTGATTCAGACCGACCCTACCATGGCATTCAAACCAGTCTACACTTTGAAATGGTTTGGTTAGAAGGAGATCTTGAATAAGAGGAGATAAGTGAAGCTTTAGCTGATTGCGCAGGTGGCCAGCCTCTAGGTCCAGGTGTTTAAAAGCAGGATAAGGTTTTCTTAAGGTTGATTTTTGTGCTATCATTTCAGCACTCCATCATAGAAGTTGCCTAACTAAAGAAATTAATGCAACCTTCGTAAACACTGATTCCAAATATCCCCAACCCAGTGCACATAAAGGATTATAGATGCATTAGCATGGTGGGGTGTGCGTACTAGTTGTGGTCAAAGATTCTCGTAAATCATCTGAAAGTTGTCTGTATCCTACGATTCATATCGAACCTTAAAGAAAAAAGATTCGCATATATGCAATGAATCCCCATTTACAAGGTAGTCTTAGGATTCAAGTGTGAATCTTACGATTCGATACTTGTTTCATTGAACCTCATTATTATTATTTGATTAAATATAAAAAATATTGAAATTGGTTTATTTGAAAATTGATATCTTAAACATACTTAACTGTTTACACATATCATTTATTTAATATGAATAAATGTCAATGATCTTCTTTGTAGAATTGTACTACTATTATTTGTCATTATATTTATTCTCCTATGAATGAATTATGAATAAATAATTTTTGTTCTTTTTAATTTAACTATTTTTCATTTTTATAAGAAAAAGAAAAAAAAAGAACCATCCCTTATTTGAGATCAGGTTTTTTACTCATATTCTATTACTTTCCGGAAATCCTAAGCTCTCTCTCTCTTTCTCTCTCTCTCTCTCTCATCCGCGTGCACCCCCCGCCCCCCTCCTATTGATTTGATTGTTATCTGTTTGAGTTTTATGCTATTTGCACTGTTTTATGTTACTGTTGCATAACCTTTCTTTTTTATTTTTTTCATTTCTTGTGGTTGCCTTTGCAAATTAAGCTGATCAGTGTATCTCAATTGGAGTTGTTTGCTGCTTGGATTATCCGAATTTGACAACTGATGCCTCTGACTAAGCCCCCACTTCCTCGCCTTCTCCTAAACAATGTCTCCTGCATACGCAAAGGCCAGATCGTGCTCCGCAACATCAATGTTTCTGTCCATGATGGAGGTGCATTGGTGCTAGCGGGTCCCAACGGCTCAGGAAAAACCACCTTCCTCCGCATGCTCGCAACCTTCTCCCGCCCCTCTGCAGGTGAAATACTTTGGAATGGCCATAATATCAACTCACCTGGTGTCTTTGATCAGTACAAGGCTGAACTCGGATGGATGTCTTTGAAAGATGCTATAAAGGAAAAGGCAACTGTATTAGAAAATGTTCTGTTTTGGGAACTCCTAGAAGGGAAGTATGGGAAGTCGAAGAAAGCAATTGAGTTGATGGGCCTTGGACGGCTTATGAATAACAAGGCGAAGTTCCTCTCCATGGGGCAGAGGAAACGGCTGCAGTTAGCAAGGTTATTGGCGGTTGATCGACCAATTTGGTTGCTTGATGAGCCATCAGTGGCATTAGATGCTGAAGGGGTTCGCCTCCTGGAATACATAATTGCTGAGCATCGGAAGAGAGGAGGAATAGCTATAGTTGCCACACATTTGCCAATTGAGATGGAGGATGCAATGACATTGAGGCTGCCAACAAGGTTTCCAAGGAGAAATTCTTTGTACGAACTGATGGAAAAGTGAGATAGAAGCTTAGCTATGGAGAAGTGGTACTCTTTCTTTCTTTTTAATTTTCTCATTTACATAAATCAGTAAATTTTTTTCCCAGTAATTTAAGAAGCTGGTCAGTAGTTCCAAAATGCATTACAGTTGTGAAGCACCATTAGTAGTTCTCCCAATGTCTGAATTGTACCACCTGATTGCATGGTGATTGACGTTGGAGTTTGGACCCAGCATGCATTGAAGTTTTACTAAGTAGGTTCACTTTCTATGAGCACCATTCCTGATTGAATAGTACAACATTCATCCATATTAAAATTTTGCGATGCTTCTTTTCTCACTTCATTCCCATCTGTGTTTGTAAGCACTGATCAGAATCAATCTTTTGGTTGTGCAATATACAACACATGATTTCAAGAAGCTATTCTGCTTTTAGGGGATAGAATTAATGTGTGAAATACATTTTCCAGCAGAAGTCCAGGACTTAAAAATTTAATTTAAAATCTACTGATTAAACATAGGAAATACAGTCAGTAATGGGAAATGTTATCAACATTCTAATCCAAAGATTTATAATAATAATAAAAAAAAAACCTTTCAGATCCAAAGCATAACAAAAAAATAATATTAAACACAACTCTTATAGGAACTTCCAAGTCACTTCACAGGGATTATAACAAAAACAGTACCTTTTGTGAGGGCCATGGAAGGCACTGCACTATAAAGAGGCCTAGGTTTGTAAGGACTCTAAGGACTACATTGTCTTGTGGATTTGGAAGCTGAGCATGTGCGAAACATACTACTTTTGGTGGGTGTTTACTGTCTTGTTCGATATAGATAGGGACTAGTGGATTTGTGCTGAGGTCTTTTTTATCCATTGTCACAATATCTGTGCTATGTGCTGGATGTCAATATGGCGATGCGCATGCACATATGTAGACTTTGAATAATCAAAGCAAAAACCAAATTGTCCTTTTGACATGGGGATGTTTGAAGTATATTCATGGAAGACAGGAGTTTCTTTGCAGCATGCACCAATATGGAAAACATGAGCAAGAGCCAAGCCATTCATTATTAGATGGGGCCCAACATAAATATTTCATGGTAAGAAAATCATACTGGTCTGTGCATCAAATGTTCCTCGAGCAACAGGAATGTTGGATGTCACCATTTTGCTGTCCTTTTTTCTTGTATGTGTGACCCTCTGGATGAGATGACTTGTGCAAGAAAGCTCAGTGTACGTTCACAGCTGGCCGATTTGATGCTTTTAAATCTTGCACAGGTCCTTAGCACCTTGTGCTGGTAATAACCTCTTCAATTAAATGGAAATGTATGAAATGCCCAAATATTCACTAGAGTCTGTCATTTATGCCGCTTGACGACCAAAGGGAAATAGAGTTACATATGGGAGAGCTTCATCCTGCGGCGGTTGCTTTGATATACAGGTAAATGATTGAATGGAAAAGAGTATATTTCACCCATTTCACCCCCTGTTTCTTTGCACCAGATGAGAGGGGGAAACAGGAAAATGTATTTTCAGAAAATAATAGCATCCAAACGTCTGTACTTGCTAGAATTTTCTGGAACAAAGTGCATTTTAGGGGAAATACAGATAGCCCTACTGATCTCAATTCAAGTGTGAAAATGTTTGCAAAGCTGCACTCTCAGATGCGTCATGAACTCTCACTTTCTGCTAAACACTTGATAGATATTGTGAAGATAGGCCACTAAAAAAACAAGATATTGTGAAGATAGGGGACCCAACACTGCTCTACTGGTTCTGATGATGAGAATATATATATATATATATATATTTTGACTGGTACTTTCATTGACTAAAGAAATCAGTACAAGAGACATATACTGACCTCAAAACAAACAGAAAATAAGAAAACAACCAGAAAAAGTAAAAGGAAACCCAAAAGTCGAAAGAACAGAAAGAAGAGCAAAAACACTTGGTTACACCGTGACCCCTAGCTTAACTGAAAGCAATTTCCTTCCAATTATACATGATTTGGTTGCTAGGGTAGTCATTGAATATAGGATAGATCTTCACCCACTGAGCAATAGAATTTTATCTTGTCACGTAAGATCTCTTCTTTCGTTATTGTCCCTTCAAAGCATCTATCATTCCTCTCCTTCCATATATGCCAAATGACAGATATAAACGACAGCTTCCACAATGCCTTTCCTTACGGAGACCCAGTTGGGATTTTCCATGCCTCGAAATGATGTTGGAGAGACCTCCGCAGCACCCACTTGCAATCGAACCAGCTGATAACAGAGTCCCGTATTTTCACAGCATATCTACATCTGAGGAGAAGGTGGTCTACAGTTGCCTTGTCTTCCAAACACACTGGACAAGTGTTTGCCACAATTTTTCCTCTTTTCCTCTAGGGTTAGAATTCTTCTCCGGAGGGCAATCCATCCAAAAGCCACAACCCTGGGTGGGGCCTTGAACCTTAATAAACTTGCCAATCCACTTCTTCTCACCATTGTAGATAGAGTCGAGTAAAAAGAGGAGACCGAAAACACCCCAATTCTTGAAGCTTCCTAGGTTCTAGTGTCTTCTCCTTCATCAGGAATTTGGGCATCCCTTAACAAAGTTAGGAGAGACCAAAATTGATTCTGTTCGTGTTCCTTCAAATTCCTTCTGAACGTCGGATTGCGTGAAATCTGACCGCTTGTGCTGGATCTTTCAATGTAATTTTCCACCTTCGCTTTCTTCTTTATAGCACAATTGAACAAGTCTGGGAATTTAGAAGCTAGAGGATCCTCACCTACCCATGTGTCAAGCCAAAAGAGAATCTTCTTCCCCGAGTAAACTTGATATCTGATGTTCTGCATAAATTTCTCTCTATCAGAAATTAGGCCTTTCCATATGGCTGAATGTTTGTAGGCAGGTCTGTGCACCTCCCAGCCATCCCTTTGGTTACCGTATTTTTCCATCACTACCGACCTCCAAAGACCTTCCGTTTCATCTCCTAGCCTCCAAAGCCATTTACCAAGCAAAGCTTGGTTCATATGCCTTAAAGACTTTATACTCAAACCGCCTTCTAGCTTTGATGAACGAACAGCTGCCCAGTGAATTAAGTGATACTTATTATCTACACTTCTACCATGCCATAGGAAGTCCCTTTGCAGCTTCTCTATTCTGTTGATTACTAAGATTGGGCACTTTAGGATCGACATGAAGTAGATAGGGAGATTTCCCATCACTGCTTTGATGAGCGTTATTCTGCCTCCCAAAGACAAGTAGCTAGCCTTCCAAGTCGATAACTTCCTTTCCACCCTTTCCACCATTGGATTCCATACCTCTTTGTTTGCTTGCCCCTTACACAGAGGTAGAACCAAATAGGACACTGGGAAAGATCCCACTCTGCATCCAAGGATTTTTGAGAATTTTCCTATGATGGAATCCTCCACTCTTATCCCTCTCAACTCGCTTTTGAAGAAGTTTATCTTAAGGCCCAACACTGCTTCAAAAGAAATTAGAATGGCTTTGATGTTTCTAACTTGATCTTCATTAGCTTTACAGAAGACAAGGGTGTCATCTGCAAACTGCAAATAAGAGATTGCATGAGCTGTTCTAGACACCCCGAAACCTTTTATAAGATTCTTCTTCTCTGCCTCTGTGAAGCAGCGTAGGGAATAAGGAGGATAGCCAATGGGCTAAACTCCAAGCCAATGGCTTAGGGATAGGGATCCATGGGATCCAAAACGTCTTGGTCTCACACTATAGACAAATAACCAAGAGAATTTCTTAGGAGAAGAAATTTTTATTAATCAATGCATTGTCCCTAAAAAGGGATTACAATCCTTTATATAGATTCATACTCTTAACCTATTCTTGGAAACAAATCTTATGAAAATAAACTCTAAATCAAAATAAATAAACTTTCTAATTAATCTCATAATTATCCCTAAAATTTAGCTAATACTAAAAATAGGAAAAGTCTTGCACAATTTGAAGATTCTCTTTATGGGCTAAATAGGCTTAGGCCCAATGGATTGGCCAAACATGGATCTGGCCTGCATCAGTTCCCCCCCTCTTGGAGGGAACTCGTCCTCGAGTTCAATAGGTAACCGCCTGGGTTGAAGATCAAACGCACAAAATTTCGATTCTCTTATGGATCTTCATATGGTGTGTAAACTGCACTTAAGCGTTTACTCCACGAAAGTTTTCGATATTGCCTCTTTTGATTGTGGGAGTTTGCATGGACTTGTGCTCGAACAAATTGATGGTTCGATTTTTGAATTTGTACCATCTGTTCACAATCTCTTAATATCAAGAGTCGATTCCCGAAGATGAAATCAATGTGGGGAATCTAAACGATTTGATCTTCTTTTTCGTCATGCGAAACAATAGCCTGTGGTTGTGATGATTTAATTGGCTCTTCAGGAATTGAACATATGATGAAATCTACCAGTTGATAAGGCTCTTGGTTGACTACTTTCAATTCTTCAAGGTCCGCCTTTTCTTCCTTCGGTGCTTGCACTTGCTTGTCATCATTGTTAATATAAAGAGAATCAATTTCTTTGTCTTCCAATGTACCTAAAGTAGGGTCCGGTGGAGGGGTTTTGTCAATCACTTCATCTGAATTTGTTGGGAAATCATTTGTTTCTTGCTTTTGTTCCTCAACCTCAGCTTTGATAATCTCCATGACTGGTTTCACCATAGGGACTTCTGTGGTTTGCGAAGACTTTTCTTCTTGCATCCTAGTTTTTTGTAAGCGAGACCGTTTAAGCATGCGCTCAACATGAATTGCTTCCCAAAATGCCTCGTGCATATCTTTGCATTCCTTCTTTATATTTTTCAATATGCTAGGGCACAAACCTTTGAGAAACTGATTGAAATAAAGTGTCTTGCCCAAGTTACATAAATAGTGTAGCCTTTCAAATTCATTGGCATATTGTTCGACGGACAATTTTCCTTGTGTCAAACTAAGATACTATGCAAAATGGCCAATGGGCTTCAAATTGGCTTCCACTAGTGGGGAGAATGGATCTCTTCCATGTACGTACTTGTCATCCAGTAGTAATTTCATTTCATTCCATGTCGGTGGATATTGATACAACTGGCGTTCTACTCCTTTCCACCATGCTTGTGCATCTCCTAGAAGCTTTCTTTTGGCATAATCTTTGCATGAATGACCTTTTAATTGACACCATGTAAAATATTCTTCAAGTACTTTAATCCAATTCAAGGAGACATGGATCTCTATTTCCATAAAAAAATGGAACTTCTGGAGCTTCTCTATAAACCATGTTTGAGATTTTACTTGGATGATCAATGACCATGTTTGAGATGGGGAGGAGTTGGGATCTCGATTTTGGATTTTGGTTTCTCTCTGTTTTTTTTTCTAATTTGGATTTGGGTGATTGAGGCGGGTTTGGTGCGACTGAGGATGGAGTTAGGTGGGGCGTCGGTGATGTGGGTAGGTTCGGCCAGCATGGGTTTGGGTGAAAATGAAGGGCTGTGGTTGGGATTCTGATTTGGGACTTTTGGGATAAGAAATTTGTGGGATTTCCCAACTTTTCTGAGGTTTGAGTTAGGGACTATTGATAGAGATGAAGATGGTTTTCAGATGTGGGGGCTTTAGGATATCGATTGGGGCTGGAATTTTGGATGTAGGGTTTTCTCTGTTGGGATTTTCGGATGTGCAGGGTCGTTTATGGTGATGGCTGAAAATGATGATGATGAAGAAAGATGATGAAAGGGCTTGGAGGCACAGGGATTCCATGGAGGTGGTGGTTTTTTTTTTTAAATTGGTGGATGCTGTGATGGGCAGATGGAAGGGGTGTGATGATAGAAGATGGATAGGGGATCACAGGTTACCTGGAATCGGCAATCTGGACGGAGATCTGAGATCGGATCTTCGCTCTGATACCAATTAAAGCAGCGCAGGGAATATGGAGAATAGCCAACAGGCTAAACTCCAAGCCAATGGCTTAGGGATAGGGATCCATGGGATCCAAAACGTTTTGGTCTCACACCACAGACAAATAACCAAGAGAATTTCTTAGGAGAAGATATTTTATTAATCAATGCATTGTCCCTAAAGAGGGATTACAATCCTTTATATAGATTCATATTCTAACCTATTCTTGGAAAAAAATCTTATAAAAAAAACTCTAAATCAAAATAAAAAAACTTTCTAATTAATCTGTTAATTATCCCTAAAATTTAGCTAATACTAAAAATAGGAAAAGTCTTACACAATTTGAAGATTCTCTTTATGGGCTAAATAAGCTTAGGCCCAATGGATTGGCCGATCATGGATCTGGCTTGCATCACTCCGCCACCATCCTACTCAACGCTTCAGCTACTATTACAAAGAGGAATGGAGACAATGAATCACCCTGCTGCATGCCTCTTTGGTATGCACCAAGCAACCTAGAAATAAGCTACTTAATATGCACACAACTTAAAACTCGCAAGCGCATAAGATCACTATGTAGTGTAGTGAATTGTAAGTACGAGGTCGATCCCACAAAGACTTGTGATAAAACAATGTCAAAATTAACTAAAAATCAGAATATTAAATGGAATAATTGAATGATGAAAAAACTGAATTAAACTATTAAAAACAGTAAATTAAACTATCAAAAGATAATTGGAAAGTAACTTAAAACACAAAACTAGTATGAGAATTGAAAAACAATAATAATGAATGAACTAGGGTTTCATCTACTCCCCTAACCAATCTTATGTATGTCCCTTATTATCTTTTAATAAAAAATCAGATTTTATTAGTGACATCTATCAACTTAGACCATGGCATATGCGTCTAAATTATTATTCCCCTAAACCTAATTCATGAGTGGCATACTACATGAATTGTTCATCATGATGCAAAAACTAAGCATGTCATATGTCCTAGTCAAAACAAACATAATGCATAAAACAATGGGAAAGATAAATGCATGAGTCTAAGCATGGCATATACTTAGACTATTCATGGTTCTAAACCTTAGATGCATAACATCAAGATCAATCAAAATTAAGTTAGCTACTCTTAAGATTAATTGAACATCACATGGTTGGCATGGCATATATACAACTCATCAATTAATAACATGGTTTAGAATCTCAACCAACAAAACTAAAATCTGAATTAAAAGACGCCAAAAGAGACTACATAGAACTAGGCTAGGGTTTCAATTACACCCTAGCCCTAAAAAGTTTAGCTACTCATGTCTTTAATGAAAAATAAACTAGAAAGTAGAGTCATAAGAAGAAAACTAGAAGATATGAAGATGCAGTGGATGGCCAGCAGCTTTTCCCTTTTATTCCTCCTCCAAAAGCTCTCCAAAATGCTCCAAAGATGGCTCCAAGGATGGCTATACGGCAGCTAGGGTTTATGGGATGAAGATGGCTGATTTTTGTGATGATAGGGTGCTGTTATGGTGGCTGGAATTATTCTGGACGTGGCTGCTGTAATGGATGGATAATGGCTGCTTTATGTGCTGGAATTAGGGCTGGAATTATGGAATGAATGGTGCTGGAATTCCTGTTCACTTCCTTCCCTTGTTTGCTATTTATAAGTCTTGAAAACAGCCCTCTTAGTAGTTAGTTCCCTTGTAGAAATAGGTCTCCAACTTTCTTTAAAATTCTGTTTCCTAATTAGATTGAATTAGGAGCCTTCTTTTCTTGATTAGCTGGTATACACCAAGCAACCTAGAAATAAGCTACTTAATATGCACACAACTTAAAACTTGCAAGCGCACAAGATCACTATGTAGTGTAGTGAATTGTAAGTACGAGGTCGATCCCACAAAGACTTGTGATAAAACAATGTCAAAATTAACTAAAAATCAGAATATTCAATGGAATAATTGAATGATGAAAAACTGAATTAAACTATTAAAAACAGTAAATTAAACTATCAAAAGATAATTGGAAAGTAACTTAAAACACAAAACTAGTATGAGAATTGAAAAACAATAATAATGAATGAACTAGGGTTTCATCTACTCCCCTAACCAATCCTATGTATGTCCTTTATTATCTTTTAATAAAAAATCAGATTTTATTAGTGACATCTATCAACCTAAACCATGGCATATTCATCTAAATTATTATTCCCCTAAACCTAATTCATGAGTGGCATACTACATGAATTGTTCATCATGATGCAAAAACTAAGCATGGCATATGTCCTAGTCAAAACAAACATAATGCATAAAACAATGGGAAAGATAAATGCATGAGTCTAAGCATGGCATATACTTAGATTATTCATGGTTCTAAACCCTAGATGCATAACATCAAGATCAATCAAAATTAAGTTAGCTACTCTTAAGATTAATTGAACATCACATGGTTGGCATGGCATATACACAACTCATCAATTAATAAAATGATTTAGAATCTCAACCAACAAAACTGAAATCTGAATTAAAAGACGCCAAAAGAGACTACATAGAACTAGGCTAGGGTTTCAACTACACCCTAGCCCTAAAAAGTTTAGCTACTCATGTCTTTAATGAAAAATAAACTAGAAAGTAGAGTCGTAAGAAGAAAACTAGAAGATGATGAAGATGCAGTGGATGGCCAGCAGCTTTTCCCTTTTATTCCTCCTCTAAAAGCTCTCCAAAATGCTCCAAAGATGGCTCCAAGGATGGCTATACGGCAGCTAGGGTTTATGGGATGAAGATGGCTGATTTTTGTGATGATAGGGTGCTGTTATGGTGGCTGGAATTATTCTGGACGTGGCTGCTGT
The DNA here is from genome assembly GCA_028538565.1 of Umbellularia californica. Taxonomy (NCBI): domain Eukaryota; kingdom Viridiplantae; phylum Streptophyta; class Magnoliopsida; order Laurales; family Lauraceae; genus Umbellularia; species Umbellularia californica. Next base: position 33,384,880 of record JAPQWN010000006.1, read on the forward strand.
AATGGATGGATAATGGCTGCTTTATGTGCTGGAATTAGGGCTGGAATTATGGAATGAATGGTGCTGGAATTCCTGTTCACGTCCTTCCCTTTTGTGCTATTTATAAGTCTTGAAAATAGCCCTCTTAGTAGTTAGTTCCCTTGTAGAAATAGGTCTCCAACTTTCTTTAAAATTTTGTTTCCTAATTAGATTGAATTAGGAGCCTTCTTTTCTTGATTAGCTGGTATGCACCAATCAACCTAGAAATAAGCTACTTAATATGCACACAACTTAAAACTCGCAAGCGCACAAGATCACTATGTAGTGTAGTGAATTGTAAGTACGAGGTCGATCCCACGAAGACTTGTGATAAAACAATGTCAAAATTAACTAAAAATGAGAATATTAAATGGAATAATTGAATGATGAAAAACTGAATTAAACTATTAAAAACAGTAAATTAAACTATCAAAAGATAATTGGAAAGTAATTTAAAACACAAAACTAGTATGATAATTGAAAAACAGTAATAATGAATGAACTAGGGTTTCATCTACTCCACTAACCAATCCTATGTATGTCCCTTATTATCTTTTAATCAAAAATCAGATTTTATTATTGACATCTATCAACCTAGACCATGGCATATGTGTCTAAATTATTATTCCCCTAAACCTAATTCATGAATGGCATACTACATGAATTGTTCATCATGATGCAAAAACTAAGCATGGCATATGTCCTAGTCAAAACAAACATAATGCATAAAACAATGGGAAAGATAAGTGCATGAGTCTAAGCATGGCATATACTTAGATTATTCATGGTTCTAAACCCTAGATGCATAACATCAAGATCAATCAAAATTAAGTTAGCTACTCTTAAAATTAATTGAACATCACATGGTTGGCATGGCATATACACAACTCATCAATTAATAACATGGTTTAGAATCTCAACCAACAAAACTGAAATCTGAATTAAAAGACGCCAAAAAAGACTACATGGAACAAGGCTAGGGTTTCAATTACACCCTAGCCCTAAAAAGTTTAACTACTCATGCCTTTAATGAAAAATAAACTAGAAAATAGAGTCATAAGAAGAAAATTAGAAGATGATGAAGATGCAGTGTATGGTCAGCAGCTTTTTCCCCTTTTTCTTGCTCCAAAAGCCCTCCAAGATGCTCCAAAGAATGCTCCAAAGGTGGCTGTATGGAAAATAGGGTTTATGGGATGATAATAACTGATTTTTATGCTTTTCTGGTGGCTGAATGGTGGCTCTATTGTGGATGGACGTGGCTGTTCATTGGATGTCTTTTTATACTTTTGCAACAGCCCCTTTAGTAATAGTTCCCTTGTATGTTTAGGTCTCCATCTTGCTTTTCAATCGGGCTTCCTAATTAGAATGAAATAGGAGTCTTCTTTCTTGATTAGCAAGACTTTCTAAATCTGGTCCCACTTGTATCTTTTAGAAAATTCTTCACATGGACCCACAAATCTGAGAATTAATTACAATAACTAAATCTGAAGCTTTTATAATAAAAGTGGGCCCATATAATGCTTGCACATTGAGTGTGGGACCCTCTTTTAGACTTCTAATTTGACTTGAATTCTTGCTTTAAACATTCCTTAGTTTTCTCCTTTTTCTTCATTCTTGGGCTCCACTTGGACTTTGAATAAAACTTCCCAAATTTTGAATTCTGCTCTTGCAATGACCGTGGGCCCCCCTTTATTCTCTTCTTTTTTTGCTCCTCTTTACCTTTGCATAAAAAACACAAAGAATATGTAAAATCAAATAAAATAACTATGACTAGCATAAGATAAATCAAAATATTATGGCTCTAATTACAAATAATTAACCACTTATCATTAGCAAGCTTTCTAAATCTGGTCCCACTTGTATCTTCTAGAAACTTATTCACATGGACCCACAAATCTGAACTTTTGACATAAAAAAGTAGGCCCTACATGGTGCGTGTAACATGAGTGTGGGACCCCTCTTTTAGGATTTCTATCTTGACTTGAACAAGACTTACTCCAAACTTTCCTTCTTTTTCTCCTTGTTTTTCTCCAATCTTGGGCTCCACTTCAACTTGAATAGGACTTCTAATTTTTGAAATTCTTCTATTTGCAATAGATGTGGACCCCTCTTGGGCGTGTAACCCTAGATTGGATTTCTTCCTTTTTCTTCTTTCTTTCTTTTGCTTTTCTTCTTTGAATTGTAAGTTCCCAAAGAATTAGAAATTAATCTTGAAATCTGGAATAGCTTGGATGGGACCCACCATGGTCCTTCTTTGGGATTCACGCCTATCATGTCTTCTTTAATTACTTTCTTTTTGCTCCTTTTGACCTTAGCATAAAAATTAACAAAACCTATGTAAAATCAAATAAAATAACTATGCTAGCACAAGATGAATCAAATATTAGGGCTTAGATTATAAACAATTAACCACTTATCACTTTTTGAGCTGGGATGAAACCTTTTGGGGTGCCATTAGGATGGAAAAATGAGATGAGGACAGACATTTCTTAATCCAACTTCTCCATTTAACACCGAATCCCATCCTGTAAACGAGGTATTGCAGGAACTCCCAGTCCACTATGTCGAAAGCCTTTTCCAAGTCTAATTTGCAAATCAGACCCTGCTCCCTTTTCCTGTCACTTGAGTGAATACATTCATTAGCTATAAAGACTCCATCCAAAATTTGCCTTCCTTTTACAATAGCCCTTTGTTCTTTCGCGATAATTTTTGGTAAACTTTTTGAAGTCTCCCGGCCAGCACCTTGGCTAGAATTTTGTAGACACTTCCAATAAGACTTATGGGTTTAAATTCTTTTATTTCAACTTTCCCCTCCTTTTTTGGAATTAGGGCAATGAAAGAGGCTCCTAATCCTCTAGACAACTTTCCTCTAGACCAGAATTCCCCAATGAATGCTAGAATGTCATCTTTTAACATACTCCAAAACCTCTTAAAGAAACCCATAGGAGAACCGTCAGGCCCCAGTGCTTTGTCTCCTGCCATAGCATAAATAGCTGCCCGGACTTCCTCCTCTTCAAACTGCCTCTACAACCAATGCATTTTATCATCCCCTATTTTTGCAAACTCTACATTGTCCAAAGTTGGTTTTTGCCATCGGTCCTTTGTGTAAAGGGTGATAAAGTAATTCTCTATGTGTTCAACTATTTCCTCCTTCCTTTCCATTCTTCTATCTCCATCCGTCAGCGTTAAGGTTCTATTTGTTCTTTTCTGTGAGGAAGCCATCCCATGGAAGAACTTTGTGTTCTTATCACCGTCTTTCAGCCATTGACATCTTGACCTTTGCCTCCACATAATTTCTTCCTCCCTCAACTTCCTTTGAAACTCCTCTTTGAGGCTCAGTCTTCTTGCTTCTTCCTCACTAGATAATTGGCCAAGCTCCTCTTTCTTATCGAGATTTTGAATGTCTTCTAGCAATTGGATCTTCTGCATCCTAACATCTATAAAATTTGTCTTGGCCCACTCTTTTATTTTTATTTTTAGCAATTTAAGTTTGGTGGCCAGTCTGTAACTAGCCCAACCTTCCACCGTCAGTTCATTCCACCATTCCGAGATCATTAGAGGAAACTTGTTTTCCTCCCGCCACATTAGCTCAAAACGAGATGGGGCAGGTGATAAGTGGTTAATTATTTGTAATTAGAGCTATAATATTTGATTTATCTTATGCCAGTTATAGTTATTTTATTTGATTTTACATATTCTTTGTGTTTTTTTAATGCAAAGGTAAAAAGGAGCAAAAAAGAAGAGAATGATGGGTGTGAATCACCAAGTAGGGCCATGGTGGGTTCCATCCAAGTTGTTTCAGATTTCAAAGACTACTTTCTAATTCTCTGGCAACTTGCAATTCAAATTAGAAGGAAAGAATTGGATAACAAGGAAGCATAATCAAGTAAGGAAGATGAAACAAAGAAGGAAAAGAAGAATTCCAAGCATACCACACGCCCAAAGGGGGCCCCACGGTCATTGCAAGAGCTGAATTCAGAATTTGGGAAGTCTTATTCAAAGTCCAAGTGGAGCCCAAGAATGAGGAAGAAAAAGGAGAAAAATAAGGAATGTTTAAACCAAGAATTCAAGTCAAATTAGAAGTCTAAAAGAGGGTCCCACACTCACTATGCAAGCATTATATGGGCCCACTTTTATTATAAAAGTTTCAGATTTAGTTATTGCAATTAATTCTCAGATTAGTGGGTCCATGTGAAGAATTTTCTAGAAGATACAAGTGAGACCAGATTTAGAAAGTCTCGCTAATCAAGAAAGAAGACTCTTATTTCATTCTAATTAGGAAGCCCAATTGAAAAGCAAGATGGAGATCTAAATCTACAAGGGAACTATTTACTAAAGGGGCTGTTGCAAAAGTATAAAAAGACATCCAAGGGGATATGAACAGTGCACGTCCAGCCACATTGGAGCCATCATCCAGCCACAACAAAAGCATAAAAACCAGTTATTATCATCCCATAAACCCTATTTTCCATACAACCACTTTTGGAGCATTCTTTGGAGTATCTTGGAGGGCTTTTGGAGCAAGAAAAAGGAGAAAAAGCTGCTGGCCATCCACTTCATCATCTTCAATCTTCTAGTTTTCTTCTAATGACTCTATTCTCCAGTTTATTTTTCATTGAGGACATGAGTAGCTAAACTTTTTAGGGCTAGGGTGTAATTGAAACCCTAGTCTAGTTCTATGTAGTTTCTTTTGGTGTCTTTTAATTAAGAATTCAGTTTTATTGGTTGAGTTTCTAAACCATGTTTTTAATTGATGAGTTGTGTATATGCCATGCCAACCAAGGATGAAAATAGCGGTAGCGGCGAGCGTAGCGGCCTGCCGCCAAGACGCTACGTAGCGGGCGCTACGTAGTGGTGTAGCGGTGCGATTTGAAAAAATTGTCAAAAAAATATGAAAAAATTCTAGAAAATCTAGAATATTGGAAAATGAGAGAATGTATTTTTTTTTTTGCAAAAGTAACTAAGGTAAGGGGGCGTAGCGGTACCCTCACTATCTGAGGTCCTGTATCGTTGTATAAATAGAAAATAACAGTAATGATCATTTTTTTTACATGTGTTCATGTTACTTAGTTATGCTAATTTAGAAACTAATGAAAGGCTTATAATAGAAAAAATTATGTCATGAAGTCAAGACTTAAGAGTACCTAGAGAAAAAAATGCATCTACGAAAGGGGGTGTCTAATAGGATGTACTTAGAGAAGAATCATTGAGAAGAACTCTTTGTATCGACTACAATTTGGCGAGATCATGTGCTTTTTGGTGTTCTTTTAAACATAAAAGGGTAAAAGAGTTGTGTAGAAATGTTATTTGGAGAGAAGAAGAAAATAAATAAGTTTTATTATGCATTTTAAAAAAAATTGGAAAGTAGGAATTTTTTTCACTCCGTAGCGGCCCCATAGCGGCCGCTACATTGGCGTAGCGGTGTGAACCCCGCGTTTTTCAAAAATGAGCCGCCACGGCCGATATATCGCATAGCGGCCGCTATTTTCATCTATGATGCCAACCATGCCACGTTTAATTAATTTTAAGAGTAATTAACTTAATTTTAATTGATCTTGATGTTAAGCATTCAGGGTTTAGAACCATGAATAATCTAAGTATATGCCATGCTTAGACTCGTGCATTTATCATTCCCATTGTTTTTATGCATTGTGTGTTTTGACTAGGACATATGCCATGCTTAGTTTTTGCATCATAATGAACAATTCATGTAGTATGCCACTCATGAATTAGGTTTAGGGGAATAATAATCTAGATACATATGCCATGGTCTAGGTTGATAGATGTCACTGATAAAATCTTAATTTTGATGAGAAGATAATAAGGGACATGCGTAGGATTGGTTAGGGGAGTAGATGAAACCCTAGTTCATTCACTATCATTGTTTTCAATTCTAATATTAATTGTGTGTTTTAGATTAATTTCTATTTAGCTTTTGATAGTTTAAATTACTGTTTTTAGTAGTTTACTTCAAACTTTTATCATTCAATTATTTCTTAATATTCTGATTTGTAGTTGCTTTTGATATTATTTTATCACAATTCTTCGTGGGATCGACCTCGTACTTACAATTCACTACACTACATAGTGATCTTGTGCACTTGCGAGTTTAATTGTGTGCATACTAGTTGCTTATTTCTAGGTTACTTGGTGCATACCAGCAGGACCCCACCTGTCACTGTTAGTATCTAAAAGAACTGGGCAATGATCAGAAGCGGGCTTAGGGAGAGCCAATTGACATACCTCCGGATACAATTCCACCCAGTCGTGTGATACCAAGAATCTGTCCAGCCTCGATGCCTTAGGAGTATTTTGATTGTTGGACCATGTGAAGGAGTTACCTTTCATGGCCAGGTCCGCCAGAGATTGGGAATTGATCCAGTCTGTAAAGGAACTCATCTCTCCCGTCATCCTGCTGGTTCCCCTCCTTTCACTTGGAAATCTGACTATATTCCAATCTCCACCTATGCACCATGCTCCATCCCACTGTCCCCTAACCTCATCTAGCTCTTTCCAGAACTGTTTTCCTCTTTGACTATCATTCGGGCCATAGACTGATGTGATAAGCCACTTCTCCTAGGTAGAGAGATCTTCCACTAATGCTGGTGCAGAAAAAACATCCCTCCAAGACTTCAGAATATTAATTTTCCTAGAATCCCACATCAAAATTATCCCCCTGCTGATCCAACAGCATCAACAGTCTCCCACCTTATAAATCTGCTACCCCAGGTTTCTTTCATAATGGTTTCATTTACCTCTTTTAGCTTTGATTCTTGGATCAAAGCATCTGAATCTTCTCTCTCCTCAGCATCTCCTTCACTGTCGTCTCACAGGAAGCTCCCCCCAAACCCCTCGCATTCCATGTTATTAACTTCATTTAGAAAAGGATGATGCCCCCTGAATTTTCTTCTCCTTTCCCCTCTCTTGGATTTTCCAGATTCTGATCCCTGCTTTTATCATAATTTATGGAACACCCCAGGTTGTTAAGCTCTCTCACCCCTTTCCTTTTTGTTTTTTCTTTCCCTGTTTCTGCTTTGTCTTCTCTGTGCAAATCGAATCATCTCTGTCCACCTATCTCTTGATTCATCCACCGTTATGCCAGTAGCCCTTCCGCATTGGATGATTTTCTGAGGCAGCCATGACTTCTGCTCCTCTCCCCACCGCTTGTCCGGTTCCTTCTCTAGTCCACTTCTCTGAAGTAACCGTCTTGAGCTAATATTTCCATAGGCCTCTTTCAGACATACCAGTTTTCTGGTGTTACAATAGATACTCTATCCATGTTTCCGGAACATTGCTGTGAAAACTTCTTCGTCTGTCGTCGCTGAAAAGGTTCGGATCTTACACCATTCCTGTTAGGAACTGAAATCCACCCACCCGGATCCCTCTGCGGAGTTGCAAATATGCTATCCTTCTGATTATAGGTCACTGTTTCTCCATAATCTGGAAGATCCCCATTTTCCTTTTGATGTACTTCCCCTATCAGTGTTTATAGCCATCTGTTGTCGGTGACGATATATACTGTCGTTACTTCTTGTCAGTTGCCTCCCCCATTTGTTCCCCTGATTCGCATCCATTTCGGCTTGCTGGCCTTCAATCGAGCATTTAACTACTTGTATCGAAGGAATCGAGTCCTTCCCTTTCCTCCTTAGCCAATTGTCAGTGCTTGAGCTATCACTGCCGCTCCTCTCTCCTTCATCTGGCACCGAGCCCTCTTCTGCCTCTTTCGTCTCGAAGACGCCTTCAGTCTCGTCAAAAGTGATGTGAACGAGACGAAAGAGGCGGAAGATATACTGTTCTCCGAGCTCAGTCTCTATAGTGGAATTTGTCTGTCTAACTCGAATTCGGCCCAAACTTGTTTTTTGCTCTGACTCCCACCTTTTTCCTGATTATGAGCGGGCTTTTCAAAATTCAAAACCTGAATGGTGACGTCATCGTCTTTATCCACCTCCTCCTCCGTCTCCTCTCTCTTTCCCAACTCTCCACCACATTGGCAACAGGTCCCTGGTATTCCATCCTCCTTCCTGTTTACCTCCTTGGATTTTGGGGTTTCAGTCTTTTTCTCCATTTCTGTTTTCACCAAGAACTTAACTTCCTCCACCCAAATAGGTATAGAGTCTGGGAAGGGGCCTGTATCGTCTATCAGCACCTTTATTCGCCCCTCTTTTAAGTGTTCCTTGTTGATTGTCTTCTCGTCAATCTTAATCGTGCGAGCAAAGCATTCTCCCACCAGTTTGAATGCATCTTCTTGCCAGGCGTCCAAGGGCATGGAGGGTGTCCCATACATTCCATCCACCTTTCCAGAACAATGAAAGGGGATAGGCCTTCTTGCCTTGATGCGTTTTCTAGAACCTCTTCAACCTCCTCTTTTAAGAACTGCATCCAAACTACTTGCTCGTCCAGCATTTGGATCTTGTCTGGCATCTTGCCCCAGCATCTTTCCGGCCAACCTTCTGCCAGTCTGTCCATTTTTGTTTGTCTCCAGAAAACCTACTAGGATTTTGAATAAGTATTTCTTTTGATTTTGAGCCACCCAGGAAGCTACTTGCACCCCTTTCTGCTTGCTGTCATCAACGATCCAGCCTACTGGTTTGGCTATTTGGTTTTGCCTGTCCTCCATCCCTCTGTCAGCTGCTTGCCTGTGTCTACCTGAGCCCAGAAAAGCTTCTAGGTAAGTTTTGCTCCCCCCCGCACTACCCAATCTGGGCTGATCTGTTGCTTTGTACATTTCGCTTTTTGAACTATACCATGCTATATTCGCCTGTAGCTTCCTTCCATTCCAGGATCTTCCATCTACTAATTCCACGGCCTTTGCAGCTTCTCTTTCTGTGTTAAACCGGACAAAAGTGAAACCTCTGGTCTCCCTGCTTTCGTTCTCGACAAGGATAAATATATCCATTATCCTTCCTGCCCTGAAAGCCATGCCCTCTATCTCAGCCTTTGATGTGTTCTTTGGGAGATTGGAGATGTAGACCGAGAATGTCTCTGCTCGCAATCTGCGTAGGTGCCATGGCAGCGGTGCCCTTGTTTCAGTCATGCCCCTGTCTCTCAGTGAAAAATAGATTCTTAAAAGTAAAAACTAGTACAGTACACCAAACTTTCACCATTCCTAAGAAAGAAACCTCAAAATCACCTAGCAATGTGTGCAGCAATGTTTTTGGGTAACAAGAGATCCAAAACAAGAAAATTCAATGGTTTTCCTACCATACAATTGAATTATTCTCCTTCTGAAGTTGCAATAGACAATGCTGGGATGCTTCGTCATTTCCATTAATTTCCTTTATTTCATATCTTGATGCCTGAAATGATTGTAAGCAAGCTGCGAATGCGAAACCCTAGGCGGTTGTCGTTGATGCACAGGACATGACCTTAAACTTCACCCTCGACAGCCCTTATCTCTCTCTCTCTCTCTCTCTCTCTCTCTCCACAAAACACACCTTTTTTTCTTCTACTCTTCTGTCGCCAGCGAGTTTCATCACAGGAACCCAACCTCTCTTCTCTCTCTCTCTCTCTTGAAATGAAAATATATTTGTAGAATGGAGAAAAGCCCATCTACCGGTTTGGAAGGTGCCCTACGCAACCATAAAGTTGCAGGCAAGTCATGTTACCAACAGAAAAGGTATGTGCAGAATTTGTTACAACCAAAGATTTTTGTTCAGCATCTTCTTGATTATAGTTGTGGTCAGAACATGGAATTGATAGGTTCCTTAGCTCCTCGAGCACAGATTGTGAGAGGAGTCAGGAGTCGGGTGGAGCGGATATATATACTCAGTTAAAACAATATAATTGCTGTGTCAATACTTCATAGTCTTTTGGGGTAGAAGTTGAAATTTATTCTCATCATAGGATCTGCATCACAAAGATGAAGGGAGGATCGTAAAAACTAAAATTGCTAATTGCATAATTACAGCATATTTACTTGTATAGTGTGCAATTTTTTTGAACAATAACAAGAAGTTCCATTTAGAAAAGAACAAATTGCAGTGAGGAAAACAAAGAAAGCAACAGGACAGGAGGGTACAACAGCATTGATCCCAAAATAAAAAAAAGTACATCATACCTTTCACAGTTATGATATGGGGCTGAAGACGTTCTAAAAAACCTTGAGCTTTGTCTCTCCAATCGCCGAGGGCTTAAATCCACTTACTAGAACAAAAATGCCAAGGTTGATGGAACCTTTGTGCATGTGATGTGTTTAGAGGATGGGATCCCTCAAGTCTCTATACTTATGATCCACAATTGGAGATTATCGATCATATCTCTCTCCATGTGGAGTGTTTTGATTGATCATCTCTTAACCAACTTAGCATTGGATTGATTTAATTTGAATCAATTAAAATTTAAAAAACCCAAAATCTAATTACGATTTAAATGGAATTCTTTAAATGAATTGATTATGGGCCTGAAGGGCCCGTGCAGTCCCTAACCTGCCAAACCTAATGGTCATATGGGCCATTCCAACATTCTCCCTTTTTATCCTAATGACCATGTAATTCTTTTAATTAAAACATTTGATAAAAATTTATTTTAAAAATCTTACTTTTTTGTATTTAACTACAAAATTATTACTTATTGTGCATGTATGATAAAATAGAAATAAGCATCCATAGTTGTCTAACATATTTCAATTAAGCTAGATCACTAAATGCACTAAATGTATGATAAAATTCCATGATCCCCTAGAAATATAGGCATTTACACGATCTTCTGGGTTGACAGAAGTGTTGGGAAATAACTCAGCTATAGGACTGTTGAATAACGAATTATCTATCCAAATAGCAGTCGAACAACCATCTCCGATTTTCCATATGCTGTTTTTATGGAGGATAGAAGCTAGAGCCTTCATTCTTTTACCTATGCAGGAGGTAAATCCCGAAGAAGGAGCCGACCAAAGAGTTTGAAATTGCAACACTGTAGCTTTGAACCAAGAAGCCCATAAGGAAGAAGATAGCATAGCTTTCCAAGCCAACTTGAGGGAGCAAGCTTCATTAACTTCAACCATCCTTCTAAGATTAAGCCCACCCTCAGATTTGGCAAGGCAAACTATGTCCCAAGCAATTAGGTTGCTTTGCGTCTTTTGGTCGCTATTAGACTATAGAAAATTACGACAAAGGGCCTCCATAGCTTTGATGGTGCTTTTTGGAAGCAATAAGACCATGAGAGAATGAGTTGGGATGCTTCCTAGGACATGTCTAACCGAAATAAGTCTACCTGCAAAAGAGAGGGACTTACATCTCCATCCTGTCAAATGCTTATAGATAGAATCAACCAATGGAGAGAAAAGGTCATTGTTAGGCTTGCCTTGAAAGAAAGGAGCTCCAAGGTACTTTGAGGGAAGGACATTGTCATGGATGTTCAGAATCTCCATAACTTTAGCCTTGGTTCCAGTTCTAAATTTGCCAAAGAACAACTTGCTTTTTGACAAATTAAAATGTTGACCGGAGATTTCTTGGTGGGAGTTCAAAACTGCCTTAAGAGCCTTGAGGCTTTTGGGACGAGCATGGAGGAAGAGAAGAACATCATCTGCAAAAAAAAAAAAATAAAAAGAAAAAAAAAAGATGACATACAGGAGTGGAGTCTGTACAAGGGTATGTAGGATTTACTTTTCCTGTGAGAATAAGGTTAGAAAGATTGATGCTTAAGACTTCCTTGGCCAAAATGAAGAGATAAGGGGAAAAAGGATCCCCTTGTCTCAACCCACATCTCGGAGCAAAGAAACCACAAGGTTCTCTATTGATCAAAACTGAGCCCCTCGAGGTACAAATGCATTCCATAATGAGCTCCACCTAATTGTTGGAAAAGCCAAAACTGCTCAAGGCTTGGAAAAGAAAAGGCCAACACAATTTATCGAAGGCTTTAGAAATGTCTAACTTGAGGCAAAGAGAACCCCTTCCATTTTAGTTTTTAATCTCTGACAACGCTCATGGGCAAGGGCTATGTGTTCATGGATTGAACCATTTTTAATGAAGGCCACTTGATGTGGGGATATGATATTTGGGAGGATGGTAGCTAGGAGGGTAGCAAGAATTTTGGTGATAATTTCAAAAGAGAAGTTCAACAAGCTAATTGGTATGAAATCTGAGAAGGATTTGGGGCTAGCAAGCTTAGGAATGAGGGTAAGAAAGAAAGTGTTGGTGACATCTCTTAATTCAATCTAGAAATTAATTAGTTTAACTATAACGAGGTCTCTTTGGCGACTGCTAAGTTAAATTAACCTGTTAATTTCTAATTGAGAAATAACAAGACTTATGTGATAAATTTAATCAATTCTGTTATCAAATGAATTGATCAATAGTTGATCGGTCCACATGGTTCTTAAGTGGGAAATATTAGATTTTGATATCTGAATAATTTTATTATCTCACATTTACATTAATTAGGTATTCTTACACAGATCATTGGTCCAAAACAACCCTAATTGGACATCGATCAAACTTAAACCATTTAATTAATCCGCCAATTAAGCATCTGTCTAATCCAACCATCAAACCACTCTAAAATTTAAATATAAATGAGCATACGTTCATATCATCAACTAAATATAACTCTGATCACAAATAACTAAGTCAAATGAAATGCAAGATTAATATTAATGTGTCAAATCTAAAGTTAAATTGAGATATGGTCTAATTCCGAATCTCTTAATGTTGATCGATACCGTTCAGATGAAAGATCTCATTGCTAGCAGTACACTAAAGAAAGGGGATTCTAAATCGGAGTTGTGATGTATCCGTTTTGATCAAAACAAGTTCTGATTCATGAATCATTGATTTCTAGATAATTTGTGCAACTCAGATGTTGGTTAGTGGCATTCAGAAGATGTTGAAGTGCTGATAAATCACTTTAACGGGTTCTGATCTTTAACAACTCAAAAAAGTTTAGGATTAATTCGAATTTATTTAATTAAATAATACTGCTTGATTTAATCAGAAGACTAGGAACCCATCCGCATAACCCAAGTTCAACTAAATCATACTTCTATCTGGTGCATTTGTTTTTTTTTTTTGTCTTGCTACATCGAAAGGGTTATACAGCCAAAAAAAATAAAATCAACCCACACAAAACATAAGAAAAAGCAGATAAGATAGGAAAAGAAACAGAGACACAAAAAAAAAAAAAAAAAAAAAAAAAAAAAAAAAAAGAAGAACAAATCAACCCACACAAAACATCACGAAACTGCAGGCACTCCACTTGGCTATAGGAACTGATGGAACTGAAGATCAGCTTCGTGAGGACAGATGTTGAAATCAAAGCTACTGGCTTCCTCATCTTGTTCAAGCTCTATCTGGGGTAACTTTTATACAGTCACAATTATGTTCAGAATGATCAGAACTACAAGGGCACACCGAAGCTTGGGTAAGAACTAGTATGTACAGAATTCAGGTGCAGGAGTCAACTTATAGATCTTTTAATTGCGTTACTTCTGGATGTAAATTGGATCAATTGATTACAACAATAGGTACTATTTAACAAGTGGGTCTTTCTGAATACTCTTACAAAAAAATTGAACTGCACTCAGTAGGCCGAAACAGGCTAGGCCGATAATGATCCAATCTTAAAACTGTATTAGTCTGGACCCGAACCAGACTTGAAAATTGACCCAACCTAAACCAGGGCAGGCAGCTGCACTAGGCCAAGCCAGTAAAGGTTATATGCATTCGTTTGATTGCTAAAAGCAGTAGCACGGGAGTTTTGTATACATGTGAATGTGAGGGAGTGCTGATGTTTGAGTCCCTTCTCTCACCCAATTCCATGCCACTATTTTTATGGTTCAAGCCTGGTCGCATCTGACCTGGCCCATTTAATGACCTGAACTTAAACCAAATCAAACCACCTCACCCACCAGCGCCAGACCTAGCAAGCCTTGGCAGACCAAGGCCAGCCCAAAACTGCAGTTTGACCCAACCTGCTCCCCTGCCCAAACCCAACAATGTATCCGGGTCAGAACCTAGCCGTTCAAGACCCAAACGGGAATGAGCAAGCGGCCGGGCACTGTCATCTGCCCAGGCCCAGGCCCAGGCCCAGGCCCAGGCCCAGGCCCAGGCCCAGGCCCAGGCCCAGGCCCAGGCCCAGATCGACTGTGGCCCTTCAGAGTTGAAAGTTTTCTGTCCTTTTGAGATGACCCACTTCCTCCAAAAGCACAACACATGGCCCACTTCATTTAAGTTTTCAATATCAACCCTTATCAAGGAATAGGTCACAATATCTGCTCGTACGTACCATATAGAAAGATAGTGATCCAAGGTTTAGGGTTCTTATGGCCGTCTCGTGATCCATGATCACAATTTTTTATCCATTGACCTGAATCCAAAATGGCCAATTCCATCAAGCAATGTATGAACCAGATTAAATCATACAAAACAGTTGCATTGATTTTGTACAAAATTGTTATGCACAAATCAAATCTAAGGCTAATGTACAGTGAATCTTTTTTTATAAAAAAAACTTTAATTAAAATAAAGACACTATAATAAAAAAATAATGCACGATCATATCTTCTTCTGTGTTCTTTCATGGCCCTTGTGCAAGGATTTAAAAGCCAGCAGTCTGTGAAAAACCTTTATTAGATTTTAGGTGTTTCGTTTTAAACCTTTCGAAGATCCAATTAAGCCCATGTTTGGCATCTCTATTTCATTCCTCTATTTCTCTAAATGTCTAAATCAGACAGAGGTTTAAATAATTAGAGTGTTTAGCACAAGATTTTAGACTATGTCTGCTTTAGACATTTAGAGGCAAATCTTCTAAAACCCAAATGCTTCAAAAATAGGCAGAAGAGAAATAGAGCTTTTGGGTCTTAAAATATAGAGGCGGGGTATTTAAAATAGATTCGTGCGTTACCAAACGCGTTTTTTTATATTCTAGCCTCTTTTTTTTATGGCTCTTTTTTTAATGGCTCTATTTTATATGGATCTATAAAAAAAAGAGTAGAGAAGCCAAACAAGCCCTAAGTCTCGAACTTAAAATCCATTGATAGAGGAAAGAAGGGGACTTAATTCCATCATTGGATCAAACCCAGGGTGCTTTGATATCAAATGTTAGAATATTTAGAGTTTTACAACATATCAAGAATCCTTGTGATTAATCCAATTATATAGGATTTAAATAAAACCGCTGAATTGAAAATGCTACTAAGGTGGCATTTGGCATATCTACTTTTAGCCTTAGTATCTCTTAAAACTAATTGAAAATGCATTTAGACAATTTGGGAATAGGTCTGCTTGAGAAAGCATAAGAAAGTAGAGGTGCACATGGGCGGTTCGAATCGGTTTAGAGGGGAAACCATTAACCAAACCGAACCCATCAGTTTTCTATTTCTATTTTCCCAAACTGAATCGAACCGTCTATGTGCTCAAATTGAGTTGAACCGGTTTGGTTTGGTTCGGTTCGGTTATGATTTTTTTATTTTTATTTTATTTTATTATTTTTTTCACAAAAAAATTGCAGTTCAAACTTGGTCCATCAAATGGAATGATGAGAAGTTGTAATGAATACTAAAATATATTTCATAATTTGTTTTAACCAAGAAAGCATACATCAAACGATGGATGAACTCTTTTCATCTATCATCTATTCATGTGATTGAATGGCCTAGGCCAGGTTCGGCCAACTTTTCAGGCTAATGAGCTAAAGCAATTCGAATCTTCTGGTAAAACACACCAACAAAATTGTTAGGCACGTATGTATTGTTCTGCATAAAATCTGGACAAAACTACATTGCTTCATCCAGACCAATGAATTCAACACAAAAGGAACTAGTTTTTTTCTATTTTTATTTTGCGAGCAACATGGGTTTGAGTGGAATGTAGCCCCAATTTTGAACTAATTGAGATGGGCCTCTTCATAATTCACTTTCTCTTAGGTCAGACTAAACTCCTTGGCAGCGCTAAAAACCTAATAATGCACACTTCTTGTAGGACTTTTATCAAACATGTAACATGCAAGTAAAATATTACTCAAGTTAATACTTACGGTTAGTTTGGCTTAGGTGGTTAACCGTGGGTTCAAATCGATAACCGACCGATGTAAGGCGGTTTCAATGATTTTCAAACCGTTTGGTTCAGTCGGTTCGGTTTGGTTTTGCGATGATACTATATTTTTAGTGCATCCCTATAAGAAAGTGCCTAACTTCGAACAAAGTTTTTTGTCTAGACCGCACATACCATTTGCAACAGGCTGTAGTACAAAACACAAAATGGATGGACTGCTTTATTTGGTTTTTTTTTTTTTTTTTTTTTTTTTTTTAATTATTATTATTATTATGGAGCTCACAATGGCGGGCCTACCTTATAAGTACCTAGGGTGGATCACGTTGTGGCGTCAGGCATCTTCAATCTTTAATGGATGACATGTCTAAATCTCTTATGTTTATATTAGGGCTTCTTATTTAGGCATGCATTTATTAAATTCTTGCACTAATAATACTGCATAGCAAACCAAGACCTCCAGGATGTAATGACAAATTGTGGCAAGGTCTTTGTAATGGCAAATTGCTAAGAATATTTGTAATTCTCATTTACCGGGTATACCTCTATTTTGTTATGATAAAATTAAAAAAAGTAATTTCTTGAAGAATTGGCTGTTGTAGTTAAAAAATATTTTATAGGAATTAAGTTATTTATACTTAATTTGTCAAAAAAAAAAAAATCTTGTCTTTTAACCATGTAATTAGTGGAGATTATTCATTGTTGGCGTTGATGATTGGTAGTTGGCGACGATTTTAACTTTGTCAATTGAACATCCTCTGCCCCACCCAACAGGAATCTTGGGTCCACCACTGGCTCACAAGCATGGCTCGAGTTGTTAGATGTGTTTAGAACTTCACTAACGGCCACAATCAAATTTAGATGGAGATCTTAGGGCAGATGTATGGGAAATATCCCGTTTGGCACTTTACTAATACAATCAAAGTCAAGTAAAGCCTCCATTTTCCAGATGTCACATCAATGCACTTTATTCAACACTCCCCCCATATTTCTTATATAAAAAGTAAAAAAGCAACAACCTTTATCCACTAAAATAAAAAAAAACCTCTACATTTCCATACAAAAAGTCAAAAAGATTCAACACCAAATAACTAAAAACAAAATACTATCATAACCCACTTATATTTTATTCTTTCTTCAAAATCAACTTTACTTCACTTGACTCAATTAGTAGAGTTTCCAAACTGGCCCTGTATACTCCCATAACCGCTCACCGTCAAATATAAAAAGTCAAGTCAACCATGTCACATTTTTGCATTTTAGTGCCAGTCCCAAGCATGGATAAAGCAGGAGGGTCCAAGTGAGGTCAACATTAAGTGGTGTTGGAGAAAAAAAAAATCTTTTCTAGGCCTTGCTTGATTTGACCCTTTCTTCGTAACTGAGGTTAGATTAAGGCTAAACCCTTTCCCGGCCTTTATGAGAATCTGAAGGTCAAGCAACAAAAGAAATAATAGTTAATATACTTAACATTTTTAGAAAAGGGACATCATAATAGGTCAAAAAAGTGCTAATGGAAGATTCATCACTGATGGAGTATGTGTGGGACATTTCCCTAATATCGAGATTATGCTAGTCTTGGTAAAAGTACCACTAGGTCTGTCTCGGTCTCGGTAAAATTACCAGCTACACTGCAGCTCGGCACTAGCGCACCTCGGCAGTAGTGCCAAGATGCGTCCATGTTTTGCAACAACCACGTTGCAGAACATGGTGACAGATAGGACAAACACCAGATAAAGACAAGGAGTTGCCTTTATCTGATGGTCACGTCAACAATCCTTGAAAGAGCGGGATCCATATCAGGGTATGGTCCGATGGGACCTCCCCTCCAACTATCACCAAGGAGTCAGGGTAAGGTTCGATGGGACCCTACCTCCAACTACCTCCACTCAGGGAAGGTCTGATGTAACTCCCGCCTATATATATGCAAACCACTGACCCTGAAGAGGTATGTTAATACGCATAACGCATAAACACAATCTTACTCATATTTTAAGCTCTCTCTCTCTTCTCCTATACTCACTCATTCTTTGCTTAGTCGTTGAACTAACTTAGGCATCGGAGTGCCTTCTCCTGACTGCAGCCAGGGTCTCTGACCTTTGTTTTCTCCTTCCCTTTTAGGTTCCAGGCATCCATTCAATCTTTCCCAAAAAGCTGTAGATCCTTCTAAACAAGTCTGTAAATATTAGGCACTTACAATTGGCGCTGTCTATGGGAAGAAATCAAGTATGATCCTCAAACATTATGCCTCCAAAAACCAGAAACGTCAAAGGATCGTCAAAGGCACCGCCACTACCACTAATATTACCAAAGCAATTGCCGCCGGCCCCTCGCCAGGCGAGAACCGGGGGAAATTCCGGTGCGAAGAGGGTCGAAGGGCCTGTGACTCAAGTTAAGCTCATCTTCAAAGGGGGTGACAGCACCTCCCCAACAAGATGACCCTCTGCTGGAACGTCTCCGTTAGGATGTCCCTCTAGCGGAGCGTCCCCGTCAGGATGTTCTTCTACTGGAGCGTTCCCGTCAAGATGTTCCTCCACCGGAGTGCTCTCGACCCCGATGTTGTCCAAGTCGCATCGATCCCTCCATCAGATTAACCACGATGATCATAACAATTCGCTCCTCGCAGATATTGAGGCCCAAAACCTTGTTATCCAAGAACAGGGTGAGTTAATTTGTTAACTCCAGCAGGAGCTCCGAGAGAAGGCGAAAGCCTCGGTTCTGCCCCCTAGGCGCCACCGAGCTCCTTTGGTCGAGCAGGATTTGAGGCAAATCCTGACTAACAAAAGGCGCGACCGAGCTCATGACGAAGGCTCGAGTAGCAGCCACCTCAGTGATGACTCCAAGAGTGTTGACACCAAAAAAAAAAAAAAGTCACCTTGCCTCCTCAATGCCAAAAAGCCACATGAAGCCGCATCCTACTACAAACAGGCAATGCTACTTCAAGCATCAGATCTTGTCAGAATCAAACAAAAAATGCAAGATTCTTTAAAACAGCCAAAAGAGGGGTACACATGAAGTTTCAGGCTATTCCAACATCATTTGGCCTAACTTCACTTCTCCGACAGCTAAACAGGCGCTCCCGGCGGCGACAGCATTGAAGACATCAAAACTTTGATTAGAGCCTACGGATGGTTCCAAAATACCCTCGAAAGGCTCCATGTCAAATTTCAAGTCAAACCGACAATGTTTGACTCTCCATCAACCCTCGAGCAGCAAAATAAGCCTCTTAGCGACGAGAACCACCGAGGCCATCACTCATCAAACAGAGCACATGGGTGGCTTCAACATGCTCCCAAAGGGCTACACGTCAAATTTCAGGTCATTCCGACGACGTTTGACCCGACTTTGATGCTCGGAAACAAAATCAAGCTTACCGGCGACGGAGTACCCTAGGACCATGACATCTGAATCGGAGCTAATGGATCGTCTCTAAATGACTCCAATAGGCTCCCTGTCAAATTTCAGGTCAATCGAACATTGGTTGACCATACATCAAAGCGCAACATCTTCCTCATAGCAAAATCAAGTCTAGTAGCGAAGGGACCCCAAACGGCTTCAAAACTCAAACAAAAGCCCATGGTTGGTCCTATCTACTGCTCAGGAGGCTTCACCTCAAATTTCGGGTCATTCCGACATCGTTTGACCTAGTTTCGACTATTGACGAACAATCGGCTACAAAGTCTTCGGCTTTTCCAAAAAAATAGGAAACTTTGTCCTCCGGTTTGCGCGGCTTCTTGTCAAGTTTTCTTCAGGAAAATCAAGTCAATAAATGAGGAAAAATATCAAGAAAAATATAGAAGAAAAGAAGGAATTAAAAAATCGGAGAAATGGCCGAAAAACGATGACCAAAAAGGGAAAAACCCCTTGGTCGCCGGCGACCTTGCCCCATGGTCACCAGCGACCTTGGGTCCATGGTCGCCAGCGACCTTGGAAATCTGGGTAGCCGGATTTCCACCGAGTGGCCCGTTTTCCGATCCTTTTCGCGTTTCGGGAGTTTCAGCCCCTGTGATTTTCCAAAAATCTGATTCTTGATGCTTGGAATCGACTGATCTTCATCAACATTTCGGATCTGCCATCAAGAGCATGAAATCATCATTGATCGCTCCAAGATTGCCAACTGGCTGACCAAGAAAGCACACTTTTTGTCCGACCGATCGAGAAATCGACAAGACAGATGTCACCAGCCCACTGGCACCAATCAATGTCTGAAGTTACATCGCCATCCAACATCAAATAATATGTGGATCCATCGGCGATCGTCATAAGAAGAATTCCAAAAGACGCGGTACGGCCCGCGACTCTTCAAATGCCCTGGCGACCACTTAATGCTGTTAATTGACCCGTTTTATGACAATTTATTGCGGTTATTAACTCATTATTTTGGACGGCCCAATCAGATTCAAGGAAAAAGGAGTTACAAGTCCAAGTAATCATGAAACTCCCCTCATCATGGAGATTAAAGGTGATTAAATGCCCATCATTCTCCATCGGCCAATCACAAGCCAAGAAAAAGGAGTTACAAATTCAAGAAATAAAAACTTGTAACTCCTCCCATCATGGAGCATCAATGCCATCAATCCTCTCATCAATGCCATCAATTCTCATAAACCACCCCATGGCTACCAAAAGCCTATAAAAGGGGGTCATTCCAAGAAATCTAGGATCGATCCGGAAATCCAAGAGCAATTCACACATAGAGGGCTACACAGACATAGAGAGAGTCAGAAAATCCTGAAGAAATTCTGTTGTAACGCCACAAGGTGATCGAAGTCCCTTGGGGGGCCACCCCCTCAATGTCCCCTCCTTCTATCCAACATGGCCTAAACGCGGTTTTTCAGCTCGTTTACTCGGTTTTTTTTTTTTTTTTTATATTGGATATAGGACTCCCCTTGGTTTTTATCTTCTAAAAATCTGAGGTTAGAGCCAAGCCAAAAGAATCAAAGCATCATGCGTTCTCATCTGAAGGACGATGGCGAAGTCCATACATGACTTGCGACCGTCGATTTGAACGAGTCCTTAGAATCTCCTGAGAAGTTAGATTCCTTTTCTTACTTTTCTATTGTATCTTGTATTTTTTAAAGAGACAAAAAAAATTACAATTCTTGTCTTTCATTATTGATGAGATTTGTAAATCGCCTTTTACGGCAAAATCGCCTTTCACATTAAAATCACCATTTATGGCACAAAAAACCACCTTTCACGGCAAATAAACAAAAACCGCCTTTCACAGCAAACAAATAAAAAAAATCGCCTTCTACGACATTCAAAGAAAAAATTGTTTCTTTTCTTAAAATATTTATGCAATTTGAAAAGTTAGAAAAAAGATTGATTTCCTTTCTACTTGTGGAGGTGAATCTCCGGATCACCACTTCAAATTTCAAGTAGAATAGAAAATCTGGCATATCCATACAAAAAAAGAGTTGATGCTCGCTTTTCTTCTCTGCCGGACCCCGGCAGCCCCGGGGCGGAAGGAGAGGACGAAAGCCGGGTCCATTAAAGAGGTCGTGCTAGAGACCAGAGGACAATGACGACTTGAGGGAATGGCTTGACCGGCAAGTCAAGCAGACGGTCTAGCAAAACATGGAGGTGGTCGGTTTCACCCGAGATCGGCTAAATGCCTATGTTACTGAAGACCTCGGCATATCTCCCTTCTCTCAGGAGATAGGAGACTTTTCTCTCCCTGAGAATTTCAGTGTCCCAAGGTTTGTTTTTTACAACGGGACTTCAGATCCAGCAGCACACCTCCGGCACTTCACTCAAAGAATGTCGGTATGGGGTGACATTGGTCACTTGAATTGTAGAGTCTTCTCTTCCAGTTTAGGAGACCTCCCCCTAAGGTGGTTTTGCGCGCTTCCGGAGGGGTCAGTTTCGAGCTAGCGACAGCTCCGAGACTCCTTTGTGGAAAAGTTCCAAGCCCACAGGGTCATCCCGAAGACAGACAATGACCTAATGGCGATAAGGATGAGGCGGACTGAAGACATCACTCAGTTCACCAAAAGGTTTTGGACTGCGTACAACCAAGTGGAAGACGCCACCGACAGAGTGGCCATCAGCTCCTTCAAACAGGCTCTATTGCCAAGCAATGAGCTCCGGAAGGATTGGTGCGGTTCCCCGTGGTCACAGTGAAAGCATTGATGGCCAGGGTGAACCAGTTTATTGAACAAGAAGAAGACGAGGCTTGAGCTTCAGAAAGCTTTGGCCTCTGGCGGAAAGACAGACCCTCTAAGAAAGACAAGAAATTGTCTCGGAGGGAGGAGATAAACCAAAACAAGGCATCGACAAGCTCTGCGATGACCCCGGCTCCCATCTCGAGGGGCAGATGGAAGTCCAAACCAGCTGTTGCCTCCTACAAGGCTGTGAACACAATCTTCAAGGAGCCCATCTACAAGCTCCTTGGATCAAGTCACAGCCGTTTTTTAAATGGCCGCGGCCAATGAATGGTGATCCTTCCACCCGTGATCAAAGCAATTTCTGTGCCTATCACAAGCAAAATCGGCACATAACCGAGGATTGCATGGCCCTCAAGTCCTACCTCGAGAAGCTAGTCAAGGACGGACACTTGAGGGACTACATTAAAGAAGAAGGAAGGAATAACAACCGAGTTCATCGCCGAAATGATGATGATCAGGACAGCGATGAGCCGGAAGGCATCATCAATGTCATTCACCTAGTTCACACGCCAAAGGGGAGCAATCAAGCCCGTGTCGAGGCCAGGAGGGCTTCAACATGGCAAACAGGTAATGATTGCTGAGTTGGGACCAGTCGCTAAGAAAGCTCGGAAGGAAGGGCCCAGAATCTGGTTTTCAGATAAGGACCTGGATGGGGTCCAACTCCCACACAACGATCCTTTGATTTTGACCTTGAGGTTAAAGAACTTCATGGTACAGAGGATTCTTGTGGATCCTGAGAGCTCATCAAAGATCCTCTATTTTGACTGTTTTAAAAAGATAGGTCTTAGAGAGGAGGACTTGCAGGAGGGGCGCACCCCCTTGGTGGGCTTCAACTCTAAGCTAGTATATCCCAAGGGGAAGATCACCCTCAAAGTCTAAGTAGAAGGGGCCACCATGTCAGCCGACTTCCTCGTGGTGGATGCACCATCCCCATACAATTCAATTATGGAAAAACTTGGCTACATAATATGGAGGTAGTGCCTTCCACCCATCACTAAAAACTCAAGTTCCTGTTAGAGAATGAGAATGGCAGAGTTGAGGTGATCACGGTCAGAGGTGACCAACTCATGGCTAAGCAATGCTTGATGGTTGTAGTACCTGGCGAAACAAAGTTGAAGCAGGTACATATGGCCGAACTGGAAGCAGAGCTGGAGGACGTCGACCGAGCTCCAGTACAAAAGAGCATTGAAGATTTGGCCAAAGTCAGGATCGACCCCAACGATCTTGAAAGATATTTTCTACTCGGCATCCAACTCGTTGAAACTGAGAGATCTGAGCTCCTAAACTTCTTGTTATAGAACAAGGAAGTTTTTTCTTGGACTCCTTATGAAATGCCTGGCATTGACCTGAAGTCATGTGCCACAGTTGATGTGGACCCCAAGCATAAACCTGTAGTTCAAAAAGCTCGTAGGACGGGGATTCCACAGACAGAGGCCGTGATTGAAGAGGTCGAGAAGCTACTGGAAGCCAAGGCAATTAGGGAGGTCCATCACCTGGATTGGCTAGCCAACAGAGTTGTGGTCAAGAAGAAGAATGGGAAGTAGAGGGTCTGCGTTGATTTCACCGACCTCAATAAAGCCTGTCCTAAGGACAGCTTTCCACTCCCAAAGATCGACTAGATGATTGACGCAACCGCCGGGCATGATGGGATGAGTTTCCTCGATGCTTACCGAGGTTACCATCAAATTCTGATGCATGGGCCTGATGAAGAAAAGACTGCATTCATAACACCTAGAGGCATCTACTGTTACAAAGTTGTGCCCTTTGGGTTAAAAAATGTGGGGGTAACTTATTAGAGGCTGGTAACCAAGATGTTCCAGACCCAGCTCAGTAAAACGATGGAGGTCTATATTGACGACATGGTTGTCAAGTTAAAAGGTCACGAGACCACTTGGTAGACCTAAGTCAAACATTTGACATCCTCAAGAAGTTCCAGCTCAAACTGAATGCATCCAAGAGTGCATTTGGTGTCAGCTCCAGCAAATTCCTGGGAAGCCTAGTCACAAAAAGAGGAATTGCAGCAAGTCCAGACCAGATCTCTGCGATCCAGGGAATACAGAGTCCAACTACGGCCAAGCAAGTTCAAAAGCTCACCGGCATGGCTGCCGCGCTCAACCGCTTCATCAGCTGGGCTTCTGACAAATTCCGACCCTTCTTTCAGCTTTTGAAGAAAAGCTTGAAATTTCAATGGACTCTAGAGTGCGACTGAGCATTGCAGGAGCTCAAGACTTACTTGGCTTCACTACCCTTACTGTCTACCCCGAAGCAAGGAGAAGTCCTCTACCTATACTTGGTCGTCTCGGATCATGCAGTGAGCTTGGTACTCATCAGGGAGGAAGACAGGCAACAGAAGCCCATTTACGACACAAGTAAGATCCTTCTTGATGCCGAGACCAGGTACCTACCACTGGAGAAACTTGCACTAGCACTTGTCAGTGCTTCTCACAAACTTTCTCACTACTTCTAGACGTACACCATCGTGGTTGTAATAGAACATCCACTTAAGTCCCTTTTTAGAAAGGCATACTTCTTTGGAAGAATTTCAAGGAGGGCCGTCGAGCTAGGACAGTATGATATCCAGTATCAGCCCAGAATGGTAATCAAGGCCCAAGTTTTGGCAGACTTCATTGTGGAGTTTGTTTCTCCTAGTTTGGCACCGAGCTAGCTCGACAGCGAACTGGGGGGCAAATGGAATGAGGCTGAAGTCACCGAGACAGAAGAAGAGCAATCTTGGAAGCAGTTCCTTGATTCATGTCGGAAGGTCTTCGTCGACGGATCCTCAACCTCCAAAAGGGCTGGCGCTGGCATAGTCCTCCAGTCTCAGGAAAGCATAGTCATCAAGTATGCCCTGACACTCAGCTTCAAGGCATCCAATAACGAAGCTGAGTACGAAGCATTGATTGCAGGGCTCAACGGCGCTAAAATCCTGGGGGGCAAGGCAGTTGGTGATCTTTAGCGATTCCCAGCTGGTGATGAGCCAGCTGAACGGAGACTACCAAGCTTGTGACGAAAGGATAGCAGCCTATCTAGCTCATTCAAAGCAGCTCCTTTCTCAGTTCGAGAGAGTTGAAGTTAAACAGATTAGCAGGGATTCCAACTCACATGCCGACGCTCTTGTTAGCCTGGCCTCTGCCGTTGAGGCTGGGAGAAGAAGAACTGTCGAGGTGGAAACGTTAGAGAAACCAAGCATATAGCTTCAACCACCTCGGCAGGTTCTGTGTATCGATCTCGGTCCAACTTGGATGGACCCAATCATCTCCTATCTTAGGGATGATCAACTTCCTGAAGACAAGAATGAGGCCCACAAAATCAGCTGAAAACAACCCGGTTTTGGTTGTCTGCGGATGGTAAGCTCTACAGGAAGTCCCTCACTGGACCTTACCTCCAGTGTGTTCATTTAAGCAAAGTTGAAGACTTCCTCTATGAAATTCATGAGGGAATATGTGGAAGCCACATTGGAGGTCAGTCACTGGCATATCGAGTTATCAGCCAAGGCTACTGGTGGCCTTACATGTAGAAGGTTGCTCAGCTGTATGCCAGGAAATGAGAGAAGTGCCAGAATTTCTCACATTCCATTCACCAACCGGCACAGGATCTAAGCCCGCTCTCCAGCCCATGGCCTTTTGTCCAGTGGGGCCTGGACATTGTGGGGCCGCTTCACCGAACTTCAGGAAACAAGAGGTGGTTAATAGTATCTACCGATTATTTCACCAAATGGATAGAAGCTGAACCGTTGTCTTCCATCACCGAGCAAGATTAAAAAAACTTCGTATGGAAGAACATCATCACCAGGTTTGGAGTTCCACGAGCTTTAGTCTCGACAATGGGACTCAGTTCAACTTCAACTTCTTCAAAAACTTCTGTCAGGAGATCGGTATCAAAAACTACTACGCTACTCCAGTTTACCCCCAAAGGAATGGCCAAGCCGATATCTCAAACAAGGTGGTACTCGATGGACTCAAGAAGAGGCTCAACCGAGCTAAGGGGAGATGGGTGGAAGAACTTCCAAGTGTCCTTTGGGCATATAGAACTACTGCAAGGCGATCCACTTCGGAAACTCTTTTCTCCCTGGCCTATGGAATGGAAGCCGTGATCCCACTCGAGGTTGGTCTAACAACCCTAAGAACGGAACTCTTTGATCAAGGCCAAAATGAAGTGAACCTGACCCGTGAATTGGACCTAGCCGAGGAGCGAAGAGATGCATTAGCTACCCGCGTAGCTGCCTACCAGCAATGATTGGCTAAGGGCTACAATCAAAAGGTCAAAGAAATGAAGTTCTTAGTTGAAGAGTTGGTCTTAAAGAAGACGCTTCCTGGTGTCAAGAACCACAATGAAGGCAAGCTGGCACCAAATTGGCACGGGCCATTCAAGGTGATCTCGGCCACCGGATAGTCAGCATACAAGCTTGAGGACATGGATGGTAAAGAGTTACTACGGCCGTGGAATGCCACGCATCTCAAGAAGTATTACTTTTAATTGTATTCAATTTTTGAGATTAATAAAGACAGTCCTTTCGGAAGAAACACCCTTTATTGCTTTCAATTCTCGCCAAGTTGTTGAACTCGACATATACCTACCTAACTGCTACGGAGCATTAGGGAACCGAAGAAAAGCTTTACAAGGTTAAGGCCACCGAGTTAGAGAACTTGGAGTTCACCTTGGTGTTCGGGAATACGTTCGGTTGCGGAACCAAGTATTCTATCGCCGAGGTAAAAATCTTGTATTCCTTAAGTTAAAGAACTTAACCCGGTTTGTTCCCGTTAAGCTGGGTTAATGAACTAAGCTACGGACAAATTCGATATTCGGATGCAAGTTTCTTGAGTTACGGAACTTGAGAATGTATGAGGACCCGATTATTGAACTGAACTTAATGACTTAAAGTTTCTTGAGTTAGAGAACTTAAGAGTATAGTGGTTTCAGTTGATTGAACCGAATTCAACTACTTGATCTCCCAAACATGTAGGGAACTTGGTTAGGGAACCGAGGTCAAAGACATGTAATTCTAAAGAAAAGTGTTTAGAGGCAAGCATGAGAAAGAAAGAAGTGTAGTTGTATACATAGATCAAAGGAACTATATGATGGAACGCGCTCCTGCCGAGGGTGCTACCGGGGTCGGCGGACGTGGGAGTCCGTCGGGTCCGGCCCTTTCGCGCCCGGGGGGCTGAAGCATGCATTAACATTTCTTTGTGTGGGTGTGCCAGATTTTCTATTTTACTTGGAATTGCAAGTGGTAATCCGAAGATCAACCTTCACAAGTAAAAAGGAAATCAACTTCTTTCAAGTTTTCCATTGCACAAATATTTAAAAAAAGAGACATTTTCTTGGTTTGCCGTGAAAGGCGATTTTGTTTGGCATTTATAGCCGATTTTAGCGTTTATAGCCGATTTACAATTCTCATCAATAATGAAAGACAAGAGTTGTGATTTTTGTCTCTTTTAGAAAAATACAAACTACAATGAAAAGCAAGAAAAGGAGGATCTAACTTTTCAGGAGATTGTGGGGGACTCGTTCAGATTGACGGTCGCAAGTCATGTATGGGCTTCGCCATCATCCATGCAGATGAGAACAGAGGATGCTCTTGATTCGCTTGGCTTGGCTATAACCTCAGGTTTTTAGAGGACAAAGACCAAGAGAAGGTCCTATGTCCAATAAAAAGCTAAGTAGACGGGCTGAAAAGCCACGTTTAAGCCATTGGAGGCAGCGGGAGAAGGCAAGGACCTTGGGGGGGAGTACCCCCCAAGGGACTTTTTGTCACCTTATAGTGGTGCTTGATGTAGAATTTCTGCAGAATTTTCTCTCTTTCTCTAGACTTTGTCTGTCTGGAATTCGGGATTCTCTGCACCTTTTGATTTTCGATCTTCGGTTTTCCGTTCGTCCTTTTCCGATCCCTTTCTTCTTGGAAAGCTTTCCTATTTATAGGCTCTTGGTAGCCATTAGGAGAGTTTATGGGCTTTAATGGCTTTAATGGGAGGAGTTACAAGATTTATTTCTTGATTTTGTAACTCCTTTTTCCTTGAATCTGATTGTCCGATGGAGATTAAGGGCTTTTAATCACCTTAATTACCATAATGGGAGGAGTTTCATGGCTTGAATGCCATGACTTAATTGATTTGTAACTCCTGGATGCTTGCTTCTGATTGGGCCGTCCAAAGAAATGAATTAATGACTGCAATAAAGCTAGTCAATTAACTGCATTAAATGGTCGCCGAGCAGTTGAAGAGTCGCGGGCCGCGCCGCGTCTTTTGGGATTCTTTTGGAGATGATCACCGATGGATCTACATGCTGATCGACATCGGATGACCGTGTAATTTCAGACATTGATAGCTAGCAGCGGGCCGGTGACATCTGTCTTGTCGATTTCTCGATCGGTCGGACAGAAAGAGCACTTTTTAGGTCAACCGGTCGGCGATCTTGGAGCGATCAATGATGATTTTATGCTTTTGACGGCGGATCTGAGATGTCGTCGGATATGAGTCAATTTCAAGCACTAAAAATCACATTTTCAGGAAACCACAGGGGCCAAAGTGCGCGAAACGCGAAAAGGGACGGAAAAACGGGTCACCTGCGAAAAATCCGGTGACCCGGACTTCCATGGTCGCCGGCGACCATGGGCCATGGTCGCCGGCGACCCTGGGCCAGGGTCGCGGGCTGCGACCCTGGGGGTTTTTCTCCCCTTTTTGGTCCGTTTTGCGGTCTTTTTCGTCGCCGTTTTCTTCTGTATTTTTCCTGACATTTCTTCTAATTTATTGGCTTGATTTCCCTGTAGAAAACCTGATGAGAATCCTTGCATTTTTAGAGTGCAAAGTTTCCAATTTTCCGGGAAAGCCGAAGACTTTGTCGCGTAGAGCTGCTGATTTTCCGCCAGAAGCTGAAACTTGGTCAAACGATGTCGGAATGACCTGAAATTTGAGGTGAAGCCTCCTGAGCAATAAATAAGACCAACCATAGGCTTTTGTTTGAGTTTTGAAGCCGTTTTGGGGTCCCGTCGCCAGTAGACTTGATTTTGCCGCGAGGGAGATGCCGCGCGTTGATGTGCGGTCAAACGATGTCCGATTGACCTGAAATTTGACAGGGAACCTATTGGAGTCATTTTGAGATGACCCACAGGCTCTGTCTTGGAAACCATGATCCCGGGGAGCTCCGCCGCCGGTAGGCTTGATTTTCTTTCGGAGCGTCGAAACCTGGTCAAACGTTGTCGGAATGACCTGAAATTCGACGTGCAGCCTTTTGGAAGCATGTTGAAGCCACTCATGCACTTGGTTTGATGAGCGAAGGCTTCGGAGGTTCCCGCCGCCGGAAGGCTTGATTTTACTGCTCGAGCATTGATGGAGGGTTAAACGTTGTCTGTTTGACTTGAAATTTGGCATGGAGCCCTTTGGAGACGTTCTGGAGTCATCCGTAGGCTTTGATCAAAGTTTTGGTGTCTTTGATGATGTCGCCGCCGGGAGCGCTTGTTTAGCTGTTGGAGCGGTGAAGTTGGGCCAAACGATGTCGGAATGACCCGAAACCTCAGGTGTACCCCTCTTTTAGCTGTCTTGAAGGATCTCTCAGCTTCTGTCTGATTCTGACAAAATCTGATGCTTGAAGTAGTCTTTCCTATTTTTAGCAGGATGCAGCTTCAGGAGGCTTCTTGATGTTGAGGAGACATATTGACTTTTTTGGTGTCAACAAATGCCCCCTCGAGGTACAGCGACGAGTAGCTTTTTGGAGTCGATGTGCCTCGAAGAGAAACTTGCAGGAGAGATTCCAACTTGACCAAGAGTGTTGAGCATTTTTTTTTTTTTTTTGAATAGCCTTCTGAGTTTCCGGGGGAATTTTATGGTAGTGAGAGGGATCACGTACCATCTCAAGGCAAAGTTTTGAAAATTTCATAGGGTATTTGGATTTTGGGTTTTGGATTTTGGTTTTTGACCTTGTGACCTAACAAGCTGTATGTGGCAGGTTAGGGGGTCGGGGTTTGATTTTGATTTTGACCTTGTGACCCAACAAGCTGTATGTGGCAGGTTGGGGGGTCAGATTTGGTTTGTAGGTTTTGGATTTTGATTTTGGCTTTGGTCTTGTGACCTAACAAGCTGTATGTGGCGAGCTAGGGGACCGGAATTTGGTTTTGTGAAATGTCAATTTCAAGATTTTGGCTCAATTTGGTTCATGAGGTTGGATGGTTTGGTTTTTGGAAACTCATGGGACTTTCTTTTTCTTTTTTTTGAATGATCCCATCAACTCAAAAGAGGCATGGGACTTTTTTTTTTCGCTCTTTTTCTTCTCTTTTTTTTTTTGCTCTTGGTAAGACGAGTATTTTGACTAAAAGCCAATTTTAGTGCCTAGGTGGTCAAACCTGGCTCATATGGGCTAACCCATGGGACCTTAGGCTTTGGAGATGGCCTAGATCTCATATGGTGTCATATTTGTAAAGAATATCTAAAAATATCTCTTTTATGTAGAGAATATCTAAAAATATCTTTACTTGGAGAGAATTTCTCAAGTTTTCTTTTTGTAGAAAGATTCTCTCAAAATATCTTTCTTTTTGGGAAAGTAGCTAAATTTTAGCACTTACCTCCTTTCTTTTCTCTTTGTTTCCTCTTTTGGCTTGCTCTCTTCTATAAAAGCAAGGAGGGTTGATGCTTTTGCTCCATTGCTTTCTTTTTGCAAGAAATCTTCAAGAGTGCTCTCCAAAATAAGAAGTGCTTTCTCTTCTTCAAGGATCTCCAAGCTTTTCTTCTTCTTCTCCATCAATGGCTTCAAGTAAGTTTTCTTCCTCAAGAATCTCCATTGTAGAAGTAGCTTCTTCATTTTTTTTTCTTCGTTTTCTTTTCTTTTCTTTTTCTTCTTTTCTTTTCTCTCTTTTTTTTCATGCACGTTTTCCCCTCTTTTTTTTTCTTTTCCGTGCTTCTCTTTTTTTTCTTTCTTTCTGTTTTTTTTTTCCACGCTGATTTCTTCTCTTTTTTTTTTCAGCGTTTTTCTCTTCTTTTTTTTTTTTTTTTTTTTTTTTTTGCTGTTTTTTTTTTCTCTGGCTGTACGGACAGGTCCGTACGGACCTGACCGTACTGCCACGTGGCAGTGGGCCACGGCTTGTGGGCCAAAATTTTTTTTTTTTTTTTTTTTTGCAGAGATTTTTTTTCCTCTCTTTCTTTTTCTTTTTCCTTGTTTGCTCACTATGATAATGAGGCTATGCAATTTCAATATATATGCATTTTTTTTTCTTTTGATGCATCAAGATAGAAGGCTAGAGTCTCTAGGTCAAGCCAACATGATTTTTGACTTGGACAAAGTTTGATTGGTTTTGACCTAATTGGGTTGGAATTGGTCAAACTTTGGTCAAGGTTTTCCTAGCATCTAATGCATGATGATATATTTTTGATGCATGAGTTTTGGTAAATAGATTTGGAAGTATGATGATGCATACCTGAAAATCTTTTGCAAGTGTTGGGATTTTGAGCTCGCAGCGATGTTGAGCTCTTTCTCGGTCTTGCTGGATTTTGAGGAAGTTTTGCAATTTTTGGATTCTGAAGCTCGCAGCAATGTTGAGCTCTTTTCCAGATTTTGTGGAAGTTTGATGAGATTGGCTCGTTCTCACAGCGATGTTGAGTTCGAGCCTTCTTTGAGAATTCTCCACTGACTATGAGCTCGCAGCGATGTTGAGCTCATCTTCAGACTTCCTGTCTTTTTTCGGAGTATTTTCCTTTTCGTTGGAATTGCCCCGGAACCATGTTAAAATTTTGCTAGAATTTTTTGTAGCAGAATTCTGTCATTTTGATGTTGATTGATCTTTTCTCTTCCATCTTTTGTAGGTAGTTCTTCTAGAACGAACAAAGGTAAAGGTCCTGTTACTGACGCACCTCGTCGGTCTGCTAGATCTTCCAATGCTGCCGTTCAGCAGGCTTGGGAGAAGGTCCAGTTTGTGGAAAAAAACTTGGAAGAATGCGATTCCCTCAATCGTGATGAGATGAGACAGCGATTAATCGCTCTCAAGGATGAGGAGTTCTATAAGATCATGGTAAGCAGCCGTCCCTGGGTTACGGACGATCAGAGCGTTGTGCTCAAGCCTACCTTCTTCTTCGGTGATGCAGTCCCCGACGACTTGACATACCAAAGGAGATGTTTTCAGTTCTCTTACACAGCAGATGGTGAGGAGAGAACTATTTCTACCCGGTCGTCTTTTGATCGGACCATCTCGATCCTGAGCCTTTCTCCCACGTGCCCTAAGAGGGAAGATCCTCCGAGTTGGGTGAAAAGGACCAGTGTGATCAAGACCGGGGTTTTTGTTGGTGGACCTTCCGGTTTTGCAGAGAAGCCAGCCAGTGGCTACCAAGGTTCTGATCATCCATCGGTTGATTTGAGACCGGTGGGCCTTGGCGTTTTTCGGGGTGACGGCAGCAATTGGGTGAAGCCTTTTCGACTTCGTGGCCGTTTCAGTGCTGACTCGAGCTGGGAGTCATGGACTGATCACACCTTGAGGATTGGTGAGACCGTTTTTCGGGAGGCCGAGATTTTTGACGCGGTTCGCGCTTTTCGGCAAACCGTCGTTTTCTCCGATGAGGCTGTCATGGCAATGCTGGAGTCATTCCTTCCACAAACCAACACCTTCATTGTGACGAATGGTGAGATTGGTTTTTCTTTGAAGGAGCTGAGCGCCATCACCGGGTTGCCTATCCTCGGAAAACTCTATGAGGAGTTTATGCCTATTGACAGCGTCCTTAAGGAGCAGTCTGAGGAGTTTAGGCTTGTGTATTTTCAGCTCGTCGCCTTTATGATTT
Organism: Umbellularia californica; assembly: GCA_028538565.1. Classification (NCBI taxonomy): domain Eukaryota; kingdom Viridiplantae; phylum Streptophyta; class Magnoliopsida; order Laurales; family Lauraceae; genus Umbellularia; species Umbellularia californica. The sequence continues at coordinate 33,417,799 of JAPQWN010000006.1, forward strand.
TTTAAGGAGGAGGGCTCGAAAGTTAGATCCAGCATGTAGCTGACTTGCTAGAGGATTCCGATGATTTCGAGCCATCTATGGACGCAACTTTTGACGATGCTTCGGATGAGCTCAAAGAGGCAGAGAGTGCTCCGCCGGTCGTCGAAGCAGGTATATTTGCAATAATAATCTTGATATATTTTTGACAAGATTATATTCATACCTTTTTGTCTTTTCCTTCTTTTTTTCTTTGACAGATTGTGAAGCAGCAGGAGAGATTCCTCTGTCTTCCTCAGAGCCAGAACAGGGGACACCTGCTGCTGATCCAGAAGTAGGGGCTTCTTCCACTTTCAATGAGTCAGCTTGTTCCGTTGGAAAGAGTTTATTGATTACTCTTCCAATGGAGCATGACGTGGGCAGTCGGGCACCAGAACATGGCGAATCCTCATCTGCACCGCACCTTCAGTATGCAAGGAAGGTGTTGAAGACTGTCTTGAGCTCATGGGTTGAGACTCTTTCTTCAGGTCATTTGGAAGCTGGTTTTGGCATGATCAAGCATGTGCAGGACATCCTCGCTGATAGCAAAGAAGTCGGTTTGGATATCGCAAGTGCCGAGGATTTGTTGAGGAGATCATCACCTTGGGGAACAAATGGACCGAGACCAAGAGTTTCCCAGATGGTGACTTCTTTGATGAGATGTTCTTAAAACCTTCCAGCAAAGTCAAAGCTGAGCTGACTGAGGTCATGAAGACTCGAAGGCAGATCGTTCGGGAGAAGAACGTTACCGAGTTATCCATCATGGGGCTGAAGCAAGACTTGGACCGCCTTGATAAGGAGGTCATTGAGGCTAGGCAACGTCTTGATCTTTTAGAGGAAGAAGCTGCTGCCAAATGGGCCGCCATTGTGGAGGCTCGTGACAAGGAGGGACTCTCATTCGCCAGGTTAAGGAAGCTGAAGGTAATGTCCGGAGGAAGACTCAGGAGCATGACCAGTGGCAGGTCCTCTGGGAAGAACTTCCTCGTGCTGCAGATGGGTCACGGCATTCGGCCGCGTTTTATGGGGACATTTTGAAGGAGCGTGGCCTAAAAACTTTGGAGGTTAAGGCCAAGGGTCTGCTTGAGGAGTTGAATCTTTGGTTGAAGACCATGTAGGATTGAGCTCCTGAGTTGTAACAAACTCTTTTTCCTTTTTCTTTTTTTTTGGTACCTCCATGTATAAACAATTTTGGTACTATATTTTGTATCCCCTTCCTTTCACTTAAATCATTTTTGACGAAAACAATTTTGAGCAAAAGTTTGATGGGAATGTTTGCCTAAGGATTTGATCAAAAGATTGTCATTTTGTGAAAATCTTTTGTCAAAGGGTTGTTTTGGGCATGAAAGCCAATTTTGTGGCGAAAAGTCTGGTTTTTTTTTGATGGTTTGAAAACCAAAATTTGGATGGCGAGAAAGCCTAATTTTGTGGCGTAAGAGCCAAAATTTGTTTTGCGGCATGGGAACCAGAATTTTTGGATGGCGTGAAAGCCGAATTTTAGAATGGCATAGAAGCCGAATTTTGTTTTGTTTGTCTTGTAATTTATAGCCGAATTTTGGCATTTATAGCCAGATTTTGGCGTTTGTAGCCGATTTTTTTTTTGTTTTGGCATTTATAGCCGAATTTTGGTGTTTATAGCTAGATTTTGGCTTTTATAGCCGAAAAATTTTGTTTTTGGCATTTATAGCCGAATTTTGGCATTTATAGCCGGATTTGGCGTTTATAGCCAGATTTTGGCGTTTATAGCCGAGTTTTTTTGAAAACCAAGTTTTGTTTTATTGGCATGAAAGCCGATTTTGAGATGGCATGAAAGCCGATTTTGGCGTTTATAGCCGAAAAATTTTGTTTTTGGCATTTATAGCCGAATTTTGGTTTTCAAAATGCAGGTATCAACTAAATGTCGCCTTCCCGCTGAATGGTCTTGCAAGTATCGATGGAATGTCGCTTCCTTGCTCATTCGGTTTTGCGAGTATTGATGGAATGTCACTTCCTCGCGGGTTAGGTTTTGCGAGTATCGATGGAATGTCGCTTCCTCGCGAATTGGGGTGCAAATATCGACTAAGCGTCGCTTCCCTGCGTTTCCCAAAACTTTTGGTTTTGCGGGTACTGACTTTGATGTCGTTTCTCCGCGAATTTTGAAATTTGAGGTTTTCTCGAACCATTTGAAATTTAGGTTGTGGATAGCAACTGGTATGTTGCATCTCCAAGATTTTTGAAATTTGGGTTGTGGATATCAACTGGTTTGTTGCTTCTCCACGATTTTTGAAATTTGCAAGTATCGAATGGGGTTCGCTTCCTTGCGATTTTTGGGTTTTGGAAGTATCGAATGGGGCTCACATCCTTCCGGTTTTTTTTTTTTTTTTTTTTGGGTTTTGCGAGTATCGACCGAATGTCACTTCCCCGCGGTTTCTAAAAAACCATTTTTTGTTTAGAGACCCGAGGGTCATAAATTTTGACTTAAAACCATTTTGGTTGTAAAAGCCAAGGTAGACTAGGGTGAAAATTCCTGAGTCTTGGTTTTTATTTCAAACCATGAATTTTGGGTTCAAGGAACGAAATTTTTGGTCAATTCTGGGAAGAGGCTCCTAAACTTGGATTTTGGATTTGATTTTTCTTTTGATCAAAGAAACGATGAAAGTAAGCATTGTTTTGAGAGATTCTTTTTTTTTTTGAAACTTCAACATAAAGATGAAAATTTCAAAAGAGGTGGGTTTGACGAGCAAGTACCTTGGAAATAGGCTTTAGCCATATAGATATTGCTCTGACCCGTTTGAGGAAGTCTTCAAGGGTAGTACCGCTTCAAGAACTTGCCGTTGATGGGAAGCATACATCTGTCTCCTTCCATGTTTAGAAGAGCGTATGCACCGTTGGAGAAGACTTTGTCAATGACGAAGGGTCCCTCCCACTTTGGTTCGAATTTGCCTTTGGATTTGTGGGCAAAGACTATGGGTCTTTTTACTGCAAGAACCAAGTCACCCTTTTTGTAGGCGCGTTGCCTGACCTTTTTGTCGAAAGATCCTGCCATGCGTGCTTGGTACAACTCAATGCTTTGTAGAGCTTCGAGTCGTCTTTCATCGAGATTATCCAGCTTTTGGAGTCTCAATTTGACATTGCTTTCTTGCGTCATGTCATTTTGCAAAGATACCCTTAAGGAAGGAATTTGTACTTCCAAAGGGACAATGGCTTCGCATCCATAGACCAAAGAGAATGGTGTGCTATGGGTTGGTCCTGGAACGGTGGTTCGATAGGCCCATAAAGCTTCTAGTAGTTTGTCGCCCCAGTCTCTTTTGTGACTAGAGACCATTTTCTTGAGAATTTTGCAGAGTGTCTTGTTGAAGGCTTCTGCTAGTCCATTCGCTGCTGGATTATATGGAGTCGAATGACAACTTTGGATTTTGTACTTGTCGCAGAACCTATAGAATCTGTGATCCCGGAATTGTGGTCCGTTATCATGGACGAATCTTTTAGGTATGCCGAAGCGACAAATGATGTTGATCCGCAAGAACTGAAGGACTGATGAAGTCTTCATTTCGCTGAGCGCAAATGCTTTTGACCACTTGGAGAAATAATCCGTAGCGGCGAAGATGAAGCGATGACCTTTGCTTGATGGGAGAGAAATAGGACCTATGATGTCCATACCCCAGGCTTCGAAAGGCCATGAGATTGCTGTTGGATGTAGCTATTCTGGAGGCATGTGGACATAATCTCCGTGAATCTGGCATTTTTGGCAGCGCTTGGCAAATTGTATTGCATCAGTTACCATGGTAGGCCAATAGTAACCTAGCCTTTTTATCTGGTTGTAGAGCTTAGGGCCAGCCTGATGGGCTCCACAAAGACCAGCACGTACTTCTTTGAGAGTTTCCTCAGCCTCTTGTTGTGATAAGCAGCGTAGGAGTACTCCGTTGAAGGATTTTCTGTAAAGTGCTTTTGAAGGTATATCCAAATGAAAGTTTGGGGCTCGTCTTTGGATGCTTACCCGCTCTTTTGGATCTTCAGGTAGTATTCCGAACATGATGTAATCAATGAACGGATCTCTCCAGTCCCCAATCGGAGGTTTGAGGATGGACATCCGACTTCCAACCACTTGGTGGCATTCAGCAACTGCTTGGTGTATGTTGAGAGGAGGGAAAATCCTTCTTTGACACACTGTGACTTGCATGTTTTCCCCTTCTTGGATTGCCATGGATGCGGCAAGTCCAGGCAGGGCATCTGCACGGATGTTTTCACCTTTGAGGATATGGGTGATATGTCAGATATTGAATTTTTGTCGAAGCGACTGCGCCTTATTGTAGTAAGGTAGCGAATCAGGCTTCCTGACTTCATATTTCCGATTCATCTGGTTGACGACCAGTTGAGATTCTCCAAAAGCTTCCAACATGGTCATGCCGGATTCGAGGGCGAGTTCCAATCCAACAATCAGGGCTTGGTACTCAGCTGCATTGTTTGAACATGGTTCCAGTAGCGAGAAGGCGTGTGGAATCATGTATTTGTCGGGGCTGATGAAGAGGATGCCGATTCCCGATATTTGCTTTCCTTTTTCATTTGTCTTGGTTGCACCGTCAAAGTACATGTCCCAGGAAGAGTTTGACAAGGAAGTTTCCACATTGTAGACAAATTCGTCTGGGAGATCATCCTTGAGTGGAGAATCTTTAGGCAATGGATGCTCTGCGAGGAAGTCTGCTAGAGCTTGGCCTTTGATTGCTTTTTGTGGTACATACCTAATATCAAATTGTGATAGGAGAATGGACCATTTTGCCAGTCGGGCATTGAGAGAACCTGCTTTTGTGACAAGGACCTTTAGGAGGTTGATCCTCGAAACCAGGTAGACTGTATTTGACAGCAGATAGTGATGCAGCTTTTGTACGGCGAACATTACTGCAAGGCATTCTTTTTCGACTGGGGAGTAGCGATGCTCTGTACCTACCATCATGCGGCTAAGGTAATATATAGCAGCTTCTTTTCCGTCGTCGTTTTTTTGTGCGAGCAGAGCACCCAAAGAGTGGTCGAGAGCTCTTGTGTACAAGATAAATGGTTTTCCAGTTGTGGGGGCAGCCAGCACTGGAGGTTTGATGAGGTATGCTTTGATGTCTTGAAATGCATTTTCACATTCAGCATCCCAGACAAAGTCCATGCCTTTCTTCATTAAGCGAGAGAATGGACGGCATTTCCCTGATAGATTGGAGATGAACCGTCGAATGTAGGCCAGCCTTCCTTGAAGCCCTTTTAATTCTCTTAGGGTTCTGGGAGATGGCATTTCCAGGATAGCCTTGACTTTGGTAGGGTCAAGTTCTATTCCAGCTTTTCGTACTATGAATCCGAGAAACTTACCCGATGAGACACCGAAGAAGCACTTTAGTGGATTCATCCGCAATTTATGTTTGCGGAGTCGGAGGAAGACTTCTCGGAGATCATCGAGATGGTCTTCTTTTCTTCTGCTTTTTATGGCGAGGTCGTCAACATAGCATTCGACCGTCTTGTGCTGCATATCTTGGAATATTTTCATCATAGCCCTCTGATATGCCGCACCTGCATTTTTCAGGCCAAACGGCATAACAGTGTAGCAATACACGCCGAATGGTGTCCGAAATGATGTATGCCTTTCATCTTCAGGATGCATCTTTATCTGGTTGTATCCAGAGAATCCATCCATGAACGTCATTCGCTCGAACCCATAGGTGTTGTCAATCATCACCTCTGGTATGGGGAGCGGGAATTCATCTTTAGGACATGCACTATTCAGGTCTTTGTAGTCGATACAAACCCTTATCTGCCCATTTTTCTTTGTCACGGGGACAATATTGGCCAACCATTCAGGATACTGTTCCTCGCGGATGAAGCCAACGTTTTTGAGTTTCTGAACTTCTTGTTCGATTTTGTCCATCACGTCGGGACGGAATCTTCTTTGGCCTTGTTTGATAGGCTTGATTTCCTTTTGCAAGTTGAGCTTGTGGACTGCTACTTTGGGATCCAAGCCAGGCATTTCGGCATAAGACCATGCAAAGCAATCAACGAACTCACAAAGAAAAGAGATATACTCGGGTAACTCATCATCCTTTATATTCTTGCTTATGAATACAGGACGTGGGTTATCAGGTGTTCCCAAGTCTATCTTTTGAACAGGATCTTCTGTTGGAAGGTTTGAAGGTGGTTCCTCCACAATATTTTCGGAGGCTTCCAACTCAACAAGACCTTCTGGAGTGCCAGAGGCATTTTCAGACTGAGGCTCTGTTTCTGTCCATGAATCTTCTTGATCAGTATCCGTCTCAAGGCTTGCAATGAGATGGTCCCAATCATTTGCTGGAATTGGGTTGAAGTAAGGTACTTCTTTTGGAGACGATGATTCTTCTGGGACAGAGAACCGCTCGTCTACGTCATCGGACAACTCCTCTTTATTATCAGAGAAATTATACCAATTGGAGGAGCTTTCAGGATTTTTAACGAGTAACTCCTCAAAGAGATGTCCAGGGATATCGATGTCTTCATGAGATGTTGAGGCTTGGTCAGTAAAGCGACTTTGCAGCCATGGTGTCAACGGTCTCATAGGAGCGGTAGGATTATACCCCAACCCATATGAAGACTTGCCTTTGTGAAGGTGGATTTCCCAATCTTCTGGTTGACTTTTGATCAGGGTGGGTTCCAATGGTGTAAGAATACCACGGCCACCTCCCAAACCAGTCGGATTTTGAGCGTCGTAGCCCATTTTCTTCATGATAGCTTGTGCCATTGGACTATACAGGGATAGCTGAGACATACCTTCGTTTTGGAAAGGTTCAAGCAGAGAGTCCAGTGAAGATGCTCCCGATCTATGGAAGAAGATTGTTTTTTCTTCTGGCGAAGTTACCGGGATAACAAAGGAAGCAGACGTAGGATCTTCTATGTCTGCTGGTGTCTCCAATGGAGTGAGAGTGAGCTGATTTTGCTGAGTATCAGCTCGGCTCGATGCTGTGTCATCTTCTGGCTCTGACTCTGAGTCTGTGTCATGCATAATAGACACAAAGGAGACAGTGAACTTGCCCCCAGTCTTTTGTTTTGTCTTCTTTGCTTTAGTAGTGATTACCAAAGGCTTTGGAGATTTAAAGGAGACGACGAAGGGAGCTTGGCTGCTTACTTCGAGTTTGGTGGAGGGTTTGTTTTCCTCCGATGATTGCTGAAGAGCCTTGCCTTTATCTTTCTGGAGACTGTCGACAAAGCGAATTGTTTTTTCCTCCTGTTCTTCTTTTCCATCTTTATACATTTGAGCATCTGCAAAATGGACATCTCTGCCTTTGAAGGGCTTTTTGTCTGCAAATACTCGATGTATCAGGCCATCGTCGCCAATGAACTTGATGCACTGATATAGAGTTGAAGGGACGACACCATTCTCATGTATCCAGGGGCGTCCAAGGAGTATATTGTAGCATGAAGGGGTCCTTATTGCATACACAGTGACTTCAGAAATAAGATCACCGTTTTGCAATTTGAATCTGATTTTGCCGATAGGCCTTTGAGCGCTACTGTCATATCCGAAGATGGATACGGACGTGTGACTCAGCTTGCTAGGTGGGATGCCCAGCTCTTCGAGTGCCGAAGTAGAGATGAGGTTGAGTGCAAAACCTGGATCGATCTGAACCCTTTGTACTGGCATTTCTTTGATGTACCCCGTAAAGTACAAGGGACGGTTGTGCTTTGCTTCGCCTAGGAGGAGGTCACCCTTATCGAAGGCAATTGTTGCACTTGCTGCTTTTTGTACAGAGAGGCATTCATTGCTTGATCCCTCAGTTTTCTTCTTTTCTCCCTTTGAGGGAGTCTTTGATTTTTTGACCCTATAGTCCATTTCAATTTGTAGGACTTGTGGGGCATGTTTGTCGACATCCGTATTCAGCCTTTGTAATTCTGAAATGAGACTATCACGAGTCTGTGGAGACATTCGCAATAAGTCAAGGATGTGCAGACGTGCAGGTATGTGTTTGAAGTGCTCAATCAAGTCGTACTTGAAAGCCTCCTTCGGGCCTGCATTTTCATTATTATTGCCACTTGGGGCGTTTACAGCTTGCTTTCCTGAAGGATTTACATAAGAAGAAGAGGGTTGATTGTAATTTTTGTGGTAATCCCGGTCAGAACGGGTACCTCTACCAACTTCAAAAGCCTCTAGAGAAGGGTCTTCTTTTGGAAGATCATTCTCAGGATCAAGTGGTTGATCCTTTGCTGAGGACGTCTTTGTAACAGCATTGGCGTCTTCAGTGATTGTGTTGCACGGAGCAATTTCCGGGAACAAGTCCTGAACAGCAGCCGGCAACTTTTCTTTATTAGCCCAGACATTGCCCGTGAGATCGGGTATCTGGGATCAATTGACTGAGTTTTCATTGAAGAAGATTTCATTGGCAGAAGTTTCTTCAAGATGATCAATCGGGAGTGGCTTGAACTTCGATGTCACAGCTTCAGGAGACGAAGGTTGAGAGGATGTTATCTCAGTGGAAGTCACCTGAGAGGATGTGGCTCCGAAGATACGCTACCGGTTGGGGAGTACGTGTCTTCGGAAGCTTCAGAGGCACTGTCGTCCTGAGCTATTGCATTGTAGGTTATCCTGATAGGAGATGCCCCCAGTGTAGACTGTTGGGAATCAGACTCATCCTCAGATGTGAGAGGATCATCGATCCAACTGTTTTCTCCATTTTCAGGAGTTGAGGGAGGGAGTTCCCGTTGATTTTCAGGGACTTCCAGTTCTGGATCATGACGAAGATTGATGCGATCCTGCTCCTGCTCTATGGCAAGATGTTGCAAGATTCTTGCATATTCTTCAAGATCAGGCATGGGAGCCAAATTTTCTTCGTCATTTGCTCCTTGTGGTTCGCCCATGTTGGGTTCCACTAAAGCATTTACTGGTGCTGGATCCACAGCGTTTTTTTGAACAGGGTCCTGGTCTTCTTCATCATCAGACCAAGATCCTTGTGGCTGTAATGGGTTATACCAGATTACTGGCATAAGATGAGACTCGGGAATCCATTCCTCGTCGGAGAGGTATTCTCCTGTTTCAAGGGATTCTTCCCACTCATCGATATCACTGGCAGTGTCACTGGACTCGTATCCATTCATGGAGAATCCAACTACCGAGTTGCAAGAGTATGATGCCCCCTGCACATTTTCAATTTTGTATAGAGGTGGCATGAAATCATCAAGAGTGAATTTTCTTACCGCCTTGGAGGTTTTGGGAAGAGATTCTTCCGTCGTCCTTAGTGAAGCAGTGAAAGAGGTTTCTGCTTTTTCAAGGACTTCTTGTTTTGATTGAGACTTTTGCTGCTGTTTAAGCTTGCGGAGCTGTCTCTTGGCTTGCCTTCGCTGCTGAGCGGTCGGCTTTGTTTTGACGATCTCCCAATTTTCATCATCTAGGAGATCGGGATGCACTCATATAGGTTGTCCATCTGGTGTTGGATAGGGAACCAATTCTTGGGACGCTTGAGCCATTTTTATCACCTTGAATGAAGTAGTGATCTTCTCCTTCGGTGACTTTGAAGTTTGCCGACATGACACCATGTTGACAGAGGCGGGGCCATAGTTTTTATCAAAGGTTATGACTCCGTTTTTCCACATCTCATTGATCTTCTCTCTCACAACGAAACATTGATTGAGAGGATGTGAGATCATCTGATGGTATGGACAGTATCGGGGATCATTGGTTTTGCCAACATCTCCCGGCCTTTTGGGTTCTGGCAAAATGAGTTTGCCATTTGCTAGGAGAGCCTCAAAGATTTCTTCAACATCTTCATCGAACGGATATTTCTTTTCTACACGTTCTTTGAAGGCATCAGAGAGTTCAGGCCTTTTACCTGCAGTTTTGTTTTCAGGTTTCTTTGGCTGCTGAGGAGCTGACTTAGTCTGCACATTGAGAACCTCCTTTTTCTTTGGTTTTGAGGTTGTAACAGCAGTCGGCTCTTTCTTTGATGATTTCTGACTGTTGAGGTCTTTGATCACCATTTCGGCTTCCATGGAAGCTTCGAGGAGTTCCCCCAGGTTCTTTGATTTGTTGCCGATGATCATGGAGCGGATTTTTGCTCTCATATTGTTACGGCAGATGTCGACCAGCGACGCTTGTGGCAGCACATCTGAGCATTTGTATGCCATTGCCTTCCATTTGTGAATGAAGTCGTATGTTGACTCATTCTCTCCCTGTTTTAGGCTGCAGAGTTGAGCCATAGTAACAGAATGATCCTCTCCTTGGAAGTGGGTCAGGAAGCGTGTCTCTAGCATAGCCCAGTTCTGGATGGAGTTCTCCGGCAGAGTGGAGTACCAATCAAAGGCTGTACCTTTTAGGGTACTTGCAAAGAGGCGAATCTTGAGGGCATCTTGATCCGCAATAGCTCCCGTTAGGATCTTAAAATGAATGACATGTTGTCTGGCTGATCCTTTCCCCGTATATGTTTGGAGAGTAGGATGTTTGAATTTTGTTGGGAATGGGACTGAGTCCATCCATAAGGGATATGGTGGCTTGATCCCATGCTCTTTGAGTATATCCTCTTCTTTAGCTTTGGCGAGGATACTGTCTACGTCCTTTTTGGTAAGGGCGCGTGACTCATTTTCTTCACAATTTTCCTCGTTATTGCGATGATTCGGAGGAGGCTCATTGTTCACCTGATTTTGGACAACAAGGAGAAGGTTTTCCATCAGAGTTTCAATCCTCTGCTGGCCTTGTTCCAACTGCTGGATGCGTGTGAGCGCATCATCTTGAGGTGGATTCTGAGGTGGTGGCTCAGAATTTGTAACCAGGACGTTCATTCCTCGGGATTCAAATGAAGAAACCATCCTGATGACTGAGCTGGGGCTTATTCTTTTTGATGAAGAGCTTGATGAAGGATTACTCTCCCGTCCTTAGCTTGAAGGGGCAGGAGATTCTTTGGGATGTCTTCGTGTCCTGGTGACGCTACGGGTCACCGGACGTCGGACATGGATTTTTGATGCTGACTTTTGGCGTCTTCTGGTTTTTCCAACCATATGGACGGCAGCAACTTGGTCGGGTCTTTCTTTTTCGACCCATTTGTGGGAGACTTGAGGTGTAGGAGGCTGGGTCCGTTGTTTCTCTAGTCTCTTTTGTCGATATGACGCACGGCGGCGTGCTCGACGAGCGATTTGAGCTTCAGTCAGCTCTGGCTGGGCTTTAACAATGAAGGATGTACTCCCTCGGGCGCAGCAGCCGAGCGTGTCTTCTTTGTAATTGGGTAAGGACAGGATGCGGACCCGGTCCTTTGCCTGTTGCAGTGAAGCTTTGAACCTTTCGAGTTCGGCCCCTGTAGAGATGAAGGGTCGAACTGAAGGAGTGTAGGCCTTCGCAGGTGCTTGTAGAGGCCTAGTGATGCATGATCTGATTTTGGGCTTGTAGGAGCAAGCCGGTTCACGCTGGGTTGACTTGGGAGTCAAGTTAGAGATGGGTCTCTCCTCTTTCATGTAGGCAAGAGGGTAGAACTGGTTCTCTTTGAGTTGGGCCAGGTATGCTGGCTTGGTGGAGGTTTGAGACCTTCTTTGTTTTGGGGAAGGTCTTGGAGACCAAGTCTTAGGGTAGACCTGGTTGGTTGTTGGTTGAGGTTTCGCGGGGATGCCGCGGGTTTTAGTATTCTTGGGGTGTGCCCTTGGTGTCACAGAAGTGACACGTTGAGGGGCGATCTTCTGCTTCTCGGCAGTTGCCTTTGGTGTCACAGTAGTGACACGTTGCGAGGCGACCTTCTGCCTTTTGGCAGGAGCAGTTTCTTCTTCGGGAAGTGGGAATGGTCCTAGTGTCCCGAAGACGATGGTCCGGGGAGTCGATGATTTTGTCTTTTCAAATCGCAAGAATATGATGATCATAAATGGGGAATTCTATGATTTTGTCTTTTCAAATCGCTCAAGGGACATGACCCAAGCAATATGAAGAAGGCAAAAAGCCATAGAGGGTACAATTGTTCTGGTTGCAAGCATGGTAGGCTCGAAATGAGCGTTCCAATGACTGCTAGAAGCAATTGTATACCTAAATTCGACTTATCGAGAAGCGGAGCTTGCTCGAGATAAGAAGAATATAAGGTATGAGTTACAAATGTGCCGGTCACAGATACAGTACACCCTGAAAGGGCGTACTAGTACCGCTATGCACAAATGTTGGAGATCGCATCCATGAGATGGGATTCTCTGTTTTGAAAGGTCAGAAATGGATTCGTCAAAGAGAGCAGGTGGCATTCCGATTCAAATACGGGCTCAACGATTTCCGCGAGCGCCAGTACTCAAAAGGAAAGAGACCACAATTTCTCGAATCTGAATCCAAAAGTGACGAGTTTTTTTTTTTTTTAAATGTCAAGATTGGTTCCATCAAGGAGAGCAAATGGTATTCCAATCTGAACACGGTCTCGGCGATTTCCGCGAGCGCCAGTGCTCAGAAAAGAAGAAAGCAAAATTTCTCAGATCTGAAATCAAAAGTGACGAGTTTTTGAAGAGTTTTTTTTTGAAATGATTTTTTTTTATTTTTATTTTTTTATTTTTTTTAAAATATTTTTTTTAAGATTATTTATTTTTATTTTTTTGAAGATTTTTTTTTATTTTTATATATATTTTTTTGAAGGTTTTCAAAGACGAGAGAGTACACATAGGCCTCCTAACCCGGTCTTATGAAACCTCAATTGATAGAATTACCCCCAGGTAAGGGTAGGATTACTTAATGAACCCGTTTGGAGGACTCTTGCCTAGAACAGTCAAGCTGTCTCCACACTCTGGATAAGGCTTTTCTTGAGTCAATTATGATCAAGGAACGCAATTGGTTTAACCTTAGTGGTCTATGTCTTTTTTTCCAAATCCCAAATAGACTCATCGAAGAGAAACGATGGCCCAAAACCTTAGTCGAACGGGCTCAACATTTCTGCAAGCACGACAAACGATAGGATAGGATCAAAGCTTCTCAATTTTGAATCAGAACTAAGAAAACTGATTTTTTGATTTTTATTATTATTTTTTATATATATATATATTTTTAAATCTCTAATGAACTCATCGAAGAGAAACGATGGCCCAAAATCTTAGTCGAACGGGCTCAACATTTCTGCAAGCACCAAAGAACGATAGGATATGATCAAAGCTTCTCAATTTTGAATTCAAACTAAGAAAACTGATTTTTTTTTATTTTTTTATTAATTTTTTTTTTTGAAATCTCTAATGAACTCATCGAAGAGAAACGATGACCCAAAACCTTAGTCGAACGGGCTCAACATTTTTGCAAGCACCAAAGAACGATATGATAGGATCAAAGTTTCTCAATTTTGAATTTAAACTAAGAAAACTGATTTTTTTTTTGAAAAGAGAAAGAGTGGAAACAAACTCAAAGAAATAGAAATTTCCAAAAAATCCCATCTCATTTTTTTTTAGGATGCAAAATCCAACATAGGCTACCAGCTAGAAAGTAGCCAAGGAATCCGGAAAAGAAGTATAAGCATAGAGCAAAAAGTATGATATGTAAATATTTCATTTCCGAGCACCGTGTTCTCAAATGAACGAGTCCCACCAGGTGTGCCAGCTTGATGGAACGCGTTCCTGCCGAGGGTGCTACCGGGGTCGGCGGACGTGGGAGTCCGTCGGGTTCGGCCCTTTCGCGCCCGGGGGGCTGAAGCGTGCATCAACATTTCTTTGTATGCGTGTGCCAGATTTTCTATTTTACTTGGAATTGCAAGTGGTAATCCGGAGATCAACCTTCACAAGTAAAAAGGAAATCAACTTCTTTCAAGTTTTCCATTGCACAAATATTTAAAAAAAGAGACATTTTCTTGGTTTGCCGTGAAAGGCGATTTTGTTTGGCATTTATAGCCGATTTTAGCGTTTATAGCCGATTTATAATTCTCATCAATAATGAAAGACAAGAGTTGTGATTTTTGTCTCTTTTAGAAAAATACAAACTACAATGAAAAGCAAGAAAATGAGGATTTAACTTTTCAGGAGATTGTGGGGGACTCGTTCAGATTGACGGTCGCAAGTCATGTATGGGCTTCGCCATCATCCATGCAGATGAGAACAGAGGATGCTCTTGATTCGCTTGGCTTGGCTATAACCTCAGGTTTTTAGAGGACAAAGACCAAGAGAAGGTCCTATGTCCAATAAAAAGCCAAGTAGACGGGCTGAAAAGCCACGTCTAAGCCATTGGAGGCAGCGGGAGAAGGCAAGGACCTTGGGGGGGAGTACCCCCCAAGGGACTTTTTGTCACCTTATAGTGGTGCTTGATGTAGAATTTCTGCAGAATTTTCTCTCTTTCTCTAGACTCTGTCTGTCTGGAATTCGGGATTCTCTGCACCTTTTGATTTTCGATCTTCGGTTTTCTGTTCGTCCTTTTCCGATCCCTTTCTTCTTGGAAAGCTCTCCTATTTATAGGCTCTTGGTAGCCATTAGGAGAGTTTATGGGCTTTAATGGCTTTAATGGGAGGAGTTACAAGATTTATTTCTTGATTTTGTAACTCCTTTTTCCTTGAATCTGATTGTCCGATGGAGATTAAGGGCTTTTAATCACCTTAATTACCATAATGGGAGGAGTTTCATGGCTTGAATGCCATGACTTAATTGATTTGTAACTCCTGGATGCTTGCTTTTGATTGGGCCGTCCAAAGAAATGAATTAATGACTGCAATAAAGCTAGTCAATTAACTGCATTAAATGGTCGCCGAGCAGTTGAAGAGTCGCGGGCCGCGCCGCGTCTTTTGGGATTCTTTTGGAGATGATCACCGATGGATCTACATGCTGATCGACATCGGATGACCGTGTAATTTCAGACATTGATAGCTAGCAGCGGGCCGGTGACATCTGTCTTGTCGATTTCTCGATCGGTCGGACAGAAAGAGCACTTTTTAGGTCAACCGGTCGGCGATCTTGGAGCGATCAATGATGATTTTATGCTTTTGACGGCGGATCTGAGATGTCGTCGGATATGAGTCAATTTCAAGCACTAAAAATCACATTTTCAGGAAACCACAGGGGCCAAAGTGCGCGAAACGCGAAAAGGGACGGAAAAACGAGTCACCGGCGAAAAATCCGGTGACCCGGACTTCCATGGTCGCCGGCGACCATGGGCCATGGTCGCCGGCGACCCTGGGGGTTTTTCTCCCCTTTTTGGTCCGTTTTGCGGTCTTTTTCGTCGCCGTTTTCTTCTGTATTTTTCCTGACATTTCTTCTAATTTATTGGCTTGATTTCCCTGTAGAAAACCTGATGAGAATCCTTGCATTTTTAGAGTGCAAAGTTTCCAATTTTCCGGGAAAGCCGAAGACTTTGTCGCGTAGAGCTGCTGATTTTCCGCCAGAAGCTGAAACTTGGTCAAACGATGTCGGAATGACCTGAAATTTGAGGTGAAGCCTCCTGAGCAATAAATAAGACCAACCATAGGCTTTTGTTTGAGTTTTGAAGCCGTTTTGGGGTCCCGTCGCCAGTAGACTTGATTTTGCCGCGAGGGAGATGCCGCGCGTTGATGTGCGGTCAAACGATGTCCGATTGACCTGAAATTTGACAGGGAACCTATTGGAGTCATTTTGAGATGATCCACAGGCTCTGTCTTGGAAACCATGGTCCCGGGGAGCTCCGCCGCCGGTAGGCTTGATTTTCTTTCGGAGCGTCGAAACCTGGTCAAACGTTGTCGGAATGACCTGAAATTCGACGTGCAGCCTTTTGGAAGCATGTTGAAGCCACTCATGCACTTGGTTTGATGAGCGAAGGCTTCGGTGGTTCCCGCCGCCGGAAGGCTTGATTTTGCTGCTCGAGCATTGATGGAGGGTCAAACGTTGTCGGTTTGACTTGAAATTTGGCATGGAGCCCTTTGGAGACGTTCTGGAGTCATCCGTAGGCTTTGATCAAAGTTTTGGTGTCTTTGATGATGTCGCCGCCGGGAGCGCTTGTTTAGCTGTTGGAGCAGTGAAGTTGGGCCAAACGATGTCGGAATGACCCGAAACCTCAGGTGTACCCCTCTTTTAGCTGTCTTGAAGGATCTCTCAGTTTCTGTCTGATTCTGACAAAATCTGATGCTTGAAGTAGCCTTGCCTATTTTTAGCAGGATGCAGCTTCAGGAGGCTTCTTGATGTTGAGGAGACATATTGACTTTTTTGGTGTCAACACTATAGTATCCATGCATTACATCAAAAGTAAAAGAAAAGAAATACAATAAAAATGGTTTTTCAAGAAGCGTCGGTGTCGATGGAAGCATTGCCGGTCTCGGTCACTGTCGGAGCAGCCTCAGGAGGAGCCTCGGAAGAGGAGGGGTGAAACTCGGTTCCGGCTTCGGGCTTGGGAACTTAGGCTGATTCTTGTATGCAGGATGGTTTTCCGGGACTCCTGCCTCCTTCAGTGCAGCCTTCAACCCGAGCTCCCATAATTTTTGACTCACATCAAAGACCTGGGCCTCGTATGTACTCGTAGCCTCTGCCACTCCATCATGAAATGCAGCATCGATCTCCACTTGGAGTGCGGCCTCAAGCTCGGCCTTTCGCTTTAGTGTGGCTTCAAGCTCGGCTTTCTACTTCTCCGATGTGGCCTTAAGCTCAGCTGCCCTTTTTTCTTGAGCCTCGGTCTCAACCTTCAGTTTGCTAATCTCGACCATCGCCATATCGAGCTCGGCAATGAGACCAGTGTTCCTATCCACCTCTTCCTTTAGCCTTTGGTTGCTCGCCTCTAAGGCCGTCTCGAGCTCCTTTTTCTTGGCTTCCAGCTTCGGGACCTTGGAGACGTTCTTGTGGAACCTCTCTAGAACAACCTGGCACTTCTTCACTATCTGAAGGAAGAAAATGTGTCAGAAAGAGGTAACCGAGATCAAACACTTAGCGGAATTTGTGGGAAAACTCACCGAGATAGCCGACTACAGTGAAAAAACCATTAGTGCCACGTCATCGACCTGCCTGTGTCTCTCCATAACACGCGGCCGAGCTCAGGCATGAGAAAGTACAGCGATGACGAGGGGGTTACCGGCCACCCGATCCCCCATAGTCAAAGGCCTCCTGCGCTCAATTTGGAGGCTCGGTCTCCAAGCAACCGGCTGAGGCGCCACAACTGGGACATGACCCTGCTCCATTGGGCCCTCAATCCTGGGCCTTTTCTTCGGCGGAGCCTCCTCCTTTGTGATTTTAGCAGGGCGCTGCCGAACTCCTGCACTTGGAGAAGTGGCAGGAGTGGGAGTAGAGGCGTCGGCGGCAACCGAGGACGTGGAAGCAAGGATAGAAGTAGAAGTAGCTCCAGGGAGTGCGGGGGCTTGAGGAGCTCGGCCCTTAAACACGTGGGTGTTTAAATCCTTGACCGTCAAAGGAGGTCGGCTCCGCGGCATCTCTTCCCTTTCTTCCTTCGGGCTAGAAGGAGAGGTATAAGAGTCGACGGCCTACTGCAGCCAAATGGTCTCAGAGTCAAGGGATGAAGCGGAGACCTCGGTCGGGGCCCGCACTGGCTCAGGCTCTGTTCTCTCCTCTTCTACCCGAACTTGAGGCCCTCCCTGGGGCTGACCACTCTTACTCTTGATAAACGAATGGTACCTCGGCTCGTACCCTAACAACGCCTAGGCAACTCGGCCGTGATGACCTCGGTAATTGCGCACAGCCTTTAGCCAAGCGTCGTTTCTTTTCCAGCCAACCCGATTGGCCTCTTGTCTCCTCTGACGGACATCTGCAAGACAAACAAAAAGCGTTAGCTCGGCAAGACAAGAAAATAGATGTACGAAGAAAATCTGATCAGTTAGTAATTACTTGGTGGGGTCCCGAAGCCACGGGGAACTTTGTCCATCCTCGCAGTCTCAAGCTCGGTCGCTCCAAATTCCCAATAGCCCGAGACGAACAAGCGGTCATCTCCGGCATATCGGTTGGAATCCTCTAGGGCTTGGACGAGGCACTCCAGTTTCGCCTTACCACAGAGATAATAGGTGTTGTCGCGCCCCCCCCCCCCCCCCCCCCCCCCCCCCCCCCCCCAAGACTTGTAGAGGTCGTATACGTCCTCGATGTCATGGACACCGAGGTCAATGCTTAAAATTTTATTGAGCTCCGCGACACCCATTATTATTTTGAAACTGTTGGGCATCAGTTGGCAGGGGCATAGCTACCACTTGTTGAGGTAGGACCTTAGAAGGGGGTGAAGGGGGAATCTGACCCCACCTTCCACCACTGTGACAAGGTAGAACGTCATCCAGCCATTGGTAAAGGTTAGACCGTCAAAGGGGTTCTCCATGTCGTCTAACCTAATCCAGACATCGTTCGGTATCGCATATCTGGCCTTAAACTCCGCTATGGCCTCTAGGGTCTCTATCCAATGTCTGTAAATGCCCATTCCTAAAGCCTGAAAGAACTAAAAGAACGAAGGAAAAGAAAAGAGGGGGGGGGGGGGGGGGTGTAAACCCTAGAAGAGGCAAGGCAGGGGAAACCCTAGCAGAAATAAGAATGCAAAAATGGAGAAGATAAGGAAGAAGAGGAACTTACAGAAACAAGACAGACAGTACAGGACTCGAAGTTTCTGGACTCGGGTTCGCTAGACCTATGCTTCGGTGGGACTAGCAGAGTCTTTCTCTTCTAATGGATGCCAAAGTAAAGAAGAAGGAAGAAGCACCTCTATACATAAAAAGGGGGTGGGTGCCGTTTCGAATTTCAATAACGTACGTCACCTCGGGGGCCCTACGCGTCTCTTCGAAGTGATTGGACAACCAACTAGGCGATAACACGTGGTGCCGCCAGTACATCTTCTACATTGATCGAGGCACACTATTAATTACCTCGGGCATACGAAGCGACAGCCACGTGCTATTAATCATCACAGGCAGAGGAAGCGACACCGTGATAGGGATCATATGTCAGCAACCAATGTCGAGGTAAAATGCAAACTCAATACTCAGAAGAGCTCTCCCATCATAATACTTAGCTCCCGACCTCAAAGAGTTAAGGAACTCTAAGAGGTCAGGAGCCAGGGGGCAATTGTGTGGGACATTTCCCTAGTACCAAGATTATGCTGGTCTAGGTAAAAGTACCACTAGGTCTGTCTCGATCTCGGTAAAAGTACCAGCAGCTCGGCAGTAGTGCCAAGATGCGTCCATGTTAAGCAACAGCCACGTTGCAGAACATGGTGACAGATAAGACAAACGCCAGATAAAGACAAGGAGTTGCCTTTATCTGATGGTCACGTCAACAATCTATGAAAGAGCGAGATCCATATTAGGGTATGGTTCGATGGGACCTCCCCTCCAATTACCACCAAGGAGTCAGGGTAAGGTCCGATGGGACCCTATCTCCAACTACCTCCACTCAGGGAAGGTCTGATGTGAGTCCCGCCTATTTATATGCAAACAACTGGCCCTGAAGAGGTATGTTAATACGCTTAATGCATAAACAGAATCTTACTCATATTCTAAGCTCTCTCTCTTCTCCTCTACTCACTCATCCTTTGCTTAGTTGTTGAACTAACTTAGGCATCAGAGTGCCTTCGGCTGACTGCAGCCAGGGTCTCTGACCTTTTTTTTCTCCTTCCCTTTCAGGTTCCAGGCATCCATTCAATCTTTCCCAAAAAGCTCTAGATCCTTCTAAACAAGTCCGTAAATATTTAGGCACTTACAGAGTATAACTCCTTACTACATCAAAATGGGGACTTTTACTCGACAAAAGATTGAGAAGAAAAATTTTTGACATCTAAAAGGAACCCTCTTTTAACCTCATCCCAAGCTTATTGTTCTCATGCCGAACCATCTGAAAAGTGTTAATAAAGGGGTGAACAAAAACCAGCTCAATAAGTTGAGATTTAGGGTCCATTTGGCAAATCTAATCTGTATGAAATAGATTTGTAGATAATAGAATTGTGTAAAATAGACATTTTATATTTAGACCGTTTGGTAAAACCATTTTCTAGTTTGAAATAGTAGTTTTAGGATCCTATGGTTCTATATTTTTTCATGAATTCCTTAAGATCTACAAGGGATTAATGACTCAAATTTGTCCCCATGAACGCTCTTGGGATTAGGAAATGGATCTGCGGTTCAGATCTTGAGATTTGGGCCCACAAAGTTCAAAAACTCAAATCATATGGTCCATAATTTTTCACAAATAGCTCAAGATTGACAAAGAATCCACCAGTTTTGATTGAAGTTGAAAACCCCACAATTAAAACAAAAAGTAAAAGGTCAGATTGAAACCCGATTAGTTTAAAGGCATTGGCATCAACGGTCCCACGGGCTTTCATGATTTTCCTGAGACTCATAAGGGATCAGAGGCTTAAAATTGATCCTAAAACCGTTCTCAGGCTTCTAAATAGGATCAACGATTTCGATCTTGATAGAGGGTCCCACAGAAGGCCAGAATTGTAGATCTGATGGTTTGCACTTTTTTAGAAATATCTTCAGATTTGTGCAGCATCAACTATTGAAACTTGACATCATATCCGTTCTTGAGGTTATTAAGACATCCAACAGTTTGGATTATCTCCTAGGAGCTTATAATTCCAAAAAGATATAAAAACATGGGCTACCTTAATTGAGCACTGGAGCACTGCATCTTCCTGCTTTGGACAAATACACCTGTCTGAAAATGCTTCAATTTTGGGTCTTCTTGTTACAGACATGGTCTTTTTGTCTGCTTGAAACAGACACCTATTTGCACCATCCAAACAATCTTAATATCTCTTTGGAAACTCATTAAGAGAAATAGAGGCAAGGATATAGACTTGCCAAACAGCTTGTTAGTCATCTCATCCAATTTTGAAGTTTAGAGAGAGCAATTTAGTTTTCATAAAATTATTCAATCAATAATATGAAGTCATGACGTTTTAAAAAAATAAATAAACAAGCTCTTATAAAAAATTATATTACAAATGTCAAATATTTTATGACATAATCTTATTAATCAAGATGAAGTAAGCGAGATAATCCATAAAATAGATCAGTATAAAATAAATCATGGCATAAGAACAAAAATAATGATCATTAAGGAGAACACAATGATATTATAATTTCATTCACATTTTTTTAACACATATACTAGGCTTCGCAAAACACACGGTGTTCGACAATTAAGCCATAGCTTTTCATAACCTTTGGGGCTTCACAAAACATGTGGCATCCTACGATCAAGCCTCTTTTATTATTATTTGGCTTCACAAAACACATGGCTTCTCACGATCAAATAAGCATATAGAATTTGGTGGCTCCACAAAACATGTGGCATCCCTTGATCAAGCCCCATAAACATCATGTTTTTAAGGGAGAATTTCAAAAAAGTCCTTAAGTTTCGGCTTTATTTCAAAACGGACACAAGTTTTAAAACTTTTCAAATTAGTCCCTAAGTTTTTCAGGAAGTTTTCAATTAAGGACATCCATCTATTTAAAGTTCTTTTTCGGCAACTTTTTTTCTATTTTTTTATATACCCAAATTACCCTTCATTGTAATAAAACTCTCATTTACTTTCTCTACATTCTCCTCATTTCTATCGCCAGTGTCCTCACGGTGATCAAGGAAACCCAATATTCCTACAGTAATTGGCTGCAAGTAGTGGCTGCCGAAACTATGTCATAACTTTAAATGAGGGGTAATTTTGATGTTTTCAAAACATTGAGGGAATAAGTCACCAAAAAATACCTTTAAATGGCCGGATGTCTTTAGCTGAAAATTTACTAAAAAGCTTAGGGACTAATTTGAAAAGTTTCAAAACCAGTGTCCTTTTTTGAAATAAGGCAAAAACTTAAGGCCATATTTGAAAATTTCCCTGTTTTTAATGATTAATTCACAATTTACTAAACCACCACATATATCATAATTTACAAAAGCTTTAGCTCACATCAACATGTTAAACTTGACATATAAATGTGAGACAAAATTTCTAATTCGCTCGGTCATGTAAGGTCTTATAAACATAAACTTTTACTCGAAACACTCTAACTTTGTAATTTGAGGGTGAAATTAATTTCTTAAACAGTTTTTAAGTTTATTGGATCTAATGGTGAAAGTAGATATAAGGTCCAAGCACAAATAAGTTTTATATGAACAAAATAAGGCTTAAAATTGACTTAATTTCACAAATTAGAATTTAGTAACTTCAATTATCAAAACTCTTAACCATTAATAATGTGTTTTTAAATAAGATTGTTCTAATAGTAAGGTGAATCAAAGATCCGACCTCGGGTGGGCCCGATTTATCAAATTAAGGTTTCTGTTGACACAAAAAAAAAGTTACTTTGCCTTCTCAACATCAAGAAGCTACATGAAGCCGCATTCTACCACAAACAGGCAATGCAACTTTAAGCATCAAATCTTGTCAGAATCAAACAAAAACTGAAGATCCTTCAAAATAACCAAAAGAAGAGTACACATGAAGTTTCGGGCCATTCCGACATCATTTGGCCTAACTTCACTCCTCCAACAGCTGAACATGCACCCCGGGCGGCGACACCGTCGAAGACATCGGATCTTCGATCAGAGCCTATGGATGGTCCCAAAATACCTCCAAAAGGCTCCATGTCAAATTTCTAGTCAAATTGATCACCCGGCTTAGGATCCTAAAATTATGATTTGCTAACTGCAGTTTGGACTCTGTCTGTTTGCTCCGGCCATGGCAATGGTTTCTGTCTGTTCCGACCATCTCGTATGGCGACGGTTATCTGTTACGGCCATTTCATATGGCAACGATTACTTGTTCTGGCCATTTTGTATGGCAACGGTTTCTGTCTGTGTGCTCTTATTACTTCGGTAAGAGAAGAATATAGCTAAATGTGGTTTGCCAATATTTTGTTTATTTATCAGCCAATTTGAAATATTTTAATTATGAAATTATTTCATTTGTACAGAAATGGTTTATTTGTTTTATTCTTCACATATGTTTCGTTTCAATTACATTTTTACGATTTTAAATATGGCATCTATAAAACTTGTATATGTTATTTGTATTATTCCTTGCCAGACCGTCGTGTCTGATACTTTTCTGTTTGGTGTTAGATGTCGGATCCCCAGCCATTGAGGCAGAGCATGCGGAGGAGGCAGTAAGGCCTCCGGTGGATTACAAGTGGCAGCCAAATGATGTCATCTAAACGTCATGTTGGGTCTGGAGTTTCGATAACATCTTTTGCGAAGTTACTTTTATTTTGGGAACTCTGTTTACTGCCTTTATTGGCCTTGTTGGATTGTATAACTTAAATATACTTTTGTGATCCTCACAACTTTAATTAACCTTGGGTTATGCTATGTATATATCTCTCTTTTGATACCAAGCTTGTGCACTTATCTTATATTACATTTGATTTTTATTTTGCTACATGCTTTTGCATATTATTATTTGTTGTGAAATTGATTAATTGGTTGTGATGGATCGTCTGAAATCCTCACCGCGGAATCTTGTGGGAAAATAATTAACGCGTTCGGGTGGAATTTTTTGGCCCGTTGCGCCACGGCCCTGGTTAAGGACCTGATTATCAGGACCTCGGCTCTGGGGCGTGACAGGTCTTGGTATTAGAACAAGAAATATGTCGGGCAATTAAAAGACATTAGAAACATAGAGACGTGGAGAGGATCCGTTAGAATTTTCGTTAGTTAGTATTGCGTGAGGATTGTGGTTACGTTTTTCTTGATATATTTTATTGTACTAACAAGTAGTTTTGCAGCAAAATGCCTCCACATAGGTTTTATACAGACACAAATCCTTCTACCAACGATGCTCATACTACAGGCTTCTCTGGAGATAATCAATTTCTTAATTTTATGTAAAGGATAATGGAACAACAACAGAAAACAAATGAGATGATGATGGAACAACAAAGGAAAGCCAACGAGAATCATGCTAGATTGCAAGAACAGATGGCCAAGAAAGACAAGGAGTTGGCAAAAGTACAGAGGCAATTGTTGGCAGCGTTGGGTAGGAGACTAGAACATGTACAACCTCAATACATGGGTCCTCAAATTGTTATCAATGACCGTGACAACAACCCGAATGCATTATTCGAACGTTTCCGGAAGAGAGGTTCAAAAGAACTCACAGGAGAGGAGGATCCTTTGACAGTAGATGATTGGTTAGCTCACACCGAGAACATGTTCGACCTTTTTCAGTGCACAGGCAGACAGCGAGTTCATTTGGCAGCCTCTATGTTTATCGGTTTGGCTGATATTTGGTGGAAAACACTCAAAGATGGTTATCAGAATATTGCTAATGATATCGTGTGGGCTACTTTCAAGGAGCAGTTCACTGAGAAGTATATACCCGCTCACATCAAGAGACAGATGGCGGTGGAATTTCAGCTACTCACATAAGGAGACATGGCAGTCCTCGAATATGTTACAAAGTTCGAAAGACTGTCCCGGTAAGCACTAGAGCTCGCCAATACCGAGGAGAAAAAGATTATCAAATTCCTGGAGGAACTTAACTCTAGTATTGAAAGAGATGCTTCAAGTGTTATCCTACCAGCCACATTCCAAGAGGCAGTCAAGCGAGCTTATAAATTTGAAAACTTCAATAACAAGATTATTAAGGATGCCCAAAGGAAACGTCAGCAACAACAAGGACAAAAATGTTATCAGGGCAAGAAGTTAAGGCAAAATTAGAACACCCAAAGGCAAGGTGGATGTGGGCACTGTGGCAAGAACCATCCTTCCCACCTATGTTACAGAGTCACGGGTGGATGCTTTAAGTGTGGCCTTACGGACCACTTGATGAAAGATTGCCTAAACAATAGGAACCAGGGCAACAGACCACCTCAGCAGAACCAACAAGTAGCTCAGAACCAACCGAGGCAGCCACAACAACAGAATTAACAATAGCAGCCCTGCCAACCACCTCAAAATCAGAATACCCGTCCACCACAGTAGAATAGAAATGCATGGCAGGCAAGACAGAACCAGAATTGGAACGGACCTCAACAACGAGGACACGCATATCATTTGAATCAAGTGGACGCGGATGCAACGGGTGATGGAACGCGCTCCGAGGCGCCGTTGGGGCGGCAACCGGGGTCGGCGGAACGTGGGAGTCCGTCGGGTCCGGCCCTTTCGCGCCCTGGCGGGCCCTGAAGCGTGCATCAACATTTCTTTGTGTGGGTGTGCCAGATTTTCTATTTTACTTGGAATTGCAAGTGGTAATCCGGAGATCAACCTTCGCAAGTAAAAAGGAAATCAACTTCTTTCAAGTTTTCCATTGCACAAATATTTAAGAAAAGAGACATTTTCTTGGTTTGCCGTGAAAGGCGATTTTGTTTGGCATTTATAGCCGATTTTGGCGTTTATAGCCGATTTACAATTCTCATCAATAATGAAAGACAAGAGTTGTGATTTTTGTCTCTTTAGAAAAATACAGATTACAATGAAAAGCAAGAAAAGGAAGATCTAACTTTTCAGGAGATTGTGGGGGACTCGTTCAGATTGACGGTCGCAAGCCATGTATGGGCTTCGCCATCATCCATGCAGATGAGAACAGAAGATGCTCTTGATTCGCTTGGCTTGGCTATAACCTCAGGTTTTTAGAGGACAAAGACCAAGAGTAGGTCCTATGTCCAATAAAAAGCTAAGTAGACGGGCTGAAAAGCCACGTCTAAGCCATTAGAGGCAGCAGGAGAAGGCAAGGACCTTGGGGGGGTGCCCCCCCCCAAGGGACTTTTGTCACCTTGTAGTGGTGGCCGGTGCAGAACTTCAGCAGAGTTTTTCTCTCTTTTTCTTTCTCTCAGATCTCTTTCTGATCTTTTTTTCTGATCTTTTCTCTGATCCTGATTTTCTCCTTTTTTTTCCGATCCGAATTTCAATGGAATGCTCTCCTATTTATAGGCTTTTGGTAGCCATTTAGGAGGGTTTATGAGCCTTAATGGCTTTAATGGGAGGAGTTACAAGATTTATTTCTTGATTTTGTAACTCCTTTTTCCTTGAATCTGATTGGCCGATGGAGATTAAGGGCTTTTAATCACCTTAATTACCATAATGGGAGGAGTTTCATGGTTTAAATGCCATGAATCAATTGACTTGTAACTCCCAAATGCTTGCTTCTGATTGGGCCGTCCAAAGAAATGAATTAATGACTGCAATAAAGCTAGTCAATTAACCACATTAATTGGTCGCCGAGCAGTCGAAGAGTCGCGGGCCGTGCCGTGTCTTCTGGAATTCTTCTGGCGATGATCATCGATGGATCTACATGCTGATCGACATCGGATGAACATGTAACTTCAGACATTGATAGCTAAGAGTGGGCCGGTGACATCTGTCTTGTCGATTTCACGATCGGTCGGACAGAAAGTGCACTTTCTTGGTCGACCGGTTGGCGATCTTGGAGCGATCAATGATGATTTTATGCTTTTGGAGGTTGACCCGTGATTTTGACGGATGTCGGAGGATATGAGTCAATTTCAAGCACTAAAAATCACATTTTCAGGAAACCACAGGGGCCAAAGTGCGCGAAACGCGAAGAAAGACGGAAAAACGGGTCACCGGCGGCAAATCCGGTGACCCGGACCTCCATGGTCGCCGGCGACCATGGGCCATGGTCGTCGGCGACCATGGACCGGCGACCATGGGCCATGGTCGCAGGGGCCTGCGACCATGGGCCATGGTCGCAGGGGTCTGCGACCCTGGGGGATTTTTCCCCTTCGGAGCCCGTTTTGCGGTCGTTTTGAGGTCTTTTTCGTCGCCGTTTTCTTCTGTATTTTTCTTGACATTTCTTCTCATTTATTGGCTTGATTTCCCTGTAGAAAACTTGATGAGAATCCTTGCATTTTTAGAGTGCAAAGTTTCCAATTTTCCGGGAAAGCCGAAGACTTTGTCGCGTAAAGCTGCTGATTTTCCGCCAGAAGCTGAAACTTGGTCAAACGATGTCGGAATGACCTGAAATTTGAGGTGAAGCCTCCTGAGCAATAAATAAGACCAACATAGGCTTTTGTTTGAGTTTTGAAGCCGTTTGGGGTCCCGTCGATGCTTCACTTGATTTTGCTGCGGGGAAAATGCCGAGCTTTGATATGTGGCCAAACGATGTCCGATTGACCTGAAATTTGACGGGGAGCCTATTGGAGTCATTTTGAGACGTTCCATGGGCTCCGTTTTGGATGTCATGGTCCCGGGTTGCTCCGCCGCCGGTAGGCTTGATTTTCTCTCGGAGCATCGAAACCTGGTCAAACGTTGTCGGAATGACCTGAAATTCGACGTGCAGCCTTTTGGAAGCATGTTGAAGCCACTCATGCACTTGGTTTGATGAGCGAAGGCTTCGGTGGTTCCTGCCGCCGGGAGGCTTGATTTTGCTGCTCGAGCATTGATGGAGGGTCAAACGTTGTCGGTTTGACTTGAAATTTGGCATGGAGCCCTTTTGAGACATGCTGGAGTCATCTGTAGGCTCTGATCGAAGTTTTGACGTCTCCGATGATGTTGCCGCCGAGAGCTCCCATTTAGCTGTCGGAGAAGTGAAGTTAGGCCAAATGTTGTCGAAATGGCCCGAAACTTCATGTGTACTCTTCTCTTGGCTATCTTGAAGGATCTTGCAGTTTTTGTTTGATTCTGACAAGATTTGATTTTTTGGAGAAGTTGCATTGCCTATTTATGGCAGGTTGCGACTTCATGCAGCTTTCTTGATGTTGAAGAGGCAAAGTGACATTTTTGGTGTCAACAAATGCCCCCTCGAGGTACAGCGACGAGTTACTTGACTTTTGTAGTCGATGTGCCTCGAAGAGATTTTTGAAGGAGAGCTTGTGTCTTGACCAAGAGTCTTTGAGAAATCTTTCCTTTGGTAGAGTAGCCTTTGAGCTTCCAGGGGAATTTTATGGTAGTGAAAGGAATCAAATACCATCTCGAGGCAAAGTTTTGAAGATGACATCAGGGATGTGGATTTGGGTTTCTGTTTTTGATCTTGTGACCTAACCAGCTATATATGGCAGGTTAGGGGATCGGGTTTTGGTTTTGACCTTGTGACCCAACAAGCTGTATGTGGCAAGTTGGGGGATCATGATTTGGTTTTTGGTTTTGGTCTTGTGACCTAACAAGCTGTATGTGGCAAGTTAGGGGACCAGGATTTGGTTTTTGGTCACTCTTTGGGACTGTGTGGGTCCATTGGAGTGGTTTGGATTTTTGTGGAATGTCAATTTCAAGATTTTGGCTCAACTTGGTATATGAGGCTGGATGGTTTGATTTTTGGAAGCTCATGGGGCTTGGAATTTTTTGTATGGTTCAATCAACTCAAAAGAGGCATGGAACCATTTTTGTATGCTCTTGGGTAAGAGGGATTTTTTTTCTCTGACTAAAAGCCCATTTTTTTTTTTTAGTGCCTAGGTGGTCAAACCTGGCTCATATGGGCTAGCCCATGGGACCTTAAGCTTTTTAGGATGGCTTAGATCTCATGTGGGGCCATTTTTGTAAAGAATATCTAAAGATATCTCATTTGGATAGAGAATATCTAAAAATATCTTTATGGGAGAGAATCTCTCATATTCCCTTAATTTGGGAGAGAATATCTCAAGGTATCTTTCTTTTTGGGAAGAAATCTCCAATATCCTTTTTTGTTGGAGAGAATCTCTCATTTGATTGATTTTGGGAGGAAATCTCTCAAAGACATCTTTGTTTTTGGGAAAGAATCTTTCTAATTCCTTCTCTTTTGGTAAGGTTACTAATTAGTAACACTTACCTTTCTTCTTTGTTTCCATCTTTGATTTGCTCTCTCCTATAAAAGCAAAGGAAGGTAGGATCTCTTGCCCTTATTGCTTTCTTTTGCAACAATCTCAAGAGAGCTCCAAGGCCAAGAGTTTTTCTTCTTCAAGGATCTTCAAGCTTTTTCCTTTTTCTTCTCCATCAATGGCTTCAAGTAAGTTTTCTCTCTTTTTTCTTTCAAGAAAACTCTATGTAGAGAATAGGATGGTAAAAAAAGAAAGTTTCTCTTCTTTTTTTTTTCTTTCTTCTTTTTTTTCTTTCTTTCTTTTCTTTCTATTCTTCTTCTTTTTTTTTCTCTTTTCCACGTGATTTCTTCTTTTGTTTTTTTTTTTTTTTTCTTTTTTTTTTCACACGTTTTTTTCTTTTTTTTTTTTTTGTGGGCCGTACGGACAGATCCGTACGGATCTGGTCCGTACGGCGACGTGGCCTGTGGGCCACGGCCTGATGGGCCAGCCCCTGATTTTTTTCTTTTTTTTTTTTTTTTTTTTTTTTTTTTTTTTTTTGCTGTTTTCTTTCTTCTCTTTTTTTTCTAGAAAGTTTCTTTCTCTTTTTTTTGTTCTTTTCTTTCTCCCCCTTTTTTTATTTGAGAAAGTTTCTTTTTTTTTTTGCTCATCATGATAATGCGTTTTTATGCAAATCTAGATGTTCATGCATGTACTTTTTGTAAATTGAATTGAGTAGCATGATGTGATAGCATACCTGAAAATCTTTGCAAATTTGGGAATTTGGAGCTCGCAGCGATGTTGAGCCCTTCTTGATTTTGCGGAGATTTTGAGGTTTCGAAAGTTTGGAGTTTCGGAGCCCGCAGCAATGTTGAGCCCATCTTCAAACTTTCTATTTCCGTCGGGGTATTTCCTTTTTCTTTGGAATTGCCCCGGAGTCATGCCAAAATTTCGCCAGATTTTTGGTGGGACAAAGTGACCCCTTTTTTTTTTTAGCGAAATCCTGTCATTTTGATGACGATCTTTTTCTTTTCCAACCTTTGCAGGTGGTTCCTCCAGAGCGAACAAGGGTAAAGAGCCTGCTACAAGCGTACCTCGTCGATCTGCTAGATCTTCCAATGTGGCCGTTCAGCAGGCCTGGGAGAAGGTCCAGTTTGTTGAGAAGAACTTGGAAGAGTGCGATTCCCTCAATCGCGATGAGATGAGACAGCGATTGATCGCTCTCAAGGATGAGGAGTTCTATAAGATCATGGTAAGCAACCGTCCTTGGGTTATGGACGATCTGAGGGTTTTACCCAAGCCTACCTTCTTCTTTGGAGATGCAGTCCCTGACGACTTGACATACCAAAGGAGATGTTTTCAGTTCTCTTACACAGCAGATGGTGAAGAGAAGACTGTTTCTACCCGGTCGTCTTTTGATCGGACCATCTCGATCCTGAGCCTTTCTCCCACGTGCCCTAAGAGGGAAGATCCTCCGAGCTGGGTGAAGAGGACCAGTGTGATCAAGACCGGGGTTTTTGTTGGTGGACCCTCCGGATATGCGGAGAAGCCACCTGTCCGTATGGACATGTTGATGCCAGCCAGCGGCTACCAGGGCTCTGATTATCCGTCGGTCGATTTGAGACCGGTGGGCCTTGGCGTTTTCAGCGGTGACGGCAGTACTTGGGTGAAGCCTTTTCGACTTCGTGGCCGTTTCAATGTTGACTCCGATTGGAAGTCATGGACTGACCACACCTTGTTGATTGGGGGCGCCGTTTTGAAGGAAGCCGGGATTTTTGACGCGGTCCGCGCTTTTAGGGAGACCGTGACTTTTTCCGATGATGCCTTCATGGCTATGTTGGAGTCTTTCCTCCCTCAGACCAATACCTTCGTTGTCACGAACGGTGAGATTGGTTTTTCTCTGAAGGAGTTGAGTGCTATTACTGGATTGCCGATCCTTGGCAAACACTACGAGGAGTTCATGCCGATTGACAGCGTCCTTGAGGAGCAGTCAGAGGAGTTCAGGCTCCTATACTTTCAGCTCGTCGCCTTCTATGATTTTTTGAAGGAGGGCTCGAAAGTCAGATCCAGCAGTTGGAAGAGTTATGGCTCTTCATTCTTCAGCTTCTTTGACAGCAAAGAGTCTCCTGATAGCATGACCCGGGAAGACAGGAAGAAGACTTTGGCCATGCAGGAAGAGTTGAAGGGTTTCTTCGCGAGCACAGATGCCCTTTATTCTGACATTGCACTGCGGAGAGATCTTGCTGTTTACCTCACTTTTTGGCTAGGTGAGGCTATTTTTGCTGGTGGAGATGGGACGCACATCAGGCCGCATTGTATTTTTCCGGCTTGTCAGATGGCGTTTGGAGAGCGGCTTGCTTTGGTGCCCGCTCTTTACTCCTACCTGTGTACCGAACTGCAGGCTGCTGCTTTCTTGGTTCGGCTTGGGCTCCCTATGAATAGGGTATTTTCAGCCCATATCTTTTATTCGTGGTTTGTATACCACTGTCCTGGCTTCCACCAGCTGGGTGCTGCACAGGATGATGATCCTCTGATGATTCGATTGGCTAAGGGAAAAGCCGTATCCGAATCACTTTTGTTTGCCCGCATGAGGATCCGACGGTTCAGGGACGTCGAGATGGGGCAGTCTTCAGTTAAGCTTTCTCCGGAGTTGCGGAAGAAGGCTTTTGATTTTGGTGCCTCCCGAGACTCTACCAGAGCAGGGTCGGGAAGGCATTACTCTTTGACCAATGCAGAGAAGGAGTGGCTTTTCAGCATACGAGTCGGCACGATGGTGTACCGTAGACATCTTTTCGTCGACATCCAGCCGTATGTACCTTCTCGCTTTGCGCTTCAGTTGGGCTTCTCTCAAGGCGTTGTTGGAGCGCCTTCGAGTATGGTGAAGCGTTTTGGGGGTTTGCAGGATGGCAGAAATGCATGGGCTTTCTATAGTGCTGAAGACACTACTGCCACGATTTCTTATCCTGAGCTGTCGACTTTCCGAACTGCCGGCTTCACGAAGTGGTTCGCGGAGAGCTTTTTGGCATATCGGGGGCTTTCCAAGAAGGAGCTTGATGTAAAGCTGTCTTCTGGAAAAGGCATTGGGAAGTCGGATGGCGTCCGGCGAGAGGAAGTTTGGGCCTTCCTTTCTGGAGAGAAGCATAAGATAGGCTTTCTCGGTGACCAGGGCGTCATTGGTTCTGAAGCTGCTCGGGAAGTACCTGATGAGGCTTTGGAGCAGCTAGAACAGGAGGAAGCTGAGCTCGACGCTTGGATGCAAGCGGCACAGAAACGAGCTTCCGTGGAGTCTACTGGCGAAAGCAGACCATCCAGTGAGGAGTCAAGTGAGAAACCTGACTCTGATAGTGAGGCGGGTTCTTCTAGGAAGCGAACCCGTAGAGGTAAGAAAAGGAGGAGTCATCATCGCAGCGAGGGGCCACATGAGGACTCTCCCGACATGGAAATCCCTCTTACCATCAACGAGGAGGTGCCAGAGGCTGTCGACGAGCCTCCAGAGAAGAGGAGTCGTGGGGAAGAGACCATTGGTGAAGGTATGATTCTTCCTTTTTCTTTTTCTACTTCTTTCATGGGGCTTTCCATGTTCTGATTTGTTTTCTCACCCTGCTGCTGCTTTTTTCTTTTTTTTTTTAGCAGAGGATGAAGACTTGCCGATGCCTGAGGTTCCGACCGATGAGGCGGTGATGGAGCCGGTTATGGCATCTGAAGAAGAACCGAGGGACTCTGGAATGACTCCGGAATCTCCAATTGGTATAACTTCTTTCGCTTTCTCTTTTTTTTTTTTTTGCCTGCGACTTGATTTGCTAACATTTTTTCTTGTCAGCTGACTTGCCACAGGATTCCGATGACTTTGAACCATCAATGGACGCAAATGTCGATGATGCTTCTGATGAGTTCATGGAGGAAGAGAGTGTTCCGCCAGTCGTCGAAGAAGGTACTTTGTAGTGATGACCCTGATGATTTTTTTTTGAACAGGATCATATTCATACCTTTTTGTGTTTCATTTGCAGGTGTTGAAGTGACAGAAGAGAGTCCATCGCTTTCTTCAGAACCGGAGCAAGGGATGCCAGAGGTCGATCCGGAGGTAGAGACCAGTTCAGACATGATTGAGGAGATGCCTCGTGTTGAGATTCCCTCTCCAGTGGCTCCAAGTGAAAAGAGTTCTTTTGTTACTCTTCCAATGGGACATGACATGAGCAGCCGATCAGCGGAGAAGGGTGAATCTTCATCCAGTTCGTCTCTTCAATTTGCGAAGAAGGTGCTGGCTCGGGTTTTGAGTTCTTGGGTCAAGACTCTCCTTTCCGGACACTTGGAGGCAGGATTTGGCATGATCCCACATGTACAGGAGATTCTGACCGACACCGAAGAGGTTGGTCTGGATGTCACAGGTGCCAGGGCGATCGTTGATAGGATCATTGCACTGGGTGACAAGTGGTTTGAGACCACGGGTTTCCCTGACGACCAATTCTTCAAGGAGATGTTCTTGGACCCTGCTGATAAGGCTAAGTCTGACCTGAATGAGGTTACACAAAGCAAGAAGCAGCTAGTTCGGGAGAAGAACAAGGAAGAGCTAGCCATCATCGGATTGAGGCATGACCTTAACGTCCTTGATAGGGAAGTTGAGGAGGCCAGGAAACGTCTTGAGCATTTGAAGGCACAAGTCGATGCTAAGTGGGCTGCTATAACAGAGGCTCGTGACAGGGAGAGTACTCTGATCCGCAGGGTTGCAGATGCAGGTCAAGTTCTCGAGAGGAGGACTCTAGAAAACGAACGATGGCAAACTGCTGGGGAAGAGCTTCCCGGTGTGAAAGAAGGGTTACGGCATTCGCCAGCATCTCATGGCAAGTTCCTGAAGAAGCGTGCCTTGGAAACTTTGACGGCTGATGCCAAAAGTTTGCTTGAGGAGCTGAAGCTTTGGCTGGAGACCATTTTTGGCTAAGCTCCTGATTTTTTATAGCAGAAACCATTCTTCTTTTTTTGGTACCACATGTATTTTTTGGTACTCTTTTTTTTTGTAGTGCTTGTGAACACTTTCTTTTTTTTTTTGGTACCACATGTATTTTTTTGGTACTTTTCTTTTCTTTTTTTTTTGTAGTGCTTGTGAACACTTTCTTTTTTTTTCTTTTTGGTACCACATGTATTTTTGGTACTTCTTTTTTTTTTTGTTTTCCCTACGCTCACTCAAATCTTTTTGTGATGAAAGCAATTGCTAAATGGGATTTGATCAAAAGCTTTGTCATTTTGTGAAAATCTTTTGTCAAATGGTTGTTTTGGTAGGGGAAACGAATTTGGCATGAAAGCCGGATTTTTGTGGCATTTACAGCCAGTTTGGTGGCATTGATAGCCAATTGGTGGCATTTATAGCCGGTTTGGTGGCATTGATAGCCAATTTGTGGCATTTAT
Source organism: Umbellularia californica (assembly GCA_028538565.1). Taxonomy (NCBI): domain Eukaryota; kingdom Viridiplantae; phylum Streptophyta; class Magnoliopsida; order Laurales; family Lauraceae; genus Umbellularia; species Umbellularia californica. Next base: position 33,451,707 of record JAPQWN010000006.1, read on the forward strand.
AGCCGGTTTTGACATGAGAGTCAGGATTTTTTTTTTTTGTGTGTGGCATTTGTAGCCGAGTTTTTTTTTGAAAACCAAGTTTTGTTTTATTGGCATGAAAGCCGGTTTTTGCGTTTATAGCCGGAAATTTTTGTTTTGGCATTTATAGCCGGATTTTGGCATTTATAGCCGAGTTTTGGTTTTCAAAATGCAGGTATCGACTAAATGTCGCCTTCCCGCTGAATGGTCTTGCAAGTATCGATGGAATGTCGCTTCCTTGCTAATTCGGTTTTGCGAGTATTGATGGAATGTCACTTCCTCGCGGGTTAGGTTTTGCAAGTATCGATGGAATGTCGCTTCCTCTCGAATTGGGGTGCAAATATCGACTAAGCGTCGCTTCCCTGCTTTTCCCAAGACTTTTGATTTTGCGGGTACTGACTTGATGTCGTTTCTCCGCGATTTTTGAAATTTGAGGTTTTCTCGAACCATTTGTAATTTTGGGTTGTGGATAGCAACTGGTATGTTGCATCTCCATGATTTTTGAAATTGGGTTGTGGATATCAACTGGTTTGTTGCTTCTCCACGGTTTTTGGATTTTGCAAGTATCGACGAAATGTCGCTTCCCTGCGATTTTGGATGCAAGTATCGATGGAATGTCGCATCCTTGCTTTTTTTCAAAATTTTTTGTTTTGCGGGTACTGACTTTGATGTCGTTTCCCCACGATTTTTGAAAAACCATTTTTTTTTTGTTTAAAGACACGAGGGTCGTAAATTTTGACCTAGAACCATTTGGTGGTAAAAGGTAAGGTGGACTAGGGTGGAAATCCCTGAATCCGGATTTTTGTTTCAAACCATGAATTTTGGTTCAAGGATCGAAAGTTTTGGTCAAGTCAGGGAGAGGCTCCTAAACTTGGATTTTTTTTGTTTTTGAACAATGAAACAATGAAAGTAAGCATTGTTTTTGAATCTCTAGAAATTTTGACATTTGATATGAAAATTCTAAAGAGAGTGGGTTTGACGAGCGAGTACCTGAGAACAGGTTTTGGCCATACAGGCATTGCTCTTACCCAGTTGGGTAAGTCTTCAAGGGTAGTACCGCTTCAAGAACTTGCCGTTGATAGGCAGCATACATCTGTCGCCTTCCATGTTTAGGAGGGCATATGCGCCGTTGGAGAAGACCTTATCGATGACGTAGGGTCCCTCCCATTTTGGTTCAAATTTGCCTTTGGATTTGTGTGCGAAGACCATTGGTCTTTTTACCGCAAGAACCAAGTCACCCTTTTTGTAGGCGCGTTGCCGGACCCTTTTGTCAAAAGATCCTGCCATGCGTGCTTAGTAAAGTTCAATGCTTTGTCGAGCTTCGAGCCGTCTCTCATCGAGATTGTCCAGCTCATGGAGTCGCAATTTCGCATTGCTTTCTTGAGTCATGTCATTTTGTAGAGATACTCTCAGAGAAGGAATTTGTACCTCTAGGGGCACGACAGCTTCGCATCCATAGACCAAGGAGAATGGTGTGCTATGGGTTGGTCCTCGAACGGTGGTTCGATAGGCCCACAAAGCTTCAGACAGTTTGTCGCTCCAGTCTCTTTTGTGACTAGAGACCATTTTCTTGAGGATTTTGCAGAGTGTCTTGTTGAAGGCTTCTGCTAATCCGTTTGCTGCCGGATTGTATGGAGTCGAAGGACAGCTTTGAATTTTGTATTTGTTGCAAAACCTGTAGAATCGATGATCCCGGAATTGTGGTCCGTTATCATGGACGAATCTCTTGGGTATGCCGAAACGACAAATGATGTTGGTGCGCAGGAACTGAAGAACTGATGAGGTCTTCATTTCGTTGAACGCAAATGCTTCTGACCACTTGGAGAAATAATCCGTAGCGGCGAAGATGAAGCGATGACCTTTGCTTGAAGGGGGAGAGATAGGACCTATGATGTCCATGCCCCATGCTTCAAAAGGCCATGAGATTGCTGTAGGATGTAGCCATTCCGGAGGCATGTGAATGTAATCTCCGTGAACTTGGCATAGCTGGCAACGTTTGGCAAATTGCATTGCATCAGCAACCATGGTAGGCCAATAGTAACCTAACCTTTTTATCTGATCATAGAGCTTAGGACCTGCCTGATGGGCTCCACAAAGACCAGCATGAACTTCTTTGAGTGTTTCTTCAGCTTCTTGTTGTGACAAGCAGCGTAGGAGTACTCCATTGAAGGATTTCCTGTAAAGGATCTTTGAAGGGATATCCAAATGAAAGTTTGGGGTTCGCCTTTGAATGCTTACCCGTTCTTTTGGATCTTCAGGTAGGATTCCGAACATAGTGTAATCAATGAACGGATCCCTCCAGTCGCCGATTGAAGGTTGAAGGATAGAGATCCGACTTCCAACCACTCGGTGGCATTCAGCAACTGCTTGGTGTGTGTTAAGAGGAGGGAGGATCCTTCTCTCACACACTGTAATTTGCATGTTTTCCCCTTCCTGGATCGCCATTGACGCGGCAAGTCCGGCCAGGGCATCTGCACGGATGTTTTCACCTCTACGAATGTGGGTGATGTTGCAGATGTCAAACTTTTGCAGAAGCGATTGTGCCTTGTTGTAATAAGGCAGCAGATCGGGCTTCCTGACTTCATATTTCTGATTCATCTGGTTGACGATCAGTTGAGAGTCTCCAAAGACTTCCAGCATAGTGATACCGGATTCGATGGCGAGTTCCAATCCTAGGATCAGAGCTTGGTATTCAGCTGCATTGTTTGTGCATGGTTCCAGTAGCGAGAAAGCGTGTGGAATCATGCATTTGTCGGGGCTAACAAAGAGGATGCCAACTCCCGAGATCAGCTTTCTGTTTTCATTTGTCCTGGTTGCACCGTCAAAGTACATGTCCCAGGAGGCATTTGGTGAGGAAGTCTCCACGTTGTAGACAGGTTCGTCTGGGAGATCATCCCTGAGTGGTGAATCTTTAGGCAATGGATGCTCTGCGAGGAAATCTGCTAGAGCTTGGCCTTTGATTGTTTTTTGTGGTACATACCTAATATCAAATTGTGATAGAAGGATGGACCATTTTGCCAGTCGGGCATTAAGAGAACCTGCCTTTGTGACAAGGACCTTCAAGAGGTTGATCCTTGAGACGAGGTAGACTGTGTTGGAAAGCAAGTAGTGACGTAGCTTTTGTATGGTAAACATCACTGCAAGGCATTCTTTTTCGACTGGAGAGTAGCGATGCTCTGCACCTACTAGCATGCGGCTGAGGTAGTATAGAGCAGCTTCTTTTCCCTCACCATTCTCTTGTGCAAGCAGAGCGCCTACAGAATGATCAAGAGCTCTTGTGTACAAGATGAATGGTTTTCCAGTGGCAGGGGCAGCTAACACTGGAGGTTTGGTCAGGTATGACTTGATATCTTGAAATGCGGCTTCGCAGTCGGCATCCCAGACAAAGTCTACACCTTTTTTCATCAATCGAGAGAATGGACGGCATTTCCCCCAAAGATTGGAGATGAACCGTCTGATGTAGGCCAATCTCCCTTGGAGCCCTTTTAGTTCTCTCAAGGTTCTTGGAGAGGGCATTTCTAGAATAGCCTTGACTTTTATGGGGTCAAGTTCTATTCCAGCTTTCCGAACAAGGAATCCGAGAAACTTACCCGACGAGACGCCGAAGAAGCATTTTAGAGGATTCATCCGCAGTTTGTGTTTGCGGAGTCGGAGGAAGACTTCCCGAAGATCTTTGAGATGGTCTTCTTTTCTTCTGCTTTTGACGGCGAGGTCATCAACGTAACATTCGACCGTCTTGTGCTGCATATCTTGGAATATTTTCATCATAGCCCTCTGATATGTGGCACCAGCATTTTTCAGACCAAATGGCATGACAGTGTAGCAATACACGCCAAATGGAGTCCGAAATGAAGTGTGTTTTTCATCCTCGGGATGCATCTTTATCTGATTGTAACCAGAGAAGCCATCCATGAATGTCATTCGCTCGAATCCGCAGGTATTGTCAATCATCACCTCCGGTATGGGGAGCGGGAATTCATCTTTAGGGCAAGCGCCATTCAGGTCTCTATAGTCAACACAGACCCTGATCTGCCCATTTTTCTTTGTCACGGCGACAATATTGGCCAACCACTCTGGATGTTGTTCCTCACGGATGAAGCCAACGCTTTTGAGTTTTTGAACTTCTTGTTCAATTTTATCCATCACTCCTGGACGGAATCTTCTTTGGCCTTGTTTGACAGGCTTGACGTCTTCTTGAAGATTGAGTTTGTGGACTGCTACTTTGGGGTCTAAACCAGGCATTTCAGCATAGGACCATGCAAAGCAATCAACGAACTCACGAAGAAAAGCGATATACTTGGGTAACTCATCATCCTTTATATTCTTGCTTATGAATACAGGACGTGGGTTATCAGGTGTTCCCAAGTTTATCTTTTGAACAGGATCTTCTGTCGGAAGGTTCGAAGGTGGTTCCTCCACAATATTTTCGGAGGCTTCCAACTCAACGAAACCTTCTGGAGTTTCAACTGCATTACCAGACCAAGGCTCTGTTCCTTTCCATGGATTTTCTTGATTGGTGATCTCCTCAAGGCTTGCTATGAGATAGTCCCAATCGCCTGTTGAGTCTGGTATTTCTTTTGGAGACGAGGGTTCTTCTGGGTCAGAATAGCACAAGTCTGCATTATCTGACGATTCCTCTTTATCATCAGAGAAATCATACCAATTGGATGAGCTTCCTGGATTTTTGTCAGGTAACTCTTTAAAGAGATATCCAGGGAGATCGATGTCTTCATGGACTTGAGATGTTGAGGCTTGGTCGGTAAAACGACTTTTAAGCTTTTGTGTCAACTGTCTCAGAGGAGTATCAGGATCGTACCCTAACCCATATGAAGACTTTTCTACATGACCGTAGAGTCTCCAATCTTCCAGCTGGCTTTTGGTCAAGGCGGGCTCCAATGGCGTGAGAATACCGCGTCTTTCTCCCAAACCGACTGGGTTTTGAGCGTCAAAGCCCATTTTCTTCATAATTGCTTGTGCCACAGGACTATATAGAGATAGCTGAGGCATACCTTCATTTTGAAAAGGTTCCAGCATGGAGTTTGATGAAGAAGCGTCCGATCTATGGAAGAAGATCGGCCTTTGCTTTGGTGATGTTGCCGGAACAACAAAGGTAGCAGACGTAGGATCTTCTACATCAGCAGGTGTCTCCATCGGAGTGAGAGCAGGCTGAACTTGCTGAGTGTCAGCTTGGCTTGACGATGCATCATCTTCTGGCTCTGAGTCCGAGTCTGTGTCTTGCATGATAGACACGAGAGAAACAACAAATTTGCCCCCAGGCTTTTGTTTCGCCTTCTTCACTTTAGTCGTGATGACCAAAGGTTTTGAATTCTTGAGGGAGATAACGAAGGGAGATTGACTACTCTCTTCTAATTTGCCGGAGGGTTTGTTTTCTTCCGGTGATTTTTGAGGAGCCTTGCCTTTATCTTTCTGGAGATTTTCAGCAGGGGGTGCTATTTCCTCTTCTTCTTCTTTTTCGCCTTCATACATTTGGGAGTCTGCGAAGTGGACTTCTTTACCTTTGAAGGGTTTCCTGTCCGCAAAGACTCGATGTACCATGCCGTCGTCGCCGACAAACTTGATGCATTGATGTAGAGTTGAAGGAACAACACCATTCTCGTGTATCCAAGGACGTCCGAGAAGGATGTTGTAGCATGAGGGGGTTTTTATTGCATACACAGTGACCTCAGAGATAAGATCACCGATGTGCAATTTGAACCTGATTTTGCCGATAGGCCTTTGAGTGCTCCCATCGTATCCAAAGATAGATACATATGTGTGGCTTAGCTTGCTGGGTGGGATGCCCAATTCTTCAAGAGCCGAAATGGAGATAAGGTTGAGTGCAGAACCTGGGTCGATCTGAACTCTATGTATCGGCATTTCTTTGATGTACCCTGTGAAGTACAGGGGTCGGTTGTGCCTTGCTTCGCCAAGTAGGAGGTCTTCCTTAGTGAAGGCGATGGTTGCACTGGCTGCCTTTTGAACCGAGAGGCATTGGATGCATGATCCCTCAGTTTTCTTTTTTTCTTCTTTTAAGGAATTTTCAGAGTTTTTGACCCGGTAGTCCATTTCAATTTGGAGGACTTGCGGGGCATGTTTGTCGACATCCTCATTCAGTTTTTGTAATTCTGAGATGAGATTATCACGAGTGCGTGGAGACATTCGTAATAAATCCAGGATGTGAAGACGTGCAGGTATGTGTTTGAAGTGCTCAACCAAGTCATATTTGAAAGCCTCCTTAGGGCCTGCATGTTCATCATTGTTGCCACTGGGGGCGCTTACAACATCTTTTCCCGAAGGATTTACATAAGTAAAGGAAGATTGGTTGTAATTTTTGTGGTAGTCCCGGCCCGAACGGGTGCCTCTACCAACTTCGAGAGCTTCTTGAGAAGGGTCTTCGCTTGGAAGATTGTCCTCAGGATCAAGAGGCTGTCGTTTTTCATCTACTGGGGATGTATCTGCAGCAGAATTGCCATCCTCAGTGATTGTGTTGCACGGAGCATTTTCCGGGAGCAAGTCCTGAACGGCATCCAGCAGCTTTTCTTCTTCGTTGACCCATCCATCACCCCAAGTTGGGTTTTCTTCATGATGATGAGTCGGGAAGAATGTGTATCCTGAAGTCACAGTCTCAGGAGAAGAAACCTGAGAGGGTGTCATCTCTGTGAAAGTCACGTGAGACGAGGTAGCTCCAGAGGATACATTGCTAGGCGTCGTCGGAGTGTAGGTAATCTCATCAGACGACGCTTCAGAAGAGCTATAATCCTGATATATTACATTACAGGAAGCTCTGATAGAAGATGTTGCCTGCTCGGAGTCAGACTCATCCTCGGATGTAAGAGGATCGTCAATCCAGCAATGTTCTCCATTTTCAGGAGTTGAGGGAGGAGGTACCTGATGGGCTTCAGGGACTTCCGGCTCTGGATTGTGAGGAATCTCGTTGACGCGGTCTTGCTCTTGTTCTAGAGCGAGACGCTGCAAGATCCTTGCATATTCTTCAAGATCAGGCATGGGAGCCAGATCCTCTTCTTCGTCTTCTCCGTGTGGCTCAACATAGTTGATTTCCACTGGAGCAATGACAGGTGCTGGGTTAACAGCATCTTCTTGTGCAGCCTCTTGGTCTTCTTCATCATCAGACCAGGATCCTTGTGGTTGCAAGGGGTTATACCAGATTACTGGCATAAGGTGAGTTTCAGGAACCCATTCTTCATCGGAGAGATATTCTCCTGTTTCAAGAGATTCCTCCCACTCATCGGTGTAGTTGGGCTCGAATTCATCGTCGGTGTCGCTGGACTCGTATCCATCAATGGAGAATCCAACTACCGAGTTGCAAGAGTATGATGCCCCCTGCATGGCTTCTTTTTTGAATTGAGGTGGCATGAAATCACTGAGAGTGAAGTTTCTTACCGCCTTTGAAGTCTCTGGAGGGGACGTTTCTGTTGCCCCGAGTGAAGTGGTAGAGGAGGCCTCTGCCTTTTCGTGGACTTCTTGTTTTGGCTGGGTCTTCTCTTGCCGTTTGAGCCTGAGGAGATGTTTCTTGGCTTGCCTTCGCTGCTGAGCGGTCGGCTTTGTTTTGACGATCTCCCAATTTTCATCTTCCAGGAGATCGGGATGTACCCATATGGGTTGTCCGTCTGGTGTCGGGCAAGGAACCAACACTTCGGACGTTTGAATTCTATTTATCACCTTGAAGGAAGTAGTGATCTTCTTCTTCGGTGATTTTGGTGTTTGTCCACATGACACCATGTTGACGGAGGCAGTCCCATAGTTTTTGTCAAAGGTGATGACTCCGTTTTTCCACATCTCGTTTATCTTCTCTCTCACAACAAAGCATTGATTGAGAGGATGCGAGACCATCTGGTGGTATGGACAGTACCGAGGATCATTGGTTTTGCCAACGTCTCCAGGTCTTTTGGGCTCTGGCAAAATGAGTTTGCCATTTGCTAGGAGAGCCTCAAAGATTTCTTCGACGTCTTCATCGAACGGATATTTCTTTTCTACTCGCTCTTTGAAGGCATCAGAGAGTTCAGGTCTCTTACCTGCAGCTCTATTTTCAGCTTTCTTTGGTTGCTGAGGAGCTGACTTAGTCTGCACATTGAGAACCTCCTTCTTCTTTGGTTTAGAGGTTGCAACAGCAGTCGGCTCTTTCTTTGATGATTTCTGACTGTTGAGGTCTTTGATCACCGTTTCAGCTTCCATGGAAGCTTCCAGGAGTTCCCCCAGGTTCTTTGATTTATTGCCGATGATCATGGAGCGGATTTTAGCTCTCATGTTGTTTCGGCAGATGTCGACTAGCGACGCTTGTGGCAGTACATCTGAGCATTTGTACGCCATTGCTTTCCACTTGTGAATGAAGTCATAAGTTGACTCATTCTCTCCCTGTTTTAGGCTGCAGAGCTGAGCCATAGTAACAGGATGATCCTCACCTTGGAAGTGGGTCAGGAAGCGTGTCTCCAGCATAGCCCAGTTCTGAATGGAGTTCTCCGGAAGAGTGGAGTACCAATCGAAGGCCGTACCTTTTAGGGTACTTGCAAAGAGGCGAATCTTGAGTGCATCTTGATCCGCGATAGCTCCCGTCATGATCTTGAAGTGGATGACGTGCTGTCTGGCTGATCCTTTCCCCGTATATGTTTGGAGAGTAGGATGCTTGAATTTTGTGGGGAACGGGACCGAGTCCATCCATAAAGGATATGGTGGCTTGATCCCATGCTCTTTGAGTATATCCTCTTCTTTAGCTTTGGCGAGGATACTGTCTACGTCCTTTTTGGTAAGGGCGCGTGACTCATTTTCTTCTCCATTTTCCTCGTTATTGCCATGATTCGGAGGAGGCTCATTGTTCACCTGATTTTGGACGACAAGGAGAAGGTTTTCCATCAGAGTTTCAATCCTCTGCTGGCCTTGTTCCAACTGCTGGATGCGTGTGAGCGCATCATCTCGAGGTGGATTCTGAGGTGGCGGCTCAGAACTTGTAGCCAAGACGTTCATCCCTCGGGATTCGAACGAAGAAATCGTCCTGGTGACCGAGCTGGGGCTCATTCTTTTTGATGAAGAGCTTGATGAAGGATTACTCTCCCGTCCTTGGCTGGAAGGGGCAGGAGATTCTTCGGGATGTCTTTGTGTCCTGGTCTTATGAAACCTCAATTGATAGAATTGCCCCCAGGTAAGGGTAGGATTACTTAATGAACCCGTTTGGAGGACCCTTGCCTAGAACAGTCAAGCTGTCTCCACACTCTGGACAAGGCTTTTCTTGAATCAATCGTGATCAAAGAACGCAATTGGTTTAACCTTAGTGGTCTATGTCCTTTTTTTTATAAAAATCCCAAATAGACTCATCGAAGAGAAACGATGGCCCAAAACCTTAGTCGAACGGGCTCAACATTTCTGCAAGCACCAAAGAACGATAGGATAGGATCAAAGTTTCTCAATTTTGAATTCAAACTAAGAAAACTGATTTTTTTATTTTTTTTATTTTTTTTTAATATATTTTTTTTTGAAATCTCTAATGAACTCATCGAAGAGAAACGATGGTCCAAAACCTTAGTTGAACGGGCTCAACATTTCTGCAAGCACCAAAGAACGATAGGATAGGATCAAAGTTTCTCAATTTTGAATCCAAACTAAGAAAACTGATTTTTTTTTTTTTTTTTGAAATCTCTAATGAACTCATCGAAGAGAAACGATGGCCCAAAACCTTAGTCGAACGGGCTCAACATTTCTGCAAGCACCAAAGAACGATAGGATAGGATCAAAGTTTCTCAATTTTGAATTCAAACTAAGAAAACTGATTTTTTATTTTTATTTTTATTTTTTTTTTAATATATTTTTCTTGGAAATCTCTAATGAACTCATCGAAGAGAAACGATGGTCCAAAACCTTAGTCGAACGGGCTCAACATTTCTGCAAGCACCAAAGAACGATAGGATAGGATCAAAGTTTCTCAATTTTGAATCCAAACTAAGAAAACTGATTTTTTTTTTTTTTTTTGAAATCTCTAATGAACTCATCGAAGAGAAACGATGGCCCAAAACCTTAGTCGAACGGGCTCAACATTTCTGCAAGCACCAAAGAACGATAGGATAGGATCAAAGTTTCTCAATTTTGAATTCAAACTAAGAAAACTGATTTTTTTTATTTTTTTTATTTTTTTTTTTTGAAATCTCTAATGAACTCATCGAAGAGAAACGATGGCCCAAAACCTTAGTCGAACGGGCTCAACATTTCTGCAAGCACCAAAGAACGATAGGATTGGATCAAAGTTTCTCAATTTTGAATTCAAACTAAGAAAACTGATTTTTTTTTTTTGAAAAGAGAAAGAATGGAAACAAACTCAAAGAAATAGAAATTTCCAAAAAATCCCATCTCATGTTTTTTTAGGATGCAAAATCCAACATAGGCTACCAGCTAGAAAGTAGCCAAGGAATCCGGAAAAGAAGTATAAGCATAGAGCAAAAATATGGTATGCAAATATTTCATTTCCAAGCACCGTGTTCTCAAATGAACGAGTCCCACCGAGTGTGCCAGCTTGATGGAACGCGCTCCGAGGCGCCGTTGGGGCGGCTACCGGGGTCGGCGGAACGTGGGAGTCCGTCGGGTCCGGCCCTTTCGCGCCCTGGCGGGCCCTGAAGCGTGCATCAACATTTCTTTGTGTGGGTGTGCCAGATTTTCTATTTTACTTGGAATTGCAAGTGGTAATCCGGAGATCAACCTTCGCAAGTAAAAAGGAAATCAACTTCTTTCAAGTTTTCCATTGCACAAATATTTAAGAAAAGAGACATTTTCTTGGTTTGCCGTGAAAGGCGATTTTGTTTGGCATTTATAGCCGATTTTGGCGTTTATAGCCGATTTACAATTCTCATCAATAATGAAAGACAAGAGTTGTGATTTTTGTCTCTTTAGAAAAATACAGATTACAATGAAAAGCAAGAAAAGGAAGATCTAACTTTTCAGGAGATTGTGGGGGACTCGTTCAGATTGACGGTCGCAAGCCATGTATGGGCTTCGCCATCATCCATGCAGATGAGAACAGAAGATGCTCTTGATTCGCTTGGCTTGGCTATAACCTCAGGTTTTTAGAGGACAAAGACCAAGAGAAGGTCCTATGTCCAATAAAAAGCTAAGTAGACGGGCTGAAAAGCCACGTCTAAGCCATTGGAGGCAGCAGGAGAAGGCAAGGACCTTGGGGGGGTGCCCCCCCCAAGGGACTTTTGTCACCTTGTAGTGGTGGCCGGTGCAGAACTTCAGCAGAGTTTTTCTCTCTTTTTCTTTCTCTCAGATCTCTTTCTGATCTTTTTTTCTGATCTTTTCTCTGATCCTGATTTTCTCCTTTTTTTTCCGATCCGAATTTCAATGGAATGCTCTCCTATTTATAGGCTTTTGGTAGCCATTTAGGAGGGTTTATGAACCTTAATGGCTTTAATGGGAGGAGTTACAAGATTTATTTCTTGATTTTGTAACTCCTTTTTCCTTGAATCTGATTGGCCGATGGAGATTAAGGGCTTTTAATCACCTTAATTACCATAATGGGAGGAGTTTCATGGTTTAAATGCCATGAATCAATTGACTTGTAACTCCCAAATGCTTGCTTCTGATTGGGCCGTCCAAAGAAATGAATTAATGACTGCAATAAAGCTAGTCAATTAACCACATTAATTGGTCGCCGAGCAGTCGAAGAGTCGCGGGCCGTGCCGTGTCTTCTGGAATTCTTCTGGCGATGATCATCGATGGATCTACATGTTGATCGACATCGGATGAACATGTAACTTCAGACATTGATAGCTAAGAGTGGGCCGGTGACATCTGTCTTGTCGATTTCACGATCGGTCGGACAGAAAGTGCACTTTCTTGGTCGACCGGTTGGCGATCTTGGAGCGATCAATGATGATTTTATGCTTTTGGAGGTTGACCCGTGATTTTGACGGATGTCGGAGGATATGAGTCAATTTCAAGCACTAAAAATCACATTTTCAGGAAACCACAGGGGCCAAAGTGCGCGAAACGCGAAGAAAGACGGAAAAACGGGTCACCGGCGGAAAATCCGGTGACCCGGACCTCCATGGTCGCCGGCGACCATGGACCGGCGACCATGGGCCATGGTCGCAGGGGTCTGCGACCCTGGGGGATTTTTCCCCTTCGGAGCCCGTTTTGCGGTCGTTTTGAGGTCTTTTTCGTCGCCGTTTTCTTCTGTATTTTTCTTGACATTTCTTCTCATTTATTGGCTTGATTTCCCTGTAGAAAACTTGATGAGAATCCTTGCATTTTTAGAGTGCAAAGTTTCCAATTTTCCGGGAAAGCCGAAGACTTTGTCGCGTAAAGCTGCTGTCACAAGTTCCAAAGAAGGTTTAGCAGTTGATCCGGCAAAGATAGAAGCAATCATCAATTAGGAGAGGGCAAAGAATGTAACTGAAATCAGGAGTTTTTTGGGTTTAACGGGCTACTATAGAAGGTTTGTGCAACGATTTTCATCTATTGCAGTACCTTTGACCAAACTAACTCGGAAGAATGTGCCATTCGTGTGGACAGAATAGTGTGAAGCAAGTTTTGAAGAGTTGAAAAAGTGGTTAACCATAGCTCCAGTTCTCACATTATCTTCAGGTAGTGGTAATTTTGTAGTTTATACGTATGCTTCGACCATGGGTGTAAGACCCCGACCTGAGTGTCCACGATTCCACGATAAGTACTAGTTAAGTCTGTGTTAGTTCTAAGCGTATTTAGTAAAATTTGACTAAGTTGGGATTAGAATACCTTTTGTTATAGCCTTGGGAAATTTTGGGTGCCTCGTGATTGGTAGGACCCTTTAGGGGTTCCCTTTCTGTGACTTTGCGTTTACTCGGGGGATTATTCGAGATTCTTATAATTCTTGTCTTGATCATGTTTTACTCGTCTCGTTAATTCCTATAACTTTCATGTTGATCCTATACTCGTTCGAGACCTAGAAACCTGACTTCCCTAGCATTGAGGGCAAAACAGTCATTTTACACTAAATCTGTACTCAAATTCCGATATCCCCAAGACCCGCAAAAAATATACTTTTTGGAGACTAGATATTTCGGTGATCACTTTTCTCTTCTTCGTCGAATTCGTTCGAGGTCCCGAAAGTCGTGATTTCAGCCTCTCAAGTTGTCTAGTAGTGGAGCCCACTCCCATTTGCTTTATATAGATAACCCATCTCCTTCCTTCCTCCTTTTCCAGCACAACTTCAACCATCTAGGGTTTTTCCTCTTCCCCCCCTTCCGCTTGCTTTTCCACCTCAATCTCTACCAAATCTTGCACCAATAAGCTAATGGAGGTTGTCTTATTCTTCCTCTCATTAAGAACTTGCTTGTGATACCATTTAAGAAGGAAGCCACCCATCCTAAAGTCTCCTTGAAGCTCATCTTGCCATTTGAAGAACTTCCTAGTGAGTAACCCCTCGCCTTCTCTTTGATATGTGTTCTTCTAGCCTTTAGGGAGCCTCATTTTCATTAGTGTGAACTTTCTCCTTCTTATTCTTTGTCTTGACCATTTTAGGGTTTTATTTGGGGTTTTTTGTGTGTAGATTGTGATCTTGGCTTGGAGAAGTATTTAGAGCTTGTTTTGGCTTAGCTTGGACCTGAGGCAAGTGGAATGAGTAGATATTTTGGGTTTGAATGGTTTTATGAAAACATTGATGATTTTACTATACTTTTATTGAGTTGCATTGAATTTGAAATGAATGCTCATTAATGAATTTGGTTAGTTCATTTAATGTCTTGGAAAGGTTGTTTTATAGCCCCTATTTGTTTCTTAACTGTAGCACAAATGAATGCTTGTGAATGGGGTTTCTTATCTCTTTCTTTGATGGTTGAATGAATATAGAAAAGAGGGGATTTGGGTGTGTATTTATGGGAGTTTGATGAATGATTATTGGAGGCAAGGAGGCCTTTTATTGCAGGAAAAATGTGTAGGAGAAAAGGGGAAAGAAGGCCATGAAGGCCATTCCCGAGCAGCAGGATTGACTGCCCGCTCGAGCGCGCAATCAATCTGACTGCATCTCAGGCAGCAGCATGACTGCCTGCTCGAGCGGCCTTATGTCAGTTCGAGCGTGCAGGTCCGCTCGAGTGGGCGTCCGCTCGAGCGTATTCCCCCTTGGGCCTAGATCACTTTTGGAGCTCGAGAAGTGTTTTTTTTTTAAAGGAATCCCTTGGTATTGGGGAGATCTATGAGGCATTGTTCGAAGCCCATTTGAGAAGAAAAACCACATCACAAAGATTCTTTGAAGTTTTAGAAAATCTCTAAGGTGTGTAAGGAGCCCGGAATGTCCCAAATTCATGGAGTACCAAGTTTATATAGAAATCGATATACGGGACCCCTATTCACCTTGAATTGGTTTTCAATCCCGACATTTATTCCGGAATTTAGAAAGTCCGATTTTATTGCATTGTCCCCGGAATTTTTACATACATACTCGAAAGCGTTGGAATAGTGTTTTGGTATTTTTGCTTGCCCGGTTATACTTGCCTAAAATGAAATGTTATTTGTGCCTTTGAGCACTCTTGTCCCACCCGTTTATGTTCTTGTACCTAATGTACTTTATGCATGTCTTGATTTCTATGATTTGACCTATAAATCGACACCACTAAGCTTGAATGACCCTGTCGGTCTGATTGACCAAATCTCGATCCCGGATTAGGCCTGTGGGTTCGGTCCGAGGTTGCAACAGACTGGTATCGTAGCGAGACGTGTTTCAGGAAATTAAAAGAAACTAGAAATTCTAAGGATGTGGCGAGGATTCATTAGACTTTTCATTAGCTAGAATCGTGTGAGCAATGTGTGACCCTGTTTTTTATTTATATGTGCTAACAACTTGTTTTGTAGCATCATGGCACCTCGTAAGCAACCATTAAACGACAATCCCTCTGCAAGCAATAATGATCATACGGGGCCAGTTGACGAAGATATGGTTGATAACAATATGCCAAATCAGTTTCAACAAATGATGCAGGCAATGCTTGATCAGCAGCGTCAGGCAAATGAAAACCAAGCTAGATTGCAGGAACAAATGCTTAAAAAAGATGAAGATCATGCTAGGGAATTAACAGAAATGCAGAGGCAGTTGTTAGAAATGTTACAAATGAGACCTAAACCTATTCAACCTCAACCCGCCATTGTCATTAATCAAAGAGAGCATGACCGAAACGCCTTGTTTGAGCGGTTTCGGAAGAGAGCACCGAAGGACTTCGTTGGGACAGAAGACCCTTTGGCTGCAGATGATTGGTTAGAGCATACGGAGAACATCTTTGAAGTATTCCAATGTTCTGGAGGAGAACAGGTGACACTTGCAACATCTCTGTTTACTGGTTTAGCAGACATCTGGTGGAAGACAGTAAGGGAAGAATACAGGACCATGGCAGATGCAGTTGCTTGGACTAACTTTAAGAAACAATTTGGGGACAAGTATGTACCTACACAAGTCAAGAGACAAAAAGCAGTAGAGTTCCAGCAACTTGTCCAAGGGAGTATGACAGTGCTAGAGTACCTCACCAAGTGTGAGAGGTTGTCTCGGTATGCTCCGGAGTTGGTGGACACAGTGGAGAAGAAGGTTGCCAAGTTCCTTGAAGGACTTCATCCGATCATAGAAAGAGATGCCACAGGAGTAGTGCCACCTGTCACATTTGAAGAAGCTGTCAAGAGAGCTTATAAGTTTGAGAACTTTCACCACAAGATCCTCAGAGTTCAGGGTAAGGGGCAACCTCAACAGCAGAACCACCAGCAGAGGAACCAGCAGCACAAGAGACAGAGGCAAGACCAGAATGTTCAGCTCATTTATATTCACTGTGGAAAGAATCAAGAGAGTACCCAGTGTCGTACCATCACAGGAGCGTGCATCAGGTGTGGCTCCATGGACCATCAAATGAGAAATTGCCCGAGACGGAATAGGAAGAATTAGCAGCCTTAAGGAGCACCACGTCAGTACCACCCCAGAATCCACCACTTCTCCAGAACCAGGCAAGGCCACTTCAGCTACAGGCACCACCGCAACAGTATAGACCTCAGTAGCAGCAGCAAGTTCGTCAGCAATGACAACATCAAAATCAGCGACCACCATAACAAAACAGAAATGTCCCTTAAGGCAGGCGGCAGCAACCTCCTATCAGGCCACAGCAGCGAGGACAAGTTTATGCGGTCAATAGAGCTGATGCAGAAGCAGCGGGAAACGTAGTGGAAGGTACACTCCTCATTCGCGGGATTAAAGCTAGGATTTTATTTGACCCTGGCTCTACACATTCATTTGTATCCCATGAATTTTCTAAGTTGATTGATGTGCATGATAGAGAACTTGAGTATATTTTGACTGTGCCAACCCCAGTAGGTAAACAAGTTATTTGTATAACCTTTTACCCTAGTTGCATAGTTCAAGTAGGAGAGGTTGTATTATCCGCAGTCATTATTCTGTTGGAGATGCATGATTTCGATATCATCTTAGGGATGGATTGACTGGCAGGGTACCATGCCACAATGGTTTGTTTCCATAAGACCTTCACCTTCAAATTAGATGAGACACCAGCAGGAGTGTTGCTTCAGGGAGAGAAGAAGAATCCTCGTGCAAGGTTTGTCTTAGCGTTGAAAGCTGATAGACTATTGAAAAGTGAATGTGAAGCTTATTTGGTGTTTATCACGGAGGATAAACGGTCCCAAGGGGTGGAGGAGATCCCTATTATTTGGGAATTTCCGGATGTGTTTCCGGAGGAGATTCCAAGATTACCACCCATAAGAGAAAGTGACTTCACTATCGAGTTATTACCAGGGACCGCTCCGATTTCGATTGCACCATATTAGATGGCACTGGCAGAATTGGGAGAATTGAAGATACAATTACAAGAATTGTTGGACAAAGGTTTTATAAGACCTAGCATTTCGCCATGGGGAGCTCCGGTTTTGTTTGTTAAGAAGAAAGATGGTTCCATGAGGATGTACATTGATTACCGAAGGTTAAACCAAGCGACCATCAAGAACAAATACCCATTGCCGAGGATAGATGAACTGTTTGATTAGTTGCAAGGTGCTTCGTATTTTTCGAAGATTGATTTGAGATCTGGTTACCATCAACCGAGAGTCAGAGAATCAGATGTGTTGAAAACAGCATTCCGGACAAGATATGACCACTATGAGTTCTTAGTGATGCCATTTGGGTTGACAAATGCACCGGCAGTGTTCATGGCATTGATGAACAAGATATTTGCTCAGTATCTGGATTAATTTGTAGTGGTGTTCATTGATGACATTTTGGTGTACTCCAAGACCAAGGAAGAACATGAAGAACACTTGAGGATAGCACTGCAACTTCTGAGAGAGAACCAGCTTTATGCAAAGCTCAACAAGTGTGAATTTTGGCTAGAACAAGTAGTATTTTTGGGACACATTATCTCCAAAGAAGGATTGTCAGTAGACCCATCCAAGATTGCGGCAGTAATGAAGTGGGAAAAACCGAAGAATGTGTCAGAAATCAGAAGTTTTATGGGATTGGTAGGATATTACCGGAGGTTTGTGCAAGGATTTTTGTCGATTGTGTCACCATTGAAGAAGTTGACAGGAAAGAATGTGCCGTATGTGTGGACAGACCAATGTGAGGCCAGTTTCCAAGAGCTGAAGAAGAGATTGACTACAGTACCAGTCCTTACTTTACCATTCAAAAGCGGCAGTTTTACCATTTTTACTGATGCTTCGAATGTTGGACTCGGTTGTGTGTTGATGTAAGATGGAAAAGTGGTTGCTTATGGATCCCGGTAGTTGAAAGACCACAAAAAGAACTATGCAACCCATGATCTTGAGTTAGCAGTGGTCGTCTTTGTGTTGAAAATGAGGAGATACTACCTTTATGGAGAGTAGTTCGAAGTTCACTCCGACCGCCGCAGTCTACATTACTTGTTTTCTCAGAAGGAACTGAACATGAGGCAGAGGAAATGGATGGAATACATCAAGGATTATGATTTTCCAATCACGTTTCACCCAGGAAAAGCAAATGTAGTTGCTGATGCCTTGAGCAGAAAATTAGTAGGCTTGGAAAATCTAAGTGGCACTTGCATCTTTGAACAGTTCGAAGAGTTGAGAATAGATTTACAGCCACTAAGGAAGGGTGTGTTGTTAGCTAACATGTCAGTGTCAGAGCCTTCTTTCATTTAGAAGATCAAGGATAGTCAGTTGCAAGATCTAGAGTTGGCCAAGATTTCGGAATACATAGCAGAACGTCTTGACTTTCGTATTGTGGATGGAGTTTTATACTACCGTGATCGTCTGTGTGCCTAACATTGAAGATTTGAGGAATGACATCATGACAGAGGCTCACAATATGAAGTATTCTATGCACCCATGTAGTACGAAGATGTATCTAAACTTGAAGGGTAAATTTTGGTGGAACAATATGAAGAGGGAGATTGTAGCATTCGTCTCCCGGTGTATGACTTGTCAGTTAATAAAAGCAGAGCATCAGAAGCCCCCAGGGTTGTTACAACCATTAGAGATCCCGGAATGGAAATGGGAGTACATTATCATGGATTTTATTTCGGGACTACCGAGGACCAGTAGAGGCAACGATGTGATACGAGTCATTGTGGACCGACTCACCAAGTCAGCTCATTTTATTCCTATGAAGACAGGGAAGAAGATGCATATGTTACCCTTGGCGGAATTGTTTGTCAATGAGATCGTCAGTAGACATGGACAGCCAGATTCTATTACATCTGACGGAGACATCAAATTTGTCTTGAGATTTTGGAAAACATTGCATGAGTCCATGGGTACGAAGCTATAGTTCAGCACAGCTTATCACCCTTAGACAGATGGCCAATCAGAGAGAATAATTCAGACCCTAGAGGATATGCTCCGTGCTTGTGTGTTAGGCTTCAAGACTCAATGGGACGAGACATTACCATTGTGTGAATTCACGTAGAACAACAGCTACCACTTGAGCATTGGAATGGCACCTTTCGAAGCTTTGTATGGCAGACGGTGTAGGACACTTGTTTGTTGGGAAGAAGTTGGCACCCACAGTTTCCATGGACCAGCCATGGTGAGTGAGACCAGTGACAAAGTGAGACAAATTCAAGAACGCCTGAAAGTAGCCCGGAGTAGACAGAAAAGCTATGCAGACTCTCACCAAAGGGACTTACAGTTTAAAGAAGGAGACAAGGTTTTCTTGAAAGTGTCACCTACGAGGGGAACATTGAGATTTGGGCATAAAGGCAAGTTATCCAGGAGATACATTGGACCGTACGATATCATGAGCAAGGTTGGTGATGTGGCTTATAGATTAGCCCTACCACCTGAGCTATATGGTGTACACAACCTTTTCCATGTGTCTATGTTGAAAAAGTGTGTCCCCGACCCATCACATGTACTCCGGCATGAACCGTTGGAAATCCGAGAAGATACAAAAGAACAACAGTTGAGGTCACGGACTATACAGTGAGTAAAGGTGTTTTGGGAAAATCATGGACCAGAAGAAGCCACGTGGGAACTACGAGATCAAGTGCAGAAGAAGTATCCACACCTACTACCAGGGTGACTTGTGTATTTCATTTGGTGGACCAAATGTCCTAAAGGGTGGAGGATGTAAGACCCCGACCCAAGTGTCCACGATTAGTACTTATTAAGTTGTGTGTTAGTTCTAAACGTGATTAGTAGAATTTCACTAAGTTGGGATTAGAATAGCTTTCGTTATAGCCTTGGGGAATTTTGGGTGCCTCATGATTGGTAGGACCCTTTAGGGGTTCCCTTTTTGTGACTTTGCGTTTACTCGGGGGATTATTCGAGATTCCTATAATTCTTGTCTTGATCCCGTTTTACTCATCTCGTTAATTCCTATAACTTTCATGTTGATCCCATACTTGTTCGATACCCAGAAACCTGACTTCCCTACCATTGAGGGCAAAACAGTCGTTTTACACTAAATCTGAACCCAAAATCCGATATCCCCAAAACCCGCGAAAAATATACTTTTTGGAAACTAGATATTTCGGTGATCACTTTTTCCTTCTTCGTCGAATTCGCTCGAGGTCCCGAAAATCATGATTTCAGCCTCTCAAGTTTTCTAGTAGTAAAGCCCACTCCCATGTGCTTTATATAGAGAACCCATCTCCTTCATTCCTCCTTTTCCAGTACAACTTCAACCATCTAGGGTTTTTCCTTTTCTCCCCCTTCCTCTTGTTTTTCCACCTCAATCTCTACCAAATCTTGCACGAATAAGCTAATGGAGGTTGTCTTCTTCTTCCTCTCATTGAGAACTTGCTTGTGATACCATTTAAGAAGGAAGCCACCCATCCTAAAGTCTCCTTGAAGCTCATCTTGCCATTTGAAGAACTTTCTAGTGAGTAATCCCTCCCCTTCTCTTTGATATGTGTTCTTTTAGCCTTTAGGGAGCCTCATTTTCATTAGTGTGAACTTTCTCCTTCTTATTCTTTCTCTTGACCATTTTAGGGTTTTATTCGGGGGTTTTTGTGTGTAGCTTGTGATCTTGGCTTGGAGAAGTATTTAGAGCTTGTTTTGGCTTAGCTTGGACCTAAGGCAAGTGGAATGAGTAGATATTTTGGATTTGAATGGTTTTATGCAAACATTGATGATTTTACTATGCTTTCTATGCTTTTATTGACTTGCATTGAATTTGAAATGAATGCTCATTAATGAATTTGCACTACACCATTTGGGTGATTTTGCAACATTTGAGATTTCTAATTAGTAACGCATATCTGGCCGTTAGTAAATTAATAACAGATAAAGTTCCGTTACAAAATTACTTAACCGTTACTAAATTACCCGAATTATTTTGTGACGTTTATCAAGATTTTCACTAACGGATAGTCAACCGTGACTAATGTTAAAATGTTAAAATTAACCCACTTGTAAACCCCCATTTCCCATTTCCCATTTCCCTTTCACTTTCCCCCTTTTCCTTTACTAGGTCAAAACCCCAACCCCCCTCCATTCTTCATTCCACTCCACAACATAGCAGCCCCTCGTCTCTTTCCTCCCTCTCATTCTTTCATGTCTCTCGTTCTCTCTCCCTCTTCCATGGGTTGCTGCCATCGTCGCCGGAGACCGCCGCCAACCACCATCATCTCCGGCGGACTCTTCTCCCTCCTCTCTCATCTCATTACCCATCTCTCATTTCTCTCACTCATCTCTCCTTCACCCAGCCATGGGCCCCACTGTCCCGGAGCCTCCTCGTCGCAGTCGGCGACCCACCTGCGCTACCGCCGGGCTTCCCCATCTCTGACGAACCAGCCCACTCCACCTCTCCCTATTTCTCCATTTTCCCTTTCTTCCTTTCCTCCCCTGTTTCTTCCTCCCTTCTCTGTTTCTCTTTCTTTCTTGTTTCTCTCTCTTACTGTCCTATCTCTCTAATTCACTCATCTCACCAATCCAACCCACCCCACCCATTTCATCCTCTCATTCTCATCTCATCTCATCTCTCCCTCACCTCACTTCACTCCCTGCCAACGTGGATCAGCCCCTCACCCATTCCACCCATTTCATTCTCCCAGTAGTAGCCTGTTCTTAATTAGAGATATGCCTTGGTTGATATTATTTTTGGCTTTCAACATGGATGAAAACAGTGAGAACTATATCTTCTTGGTGTATAACACTGTATTGTGTTCCTTACTGTTAAGGATTGTTTTCAGGTTGACTAATGCTTTTCTGTTTTTTTTTTTTTTTTTTCCTTTCTATTTTTTACAATTTTTGTTTTGATCTATTTGTTTTTGTACAATAAGATGCTTGAACCTAGTTTTAAGTTCCTAGATTGTGTAGTGTTTTTATTTTCTTTCTTCTTTTTCCTCTTTTCCCGTATTTCTTTGTTGCAGGCTTTAGCTTCTGCATTTGCAAATGACAGATGCCTCACAAGTGGACTCATCACATAACTACCTTGTTGTTCTTTGAATTTGGCATTTTGTCTCTATGGGAAGGATTCACAGAAGAAGGGTATTTTTTTTAATTGTTTAATAGACATTTTCCTCTTGTGGATGGGTTTTTTTTTTATTGTTTAATAGACGTTTTCCTCTTGTGGATGTGTTTGTCATTCCATTTTCTTTAGTTTCTTACCATTCAAAACAAAACAAAATCAAGCTTCTATTCTCTGTAACATGCTAATTCTGCTTTACTAAGTAGGGATGCTGAAGAATTGGCTGAAGTAGAAGCTAAACTGGTGGGTGTTTCTCCCTTTTAGTGATTTATGTTATGAATTTCTATTGTGTATTTGCCTGACTCTTTCTACATTTGTTAAATAACTGGAATGCTGATTTGAAGGCTAATACTGGAGCCACTAAGAATGGGTCCAAGGTGAGGTCAAGAGAATAATCATCCATTACTTTCTTTGTCATCACATGCTCCATTCCTGAAAACCATGTCTGACTTGGTTTGATTGTGAATAATTAAATTTACCTCACAATTTCTTTAGTGGATGCATCTTTTGTTTGTTACCAGCATACCAACTCATGATGTCATGCTCCTAATCTGGTTGAGTTTTAAATTTCTTTGACCCCATGGTAAAATACTCACATGACATGCATCTAGATTAATCTATTACACCAAGTGACACAGTCAAGAGAATCCGACTGATATGACATGCTGTTCTGCATATCATTTTTATTTAAATATAAACTTTTATGTAAGTTTGAATAATATGCAGATCATGAGTCCTATTCTTTTGGATTTTCCATTCGGACATCTGTACCCATATCTGAGTCCAACACTTGTACTTTAGCCTGCAACATAAGTTTTAAATAATTACTTTGGTCCTTGGATCTTCAATCCTACAAATACAAGCTGCTTTGTAGGCACCCAAAGAACAGATTAAATCTGGTACACATCGAACACAGCTGCCTGTGGCTGCTGGGCTGATAACTGTTGGATTTGATACTCAAGACCCACCCTTCAACACATATTCTGCTGGGAATATAGTAAACCATAGCCTTTTGAAGGAATTGCAAGTCTTGAGTATGGGGAGATTCACATTGTAAACCATAGCATTTACTAAAAAAAAATCTTTTCTTATAGTTCTTAAATTTGAAGCATCAGATTCAAATGGTAAATTGCAAGCTTTTGATGACAGTTGTGTTGCATTGTTTGGCAGTTGAGTAGCTGCTTCCTGATTTGTATGAAAGATGATAGCATTGAGGGAATATATGATACTTTGAAGGAATGTGCTGCCATTAGCAAATCAGCAGGAGGAATTGGAGTTTTTGTTCATAACATTCGCGCAACAGGTAGTTATATTCGTGGTACAAATGAGACTTCAAATGGCATTGTTCCAATGCTGCGCGTATTCAATGATACTGCTCGTTACATTTACATTTTTTGTATTTTTATTTTTATCTGTTGGGTGACGTCAGTTGTGTCCCTTTAACAGGGTCTTTCGGAAGAAGAAGTTAGGGCAGTGGCAGCTTGTGCAAGAGAGGAAGTAATGATACGGAATAGGTTCTCTGAAATAAATGCTCTAAGGGACAATTACTCTGTTAACAAGTAAGTTTGTTTATTCTATAACTGAATGGAATATGGCACGGGATCTGAGAACTGTTATCTGTTAGTTTTTTTAAAACTTTGGATGTATGAATGTCTGTATCTTGTTTTTGCCCTGATCGGAGACGGTATGATTTGAAACGTGTTGGGAAAATTAGGGCCAAGGAGATATGAAAGTAAGGGAAGAATTTTACATAAACGGATAATTTAGGCGTTTTGGCACCTGATTCTTGTTGTCATCTGCGTTGTTAATGATTGTCATACTTAATTCGTGTTTAAAAACCGTGGAAGTGTCTTTATTATACAGTTTAGAATCCGATAGAGGCGTTTGGGTCTAAATTCCCATTTTGTTGAATCACCAGAATGGACCTTCAACTGGGTGTGAAGCTGAAACTGATTGCTTTGACCCCAGGTAGATTTTTTTTAATGTGCTTTTATCCATGTGAACAGAAATCGCAGTATCTTTCCAGTATTTGGGCTTTTGTATGTGGACTTTGGTCAGTAGTTTTCAGACGTAGAGATGGTTGCAGGAAATAAAACATTTCACTTGACTTATTGCCCTTAACAAATGGGCTACAAAGATGAAAATAAAAGAGAGTTAGCAATGGCACAGGCCCATGCAATCAGGTGACCGATTCTGATCTACATCAAAACTAAAGTTGTGTAATGGTGATAACATAGGTTTACACTTGCAATCACTACACTTGTCCAATATGTAGCAAATCCCTGGGAGATATGGCTGTAAGAGAAAATTCTTTTCCTCTTTCTCTGAGAAAATTTTGTGAAGTTTGTTATTCAGTTATCTTATTGGAATGATGTATTAAATCATTTCTTCTATGTAACACTAATGTGCACAAGCAAAAAAGCTTTTTGTATCCAAAACTCTGTGATAAATAATCAAGTAGGAAATTAATCTATAAGTGGTGTACTCTTATCATAGGAACTGAATCTATAAGTACTCTTATCATAGGAACTGAATCTATAAGTGATGTACTCTTATCATACTAGGATAAGAATTTGAAAAGTAATTACTTTAAATATAAAATTAAGAGTAAAGGAAGAGTTTTTTTTTTCTTTTTTCTCAATCTCTGTTTTGGGGGAGGTTTTTAAGATACCTATTTACTGGGAAATACTTGTGTGCAAGTATCAATTTTGTGAACAACCTTGCCTGAATTTTAAAAAGTCACATGCCATTCCCGCTTTTCTTGGGTTGCATCTATCAATTTTATAGGTATTTGGGTACCCATTATAATCCCAAAGAAGGGAGAGACCAAATAAGACATCCAATGAGTGGTTAGTAAAGAAATGTTGGATTGTAGAGCAAAACACACAACTAAATTTGTTATTGATAATTAATTATTAGAGCAAAACGCACAGCTAAATTTGAAAAAAAAAGGTGCATGTTTCATATAATATCAACTTGACTAAGCTAAATCAGGTATCCTAATTTTATCCCAACCTTTACTTAGTTTGGAAAAAAAAAAGGGAAGAAGAAGAACAACAACTTTTCAGTATATTATCAGCTTGACTATGTCATGTACATAGTTGTACCTTTGTTTCAACCCATACCTGGTCTTAACTTGAGACAGTTTTTGCAACTACGTGATTTAATTGGTTTATGCAAAATGAGGACCAATGGTTGTTGGAATATGAATCTGGGAGCATATCTATATTGTTAGGTTGTAGATAGAGAAGTACTCATTCCTTTAATGGAGAGCTTATCATTCTTGATCTGTCGAAACTTTACAGTTACCTGGTATTTTCTCTGTTTTCCTACCTACTGAGATTCGTACACTTATAGAAAAAAAAATACCAAACTGTTAATGCAAAAACTGTTTGTATGTATTTCATGGTTGAGTATTGTATCATATATTCATATCTACTAAGTCCTCCTATGTACACACAACTAGGAGGAAGGAAAAGATAGTCAATGTTGGAAGTGTCTCTGTTTTGGCACCTGGACCATGAATAGGTGCCTATATGCTGCATCTAAAGCTGCTCTTCATGCCTTGACAGATAGCTTGAGGTATAAAGTATATATTTTTTTATCAATACAGTTTCTATTAAGATATGTGTTATTATCCATTACCCACTTTCTATTTTTTTTTTAAAAAACAACAAATACTTAGTAACGGATATAAACCGTTACAAATAGAATACTTAGTAACGGACATCAACCGTTACAAATAGAATTATATGCGTCAGAAAGTGGGAATTACCAACAGTTTTATCCGTTGGGAACAAACTATGAACAAAATTAATAACCGTTACTAATAAATTGTAACGATTGAAGATGTGTTGCTGAAATTAATTTCAGTCACATTTGATAACCGTTAGTAATATTTCTAACGGTTATTAAGTGTTACTAACTTCCGTTACTTTTCATTTGTAACGCAATTGTGTCAACGTAAAATAACCGTTACTAAATTTTTTTGTAACGGCCGTGGATCCGTTACTAATCGATTATTATGGTGTAGTGTTGGTTAGTTCATTTAATGTCTTGGAAAAGTTGTTTTATAGCCCCTATTTGTTTCTTAATTGTAGCACAAATGAATGCTTGTGAATGGGGTTTCTTATCTCTTTCTTTGATGGTTGAATGAATATAGAAAAGAGGAGATTTGGGTGTGTATTTATGGGAGTTTGATGAATGATTATTGGAGGCAAGGAGGCCTTTTATTGTAGGAAAAATGTATAGAAGAAAAGGGGAAAGAAGGCCATGAAGGCCATTCTCAGGCAGCAGGATTGATTGCCTGCTCGAGCGGGTACTAGGCCGCTCGAGTGCGCAGTCAATCTGACTACATCTCGGGCGGCAGCATGACTGCCCGCTCGAGCAACCATATTTCGCTCTAGTGCGCAGGCTGACCGTTGTCCGCTTGAGCGGGCAGACTTGCTGTCTTCCCGTCTTGTTGCGAAGCCCAGGTCTGCTCGAGCGCACATCGGTCCACTCGAGAGCATTCTCCCTTGGGCCTAGATCACTTTTGGAGCTCGAGAAAGGTTTTTTTTAAAGGAATCCCTTGGTATCAGGGAGATCTATGAGGCATTGTTCGAAGCCCATTTGAGAAGAAAACCATATCACAAAGATTCTTTGAAGTTTTAGAAAATCTCTAAGGTGTGTAAGGAGCCCGGAATGTCCCAAATTCAAGGAGTACCAAGTTTATATCGAAATCGACATACGGGACCCCTATTCACCTTGAACTGATTTTCAATCCCGACATTTATTCCGGAATTTTGAAAGTCCGATTTTATTGCATTGTCCCCGGAATTTTTACATACATTCCCGAAAGCGTTGGAATAGTGTTTTTGTATTTTTGCTTGCCCAGTTGTACTTGCCCGAAACGAAATGTTATTTGTGCCTTTGAGCACTCCTGTCCCGCCCGTTTATGTTCTTGTACCTGATGTACTTTATGCATGTCTTGATTTCTGTAATTTGACCTATGAGTCGGCACCACTAAGTTTGGATGACCTTGTCGGTCCGATATACTGACTTGGAGATCTCCCTCCCATCCTGCCAGCTGCAGTTTGAATCCCGACACCCGATTTATTAACTGTGGTCCCGTCCCGATACCCGGCTCGGTCCCTTGGTTCTCAATATCCGATTCGTTACCGTGATTCCCGATACCTGGTTTGCTACCGTGGTCCCGTCCCGAATTATTATATATGTATATTTAAATTTTGTTGCACTTCCTCACTTCAGTGACTGAGGTCAATGCCCCGATATGCTCTTGTCACTTCGGTGATAGAGGATTTAGCTTCGTGTGGATGCCATCTTGTTTGTTTCCCGTTTCCTCGATACCTTTACTCGTTTTACATTGCATATATGTTTTGAATAAATGATTTATCTTTTCATTAAAATTATTGTTGAAATAGATTTAAATGCTTTTGAAGGTAAATTCATTTATTATTATATTGTCATATCTTTTCACCCACCTGCCAAACCGTTGTGTTTGACCCACTTTTTGGTACTCAGGTCCAGTCGTTGGTTACCCCGAGGAGGAGCATGAGGAGGCTGTCTGAGAACTGCAGCGATTAGTTGAGTGGCATGCCGATGATGTCGTCTAGACATACGGTTGTCCGAGTTGCGTAACATTTTGGGTTGTGGATAACCATTTTTTCTTTTTTGGGGATATTATTTTGATTATTGGCCTTTGTTGGCCTCTATTTGTGGGAATGTAATTAACTGATATTTTGCTAAACTTTAACACTATTTTTGGGATTATGCTAATGATCATTGCTCACTCTGACAACAGGTGATTCATATGTTATCAGTCTTGTTATTTGAAATGAATTTCATACTTGATTTGCTACACGCTTCTGTACTTTAACAAAACATTTATATTATTGTGATGATATCCTAACCGCGGACACCTGTGGGAAATCACGTGTACGGGTAGTATCTTGTTCTTCATAGATCCGTGTACGCATGTTATGTTCTACAGCACCAACCAAACTATTCAAACATAACATTCATTTATATTCTTCATTTGTGAGTACCGATTCTGGATTAAACCCGTGGGTAGGGTCCGGGGTCGCGACAGTGGGACTTGGATGTGTTTTAATGCAAGATGGCAAAGTCATAGCGTATGGCTTAAGGCAGCTGAAGGAGCACGAGAAGAATTATGCGATGCATGACTTAGAATTGGCAGCAGTTGTATTTGCACTAAAGATGTGGAGACACTATTTGTATGGAGAAAAATTTGAAGTTCATACGGATCACTGTAGTCTCCAGTATTTGTTCTCCCAGAAGGAATTGAACATGAGGTAGAGAAGATGGATGGAGTATATCAAAGACTATGACTTTCCAATTAAATACCATTCAGGAAAAGTAAATGTCGTGGCAGACACATTGAATAGAAAGTCTGGGAGCATGGCTAGTTTGCGAGGAATGGGTATACTCCAACAGTTTGAAGAATTGGGAGTTGAGTTTCAACCGTTGAGACAAAGTGTTATGCTAGCAAATATGTCAGTGTCTGAGCCTACTTTCATTCAGAAAATCAAGGAGACTCAGCTACAGGATCCAAACTTAGCAAAAATTGTGGAGCATATTTCAGATTGCCCCGATTTTAGAATCGTGGATGGAGTATTGTACTTCCGTGACCGATTGTTTGTTCCAAATATTGATGACTTGAGAAATGAAATCATGGCCAAAGCCCATAGCACCAAGTATTCTATGCACCCGGGGAGTACAAAGATGTACCATAATTTGAAGAGCAGATTCTTATGGAACAATATGAAGAGAGAAATTGCAGCATTTGTGTCCCGATGCATGACTTGTCAGTTGATAAAGGCAGAACATTAGAAACCAGCAGGTCTTTTGTAGCCATTAGAGATTCCACAGTGGAAATGGGAACATCTTACAATGGATTTTATCTCAGGCTTACCAACGACTAGCAGAGGAAACAATGCCATATGGGTTATAGTTGACCGACTAACGAAGTCTGCACATTTTATTCCGTTGAAGACGGGAAAGAAGATGCAAATGTTATCATTGGCACAAACATTTGTTAACAAGATCGTTAGCCGACATGGTCAACCAGTCTCCATCACATCGGACAAAGATAGTAGATTTGGCTCGAGATTCTGGAAGACTCTGCATGAATCCATGGGTAGAAAACTTCAATTCAGCAAGGCGTATTTCTCGCAGACAGATGGATAGTCAGAAAGGACCATCCAGACATTGGAGGACATGCTTAGAGCATGCGTGCTTGACTTCAAAACTCAGTGGGACGAAAGTCTACCTCTTTGCGAATTCGCATATAACAACAATTACCACTCGAGTATAGGAATGGACCTTTCGAAGCATTATATGGAAGGAGATGCAGAACTCTAGTGTGTTGGGAAGAGGTCAGAGAACGCAGCTTTCATGGACCAACATTGATTGGTGAGACCAATGAGAAAGTTAAACACATTCATGAGCGTTTGAAGGTCGCGAGAAGCCGACATAAAAGTTATGCAGATGTTCGGAGGAAAGACCTACAATTTTAAGTAGGAGATAAAGTACTTTTGAAAGTGTCACCGATCATAGGGACATTGAGGTTCGGTCAGAAAAGAAAATTGTCAAGAAGATTCATTGGACCGTATGAGATCTTGAGTCGTATTGGTAACATGGCTTACAGATTCGCCTTACCGCCAGAACTTTCGGGTGTGCACAATGTGTTTCATGTCTCGATGTTAAAGAAATATGTTTCGGACCCCTCACATGTGGTAAGACATGAGCCATTAGAGATTCGGGAAGATGCCACTTATACTGAGAAACCGGTCAGAATCATTGACATGAAAGAGCAAGAATTGAGGAACTGGACAATTCACTGGGTAAAAGAGGATGATTAGTTTGGGATTCTTGATCGTGATTAGTCTTTAAGTGGAATTAGAGGACGATTAGCTTGGGATTTTTAGTTAGATTAGAATTTTGAATAGCTTTGGGAAATTTTGAGCGCGTTGAGTCTAGTTTGACCTGGTCCGGAGTGACCCGTGTGACACGTGTATGAGTGGGAAATTGACCTTGAAATTTCGAAAAATGTTGATTTCTATATTTTCGGATTTGTTATTTTAGTCTCAACAACTTTCATGTTCACTCCGTTTGCATTTGAACCATAGAAATTGCGTTTTTCGGGGAAAAAGGGGCAAAACAGTCTTTTCACACCCAACCTGTGCATAAATTTCGAAATTTGAAAATCATGAGGAAAATATACTTTTTGAAAACTAGATTTTTCAACGATCGTTTTTCTCTTCTTCGTCAACTTCATCCGGGAGACACAAAAGGGATTTTTAAAGCCTCAAAGTATTAAGATCATTGGGACCCACACTACCCATTTAAAAGTCAAAACCCACGATGGGTTCTTCATCTTCTTCACTCTTCATCCGTTTCCTATAGCAGCTGAAACTAGAGAGTTTTCTCTCTTTCTTCTCAACTTCTTTTTCCTCTTGCATGTTTAGGAAGCTCAACCCAAATCGAAATTCTGACTTTACCATCATCTTCCTCATGCAATGAGCAACCCAAAGACACCATTTGTGTAAAATTGCTGCTGAAACCAACTTCATTTTTCAAGCTTTTGTCACTGGTTTTTATACCTACGGGTAAGGTTTTGTTTCTCCTTTTAGATATGGGTTTTTCATACCCTTTGGAAGCTCTTCTTCATGCATGCAAGGAGGCTCTTTCAGAGCTCATTCTCTTTTCAAAATATTGAGTTTTTATATAGATTTTTCCATGGGATTTGGTGTAGGATTGCAGCTAACTGTGTAGTAAATTCTAAGGAGAGAAAGTGGGTCCATCTAAGGATGTTTTTCCAGCCATGAAGAGTTCAAAAATGACTTGGAAGATCTTGGTTAGCAATCCAAGTTGGAAACTAAATCAAGCAATCCAAGCTTTTAGCATCAAGTTGTTAAATATATCTCCAAAAAGATAGGCCTAAAAGATTTGAAATTTGCAACCAAGATTTTACCAAAGAAAGTGTTGCACATCCAACTACTCCATCCAAAGCTTCACACGTCCAACACCCACTCCAAGCTATCATACGTCCAAAAGAAGGGAGCTACCCATATGGTTTCAAATTTTGAATTAAATCTAAAGTGGGCCCAAGAAAGGAAGTTGCATGAGATATAAAGAATCCTACCTTTAGTAGGATGGTGTGCCAAGAAATCTATGAAGCTGGAAAATCCCTTGAAACTCTCCCAAACACCCTCATAATCCTAATCCAACTTGGACCCCACACTACTAATCCTTACCCAAACCAAAACCTTACAACCCAAGATATCAAAAGAATACGAAAGGAGCAAAAATAGGGGTTGCACATGAATTGCATCCCCCATCCCACCTTGGACGACCAGCAACCACCCACCTCCCTATTTCCATTAATTTTTCTTCATTCCTCCTTACTTCCATCACTACTTCATCCAAGGCCTTCCCTAAGGCACACCGCCACCTGAATTTCTACGCCGCCGTTGCTGTTGCTCTGTCGCTCCATCATCAACCAGCCATCTACTTCTCCATTGGTGAGGGGTTGAAGACTTGAAGATGGGATTAAGCGCAAGTCCTATTTTCTTGATGTGTTCGATCTAGGGTAAGGAAAGATTTATTTATTTTTAGTTTTTATTAATGTTAGGAAATTACTAGTTTATTGGTTCAATTTAATCTAAAAGACGCAATTAGTGAGGTCAAGGTGTCCCATCTTGGATCGGCATCACGTGTTTGTGGGTAGTGACAGTACGCACTTGGTGCGGTGTTTTTGCAGTATTTTATTAATTTTGCCAATATAATATTGTGATTTCCTATAATAAGAATATTTAGAATTATTTTTATCCTTGTTTCTGAATGATATTATTAATGAGTTTTTATTTTTAACGAATGATTTATTTACTTTTATGCAATTGGTGGTTTGATGTCTTTTATATTTTTGCAGTCTTTAGACTAGGATTTTGAGATTAGGGATTTTTATTTGGGATTGTAATTTTTAATTTGGATTTGTAATAAAATTTCAATTTCATTTTTGTAGAGATTTATTTATATAGAATTTTGATATGCTAGATTAGTTTTTCAATAGGACAGGTTTTGCGATTAATTACTCCCTGTGGATCGACCTCGGATTTCACCAAGTTATTACTACAATCGCGGCCTTACACTTGAGGCCTACGATCAAGTTTTTGGCGCCGTTGCCGGGGAGTTTTTCTTCGCTTGAGGTAATTTTTCCAACTTATCTTTTTAATTGCTTTGTGGGTGTGCCTTTACTATTCCGCAGTCATTCTAGATCTAAGGGTAGCATGCATGGAATGTTTGAACCAGCCCTATTGCATTAACAAGTGGATTTTTAATCTCTGATTTTTTATAAAATTGGAACTATTTCAGATCTGAAAGTTATTATTTCTGATTTTCTCAAAAATCATATCAATTTTGGAAAATTGCCTAGTTTACTTGTTCTAATTTGGACTAGTTTAGGTCAATTTTTTTAGTTGCCTATTAGGATTAATTAAAGTGTGTTAAAATCAGTTAATTTTCTTATTTTTAGGTTTTCTAAAGTTTCCAAAAAAATTATGGAATTTTCCCTCACAAAGGCAAGTCTTAGATTGCGTAAATTCGGCTTTTTTGGCCACCAAACTTGCCAAAATCTGAAAGTTTCAGAACTTCCATTGAAAACTTGGTTGTCTTAGTTGTTTTTAAATTTAAAAGAACTCTTAAAAACTTGTTGGAATTTTTTCTAAAAAGGTTAGTTATTTCTTTGGAAAGCCGAACAAACTGCCTTTCTTGATTGGTTCGATGTCTAGGCAAGTTTTGTCTCATTAAATTAGGGAGACAAGTCTCTTGTTCTAGAAGGTGGTTTTTAAGCGGGACCCTTGCAACGCATCACGACCCCACCACTGATTTGGGGGCATACCTGGTCGGGCCAGTTTCATAGAATTGAGTTTGGAAACTTTCCTTAGAGGTATCAAACTCTCTAAGATTAAGACTTTGCAAGAATTTGGGAATATTCTTTTAAATCTAAAAACGGACCTTAGTAGTTTTTTTTTTCTTTCTAGGTTTCTTTAAAAAAATAATAATAATAAAAAACTTTTCAAAATTCCAAAGAAGAAGGAAATACCCTCACCTTCTTGGCAGAGGGACACCTCAAATCGGTTAGAAATAAAGGAATCACCTGTCAAGAGCTTGATTAAATTCTACGAATCTAGATCTCTTGGTTCTCTTAGGATTTCCAAAATCCAGAGGCAAGTTCGAACCAAAATGGGAGGAACCCTTCGTCATCGACTAAGTCTTCTCCAACGGCGCATGCGCTCCTCTAAACATGGAGAGGGACAGATGTACGATGCCCATCAACGGCAAGTTCTTGAGGCGGTACTGTTGACACCAAATATGTCACTTTGCCTCTTCAACATCAAGAAAGCTGCATGAAGTCGCAACCTGCCATAAATAGGCAATGCAACTTCTCCAAAAAATCAAATCTTGTCAGAATCAAACAAAAACTGCAAGATCCTTCAAGATAGCCAAGAGAAGAGTACACATGAAGTTTCGGGCCATTTCGACAACATTTGGCCTAACTTCACTTCTCCGACAGCTAAACAGGAGCTCTCGGCGGCGACATCATTGGAGACGTCAAAACTTCGATCAGAGCCTACAGATGACTCCAGCATGTCTCAAAAGGGCTCCATGCCAAATTTCAAGTCAAACCGACAACGTTTGACCCTCCATCAATGCTCGAGCAGCAAAATCAAGCCTCCCGGCGGCGGGAACCACCGGAGCCTTCGCTCATCAAACCAAGTGCATGAATGGCTTCAACATGCTACCAAAAGGCTGCACGTCAAATTTCAGGTCATTCCGAAAACGTTTGACCAGGTTTCGATGCTCCGAGAGAAAATCAAGCCTACCGGCGGCGGAGCAACCCGGGACCATGACATCCAAAACGGAGCCCATGGAATGTCTCAAAATGACTCCAATAAGCTCCCCGTCAAATTTCAGGTCAATCGGACATCGTTTGGCCACATATCAAAGCTCGGTATTTTCCCCGCAGCAAAATCAAGTGAAGCATCGACGGGACCCCAAACGGCTTCAAAACTCAAACAAAAGCCTATGATTGGTCTTATTTATTGCTCAGGAGGCTTCACCTCAAATTTCAGGTCATTCCGACATCGTTTGACCAAGTTTCAACTTCTGGCGGAAAATCAGCAGCTCTAAGCGACAAAGTCTTCGGCTTTCCCGGAAAATTGGAAACTTTGCACTCTAAAAATGCAAGGATTCTCATCAGGTTTTCTACAGGGAAATCAAGCCAATAAATAAGAAGAAATGTCAGGAAAAATACAGAAGAAAACGGCGACGAAAAAGACCTCAAAACGACCGCAAAACGGGCTCCGAAGGGGAAAATTCCCCCAGGGCCGCAGGCCCCTGCGACCATGGCCCATGGTCGCCGGCCCATGGTCGCCGGCGACCATGGAAGTCCGGGTCACCGGATTTTCCGCCGGTGACCCGTTTTTCCGTCCTTTTTCGCGTTTCGCGCACTTTGGCCCCTGTGGTTTCCTGAAAATGTGATTTTTAGTGCTTGAAATTGACTCATATCCGACGACATCCGTCAAAATCACGGGTCAACCTCCAAAAGCATAAAATCATCAGTGATCGCTCCAAGATCGCCAACCGGCTGACCAAGAAAGTGCACTTTCTGTCCGACCGATCGTGAAATCGACAAGACAGATGTCACCGGCCCGCTCTTAGCTATCAATGTCTGAAGTTACATGTTCATCCGATGTCGATCAGCATAAAGATCCATCGATGATCATCGCCAGAAGAATTCCAGAAGACACGGCACGGCCCGCGACTCTTCGACTGCTCGGCGACCAATTAATGTGGTTAATTGACTAGCTTTATTGCAGTCATTAATTCATTTCTTTGGACTGCCCAATCAGAAGCAAGCATTTGGGAGTTACAAGTCAATTGATTCATGGCATTTAACCCATGAAACTCCTCCCATTATGGTAATTAAGGTGATTAAAAGCCCTTAATCTCCATCGGCCAATCAGATTCAAGGAAAAAGGAGTTACAAAATCAAGAAATAAATCTTGTAACTCCTCCCATTAAAGCCATTAAGGCTCATAAACCCTCCTAAATGGCTACCAAAAGCCTATAAATAGGAGAACATTCCATTGAAAAAAGGATCAGAAAATCGGGATCAAGAAAATCGAGATCGATCGATCGGAAAGAATCCAGAGCTCGTATCCAGAGAAAGAAAAAAGAGAGAAAAACTCTGCTGAAGTTCTGCACCGGCCACCACTACAAGGTGACAAAAGTCCCTTGGGGGGCACCCCCCCCCCCCCAAGGTCCTTGCCTTCTCCCGCTGCCTCCAATGGCTTAGACGTGGCTTTTCAGCCCGTCTACTTAGCTTTTTATTGGACATAGGACCTTCTTTTGGTCTTTGTCCTCTAAAAACCTGAGGTTATAGCCAAGCCAAGCGAATCAAGAGCATCCTCTGTTCTCATCTGCATGGATGATGGCGAAGCCCACACATGGCTTGCGACCGTCAATCTGAACGAGTCCCCCACAATCTCCTGAGAAGTTAGATCCTCCTTTTCTTGCTTTTCATTGTAGTTTGTATTTTTCTAAAAGAGACAAAAATCACAACTCTTGTCTTTCATTATTGATAAGAATTGTAAATCGGCTATAAACGCCAAAATCGGCTATAAACGCCACAAAATCGGCTATAAATGCCAAACAAAATCGCCTTTCACGGCAAATCAAGAAAATGTCTCTTTTCTTAAATATTTGTGCAATGGAAAACTTGAAAGAAGTTGATTTCCTTTTTACTTGCGAAGGTGGATCTCCGGATTACCACTTGCAATTCCAAGTAAAATAGAAAATCTGGCACACCCACACAAAAGAAATGTTGATGCACGCTTCAGGGCCCGCCAGGGCGCGAAAGGGCCGGACCCGACGGGCTCCCACGTTCCGCCGACCCCGGTAGCCGCCCCACGGCGCCTCGGAGCGCGTTCCATCAAGCTGGCACACCCGGTGGGACTCGTTCATTTGAGAACACGGTGCTTGGAAATGAAATATTTGCATATCATACTTTTTGCTCTATGCTTATACTTCTTTTCCGGATTCCTTGGCTACTTTCTAGCTAGTAGCCTATGTTGGATTTTGCATCCTAAAAAAAATGAGATGGGATTTTTTGGAAATTTCTATTTCTTTGAGTTTGTTTCCATTCTTTCTCTTTTCAAAAAAAAAAAAAAAAAATCAGTTTTCTTAGTTTGAATTCAAAATTGAGAAACTTTGATCCTATCCTATCGTTCTTTGGTGCTTGCAGAAATGTTGAGCCCGTTCGACTAAGGTTTTGGACCATCGTTTCTCTTCGATGAGTTCATTAGAGATTTCAAAAAAAAAAATTAAAAAAAAATCAGTTTTCTTAGTTTGAATTCAAAATTGAGAAACTTTGATCCTATCCTATCGTTCTTTGGTGCTTGCAGAAATGTTGAGCCCGTTCGACTAAGGTTTTGGACCATCGTTTCTCTTCGATGAGTTCATTAGAGATTTCAAAAAAAAAATTAAAAAAAAAATCAGTTTTCTTAGTTTGAATTCAAAATTGAGAAACTTTGATCCTATCCTATCGTTCTTTGGTGCTTGCAGAAATGTTGAGCCCGTTCGACTAAGGTTTTGGACCATCGTTTCTCTTCGATGAGTTCATTAGAGATTTCAAAAAAAAAAAATTAAAAAAAATAAAAAAATAAAAAAAAATCAGTTTTCTTAGTTTGGATTCAAAATTGAGAAACTTTGATCCTATCCTATCGTTCTTTGGTGCTTGCAGAAATGTTGAGCCCGTTCGACTAAGGTTTTGGGCCATCGTTTCTCTTCGATGAGTCTATTTGGGATTTGAAAAAAAAGACATAGACCACTAAGGTTAAACCAATTGCGTTCTTTGATCACGATTGATTCAAGAAAAGCCTTGTCCAGAGTGTGGAGACAGCTTGACTGTTCTAGGCAAGGGTCCTCCAAACGGGTTCATTAAGTAATCCTACCCTTACCTGGGGGCAATTCTATCAATTGAGGTTTCATAAGACCGGGTTAGGAGGCCTATGTGTACTCTCTCGTCTTTAAATCTTAAAAATTAAAAAAAAAATCAAAAATAAAAAAAAAAGATTTTCAAAAAAAAAAAATCTTTAAAAAATAAAAAAATCAAAATAAAAAAAAATAAAAAATAAAAAAAAAGATTTTCAAAAAAAAAAATCTTAAACAAAAAAAAAAAAAGATTTTTTTAAAAAAAAAAAAATGAAAATCTTAAAATAAAAAAAAATCTTCAAAAAAAAAAAACTCTCGTCATTTTAGATTCAGATCCGAGAAATTGTGGTTCCTTCCCTTCTGGGTACTGGTGCTCGCGGAAATCGTTGAGCCCGTATTCGGATCGGAATACCATCTGCTCTCTTTGATGAATCCAACAATGACATTTCAAAAAAAAAAAAGAGAATCCCATCTCGTGGATGCGATCTCCAACATTTGTGCATAGCAATACTGGTACGCCCTTTCAGGGTCTACTGTATCTGTGACCGGCACATTTGTAACTCCTACCTTATATTCTTCTTATCTCGAGCAAGCCCTGCTTCTCGATAAGTCGAATTTAGGTTTACAATTGCTTCTAGCAGTCACTGGAACGCTCATTCTGGGCTCACCATACTTGCTGTCAGAACAATTGTACCCTCTATGGCTTTTTGCCTTCCTCATATTGCTTGGGTCATGTCTCTTGAGCGATTTGAAAAGACAAAATCATAGAATTCCCCATTTATGATCATCATATTCTTGTGATTACTAATGGATGTGGTCTTGTTTCAGAAATTTTGAAACTAACAATGGCAGCTTCACTGATCATCACCTTCGATGAAAACAAGCACCAACTCATGCTTCAACAGAAGCAAAGCACGCGCACTCATAAGCGCCCTGTCAGCTGCCGAAGCGTCAACTCCCTCGGCAACTCTCTGAACTCCGGGTCGACCTCGACTCCCCGGACTATCTTCTTTGGGACGCTGGGACCATTCCCACTTCCAGGAGAACAAATTGTGCCTGCCAAAAGGCAGAAAATCGCCTCTCAACGTGTCACTCCCGTGACACCAAAGGCGAGCGCCCAAAAGCCCGAAGCCCGCGGCACCCCCGCGAAGCCTCGATCCACAAACAACCAGGTCTATCCCAAGACTTGGTCTCCAAGACCTTCCCCAAAACAAAGAAGGTCTCAAATTTCCACCAAGCCAGCATACCTGGCCCGACTCAAAGAGAACCAGTTCTACCCTCTTGCCTACATGAAAGAGGAGAGACCCATCTCCAACCTGACTCCCAAGTCAACCCAGCATGAACCGGCTTGCTCCCACAAGCCCAAAATCAGATCATGCACCACTAGGCCTCTGCAAGCACCTGCCAAGGCCTACAATCCTTCAGTTCGACCCTTCATCTCTACAGGGGCCGAACTCGAAAGGTTTAAAGCTTCGCTGCGACAGGCAAAGGACCGGGTCCGGATCCTGTCCTTGCCTAGCTACAAAGAAGACAAGCTCGGCTGCTGCGCCAGAGGGAGCACATCTTTCATCGTCAGAGCCCAGCCAGAGCTGACTGAAGCTCAAATCGCTCGTCGAGCACGCCGCCGTGCTTCATATCGACAAAAGAGACTAGAGAAGTAACGGACCCAGCCTCCTACACTTCAAGTCTCCCACAAATGGGTCGAAAAAGAAAGACCCGACCAAGTTGCTGCCGTCCATATGGTTGGAAAAACCAGAAGACGCCAAAGGTCAGCATCAAAAATCCATGTCCGACGTCCGGTGACCCGTAGCGTCACCAGGACACAAAGACATCCCGAAGAATCTCCTGCCCCTTCAAGCCAAGGACGGGAGAGTAATCCTTCATCAAGCTCTTCATCAAAAAGAATGAGCCCCAGCTCGGTCACCAGGACGATTTCTTCGTTCGAATCCCGAGGGATGAACGTCTTGGCTACAAGTTCTGAGCCACCACCTCAGAATCCACCTCGAGATGATGCGCTCACACGCATCCAGCAGTTGGAACAAGGCCAGCAGAGGATTGAAACTCTGATGGAAAACCTTCTCCTCGTTGTCCAAAATCAGGTGAACAATGAGCCTCCTCCGAATCATAGCAATAACGAGGGAAATGGAGAAGAAAATGAGTCACGCGCCCTTACCAAAAAGGACGTAGATAGTATCCTCGCCAAAGCTAAAGAAGAGGATATACTCAAAGAGCACGGGATCAAGCCACCATATCCTTTATGGATGGACTCGGTCCCGTTCCCCACAAAATTCAAACATCCTACTCTCCAAACATATACGGGGAAAGGATCGGTCAGACAGCACGTCATCCACTTCAAGATCTTGACGGGAGCTATCGCGGATCAAGATGCACTCAAGATTCGCCTCTTTGCAAGTACCCTAAAAGGTACGGCCTTCGATTGGTACTCCACTCTGCCGGAGAACTCCATTCAGAACTGGGCTATGCTGGAGACACGCTTCCTGACCCACTTCTAAGGTGAGGATCATCCTGTTACTATGGCTCAGCTCTGCAGCCTAAAACAGGGAGAGAATGAGTCAACTTATGACTTCATTCACAAGTGGAAAGCAATGGCGTACAAATGCTCAGATGTACTGCCACAAGCGTCGCTAGTCGACATCTGCCGTAACAATATGAGAGCTAAAATCCGCTCCATGATCATCGGCAACAAATCAAAAAACCTGGGAGAACTCCTGGAAGCTTCCATGGAAGCTGAAACGGTGATCAAAGACCTCAACAGTCAGAAATCATCAAAGAAAGAGCCGACTGCTGTTGCAACCTCTAAACCAAAGAAGAAGGAGGTTCTCAATGTGCAGACTAAGTCAGCTCCTCAGCAGCCAAAGAAAGCTGAAAACAAACTGCAGGTAAAAGGCCTGAACTCTCTGATGCCTTCAAAGAACGTGTAGAAAAGAAATATCCGTTCGATGAAGACGTTGAAGAAATCTTTGAGGCTCTCCTAGCAAATGGCAAACTCATTTTCGCAGAGCCCAAAAGACCGGGAGACGTTGGCAAAACCAATGATCCTCGGTACTGTCCATACCACCAGATGATCTCACATCCTCTCAATCAATGCTTCGTTGTGAGAGAGAAGATCAATGAGATGTGGAGGAACGGAGTCATAACCTTTGATAAAAACTATGGCCCCGCCTCCGTCAACATGGTGTCACGTGGACAAACACCAAAATCACCGAAGAAGAAGATCACTACTTCCTTCAAGGTGATAAAAAGAATTCAAACGTCCGAAGTGTTGGTTCCTTTCCCGACACCAGACGGACAACCTATATGGGTACATCCCGATCTCCTGGAAGATGAAAACTGGGAGATCGTCAAAACAAAGCCAACAGCTCAACAGCGAAGGCAGGCTAGGAAACATCTCCTCAGGCTCAAACGGCAAGAGAAGACCCAGCCAAAACAAGAAGTCCATGAAAAGGCAAAGGCCTCCTCTACCACTTCACTCGGGGCAACAGAAACGTCCCTTCCAGAGACTTCAAAGGGGGTAAGAAAACTCACTCTCAGTGATTTCATGCGACCTCAATTCAGAGAAGAAGCTATGCAGGGGGCATCATACTCTTGCAACTCGGTAGTTGGATTCTCCATTGATGGATACGAGTCCAGCGACACCGATGATGGATTCGAGTCCGGCTACACTAATGAGTGGGAAGAATCCCTTGAAACAGGAGAATATCTCTCCGATGAAGAATGGGTTCCTGAAACTCACCTTATGCCAGTAATCTGGTATAACCCCTTACAGCCACAAGGATCCTGGTCTGATGATGAAGAAGACCAAGAGGCTGCACAAGAAGATGCTGTTAACCCAGCACCTGTCATTGCTCCAGTGGAAATCAACTATGTTGAGCCACACGGAGAAGACGAAGAAGATGATCTGGCTCCCATGCCTGATCTTGAAGAATATGCAAGGATCTTGCAGCATCTCGCTCTAGAACAAGAGCAAGACCGCGTCAACGAGATTCCTCACAATCCAGAGCCGGAAGTCCCTGAAGCTCACCAGGTACCTCCACCCTTAACTCCTGAAAATGGAGAACATTGCTGGATAGACGATCCTCTTACATCCGAGGATGAGTCTGACTCCGAGCAGGCAACATCTCCTATCAGAGCTTCCTGTAATGTAATATATCAGGACTATAGCTCTTCTGAAGCGTCGTCTGATGAGATTACCTATACTCCGACGACGCCTAGCAATGTATCCTCTGGAGCTACCTCGTCTCACGTGACTTTCACAGAGATGACACCCTCTCAGGTTTCTTCTCCTGAGACTGTGACTTCAGGATACACATTCTTCCCGACTCATCATCATGAAGAAAACCCAACTTGGGGTGATGGATGGGTCAACGAAGAAGAAAAGCTGCTGGATGCTGTTCAGGACTTGCTCCCGGAAAATGCTCCGTGCAACACAATCACTGAGGATGGCAACTCTGCTGCAGATACATCCCCAGTAGATGAAAAACGACAGCCTCTTGATCCTGAAGACAATCTTCCAAACGAAGATCCTTCTCAAGAAGCTCTCGAAGTTGGTAGAGGCACCCGTTCGGGCCGGGACTACCACAAAAATTACAACCAATCTTCCTTTACTTATGTAAATCCTTCGGGAGAAGATGTTGTAAGCGCCCCCAGTGGCAAAAACAATGAACATGCAGGCCCCAAGGAGGCTTTCAAGTATGACTTGGTTGAGCACTTCAAACACATACCTGCACGTCTTCACATCCTAGACTTATTGCGAATGTCTCCACGCACTCGTGATAATCTCATCTCAAAATTACAAAAACTGAATGAGGATGTCGACAAACATGCCCCACAAGTCCTCCAAATTGAAATGGACTACCGGGTCAAAAACTCAGAAACCTCCTTAAAAGGAGAAAAAGAGAAAAGCGAGGGATCATGCATCCAATGCCTCTCGGTTCAAAAGGCAGCCAGTGCAACCATCGCCTTCACTAAGGAAGACCTCCTACTTGGCGAAGCAAGGCACAACCGACCCCTGTACTTCACAGGGTACATCAAGGAAATGCCGATACATAGAGTTCAGATCGACCCAGGTTCTGCACTCAACCTTATCTCCACTTCGGCTCTTGAAGAGTTGGGCATCCCACCCAGCAAGCTAAGCCACACATCTGTATCTATCTTTGGATACGATGGGAGTACTCAAAGGCCTATCGGTAAAATCAGGTTCAAATTGCAGATCGGTGATCTTATCTCTGAAGTCACTGTGTATGCAATAAAAACCCCCTCATGCTACAACATCCTTCTCGGACGTCCTTGGATACACGAGAACGGTGTTGTCCCTTCAACTCTACATCAATGCATCAAGTTCGTCGGCGACGACGGCATGGTACATCGTGTCTTTGCGGACAGAAAACCCTTCAAAGGTAAAGAAGTCCACTTCGCAAACTCCCAGATGTATGAAGGCGAAAAAGAAGAAAAAGAGGAAATAGCACCCCCTGCTGAAAATCTCCAGAAAGATAAAGGCAAGGCTCCTCAAAAATCACCGGAAGAAAACAACCCCTCCGGCAAATTAGAAGAGAGTAGTCAATCTCCCTTCGTCATCTCCCTCAAATCTTCAAAACCTTTGGTCATCACGACTAAAGTGAAGAAGGCGAAACAAAAGTCTGGGGGCAAATTTGTTGTTTCTCTCGTGTCTATCATGCAAGACACAGACTCGGACTCAGAGCCAGAAGACGATGCATCGTCAAGCCAAGCTGACACTCTGCAAGTTCAGCCTGCTCTCACTCCGATGGAGACACCTGCTGACGTAGAAGATCCTACGTCTGTTACCTTTGTTGTTCCGACAACATCACCAAAGCAAAGACCGATCTTCTTCCATAGATCGGATGCTTCTTCATCAAACTCCATGCTGGAACCTTTTCAAAATGAAGGTATGCCTCAACTATCTCTATATAGTCCTGTGGCACAAGCAATTATGAAGAAAATGGGCTATGACGCTCAAAACCCAGTCGGTTTGGGAGAAAGACGCGGTATTCTCACGCCATTGGAGCCCGCCTTGACCAAAAGCCAGCTGGAAGATTGGAGACTCTACGGTCATGTAGAAAAGTCTTCATATGGGTTAGGGTATGATCCCGACACTCCTCTGAGACAGTTGACACAAAGGTTTAAAAGTCGTTTTACCGACCAAGCCTCAACATCTAAAGTCCACGAAGACATCGATCTCCCTGGAAATCTCTTTAAAGAGTTACCTGACAAAGATCCAGGAAGCTCATCCAACTTGTACGATTTCTCTGATGATAAAGAGGAATCGTCCGATAATGCAGACTTGTGCTATTCTGACCCAGAAGAACCCTCGTCTCCAAAAGAAATACCAGACTCAACAGGCGATTGGGACTATCTCATAGCAAGCCTTGAGGAGATCACCAATCAAGAAAATCCATGGAAAGGAACAGAGCCTTGGTCTGGTAATGCAGTTGAAACTCCAGAAGGTTTTGTTGAGTTGGAAGCCTCCGAAAATATTGTGGAGGAACCACCTTCGAACCTTCCGACAGAAGATCCTGTTGAAAAGATAAACTTGGGAACACCAGATAACCCACGTCCTGTATTCATAAGCAAGAATATAAAGGATGATGAGTTACCCGAGTATATCACTTTTCTTCGTGAGTTCGTTGATTGCTTTGCATGGTCCTACGCTGAAATGCCTGGTTTAGACCCCAAAGTAGCAGTCCACAAACTCAATCTTCAAGAAGACATCAAGCCTGTCAAACAAGGCCAAAGAAGATTCCGTCTAGATGTGATGGATAAAATTGAACAAGAAGTTCAAAAACTCAAAAGCGTTGGCTTCATCCGTGAGGAACAACATCCAGAGTGGTTGGCCAATATTGTCCCCGTGACAAAGAAAACTGGGCAGATCAGAGTCTGTATTGACTATAGAGACTTGAATGGCGCTTGCCCTAAAGATGAATTCCCGCTCCCCATACCGGAGGTGATGATTGACAATACCTACGGATTCGAGCGAATGACATTCATGGATGGCTTCTCTGGTTACAATCAGATAAAGATGCATCCTGAAGATGAAAAGCACACTTCATTTCGGACTCCATTTGGCGTGTATTGCTACACTGTCATGCCATTTGGTCTGAAAAATGCTGGTGCCACATATCAGAGGGCTATGATGAAAATATTCCAAGATATGCAGCACAAGACGGTCGAATGTTACGTTGATGACCTCGCCGTCAAAAGCAGAAGAAAAGAAGACCATCTCAAAGATCTTCGGGAAGTCTTCCTCCGACTTCGCAAACACAAACTGCGGATGAATCCTCTAAAATGCTTTTTCGGCGTCTCGTCGGGTAAGTTTCTCGGATTCCTTGTTCGGAAAGCTGGAATAGAACTTGACCCCATAAAAGTCAAGGCTATTCTAGAAATGCCCTCTCCAAGAACCTTGAGAGAATTAAAAGGGCTTCAAGGGAGATTGGCCTACATCAGACGGTTCATCTCCAATCTTTCGGGGAAATGCCGTCCATTCTCTCGATTGATGAAAAAGGGTGTAGACTTTGTCTGGGATGCCGACTGTGAAACCGCATTTCAAGATATCAAGTCATACCTGACCAAACCTCCAGTGTTAGCTGCCCCTGCCACTGGAAAACCATTCATCTTGTACACAAGAGCCCTTGATCACTCTCTGGGTGCTCTGCTTGCACAAG
This sequence comes from Umbellularia californica, assembly GCA_028538565.1. Classification (NCBI taxonomy): domain Eukaryota; kingdom Viridiplantae; phylum Streptophyta; class Magnoliopsida; order Laurales; family Lauraceae; genus Umbellularia; species Umbellularia californica. The sequence continues at coordinate 33,496,344 of JAPQWN010000006.1, forward strand.
AAAATGATGAAAGAAAAGAAGCTGCTCTATACTACCTCAGCCGCATGCTAGTAGGTGCAGAGCATCGCTACTCTCCAGTCGAAAAAGAATGCCTTGCAGTGATGTTCGCCATACAAAAGCTATGTCACTACTTGCTTTCCAACACAGTCTACCTGGTCTCGAGGATCAACCTCTTGAAGGTCCTTGTCACAAAGGCAGGTTCTCTCAGTGCCCGACTGGCAAAATGGTCCATCCTTCTATCACAATTTGATATTAGGTATGTGCCACAAAAAGCAATCAAAGGCCAAGCTCTAGCAGATTTCCTCGCAGAGCATCCATTGTCTAAAGATTCACCACTCAGAGATGATCTCCCAGACGAACCTATCTACAACGTGGAGACTTTCTCGCCAAATGCCTCCTGGGACATGTACTTTGACGGTGCAACCAGGACGAATGAAAAAAGAAAGCTGATCTCAGGAGTTGGCATCCTTTTTGTTAGCCCTGACAAATACATGATTCCACACGCTTTCTCGCTACTGGAACCATGCACAAACAATGCAGCTGAATACCAAGCTCTGATCCTAGGATTGGAACTCGCCATCGAATCCGGTATCACTATGCTGGAAGTCTTTGGAGACTCTCAACTGATCGTCAACCAGATGAATCAGAAATATGAAGTCAGGAAGCCCGATCTGCTGCCTTATTACAACAAGGCCCAATCGCTTCTGCAAAAGTTTGACATCTGCAACATCACCCACATTCGTAGAGGTGAAAACATCCGTGCAGATGCCCTGGCCGGACTTGCCGCATCTATGGCAATTCAAGAAGGGGAAAACATGCAAATTACAGTGTGCGAGAGAAGGATCCTCCCTCCTCTTAGCACACACCAAGCAGTTGCTGAATGCCACCGAGTGGTTGGAAGTCGGATCTCTATCCTTCAACCTTCAATCGGCGACTGGAGGGATCCGTTCATTGATTACACTATGTTCGGAATCCTACCTGAAGATCCAAAAGAACGGGTAAGCATACAAAGGCGAGCCCCAAACTTTCATTTGGATATTCCTTCAAAAATCCTTTACAGGAAATCCTTCAACGGAGTACTTCTACGCTGCTTGTCACAACAAGAGGCCGAAGAAACACTCAAAGAAGTTCATGCTGGTCTTTGTGGAGCCCATCAGGCAGGGCCTAAGCTCTATGATCAGATAAAAAGGTTAGGTTACTATTGGCCTACCATGGTTGCTGATGCAATGCAATTTGCTAAGCGCTGCCAACAATGCCAAGTTCACGGAGATTACATTCACATGCCTCCAGAATGGCTGCATCCTATAGTAATCTCGTGGCCTTTCGAAGCCTGGGGTATGGACATCATAGGTCCTATTTCTCCCCCTTCAAGCAAAGGTCATCGCTTCATCTTCGCCGCAACGGATTATTTCTCCAAGTGGTCAGAAGCATTTGCGTTCAACGAAATGAAGACCTCATCAGTTCTTCAATTCCTACGCACCAACATCATTTGTCGTTTCGGCATACCCAAGAGATTCGTCCATGATAACGGACCACAATTCCGGGATCATCGATTCTACAGGTTCTGCGACAAATACAAAATCCAAAGCTGTCCTTCGACTCCATACAATCCGGCAGCAAACGGATTAGCAAAAGCCTTCAACAAGACACTCTGCAAAATCCTCAAGAAAATGGTCTCTAGTCACAAAAGAGACTGGAGCGATAAACTGTCTGAAGCTTTGTGGGCCTATCGAACCACCGTTCGAGGACCAACCCATAGCACACCATTCTCCTTGGTCTATGGATGCGAAGCTGTTGTGCCCCTAGGGTACAAATTCCTTCTCTGAGGGTATCTCTACAAAATGACATGACTCAAGAAAGCAATGTCAAATTGCGACTCCATGAGCTGGACAATCTCGACGAGAGACGGCTCGAAGCTCGACAAAGCATTGAACTTTACCAAGCACGCATGGCAGGATCTTTTGACAAAAGGGTCCGGCAACGCGCCTACAAAAAGGGTGACTTGGTTCTTGCGGTAAAAAGACCAATGGTCTTCGCACACAAATCCAAAGGCAAATTTGAACCAAAATGGGAGGGACCCTACGTCATCGACAAGGTCTTCTCCAACGGCGCATATGCCCTCCTAAACATGGAAGGCGACAGATGTATGCTGCCTATCAACGGCAAGTTCTTGAAGCGGCACTACCCTTGAAGACTTACCCAACTGGGTAAGAGCAATGCCTGTATGGCCAAAACCTGTTCTCAGGTACTCGCTCGTCAAACCCACTCTCTTTAGAATTTTCATATCAAATGTCAAAATTTCTAGAGATTCAAAAACAATGCTTACTTTTACCGTTTCATTGTTCAAAAAAAAAAAAAAAACAAAAAATCCAAGTTTAGGAGCCTCTCCCTGACTTGACCAAAACTTTCGATCCTTGAACCAAAATTCATGGTTTGAAACAAAAATTTGGATTCAGGGATTTCCACCCTAGTCCACCTTACCTTTTACCGCCAAATGGTTTTAGGTCAAAATTTACGACCCTCGTGTCTTTAAACAAAAAAAAAGAGAAAATGGTTTTTCAAAAACCGCGGGGAAGTGACACTTAGTCGATACTCGCAAAACTCAAAAAATCGGAAGGATGCGAACCCCATTCGATACTTCCAAAACCCCAAAAATCGTGGAGACGCAACATATCAGTTGATATCCACAACCCAAATTTCAAAGGTTCGAGAAAACCTAAAATCGTGGAGAAGCAACAAACCAGTTGATATCCACAACCCAATTTCAAAAATCGTGGAGATGTAACATACCAGTTGCTTTCCACAACCAAAACTACAAATGGTTCGAAAAAACCTCAAATTTCAAAAAATCACGGGGAAACGACATCAAGTCAGTACCCGCAAAATCAAAAGTTTTGGGAAAAGCAGGGAAGCGACGCTTAGTCGATATTTGCACCCCAATTCGCAAGGAAGCGACATTCCATCGATACTTGCAAAACCTAACCCGCGAGGAAGTGACATTCCATCAATACTCGCAAAACCGAATGAGCAAGGAAGCGACATTCCATCGATACTTGCAAGACCATTCAGCGGGGAGGCGACATTTAGTCGATACCTGCATTTTGAAAGCCAAAAAAATCTGGCTATAAACGCCAAAACCTGGCTCTTTTGCCAAAAACCGGCTATCAATGCCACCAAATCGGCTATAAATGCCACACAAAAAAAAAAAAACTGACTCTCATGTCAAAACCGGCTATAAATGCCACAAACCGGCTATCAATGCCACGAAAAATTGGCTTTCACGCCGACAAACCAAAACTTGGCTTTCAAAAAATGGCTATCAATGCCACCAAACCGGCTATAAATGCCACAAATTGGCTATCAATGCCACCAAACCGGCTATAAATGCCACCAATTGGCTATCAATGCCACCAAATTGGCTATCAATGCCACCAAACTGGCTGTAAATGCCACAAAAACACCGGCTTCCATGCCAACCCAAATTTTGGCATTTACGCCATAAAATTTCGGCTTCCATGCCATCTCAAAATCGGCTTTCACGCCACAACCAAAATTCGTTTCCCCTACCAAAACAACCATTTGACAAAAGATTTTCACAAAATGACAAAGCTTTTGATCAAATCCCATTTAGCAATTGCTTTCATCACAAAAAGATTTGAGTGAGCGTAGGGAAAACAAAAAAAAGAAAAAGTACCAAAAAAATACATGTGGTACCAAAAAAAGTGTTCACAAGCACTGCAAAAAAAAAGAATACCAAAAAAATACATGTGGTACCAAAAAAAGAAGAATAGTTTCTGCTATAAAAAATCAGGAGCTCAGCCAAAAATGGTCTCCAGCCAAAGCTTCAGCACCTCAAGCAAACTTTTGGCATCAGCCGTCAGAGTTTCCAAGGCACGCTTCTTCAGGAACTTGCCATTAGATGCTGGCGAATGCCGTAACCCTTCTTTTACACCGGGAAGCTCTTCCCCAGCAGTTTGCCATCGTTCGTTTTTAGAATCCTCCTCTCGAGAACTTGACCGGCATCTGCAACCCTGCGAATCAGAGTACTCTCCCTGTCACGAGCCTCTGTTATAGCAGCCCACTTCGCATCGACTTGTGCCTTCAAATGCTCAAGACGTTTCCTGGCCTCCTCAACTTCCCTATCAAGGACGTTAAGGTCGTGCCTCAATCCGATGATGGCTAGCTCTTCCTTGTTCTTCTCCCGAACTAGCTGCTTCTTGCTTTGTGTAGCCTCATTCAGGTCAGACTTAGCCTTATCAGCAGGGTCCAAGAACATCTCCTTGAAGAATTGGTCGTCAGGGAAACCCATGGTCTCAAACCACTTGTCACCAGTGCAATGATCCTATCAATGGTCGCCCTGGCACCTGTGACATCCAGACCAACCTCTTCGGTATCAGTGAGAATCTCCTGTACATGTGGGATCATGCCAAATCCGGCATCCAGGTGTCCAGAAAGGAGAGTCTTGATCCAAGAACTCAAAACCCGAGCCAGCACCTTCTTCGCAAATTGAAGAGACAAACTGGATGAAGATTCACCCTTCTCCGCTGATCGGCTGCTCATGTCATGTCCCATTGGAAGAGTAACAAAAGAACTCTTTCCACTTGGAGCCACTGGAGAAGGAATCTCAACACGAGGCATCTCCTCAATCATGTCAGAACTGGTCTCTACGTCCGGATCGACCTCTAGCATCCCTTGCTCTGGTTCTGAAGAAAGCGATGGACTCTCTTCTGTCACTTCAAAACCTGCAAATGAAACACAAAAAGGTATGAATATGATCCTGTTCAAAAAAAAATCATCAGGGTCATCACTACAAAGTACCTTCTTCGACGACTGGCGGAACACTCTCTTCCTCCATGAACTCATCAGAAGCATCATCAACATTTGCGTCCATTGATGGTTCAAAGTCATCGGAATCTTGTGGCGAGTCAGCTGACAAAAAAAATGTTAGCAAATCAAGTCGCAGGCACAAAAAAAAAGAGAAAGCGAAAGAAGTTATACCAATTGGAGATTCTGGAAGCCTTCCAGAGTCCCTCGGTTCTTCTCCAGACGCCATAACCGGCTCCATCACCGCCTCATCGGTCGGAACCTCAGGCATCGCCAAATCTTCATCCTCTGCTAAAAAAAAAAAGCAGCAGCAGGGTGAGAAAACAAATCAGAACATGGAAAGCCCCATGAAAGAAGCAGAAAAAGGAAAAGGAAGAATCATACCTTCACCGATGGTCTCTTCTTCCCGAATCCTCTTCTCCGGTGGTTCGTCAGCTTCCCCTGGCACCTCCTCATTGACAGTGAGAGGGACTTCCACATTAGGAGAGTCTTCGTCCCGCCCCGTGCGACGCTGACTCCTCCTCCTCTTCCTACCTCTACGGGTTCGCTTCCTAGAAGAACCCGCCCCACTATCAGAGTCAGGTTTCTCACTTGACTCCTCACTGGATGGTCTGCTCTTGCCAGTAGACTCCACGGAAGCTCGTCTCTGTGCCGCTTGCATCCAAGCGTCGAGCTCAGCTTCCTCCTGTTCTAGCTGCTCCAAAGCCTCATCAGGTACTTCCCGAACAGCTTCAGAACCAATGACGCCCTGGTCACCGAGAAAGCCTATCTTGTGCTTCTCTCCAGAAAGGAAGGCCCAAACTTCCTCTCGCCGGACGCCATCCGACTTTCCAGTACCTTTCCCCGAAGACAGCTTTACATCAAGCTCCTTCTTGGAAAGCCCCCGATATGCCAAAAAGCTCTCCACGAACCACTTCGTGAAGCCGGCAGTTCGGAAAGTCGACAGCTCTGGATAAGAAATCGTGGCAGTAGTGTCTTCAGCACTATAAAAAGCCCATGCATTTCTGCCATCCTGCAAACCCCCAAAACGCTTCACCATACTCGAAGGCGCTCCAACAACGCCTTGAGAGAAGCCCAACTGAAGCGGAAAGCGAGAAGGTACATACGGCTGGATGTCGACGAAAAGATGTCTGCGGTACACCATCGTGCTGACTCGTATGCTGAAAAGCCACTCCTTCTCTGCATTGGTCAAAGAGTAATGCCTTCCCGACCCTGCTCTGGTAGAGTCTCGGGAGGCACCAAAATCAAAAGCCTTCTTCCGCAACTCCGGAGAAAGCTTAACTGAAGACTGCCCCATCTCGACGTCCCTGAACCGTCGGATCCTCATGCGGGCAAACAAAAGTGATTTGGATACGGCTTTTCCCTTAGCCAATCGAATCATCAGAGGATCATCATCCTGTGCAGCACCCAGCTGGTGGAAGCCAGGACAGTGGTATACAAACCACGAATAAAAGATATGGGCTGAAAATACCCTATTCATAGGGAGCCCAAGCCGAACCAAAAAAGCAGCAGCCTGCAGTTCGGTACACAGGTAGGAGTAAAGAGCGGGCACCAAAGCAAGCCGCTCTCCAAACGCCATCTGACAAGCCGGAAATATACAATGCGGCCTGATGTGCGTCCCATCTCCACCAGCAAAAATAGCCTCACCTAGCCAAAAAGTGAGGTAAACAGCAAGATCTCTCCGCAGTGTAATGTCAGAACAAATGGCATCTGTGCTCGCGAAGAAACCCTTCAACTCTTCCTGCATGGCCAAAGTCTTCTTCCTGTCTTCCCGGGTCATGCTATCAGAAGGTTCTCCACCGTCAAAGGAGTTGAAGAATGAAAAGCCATAACTCTTCCAACTGCTGGATCTCACTTTCGAGCCCTCCTTCAAAAAATCATAGAAGGCGACGAGCTGAAAGTATAGGAGCCTGAACTCCTCTGACTGCTCCTCAAGGACGCTGTCAATCGGCATGAACTCCTCATAGAGTTTGCCAAGGATGGGCAATCCAGTAATAGCACTCAACTCCTTCAGAGAAAAACCAATCTCACCGTTCGTGACAACGAAGGTATTGGTCTGAGGGAGGAAAGACTCCAACATAGCCATGAAGGCATCATCGGAAAAAGTCACGGTCTCCCTGAAAGCGCGGACCGCGTCAAAAATCCCGGCTTCCTTCAAAACGGCGCCCCCAATCAGCAAGGTGTGGTCAATCCATGACTTCCAATCGGAGTCAGCATTGAAACGGCCACGAAGTCGAAAAGGCTTCACCCAAGTACTGCCGTCACCGCTGAAAACGCCAAGGCCCACCGGTCTCAAATCGACCGACGGATAATCAGAGCCCTGGTAGCCGCTGGCTGGCATCAACATGTCCATACGGACAGGTGGCTTCTCTGCAAAACCGGAAGGTCCACCAACAAAAACCCCGGTCTTGATCACACTGGTCCTCTTCACCCAGCTCGGAGGATCTTCCCTCTTAGGGCACGTGGGAGAAAGGCTCAGGATCGAGATGGTCCGGTCAAAAGACGACCGGGTAGAAATAGTTCTCTCCTCACCATTTGCTGTGTAAGAGAACTGAAAACATCTCCTTTGGTATGTCAAGTCGTCAGGGACTGCATCTCCAAAGAAGAAGGCAGGCTTGGGCAAAACCCTCAGATCGTCCATAACCCAAGGACGGTTGCTTACCATGATCTTATAGAACTCCTCATCCTTGAGAGCGATCATTCGCTGTCTCATCTCATCGCGATTGAGGGAATCGCACTCTTCCAAGTTCTTCTCAACAAACTGGACCTTCTCCCAGGCCTGCTGAACGGCCACATGGGAAGATCTAGCAGATCGACGAGGTACGCTTGTAGCAGGCTCTTTACCCTTGTTCCCTCTGGAGGAACCACCTGCAAAGGTTGGAAAAGAAAAAGATCGTCATCAAAATGACAGGATTTCGCTAAAAAAAAAAAAAAGGGGTCACTTTGTCCCACCAAAAATCTGGCGAAATTTTGGCATGACTCCGGGGCAATTCCAAAGAAAAAGGAAATACCCCGACGGAAATAGAAAGTTTGAAGATGGGCTCAACATTGCTGCGGGCTCCGAAACTCCAAACTTTCGAAACCTCAAAATCTCCGCAAAATCAAGAAGGGCTCAACATCGCTGTGAGCTCCAAATTCCCAAATTTGCAAAGATTTTCAGGTATGCTATCATGCTCAAACTACAAATAGTACATGCATGAACATCTAGATTTGCATAAAAAACGCATTATCATGATGAGCAAAAAAAAAAAAAAAGAAACTTTCTCAAAGAAAAAAAAAGAGAAGAAAGAAAACAGCAAAAAAAAAAAAAAAAAAAAAAAAAACAGAAATCACGTGGAAAAAAAAAGAAAAAAAAAGAGAAGAAGAATAGAAAGAAAAAAAAAGAAAAAAAAAAAGAAGAAAGAAAAAAAAGAGAAGAGAAACTTTTTTTTTTTACCATCCTATTCTCTACATAGAGTTTTCTTGAAAGAAAAAGAAAGAAAACTTACTTGAAGCCATTGATGGAGAAGAAGAAAGCTTGAAGATCCTTGAAGAAGAAAAACTCTTGGTCTTGGAGCTCTCTTGAGATTGTTGCAAAAGAAAGCAATAAGAGCAAGAGATCCTACCTTCCTTTGCTTTTATAGGAGAGAGCAAATCAAAGAAGGAAACAAAGAAGAAAGGTAAGTGTTACTAATTAGTAACCTTACCAAAAGAGAAGGAATTAGAAAGATTCTTTCCCAAAAAGAAAGATGCCTTTGAGAGATTTCCTCCCAAAATCAATCAAATGAGAGATTCTCTCCAACAAAAAAAAGGGATATTGGAGATTCTTTCCCAAAAAGAAAGATACCTTGAGATATTCTCTCCCAAATTAAGGGAATATGAGAGATTCTCTCCCATAAAGATATTTTTAGATATTCTCTATCCAAATGAGATATCTTTAGATATTCTTTACAAAAATGACCCCACATGAGATCTAAGCCATCCTAAAAAGCTTAAGGTCCCATGGGTTAGCCCATATGAGCCAGGTTTGACCACCTAGGCACTAAAAAAAAAAAAAAAAAAAAAAAATGGGCTTTTAGTCAGAAAAAATCCCTCTTACCAAGAGCATACAAAAATGGTTCCATGCCTCTTTTGAGTTGATTGAACCATACAAAAAATTCCAAGCCCCATGAGCTTCCAAAAATCAAACCATCCATCCTCATATACCAAATTGAGCCAAAACATTGAAATTGACATTCCACAAAAATCCAAACCACTCCAATGGACCCACACAGTCCCAAAGAGTGACCAAAAACCAAATCCTGGTCCCCTAACTTGCCACATACAGCTTGTTAGGTCACAAGACCAAAACCAAAAACCAAATCATGATCCCCCAACTTGCCACATACAGCTTGTTGGGTCACAAGGTCAAAACCAAAACCCGACCCCCTAACCTGCCACATACAGCTTGTTAGGTCACAAGGTCAAAAACAAAAGCCCAAATCCACATCCATGATGTCATCTTCAAAACTTTGCCTCGAGATGGTGTGTGATTCCTTTCACTACCATAAAATTCCCCTGGAAACTCAAAGGCTACTTTACCAAAAGAAAGATTGCTCAAAGACTCTTGGTCAAGACACAAGCTCTCCTTCAAAAAAATCTCTTCGAGGCACATCGACTACAAAAGTCAAGCAACTCGTCGCTGTACCTCGAGGGGGCATTTGTTGACACCAAAAATGTCACTTTGCCTCTTCAACATCAAGAAAGCTGCATGAAGTCGCAACCTGCCATAAATAGGCAATGCAACTTCTCCAAAAAATCAAATCTTGTCAGAATCAAACAAAAACTGCAAGATCCTTCAAGATAGCCAAGAGAAGAGTACACATGAAGTTTCGGGCCATTTCGACAACATTTAGCCTAACTTCACTTCTCCGACAGCTAAACAGGAGCTCTTGGCGGCGACATCATCGGAGACGTCAAAACTTCGATCAGAGCCTACAGATGACTCCAGCATGTCTCAAAAGGGCTCCATGCCAAATTTCAAGTCAAACCGACAACGTCTGACCCTCCATCAATGCTCGAGCAGCAAAATCAAGCCTCCCGGCGGCGGGAACCACCGGAGCCTTCGCTCATCAAACCAAGTGCATGAGTGGCTTCAACATGCTTCCAAAAGGCTGCACGTCAAATTTCTGGTCATTCCGAAAACGTTTGACCAGGTTTCGATGCTCCGAGAGAAAATCAAGCCTACCGGCGGCGGAGCAACCCGGGACCATGACATCCAAAACGGAGCCCATGGAACGTCTCAAAATGACTCCAATAGGCTCCCCGTCAAATTTCAGGTCAATCGGACATCGTTTGGCCACATATCAAAGCTCGGCATTTTCCCCGCAGCAAAATCAAGTGAAGCATCGACGGGACCCCAAACGGCTTCAAAACTCAAACAAAAGCCTATGGTTGGTCTTATTTATTGCTCAGGAGGCTTCACCTCAAATTTCAGGTCATTCCGACATCGTTTGACCAAGTTTCAACTTCTGGCGGAAAATCAGCAGCTCTACGCGACAAAGTCTTCGGCTTTCCCGAAAAATTGGAAACTTTGCACTCTAAAAATGCAAGGATTCTCATCAGGTTTTCTACAGGGAAATCAAGCCAATAAATAAGAAGAAATGTCAGGAAAAATACAGAAGAAAACGGCGACGAAAAAGACCTCAAAATGACCGCAAAACGGGCTCCGAAGGGGAAAATTCCCCCAGGGTCGCAGGCCCCTGCGACCATGGCCCATGGTCGCCGGCCCATGGTCGCCGGCGACCATGGAAGTCCGGGTCACCGGATTTTCCGCCGGTGACCCGTTTTTCCGTCCGTTTTCGCGTTTCGCGCACTTTGGCCCCTGTGGTTTCCTGAAAATGTGATTTTTAGTGCTTGAAATTGACTCATATCCGACGACATCCGTCAAAATCACGGGTCAACCTCCAAAAGCATAAAATCATCAGTGATCGCTCCAAGATCGCCAACCGGCTGACCAAGAAAGTGCACTTTCTGTCCGACCGATCGTGAAATCGACAAGACAGATGTCACCGGCCCGCTCTTAGCTATCAATATCTGAAGTTACATGTTCATCCGATGTCGATCAGCATAAAGATCCATCGATGATCATCGCCAGAAGAATTCCAGAAGACACGGCACGGCCCGCGACTCTTCGACTGCTCGGCGACCAATTAATGTGGTTAATTGACTAGCTTTATTGCAGTCATTAATTCATTTCTTTGGACGGCCCAATCAGAAGCAAGCATTTGGGAGTTACAAGTCAATTGATTCATGGCATTTAACCCATGAAACTCCTCCCATTATAGTAATTAAGGTGATTAAAAGCCCTTAATCTCCATCGGCCAATCAGATTCAAGGAAAAAGGAGTTACAAAATCAAGAAATAAATCTTGTAACTCCTCCCATTAAAGCCATTAAGGCTCATAAACCCTCCTAAATGGCTACCAAAAGCCTATAAATAGGAGAGCATTCCATTGAAAAAAGGATCAGAAAATCGGGATCAAGAAAATCGAGATCGATCGATCGGAAAGAATCCAGAGCTCGTATCCAGAGAAAGAAAAAAGAGAGAAAAACTCTGCTGAAGTTCTGCACCGGCCACCACTACAAGGTGACAAAAGTCCCTTGGGGGGCACCCCCCCACAAGGTCCTTGCCTTCTCCCGCTGCCTCCAATGGCTTAGACGTGGCTTTTCAGCCCGTCTACTTAGCTTTTTATTGGACATAGGACCTTCTTTTGGTCTTTGTCCTCTAAAAACCTGAGGTTATAGCCAAGCCAAGCGAATCAAGAGCATCCTCTGTTCTCATCTGCATGGATGATGGCGAAGCCCACACATGGCTTGCGACTGTCAATCTGAACGAGTCCCCCACAATCTCCTGAGAAGTTAGATCCTCCTTTTCTTGCTTTTCATTGTAGTTTGTATTTTTCTAAAAGAGACAAAAATCACAACTCTTGTCTTTCATTATTGATAAGAATTGTAAATCGGCTATAAACGCCAAAATCGGCTATAAACGCCACAAAATCGGCTATAAATGCCAAACAAAATCGCCTTTCACGGCAAATCAAGAAAATGTCTCTTTTCTTAAATATTTGTGCAATGGAAAACTTGAAAGAAGTTGATTTCCTTTTTACTTGCGAAGGTGGATCTCCGGATTACCACTTGTAATTCCAAGTAAAATAGAAAATCTGGCACACCCACACAAAAGAAATGTTGATGCACGCTTCAGGGCCAGCCAGGGCGCGAAAGGGCCGGACCCGACGGGCTCCCACGTTCCGCCGACCCCGGTAGCCGCCCCACGGCGCCTCGGAGCGCGTTCCATCAGGTACTACCCTTGAATACTTCTTGCACCAGGTCAGAGTGACGCCTACACGGCCAAAGCCTATTAATAGGTACTTGCTCGTCAAACCCACTCCTTTTGATATTTCATCTTTACGTTGAAATTTCTAAAAAGAAAAAAAAAACTCTTAAAACAATGCTTACGTTCATAGTTTCATTGTTAAAAAAAATCCAAAAATCCAAATTTAGGAGCTTCTTCCCGAACTTGATCAAAATTTTCAATCCTTGAACCCAAAATTCATGGTTTGAAAAAAAAAATCAGGACTCAGGGATTTCCACCCTAGTCCACCCCTGGCTTTTACCACAAAAGATGGTTTTGTGTCAAAATTTATGAACCTCGAGTCTTTAAAAAAAGTGTTTTTTCAAAAAAAACCGCGAGGAAGCGACGTGCAGTCGATACTCGTAAAACCCAAAAATCGGAAGGACGCGAACCCCATTCGATACTTTCAAAACCTCAAAATTGCAAGGAAGCGACACCTCGTCGATACTTGCAAAATTTCAAAAATCATGGAAACACAATATTTCAGTTGATATCCACAACCCAAATTTCAAAGGTTCAAAAAACCTTAACTCTTGGAGATGCAACATTTCAGTTGACATCCACAACCCAAATTTCAAAGGTTCGAAAAAACCCCAAATCATGGAGACGCAACATTCCAGTTGATATCCAAAACCAAAATTTTCAAAAAAAAAAAAAAAAAAAGGGTTCGAGAAAACCGCAAATTTAAAAAATCGTGGGGAAACGACACCAAGTCAGTACCCACAAAACTAATTTTTTCTTAAAAGCAAGGAAGCGACGCTTAGTCAATACTTGCATCCTAATCCGCGATGAGGCGACATTCCATCGATACTCACAACCGAATGAGCAAGGAGGGGACATTCCATCAATACTTTCAAGACAATTCAGCAAGGAGGCGACTTTTAGTCGATACTTGCTTTTTTGAAAACTAAAACTCGGCTCTCACTCTAAAATTGGCTATAAATGCTAAAAAGACCCGGTTCTCATGCCAAAATCGGCTATTAATGCCACAAGAAATTTTGGCTCCTATGCCACAAAATTTGGCTTTCACGCCAACAAAACAAAACTTATTTTTTAAAAAAACAAATTTCGACTCTTATGCCACAAACAAATTTCGGTTTCCATACCACAAACAAAACCAGCTTCCATGACCTCCCAAATTTTGGCTCTCATGCCATAAACCCAAATTTTGGCTTCTACGCCACAAAATTCGACTTTCATGCCATCTCAAAATTTGGCTTTCAAGCCAAAAAAAAAAAAAAAACCAGGATTTTTGCCACAAAATCCAGCTTTCATGCTAAAACAGTCGTTTGACAAGAGATTTTCACAATATGACAACTTTTTGGTCAAAGTTTTCAAATAAACATTCTCATCCAACTTTTGCTTATTTTCATCAAAAATAATTTAAATAAAAGGTATATAGAGTACCAAAAATCTTTTTACATGGAGGTACTAAAGAAAAGAAGAAAAGAGTTTGTTACAAAAAATCAGGAGCTCGGTTTCACATGGTCTTCAACTAAAGATTCAACTCCTCAAGCAGACTTTTGGCCTTAGCCTCTAAAGCTTACAGGCCACGCTTCTTCCAAAGCTTTCCATAAAATGCGGCAGAACGTCGCGACCCATTCTCAGCACGAGGAAGTTTTTCCCAAAGAATTTGCTATTGCTCATATTCCTGAGTCTTCCTTTGGAGATTGCTGTCAGCCTCCTCAACTGTACGAATCAGAGTCCCTTCTCTAGCACGAGCTTCCACAATGGTGGTCCATTTGGTAGCAGCTTGTTCCTCAAATAGCTTGAGACACTACCTTGTCTCAATGACCTCCTTATCAAGACGATGCAGATCTTGTGTTAGCTTGATAATAGCCAACTCGGTGACGTTCCTCTCCCGAACGAATTGCTTCCGAGTCCGCGAGATCTCATTCAGTTCAGATTTGACCTCGCCGGAAGGCTTCAAAAACATCTCATTGAAGACGTCACCATTTGGGAAGCTCTTGGTCTCAATAAACCTGTTGCCCAAAGTAATGACTTCATCAACGAAAGCTTTCGCACTTGTAAAGTCCAGACCGACCTCTTCGCTATCAGCAAGAATGTCCTGTACATACTTGATCATGTCGAAGCCAACTTCCAGGTGGCCAAAAGAGAGAGTTTTGACCCATGAGCTCAAAATGCACTTCAACACTTTCTTCGCATACTGAAGAGACGGCCGAGATGAAGGCTCGCCCCTCTCCATCGGTCGACTGCCTGTGTCATGCCCTATTGGAGGAGTAATCATCAAACTATTTCCAATCGAAGACACTGGCGAAAGAATCTCCTCAGAAGATTTCACCCCTGCCGCATAGAAATTGGTAGAAGAAGTTCCTACTTTTGGACCAGCTGCAGGCATTCCCTGCTTGGCCTTGAGGAAGACGGAGGAACCTCTCCTGTTACCTCGCAACCTACCAGCAAAACACAAAAAATGTATGAATATGATCTTGTTGAAAAACCATTATCATTAGGATTATTACTACAAATACCTTCTTCGACGACCGGCGGAATACTTTCTACCTCCATGAGCTCATCCGAAGCATCATCAAAGGTCGTATCCATGGATGGCTCGAAGTCATCAGAATCTTCTAGCAAATCAGCTGGCAAGAAAAAAAAATGTCAGCAGATAGCGGCAAAGAAAAAAAAAACAGAGAAACCCCTCAAAAAAAGGGAAATAAAAAAAAAAGGAAGAAAAAAGAGGGGCTGGCCCATGGGCCGTGGCCCATTGCCACGTGGCAGTATGGCCAGGTCCGTACGGCCCACAAAAAAAAAAAAAAAAAAAAAAAAAAAAACCGTGGAGAACAAAAAAAAAAAATGCAAAAGAAAAGAAAAGAAAGAAAGAACAAAAAGAAAAAAGAAAAAGAAATTTTTTTTTTACTATCCTAATTTTACAATGGAGTTTTCTAGGAAAAGAAGACTTACTTGAAGCCATTGTTGGAGAAAAAGAAGAAAAAGCTTGAAGATCCTTGAAGAAAAAGAAAATTCTTGATCTTGGAGCACTCTTGAAGATTCTTGCAAAGGAAAGCAATGGAGCAAGAGATCCAACCACCCCTTGCTTTTATAAAAGAGAGCAAACCAAAAGAGGAAACAAGGAGAAAACCTAGGAGGCAAGTGCTAAAAATTAGAAACTTTCCCAAAAGAAAGGAGATTTAAGATATTCTCTCCTAAAGAGAAGATTCTTTGAGAAATTCTCTTCAAAAAGAAAGGGAATGCGAGATATTCTCTCCCAAAGAAAGATATTTTGAGAAAATCTTTCCCAAAAGAAAAGAAACTTGAGAGATTCTCTCCAAGTAAGGATATTTTTAGATATTCTCTACCCAAGGAGATATTTTTAGATATTCTCTACAAAATGACACCATATGAGATCTAAGCCATCTCTAAAGCTTAAGATCTCATGGGTTAGCCCACATGAGCCAGGTTTAAACCACCTAGGATCTAAAAAGGCTTTT
Organism: Umbellularia californica; assembly: GCA_028538565.1. Classification (NCBI taxonomy): domain Eukaryota; kingdom Viridiplantae; phylum Streptophyta; class Magnoliopsida; order Laurales; family Lauraceae; genus Umbellularia; species Umbellularia californica. The sequence goes on from JAPQWN010000006.1 coordinate 33,511,988, forward strand.
AGTCAAAGAAAAATCCCTCTTACGATGAGCATACAAAATGGTTTCATGCCTCTTTTGAGTTGATTGGACCATACAAAAAGAAATCCAAGCCTCATGATTTTCCAAAAATCCAAACCATTCAACCACATGAACCAAATTAATCCAAAATCTTGAAAATTGACAAAAAAACAAAAACCTGGTCCTCTAGCTTGCCACATACAGCTTGTTAGGTCACAAGGCCAAAATCAAAAACCAAACCCTGGTCCCCTAACTTGCCATATACAGCTTCTTAGGTCACAAGACCTAAAATCAAAATCAAAATCCAAATCTTGACTCCCTAACTTGCCACATACAGCTTGTTAGGTCACAAGGTCAAAAAACAAAAAGCCATTCTTGATCGCCTAATGTGCCAATTAAAGCCCTTAGGTTCACAAGGTCAAAAAGAAAAACCCAAATTCAGATCCCTTATGTCAATTTCAAAACTTTGCCTTGAGATGGCACGTGATCCCTCTCACTACCATAAAATTCCCCTGGAAACTCAAAAGGCTACAAAAAAATGCTCAAGACTCTTGGTCAAGACGGAATCTCTCCTTTAAAGTTTCTCTTCGAGGCACATCGACTCCTAAAGCTATGCAAATCGTTGCCGTACCTCGAGGGGGCATTTGTTGACACAAAAAAACATTGTCACTGTTCCTCCTCAACAACAAGAAGCTACATGAAGTCGCATCCTGCCACAAACAGGCAACCTCAAGCTTCAAATCTTGTCAGAATCAAACAAAAACTGCAAGATCTTTCAAAACAGCCAAAAGAAGAGTATACATGAAGTTTCAGGCCATTCCTACATCATTTAGCCGAACTTTACTCCTCCGGCAGCTGAGCAGGCGCCCCTGGTGGCAACAGCATCGAAGACATCAGATCTTTGATCAGAGCCTATGGATGGTCCCAAAATACCTCCAAACGGCTCCATGTCAAATTTCAAGTCAAACTGACAATGTTTGACCCTCCATCAACCCTCGAGTAGTAAAATCAAGCCTCTCTGTGGCGAGTACCACCAAGGCCATTACTCATAAAATAGAGCACATGGGTGACTTCAACATGCTTCCAAAGGGCTACACGTCAAATTTCATGTCATTTCGACGACTTTTGACCCGACTTTGGCACTCCAAAAAAGAAAATCAAGCCTCCCAGTGGCGAAGCTTCCCGGGACCATGACATCCAAATCGGAATTAATGGATCGTCTCAAAATGACTCTAATAGGCTCCCTGTCAAATTTCAGGTCAATCGGACATCGGTTGACCACACATCAAAGCGCGACATCTCTCTTGCGGCAAAACCAAGTCTACTGGCGACGGGACCCCACACGGCTTCAAAATTAAAGCAAAAGCTATGGTTGGTCCTATCTACTGCTCAAGAGACTTCACCTCAAATTTCAGGTCATTCCGACATCGTTTGACCTAGTTTTGACTTCTGACGGAAAATCAACAACAAAGTTTTGGGCCTTTCCAGAAAATAGGAAACTTTGTGCTCTGATTTGCACGGCTTCTCATAAGGTTTTCTTTAGGAGAATCAAGTCAATAAATGAGGAAAAATGTTAAGAAAAATATAGGAGAAAAAAGGATAAAAAAGATCGAGAAATGGCCGAAAAACGGCGACCAAAAGGGGGAAAAATCCCCATGGTCGCCGGGGACCATGGGACGTGCATGGTCGCCAGCGACCCTGGAAATCCAGGTCACCAGATTTCCGCCGAAAGGGCCGTTTTCCGATCTTTTTCGCGTTTCAGGAATTCATGCCCCTGTGGTTTTCCGAAAATCTAATTTTTGATGCTCAAAATCAACCGATCTTCATCAAAATCTCGGATCCGCCATCAAAAGGAAGAAATTATCATTGATCGCTCCAAGATAGCCAGCCGACTGACCAAGAAAGCACACTTTCTACCCGATCGATCGAGAAATTGACATGACAGATGTTACCGGCCCACTGTTATCAATCAATGACTGAAGTTGCATCTCCATCCGACATCAAACAACATGTGGATCCATCGGTGATCATCGCAAGAAGAATTCCAAAAGACGCGGTATGGCCCGCGACTCTTTAAGTGCCCTGGCGACCACTTAATGCTGTTAATTAACCCATTTTATGACAACTTAATGCGGTCATTAATTTATTATTTTGGACGGCCCAATCAGAAACAAGGAAACGGGAGTTACAAATTAAAGCAATCATGGCATTAAAACCATGAAACTCTTCTTATCATGGAGATTAAAGGTGATTAAATGCCCATCATTCTCCATCGGCCAATCAAAAGTGAAGAAAAAGGACTTACAAAATAAATGAATTAAAACTTGTAACTCCTCTCCATCATGGAGCATCAATGCTATCAATGCTCATAAACCACCCCATGGCTACCAAAACCCTATAAAATGGGGTTATTCCAAGAAATACAGGATCGATCTAGAAAATCCAAGAGAAATTACACACAAAGGGCTGCAAAGACACAGAGAGAGCCAGAAAATCCTAAAGAAACTCTGCTGCAACACCACAAGATGATCGAAGTCCCTTGGGGAGCCACCCCCCAAGGTCTTTCTCCTTCTATCCAACATGGCTTAGACGTGGCTTTTCAGCCTGTCTACTCGGTTTTTTATTGGATATAGGACCATTCTTCGGTCTTTATCCTCTAAAAATCTGAAGTCCAAGCCAAACCAAGGAAAATCGAAGCATCATATGTTCTCATCTGAAAGACGATAGCGAAGTCCATACATGACTTGCGACCGTCGATCTGAATGAGTCCCTACAATCTCCTGAGAAGTCATAATTCCTTTTCTTTCTTTTCTATTGTATTTTGTATTTTTCCAAAGAGACAAAAAATCACAAATCTTGTCTTTTATTATTGATGAGATTTGTAAATCGCCTTTCACGGCAAAAACCGCCTTTTACGGCAAAAAACCGCCTTTCACGGCAAAAAAATCGCCTTTCACGGCAAACAAAGAAAAATCGCCTCTTACGGAATTTAAAAAACCTTGTCTTTTTTCTTAAAATATATGTGCAATGGAAAGTTAGAAAAAAGATTGATTTCCATTCTACTTGTGAAGGTAGATCTCCAAATCACCATTTCTAAAGTATAATAGAAAATATGACATACCCGTACAAAAATGTGGATGCCCACTTTTCTTCCACTCCGCAGGCCTCTCAGTAGCCCCGGGACAGGCGGAGGTGAGAGTGGAAACAAAAAAAAGCCGGGTCCATCAGTCTCAACAGTCATGATTAGGCTATCTCAGCTAATTAGAAAATGCATCGGTCATATTCCTACTTATCTCTCACTTAGATAAGCATTTTAAATGGTGTGGATTGGTCTAAATCCTTTGTTTATGATAATAATTAATTTTTTTCTTTCATTTATTGATTAATCAAAATTACATGATCTTGAATAGTTTTAGTAATTTTCTAAATCCAGCATCTAATTAAAGTTAACTGAAAATCCTATTTCAGGTCCTTATGGCCCTGTCATCTTCTGATGGATGGCGCTCCTTATAATATTAATTAGTCAGTCTAGTTTTTTATTCTAAAAAAAGTAACAAAATTATAGCAGATTTTTGAGAATAAATATTAGAATTAATGATGGAGGAAAAGAAAGGAAAGGAAGGAGGGAAAAAGGAAATTCTAAAAAGGAACAAAATCATAGCAGAATCTGGGGGAGAAAGACTAGAATGATGGAAGAAAAGAAAGGAAATAGGAAAAATAATTCTACAAAAATTATGTTTAATTATGATTATCTATGTTAGCATAAATCCAATTGAAGTAAACTCTTTTGACGAGATAAAATTAGTGAGACCACCCTTTTGAATGGTCTAAATTTTAAATATGGGTCCAGCTCATAAATATATAATAGTGGGCATATTTGTTTGTTCCAAAATAATAATCAATAATTTCACTTTTGAGTACTAGTTGACAAAGTTTATGACATGAACTTCTAAGATACTGGTTTTCTAAATAATAGTAGTTTAATTTTACTTGTGAGTGCTATATATTATGTATTTAATTATTAAATTTTGTAACTTTTTAATGGTTTTTCATTACTTTTGCCCCCACCCCTAAAAAAAAATTCGTGGTTCCGCCCCTGTTAGTGCTATATTCTCAATAGAGATCTTATCACTCTATCTATACTTTCTTTATCTTTATCCAATCTCTTGATCATCTCTATCCCTAAAATATCTATGATTTGGATAAGGGGAAATTTCAAGTGTTTTCCAGATTTCAAGTCAGGACAGAAAAAAAAACTTGCAATATAAGAGTTTTCCGGCAACTTTTTCTGTCCATTTTTTTCAAAATACCAAAATTCCATTGGTCCTTCTCTCTGCTCTCAGATGATCGATGATCGTCACTATGTTCGGCCACACCAGCCCCTTCATCCGGTACCTTATGCTCTCCACCAATGTATCCTTTGATGCCTCAAGCATCGCAATCAGGGTCGGGTGGGAGGAGGCCACAACCTGCTCATTCCCATTGTCCATGATGAGTAGCAGGGTCCCCATTACGTCCTTAGAGCATTGGAGACGTTGAGGCCCGAGAGTGGAGTTTGACTAGAGAGACGAAATGTAAAATAAAAAATAAAAAATGGAAAAAGAGAGAGATGGACTCGACAGGTGAAGAGGGTATTTGGTTGGAACCTTGGTGCTCCGTTTGCAGGTTCGGTAAGGTCATATGCAGGGCTTCTGGACTCGCCGAATCAGTAAAGGTGGGTTTGTGGAGGGTTATGATGAATGGGTCATATGAGTTTCGTTTTGGGATGAATAGGTGGCTAGTGAGCTGCTCTGTGTTGAGGTTGTTGGAAATCTGGGTTCAATGCAGGGTGTGGAACACACATAATTGCAGGTTGGAGATACTGGTTGTGTGGGGGGATATTTCCTTCCTCAGACTTACACCAGGAATTCTGGACAGTATGCCCGAAGTAAACTGCCTAACTTGGCCGAGCTCAAGTTCTGGCCGAGCTCATATCTTGGCCGAGCTCAAGTTCTGGCCGAGCTGCCTATTCTGGCCGAGTTCAAGTTCTGGCCGAACTCAAGTTCTGGCTGAGCTCAAGATCTGGCCGAGCTGCCTGTTCTGGCCGAGCTCAAGTTCTGGCCGAGCTCAAGCTGCCTGTTCTGGCCGAACTCAGGCTGCCTGTTTTGGCCGAACTCGAACTGCCTAACTTGGCTGAGCTGACTAAAAAGCCATGACATCGGCCTCATATAACTCATGAGTGTTGCTAGGAGAGCTTTTTTGGGAAATATTATTAAAGAAAGCAAAAGCAAGTCTTTATGAATTCTTTATGCATCGGGTTTGACAAACAAAACGCCCCTTGGTTTCGGTCTCGGTGACAGGTGTATCTTTATGCACTGACAAACACGTCATAGAACGTGTAAATAAGACAAAAGGCATTTATGTCTCCACAACCTTATCCCTGACAGATCACCACCGCCCATGCATCAGGTATGGCCCGATGGGACAGAGTGGGCTGTGAGGGAACATAAAGTAAGGACACGTGGGCTATGATAGCATCACTAGTACAGACAGCTGGATTAGGGGGGGACAGCCACTCAAGTGCTTGCCCCAAAGTCCACTCTCCTCCTCTATAAATACAGAAGCCTTCAACAAGTAAAATGATAGCTATCCACACGCTGGTACGCCATCTCTCAAACTCCATCTCCTACCTCTGCTTAGTCCTGCAACTGCAACTAACAAAGGCATTGGAGAGCCCTGCGCTGCCCAAGCCAGGGTCCTCTGACCTTCTTCTTTTTCCCCTTTTAGGCTCAAGGCTCAAGGCAGCGGTTCTTCTATCATCATCAAGGAGCTACAATCTCCGTCCTCCTCCAGTGGGCCGCAAAATCATTCCCCCCGGGTTTGTGAATTTTTGTGCACTTACACTGGTTGAGATATGTGTGTGTTTGGTTAGGAAGATAAAGATTTGCAGGGCTCAGTTTCTGTGGAGAAGAAAGAGGGAGATGTACAGGATGGTGATGGAGCGTAGATGACAATAATGATAGTGAAGAAGATTATGATGACGATGGTGGCTTGCGGAGGCTAAAAGTGTGATTGGTTCAAGAAGATGATGAGAAGGATGGCCCAGGATAAAAAGAAAGAAGATGGGTGGTGAGAGATGAAAAGTTGCAGGTGGGTCTGAAAATGGCTCCTGATGGTGATATGTGGTTTGAAGGTTCTACTGTGATGGTTCAGAGCTGAATGAGTTCTAGGTTTTGAAGATAGATGAAGGTGATGGTTCCGATTGGAAAGAAAGAGAAGGAGAAGATGGAGTTGGATTCGGTTGTCTATTTTAGGCCTGAGGCGAATGGAACGATGGTGTTTTATGAGTTCTCTTTCCGTGGGGTTGTTGTGATGGAGTTGGGCTTGAAGAGAAACGTGGACAAGAGATGATTGTAAGAAGTTTCTTGTGAAGATGGGTTCTGTGCAGTGGTTAGTGTAGAGAGTTTTGAGAAGGACTGTAGGAGAGCAGGCGCATGGTAATTTATTTTCATGGCTGATAGAGACGACGGCTGAGGGGAAGGCGGGGCTGTCAAACAAAGGGGGATCATCGATCCGTGATAGCGGAGAATGGGCATGTCAAACGGGGCGGGCCGAAAGCCCTGGGAGGGCACGGCCCGCCATGGGCCGGGCTAGAGCAGGCCGGGCAGTGCCGGGCCGGCGGGCCTATTTATATTATTTTCTTTTTTTATTAGTATTAAAAAAAATAGAATACAAGCACAAAGAATAAGAAATATATTTAAGTGGTTCGGTCAAACTCGACCTACTCCACTAAGAAGAGAGAACCATTTGGATCTTAACTTCTTTAAGGTTTCTAAATAGGATTACCTCCAAAACCTTACAATCTTTTTAGAAAACAAAAAAAAAAAAAAAAAAGAATGAAAAACTTATATATTTACAAATTACAATGAAGGAAAAAGTAAAAAATCAGATGCGTAGTCCACTAATGTATTCTGCTGGATCATAAATTTTCTTTGATGTCAACTCTTACTTCCTCTTATCTGCCAAATACCAATCTTGTAGGCAAACACAATACTCCACCTTTTCTTCGGTTAGATTTATTCTTCTGTCATCCACCTGCACTAAAAGCCTGTTCTGATGCTACAAAAAACATTGGAATAGTCAATAGATCACGAGCCATGGCGGCCAACACCTGATAAACGCTTTATTGTTGCTTCCACCAGGCTAAAAGGTCGAAACTAGATGAATCATGCACCCGTATTACACCAACGTCAAGATACGATGATAACTTCGTCACAGTATTACTTGAGCTTGAGCTGAATGCCATGCCCGTAGATAGGAAACAATACCACACATCCCACTCACCAACACCTGTTTTTTGGACTTCTGAATGACCCATACTTAGTCCAGTTGTACCCATTTGCTCACAATAAAATTGAAAGAGTACTTGTAAATTTGCCCTTATATTTGAAAAAATATTTAAATCTATATAATTCATATTTTTATTTATTCCATTAATAAAAAATTGTACATCACTGAATTTTAACCTAGGATCAAATACGGCAGCTAAAAAAAATGCCGTTGGAGCCTGTTTCCAATATTTATTAAAATTTTCTTCCATGTTTCTAATAGTGCTACGTAGCAAAAAATGTAAATCTACTGAATTGTAATGTAATTTTAAAAAGCTTCATTAAAGCTTCATTAGATGTAGGATAATATATCCCAAAAAAAATAGTATTGAAGTATAAAAAGCTTCTAATAAATCTCTTATATAGGCACATAACTCCCAATGTTCATCACTAATAATCAAATCTTGTACATGAAAAGCACAAAATTCATTCAAAACAGTTTTCCATTCAAGTGCCTTGTTTAACAAAACATACATAGAATTCCATCTAAGTTCTACCTCTTTAGGTATTTTAATAGCTGATACACCTTGCCTTACACATATTTGGGCATACAATTGTCTTCTCTGCGCGAAGGAGAAAATAAATATATCAATGTTTTTAATAGCATCTGCGTAACTAACAATATGCTTTAAACCAACCTTTGCAATGAGATTTAAAATGTGATATACACATCTATTTTGAAAGATAGAGCTATCCATCAAGGTTGCAAGTGGCATCTGCATTCTCATTAATTCAATAGCCACTGTATTATTCTTGGCATTATCTAAAGTTATAGATAAAACTTTTTCTTTAATATTATATTCATCTACGCTTTCCAAAATAAATGTATTTATTCTAGTGCCATTGTGTGGCCATTCAAGACAGTTAAAACTAATTATACGTTTATTAATAATCCATTTTGCATCGATGTTATGTGCAGTAATACGAAGAAAACTATCACCCCCTTTAGAAGTCCACATATCTGTGGTTATGGCTATTCTACTAGGAATTTCTGCAAGGTAATTTTTTATATTTGTTTTCTCTTCCTGCCAGAGTCTAATAGCATCATTTCAGGCTGTATTTCTTGAAATACTGTGAAATTGTGGTTGACAGTATTTCTGGACCTATTATTCAAAAAACTCACTTTCAACAAAAGAAAATGGTAATTCGGATAACATAATGATTTTAACAAGATTTTGTCTAGCACTTTCTGCATTATAAGAAAAAAAGACCTGCTTAGCTAATTTTGGGTGTGTGTCCTAAGCGGAGGACAAATTCATCGTTGAGTAGCACTTCACTCATGAAGAGGTCGAATCCACAGAGAACGGGCTAGGGTTTTCAGGCTATGGAGAACTTCTTTTGGTCGAGAGTGACCAACTTTTGTTCAAAGGGCTGAATTAATCCTAAGCTGATGACTGATTAACACTGAAGAAAACTAATTGAAATTGTTAAGTTAAAGAGATGGTTCAACCTAGGGTTCAATCCACCCGGATTTACATGATTTCATCTTCCTTTCCATTACACAGGTTAGAATTCGAGCAATCCAATTCTTACCTGGAAAATTCCTTCGTGGAAATCAAATATCAGTCTAATTGAATAATTTCCAAAGAAATTCTTGAAATTCTATTCAATAATCTAAGAGTCATAGACCTAAGCACTAATTGTATCATCATAGATGAACACAATTAGTCAAAGGCTTAACATCTCACTTATGATTTCTGAAAACAGAAAGTCAATGGAAACTATTGATCATCATCAAAGCATAATCAGAAAGAATAAACCATGTAAAACCCGGGGTGAATTCCCCTTAGGTCAAACCATCTGAGATTTTACCCCTCCATTAATGGAGATCTCTTCAAACAGATTCTAAGAAAACAAGAGAACAAAAAGAACATAATTGAAAGATTACCTCTATTGAAAACTTGAATTAAAATGAAGGATTCTGTCTTAATACAAGAATTTAGCAAAATTGAACATTGATCTTCAATTGAAACTCCCTATACACTCCTCTATCAAAGAAGGAAAGAAAAGGGGGCTGGGAAACAAAGACAATTCCCAGATAACCCTAATTGTCGAATTACCAGGCTTTATATAGGTCCCCACATCTTTAATTACAAAACTGCCCCAAAAAGCAAAATTATATCTAAATCCGAGTGTTCTACCGGTAGAACTTGCGGTTGAAGGAGTTCTACCCGTAGAAATTCCGGTTTAACAGGTGCAGGCTTTTTCTCCAAGCTCCCTGCCAGAATTCTCGCCATTTCTACCGGTAGAAATTGCGGTAGAAGAAGTTCTACCGGTAGAACTTGCGGTAGAACTGCTGTTCTTAGTTTCTTCACTCTCTGTCAGAAATTCAGCCTTTTCTACCGGTAGAACTTCTGGTAGAATTGTGGAAGCTCCATTTCTTCAGCTCTCTGTCCAATTTTTGGACATTTCTACCGGTAGATCTTCCGATTGGAGTGTTGAATTTCAATTTTTCTTCTTTATGTTGCTTCAATATTTCAATTCCACTTGTTCCTTCAATTTGTATTTGATCTATTCATCATCTAGAAGCTTCATTCTTCACAAATTTCCTGCAAATAACCAAAAACCCATACTCGTGCAAAATTATATGTAATCAAATGAGTTTAAACACGAATGATGGAAATAGGAAGATAAATAAGTCCCCAATTGCATAACAATTGGGTACTTATCACACCCCCCAACTTGGACTTTGCTAGTCCCTAGCAAATTAAGAAGAAGCTATCTACTCTGTACAAATAATTCTCATTTAAACATGGAAATACATGACTTATGCCACATTGAAACAAATGTCTAAGACCATGAAAATGTTAATATCTACATCCCATAGAATAAAACATTCAATCAAGATGCTCAGATTAAAATGAGTTAACCATCACATCAAAATTATTCCAAAGCTCACAAAGGTATATCAATCAAAGCAGCTGTCACTCATTTCAACAAACATATCCCATGTAAACTAGTTTCACCATGCTAGCTAACATCACACACATACAGAACAACACTAAAGTAGCAGACAATTCAAACATGCATGCTGATGGAAGTAATGACACAAAAAGATTAATTAAGGATTTTAGGATTGCATTGAAAGGGTTATCAATGAAAGTTTTTAGACAAAATGGGGCATGGCCTTACATGGGTTGGGTCAACTACCCCATGGCCATGCCCATTTACAAATCCATTAACAAAATGAGCAAAAACAACACCATCCACTAACAAACCCAGGACCAATCACCACTGGACAATTCATTCACTGACCAACTATTCTGTGTCATCCTCCCCATCATCATCATCATCATCATCATCATCTGTTTCATCATCATCCTCTCCCTCAGTTTCTTCTTCTGCAGCACCACCAACATCTGGCTGACTTGGGCCTGCCTCTGTTTCCCTCTGAGGTGACATGTAGGGATCAACTCCTTGAGACACAGCAAATTTCATCAGATATTCTTGCCTGGATCTCTGCCTCTCCAGTTCTTTTTTAATCACCTTCTGCCCCTCAATGAAGTCATCAACTTTGCAGCCAATCCATTTTAACAAGTCCTTCATATAGGTCTGAAATGAGGAGCCCTTCACTTGCTTTGGAAGAGAGGAAGAAGGTTGAGTTGCTGCTGGAGGGTCCCTCTTTTGTGATCGGGCTTTTTCCATTGTCTTGACAGTGATAGCCCCTCTATCACTAGGCAAAAGCCAATCAACTGGACCTTTCACCACTTTCTGATCCATACATAATTTGGTGATGAGGCAAGGGTAGGGGAGGGCTGCCTTAGGTGTGGACTCTTCAGGGTATCTCCTCATTTGATTATAAATGAACTGAGCCACATTTACCCCTTCCTCTGAGCTCCAAATCACCCATAGTAATTCCATTTCCTTCTTTCCTAACATCTTCTCATCACCTCTAGGAAAAATGTTGTAATGTATAATTTTGTTCAACATCCCTGCTTCTCCATTTAAATTTCCCACTGTTGTGGTCCCTTCCACCACAGCTTCCCTTCTCAACACCAATTGATCATAAGGAATTTCCAAAGGAACATTTTGAGGCCTAGGGTATGTGATTCTCTCCCTAGCCACTGGGGTATACCCTAAAGCCTTAGCAATAATATATTGGTCTACTTTAATCTTGGTTCCATTCACAATGACTGCTATTTGTTCCCCTCCCGCTATGACAAGTTCCATAGATTTGTAGAATTGACGAACAAAGTTAGGAATATACCCCGCAAAGGCAGTGTCCATGTACTCCAGCTTGCTATTGATCACTGCTCCGAAGCATTCCCCATTTCCCAACTTTCCCACATCCACCCTCCGTTCAATTACAAATGATTTCTTGTCTACCTTCTTCTCCCATTTAATTTGCCCTGCACTTTTCTGTGGAGGAGGGGGTGAGGACTCCCTAGGTCTCTTCTTTGCTCTTCTCTCACTTTGCCCTGAAGTGCTACCTTTGGATTTTCTGCCTTTCGCAACTGCACTTCTCTTTGGTGCACCCCCTACATTTGGATTCTTTGTTCTAGGCATGGTTTAGGGTTTTGGAGAATGAGGAGGGTGAAATGTGGAATGAAGAATGAAGCTTCTGGAAAGGTATGGAAGTGAGAAGCAAATTTTGGGGGAAGGATAGGGATTTCGGAATGTAGGGTTTTCTTGGGATTTATGGAAGTTTGATCCGAAGGTTGAGGGAGAAATGGTGATGAAAAGAAGGTATTTGGGTGTTTTGGAAGAAGATTGATAGGATTGGTGGAGGTTTTGGAAGTTTGGGTGTTAGGGTTTATGGAGGAGAAGCTATCGGATCGAGAGAAAGGAGAAGAACGAAATGAATTGAGAAATAGAACAGGGGAAACATAAATATAGGCTCGCCTGGGCCCACACGTTCTACCGGTAGAACTACCGGTAGAGAATTAGTAGCAAAATAACCTAGCTTCTCTGCCTCAGATTCTTCATTTTGAACCGGTATTTCTACCGGTACTGAGATTCATTTCTATGTGTCTACCGGTAGAACTTCCGGTAGAACTGCTCTTCTTTCTTTTTCTGAAACTTCACCTCTCTGCCTCAGATTTCTCTTTTTGAACCGGTATTTCTACCGGTACTGCCATTCATTCATCATTTTTTTTAATGAATGACTACAAAGCCAACACCTTCTTCCTCTGACTTTCAACCATTTTATTCCACGAATATCTGCAGTCGTGAGCCTCACTTATAGTCCATCGAAGCGACTCATTCACGAATTTCACAAACTATGCAACGGACTATTGAAAAAGAAGAAGTCTCAATGAATCCATCTTCATAAAATGCCTTCATTTCAGCCACTCAAAAACTCCACTACAAAAGCATAGAAGATCAACTTCACTTTAAAGTTATCCTTATACTCATCACAACCAAACCCAATTTTCAATAACTAACCATTTTTCACCTGCAGAAATCACCCCAAAACCCCCCATTCCTCCTCGCCTCCTTTACACCGGTTCCCTAAGGTTTAGCACAAGAATAAGGGAATATAAAACATGGCTCAAACAAGGGTACAAGGGTGACTCTTTTCTGGTTTCATAAACAACAAAACTTCCTTGTATTAACAATTTGTGCCACCACTTCCAAGAGAGGTAAAATGACTGCAATTCAAAGCTACAAAAGTGTGAACTTGCAAGTGTGTGGAATCTAATCTATCCCTCAAAACACTCTAAAAAACAGGGGATATGGTACGAATTCAATTCAATGAGATGATTAACTCACAAAATAATTCAAAGACACATAGTAATCAAAGAAGGCATAAATCATGTATTTCACGAAAGTTGAATCTCCAAATGAGAATTTCGATGAAATGAATGCAAGGCTTGGATTAACAAATTCTAAATAGCGAAAAATGAACTATATGCATGTATGAAAAATTAACTATATGCATGAATGAATTTCATGCCTCTCCCCCCAACTTAAACGAAACATTGTCCTCAATGATTAAAAGAACTAAGAACAAAGGAAAAAGAGAGGAACGAAGTTACCAATTTACCAAGGTTGCTGTTGTAGAACGAATAACCTGCTAAGACTTAGACACCAACCATTGGTTAGAAACAAAAAATGGGGTAAGCACAGATGGTGCACCCAAAAAATTTTCCACTTTTCATTGGTCTTTTAAAGTCAGATTCCAAGACATCACACGAAAGAATGATGTGATACGGAGTAGCATCATCCGCTATTTATTTGAAGATGCAATTAGGCCAATCATACACACAGACGAGAAATAGACATAAAACAGAGGAAAACAGAATGCATGCAAGTTGGCACAAACAAAGTCAAGAAAGATTAAGAACTAGTGCGTTCCGGATAAACCGGATCCACTAGCTCTTCTACAATTTCCTCTTTTGCAAAATTCTCAAGAAATGGCTTAAGCCTTTGCCCATTAACTTTGAAAATCTTACCATCATTTTTATTAAAAACCTCAACAGCACCATGAGGGTAGATTTTGTGCACAAAGTAAGGTCCAGCCCATCTTGAACACAACTTTCCCGGGTGGAGATGAAGTTTTGAGTTATATAAAAGGACCTTTTGCCCCACCTCAAAGTTTTCCCTCACAATGTTTTTATCATGGAAAGCCTTGACCTTGGATTTGTAGATGCTAGCGTTCTCATAGGCCTCTCACCTCATCTCTTCTAACTCATTCAATTGGAACTTCCTAAGGACACCTGCCTTGGGCAAGGAGAAATTTAAAGTCTTGAGAGCCCACAATGCTTTATGCACTACTTCGACCGGAAGGTGACAAGTCTTGCCATACACTAGCCTATAAGGAGACATCCCTAAAACTGTCTTGTAGGCCGTTCGATAGGCCCATAAGGCATCAGTCAGCCGAGTTGACCAATCCTTCCTATTAGGATTCATAGTTTTCTCTAAGATGTGCTTGACCTCCCTATTGGCTAACTCGGCTTGCCCATTGGTTTGAGGATGATAGGCAGTGGACACCTTATGAGTGATCCCATACTTGGCCATCAAGGCCGCGAATGGACGATTGCAGAAATGAGTGCCTTGATCACTAATCATGGCCTTCGGCATCCCAAACCGAGACAAGATATTCTCCTTCATGAATTTTACCACAACCTTGTGGTCATTGGTCTTAGTGGGAATAGCCTCTACCCACTTGGACACATAATCGATAGCCAGAAGAATGTAGAGGAATCCATAAGAACTAGGGAAAGGGCCCATAAAATCTATACCCCAACAATCGAAGATCTCTATGATAAGCATGGGCTGAAGGGGCATGGCATTCCTCTTGGAAATAGCGCCTAATCGCTGACATTGAGGACAAGATCGACAGAACTCATGGGCATTTCTAAAAAGAGTGGGCCAGAAGAAACCACACTGCAAAATCTTTGCAGTGGTCTTCCTAGATGAGAAGTGACCCCCACATGCCTCAGTGTGGCAGAAAGACAAGATACTTTGCTGCTCTGACTCCGGGACACACCTCCTAATGATCTGATCAGCACAATACTTGTAAAGATAAGGATCATCGAAAGCGTACTTTCTCACCTCTACTAAGAACCTCCTTCTCACTTGAGAAGTAAAGTCACTAGGAAGCTGCCCTGTCACAAGATAATTGACGATATCCGCATACCACAGACATGTCGACACTGAATATAGTTGCTCATCGGGAAAAGAATCAAGGACAGGAAGATGAAATGATTTATCATCAAACTCAAGTCGCGAAAGATGATCCGCAACTATTCCCAACCCCCTTCTTATCCTTGATAGTGATATTAAACTTTTGGAGCAACAGAACCCACCGAATGAGACGCGCTTTCGCGTCTTATTTGCTCATCAGATACTTGAGCGCTGCGTGATCAGTAAAAACAACAATAGGAGAACCTATGATATAGGATCTAAACTTATCAAGAGCAAAGACCACATCAAGCAACTCTTTCTCTGTGGTTGTGTAATTAAGTTGAGCATCATTTAAGGTTTTGCTGGCATAAGCAATGGCATAAGGGACTTTATCTCTTCTTTTACCCAAAACGGCACCAATGGCATAGTCACTAGCGTCGTACATCAACTCAAAAGGAAGACTCCAATCCGGGGCTTGCATAATAGGTGGAGAAGTGAGGCATGCTTTCAAAGCGCTGAAGGCTTTCTCGTAAGCCTCGGTCCAAACAAATGGTGCATCTTTGGTCAAAAGATTGCATAAGGGGCGTGCAATAGCACTGAAAGCACGAATGAAGCGCCTATAGAAACCACAGTGACCTAAGAAGGATCGGATATCCTTGACACATTTGGGTGAAGGTAATTGGGAGATCAATTCCACCTTTACCTTGTCCACTTCAATACCTCTAGGAGAAACTATATGGCCTAATACAATCCCTTGTGTCACCATGAAGTGTCACTTCTCCCAATTCAGGACTAACTTCTTCTCCTCACACCTCTCTAGGACTTTCTCTAAATTTTCTAAACACCCCACAAAGCTATCTCCAAAAACAGAAAAATCATCCATGAATACCTCCAAGAAGTCCCCGACCATGTCATCAAAAATACCCATCATGCACCTCTGAAAGGTGCCAGGGGCATTGCACAACCCAAAGGGCATGCGCCTATAAGTGAAGGTCCCAAAGGGACAAGTGAACACAGTCTTCTCTTGATCTTCTAAAGACACCTCAATCTGATTATATCCTGAATAGCCATCCAAGAAGCAATAGAAAGTATGACTGGCCACTCTCTCAAGGACTTGATCAATGAAGGGAAGAGGGAAGTGGTCCTTCTTCGTACTGGCATTGAGCTTGCGGTAATAAATACAAACTCTCCACCCCGTGGCAACTCTAGTAGGGATCAATTCTCCTTCTTCATTAGCCACAACAGTTACCCCTGCCTTCTTAGGCACTACCTGTATAGGACTCACCCATTTACTATCAGCTACATGATAGATAATCCCAGCATCTAGCAATTTCAGAACCTCTTTCCTAACCACATCTTTCAGAATAGGGTTTAATCTACACTGGGGTTGGCAGGAAGGTTTGACATCATCCTCTAAATGAATCCTATGGGTGCAAATTAAGGGACTAATCCCTTGTATATCAGCTAAGGTCCACCCAATTGCTCTCTTGTGCCTACCTAAGACCTCTAACAGCTGGGTCTCTTGGTGTTCCTCAAGAGAAGAGGAAATCACCACAGGATATGACTCATCGACACCAAGAAAAGCATATTTTACTGAAGAAGGTAAAGGCTTCAACTCAAGCTTAGGGGCCTCCTCACTACTAGGCATTGGCTTAGATTCCGATTTCGGAAGCTCCTCAAATTTTGGTACCTAAAACGCAGCACCCTTCACCTCCTCAACATCATCCAATAGAGAATAAAGATACTCTACCTCAGGGGACTTAAGAAACTCCCTCTCCTCTTGGGTCAAGAATGTCTTTAATGGATCTGAGTACAAGTGTGTGTCCACAGGTTCCTGAACCAAGCTCTCTATCAAACTCACCTCATGTATCTCCTCATCATCTCCCAATTGGGAGGCAACATTGTAGATGTTCAAATCAAGGGTCATGTTTCCAAAGGTGATAGACATATTCTCATTCTTATCCTTGATGACTGAATCTATGGTGGCTAGGAAAGGACGACCTAGAATGATAGGGGCTTGATCACTTACTCCTAGATTTGGACATGTGTCCAACACGATGAAATTTGTAGGGTACACAAAACTCCCTATCTGAACCAACACATCCTTCAGAATCCCCTTAGGAACTCTAACACTCCTATCTGCTAGCCGAAGTGTAACTGAGGTGGGCTGAAGTTCCTCCAACTCGAGTTGGAGGTAGACCGAATAAGGTAAAAGATTGACACTTGCCCCTAAATCACACAAAGCTCTCTCTATCTTCTTTCCCCCTATCTCTACTGAAATGTACGGACAACCAGGATCCTTGAATTTGGGAGGAAGAGAACTAGAGATGGTGGTACTGACATTGGCTGCTAGGAGAACCTTGTTTTGATGTAAGAACTTGCGCTTGTAAGTGCACAAGTCCTTAAGATACTTCGCATAGACAGGAATGTGTTGGATAGCATCCAAGAGAGGAATGTTGAGCTTAACTTGAGAGAAAAGTTCCCTAAGAGACTCTGCAAGATCGGGCTTGGACTTCCCTCTCAACCTCTGAGGGAATGGAGATGGGGGTTGGAAAGCTTGGACTCTAGGATCTTGAATGGTAGAAGTGGAAGATTCATCTTTCTTAAGTTCATTTGACTCATTCGACCTTTTTAAAGACTCATCCCTAGACTCAGAATTCTTAGGCTCCTCCACTTCAGGCGAAGTATGAGGTGCCATGGAAGTAGAAACATCAGGTGTAGATGGCCTTGGAGGAATGGTTTTATCAATGATCTTACCACTCTTCAATATGGTGACAGCCTTAAGTTGCTCCATTTGAGCATCCAACTCACCGAAATCGGCCACAAAGTGCTGGCCTTGAACATTGGGAATAGCTTGGGTAGGCAAGGCACCCTTAGTGGTTTGACTAGCACTCACCGCATTGGTAAGTGTAGTTAATTGAGATTTGATGTTCTTAAGGGTCCGGTTGTTCTGCTCATTGATGGAAGTCTGACTACTCAAAAAGGCTTGAAAGGTATCCTCTAAACTTCTCTTATGGGGAGGCTGATATGGAGCATGACCTTGAGGGGGTCCTTGTTGCTGAAACTGCTGATAAGACTGGGGTGGAAGTTATTGTTGAGATGGAAATCTCTGCTGCTGATACTGTGGGGCAGATTGGAAGAATTGCCCCTAACCCTGATTAGACTGAGGAAATTGCCCTTGATTCTGATAGGGTTGAGACTGAAAACCTGAAGAATTCTGATTGTGGGCTTGGGGTGGGTTGTCCCTCCACTGGAAATTGGGATGATCATTGAACCTAGGATTGAAATTCTGATATTGGTTAGATTGGAAAGAAGACTTCTGCTAAGGATTCACAGCATTGACATCAGATGGAGGGTTACCATGGAGCAACTCCTTGATGGACGGAATGGTAGGACAATTGTCTGTACCATGGTTATTCTGTGAACAAATTGCACACAATTGATCCACTTGGGCAACTAGTGTAGGATTAATCTCACTGACTCTTTTCAGCTCTAAACCTTCTATCTGACGGGTAAGCTGAGCTATCCTAGCACTCAAATCCTCTTTCTCACTAAGAGTAAACTTTCCTGCACTGGGAACACTAGGAAACACATTTGGAGTAGTTCTATCATTGGGATTAGTGGTGTCCCAAACCTGATACTGCTCTGCTAAACTCTCTAAATATGCATAAGCTTCATGAGGTTCCTTGGCACGGAAAGTACCATTGCACATCATATCAATGAACTGTTTGTTTGTCGAACTCAATCCCTCATAAAATATTGTAACCAACTCAGGAATAGTAAAACCATGATGAGGGACCAAGTTCAACGTCTCATGAAACCGATCCCAACATTGATGAAAAGACTCTCCCCCTTTTTCAGCAAAACTCTGGATATTTTTCTTTAAAGCAATTATTTTTTGATGAGGAAAGTATTTTTTATAAAACTCTCTTTGCAATTGATCCCATGTGGTGATTCGTACAGATTTCAGATTGTTCAACCAATTTTTGGCATTCCCCTTTAAAGAGAAGGGAAACAGCCTAAGTTTGGCTGACTCTCTTTGTCGCGACCCCGGACCAAGATCCGGGCCCGCGACGCTACAGCGGCAAGATTAACCAACACAAAACACACCGCCGCTTATATTTTTCCCACAGGTTTCCGTGGTGAGGATCCCAAGACACGGGTCGAACTCACACAATTAGATATGCGGAAGCGTGTAGCAAAACGTGTTGCATAAATCTTAAACAAGAAGATACAAGAGAATTATATAATATCAAGACAAGGTATCAAAAGAGAATGTCAACAAAGCATTCCTAGCATGATTGACGTTCCAATGTTTAACAAAAGTATATTAATTCAAGTTACAAAATCAAGAGAGGCCAACAAAGGCCAATACAACAATAGATCCCAAAAGAATATCCCAACTAAGTGAACGAGACATCACGATCCCAACCGGCGTCTAGATGACGTCGTTGGGCTGCCACTCGTGTGCTGGGGGTGGCTCAACAGCCTCCTCCGAGCACTCCTCGTCACGCGTGAACTCTCCTGCACCTGGACACCAAAATAACAAGCATCAAACACGACGGTTTGGCAAATAAATAATTTAGGCATGAAAATGAGAAATAATGCTAAAACAATTCAAGATCTAGATACACGTTTCAAGTTTACGAAACTAGCATGAATACTTATAATATCATGAAAAGCTAAATCCACATTGAGCTCATCCTTTCTCCGCCATACATGATGACAAGAGCAAGTACGCACGACAAGCACGACACGAAAAACAAGATCCCACGCCACATAAGGTAGACGGGGTATCCGGCCGCGGAACCGGACCACGAACACGCACGATGTGTAATATAATACACGACTAGTCTACAGACAGTCCACATATTTAAGGACCCCCAGGTAGTGGATCAAGCTAAAAGGGCAGTCCAAGCTCAGTGGTATTCACTTATATCATGAATGCACAAAACACGACGATACACGTTCGAGAACACGACAAAACAAGAGGGAAATCATTTAACAAGCACGACGTGACAAGACTAGCAAAATATCATAGTATTAATGCTTACAAACTTAAGAGATGATTCCCTTTTTTATTCTTGAAACACATCTTGAAAACGAACTTGCACTTGTAAATCAAACGAGAACATGATGATGCATGAAGCATCAAAACAAGAATTCACACATAAATCTATCAAGCATAGGCTGAGACCAATCCCTGACCCTTATTGAATTGAAAACCAAATGTCGGAATTCAATAAAACTTGGTGTCCCCGAAGATTTATTACATTTTGGAATTCCAAGTGCACAAGGTCAATAAAAAGGTCTAAAACCTAGTCTAGTTTTCATTCCCGCAAAAATCCTTCAAAAACAGTATTTTTTGTAACTGTCAGTCTGGGTTAAGCATCTCTACCGGTAGAACTACCGGTTTAAGCATTTCTACCGGTAGAACTACCGGTTGAAGCACCTCTACCGGTAGAACTTCCGGTAGACCAAGGGTTTTCAATTTCCTCAACTCTCTGCCAAAATTCATGCCACTTCTACCGGTAGTACTTCCGGTTTAAGCGTTCCTACCGGTAGAAATTCCGGTAGACTAAGTGTTTTAAATTTCCTCAGCTCTGCCAAAATTCGTGCCACTTCTACCGGTAGAACTTCCAGTTTAAGCGTTTCTACCGGTAGAAATTCCGGTAGAACTTGTGACGTTCAACTTTTTTCACACTTCTCTCCCTTCTTCACTTCCACATTTTCACCACCTGTACTCCCCAAGCCTACATGCTTTCCAAGGGATGATTTCCACCAAAATTCCACTCCCATTTCAATCAAAACTTCAAAAATCACAAACCCATTCACATTCAAATCATGTATTACTAACTTGTAAGGCAGTCCATTGAAAAACATGCTTCCATTCGAGACAAAACTTCTACATTAGGTAGAGTAATTAGCAACCATGCTTAGCAAGATTTAACAAGCTAAAAGAGATTAATAACATAAAAGAAAAGACAAGCTTTATGATGAAACAATATTTCCAATGTAAAATGGCCCAAAACTTGCAATGTACTAGGATGAACTAAAAGGTTCACTTGCCTCTAACCAATGCCAAGCAAAATACTCCACAAATATCAACAAGAAAGGGTGCTCCACGAAATCTACACAAAACCCCCAAAGTAGAGCACACAAAAATCACCATTTGGCTACTACAAACCCCCATTTCGAAAATGGGTTTGAAATCATGATAAAACAAGCTCTTGGTGAGCTAAAGAACAAGAAAAGAAAGAATGAAAAGGAAGACCAACCAAGAGCTAGCTGAACAAGGAGGATAGAGCTTGAAGGTGATGAATAGTGAAGGGATTTGCTCCAAAAACGCGTCTAGCTGTAGCTTGCGAAGAGATGAAGAAAATCGTGGTCTTGGATATGAGATTGGAGCCTTCTTGCTAGATGATGTCTAAAGGAGAAAGACCAAGGAGAAGCTTTCTTCTCTTCTTCACTCTAGGGCAAGCACAGTTGCAGAGATTGGGAAAAAGGGAAAGGAAGAGAAGAATGAGCTTATATAGTGTCTGGAAGTGGGTCCCAAATGCAGAGGAACTTGAAGCGCTTAAAACATGGTCTTGGGGACCCTGGATGGAATCGACGAAGAAAAACAAAACGATCGTCGAAAAATCTAGTTTCGGAAAAGTATAATTTTGACAAAGTTTCACGACTTCGAAAGGCGTGCCCAGATTTTGCATGAAAAGACAGATTTACCCTTATTGGGCCAAAACTTGGATTTCTGGGCCTCAAATGCATGCAGATTAAAAACG
Organism: Umbellularia californica; assembly: GCA_028538565.1. Taxonomy (NCBI): domain Eukaryota; kingdom Viridiplantae; phylum Streptophyta; class Magnoliopsida; order Laurales; family Lauraceae; genus Umbellularia; species Umbellularia californica. Next base: position 33,533,703 of record JAPQWN010000006.1, read on the forward strand.
GAAATTGTCACAAGTAATAAAACTACTTAAAATAAATAAAAATCACAACCATAGCAAAGATCTAGAACAAGAACCCATCCTTACTCTGGTACTCAGGGCGTCCTTGAGCGTGTCTGACTCATACTAAACGTCCTCAAAATCTCCAAGCTATAATCCAGACTAAGTCCAATCATATTCTAACCCAACTAGTACTAAGACTCACTTAAAACTAATCGCTCACTTAATTAGTACTAATCGAGTTGGTCTGGGTCGAGATCTAACACTCTTTGAGCTGCAGGACATATGGTTTCAATTATGGTATTGAATTCTTTAACGTGCAAATAAGGCATTTCAGATGTCATTCCATGAAAATTAGGGATATGAGTCAAAATATTCGGTTTGACCTGATATGTATTTGCACCCTGAGCTTCATCGACAATACAAGATGGAGCATCAGTCCACCTAGGGGTCAAGTAATCATCCATTGGCCTAGGTGGTACAGCTTGATTATGTTGATTATGGGGTTTATTATTATTTCGTGGATCCGCCATTGATTCAAAAGTAGGATCAAGCAGGGGAAGATCAACAAAAATGTCGATCCCTGGCCAATCAAATATCGGAATTTCTGCAAGGTCGACTCTGACCAATTTGTTGTGTATGTCCCTACGGTAATGAGAGGACATATACAACAACAACCCCAATTATCAAAATAATCAACTAATTCTAAAGGAAAATTAAAAAGAAAAGAACAAGAAGAAATACTCACAAAGCTGTTTTTACCTCAATTGTCGTTCCCTGGCAACGGCGCCAGAAATGCTTAGCTAATTTTGGGTGCGTGTCCTAAGCGGAAGACGAATTCATCGTTGAGTAGCACTTCACTCATGAAGAGGTCGAATCCACAGAGAACGGGCTAGGGTTTTCAGGCTATGGAGAACTTCTTTTTGTCGAGAGTGACCAACTTTTGTTTAAAGGGCTGAATTAATTCTAAGCTGATGACTGATTAACACTGCAGAAAACTAATTGAAATTGTTAAGCTAAAGAGATGGTTCAACCTAGGGTTCAATTCACCCAGATTTACATGATTTCATCTTCCTTTCCATTACACAGGTTAGATTTCGAGCAATCCAATTCTTACCTGTAAAATTCCTTCGTGGAAATCAAATATCAGTCTAATTAAATAATTTCCAAAGAAATTCTTGAAATTCTATTCAATAATCTAAGAGTCATCGACCTAAGCACTAATTGTATCATCATAGAGGAACACAATTAGTCAAAGGCTTAACATCTCAATTATGATTTCTGAAAACAGATCATAAAACAGAAAGTCAGTGGAAACTATTGATCATCATCAAAGCATAATCAGAAAGAATAAACCATGTAAAACCCGAGGTGAATTCCCCTTAGGTCAAACCATCTGAGATTTTACCCCTCCATTAATGGAGATCTCTTCAAACAGATTCTAAGAAAACAAGAGAACAGAAAGAACATAATTGAAAGATTACCTCTATTGAAAACTTGAATTAAAATGAAGGATTCTGTCTTAATACAAGAATTTAGCAAAATTGAACATTGATCTTCAATTGAAACTCCCTATACACTCCTCTATCAAAGAAGGAAAGAAAAGGGGGCTGGGAAACAAAGACAATTCCCAGATAACCCTAATTGTCGAGTTACCAAGCTTTATATAGGTCCCCACATCTTTAATTACAAAACTGCCCCAAAAAGCAAAATTCTATCTAAATCCGAGTGTTCTACCGGTAGAACTTGCGGTTGAAGGAGTTCTACCGATAGAAATTCCGGTTTAACAGGTGCAGGCTTTTTCTCCAAGCTCTCTGCCAGAATTCTCGCCATTTCTACCGGTAGAAATTGCGGTAGAAGAAGTTCTACCGGTAGAACTTGCGGTAGAACTGCTGTTCTCAGTTTCTTCACTCTCTGTCAGAAATTCAGCCTTTTCTACCGTTAGAACTTGCGGTAGAAGCAGTTCTACCGGTAGAACTTTCGGTAGAACTGTGGAAGCTCCATTTCTTCAGATCTCTGTCCAATTTTTGGACATTTCTACCGGTAGATCTTTCGGTTGGAGTGTTGAATTTCAATTTTTCTTCTTTATGTTGCTTCAATATTTCAATTCCACTTGTTCCTTCAATTTGTATTTGATCTATTCATCATCTAGAAGCTTCATTCTTCAAAAATTTCCTGCAAATAACCAAAAACCCATACTCGTGCAAAATTATATGTAATCAAATGAATTTAAACGCGAATGATGAAAATAGGAAGATAAATAAGTCCCCAATTGCATAACAATTGGATACTTATCAAGACCCAAACTGCTACTACTACTATCACCACCAGTAGTAGAAATTTGGGTATGTGAACCAGACCTCTCTGTCCCTGTATCCGCCGGCTTATGTGAGGCTAAACATTTTTGCCTATGTCTTGTCAAATGGCCAGTACCCATTTTTGACTCGGCACCGTGAATCTTATTACGAAATTTGCATTTTACCTTTTTCAACTTTCTTTCCATTTTCAATAACTTCAAACCTTGTAAATACCTCCCAAACTACTGAAGTTCTCTTCCTCTTGGTTGGTTTACGGGAACTCTGAGGAAAGGGGGTTGGTAAATCACCTACTTCATCTTGTATTTCAATAAAATCTTGTTTTTCCCTTAAATTAACTGAAGAAGATTTTTTGGGAAATCTTCTAGCTATATTTCAAAAAATAAATTTTATAAATAATAACATTAATATGCTCTAATAGCCTTCTTTTGTGATAATTAATATAAGAAATGGGAGAAAATGAGAGTTAATATGATATAATATAAACTTATATATATGGAATCTCAAATTTAAATAATATAAATACCTCTAAATCTTTGAAGGCCCCTTTAATCTTGTCTCTTGATGACTTGATCTTTGGCCCTCCAAAAACTTCTTAGAGAGAGTGAAAGAGTTGAATACTTTGAGAGAGAGCTAGAGAATGTATAAAAAATAAGAGAGTTTTGTAAATTGGTGAGGAATGAGAATGGGAGGGTTAGGGTATTTATAGACTTTGTAAAATAGAAAATGACACAAAATACCCTTTATATGACCTTTTTATAGCTGCTGGGGGGTAAAATGGACTTTTTTCAAAAAAGGCGGACTTGGCCGTTGGGGGGGCTGGCGGTTGGGCGGGGTCGCTGGCGGGATTCTAGTAGGCCTGGCGGGCCGGAGGCACCAGCCCACATGCTAGGTAGGCCCGGGCCAAATGGGTCAGCGGGCCCAGGCTCCTCGACACGGGCCATGCCTTGGACCGGACCGGGCCGGGCCACGGCCCGTTGACTGGCGGGCTAGGCCATGCTGTAGAAAAAGGTACCAGAGAACCCATCTGGGCCAGGAGAGCTGGACTTGTTGAGGCTGAACACCGAAGCTTTAATTTCTTCAATGGAAGGAACTACTACCAGAGCAGAGTTTTGGGCAAGGGAAACTTTCTTTCCGGGCACTTGGAAAAGCTTGGGATCCAATAGAGTATGGGACGGTTTATAAATGCTAGAGAAGAATTCCACAAATTGAGATTGAAGAGAGTGACCTTTATACTTCACTTTGTCAATGCGACTTTTGGAGCTTCTGATTTTAGCTGCCAGGTGGAAAAACTTGTATTTCTATCCCCTTCCTGCAGCTATTTAATCATGGATTTCTACTTACAATGAATTTCTTCAGCTTGAAGTAAGTTATGAAGAGAGCATCTGGCTAGGTTGAGGGTTGATTTGGTGGAATCCAGGGGATTAGAGTCCATACTGTCTTGCAATTGGAGAATGTTCTGTTCAGCAGCTGCAATATTGGTCTTCAGGGAGCCAAAAACTTCTTTATTCCATGATTTCAACCTAATTTTGAGGGACTTGAGCTTTTGGTTGGGGATGTACTGGGGGTTGCCATAAACTAGGAGGTTCCAAACAGAGGCCACCAGGTCTTTGAAAGAGGGGTGACTGATCCACATTTCCTCAGACTTGAAGGGAATGTATCTGACAGCCATAAGGGGACGGCTAGAGAGCAAGATGGGGATGTGGTCTGAGTTTTGTCTAACAAGGTGTTGGAGAAGGCTATCAGGGGAGAAGAGAGCCCAAGCTTGGTTGGTAAGGGATTCGTCGAGGCGGGCAGCAACGTAGGATCTACCTTGCCTATTATTAGACCAGGTAAAGTTACTTCCAGTGAAGCCTAAGTCCATGAGACTAGAGGTAGCCATCATGATGTTAAATTCTGAAGAAGCTGGGGAGTTGGTAGGATGAAGACTAAGCTTTTCAGCTGCAGAGGAAACGGCATTAAAGTCACCAATAACAGCCCAAGGATAATGGGAAGCAAACGGAGGGGAGCAGAGATACTGCCATAGTGACCTCCTAGAGATGTAAGAAGTAGAAGCATAAACTCCAGTGAAAAAGGTAATAGGGTAGTTAGAGGAGGAAGAAATAGATATGGTGAGATGTTGAGAGGAGCAATCCACCATGGAGGAGGAGTAGTTTGGAGAGGCTTTGATGAAGCACCAGATGGTGGGGATAGGAGAGGAGTGAGAAGAATTGGATAAAAAGTAGGAGAAACCAAGCGTTTCTAATTTCTGAAGCAGAGGACTGGCATAAGAGGTTTTAGGCTCAGAGTGGAAGATAAGGTATGGAGAATGAGATTTGACCAAGAAGATGAGGGTCCTGGAAGTTGGGGAATTTGCATTTCCCCTACAATTCCAATACAAGGACTTAAACATGGAGAGAGGAAGAAGGAAGGAGGCCAGCTGGGGGATAAGGAGTGGTGGTTGCCTCTGATGTCCTAGAGTTCTTTTCCCCTTTAGGTCTCTTTTTCTTCTTAGGAGGCTTAGCAGCTATGGCCAAGTCTGCAGAAGAGGGGAACCAAGTTAAGGAAGAGGAGGCAGGTTTAGAGGCAAAGATGGTGGACTGGTTAGTGGGAGAAGGAGGGTCTTCCTGGATACTGAGGTCTATGGAGAGGTTATTAGAGATATCAGCCAAATAGCTATTGCAAAGGATATTTTGGGGGCTGGAATGGTAGGGATCAGGGGCAACACTATTTGATGGGGGTAAGGGGACCATCTGGGTCGCTTGGTCCAGGATAAAGAAGGGGTTATGGAGATCAAGAGATGAAGCAAATGGGGATAGGGGATCCTCCAAAGGTAGAGGTTCAGAAGCTAGGATTAGATTTCCTGAATCAAGGGAAATAGGAGAGTCTGCTGGGTTGTGGGGAGCCTCGACTGTGAGATTTTTGTTAGGATGGTCAGCTGTAGAGTGATTAATCTCAGGAGCAGGGAGGATCGGTAAGAGGCCTGGGGCCGAGGTGCGAGGAGGAGGCGACTTTGTCCTAGTCTTCTCCGTTTTGTGGTTTGATAGACAAAAACCTTCACCGTGGTCAGATCCCATACAAAGGGAGCAGGGGGTATTTCCATAGAAGACTTCCACTTCTACCTTAGCATCACCTGCCAGGTCTACCACTATAGTAGAGGGTTTAGGCTTTTGAAGATCAAGGTTTATACATATTCTGGCATAGGAGAGGAACCTTTGAGAAGCAGTAATCTCATCAAGAAGAATGGGATTACCTATGGAATTTGCAATAGAGAAAAGAATGTGCTGGCTCCAGCAGTGAAATGGGAGACCTTTTAGTCTAATCCAGGTTGGAGACAGAGAAAGCCAGGAAAATGATTCCATACCTAGGGACCAAGGAAGAAGGTGTAACTTTCTGTGGCCAAGAGGGAGAGGGGAAGAAGATAAAAGGGAGTCCCTTATTTGAGCACTATGAAACCTGGAGAGGAAATACCCTTGGTCTGTCAGGAAGATCAGACTTTTGATGGGTAGGTTCCAAGATTGGTTTGAATGTTGCTCAACCCACTCCAAGGAGGGTCGTTTCCCTTCAAATCGGTTGATCGTTGCAAAGGAGAAAGACTCTTGACTAGAGGAAATCATTGCTTTAGGAATGGTAATTGTGGGTTTTCCATCAATCCTGGAGGAGGAGGGCAAAGGATGAGGGAGGGATAAAGGGGTTTGGGAGAGGAGAGAGGCATAAGATCTAGGGTTAGGGAAAGACAAAGAAGGGGGGGATTGGTTGTTAGATCCATTGAGGCGTGGTTGATACGGAAAGGGCAGAAAGCTTTTGTATTTGGCTTGGGGATAGAGTGGAAGGAGGAAGAGAAGGGGAGTGTTGATCTGCTTGAAGAATGGCCAGTATCTCTGCTACATGGATGGAGGTCTCTGAGTCAGCGGATGGAGGAGGTAGATCGGTGGAGGGGTGGGGGTCAGGTTCCGGCTCTGAAGACATGTAGATGATTTAGAATTTGACGGGTACAAGAGTTCCAATTACTTCACGTGTGAGTTGTATTTCGTTGCATGTGTGACTTTCCATTACTCCGCATGTGCGAGTCTCATAGTGTCCGTGTGTGAGCTGTGTTTTATTACATGTGCGAGTCTCATAGGGTCCTAGCCATGGTTTAAAATCTCGGTCTCGGTCATGGTATCGGCCAGGCTAGAAAACCGATATTATATCGGTATTGGTCGCGGATATCAGTCCGTCGCGGTGTGAAATTTTTTTTAATCCAAAACAATTCACAAAAATATCCAAAAAATCCAGAATATTAGAAAATGCTGGAAAATAATATTTTTTTCCATTACTAACTACAATAAATCAAAATCTCGGTCACCTTAAGTTATGAGTCATGTCTGTGCCGCAGTTCACTATCTTCTCCAGTATTTCATATAATGCAACTATTATTTTGGCTCATGGTCAATTTATTAGTGTAAAATATAAGAAAATAAAGATAACATAATAATTATCTCTACACCAATATTAAGCTATTAGTATTTACTATTTCATATCATAAATACTCCAACAATTTTTTTTAAAAAGTAGAAGATTTAAAAAAAAATTATTTTTCTACACCCAAAATCATGTTTATAAGTAGATCTAACATGAAAGTGTGTAGATCCAAGTGAACAACACAACACAAACCCAAAAATGATATTTTCATTCATTTCTATGTTTTATCTAAAAATAAAAAATAAAAAACATATAATAGTAAAAATAAGGGAGCTTAGTTGATTTTCTCTTACTAAATAAAATGATTTCTTCAAGAAATAGTATTGGAATTTGGAAATATGTAAGAGTATGAGCTATGGAGACATGATTGCCCTAAGGAGATAAGGGGAAAGGAGATGAAAACAAGAAACTAGGGAAAAAAGTTACAAAAAATTAGGGTTTTTTTTACCATTACTCCATCTCGGAAGATATTTTGAAAATATCAGTCGAAATATCGGTAATATCTACTGAGATATCGATTAAACCGATATTTCAGCCATATCGGCCGAGATTGGCCGATATTTTGTCTGACTCGTATCGCGGTAAAATATCGTCGCGGTATGGGCCGATACAGGTTCATATTGACCGATATGAACCGGTATCGGCCGAGATCTTAAACCATGGTCCTAGCCCCTTTGCTGGGATACTAGAAAGTAAAGCTAGTTTGCTAAGAGTCCAAATCCAGATCCCGCATCACAGCTATTACAGGGAACCATGTAACAAATCTTTGGACATCATGGGGCCCACATAGATATAATCTGGGTCATTTAAGATGAATCTCATCCCTCTATATATGGATCCTCAAGTTTCAATTCAAAAGCAATGCTCCCACCCTCCAATTGATCACATGAAAAAAGGGTGACTAGGCACTGATGTGACATCACTGTTGTTGAGGTGATGTTCATCAAACTTTCAGTCACGTGATCAATCATATAGTGAGACCCTCTCCTTTTGAACTGAAACTTGAGGACCTCCATATAGAGCAAATGAGATTCATCTTGAACTATTCAGATTATCTCTACGTGGACCCCACAATGGAGTTCCACTTACACAATTCCCATGTAATAGCCGCGATAAAGGATCTAAACTTGTTTGCTAAGGATTGGTTTGATTATATATTAATTCTCTCTTTTAAGAGACCAAGGAGAAAAGCATCCCATCATCATTGCAAAACCAATGTTGATTATCAGCTAAACCCTAACCACCAATTGGGCCAAGTGTTCCATCACTCGGTCCTCTTTCCTACCCGTGCAAGCAGTCTTTTCTTCTATACGTGTAAGTGGTCGTCTCCCTAGCCTGCATTGATTTTACTGTTACATCAGTAAAATCTCTCAAGGGCCTAGCCACGTAAACCAAAGCCTGTACTTTAAAAATAGAAAGAAAAATCAGATTTTCCCAAATTCACTTACTCTACCATTGACTATGTACCCCACCTCAGGATGGATACTGTGCGTGCCTAATTATTACGGACTTGGGGTTAACTGATGATGAGGGTTTACAGAGAGGTTGTTTAGCTTGAACAAGTGTCTCTGCTGATCTGAAACCTGAAAGGGAAGAGAAAACAGCAGTCAGGGCCCGAGGCTGCTGTCAGCCAAAGGCACTCCGACGCCTGAGTTAGTGCAGTCACTGAACTAGGGTGAAGTGGAGAAGAAGAGATGTTTTAGCAGAGTAACAGTGTGGACTGTATTTTGCATGTACCTGTTCATGACTCTTCATGCAGGCATATATAGAGGAGAGTGGAAGGTTCCATAGTGGAGGTAGGTAAGGATACTTGTCCTATCAGCCCACACCTGGGATCTTTAGTGGGGGTAGGTGAGGATACTTGTCCCATCAAACCTCCCCTCAAATCCCTCACATAAATGTGGATGTGATCTGTTGATAAGAACGAGCCCTTATCCTTGGCCGGTGGCCGCCCTACCTGACAGGGACTCCCTACAAAGTACCCGTCCCATCTCATAATGGGAACTGGAAGCCCGGTGTTCACCTCGGCAGAGGGGCCGAACTGGAGAAGAGGCCGGGGTCAGATATACCCGAGATCGGACTGGGATGCGAGTTCGGTAGGACATGGTCGGTACTCCTACCGGGACCAATCCCACCTTGACAAAGGCTGAGACGCTGCTTATGTCGGAGAGAAGGGGGTTAAGACCCTGATTGGCGCTATTACCAAAGAATTACATACAACATCGGTTTCGGTCGAAGAAGCCCACACAATTGCCCCCTGCTCCTGACTTCGGGGGGTCAAGGAGACCACGGGGTTAGGAGTGATAGGATGGACTTTCCCGAAACCGATCCTGTAGTTTAGACAGGCGTGGGGTGCCGCTTCGCTTACCGAGGCGCTTTTTAATAGCGCCAGGCTGTCTGGAGGCGGTTTTAATAGCCCCAACCATATCATCATGAGGGCGCTGTGACGCCGCCATGTGTCAGGTCCCTGATGGCCATTGCGTCTTATCGAGGAGACGGGTGGCGTGCTCGAGGCGGTGTCTGCACATGCCTTTCGGGATACGAAGAGATCTCCATCTGTGTATAAAAACCCCGGTCCTGGAAGGAGGACCACTTTCGCTGTCACTGTGCTTGGAGCTTTCGCCTGAGTTGCCTGGAGCCTCATCGTCCGAGAAGCCCTTTCGTTCGTCTCCTGAAGTTTAGAGTTCTCTGTTCTCTACATCCTTTCCGGCCCTGTGTCTTAGTGAGTTCCCTCCTGCCTCTGACATTTTTTCATTCTCTGGGCTCTTTTTCTGTTTTTGGGGGTGTCTACTGTCTTTCTTCTCCGTCACCGTCACCAGTATTCCGGTCTAGGCTAGGGAAGATGGGGGTTTTTAGACATTGGATAGACACAGAGCTTGCCCTAGCCGAGCTCAGGAAACAATACCAGATACCAGAGAACGTCCAGATTAGGGCGGATGGGGACCGTGACCGAAGCCGACCACGGGTGCTTGTAGAGGGATGGATGCCATTCCCTCTAGTAGCCATAATAGAGGGCGGAGTGAGATTCCCAGTCCATCCCCTCCTGAGAGCTTGCCTCAGGAGGTGGAACCTTACCCCGTGCCAACTAATGCCCAATGGTTTTAAGGTAATCATGGGTATAGCCGAACTGAATAGGATATTGGGAACCAACCTCGGCGTCGAAGACATTGAGGATGTATATAACCTGTGTCGATCTCCGAAGGACGACGCATACTATTTGCGAGTTCGACCGAAGGAGATTCCCATAATCAACGAGCTCGAAGACAACACAAAATACGCCGGGGAGGACTGCCTTTACGTCACCGGGAACTGGGAGTATGCCCCCGGAGAGCCCAGGGTGGACCACGTACCCGGTCGTCTCGGAGAACCACCGAGTAAATATCTCAATTTCTGAACTTCTGATGTAGTTTCACTCTGCCGAACTGATGCCTAATTGCTTGTCGTGCAGGTCACGCGGAGAGGAAACGGCAGAGGAGGAACTCCGGGTGGCGACGAAACGTCGGCTGGTTGAAAAGGATTTACAGCTACAAGGGTCACCGGACCCGATCTGCCTCAGCCCTTCTTGGATACGAACCCGTGTACCGATCTTTCATAAGAAGACGGCACGAGAACCTCAGGGGGGAGCAAGTCCTAACTCTTGCCGAAGCCGAGGAGCAAACAGCTCTAGCAGCAGGGCCTACGCAAGTACCTCCCGAGGCCACACCTTCTAGAGCTTCAGCCGAAGCCGGTCCGTCGCAGGTCCAGACCGCAACAGAGACCGACTCCGAGGAGGAAAGTGAGCCGGAGGGTGAGTCCGAGGGGGTTCGGCAGGAGGAGCTTGTGATTCTCCCATCTTCTGAGTCGGACGAAGAGGCCGAGATGGGACGACGCCGCGCGACCCTTATTAGTCTCGACGAAGTCATCTTCGGAGACTCGCCCACCTCGGGGGCCGTTCTCCCTCCGAACCTGGAGGATACGGTCGTCTCTCCCCCAGTTCAATCTCCTCAGCCTTCAGCAGTGGCCGAGCGCTCCACCAAATCCCGTCGGGATTCAGTTCGGCTGGGAAAAAGGCCCAGGGTTGCGGACCCAGTGGGGGACGAGCCCAACCCTGCCTCTCAGCACTCGCCGCTGCTCGGCCCTCCGATCTGGAACCCTAGCTTCCTGCTGGAGGATGGCCAGTCGCTGTCGTCGGACGGCCGGCTGAGTGATGGCACATCTGTTGTCAGTGCCCTTGCGCACGCCTGCGCTCTGCCTGGAGACATGGCAGAACATATGAAGAGGAGCGAGGTGGAGCTGGATGTGGCTCAGATGGCCGACGCCCTCAGGGTAATTTTCTCCCTTGAACTTTGCATTGCTTTGATTTCTGTAATTCTGGTATTGATGTCGGCTTAACACTTGTTTGTTTCTTCAGATCCTGCAAAGGGCGCTGGTGTCGGCGGACAAGGCCCAGCAGAGCACCGCTTGGGCGGAGAGGGCCGAGAAAAGGGAACTGGAGCTCGAGGCCGAGCTCAGCCTAATAAAGCAAAAGGCAGCCGAGCAGGAAAAGAGCGTCTTGGGCCTCAGAGACGAGCTCGATAAGGTCAGAGCGGAGCTGGAAAATCAAGTTCAGGCAACGGCCGAACTTGAAAAAAGGTGGGAGGAGGCAGAGGCTGAACTCCGAGCTGATGTCGACAAGCTACGGGCTGAGGTTGACAAAGCTTTTGACGAAGGGGTGGCGGAAGCCACCGAACAGTACATCGCCCAAGTCAAGAGCGTCAGCCTGAAGGCCTGGAGGCTGGGATGGACAAGCTCGTTGAGAGCAGCAGGGGTCCCCGAGGACAGCCCTGTGTATACAGAGATCCCTCAGTTTCCTCCTCCTCAGCCCGCACCGAACCAAGCTCCTGAGGCCCCAGCCAGGGAGACCGAAGACAGTGCCCCCGGACACGACGCGGAGGTCGACGCCGGACAAGTGGCTGTCGAGGTCATGGAAGCTGCTGCTGCTGATGGCGCCGAGGGGGCTGTGGTCTGAAAAAATATGATGTAATTTTGTTTTTATTTTTTCTGTACTGGGGGAAATTTTGTAATTCTTTTTGTTGGGAAATTTGTAACCTTTCTCATTTCATGAAATGAAATTGGCTTTGCTTCCAACTTTGAATTTTTCTTCTCTTTTTTCCTTTCTTTATGCGTTTGGCTTAACAACCAGAATAAATAATAGGAAATAAGACAAAGTAAATGAGTTCGGTATAAGCCGAACTTGTAGTAGTTGTAACCCGAGGTGCTGTATTGATTTTGCAACCATAACGAGCATCAATCTCGGTAAAACTGAGGGCGCTTGGTCCTATGACCAAAGCTAAGTCCGGTTTATAGTCAGAACTCGACTGGTCCATTGACCATGCCAAAGTAAACTAAGATAACCGAACAAAGAATTCAAGTTGGTTCCGTAACCGAGCTGTAGATATATGCCGAGTTCCATAACTTGGACATTTTTTCGAGAATAGGGGACAGCTTGTAAACGTATTCTATAAAAAGAAACAGTTTATTAACTTCCCAACTCTGATTACATCAAAAATAGAATTTCTTGAGGTGGGTGGCATTCCATGGGCGTGGCAGCTCTCTGCCCTCCATGTCCTCAAGCCTATATGCAGACTGCCCAGCAACCGAAGTCACCTTAAACGGTCCATGCCAGTTCGGTGCAAACTTTCCTTCGCTGGGATTCCTGTCTGCTGGAAGAGTCTTTTTCAAGACCAACTCTCCAGGGGAGAACTTTCGCTCTCTGACCCTTTGATTATACCCTCTAGCCAACTGTCGCTGGTAGGAAGCGAGACGGATGGCTGCGGCATCCCTTCGCTCCTCCGCCAAGTCGAGTTCTGTGGCGAGGTTTGCATCATTCTGGACTCGGTCGAACAGTTCCGACCTGAGGGTGGGGAGGCCGACCTCAAGTGGAATTACAGCTTCCATTCCGTAGGCTAGGGAGAAAGGAGTTTCCGAGGTCGAGCGCCTCGGGGTAGTCCTATATGCCCATAGGACACTTGGAAGTTCCTCTACCCATCTCCCTTTGGCTCGATCTAGTCTCTTTTTGAGTCCGTCAAGCACCACCTTGTTCGAAATTTCAGCCTGCCCATTGCTCTGGGGGTAGGCCGGGGTAGAGTAGTAGTTCCTGATGCCAAGGTCTTGACAGAAGCTTCTGAAGAAGTTGGAGTCAAACTGGGTCCCGTTGTCCGTGACCAGGGTCCGAGGTACTCCGAATCTAGTTACAATGCTTCTCCACACGAAGTTTTTGGTGTCCTTCTCAGTGATGGAGGAGAGTGCTTCGGCTTCTATCCACTTGGTGAAGTAGTCAGTTGCTACGATCAACCATCTTTTGTTCCCTGGAGCTCGGTGGAGGGGTCCGACGAGGTCCAGTCCCCATTGGGCGAAGGGCCAGGGGCTGGAAAGGGGGCTCAGGTCATGTGCTGGCTGATGGAGAGAGTGCGAGAACTTCTGGCACTTCTCACATTTCCTGGCATAGACCTGTGCATCCTTCTGCATATAGGGCCACCAGTACCCCTGGCTGATAGCTCGGTAGGCGAGTGACCGACCTCCGATGTGGCTGCCGCAGATCCCTTCATGGATTTCATAAAGGAAGTCTTCGACTTTGCTCGGATGAACGCACCGGAGGTAAGGGCCATTGTAGGATTTCTTGTAGAGTTTATCGTCTGGAGAGAGCCAAAATCGGGCTGCCTTCAGCCTGATTTTGTGGGCTTGGCTCTTGTCCTCGGGTAGCTGGTCATTCTTGAGGTAGGAGATAAGTTCATTCATCCAGCTTGGACCGAGGTCAGTGCACAAAATCTGTCGAGGCGGTTGAAGTTGTATGCTCGGTATGTCCAGTGCTTCCACTTCGATAGTTCTTTTTCTTCCTGCCTCGACAGCAGAGGCTAGATTTGCTAGAGCATCGGCGTGAGAGTTGGCGTCTCTGCCTATTTGCCTGACTACAGCCTTTTGGAACTGAGATAGGCGTTGCTTGGTGTAGGCCAGGTAGGCTGCCATCCTGTCATCTCGGGCCTGGTAATCTCCATTCAGTTGGCTAGTGACCAGCTGTGAGTCGCTGAAAATCACCAGTTGTTGTGCCCCCAGGGTTTTTGCACTGCCCAGCCCTGCAATTAATGCTTCATACTCGGCTTCATTGTTAGAAGCTTTGAAGTCAAGAGTCAGGGCTTGCTCAATGACAAGACCCTCCGGAGATTGAAGGACTATGCCAGCACCAGCCCGTTTGGAGGTGGAGGACCCATCGACGAAGACTTTCCAAGATGAGTCGAGGAACTGTTTCCAGGACCGATCCTGCTCGGTCTCTGCCGAAGTCGTTGCCTCCTCGCCCCCCAGTTCGGTGTCGAGATGACTTGGTGCCGAACTAGGAGAAGTGAATTCCACAATAAAGTCTGCCAGGACTTGGGCTTTGATGGCCGTTCTGGGCTGATACTGGATATCGTATTGCCCGAGTTCGACAGCCCATTTAGACACTCGTCCTGAAAAGTCTGCTCTCCTGAAGAGGGACTTGAGTGGGTGTTCGGTCACAACCACGATAGAATATGTCAGGAAGTAGTGGGAGAGCTTCCGCGAAGCACTAACGAGTGCTAACGCGAGCTTTTCCAATGGCAAGTATCTCGTTTCGGCATCGAGCAAGATTTTGCTTGTATAATAGATGGGTCTCTGCTGCCTGTCATCTTCTCTTACGAGCACAGAGCTCACCGCATGGTCCGAAACTGCCAGATATAGATATAAGATCTCACCCCGCACTGGGGTGGAAAGCAGAGGAGGGGAGGAAAGGTACACTTTGAGCTCCTGGAGAGCGCTTTCGCATTCCGGGGTCCATTTGAACCCGGAGCTCTTTTTCAAGAGCTGAAAGAAGGGAAGGCATTTATCCGAAGCTCGGCTGATGAAGCGGTTCAGTGCTGCCGCCATCCCGGTAAGTTTCTGAACCTGTTTTATCGAGTTCGGACTCTGCAGGGCTCTGAGTGCCGAGATCTGATCGGGATTAGCCTCGATTCCTCGCCTCGTAACCAGGCTGCCAAGGAACTTGCCCGAGCCGACGCCAAATGCACATTTGGAGGCGTTCAACTTGAGCTGATATTTCTTAAGGATGGAGAAGGTTTGACGTAAGTCAGTCAAGTGGTCCTGTGACCGTTTAGACTTAACGACCATATCATCAATATAGACCTCGATCGTCCTGCCGAGCTGGTCCTGAAACATCTTGGTTACCAGCCTCTGGTAAGTGGCACCGGCGTTTTTTAACCCGAAGGGCATTACTTTGTAGCAGTAGGTGCCCCTGGGTGTTATGAACGCGGTTTTTTCTTGATCAGGCTCGTGCATTGGAATTTGATGGTAACCTCGGTAAGCATCGAGGAAACTCATCCTCTCGTGGCCGGCAGTGGCGTCGATCAGCTGGTCTATCTTCGGTAGAGGAAAGCTGTCTTTGGGGCAGGCTTTGTTGAGGTCGGTGAAGTCTACACAGACCCTCCAGCTGCCATCCTTCTTTTTTACCACAACTGTGTTGGCCAACCAAACAGGGTACTGGACTTCGCGGATAGCCTCAGCGTCCAGTAATTTGTCGACCTCCTTGGTCACAGCCTCTGCCTGTTGGGCGCCCATCCTGCGAATCTTTTGGACAACAGGTTTATGTCGGGGATCCACATTCAGCTTATGGCTTATGACCTCGGGGCTGACGCCGGACATTTCATATGGGGTCCAGGCGAAGACCTCCCTATTTTGTAACAGGAAGTCGAGCATCCTGGCCCTCTCCTCGTCAGCGAGTTGGCTACCGAGCAGGAAGAACCTCTCTGGATCGCTGGTATCGATACCGACCTGGGTGAGGTCTTCGATGCTCTTCTGTTCGGGAGTTCGTCCCACAGCGTCGAGCTCAGCTTCCAGCTCAGTCATGTGGACTTGCTGTGGCTGCGTATCTCCGGGGACCACGGCCAAGAGGCATTCTTTGGCCATGTCTTGGTCGCCGCGGACTGTGATAACTTCGAAACTCCCATCCTTGTTCTGTAAAGGAAACTTGAGCTTCTGGTGATGGGTCGAGGGAACGGCCTCAAGGTTATGGAGCCAGGTTCTCCCCATGATGGCATTGTATGGAGATTGTGCATCCACCACCAGGAAGTCTACCTTTGTGGAAGCTCCTCCGACCTCGACCTTGAGGGAAATTTTCCCTTTGGGATACACCGTCTTGGAGCTGAAACCCACCAGGGGGGTGCGGGCTTCCTGCAGGTCCTCCTCTTTCAGGCCCATCCTCCTGAAGCAGTCCAAGTAGAGGATTTCCGAGGAGCTTCCAGGGTCCACTAGGATCCTTTTGACATCGAAGTTGTGTAACCTCATAGTCAGAAGAAGAGGATCATTGTGGGGTAGCTGGACCCCGGCCAAGTCTTTATCAGAGAACCAAATTTTTGGCCTCTCCACACGTGCTTTCTTTGCTGAGGGACCGAACTCGGCCGTCATCACATGCTTGCTATGCTGGGCTTTCCTGGCATCGGCACGGGCTCGGTCACTTCCCCTGGGGGCAGGAGCCAAGTGAATGACGTCGATGGTCCCTGCAGGCTCACCGCGGCCTTGGTCATCGGGGAGGCGTTGCTGAGCGTTGTTCACTCTGCCTTCTTCCCTGACATGGTCTCTTAGATGCCCATCTTTCACGAGCTTTTCAAGGTGCGCCTTGAAGGCATAGCAGTCCTCGGTTCTGTGTCCTCTATCTTTGTGGTAGGCACAGAACTTGCTCTGATCTCGGGAGGAGACGTCACCCCTCATTGGCTGGGGCCATTTGAAGAAGGGCTGGGCCTGGATTTTGCCGAGGAGCTTGTAGATAGGCTCTTTGAAGATGGTATTGACGGCTCTATAAGAGGCGCCACTTGGTTTCGGCCTCGCGCTGCCTCCCGAGGTGGGGGCAGGGCGTACTGCCGAGCTGGATGGCTCTCTACTCCGATCCACCTCTTTCTTAGCAAGCCTCCTCTCTCTTCTCGTGGGACGGCCCTCCGGTCGGCTTTCTGGCCAGAGATTATGGCTCTCCCGAGCTCGGATGTCGTCTTCTTCCTGCTCAACGTACTGGTTCACCCGGACCATCAGAGCCTTCACTGAAGGTGCAGGATGACGTACCAGTTTCTGCCGAAGCTCATTGCCCGGAAGCAAAGCTTGTTGGAAGGCAGTGATGGCTACGTCGTCATTGGAATTTTCAATCACGCTGTAGATGGTCCAGAATCGTTTGGCGAACTGAGTAAGAGTCTCGGTCGGCCTCATCTTGATTGAGATCAGGTCGGCGTCAGTCTTCGGAATGACCCGGTGGGCTTGAAATTTTTCGACAAAGGAGTTCCGGAGCTGTGGCCAGCTCGAAATCGATCCCTCGGGGAGTGCACAGAACCACCGAAGTGGGAGGTCGCCCAAGCTGGAGGAGAAAACCTTGCAGTCAAGGTCGCCGTCCCCGCTGAATACCGTCATCTTCTGGGTGAAGTGCCGAAGGTGGGCCTCGGGGTCCGACGTCCCGTCATAGAGATTGAAACGTGGGACGCTAAACTTGTCAGGGAGGGGATGATCCCTGATTTCCCGAGAAAATGGAGAGGTACCATGGATGTCACCGTGTTTGGTAGTTAACCGACCTCGAGAGAGGCCGGCCTGCTCCAGGCTCTGCTGTACGGCCAGCTTAATCTGCTGGTCGATGTAGTCAGCCATCTCGGGGTCGGCCCTGGTCTCCCGCCTTTGTTTATGGTGCTGGTGCTGGTCAGCACTGGCATGAGTGTTACTCGAGCCCTCTTCTCGAGCTCGGGTACGCCTTTCATTCAGCTGATCCCTTAGGTCTGGTCGACCCCGAAGACCGAGACGAGCTCGTTGCTTAGGTGGAGGGGTGTGAGAGGCTTCGGGCTGGACTTGGCTCTTCGTCTCAAGCTGCCGCTGAAGCTGGAGGATCTGCCCTTTTTGCTCTTCGATGATGAGGTTTTGGGCCTTGATGGCCTCGGCTTGGGCCTCAACATCGTCCTCCAGGACCATGTCGTCGTCACCTTCATCGCCGAGGTGGACGTGATCCTCTTCCATATGGTCCCCGTGAGAAGACCGAGGTGGAGGAGACTGCACAGGAGCCCCACTTCGTAAGGGCCGTTCCTGAGGAGGAACGTCCTTTCGAGGCGGCGCGTTGAGAACAACTTCCAGGCGCGGACGTTCCGCCCGGGAGGTATTCGTCCGAGCCCGCTCTAATACAGGATCGCGCCGAGAAGACGCTGCTGCTCCTCTTGACGATGAGTGTGTCACCGTAACGGGTGAACCTACACTCCGCATACCAGGTTCTCCTCCCACTCCCCTCGGAGGAGGGTTGGATGGTGCTCGCCTGGTATCTCTTCGCGAACTTGTCACCAACGCTCCTGCCTGGTCTGTCACCAGTGGAGGTGGCATGAGAGGCAGGAATGTTTCTGGTTGCTTAGACCCAGACGGTCTAGCAACGCTCTTTCCCTTCTGAGCCTTGGGAGGCATAGCTGTTCGGATGAAAATGTGGAATTCTCAGATCGTTTCCCACAGACGGCGCCAAATTGTGCGTGCCTAATTATTACGGACTTGGGGTTAACTGATGATGAGGGTTTACAGAGAGGTTGTTTAGCTTGAACAAGTGTCTCTGCTGATCTGAAACCTGAAAGGGAAGAGAAAACAGCAGTCAGGGCCCGAGGCTGCTGTCAGCCAAAGGCACTCCGACGCCTGAGTTAGTGCAGTCACTGAACTAGGGTGAAGTGGAGAAGAAGAGATGTTTTAGCAGAGTAACAGTGTGGACTGTATTTTGCATGTACCTGTTCATGACTCTTCATGCAGGCATATATAGAGGAGAGTGGAAGGTTCCATAGTGGAGGTAGGTAAGGATACTTGTCCTATCAGCCCACACCTGGGATCTTTAGTGGGGGTAGGTGAGGATACTTGTCCCATCAAACCTCCCCTCAAATCCCTCACATAAATGTGGATGTGATCTGTTGATAAGAACGAGCCCTTATCCTTGGCCGGTGGCCGCCCTACCTGACAGGGACTCCCTACAAAGTACCCGTCCCATCTCATAATGGGAACTGGAAGCCCGGTGTTCACCTCGGCAGAGGGGCCGAACTGGAGAAGAGGCCGGGGTCAGATATACCCGAGATCGGACTGGGATGCGAGTTCGGTAGGACATGGTCGGTACTCCTACCGGGACCAATCCCACCTTGACAAAGGCTGAGACGCTGCTTATGTCGGAGAGAAGGGGGTTAAGACCCTGATTGGCGCTATTACCAAAGAATTACATACAACATCGGTTTCGGTCGAAGAAGCCCACACAGATACAAAAGTCAACTCCTTAACATTTGAATTTCGGGACGAGTAATTAGGCACCCATGGATGAGTCGTACTGGGAGAGGATTGAGATATCTTCTACCCCCAATACATCCAATAAAACAATAATATTGGTCTAAAAATAGCAATGGTGGGACCCACATGACTTGCATTACTCTAAAAATAGTTGGACAGATGTTGGTCTTTAATTATTTTTGGCAAGAAAAGAGATAAGGGCGTGGGATAAAGGAAACCTATGCTAATGCAAGGTGGAAGAGGAGCATGAACGTAGTAGTTTTAAGCTTAGCCATGCACTACTTACCCGGCAGCAGACATTTAATTAGAGATAGAGATTAGGCAGTGTGGTGTGAGGAGCGTGCTATAGCCCAAAATAGGTTTCCAGGTGAACTGTTTATCCTCCTTTGGTACTCTGCAAATCTACAGTGGGCAATGCATTTTCGCTCACAACTTTACATTTTCTATCCTACTTCAATCTGAACCATTCAAAGCATGGGTATCCTAGGTAGTGTTGCTCCTATGGACTATCTTAGGTCGTTCGCACATGAAATCCTAATTGGGATTCAGTGCTATATTTGGCTGTTTCTTCCCTGTAATTTTTTTTGAGGTTTTACCCACCAATGGAGTGTGGTATTTTAGGGTTTGCTTTTAAGTGTGTTACCATGGTTTAATTTCGTCAGATTTATGAAGTCACATGAGACTTCGTTTCATTATGGAATCCATGAAATTCAGTGATCAAATTAAATTGGAAAAATCTTTGTGGGTTATGAAAATTTATTCTTTCACTCATTAGAAAGGACCCATTGAAGTGATTTGAAAATAAATGCATAATGTGGACATTCCTGGCACAACAAATAATTGAATTGTACTTTAATGAAGGCAATGCAAAACATTAAAGTGGTCTCCAAGAACATGTTTTCATGAGTTATTGCGGTGTCATATTTCTGTCATCGTATCAAAATACATTTAGTTTTTCATTTCCTTTCTTATTTGAATTTCGACTTCATAATTGTTTCCTTATATTTAGTTAAAATCTATGCTTACTTCATTGTGATCTTTGTACATATCAAGTGTGGGTAACTCAATATATTTGTAAATGCAAGTTTACTTGTACGGATAACAAAACTTAAGCCCTCTTGACTCACAAGTCACACCTATCTAACAATTTTTTTTATAATATATATTTAATTATGACTATGGACATAAATGAGATTCAATTTATGTAATTTCCTCTCTTTATTTAAAAGCGATATTAAATTTCCACACACAATCTTTCGTCCATCCTCTTCATGCGAGTATGCCTTACATTTAAATGATGACTTTACGAAGGATTGATGTTCTTGCACAAGGAGAGAGGGGGTTGCTAATGTGTGACATTTTCATTGGTGGAACGCAAAACTATCCCCGTGCTGCGGATCTTGGGAGACGAAATTTCATTTCGCCGCTGTTAAGATTAAATGTAATTTGATAAAGTCTTCATACAAATTTTAAATTAAATCGTTGAGTTTTGCATAATAAATATAAATGGATTAGGGTTAGGATTATATTGGACCTTACACAACCTGCATAAAATATTCATCTAGAACCAATTACACGTGGTAAATTTCATTTTAAAAACAACAAAAACATTATAAATCACTTAAGTTAGAACCAATTAAAACATGAATAAAAATTATATTATTTGCTATGGTGGAAATTGGAAGAGATTTATAAAAAATATTTTCCATAGAAGGGGTCTTCTTGATCAAAGCAAATGACCAACAAGAAATGTTGTAGTTTGATAACCGTCATCCGTTGCACCAATCCCTTGAGAGAGTAAAAAAAAAAAAAATGGCAGTCAGATTCTCTCTTTTCACTCTCTCTCCTCCACAATTTACAGTGCCTCACTCAATAAATGCCATTACATTCTCTCTATTCTCACGGCAATTACTCATCCCTGCTCCCATCTCTTCCTTCCGCCTTTCCAAAACCTTCCTTCTCTCCCAACTTTCAAGGCTTCTTCTTCTCTGCTCTTCTCTCTGACATCTTGAGAAGACCGAGAAACAAGATCCCAATCAGAAGCAGCTGACACACCTCTTGATAGAGGAAACAACCCAGTGAGCCTCAAACCAGATCTGGCTCATTTCTCATTTGGGTTTTCTAAGCTGTAGTAAAGGGTTTTTTTTGTTTTATATCAAACCTTTTTCATCAGCAAGTTTCATGGAAGAAACATCTACTCCTCCTTCCAAAGAAGGATGCTGTTTGGAAAGCCTATTTCTTTCATGCAAGGAGAAGTTCTCTTCTCTCCTCTTTTCTTATCATCTTAGACGTCTCTTCTTTTCTATGAGAGATGGATTTTTTTCCAGTTTTATTTTTAAGCTATCTCCTTGAGGGCTTGATGATAGTCTTTCTCGCTAACTTTGAGAAACAAGGCACGGAAGAATCAGTTTCTATCTGTATTAATCAAAAGCCTTGTTAGTTAGCAGAGAGAGGAGAGAGAGGATGCCGGCGGGGACCATGATCCATCAAAGCACGTGCTTTTGATGAGATGTATGGCCGGAAAGTGATAAGGGTCATAGGCTTTGACTATCGGTTCAGTCAGTGGGTCAAATGCCATTGATATCTTCTTACTTTGTTTTTTTCTTTTCCTCTGCGTTTTTCATCGTTTCATTCCCATTTGCATGTCATTTATTTATTGTTTCTGCTGTTTGGTTTTCAACTTTTTCTAGTTTTCTATTCACAAGTCTGGTCACATCTTTATTACAGTGGTGGGTTTAGAAGGAAAATCCATCTCGAAGTCCTCACAACAGAGAGTGCCCACTCCTGTTCCTTTTGTTACAGACTTGTACTGTTGTTTCTTACATAGATTTCGAAAGAGGATTTCTCTTGAAATTTCTATTTCTGTTTATGTTTCTTTAACTTGGTATCTTCTTTGTCTTTATTTCTTAACTTGGATTCTATACATAAATTAAAAGAATAAAAGGAACCTTGATATCATGGTAATCTTACTGTCTTGGATCTTTTTTTCAGATCATGTTCCAGCCAAACATCATGTTGGAAGGAGAACAACAGCAACAACTTCAGAATGTTCCTCAGGAGGTGAACAACATCACCCCACAAAGGGAAATGCCAAAGGTGAGAGAGGAAGAACTCGATAGCAAGTCCGGCAGCGACAACCATGACGGAGCATCTGGCTCCCGCGATGATCATGATCAGAACCAACCGGCCCGGAAGAAACGCTACCATCGCCACACCCAGCGTCAGATTCAAGAAATGGAAGCGTAAGACAACCAAAAAAACAAAAACGAAAAAAATTATCAAACTCAGTTGTGATTTCTGTCTTCATATCTCATATATCTCTATGTATGGGATCTAAGAAGTCTCAATGAAATTTTAAAGGTTCTTCTGGTTATTTATTTTTTATTTATTTATTTTTTTTGGTCTTTCTGATCAGTTTCTTCAAGGAATGCCCACACCCTGATGACAAGCAAAGGAGGGAGCTGGGGCGAGAACTGGGGCTGGAGCCACTGCAAGTCAAGTTCTGGTTCCAAAACAAACGCACCCAGATGAAGGTAAAGGACTTCAATGTAGCCGCTGACTATGCTTTCTAGTATACTGTTAAAACGTTCTTATTTTTTTGAATCTGGGATGGGAATATGTGGACCAGGTGATGGACGGTCTTGATTGAATGTACATCATGTGTCTATATACACTTGAATAGATCAATCTAGATGTATATCTAGTGGGACCTATGATGGAAATGCCCATGCCATCTATCCATCATGGCCTAAAAACAATTTGTGGTTGAAAAACGAGGCAATGATCAAAACATATAGCATGAGGGATCATTGTGTCTATGAATACTTGATCATATTAATCTAAATGTCCATCTAGTGGGACCCATCATGGATCATTACATCTATCCATCAGATCTATGGTCCTAAAAGGAGTGGAGGAAGAAAAAAGAGACAATGGACAAAGACCATTGCGTCTGTACTCGATTAGATTAATCTAATTGTCCATTTATTGGGCCCAATGATGGAAATGATCAAAGCCTCTATCCATCCGATCAATGGCCCAAAACTGTTAGTGAAAGAGATGAGATAATGGTAAGAGCATATAAGGAGAGGGATTTGTATCTATGGGGCCCCCTTAATCAAATTAATGATCAAGATGTCAACCTAGTAGGCCCTTTGATGAGAAGTTCATGCCACAATCCATCAGAGCTGCAGCCATAATGGATTCGTGGAAAAAGGGATGATGATTAAAAGATATAGGCTAATGGACCATTGTCTATATGTCTACTTGATCAGATTAATGTAGATGTCCATCTGGTAGGCCTGTGATGGAAATGATCATACTATCCATCCATTATATCTATGGTTTGAAAAGGGTTAGTGGAGAAAGTTGATCAAAGCATGTAGGGCAAGGGACCATTGTGTTAATCTCGATATCCATGTAGTGGGCCCTATGATTGAAATGACCATGCTCTTATCCATTAGATCTATGGCTTGAAAGGATATAGGAAAGGAACCGTTATTTCTATGTAATCTTCATCAGAATAATCTAGATGTCCATCTAGTGGACCATTTGATGGAAATGATCATGTTTTCTATCCATTAGATCTCTGGCCTAAAATGTCTGGTGTAAAAAAAGGGTCAACGGTCAAAATGTAAAGGGTGAAGGAATATTGGGCTATGTACACTACATGAAATTAATCTAGATGCCCATCTAGTGGGGCCTGTGATCAAGCCTCTATCCATCAGATCCAAGGCCAACTATACATCAGTTCTATTATCTATGTCATAAAATCATGATGGAGGAAGAGACAATGGTCAATATATATTGGGTAAAGGACCATTATGTCTATGTAGACTAGATCAGCTTAGTCTCCATGATCATCTGGTGGTAAGAAATATACAAAAAGAACCAATGTCTCTATCTATTAATTATCATATCTATGGCCCACTTATCAAGGGTAAAGGACCAATGTGTCTGTATTCACTTGATCAGGTCAATCTAGATGTCCATTTTGCGGACCATATTAATTATGGAAAGGATCATCCCAATCTATCTATCAAATATATTCCTAAAAGGTTTGCTGGAGGAAGAAAAGATAATGGTCAAAATATAGAAAGGACCCTTAATCAGAAGGCCACAACCATAAGCCGTAGCCAATCCAACTACCATAACAATGGTCCAGGTACACCATAAAATGATGCATAAGGCGATGGATATTCAAAAAGGAAAAACAAAAAAAAAGTAACGACATATTTTCTAGTTAGATTACTTAGGAAACTTATTGTTTGCTTGATTTCCTAATATTATTTTGGTTTCTCAAACCTCTCTTTCTCATCAAACAGACCCACCACGAGCGCCATGAGAACACACAGCTAAGAACCGAAAACGAACATCTCCGCATGGAGAACATGAAGTTCAAGGAAGCACTGAGCAGCGCAGCCTGCCTCACCTGTGGTGGCCCGGTAACCAACAGCGAGATGTCATACAATGAGCAACAATTGAGGCTCGAAAACGCTCGCCTGAGAGAAGAGGTAGTAGCGAGCCACAACATATATAAGAAAGCTACCACCATCAGTTCAAATGTATAACTAAGTTGTTGCTCTTGATAAATTTATTGTTATTACAGATTGAGAGGATCTCAGGAATTGCTTCAAAATATGTTGGCAAGCCTATGCTTCCTCAATATAGTCTAGCCCCTCGGGTCCCTTCGCACATATCACTTGATCCTCCTGTTGGAAGCTTTGGAATGCAGCTTGGCATGGGTGGAGAAATGTATGGAGCAACTGAGATAATTCAATCAATGCCCCAGCCCGAGATAGACAATCAAAAGGTTGTCGAACTCGTGGTTGTAGCTATGGATGAGCTCATTAGAATGGCGACAATTGGGCAACCATTATGGACTCCTGCTTACGATGGCTCTATTGAGGTTCTATCTGAAGATGAATATGTCCGACTATTTCCTCAAGGGATCGGCCCCAAGCGCCTTGGAATGTCATCTGAAGCTACCCGAGAAACCGCAGTTGTGGGCATGCATCATATCAATTTTGTTGAGATTCTTATGGATGTGGTAAGCTGACTCAATTTTAGTAAAATGCCAGTTTTTTAGGTTGACTATCAGTGCTAAGAGTTGAATGTTCTTGTCAAAATTGCTAGAACCAATGGACAAATGTGTTTTCGACCATTGTCTCAAGGGCTGTAACACAGGAAGTTCTCGTAGCAGGTGCAGGAGGCAACTATAATGGAGCCTTGCAATTGGTATTCTTTTATTCTTGTCAGCTATTGGGATTCTTTTATAAATATTGACGTTTTAATAGATTAGGGCCCCTAATTACCCATGTTAGACAGATTTTTTTGTACCTGACTCTGCAACCTGTTTGTTGAGTAATTGAAAAAAGTAAGGTACATTATAAAGAATTCAGTTTCTTATTCTGTTTGCAGTTCATCTCATTGTCTTCATTGATACCTGGTCTGTATTTGTCTTTAGCTTAAAACATTTATCATAGTATCCTATTAAGTTATTATATCGAAATTTCCCCAAACATGAAGCAAAGATTCTGTAATGAATTGCTTAAATGTTCCAACAACTACATTTCAGAGTGCATCCAAATGGTCCATTAGTTAACAATCAAACTAAAACTGACTTTCTTCTGATTGATGGATGACCAAATTCTCGCTAATTGTGATTTGGGGTTGTTACAAGTAGCCTTATCCCACCCTACCCCCACCCCCACCCCCAAAAAAACCTTAGGCAAATTCGAAATACATATAGTATGTAAAATGGGGCAATTTTATCAATTCATAACTTGTGTATTCCATTAAAAGGATGCTTAATTTTACTTGTCGCTGCAAATGCTTTAACCTCATGATTTCAGATGTCAGCGGAATTCCAAGTGCCTACACCACTTGTTCCAGCTCGGGAGAGTTACTTCGCAAGGTACTGTAAACAGCATAAAGAAGGAACATGGGCTGTAGTTGATGTTTCATTGGATTGTTTGCGCCCTGGCCCTTTGATGAGATGTCGAAGAAGGCCATCTGGATGCGTGATCCAAGAGATGTCGAATGGTTACACCAAGGTAAACCATCACAAATATATGGAACACTTTCTATTCACTTACATTTCTTTTTTGAGCAATTGATAGTTCCAGTTGAATAATTGCTAGGTTACATGGGTTGAGCATGTGGAGGCCGACTACAAAAAGATTCATAGAATGTTTAAAACAATTGTTAGCTTTGGCCTTGCATTTGGTGCAAAAAGGTGGATTGCAACTTTGGATCACCAATGTGAGCGCCTTGCAATTGTGATGGCTAGTGGCAATGCTGGTGGAGATGGTGGTAAGACTCCATTGTCCACTGAATTGATCTTTAATTTCTAAAATTTTCCAAAAATGAATTCCTGAGAGTTCAACATGGCAATGCCTCAATTTAGTGAAGTCACTACATTCATGGTGGTAAACTATTCTTGCTACTTTGTCGACGATATAACTAATGAACAAGAACAGGAAAGAGGCTGAAAATTATAGAATCCATGTTTCTACCTATGTGTTAATTATTTCAATAAATCACCCAGAATATGATGGAACTGTGTCAATTGTCATGGAACTGTGTCAAGTTCACTCAATCGATTTGGTATATCACTATCAGTGATGACCTCTGAAACAAAGTTGACTCGGGTCATGTATTTATTGAATCTATACCATGCCTATGATTTAACATGCCCATAACTATTTGTGCACAAATAGCAGGTATTTTAATAATCATATACTTCCTTTTATAGTGTTAACAATTCAAGAAGGGAGGAAAAGTATGGTGAAGCTTGCTGAAAGGATGGTGACTAGTTTTTGTGCTGGTGTTTGTGGTTCAATTGCTCATTCATGGACATTAGTTTCGTGGAATGGGGCGGAAGACGTAAGGGTCATGATGAAAGAGAGCATCAATGATCCTGGGAGGCCATCTGGTATTGTTCTTAGTGCTTCTACTTCCTTCTGGCTTCCACAGTCCCACAAGAGAGTTTTCAATTTCCTTAGCAGTGATAATTCTAGAAACGAGGTATTTTCAGTTTTCAAATCTTGGGGGTCCTATTTCTTTCACCACAGCTCATTTCAGGTAGATCTTAAATTTCTTTCCCTGTGATTGTCCCTTTTATCTCAGATAAATTTACATGGTTTCTGCACTCAGAAATTGATAAGTATGTTGAGTTATTGTCAATTTATCATTATGGTCATCTATTAAAACCTTCATTCTTGCAGATATCTAGAACTTGAAACTAGTTAACCTCAAAAATTATATTCACAACCCTAATTAATGTTATCCTGAATTAAAACTAGTACACTACTTGGTTCCAACCAAAAAGAATAAAAAAAAATACTGAATCTATTCAGTCCCAATACGTATGCGGGAAATAACCTAATCAAGTAATTG
Source organism: Umbellularia californica (assembly GCA_028538565.1). Lineage (NCBI taxonomy): Eukaryota > Viridiplantae > Streptophyta > Magnoliopsida > Laurales > Lauraceae > Umbellularia > Umbellularia californica. The sequence continues at coordinate 33,561,146 of JAPQWN010000006.1, forward strand.
TTAAAGTATTTAATAATAATCAAGTGATTGTAATTTTATTTATTTTCATGGTACCCAATTTGCAACCTCAATCAAGAGATATACAACTTCGAGAGCAAAACAAGCAAAATCTTGAAGAATTTCGAGATTAATTTGTTTTACTCAGTGTCCACATATTAGACTGGAGTTTTGCCACTATTATATAAAAAATCTTAGTATCATTCACTCGATGATCGCTATTTTCCTATGGAAGGGTTTACAAATCACGATAGGTAGAGGATGAAGAGCAAAGTGAACGACAGAGGAGGAAGACTGGTTAGGTTAAAATATGAAAGTACATTATCTACGGGCATAAGACCCTCAAATAAACTTACAGACACCCCCAATCAACCCTAGTTAACCCCCTAACCCTACTCAAACCCCCAATCAAAATTAGTATCAAAGCCTTTAACAAAAATTTGAATCAAAGCTTAAAATTTTCAAACAAACAATCTGACCCTAAAACCATGCCTGCGGCTGGGATTTTTCTTGGGTCTCAGACCATTCATTGTTGGATCTCGGCTCTGGACTTGGACGTTAACCATTGGGTACACACTTGGACCAGATCATGTAATTTCTCTCTCTCTCACACACACACACACACACTTGTAATTGGGATTATGGTAACAATGGGATGCCCTTTTAAATGGAGGACCCTCTCACTTTGTAGTTCTACTTATGGTAACAGTGGGATATCCTTGCAAGTGGAGGAACAGTTGAGGAAATGGCAAACCTCGTGACCGGCCGAGAACCCGGCAATAGCATCTCTCTCCTGCGTGTAAATGTAAGTCTCAACACTTCACTTTAAGCCATTGGATGAAATGCCATAAAGTATTTATCAATGTGTAGTAACTGAGCTTATGCATCTCTCTTTAACACTCCTCAAACTCAAGCAACTATATTCTGATCTGAAACTGACCAATAAGTATCTTTTGATGATCGCAGAGTTTAAACGCAAACCACACCAACATGGTGATACTGCAGGAATGCTGCACAGACCCAACTGGTTCTTTTGTGATCTATGCTCCTGTGGACATTGGTTCCATGAACATGGTCCTTAATGGCGGCGATCCTGACTACGTGGCCCTCTTGCCATCTGGGTTCTCTCTCTTTCCAGATGGGACTGGTGGGTCTCTCTTGACTGTGGCATTTCAAATATTGGTTGATTCGGTTCCAACTGCCAAGCTCTCTCTTGCATCAATTACGACAGTTAATAGTCTCATATCATCCACCGTTGGAAAGATGAAGGCATTAATTAGAGAAAAAGCTTGAATCTCGGGCCCGAGGGATGGGTAAGTCTTTAAGGCATTTCCCATTTTAGTTTTAATTACTTTATTTCATTTAAGTTCTTGGGTTTAGGGTCTTTACGTTTTCTGGAGTTAAATATATGGTAATTCAGAGTTAGGGTTCTTATTTTCGGGTTACGTTGAGTACATATTTTCGACCTGATTAATGAATAGGTGTTCGGTTCACATTTATTCAATTTCCAAGCCAATTTTTTAGGGATTGGATTGACCTTTTTTCCTTAACTTCTGGGTTGACTTCTAGTTGACATTTGCAACGCAATTCAGTAATGGGATGAGTAATTCACACATCTCTGCATATTATACTAGGTTTGAGTTTTCTATTAAAATTAAAAATTTTGCTTAAGTGTTTGATGGATTGAGAGGATTCAAACAATTCAAATTAGATAATCTCTAAGGGCCTGTTTTATTTCGTGTAACTGAATTCCTAGGAATTCCAAGGCTTTATAATTCTATAAGTAGTTGAAAATGAAGAATCAAGGGTGTAAATAAAAAAAATTACCACGAAATAACCTCACCTCTAATGAAAATTGAATCATGGGGAGATGGGAAATGATTACCCAGCTGTCACCCATGTAAAACAAATCCTAGGAAGGTAAACATCCCAAGTGCATCAGTAAATTATATCCTTCACTCAACACTTAATATCCATGCCTCTCACCCCTTTACTAAGCCTTCGGTAGAGCTCATTGGATCATGATTTCTATGTATTTAATTCCTATATATTCTATAAAAGCTAGCGGGCCCTTTCTTAATTCTTTTCTCATTGTTGCAGTGAGAGTGGAAACAGTATATAGGCGAAGGGAAGTCAAGAGCGCACCTGATGTACTCCTCCTTGTGGTGTGTTAGTGAAGGCTAAGAAAATGTCATTGAGACGTAGCTCACCAGAGTCCAGGGTGTATTGGTTCGGGTATTGACTTTTTCCCAAAGAAGTTTTGCCTTAATTTCTGCTCCTCACCATCCTGTATGGGTATTTCAGGGATTTCGTCTTTGAAAAATAAACAGATCTTCAGTTATAGTTTGTCGCTTTATTTCTTTGAGTCCTGTTGTGTTGTGTTGTTAAGTGAAGAAACCCTGGTGGATGGAACCCACCCACAGAAAGACTTAGGTTGGTTTGTGTTCTGTTCTTTGTCTGTCTGTTGTGTTGTGTTCTTCCCCTAGTTTCGTATGCATCTTTTAAGATTGAGTCATATAGGTCCATACTAGCCCTCATGCTTGTAACTTGGAAAGTTGAATGAATTGATGCTGAAAGTTAAGGGTTATAAGAACTCATGGTCCATCTCTCTCTCTCTCTCTCTCTCTCTCTCTCTCTCTCTGTGTGTGTGTGTGTGTGTGTGTGTGTGAAGAAAAAGCAGATGCAATTCTGCTGCTGTTTGGGACTCTACCTTACTAAGAAAGTCCTTAGGAGGGCTGTTGAGGGTTAGAAAGGCTGTTAAGGGCCTCAATCCTAGCCTACCATTTCTCTTTTATGTGCCAATGTCAAGGTGGATTAGAAATTGTGAAGCTACCTAATGATTTCATCCTCTTTTTAAGTTCTGATTCTGAAGGTATGGATTGAGCTAGAGATGGGTCTTCTTGGAGAGTAGCAGAACGACTTACTAGCAGTCACAAACTAGATGAAGAATTGTGGTACTTGAAGAGAACACATATCAGCTATTCCTGTGTGCTATAGCTGACTGACCTCCGCCTTTGAATAGTAGGAGCCAAAGTACCTTGAAGTGGTGGATCATTAAGTTAGATCAGGTCACTCAGCTCATTGGAGTGAACATCACAGTACTCAAATGTAGAATCTTTACACAAGTTCTAGCTTCGGTTGATCTCCGACAACCCCACTCCAAATGGTGAGGAACAGTGGAATAGATAAACTGAACGAAACTATAGCAATTCAAAAGAGGGACCGGCTAACAATTTGTGTCTTCTCAAAGTCATTGATTTAAGCCTAAGAGAAGATGAACACACCTAACCAATCCAACCTGACTATTCCTTCTACACAGTGAATCCTCAGTCTTCTTCAAATCCCTAACCATCTTTATTGAGAGCTGCACTAACTGTAAGAGGAGACGTCTAGGGATTTGTCCACGACTCATAAATGATTCTTTTGGTGAGTTCAATACTGCTAAAGGGACAATATGTTCTAATAAAACTTGCCACTGATTGCTGAAAAGGAAAGATAGTTAATGTCATGCCATCAAAGAAGAATGTCTAGTCCTCCTGAAAATCCACAGCTTTAGTGGAAAAGAAAAGTATGGAAATCCTACAAGGCCTGCATTTGGGAAAAGACGAGCTTGAAGTGGAGCAAATCCAAAACTAAGGTTCTTTCCCAAGTAAGATGAGAATGCAAGTATGCAAGGTAGATCCTTTCCACGAAGGAAGGTATTCTCTCCCTTGTTATTATAATTAATGATAGAAATCCTTGCTTCATCACCTCATGGGTTTCAACCAAGATGTCATATCCCGGTCCCGAATCACCCTGGCCTAGGGTAAACCCCGAGGTGAGAAACACGTACTCCCGTAATGTTGTACCTGTCTCGAGCCAAATACAACACACGAATGAGAGAAAAATAACTTTTTCCACACGTGAGTCGAGCTCCCTAGAACATATCAATAGCAATTAATCATAGCGGAAGCTGTAATTCATACATATGAAGGTATCAATTCCTATTTAGTCCAATTAACATAGAAGTTTAATACAAAAGAATTATACAATTATATACATTGTTTCACAAAAGTAGGTACATAAAAGAACCCTATACAACACTACCAAAATATAAGTACAAGTATAACAATCAACTATGTGTAACCCACACAAAGAGGGGCTAGCCACACAAATTGCAACAACTCCAAAATGTACAACACACGCTCCGAGAAAAGGAGAATCTATGCTGGGCCTAGCTCTGGCCACTCTTCTAATCTTGGAGGAACCTCCTGGGTAACCTTCCCTCCCTCCTTGGCCTTTTCAAGGCCAGAAGCTGCACCTGCAACTATGAAACTAAGAGTAGTATCTCAATATGACGATTCAGCAAGTATAGGCATTAATAAGGAAATACATAATGTATCAAATTGAATTAAAGACGATTAAATTAATAGATGTCAGTGATAAGTATTAACCAATAAAATTGTACGAAAATCGAATAATTTATGTTTGAGAATCAAATAAGATGAAAACATGCTAATTGGCTACTATATGGAGCTCATCCTTTCAAAAAGAGAGCGAATCTAGTTGGGATGTCACCAGCGGCCTGACTAAGGGCTAGCTGGCTACCCGGGTCAGGAGTTTCGGTGCTCCAGATGACCTGCTGTAGTAGTCTCAAATAACTAAACCAAGTTTAACCCCGTCGAATATCACAAGGTCGAAGCTAAGCAGTGCCGACTTGATCGAATCAATTAAAAATTGAATAATAACTGGATTTGAGTAAGTTCACAATTAATTGTTAATAATCAAATCGAATAGTAATCCCATATAGTCGAATACTTTCTCAGTCCACTTTACCAACGAATACTGAATCGGATATACAATAATGAAGTCACGAATTGAATTTAGACAATCAAACCCCAATGAATACTAATAATACAACCAATCTACTGATTAGAATATGATATCAATAACGAAATTATATTTCGATATGAAATGCAATAATTTAAAAGAATCAAGACATGTTTACTAACCAATACTAGATTATTAATTTTTAGTCTTCCACCATCCAATACAAGGTAATTTAGGAATGTCAACGTATTACTATCTTGTTAGGTGTCACTATTCATGTGAAATACATTGAATTTCAAAACTAACCCTCATGGCATAGTGTTAGACTGATGAATGCCCATTGGACCAATTAGTGAGGTTAACAGTTCCATCACAAGGTCATAAGGTTCTTAAGAATCCTAAATTCATATGGAAACAAGGTGTACACCATAATTGTCTATTAGGGTTGATTAGGGTGGGTCATGATAGAGTAAGGGTGATAATTCACCCTAAAATTGGGTCAAAAGAAGCCAGGTCTACCGTTTCAGGTTCGCTCGAGCAGACCCCATCCAGAGGTTTGATCGCTCGGGCAACCCTAATTGACCGCTTGAGTGATGGTTTGAGAAGGGTGATCGCTTGAGCGAACCCAAGTTTGCTCGAGGAGAGCCCTTCCAGAGAGTTGGTCACTCGGGTGATCCTTATGATCGCTCGACTGAGTGCTTCAGGAGGAGGTTCGCTTGAGCGAATGCTCCAGAATTCCTTATTTCAAAGTTCTCAAGTTTCTTCTCCCATTCAATTTTCTACTCCTTTCCACAATCAAAACCTCTATAATGGAGCCTCCTTGCTCCCATTTACATAACATACAACCTTACCCACCAATTACATCCATTAAAACCATAAAACACACCGACCCATTCATTATTAAGAGAAAGAATCATGGAGAAAGAGTTTCATTGGACTCAAATGGTAACTAAACCACATATAATTCCAAGTTAAAGCTTATATTGCCTCAAATAGGGCTTTTGAAATCTCTCTACACACTTGGCTCAAAAGAACCCAAAATCCCCCAAATCACAAATACACATGGAAAAAGCAATGAACATGCATGAATGATTGTCCAAGAGTCTCTTGACTCTATCACAACTCAAAAACACAAACAAAAGGGTTTTGGCTCTTACCTTGACAAGAAATCCAAATTTGGGAAGGGTAGGAGATGGTGGAGATGGTTTTTGTTAACAAAGAAGTAGAAGAGGATGAAGGATGTGAAGAGAGTCCGCTCCTAGCTCCCAAGGTACAGGCACTAAACCTCTTGATGATTGAGGGAGAGAGAAAGAGAATGAAGTGGAAAAGGAGAAGAAGAGAAATGAAAAGGAAATGAAAGGAAAGGGGTAAGTTGTATATATATAAAAAGGGATAAGAATGTCCCTTTTGCAAGAAAGTCCACCAAACTATTATATTTTTTGAGTCAAATGGAGATCCAAATACTCAACAGTAGCTCGAATGATGTAGAGTCTAATTCGAAAATCGACGTACTCATCAAAATACACGCGATGACGTGCAAATTATGCAAAATGAGAAAATCAATAATTACAAAAAAGCCCTTGACTCTACCCAACCGAGTCAAATCGGTTCCAAGTCACCTATCCAATGCTCAAGGCCTAACTAACTCAATCTATAGAGGCTAATGGACACTAATTACCATAATTAACGACTAAGCACAACTAATTTAGCTAAACCACCATTTATTAGCACCAATTAAGGTTAAATTGGGTCAGGGTGTAACATTTCTCCCCCTCTTAGAATCATTCGATTCTCCGAATGATCATACCTTCGCGAAGAGTTCGGGGTAGTGCCGTGCAACTTGCTCCTCGAGCTCCCATGTGGCTTCTTAGGGTCCATGGTTATCCCAAAGGAGTTTCACCCAACGAATAGTCCTCGTCCGCAACACTTGCTCTTTCTCGTCAATGATACGGAGCGGACGCTCGACGTATGTTGAAACGGGTTTAATATGGGCTTCCTCGTATTGGATGACGGATCGCGAAAGTACTTGTGAAGCATAGAAACGTGAAACACATCATGTACTTCTGCAAATTCGGGTGGAAGCTTCAATCTATAAGCCACGTTGTCTATTTGGCTCTTGATCTCGATCGGTCCCACATATCTCGGTGAGAGTTTCCCTTTTGGCCTGAATCTAATCGTGCCTTTCATCGGAGACATCATCAAAAATACCCAATCTCCAACTTGAAATTTAAGTTTCCTTGTTCTGTTGTCTACATAACTCTTCTGTCAAAATTGAGCAGTCGTCAGCCTTTCTCTGACTTGAAGGACTTTCTCGGCTGCGTCTACGATAATGGTTGGTCCATGTAAACTCCTCGTGCCGACTTTTTCCTAACAAACCGGAGTCCTACAACTCTGTCCATAAAGAGCCTCAAAAGGCGGCATCCCAATGGTCGAATGGAAACTATTGTTATATGCAAACTTGCATAAGGCCAAATGCTAGTCCTATTTGCCAACGAAATCAAGAACGCTAGCTCGGAGAATGTCTTCTAAAGTTTGTATGGCGCGTTCAGACTGTCCATCTATCTGCGGATGGTAAGCAGTGCTGAAACTGAGTTTGGTGCCCATGGATTGCTGAAATGATTGCCAAAACGAAGAGACAAACCTCGTATCTCTATCGGAGACTATCAAGACTAGGGTACCATGCAATTGAACTATCTCTTTCACACAAAACTCTTCCATCTTGTTGAACTTCATACCCTTCTTAAAAGGGAGAAAATGAGTGGATTTATCAACCGGTCAACTATCACCCAAATCATGTTGTTCTTCTGGCTAGTCAACAGTAAACCTGAAACGAAGTCCATTGATGTGTGTTCCTATTTCCACTAAGGGATAGACAAGGGGTGTAACAAACCCGGAGGTTTCCTATGCTCAAACTTCACTCTCTGACAAGTATAACACTTGGACATGAACTCTACGATTTCCCTCTTCATATTACTCCACTAGAACCGCCTCTTGAGATCTCATACATTTTTGTACTCCCAGGGTGCATGGCGTATCTGGCATTGTGTGCTTCTGTCAAAATAGAGTCTATTAGCTGATCAGTTTTCAATTGACACTAATGATTCCTAAAATACAAGATTCCGTCCACTAATTGAAAATCGGGCTTCTCGGCGATATGATCTCTTATCTTGGCCAAATCAGGGTCCCTGAACTGTTCATTCTTAATTCAATTCATTAAATCTGGTTCATACACCGACATGGCTACCAACATCACCGAGTCACTAAGCAATTGGGCCACAACATCCAGTTCCTGGAAAGCATCTAACTTGAACCATTGTATACGTATGGTTGCAAATAAGGAAGACTTCCTACTCAAAGCATCAGCTAGAACATTTCCTTTTCCCGGAATACACTTGATCGAAAAATCATAGTCCTTTATAAATTCAAGCCACCGTCTCTGCCTCATGTTGAGATCTTATTGAGAAAATAGAAATTGTAGACTACGATGATCTGAGTGCACTTCAAATTGTTCTCCATATAAGTAATGTCTCCAAAGCTTCAGTGCAAACATGATAGCATCTAACTAAAGGTCATGGGTGGCATAATTCCTCTCATGGTTCTTTAACAGTCTTGATCCATAGGCTATAACTTTGTCATTCTGCATAAAGACACCCAAAACCAACTCTAGATGCATCTGAATATATCACAAAACCTCCTGTACCTTCAGGTAAAGACAAAACCGGGGCGGTCGTCAACTTCTCTTTCAAAGTCTGAAAACTGGACTCACATTCCTTAGTCCAAATAAATGGCACATCCTTCCTAGTCAACTTAGTCAATGGGGATGAGATCTTGGAAAAATCTTGAACGAATCTACGGTAGTACCCCGCAAGGCCTATAAAGCTTCAAATCTCTGCCACCGTCCTTGGACTTTGCCAATTTATAACAGCCTCTATCTTTGCCGGGTCCACCCTCAAGCCGTCTCGAGTAATGATATGCCCTAAAAAGGCTACTTGTCCAAAAATCGCACTTCTCAAGCTTAGCATATAACTAATGAATCCTCAAAAGCTAAAGTGATGGTCTAAGATGATCCACATGTTCTTCCATGGATTCGGAGTATAGCAAAATAGCATCAATGAAAACCACGATAAACTAATCGAGGTAGGGAGCGAAGATTCTATTCATCAACGCCGTAAATACCGCCGGGGCATTGGTCAAGCCAAATGGCATCACAAGGAATTCGTAAAGACCATATCTCGTTCTGAAAGCTGTCTTCTCAATGTCTCGCTCACGAACTTTCAATTGGTGGTATCCGGATTTGAGATCAATCTTTGCAAAGTAAGCTGCTCCCAGAAGCTGGTCAAGCAGTTTGTCGATGCTAGGAAACAGGTACTTGTTCTTTATCGTCACTTGGATGATCTGTTTATAGTCTATGCACATTCGAAGAGTACCATCCTTCTTCCTCACGAACAACACCGGAGCTCCCCATGGTGAAACACTAGGGCGTATAAGTTCCTTATCTAGTAAGTCCTACAACTGCTCCATCAATTCTCTAAGTTCTGCTGGAGCCATTCTGTACAGAGCTTTCGAAATTGGAGCGGTGCCCAATACCAAGTCGATAGAAAAGTCCACTTCTCGAGGTGGAGGTAGTCTTGGAACCTCATCCGAAAATACATCTGGGAATTCACATGCCACTGGAATCTCTTATAACTTCACAAGTGGTTTTTTCTCGGAGATAAAAACAAAGTAGCCTTCACAACCACCTCTAGAAGCTTTACAGCATACAATGCTGACATGAGTCTAGTACTTGACCTTTCTCTCTGTACACCCTCGAATATCACATTCGACTCAGGCTCCTCCACCTTAAAGGTGATAAGTCTTGTAGAAGCAATCCACACAAGCTCGATATCTCGCGAGCCAATCCATCCGGCAGATGACATCAAAGTCTTGCATAGCTTGGATTATCAAATCTGCTAACATTAGCAAATCCTCGATCTGAACGCGACACTTGGGGTAGTAGGTATCACGAGCTACTCGTTTACCCATCGAGGTAGTCACCATCAACACAAATGGTAGCAACTCAGGCTGTTGCTGAAGTCCACAAGCAAAATGGGGTGCTACAAATGAATGTATGGACCCTGAGTCAAACAAGGTCCTCGCATCTCTTGGACATATTAGAACGGTACCTTCTACTATATTGCCAGCCGCTTCTTCCTGCTCAAGTTTCGCTGCAAAAAGCCTCCCAGCTTGTTATGGTAGCTGTCAGGCCTGTTGATGCTGTTGTCCTGGTCTTCTGGGCTATTATCGTTGCTGCTGCTGGGGTCTCGGAGGTGGTGCTGGAAGTGCCAACCTCTGAGGTGGGACTGAAAGTGCTGGCCTGGCTGGCTGCTGAGGAGGCTGCTGCTGGGGTGCTCTGTAACCACCTCTGTCTCTAGGACAGGCTGCTGCCCGGTGCTCCATGGATCCACATATAATGCATGCACCGGTATTCCTCTAGCATCTCTCGGTGGGTGCCCTTTTCCATAAGTCCTACACTTTGGTGCGTTTAGGCCAATCACTACACCCTTCTGTCTCTTGAAAGTTATTCTCTGTAAGACCCTGACCCGAGTGACCACGATTAGTACTAGTTAAGTCGCGTGTTAGTGCTAAGCGTGATAAGTGGAATTGGACTGAGTGAGGATTAGAATACCTTCAGATATAGCTTTGGGGGGAATTTTGAGTGCCCTTGTGATTTGTAGGACCCTTTGGGGGTTCTTTTAGTGACTTGACGTTTACTCGGGGAATTATTTGAGATTCCTATAATGCGTGTTCGTATCCCGTTTTCCATGCCTCGTCAATCCCTACAACTTTCATGATGATCCCGTGCTCGTCCAGAACCACAAAACCCAATTTTCCTAGCATTGAGGGCAAAACGGTCAATGTACACCAAATATGTACCCAAAATTTGATATCCCTGAAACCCGTGAAAAATATACTTCTTCGTTGCATTCGTTCAATGTCCCGATAGTCGTGATTTCAATCTCCCAAGATCTCTAGTGGTGGAACCCACACCCATTAGTATATATAGGGAACCCATCTCTTCTTCTTCCTTTTTCTAGCACAAACCCAACAAAAACTAGGGTTTTTTCTCCCTCCTTTTTCCTCTTGCTCATCCACCACCAGATCACCACCAAGCTTGCACCAATAGCTCTAATGGAGGTCATCTTTCTCTTCCTCTCCTTGAGAACTTCTTGATACTATTCTTATAGGAAACCTCCCATCTCAACAGTCTCTTTGGAGTAGCTTGATACTTTGAAGAACCCTCTAGTAAGTAATCCTTCCAACCTTTTTGATAATGTGTTTTCCTAGCCTATGAGGAGACTTCATTTTCATTTTTTATGAGTTCCCTCTTCTTGCTCCTTGTTTGACCCATTTTAGGGTTTGTATTTTGGGGCTATTGTGTGCAGCTGGTGATCTTGGCTTGGAGAAGTGTTTAGAGCTTGTTTTCGCTTAGCTTGGACCTAAGGCAAGTGGAATGAATAGATATTTGGGTTTTGAATAGTTTTCACAATAAATGTGTTTGATCTTATCATCTCCATTAATGTTTTGTTTAACTTGCATTCATTGTGAAATAAATGCTCATAAAAAGCGGTTTTGCTAGCTCAATTATTGTCTTGAAAATGTGGTTTATAGCTCTTTGTTTTATCTCTTGTTTAAGATTTTAATGAATCATTATGGTTGTGGATATTCTCTTTCTATTTGGGTGATTGAATGTGGAGAAGGAAATGCTTGGGAATTATATGTTCATGGAAACTTGAGGGGAGTTTTAAGTAATGTTTGAAGAGGTTTGATGAGAGATTACTGAAGGCAAGGAGGCCTATTATTGAAGGTGAAATGTGTAAGAGAAAAGGGGTAGAAAGGCCTGAATGGCCATTCTCGGGCAGCACAGTTGACTGCCCGCTCGAGCGCATCCCAATCCGCTCGAGCACGCAGTCAATCTGACTGCAATCTCGGGTGGCAGAACGACTATGTCCGCTTGAGTGGGCAGACTTGTTGTCTACTTGTTTTCTGTGCGCAGCCCATCTGAGGCATCCAAGGCCGGTCATCATTTTTCCTTCTTCGTTGAATTCGTTCGATGTCCCGATAGTCGTGATTTCAGTCTCCCAAGATCTCTAGTGGTGGAACCCACACCCATTAGTATATATAGGGAGCCCATTTCTTCTTCTTCCTTTTTCCAGCACAAACCCAACAAAAACTAGGGTTTTTTCTCGCTCCTTTTTCCTCTTGCTCATCCACCACCAGATCACCACCAAGCTTGCACCAATAGCTCTAATGGAGGTCATCTTTCTCTTCCTCTCCTTGAGAACTTCTTGATACTATTCTTATAGGAAACCTCCCACCTCAAGAATCTCTTTGGACTAGCTTGATACTTTGAAGAACCCTCTAGTAAGTAATCCTTCCAACCTTTTTGATAATGTGTTTTCCTAACCTATGAGGAGCCTTCATTTTCATTTTTTATGAGTTCCCTCTTCTTGCTCCTTGTTTGACCCATTTTAGGGTTTGTATTTGGGGGCTTTTGTGTGCAGCTGGTGATCTTGGCTTGGAGAAGTGTTTAGAGCTTGTTTTCGCTTAGCTTGGACCTAAGGCAAGTGGAATGAATAGATATTTGGGTTTTGAATAGTTTTCACAATAAATGTGTTTGATCTTATCATCTCCATTAATGTTTTGTTTAACTTGCATTCATTGTGAAATAAATGCTCATAAAAAGCGGTTTTGTTAGCTCATTTATTGTCTTGAAAATGTGGTTTATAGCTCTTTGTTTTATCTCTTGTTTAAGATTTTAATGAATCATTATGGTTGTGGATATTCTCTTTCTATTTATGTGATTGAATGTGGATAAGGAAATGCTTGGGAATTAAATGTTCATGGAACCTTGAGGGTAGTTTTAAGTAATGTTTGAAGAGGTTTGATGAGAGATTACTGGAGGCAAGGAGGCCTATTATTGCAGGTGAAATGTGTAAGAGAAAAGGGGAAGAAAGGTCTGAATGGCCATTCTCGGGCAGCACAGTTGACTGCCCGCTCAAGCGCATCCCAGTCCGCTCGAGCACGCAGTCAATCTGACTGCAATCTTGGGTGGCAGAACGACTATGTCCGCTCGAGCGGGCAGACTTGCTATCTGCTTGTTTTCTGTGCACAGCCCATCTCAGGCATCCAAGGCCGGTCATAATTTTTCTTTCTTTGTTGAATTCGTTCGATGTCCCGATAGTCGTGATTTCAGTCTCCCAAGATCTCTAGTGGTGGAACCCACACCCATTAGTATATATAGGGAACCCATCTCTTCTTCTTCCTTTTTCCAGCAAAAACCCAACAAAAACTAGGGTTTTTTCTCCCTCCTTTTTCCTCTTGCTCAGCCACCACCAGATCACCACCAAGCTTGCACCAATAGCTCTAATGGAGGTCATCTTTCTCTTCCTCTCCTTGAGAACTTCTTGATATTATTCTTATAGGAAACCTCCCACCTCAAGACTCTCTTTGGACTACCTTGATACCTTAAAGAACCCTCTAGTAAGTAATCCTTCCAACCTTTTTGATAATGTGTTTTCCTAGCCTATGAGGAGCCTTCATTTTCATTTTTTATGAATTCCCTCTTCTTGCTCCTTGTTTGACTCATTTTAGGGTTTGTATTTGGGGGCTTTTGTGTGTAGCTGGTGATCTTGGCTTGGAGAAGTGTTTAGAGCTTGTTTTCGCTTAGCTTGGACCTAAGGCAAGTGGAATGAATAGATATTTGGGTTTTGAATATTTTTCACAATAAATGTGTTTGATCTTATCATCTCCATTAATGTTTTGTTTAACTTGCATTCATTGTGAAATAAAGGCTCATAAAAAGCGGTTTTGTTAGCTCATTTATTGTCTTGAAAATGTGGTTTATAGCTCTTTGTTTTATCTCTTGTTTAAGATTTTAATGAATCATTATGGTTGTGGATATTCTCTTTCTATTTATGTGATTGAATGTGGAGAAGGAAATGCTTGGGAATTAAATGTTCATGGAAGCTTGAGGGGAGTTTTAAGTAATGTTTGAAAAGGTTTGATGAGAGATTACTGGAGGCAAGGAGGCCTATTATTGTAGGTGACATGTGTAAGAGAAAAGGGGAAGAAAGTACTGAATGGCCATTCTCGGGCAGCACGGTTGACTGCCCGCTCGAGCGCATCCCAATCCGCTCGAGCACGCAGTCAATCTGACTGCAATCTCGGGTGGCAGAACGACTATGTCCGCTCGAGTGGGCAGACTTGTTGTCTACTTGTTTTCTGTGCGCAGCCCATCTCAGGCATCCAAGGCCGGTCATCATTTTTCCTTCTTCGTTGAATTCGTTCGATGTCCCGATAGTCGTGATTTCAGTCTCCCAAGATCTCTAGTGGTGGAACCCACACCCATTAGTATATATAGGGAGCCCATCTCTTCTTCTTCCTTTTTCCAGCACAAACCCAACAAAAACTAGGGTTTTTTCTCCCTCCTTTTTCCTCTTGCTCATCCACCACCAGATCACCACCAAGCTTGCACCAATAGCTCTAATGGAGGTCATCTTTCTCTTCCTCTCCTTGAGAACTTCTGGATACTATTCTTATAGGAAACCTCCCACCTCAAGACTCTCTTTGGACTAGCTTGATACTTTGAAGAACCCTCTAGTAAGTAATCCTTCCAACCTTTTTGATAATGTGTTTTCCTAACCTATGAGGAGCCTTCATTTTCATTTTTTATGAGTTCCCTCTTCTTGCTCCTTGTTTGACCCATTTTAGGGTTTGTATTTGGGGGCTTTTGTGTGCAGCTGGTGATCTTGGCTTGGAGAAGTGTTTAGAGCTTGTTTTCGTTTAGCTTGGACCTAAGGCAAGTGGAATGAATAGATATTTGGGTTTTGAATTGTTTTCACAATAAATGTGTTTGATCTTATCATCTCCATTAATGTTTTGTTTAACTTGCATTCATTGTGAAATAAATGCTCATAAAAAACGGTTTTGTTAGCTCATTTATTGTCTTGAAAATGTGGTTTATAGCTCTTTGTTTTATCTCTTGTTTAAGATTTTAATGAATCATTATGGTTGTGGATATTCTCTTTCTATTTGGGTGATTGAATGTGGAGAGGGAAATGCTTGGGAATTAAATGTTCATGGAAGCTTGAGGGGAGTTTCAAGTAATGTTTGAAGAGGTTTGATGAGAGATTACTGGAGGCAAGGAGGCCTATTATTCCAGGTAAAATGTGTAAGAGAAAAGGGGAAGAAAGGCCTGAATGGCCATTCTCGGCAGCACAGTTGACTGCCCGCTCGAGCGCATCCCAGTCCGCTCGAGCACGCAGTCAATCTGACTGCAATCTCGGGTGGCAGAACGACTATGTCCGCTCGAGCGGGCAGACTTGTTGTCTGCTTGTTTTCTGTGCGCAGCCCATCTCAGGCATCCAAGGCCGGTCATCATTTTTCCTTCTTCGTTGAATTCGTTCGATGCCGATAGTCGTGATTTCAGTCTTCCCAAGATCTCTAGTGGTGGAACCCACACCCATTAGTATATATAGGGAGCCCATCTCTTCTTCTTCCTTTTTCCAGCACAAACCCAACAAAAACTAGGGTTTTTCCTCCCTCCTTTTTCCTCTTGCTCATCCACCACCAGATCACCACCAAGCTTGCACCAATAGCTCTAATGGAGGTCATCTTTCTCTTCCTCTCCATGAGAACTTCTCGATACTATTCTTATAGGAAACCTCCCACCTCAAGACTCTCTTTGGACTAGCTTGATACTTTGAAGAACCCTCTAGTAAGTAATCCTTCCAACCTTTTTGATAATGTGTTCTCCTAGCCTATGAGGAGCCTTCATTTTCATTTTTTATGAGTTCCCTCTTCTTGCTCCTTGTTTGACCCATTTTAGGGTTTGTATTTTGGGGCTTTTTTGTGCAGCTGGTGATCTTGGCTTGGAGAAGTGTTTAGAGCTTGTTTTCGCTTAGCTTGGACCTAAGGCAAGTGGAATGAATAGATATTTGGGTTTTGAATAGTTTTCACAATAAATGTGTTTGATCTTATCATGTCCATTAATGTTTTGTTTAACTTGCATTCATTGTGGAATAAATGCTCATAAAAAGCGGTTTTGTTAGCTCATTTATTGTCTTCAAAATGTGGTTTATAGCTCTTTGTTTTATCTCTTGTTTAAGATTTTAATGAATCATTATGGTTGTGGATATTCTCTTTCTATTTGGGTGATTGAATGCGGAGAGGGAAATGCTTGGGAATTAAATGTTCACGGAAGCTTGAGGGGAGTTTTAAGTAATGTTTGAAGAGGTTTGATGAGAGATTTCTGGAGACAAGGAGGCCTATTATTGCAGGTGAAATGTGTAAGAGAAAAGGGGAAGAAAGGCCTGAATGGCCATTCTCGGCAGCACAATTGACTGCCCACTCGAGCGCATCCCAGGCCGCTCGAGCACGCAGTCAATCTGACTGCAATCTCGGGTGGCAGAATGATTATGTCAGCTCGAGCGGGCAAACTTGTTGTCTGCTTGTTTTCTGTGCGCAGCCCAGGTCTACTCGAGCGCACTTTGGTCCGCTCAATCGAAACCCCTCTTAGGCCTAAATCACTTTTGGAGCTCGGGAAACATTTTTGAAGGAACCCCTTAGCATCGGGGAGACCTATGTGGCCTTGTTCGAATCCCGTTTGAGAAGGAAACCACGTCACAAAGATTCATCAAGATCTTGAAATCCCAAAGTGTATAAGGAACCTGGAATGTCTCCAAACTCAAGGAGTACCAAGTTTTTATGTAAATTGACATATGGGATCCCTATTCACCTTGAATTAGTCTTAAACCCCGATACTTGTCTCGAGATTTTGAATGTCTATTGCACCGCAATATTCCGAATTTCAACAGGCAGCCCCGAAATTTATGATTTATGATTTATCAATCCCTGAAAGCATTGAAAAAGATACTTGTGATAATTGCTAGTCCCGAAATGCAAGCCCGACATGATATGATAATTGTGCCTTTGAGCATCCTCATCTTGCCCGGTTATATTCTTGCACTGGATTTATTTTACACTTGACTTGATTTCGATGATTTAACCTGTGAGTTGGCACCACTAAGCTTGGATAACCTTGTCAGTCTAATCCACTGGCTTGGAGATCCCCCTCTTGTCCGGCCAGCCACAGTTTGGATCCCACTACCCGGTTTATTAACCGTGGTCTTGTCCTGATACCGTGGATTGCTACCGTGGTTCCTAATGCCCAGTTCACTACCATGGTCATGTCTAGTATATTATATATGTATATGTAAATTTCGTGTACCTCCTCACTTCGGTGACTAAGGTCAACGACTTGATATGCTTGCTCTTGTCATTTCGGTGATAGAGGATTTAGCTTTGTGTGGTTGCCACCTTGCTTGTTTTCCCGTTTCCTTGGATACCTGTACATGTTTTATACTGCATATATGTTTTTAGTAAATGATTCATTTCCTTTATGAATGTTACTGTTTAAGCAGGACTAAATGTTTTCCAAGGTAAATGCATTTATTATCAAATGATTATGTCTTTTCATCCACCCGCCGAACCGTCATGTTTGACCCACTATTTTGGTACTCAGGTCCCGTCGTTGGTTATCCTGAGGAGGAGCTCGAGGAGGCGATCGAAGAACCGCAGCAGTTAGTTGATTGGCGTGCCGATGATGTCGTTTAGACATCCGGTTGCCTTGAGATACGTTACATTTTGGGTTGTGGTTAACCATTCTTTTGGGTTTATATTTTGTTGTATTGGCCTTTGTTGGCCTCTATTTTTGGGGAATGTAATTAAATGATCTACTAATTAAACTTTAACATTACTTTTGGGAAACGCTAATGATCATTGCTCATTCTGATACTTGGTATTCAAATGTAATCAGTCTTAGTATTATGGAAATGAATTACATACTTGATTTGTTACATTCTTCCGCACTTAATAAAAATATTCACTATTGTTGAGATATCCTCACCGCTGACACCTGTGGGAAATCACGTGCACGAGTAATATGCGTCTTCATCAACCCATGTACGCTTTGGCATTAAACATATCTTTACTACTATCTTTCCATCATTTATTTGGTCCCGATTCCGGATTAGGCCGCTAGCCCTGTCCGGGGTCGCGACATTCTCGGAGTGAGACATACTCCACTTAGGATCAACATTTCTCTTCTTAATGGCCATCTCCTCTGTGGTGTAAGCTTTGTCTACCGCAACTTGAAAAGTCTCGGACCTCTTGTACATTCACCACATGCTCTTCATACATAGGGTGAAGCCCACCAACAAATCTCTTCACTTTCTTCTCTTCTGAGTCAACTAAGACCTTAGCAAATTTGGACAATTGAAGGAAAGTGTGCACATATGTTGCTACCGTCATCTGGTTCTGCTTAAGGGAGATGAATTCTTCTTCTCTCTTCTGATACACATGAGCTGGTATAAACTTGCGGCAGAACTGTTCTTGGAAGGTCTCCCATATTGTGGCATTAGGCATGATTTTGTAAGCATCCTTCACACTCTTCCACCAATCTTTAGCAACACCTCAGAACATCGAAGAAGTGATGACCACACTCTGTTTGTTATCGCATATAAATGTCTTGAACACATCACCTATATCCTCTAACCACTAATCAGCCTATATTTCATCTTCATTTCCATGGAGTTTTATCACTCCTCTCTTCCTAAACTTCTAATATAAGGCATTCGGGTCATGTTCCTTAGACTGTATGACCACTTGGGTTCCCGGATTTGGCTGCGCTTGTCCTTGCCTGGCCATCAATGTCGCTAGATGTTCATTAGTCTTGGCCATTTGCTCCATCAAACTCATCATACGGGCTTCCATAAAAGGAGGATCATTTTCTATCAACACAAATGAATCATCATTGTGAGATTCGTTGTTTCCACCAATGTGTCCACCCCTGGAGCCAGACGCCATAGACTTATAAAACAATTGTAAGAGTTAGGACTGCACTCTAACTCTCTCCACACATACTAACAATAGATACAAAAAGTCTAACAATAACTCACAACTAATAACGAACTAGCCATGACTAATCTATACTCTCAATCAATTCTAACGTCCCCTCACAACGTTTCAAATTGGTTACTAAGTCTTTTAGAAAGACTTTCAGGGCTCTGATACCATACTTACATATGTCACATCCCGGTACCAAATCACTCTGGCCTAGGGTAATTCCCGAGGTGAGACACATACTCCCGTGATGCTGTACCTGTCTCAAGCCAAATACAACACATGAAGGAGAAAAAAATAACTTTTTCCACACTTGAGCCGAGCTCACTAGAACATATCAATAGCAATTAATCATAGCGGAAGCTGTAATTCATACATATGAAGGTATCAATTCTCATTCAGTCCAATTAACATACAAGTTTGATACAAAAGAATTATATAATTATATACATTGTTTCACACAAGAAGGTACATAAAAGAACCCTATACAACACTACCAAAATATAAGTACAAGTATAATAATCAACTACGTGTGACCCACACAAAAAGGGGCTAGCCACACGAACTGTAACAACTCCAAAATGTACAACACGCGCTCCAAGAAAAGGAGAATCTATGATGGCCCTAGCTCTGGCCACTCTTCTAATCCTGGAGGAACCTACTGGGTAACCTCCCCTCCTTCCTTGGCATTTTCAAGGCCGGAAGCTGCACCTGCAACTGTTACACCAAGAGTAGTATCTCAATAAGACGATTCAGCAAGTATATGCATTAATAAGGAAATACATAATGTGTCAAATTGAATTAAAGATGATTAAATTAATACATGTCAGTGATAATTATTAACTAAGCAAATTGTACGAAAATTGAATAATTTATGGTTGCGAATCAAATAGGATGAAAACATGCTAATTGGCTACTACATTGAGCTCATCCTCTCAAAAAGAGATCAAATTTAGTTGCGGCCAAAGGCTAGCTGGCTACCCTGGTATGGAGTTTTGGTGCTCCATATGACTTACTATAGTAGTCTCAAATAACTAAACCAAGTTTAACCCTGTCGGGTATCACAAGGTCTAAGCTAAGCAATGCCGACTCAATCAAATCAAATAACAATTAAATAATAATTGGATTTGAGTAAGTTCACAATCACTTGTTAATAATCAAATCGAATAGTAATCCCATTTACTCGAATACTTACTCAGTCCACATTACCAGCGAATACTAAATCTGATATACAATAATGAAGTCACGAATTGAATTTAGACAATCGAACCCCAATGAATACTAATTATGCAACCAATCTACTGATTAGAATATGATATCAATAACGAAATTATATTTCGATATGAAATGCAATAATTTAAAAGAATCAACACATGTTTACTAACCAATACTAGATTATTAATTATTAGTCTTCCACCATACAATACAAGGTAATTTTGGAATGTCAACGTATGACTACCTTGTTAGGTGTCACTATTTGTGAGAAATATGTTGAATTTCCAAACTAACCCTCATGGCATAGTGTTAATTTGATGAATGCCCATTGGACCAATTAGTGAGGTTAACAGTTCCATCATAAGGTCATAAGGGTCTTAAGGATCCTAAATTCCTATAGAAACAAGGTGTGCACCATAATAGATTAAGGGCAATAATTCACCCTAAAATTGGGTCAAAAGAAGCCCGATCTACAGTTTCAGGTTTGCTTGAGCGGACCCCATCCAAAGGCTTGATCGCTCGAGCGGACCCCTTCTACAGAGCTGGTTGTTCAAGCGATCCTTTTGATCGCTCGACTGAGTGCTTCGGGTGGAGGTTCGTTCAAGCGAATGCTCCAGTTCGTTCGAGCGAATGCTCCAGAATTCAAGATTTCAAAATTCTCATGGTTCTTCTCCCATTCAATTGTCCACTCGTTTCCACCATCAAAACCTGCATAATTGAGCCTCCTTGCTCCCATTTACATAACATACAACCTCACCCACCAATTACATCCATTAAAACCATAAAACACACCAACCCATTCATTATTAAGAGATAGAATCAAGGAGAAAGAGTTTCATTGGAATCAATTGGTAAATAAATCACATGTAAATCCAAATTAAACCTTATCTTGCCTCAAATAGAGCTTTCCAAATCTCTCTACACACTTGGCTCAAAAGAACCCAAAATCCCCCAAATCACAAACCCTAATCACAAATACACATGGAAAGGCAATGAACTTGCTTGAATGATTGTCCAAGAGTCTCTTGACTCTATCACAACTCAAAAAACACAAACAAAAGGGTTTTGGCTCTTACCTTGACAAGAAATTCAAATTTGGGAAGGGTAGGAGATGGTGGAGATGGTTTTTGTTAACAAAGAAGTAGAAGAGGATGAAGGAAGTGAAGAGAGTCTGCTCCTAGCTCCCAAGGTACATGCACTAAACCTCTTGATGATTGAGGGAGAGAGAAAGAGAATGAAGGGGAAAAGGAGAAGAAGAGAAATGAAAAGAAAATGAAAGGAAAAGGGTAAGTTGTATATATATAAAAAGGGATAAGAATGTCCCTTTTGCAAGAAAGTCCACCAAACCAATATATTTTTTTAGTCAAATGGAGGTCCAAATACTCAACGGTAGCTCGAATGATGTAGAGTCTAATACGAAAATCGACGTACTCATCAAAATACACACGATGACGCCAAGATGACGTGCAAATGATGCAAAATGAGAAAATTGATAATTACAAAAAAGCCCTTGACTCTACCCAACCGAGTCAAATCGGTTCCAACTCACCTATCCAAGGCTCAAGGCCTAACTAACTCAGTCTATAGAGGCTAATGGACACTAATTACCATAATTAACGACTAAGCACAACTAATTTAGCTAAATCACCATTTATTAGCACTAATCAGAGTTAAATTGAGTCTGGGTGTAACACAAGATGAAAAGCAAAATATGTTGGGTCTCTTAGAAGCAAGAGTTACTTAATGAAATGCAAATAGACCAATAAACAGGCTTTAGCAGATGTTCACGAGTCTATTTGTGTTCATGGAAATAGATTCAGAAGAGGTCTTTGTCTTCTTTGGAATCTCAGGAGAGTCAATCTAACTTTGGCCAAATGGATGAGTAACTATTTGTGGACTTGTGATTCACTTAAATTCTAAATGGTCGCAACTTAATTAAACTAACCCTTCTTTTATGGGAGTACTTTTCTCTTAGCTAGAAGATCTAGGAAAATATTATGAACAATCAAGTAGATCAGAATGGACCATGGATTATACCAAAGATTTCATTTGTATCCCCTAATGTCAAGGTAAATTAGGAGGATCGCCATTTGCTTTGTCTTGTGTGGTCAGAAGATTTCAAGATTTTGTTCTCATAGTTGCTTGTTATCCCTTTCTTAGAGCCCAAATTTTACAGGGTTTAATTATAATCTGACTAGGTTTATATCTAAGAGTTAATCGATTGGGTCATAATTAATGATTTATGGCTTAAATTGATGCCAAAATCTTGTTCACCATCTGGCTAAAATTGCTTATGACCATTTTCTTGTACTAATTAACTTGCCTAAATCATTAATCTTAAATGTCGTTTCAGTTTGATGTCAGATGGTTTAATTATGAGGAATTGCTTTCCTCTCCCCAAAACAAATGAGAGGAGACTCAGATTGCAATGTTGTTTAATACCCTTCATCAAATAGAGGAAAAACTAAGATGGAATTCGGTGAAACTATGGAACTTGAGAAGAAAATCCTTGCAGTCTAGATTTCAAGAGAAGCAAACTGAGATTTTTACTCTCAAGTAAGTGAGAAGCAGGTTTTTGTTACCTATTGTGGTTGCCTTAAGCTAAAGATAATCTTGTGGAGTAAAATGACCCGCCATGGCCGGCATAAACTAGGGGATTGTAACATCCAGGAGATCAAGAAAGTGCATTCATGAAATTCCTAACGTTGAAAGTGTATTCATAAAATCACAAACTTAACTGTATAAAAACGATTCAGTATATTCAACTTCACTTAGTGCGTACATGTAGAATTACTGACCTGATTGACCTACAGTGCTAATGATAACTTGATCTGAGTGCCTTTGAAGGAGGAAAATTTCCAAGCTCTTTACTCAATTTGCTGATACAAATCCTTGAGTTGTTACTATCCAAAACTCAAAAATATGATTGTGAATATTTGGCCATAAGAATGACATTCTTAAAATTAAAAGCTCGATATAAAGCCATCAATTCTTTAATCAATTAGAAAGGTCTATACAAAAAAAAACTACATAATTTAAAGGCTTGGACCACAAGAACCACAATCCTAGCCAGGCAAAGTATTTGTCACAGTAATCTTTTTTTCACCATATCTCTAGTGTGTGGATGTTACACCTCGACCCAATTTAACCTTAGTGCTAATTAATGGTGATTTATCTAAATTAATTGTTCTTAGTCGTTAATAATGGTAATGAGTGTCCATTGGCCTCTATAGACCGAGTTGGCTGAGTCTTGAACCTTGGATAGGTGAGTTGGAACCATTTTGACTTGGTAAGGTAGAATTGAGGACTTTTTCGTAATTATCAATTTTTGTATTTTGCATCATTTGCACGTCATTTCGGCATCAACACATGTATTTCAACGAGTACGTCAATTTTCATATTAGACTCTACATCATTCGAGCTGTCGTTGAGTATTTGGCTGCCCATTTGACTTAAAATGAAAATATACTATTTTAGTGGGCTTTCTTGCAATAAGGGGGCATTCTTATCTCTTTATATACAACTACCCCTTTCCTTTTCATTCTCTTACCATTTCCTTTTCATTCCTCTTCTCTTTACTCCCCTTCTTCTTCTCTTTCTCTCTTTCTCAACCATTAAGGAGCCTAGTGCATGTGCCTTGGGGGCTACGAGTGAACTCACCTTCATCTTTTTCATCCTCCTCTCTTCTTTGTTGGCAAGGAACCACTTCTACCATCCCCCATCTTCTTCAAATTTGAAACCCTTGCTAGAGGTAGGCATCAAACTCTTATTGGTTAGGCTTTTAAGTTGAAATAGAGTCAAGAGACTCATATTTGTACACACATGCATATTCATTCCCTTTCCCATGTGTATTTGTGATTAAGGTTTGTGATTTGGGGGTTTTTGGTTTCTTTGAGTCAAGTTGTGAAGAAAGATTTGGAAAGCTCATTAGAGGCAAGTGTAAACTTTAATTTAGACTTATATGATGATTTATTACCATTTGATTCCAATGAAATTCCTTCTCAATGATTCTATCTTTCAATAAATAAATGGGTTAGTGTGTTTTATGATTTTAATGGATGAAATTAGATGGAGGGGATTGTATGTTATGTAATGGGAGCAAGGAGGCTCCCTTATGCAGGTTCTTGTAGTGGAAGGGAGCTGTAAAATGGATGGGAGAAGAAACTTTAGCATTCCGGAATTCAGGAATTTTGAAGTGTTCGCTTGAAGCGAACTTGGGTCCGCTCGAGCGAACCTCTTCCTAAAGCATTCGCTCGAGCGATCTAAAGGACAGCCCGAGCATCCATCTCTCTAAATGGGATCCGCTCGAGCAAAGATGGATTCGCTAAAGCAACCACACCACTGAAGCCCTTGCTCAAGCGAACGCGAGGGGTCGCGCAAGCGATCAACCCTTTGGATGGGATCTGCTCGAGCGAACCTGAAGCTTAAGCCTTGGTCCTTTATGACCCAATTCTTAGGGTGAATTACCACCCTTAACCTATCATAACCCACCCTAATCATCCCTAATAGATAATTAAGGTTCATACCCTTGTTTCCATAGGATTTAGGATCCTTGAGACCCTTATAACCTTAAAATGGAACCATTAACTTCATTAATTGGTCCACTGGGTATTCATCAGTCTAGCACTATGCCATGAGGGTTAGTTTGGAAATTCAACGTATTCTTCATAAATAGTGACAACTAACAAGGTAGTAGTACATTGTCCTTCTCAACCTACCATGTATTGGACGATGAGAGACTAAAAGTAATAGTCTAGTATTGGTTAGTAAAATGTCTTGATTCCTTTAAATTATTGCATTTCATATTGAAGTCTAATTTCATTATTGATATCAAATCCTAATTAGTATATTGATTGCATTTTAGCATTCATTGTGGCTCGATTTTCTAAATTCAATTCGTGACTTGATTATTTTGTATTCGTTGGTAATATGGACTGACTAAGCACACTACAATAAAAATCATTTTTTGCGGCAAATATTCCGCGACGTTTTGAAATTTTGTCACTAAATATTGTTTTTCGCGACGAAAAATTAATTTTGTCGCCTAAAACGAAAACACAAATTATTTAACGACGATATTTTTCAATTGATGCTAAATCTTGTCGCGAAAAGTTTGGCGCCAAAAAATGGATTTGGCGCCATGAAGATGTAAAATTTCTCCGACGAAATTTTTTTTATTTTGCGACGAGTTTTTTTTTTTTGTCAGTAGATCATTACACCATATTTTATTAAAGAATTTTCGCGACAAAAATACGATGTCGCATAATCCCTAAAAAATAATCCACGACGAAATTATTTCGTCGCGGAATGTATAAATTTTTGGGCACGCGGTCGAGCTTCGCGGTCTATTTTTGAGAACTATTGGCAACGAAATGTAATGACATAATAGAAACGAAGCCTCCTCTCCATTTCTCTCACACCAGAATGAAGGCACAGCACCTCTCCCTCGCACGCAGACCTCGTCCATTTCTCTCACACCGGAACGAAGGCGCAGCACCATCACCTCCTCTCCCTCTCTATCTTGCCCTCTCTCTCTCTCCATCTCGCAACCCCCTGCGCAGACCCATCTCGCAGCCCCCTTCTCCAGTCTCTCTGCTCTTCATCTCTCTCACGCCCGCGGACCGTCGCCCCTTCTTCCTCCACGCGCAGACCACACCGCCACCAGCAGTGCAGAGCCCCATCATCTCTCCCTCTTCTCCCTCCACGCACAGAACTCATCCCATTCACAGGTAAGAGTCTCTCTCCCTCCTCTCTGCATCACCATCGCATCTCCAAATCTCCAAGTAGGATATCTGTTTTTTTATTTTTATTTTTTATTCTGGGTTTTTCTTTTTGTTGTTTTTGTGGGGTTTTGGATTTGGGTTTTTTTCTTTTTTTTGGATTTTGGGATGAGAGATTGGATTTGGGGGGATGTTTCGTGTTGTAGGATTGATCTCGGATCTCAATAGATTCGAAGGTCGTCGGTTCTTTCACAATGGTGGGTGATAATGATCTTTCATACATGAGACTGAATATTTTATTTAATTTTTACCTTTTCCTTTTATATTCACAATCGTCTTTTCATTTTATATTCACAATCGTGCAATTTGTATATGTAGACGTTTGCAGATCATGGGCTTCCTCATTTTGGATTCATTCGGGATATTGGGTTGTGGGGTTTGGGTTTTTGTTATTATCTTCTAATGGGTGGGGTTTAAGGTGGCAATTGTTAATTTGATCAAAACGATTGGGTTTTATTTTACTTGAACTGAAATTTCATTTGTAATCATGGGTTTACAATTTGAGGTGTGATTAATGGTTATCTTGGATGAATTTGATCTTAGGTTGGTGAAAATATTAGCTTTCTCTTACAAGAAAAGGGCCAATGAAGGGTTTTTTTTTTTTTCTGACTGAATAAATCTCCTGAGTTGCTCATGAAGAAGTAAATACCACCTTCAAGAACCCATGATTCAGTTCAGAACTTTAGCCTCACAGAACGGATGCAGCTTTGTGGTAGCTTCATAGAACAGATCATGGGTTCACAGAACAGATCCCTGTTTCTGGAATTTGTTCTGTGAACTAAAGTTCTGAAGTTTTACCTTGGTACATCTATTTAGTGGTAGCTTGGTACATCACAGAACAAGTTCACCTTCAAGAACCCATGATTCAGTTCAGAACTTTGGCCTCACAGAACAGATGTAGCTTTGTGGTAGCTTCACAGAACAGATCATGGGTTCACAGAACAGATCCCTGTTTCTGAAATTTGTTCTGTGAACTAAAGTTCTGAAGTTTTAGCTTGGTACATCTGTTTAGTGGTAGCTTGGTACATCACAGAACAAGTTCACAGAACAAGTTTTAGCTTGGTACTATGATGCAGCTTTGTGGTAGCTTCACAGAACAGATCCCTGTTTCTGAAATTTGGTTAATGTACTGGAGGTTTGGGTTGAGAAAGCAATAAGCCATGCTAAAACTGCACAACCTCCTGTTCACACTGGCTAGTGACATGGAGCATTTGATATTACTTTTGGGGCTGTTTTAGTGTTCACCTTTTAGGTGGATTGGATGGGACGAGAATATGTGGTTATTGTTGCAACCATAGAAGTTGCAAGTTTGTGTCATGTTTACCAATATAAGAAGAAGGGGGAACTATTCCACAAAGTTCACTGTCTAGGACATGAAGGTGACAATAAAAGGGTTATGAGAGCATTTTACCCTGTAAATACCCATTACACCATTACAGAGCTACAAGAACAAAAAAACCTTTCATTTTCAATATCCACGTCCAAATGGGCCAAGTGAATAAGCAAATCAATATGTTTAGAGTTTATAGGCTGTGTGTACCTTAATATTTCATGCCTTTCCAAACAATTCTTTACATGATTTTCACTCCTTAATGATTAGAAAAAAGAATTTCTTTTCTTAAACACAACAAAAGAAGTGGTAGTGGTAGAGGCAAACATAATCAGAAAAGGGTCAATTTTATGATCATTACCATAAATGTCATGTAGTCCGACTTTGAGTTGGAAAGAGAACTATTTCCATTTTGAATCATCGAGAAATTTTGATGTTCTTGACTGCATGCATCACCCTAAACAAATATTTTGGAACTATGTGCCAACAAGATCAAGTAGGACTGTTTAAGAGATTCTGAACCACTGTAGGACTGTTTAAGAGAAGTTTCCCAACCCTGAAATTAAAAGTGGTTATTCATGTTTCTACCAGTTGCATTTTAGAAAATAAAGTTGAGACAATAACATCTGTAATGCCATGGAAACCAACTTTGTTGCTTTCAGTTTCACACCTTTTTTTCCTTTATTTTGCTAGTCAGACTTTGATCTTCCTAGGATGAGTTGTAATGTGGTCCAGTGGCTTCAAAAGTTTGGCAATCAGCATATCTAGCACAACACAATTATTCAATGGAATACCCTTCTGGCTGTGGCATATAGGGTTCGGTTTTGGACCTTAACAATGATTATATACTATTCCTTTTCGGAGACTAACTACATTTTCACATCTTACCAAATGGAAAACTTTATACCATTCTTCCTTTTTATTGCCTGCTGTTCTATTTTCACAAAAATTTAGTGTGTAAATTTATCTTTTCTCATGATATATCTGCTGCCAATAAATGATTTGAACTCGAGGGGGATCATGCATGGTTCAAATCTTGCGCTAACTAATATGTTCTGACTGATTACTTGTCTTTGTGTTAACTAATATGGTTCAAATCCTGAATGTGCAAAGCTCATAAACTTACTCCCACAATGCCAACCTACTTCCAGACTGGACCATATAAGAACTCATACTAGCCTACTGCCAAAGCTCTCTTATCCTTCATTTCTACAAATCTATCATAGTTAATTGAACTATTGATATTTTTGAACTCTCACTTTCCTTTCCCTGAAGATTTCCTTGAAGATTTCTCTTTTGCTCAATCCTTATTTAGGCAACAAAATCATCAGTGTTCATCTCTAACACATGTAAAGAAATATTTGGTTTGGACTTCATCATGAATGGTATTAAGTGTACACCCTAGTATTTTCAAGCCTCTGCTTTTTCTTTGAATGAAAAAAAGTCCCTGATGTTCTGGATGGCTTCTACTTTACTCCCGAAGACCTTTGCCATTATGATTTTTTCATTTCCAATTTATTGTGAAGTTGTATGGAAAATACATAATTTGGTGCATTCATTTTGTTCCCTGCTTCTCATCCTTCAAAAAGTCTGATCTGACACACTTCATTGATTCCCATTGTTTGGTCCACACTCCCTAAAGTCCAACAGTATTGTCTGTGCAGTTTTTCTTAGGTAGCGGCTGCAGCTCAAGCTGGTGGTTCTGTGTAGGGGTGAATATCGGGTCGGGTTCCGGGTTATCAGACCGGGTCTGACCCGACCCGGTATTTTTTAAGGGCCTTGGACCCGGTCCGGTAACCCTGTTAATAAATACCGGGTTACCGGGTCACCGGGTTATCGGGTTACCGGGTTCGGGTTCCGAGTCACCCGATAACCCGGTATGTCCTTTACTTAAGTTGGATCCAATACATATATATTATATCCAACAAATGTTATATAAAATACACCATCCGAATGAAGCAAAACAGTTTCAACTTTTCTTTTCCCAAGGTTATATCAACTAAATTATTGGGTTATCGGGTTATCGGTAAGGTAAATTGAAATTAAAATTTTTTTATTTATTTGTTATCGGGTTATCGGGTGACCCGATAACCCGATAAGCAATGAAACAAAGACCCGAAACCCGGACCTGTTAACAGAGGTCCGGGTCGGGTTTGGCCCGGCCCGATAAAAAGGTTATCGGGTTAGCCCGATAACCTCCGGGTCGGACCGGGTCACCGGGTCGGACTGGGTTTTCCGACCCGGTGAACACCCCTAGTTCTGTGATCTAGATTTTTGTTGGTCGCGTCAGGGTAAGTTTCCTTTAAGGACCATGCATTTCAAGTGTTCACTGAGAAATGTTGATTGATTGAAATTATGTTGTATAGGACTGGGCTCGCAATCATTCTGGTGATCCTGAGGTAGAAGCTGCTTGCAGAAGTGGAGAAGATCCTGGATTGGCCCTGCTCGCAATCAAGCTGCTCGCAATCAAGATACTGAAGTGGAGAAGTGGAGAAGATCCTGAGGTAGAAGCATTTTTTTTTTCTCAATTTCATTCTCAGATCAACTCTGTACTGTTTCCTTGTGTTTATAATGCTTTATTCTACTGTTTCCAATTTGCTTGAAATGAAAATGTTAGTCCATGGATTGTAGATGAGTCTTTTTACCCAGTCACTTTCATTTCCATTTGGTTTTCTATGCATTTTAGAGACAAACCACAAGAATATATATATATATATATGTTTTTTCTTACAAATTGTTTCAGCTTGCAAAATGCATTTTTAGTGAGGGGTGCTTCTGGTGAGTATGTTTACGTCCCTATATATTTTCAAATCATCATAATATCTTCTTAGGATCCTAGCTGATCATACACTCTTATCTTCTATGGTGTTGATAACTATTTGCTTCATGCATCGGTATGGGACCTCATATTAGCTGGGCCAAACAATGTTGTATGTCAGCTGTATCAGTGTATATCTCTGTGATAATTTCAAACTGGAAAAAAAAATAACAACATATCAGTTGGTTCAGCTAATCGGACCATATTGATGTTGATATAAATTCTTATAGGTTAATCTTTTGGTGTTACAGGTTTTGAAACTATTTCAAATTTTATAACCATGGATTTTGTGTTTTTTAGTCTTCAATTTGTTCTTGAATCATAAATCTTCCAAGAGCTGCTGCAAAACAAGACTTTTTTTAATCTGAAATCTGCCAACTGAGCTACGCCTGCCATAGTGGTTTTAACAAAAAATGAGGATGGATGTACAATTATCATTTTAGCGTTGAATGGTATTTGGCTGCAACTTCTCAACCATGGTTTTAGCTTTGAAGGAGGAGCTTTGCAGTTGATGCTCCCTTGTAGTGTTGTATCTACTCTTTTTTTTTTTTTTTTTTTTTTTTTTTTTGGCTTTAAGGTGAAAATTGTATTAGAAAAGAAGCAGTGAAGAGGAAACATGGAAATACATTCTTACCTTGTTAACTTGAATGCACTCCTCAAAACCTTCCTAATATGGAAACATTTATATCTTTGAACTCCTCAATACCCTTTTCTTTTTTCTTGCTGTCCTCTTACTTCTTCTTCATTTCCTCTATCTTTGAGAGTGAGGCCAGATGAGCTTCTGTTGCATTTACCATAACAGGCTATTTAGTGTTTTCCTAATTGGACCTTCCTGGATTACAATTTTTCTCCTATCACTTTTTCAGGGGAAACATTGAGAAATTCAGAAGTTGGTTTATTTCTATATGACTTCTCAAGGCTCTCTGAATTTCTTCATGAAGCTTAAAATCTATCATTTTTCTAAGTTCTTGAAGTTAGTTAATTCCTACTGGGAGGGGTATAACGAGAGCTCAAAACCTTTTAGTGTTAGCAAGGGGCTGGTTTTTGGTTGGATCCACATAACCCCAGCTTAGGCCTAATATGATTGAAGCGATCAATGCTTGAATCCAACACGTAGGATAGGATTTGACAAACTTAGTATGGTTAAGATTGTATTAGGTTTTTATCATAATCAGCATCATCTTTGCCTTCGTCTGTCTGTATGGGTCACAGGATTGGGTTCTGTTGTTGAATTGGGAGTGTTCAGCTAATAGCTTGAGCAGAGATGAATTTTTATGTAACAAAGTAAAAAATTCTTGTCACATAGACTAGAGATGTGGATATTGGTTTTTGACTGATGATTGATAGTGAGAGTACCAATTAATTTTTCATTTGACTGTTTTTACCATGCTCATAGAGATAATTCTACTGATTTGTCATAGTTGCTAAAGACTACATTTAGTTTGGGTTTAGAACAATTTTTGGAGAAAAATATGGCAGCAATTCTTTCTGTAATTAAATATGGCTATGTCAGGTTGATTTGGTATTATTCCATAGTGAGAGAGAGAGAGAGAGAGAGAGAGAGAGAAAGAGAGAGAAGATACGGAATCAACTTCTCATTCTCTGGTTCCATTTGGCATGTGTTCTCATGTCACATTATGCTGGGAAGGTCTCAGCCACTAGCATTCTGTGTTTAGCTGCTCTATGCCACTGTATCTTGAATGCCTTGGCCTGACTTGTGCAAATGCAGCATCCAAGCCTCTTAGTTATGCAGTAGAAATTCTGTACAGATTTGGTGTTGCATTTTTTTTTCATGTGCTTTGTTTTGCTATTAGATATTGATTGTTTACATAATTTGTTTATAGTTTAATTAGGTTTTCTTAATTGAGATTTAAGTTTGTGATGTAATAAAATCATATGAATTATTATTATTATTATTACTATTAATTGTGATTTAATTTTGTTGGGGCATGTTTGATTTGATATATACTTTATGAAGCATTGGTAGGGATGATTGTTTAATTCGTACGAATGATTGTTGAAGTGAACAGGTCAAGTGCATCATGCACCACTGCCAACCCCCTCTTTTATTATGCTCCTGAGATGGGATGTAGCCATATAGGTTACACACCTATTCCAATGGGATGTAGCCATATAGGTTACACACTATCTATAGACAGTGCAACATGTGCTCATCTCATGGTTTCTTCTCTCACTCGGTTCCAAATAGAATATTATTCACAAAAATTTATGTAGCTACCTATGTGGTGTTAAACCAAATGCAACTGAGGTGTAGCTTCTTTGTGTTGTTATGAAGCTTTTAGAAGGGTGCCCATTTCTTATTCTTTATATGCTTGATGTATACACCAAGTCAAAACAGAAACTTATTAAATGCAGTTTGTATTTCTTGTTGGAAACAATGCAGAGAACTGATTTCGTGGGCTATTTGAACTAGTTGTAAAAATGATTTTCTGCACTTAAACAGAGAAGATTCAGATATGAAACTTAACTGAATAAGCAACATTTAATACTGCTATCTGAGTTTAAGTGCATTAGTGCTAGGTTGCATACATAAGTAAAAAAATTCCTGCACTAGTTTTTGGATACACGGTGAGATTATTTTGTTTGGATGGGAGGAAATCCAATAGATTTACATTTAGTTTGGTATTAAGCATCAGAGATGGTGAACAGAGATTGGGTGAGGTAGCTTCTCCAACCAATAGAGAAGCTATTGGTGCTTTAATGTGTTAGAAATGCCACAGCTGAAAGTTCTGATGTGATAGAAATGTCACGGTTGAAAGCTAAATGCCACAGTTTGCCAATTCTATTGCTCCCCTGTACAACAGTTAGGAGTTCCGAAGAGCTGTGAGGAGTGATATGTTGTGTTCACTTTTCCCTTAGTGCAGGCTGTGAGTATTTCAATTGCTTGTTTCTCCTTTTCTTGGTTGTGCAGTGCGGTGTTGTGCAGAGTGGTTTGGTAGTGCTGTTAGTTCAGAGTTTCAGAGCTACAGTGGAGTGTTTAGCAGCTTTGGTTCTGTTCTGCTGCTGATCCTAGGCCTGCCCAGTTGCAGTGCAGGGTTGGGTTTAGCTAGGCAGAGTCTTGTTAGTGCAGGGAGGGAGGAGCTTTGCAGTTGATGCTCCCCTGTAGTGCTCTTTTTTTTTTTTTTTTTTTTTTTTTCACTTTAAGGTGAAAATTGTATTAGAAAAGAAACAGAGAAGAGGAAACATGGAAATGCATTCTTACCTTGTTAACTTGAATGCACTCCTCAAAACATTCCCAATATGGAAACATTTACATATTTGAACTCCCCAATACCCTTTCCTTTTTTCTTGCTGTCCTCTTACTTCTTCATTTCCTCTGTCTTTGAAATTTCTCATTGCCATTGTTCAGATTTCATTTACTACTTGGGTCTCACTCATCTATGTCAATACTATCTATAGATCGCAGCTTTCTTCTCTTGAAGCATGAAGGAATCGATGGGTCTGTTTCTTCTCTTTTTGTGGGTGTCCTCAGCTGCTGCTGTTACTGAAGGTGGATTTTTTGCTTTTCATAAGCCTCGTTTTCTTAGTGGATTTGGTATTTTGGATTCTAAGTTACTGAACCATTCTTGCATTTTCGCCTGCATTAAGAGATCGAGTGGTTTTAGTTACCTTTTCTTTTGGGTAAAATGGGTTGGTAGAGAGGCCATCATTTTCTCTGAGATTTCTGTTATTAGATCAGAGTAAACTCTCTTGAGGCTTTTTTTTTTAATTTTTTTTTATGTTGTGTTGTTTGGTGTTTGAATTTTTGGGTTCTTCTTACTTTGTGGGCATTGCATCTGTCTAACTTCCATTTCACCATGGACATCACATACTCATATTAATTGTTAGGATAGTGATTTAAGTTTGTGATCTTGAATCAACTTGTTTTGCTTCAAGTTAACTTTTTATTTTTTAATTTTCCTAGGCTTTTATTTTGTCTCACTCACTTTGCCTTTGATTCCCATGTTTAATTCCTAATACTTTTTTTTTTGTACCACAGGTTGGGACTGAAGATCAATGTAATAGAGGCCAATTGCTTGAACATCTTTTTGTTTTTCATGAGAATATTGTACTTACACTATTTTGGATGCTACATTTTTGCTTGAATTAGTAACGACGACATGGCTAAACTTGTGGGTTGGATTTAATAGTTATATGTTTTCTAATATGTTGAAGGAGTAGGTCTTGTACATTTTTTATTAGTTAAATGAGCAGACTTTATTGTACATTTTATTTGAGTTGAATGAGCAGGTTTTATTGTACATTTTGTTTGAGTTGAATGGACATGTTTTATTGTACATTTTATTTTTATTGAATGGGAAGGTTTTATTATACATTTTATTTTAGTTGAATGAGCAGGTTTTATCATATTCAGCGTAAATGAGGTTTTTGAGGTGGCAGGCAGTAATTTATAAAATAAATATATTATTTTTAGCGACGAATTTTATTTGTTGCCTAATAAGAATAAATATATTTTTGCATATTATTCCCGACGTATATAATTGTCGCCTAAGAGAATTTGTGGCAAGGTTAAATATTGGGCGACAAATTAAGATGGTCGCCTAATGTCTACAAACTATGCGCGACAAAACTAATTCGTCGCCTATTATAACCTATGGCAATTCATGCACTATTTAGCAACAATATAGTTTTGTCGGTAAAATCTATCATTCAGTGACGACTCCATTTTGTCGCCAAATTCCTTTTTCACCATTTTTTCCATTTTCTTGCAATGAATTATGGATATTTGGCGACAAAAAATGTCATTTTTGCCGACATAACGTGTTGTCGTAGAAAATTGATATTTGGCGACGATAATGTGTTGTCGCAGAAAATTGATATTTAGCGACGATAATGTGTTGTCGCAGAAAATTGGTATTTAGCGACGATTAATTGTGATCGTCGGCAAAAAAATTCACAGACGCCAAATAGGCGACGAACTGGCGACAAAAATGGTTTCGTCGCAGAATATATTGGGCGACGATTTTTTGATTTTCTGCGACAAATATTTGCGTCGCGAAAAATGATTTTTTTTGTAGTGGCATTTGAGTATGAGGGATTACTATTCGATTCGATTATTAACAATTGATTATAAAATTACTCAAATCCAATTATTATTCGATTTCTATTTGATTCGATCGAATCGGCACTACTTAGCTTCGACCCTCTGATACCCGACAAGGTTGAGCTTAGTTTAGTTATTCGAGACTACTACAGTAAGTCATCTACAGCACCAGAACTCCACACTCGAGTAGCCAGCTAGCCTTTGGCAGGGCCGTTGGTGATATCCCAACTAGATTCACTCTGTTTTTTAGAGGATGAGCTCAATGTAGTAGCCAATTAGTATGTTTTCATTTTATTTGATTCTCAAGCATAAATTATTCGATTTTCACATAATTTTCTTAGTTAATACTTATCATTGACATATATTAATTTATTCATCTTTAATTAAATTTGTAGCATTATGTATTTCCTTATTATTGTCTATACTTGCTAGATGGTCGTATTGAGATACTACTATTGGTGTCACAATCGCAAGTGCAGCTCTCGGCATTGAAAAGACCAAGGAGGAAGAGGAGGTTATTCAAGAGGTTCCTCTAGGATTAGAGGGGTGGCCAGAGCTAGGGCCAGCATAGATTCTCCTTTCCTCGGAGCGTGTGTTGTACATTTTGGAGATGATACAGTTCGTGTGGCTAGCCCCTTTTGTGCGGGTCACACGTAGTTGATTGTTATACTTGTACTTATATTTTGGTAGTGTAGTATAGGATTCTTTTCTACACCCTCTTTTGAAATCAATGTATCTAATTGTATAATTCTTTTGTATAAAACTTGAAAGGTTAATTGAACTGAATGGGAAATGATACTCTTTGTGTATGAATTACAGCTTCCGCTATGATTAATTGCTATTGATATGTTCAAGTGAGCTCGACTCACGTCTGGAAGGAGTTGTTTTCTCTCCTTCGTGTGTTGTATTTGGCTCGAGACTAGTACAGCATCACAAGAGTACGTGTATCTCACCCCAGGGATTACCCTAGGCCAAGGTGATTCGAGACAGGGATGTGACAGTTGAAGCCCATTTAAGCTAAGAAGGCTTGGGAAAAACCTTAACCGTTGTTTCGTGGTCGCTGGGAAAATACCTACTTCCTAACTACTGATTATATAATTCTTTTGATGAGAGCTGAGGGGAATTCTAATCAAGCGTTTAAAGAAGCACTGGATCTCCTTGGAAAGAAGACTGGTCATAAAATAGATAATGATAAATCTCAAATTGTTTTATCTAAAAATCTCAATCGGCAAAAGAAACAAGAGATTATGATCTTCTTTAAGGTAAGTCAGATTTGTACAAAAGTTCCTAGGAGGTGTGAACACCTCTATACAAGAGCTAGTGCACCGACACTCCCTTTCACCTCCCTAGTAAAGCGACTAGCTATGCTAAGCAAATGTCAACCCGCAACGAGGCAGCACAAGAGTGGTAACCAAAAATAAAAGAGTAAATTGCATTTCTCTTAGATTTTAGTAGAGTAGTCTTAGACTCCCTGAGGTTGACCACCGACACATTCAAGCCTTTAAATAGCCCCTTTGTTCTCTCTTTGAGGAAAAAAAACTGACAATACATGAAGAGAGGAAAATTGACAAACGGCGTAGAATGTTGGTCAATCAAGAAGTAATATATGCACGAAAAAGATATAGCAGAAATGAGAATATTGAGGTGGGCGTGTGATAAAACTGGGTTGGATAATATTAGAAATTTGCCTTTTCGAGAGCATTTAGGTGTAACAACAATAGGGGATAAAATTAGAAAAAAAAAACCCATTTAAGATAGTTTGGGCATGTCTAATGTAGGTTGGTAACACAACCAATAAGAAAAAATTTAACTAAAAAGGTTGGTGACCCACCAAGGGGAAGGGGTGAACCAAAGAGGACGTGGATAGAGGTAGTAAAAATAGATATGAAGAAGTGTAACTTATCAGAATATTTAATTCAAGATAGACAGAATGGAAAAATAGAATTCGTGTAGCCGAGCCCAGCATACTTGGAACAAGGCTTTAATGATGATGATGATGATGATGATGAGAAGAGAAAACTCTGAATAAAAAAGAGTTTTTTGAGAAAGAGAGGAATGACTAAGGTAGCAAAGTGAATGAAATAGATAGGGCTGTCAAAATGCCACACAACCCGTTAACACGACATGAACCTGTTGGAAGCAGGTGGGCCTCGTGGATAAATTTTCAAAACTTTTGACCCACTTGATACAGGGATCAAGTACCCATAAGGCCAAAAACCCAATCCAGGATGCATAACCCTCAATCTCAGCCATCATGATCAGTAAATAAAACTATCTAAAAGGTAGAAACAAGCAGCCAACAAGCATCCATAAAAACTACAACATGCAACGAAGTAAATTATACCTTAGGAGCTCGGTTGTGCTTTAATGGAGAAGTTGATAACTTTCATTGATGTAGAACTCTTCTACAAACTAAGATCAGAATCTCCAACACCTCTTAGCCTTCCACGCTATGACCCGAATTAGATCTCTTTTCTCAAAAAGATTGGTGGAATCTTCAAGAGAAAACCCAACTCGAAACTCTAAGGAACTAGAAGAGGAAGAGAGAAGAGAGCAGTGCAACTATTGCACACAAAGTGAGGACGTTTTTTACTCCAATTATTATTATCATCCAAGAGGGGTGGATTCCCTTTTATAATCTCCCAGGTCTCCTCTTTTCTTAATTGAAATAGAAGTCTTACTTCCACAACAATTAGTAAGTATACTATTACCACTATTAGAAGTCCTACTTCAAATAGAAATAGTAACTTTCTAATTCCTTCCTTTTAGAGTTCAAGTAGAATTAGTATCTTTCTAATAACTTGGGCTAGCGTGGGGATCACTAAGGATTCCATAGAAAGCTGGCTCTAACTGGGACACGCGACCCCACATCTCATGTGCAATCCGGGCCCATAGTTAATTACAAATAACACCACTATATAAATGCAATTACACTCCAGTCTTAGGAATAAATTACAATGAAGACCCTAAACTTCCCAATTACCACAAGTAGGCCCTTCTATCAATATCCATGGATCAGTTGGAATAAATTTGTCTCTTCCAATCTTAGTTCCACATCTTATTATCCTTGAGCCTCAATTAATCACTGTGATCATCAGTAACATCCAATTAACTCTTAATCGAGATGAATGCGCACTTACTAATGACAAATCCATTAATTGACACAAGGGGATAATAGAGATAGATTCCATCTTGAGCATTCAATGTTCCCACAGTCCTACTACCACATACCCAAGACACCGAGGTGTTGACCTACAGTTGACCTCACTCATTGGTGACTCAAAGCAAATGAATAGATAGAAACTTGAGTTCATCAATGTCTCAGGATTGAGAGCCTATTGCTAGGGAATTATGAGAGCATACCTTATTATTAAGACGGAATTTCATAAGGTGCTTCTCATGGTCCTTCAATACATCCAATGTACCAGCACCATGATCCAGAATCTTACATTCTGATGATCGAGACAAATCACACTATCTCATAGTGATCAAAGTGCTGCAACCTTATCAGATGAGATGCCCAGTCTCATCACTGGTTGTGAAGATATTTTAAGTATAAGATTTGTGACATATATCTCCAGTGTGTGGATCTCATCCATATACATATATCACATCTAATATACTAATGGGACCCGGTTCAACTCATAAACCATTATGTCATATGTATTGGTCGTGTGCATAAAGTAATAAAATCACATTCATCTCATGAAAGTAAAACTTGATTTTATTGATAAATAAAGAAATTAATCAATTTATCACATCAACTGATGGATTGAGTCCATACAATCTAACAGAACCCACACGATATTAATGGGTTCGGGTGGGATCTTAATGGGTTCGGGTCGTTAACGAGTCAAACCCATTAACACATTAAGTTAACGGATCGCGTACGAATTAAACTAGTGAGCCGTTAATAACCCACTTAACCCGTTAAAATTCTTTTAGTCCCTAAGTGTAGCTAGAATTAATTTATATTCATAAAGAAGAAATTGAAATTTGTTGTTTTATAGTGGGGTTTTAGGTGGAATCCACTCGAGATCCTCAATTACAGTTTCGTGTGGCTTATATATTTTTCTCCCTATATATTTTTGTATGGATTTTTTTTTAATTTTCAAAATGACTTAATTACTTAACGGGTTGACGGGTTGGGTCCTGTAACCTGTTAAATTAACAGGTCGTATTCGGGTTGGATTTTTTGACCTGTTAAGTTAACGGGTCGTGTACGGATTGAGGTGATTTTAACACAAAATCATTAACCCATGACCCGAATTCATTAATACGACATGATTGACAGCCCTAAAAATAGAGATAAGATGATGGTAATAAATCTCCTTTAGTCTTATCTCCATTGAATGATTCTCATGATATCAAATTTTCTATATGATCTAATTTTTTGCTTATAATTTGTGTTTAATACACTGCAGTAATTAAACATCATATAGCTAGCATCAGAAAATTTTCCTACTATCATTATTAGAGGAATAGATAGCTGCTAGTACTCATCAGGGCCGGCTATACCATAAGGCCAACAAAGCCATTGTTTTAGGCCCCAAAAAATAAGGCCAAACATAAGGCCCCATAATAGTAGTTGACATCTTTTGAAATTCCAAAAAAGCAAACTTGTCAACTGTCATCATCCTTTTTTTGTTCTCCCCAAAATATAAGGCCCTATAATAACTCTCTTTTAAGAAGATAAAAACAAGATTGTCATGAGGCATTAAAGTGTCATTTATGGCCTTATTTTGATTTCCAAATCTGCCCATTATATTTCTATTGCTAGGAGTCCAATTGATTTTAGCACACCATTATATTCTAGCTGTCCATGTGTATCAAATCCCAGCCATACATTCAGTCATGAACTTGCTTCACAAACCTTTCTCAATATTATTGTGTATCCTATTTCAATAGAGGCTCATTCAAATTTGATCCATGATGTGGTTGTAATAGATCCATAGCTTGGGATCTCGGCCCTAATAATAGATCTTAAAATCCAAGATAAACAATGGGCCCTTCCCGGAATTTATTCACTTGCCCACAGTGGATATGAGCACCATTCATCTGGATCATCTAATACGTGAGGCACACTGATGGAATGCGCTCCGAGGCGCCGTGGGACGGCTACCGGGGTCGGCGGAACGTGGGAGTCCGTCGGGTCCGGCCCTTTCGCGCCCTGGCGGGCCTGAAGCGTGCATCAACATTTCTTTGTGTGGGTGTGCCAGATTTTCTATTTTACTTGGAATTGCAAGTGGTAATCCGGAGATCAACCTTCGCAAGTAAAAAGGAAATCAACTTCTTTCAAGTTTTCCATTGCACAAATATTTAAGAAAAGAGACATTTTCTTGGTTTGCCGTGAAAGGCGATTTTGTTTGGCATTTATAGCCGATTTTGGCGTTTATAGCCGATTTACAATTCTCATCAATAATGAAAGACAAGAGTTGTGATTTTTGTCTCTTTTAGAAAAATACAAACTACAATGAAAAGCAAGAAAAGGAGGATCTAACTTCTCAGGAGATTGTGGGGGACTCGTTCAGATTGACGGTCGCAAGTCATGTATGGGCTTCGCCATCATCCATGCAGATGAGAACAGAGGATGCTCTTGATTCGCTTGGCTTGGCTATAACCTCAGATTTTTAGAGGACAAAGACCAAGAGGAGGTCCTATGTCCGATAAAAAGCTAAGTAGACAGGCTGAAAAGCCACGTCTAAGCCATTGGAGGCAGCGGGAGAAGGCAAGGACCTTGGGGGGGGTACCCCCAAGGGACTTTTGTCACCTTGTAGTGGTGGCCGGTGCAGAACTTCAGCAGAGTTTTTCTCTCTTTTTCTTTCTCTCAGATTTCTGGATCTGTGGTGCTTTGGAAGTGATCTCCGATTGATCGATCCGGATTTCAATGGAATGCTCTCCTATTTATAGGCTTTTGGTAGCCATTTAGGAGAGTTTATGGGCTTTAATGGCTTTAATGGGAGGAGTTACAAGATTTATTTCTTTGATTTTGTAACTCCTTTTTCCTTGAATCTGATTGGCCGATGGAGATTAAGGGCTTTTAATCACCTTAATTACCATAATGGGAGGAGTTTCATGGGTTAAATGCCATGAATCAATTGACTTGTAACTCCCAAATGCTTGCTTCTGATTGGGCGTCCAAAGAAATGAATTAATGACTGCAATAAAGCTGTCAATTAACCACATTAATTGGTCGCTGAGCAGTCGACGAGTCGCGGGCCGTGCCGTGTCTTCTGGAATTCTTTTGGCGATGATCATCGATGGATCTTCATGCTGATCGACATCGGATGAACATATAACTTCAGACATTGATAGCTAGCATCGGGCCGGTGACATCTGTCTTGTCGATTTCTCGATCGGTCGGACAGAAAGAGCACTTTCTTGGTCAGACGGTTGGCGATCTTGGAGCGATCAATGATGATTTTATGCTTTTGACGGCGGATCCGAGATGTTGTCGGATATGAGTCAATTTCAAGCACTAAAAATCACATTTTCAGGAAACCACAGGGGCCAAAGTGCGCG
Organism: Umbellularia californica; assembly: GCA_028538565.1. Taxonomy (NCBI): domain Eukaryota; kingdom Viridiplantae; phylum Streptophyta; class Magnoliopsida; order Laurales; family Lauraceae; genus Umbellularia; species Umbellularia californica. The sequence continues at coordinate 33,602,623 of JAPQWN010000006.1, forward strand.
AAACGCGAAAAGGGACGGAAAAACGGGTCACCGGCAAAAAATCCGGTGACTCGGACTTCCATGGTCGCCGGCGACCCCGGGCCTGGGTCGCGGGCCGCGACCCTGGGGGTTTTTCTCCCCTTTTTGGTCCGTTTTGCGGTCTTTTTCGTCGCCATTTTCTTCTGTATTTTTCCTGACATTTCCTCTCATTTATTGGCTTGATTTCCCTGTAGAAAACCTGATGAGAATCCTTGCATTTTTAGAGTGCAAAGTTTCCAATTTTCCGGGAAAGCCGAAGACTTTGTCGCGTAGAGCTGCTGATTTTCCGCCAGAAGCTGAAACTTGGTCAAACGATGTCGGAATGACCTGAAATTTGAGGTGGAGCCTCCTGAGCAATAAATAAGACCAACCATAGGCTTTTTTTTTGAGTTTTGAAGCCGTTTGGGGTCTCGTCGCCAGTAGACTTGATTTTGCCGCGAGGGAGATGCCGCACGTTGATGTGCGGTCAAACGATGTCCGATTGACCTGAAATTTGACAGAGAACCTATTGGAGTCATTTTGAGATGATCCACAGGCTCTGTCTTGGAAACCATGGTCCCGGGGAGCTCCGCCGCCGGTAGGCTTGATTTTCTTTCGGAGCGTCGAAACCTGGTCAAACGTTGTCGGAATGACCTGAAATTCGACGTGCAGCCTTTTGGAAGCATGTTGAAGCCACTCATGCACTTGGTTTGATGAGCGAAGGCTTCGGTGGTTCCCGCCGCCGGGAGGCTTGATTTTGCTGCTCGAGCATTGATGGAGGGTCAAACGTTGTCGGTTTGACTTGAAATTTGGCATGGAGCCTTTTTGAGACATGCTGGAGTCATCCATAGGCTCTGATCGAAGTTTTGACATCTTCAATGATGTCGCCGCCGGGAGCGCCAATTTAGCTGTCGGAGAAGCGAAGTTAGGCCAAATGATTCTGAAATGGCCCGAAACTCCTTGTGTACTCCTCCTGTTGACACCAAAAATGTCACTTTGCCTCTTCAACATCAAGAAAGCTGCATGAAGTCGCAACCTGCCATAAAGAGGCAATGCAACTTCTCCAAAAAATCAAATCTTGTCAGAATCAAACAAAAACTGCAAGATCCTTCAAGATAGCCAAGGGAAGAGTACACATGAAGTTTCGGGCCATTTCAGAATCATTTGGCCTAACTTCACTTCTCCGACAGCTAAAATGACGCTCCCGGCGGCGACATCATCGGAGACGTCAAAACTTCGATCAGAGCCTACAGATGACTCCAGCATGTCCCAAAAGGGCTCCATGCCAAATTTCAAGTCAAACCGACAACGTTTGACCCTCCATCAATGCTCGAGCAGCAAAATCAAGCCTCCCGGCGGCGGGAACCACCGAAGCCTTCGCTCATCAAACCAAGTGCATGAGTGGCTTCAACATGCTTCCAAAAGGCTGCACGTCGAATTTCAGGTCATTCCGACAACGTTTGACCAGGTTTCGATGCTCCGAGAGAAAATCAAGCCTACCGGCGGCGGAGCAACCCGGGACCATGACATCCAAAACGAAGCCCATGGAACGTCTCAAAATGACTCCAATAGGCTCCCCATCAAATTTCAGGTCAATCGGTCATCGTTTGACCACATATCAAAGCTCGGCATTTTCCCCGCAGCAAAATCAAGTGAAGCATCGACGGGACCCCAAACGGCTTCAAAACTCAAACAAAAGCCTATGGTTGGTCTTATTTATTGCTCAGGAGGCTCCACCTCAAATTTCAGGTCATTCCGACATCGTTTGACCAAGTTTCAGCTTCTGGCGGAAAATCAGCAGCTCTACGCGACAAAGTCTTCGGCTTTCCCGGAAAATTGGAAACTTTGCACTCTAAAAATGCAAGGATTCTCATCAGGTTTTCTACAGGGAAATCAAGCCAATAAATGAGAAGAAATGTCAAGAAAAATACAGAAGAAAACGGCGACGAAAAAGACCTCAAAACGACCGCAAAACGGGCTCCGAAGGGGAAAAATCCCCCAGGGTCGCAGACCCCTGCGACCATGGCCCATGATCGCAGGCCCCTGCGACCATGGCCCATGGTCGCCGGTCCATGGTCGGCGGCGACCATGGAGGTCCGGGTCACCGGATTTTCCGCCGGTGACCCATTTCTCCGTCTTTTTTCGCGTTTCGCGCACTTTGGCCCCTGTGGTTTCCTGAAAATGTGATTTTTAGTGCTTGAAATTGACTCATATCCGACGACATCTCGGATCCGCCGTCAAAAGCATAAAATCATCAGTGATCGCTCCAAGATCGCCAACCGGTCGACCAAAAAAGTGCTCTTTCTGTCCGACCGATCGAGAAATCGACAAAACAGATGTCACCGGCCCGCTCTTAGCTATCAATGTCTGAAGTTACATGTTCATCCGATGTCGATCAGCATGAAGATCCATCGATGATCATCGCCAGAAGAATTCCAGAAGACACGGCACGGCCCGCGACTCTTCGACTGCTCGGCGACCAATTAATGTGGTTAATTGACTAGCTTTATTGCAGTCATTAATTCATTTCTTTGGACGGCCCAATCAGAAGCAAGCATTTGGGAGTTACAAGTCAATTGATTCATGGCATTTAAACCATGAAACTCCTCCCATTATGGTAATTAAGGTGATTAAAAGCCCTTAATCTCCATCGGCCAATCAGATTCAAGGAAAAAGGAGTTACAAAATCAAGAAATAAATCTTGTAACTCCTCCCATTAAAGCCATTAAGGCTCATAAACCCTCCTAAATGGCTACCAAAAGCCTATAAATAGGAGAGCATTCCATTGAAATCGGGGTCAGAAAAAAGAGGAGAAAATCAAAAGATCAGAAAAAAAAGGGATCAGAAAGAGATCTGAGAGAAAGAAAAAGAGAGAAAAACTTTGCTGAAGTTCTACACCGGCCACCACTACAAGGTGACAAAAGTCCCTTGGGGGGCACCCCCCCCAAGGTCCTTGCCTTCTCCTGCTGCCTCCAATGGCTTAGACGTGGCTTTTCAGCCCGTCTACTTAGCTTTTTATTGGACATAGGACCTTCTCTTGGTCTTTGTCCTCTAAAAACCTGAGGTTATAGCCAAGCCAAACGAATCAAGAGCATCTTCTGTTCTCATCTGCATGGATGATGGCGAAGCCCATACATGGCTTGCGACCGTCAATCTGAACGACTCCCCCACAATCTCCTGAAAAGTTAGATCTTCCTTTTCTTGCTTTTCATTGTAGTTTGTATTTTTCTAAAGAGACAAAAATCACAACTCTTGTCTTTCATTATTGATAAGAATTGTAAATCGGCTATAAACGCCAAAATCGGCTATAAATGCCAAACAAAATCGCCTTTCACGGCAAACCAAGAAAATGTCTCTTTTCTTAAATATTTGTGCAATGGAAAACTTGAAAGAAGTTGATTTCCATTTTACTTGCGAAGGTTGATCTCCGGATTACCACTTGCAATTCCAAGTAAAATAGAAAATCTGGCACACCCACACAAAAGAAATGTTGATGCACGCTTCAGGGCCCGCCAGGGCGCGAAAGGGTCGGACCCGACGGACTCCCACGTTCCGCCGACCCCGGTAGCCGCCCCACGGCGCCTCGGAGCGCGTTCCATCAAGCTGGCACACCCGGTGGGACTCGTTCATTTGAGAACACGGTGCTTGAAAATGAAATATTTGCATACCATATTTTTGCTCTATGCTTATACTTCTTCTCCAGATTCCTTGGCTACTTTCTAGCTGGTAGCCTATGTTGGATTTTGCATCCTAAAAAAAAATGAGATGGGATTTTTTGGAAATTTCTACTTCTTTAAGTTTGTTTCCACTCTTTCTCTTTTCAAAAAAAAAAAATAAAAAAAAATAAAAAAAAAATCAGTTTTCTTAGTTTGAATTCAAAATTGAGAAACTTTGATCCTATCCTATTGTTCTTTGGTGCTTGCAGAAATGTTGAGCCCGTTCGACTAAGGTTTTGGGCCATCGTTTCTCTTCGATGAGTTCATTAGAGATTTCAAAAAAAAAAATAAAATAAAAAATAAAAAAAATCAGTTTTCTTAGTTTGAATTCAAAATTGAGAAACTTTGATCCTATCATATCGTTCTTTGGTGCTTGCAGAAATGTTGAGCCCGTTCGACTAAGGTTTTGGACCATCGTTTCTCTTCGATGAGTTCATTAGAGATTTCAAAAAAAAATAAATAAATAAAAAAATCAGCTTTCTTAGTTTGGATTCAAAATTGAGAAACTTTGATCCTATCCTATCGTTCTTTGGTGCTTGCAGAAATGTTGAGCCCGTTCGACTAAGGTTTTGGGCCATCGTTTCTCCTCGATGAGTCTATTTGGGATTTTTATAAAAAAAGACATAGACCACTAAGGTTAAACCAATTGCGTTCTTTGATCACGATTGATTCAAGAAAAGCCTTGTCCAGAGTGTGGAGACAGCTTGACTGTTCTAGGCAAGGGTCCTCCAAACGGGTTCATTAAGTAATCCTACCCTTACCTGGGGGCAATTCTATCAATTGAGGTTTCATAAGAACGGGTTAGGAGGCCTATGTGTACTCTCTCGTCTTTAAATCTTAAAAAATTAAAAAAAATAAAAAAATAAAAAAAAGATTTTCAAAAAAAAAAATCTTAAAAAAAAAATAAAAACAAAAATTTTCAAAAATATAAAAAAAAAATAAATAAAAAAATATTTTTTTAAAAAAATAAAAAATAAAAAATAAAAAAAATAAAATATTAAAAATCATTTCAAAAAAAAAATCTCCAAAAACTCGTCACTTTTGGATTCAGATTCGAGAAATTGTGGTCTCTTCCCTTCTAAGTACTGGCGCTCGCGGAAATCGTTGAGCCCGTATTTGAATCGGAATGCCACCTGCTCTCTTTGACGAATCCATTTCTGACATTTCAAAACAAAGAATCCCATCTCATGGATGCGATCTCCAACATTTGTGCATAGCAGTACTGGTACGCCCTTTCAGGGTCTACTGTATCTGTGACCGGCACATTTGTAACTCCTACCTTATATTCTTCTTATCTCGAGCAAGCCCTGCTTCTCGATAAGTCGAATTTAGGTTTACAATTGCTTCTAGCAGTCACTGGAACGCTCATTCTGGGCTCACCATACTTGCTGTCGGAACAATTGTACCATCTATGGCTTTTTGCCTTCTTCATGTCGCTTGGGTCATATCCCTTGAGCGATTTGAAAAGACAACCATAGAAATTCCCATTTATGATCATTATATTCTTGTGATTACTAATGGATGTGGTCTTGTTTCAGAACTTTTTCGAAACTAACAATGGCAGCCTTAACCATTATCTTCGACGAGAACAAGCACCAGCTCATGCTTCAACAGAAGCAAAGCGCGCGCACCCATAAGCGCCCTGTCAGCTGCCGAAGCGTCAACTCCCTCGGCAACTCTCTGAACTCCGGGTCGACCTCGACTCCCCGGACTATCTTCTTTGGGACACTGGGACCATTCCCACTTCCCGAAGAACAAGCTGCGCCTGCTAAAAAGCAGAAGATCGCCTCTCAACGTGTCACTCCCGTGACACCAAAGGCAAGCGCCCAAAAGCCCGAAGCCCGCGACACCCCCGCGAAGCCTCGACCCACAAACAACCAGGTCTATCCCAAGACTTGGTCTCCAAGACCTTCCCCAAAACAAAGGAGGTCTCAAACCTCCACCAAGCCAGCATACCTGGCCCCACTTAAGGAGAACCAGTTCTACCCTCTTGCCTACATGAAAGAGGAGAGACCCATCTCCAACCTGACTCCCAAGTCAACCCAGCATGAACCGGCTTGCTCCCATAAGCCTAGAATCAGATCACGTATCACTAGGCCTCTACAAGCACCTGCTAAGGCCTACACTCCTTCGGTTCGACCCTTTATCTCTACAGGGGCCGAACTTGAAAAATTCAAAGCTTCGCTGCAACAGGCAAAGGACCGGGTCCGGATCCTGTCCTTGCCTAGCTACAAAGAAGACAGGCTCGGCTGCTGCGCCCGAGGGAGCACATCCTTCATCGTCAGAGCCCAGCCAGAGCTGACCGAAGCTCAAGCTGCTCGTCGAGCACGTCGTCGTGCGTCATATCGACAAAAGAGACTAGAGAAGCAACGGACCCAGCCTCCTACACTTCAAGTCTCCCACAAATGGGTCGAAAAAGAAAGACCCGACCAAGTTGCTGCCGTCCATATGGTTGGAAAAACCAGAAGACGCCAAAGGTCAGCATCAAAAATCCATGTCCGACGTCCGGTGACCCGTAGCGTCACCAGGACACAAAGACATCCCGAAGAATCTCCTGCCCCTTCCAGCCAAGGACGGGAGAGTAATCCTTCATCAAGCTCTTCATCAAAAAGAATGAGCCCCAGCTCGGTCACCAGGACGATTTCTTCGTTCGAATCCCGAGGGATGAACGTCTTGGCTACAAGTTCTGAGCCGCCACCTCAGAATCCACCTCGAGATGATGCGCTCACACGCATCCAGCAGTTGGAACAAGGCCAGCAGAGGATTGAAACTCTGATGGAAAACCTTCTCCTCGTTGTCCAAAATCAGGTGAACAATGAGCCTCCTCCGAATCATGGCAATAACGAGGAAAATGGAGAAGAAAATGAGTCACGCGCCCTTACCAAAAAGGACGTAGACAGTATCCTCGCCAAAGCAAAAGAAGAGGATATACTCAAAGAGCATGGGATCAAGCCACCATATCCTTTATGGATGGACTCGGTCCCGTTCCCCACAAAATTCAAACATCCTACTCTCCAAACATATACGAGGAAAGGATCAGCCAGACAGCACGTCATCCACTTCAAGATCTTGACGGGAGCTATCGCGGATCAAGATGCACTCAAGATTCGCCTCTTTGCAAGTACCCTAAAAGGTACGGCCTTCGATTGGTACTCCACTCTGCCGGAGAACTCCATTCAGAACTGGGCTATGCTGGAGACACGCTTCCTGACCCACTTCCAAGGTGAGGATCATCCTGTTACTATGGCTCGGCTCTGCAGCCTAAAACAGGGAGAGAATGAGTCAACTTATGACTTCATTCACAAGTGGAAAGCAATGGCGTACAAATGCTCAGATGTACTGCCACAAGCGTCGCTAGTCGACATCTGCCGAAACAATATGAGAGCAAAAATACGCTCCATGATCATCGGCAATAAATCAAAGAACCTGGGGGAACTCCTGGAAGCTTCCATGGAAGCTAAAACGGTGATCAAAGACCTCAATAGTCAGAAATCATCAAAGAAAGAGCCGACTGCTGTTGCAACCTCTAAACCAAAGAAGAAGGAGGTTCTCAATGTGCAGACTAAGTCAGCTCCTCAGCAGCCAAAGAAAGCTGAAAATAGAGCTGCAGGTAAGAGACCTGAACTCTCTGATGCCTTCAAAGAGCGAGTAGAAAAGAAATATCCATTCGATGAAGACGTTGAAGAAATCTTTGAGGCTCTCCTAGCAAATGGCAAACTCATTTTGCCAGAGCCCAAAAGACCGGGAGACGTTGGCAAAACCAACGATCCTCGGTACTGTCCATACCACCAGATGATCTCACATCCACTCAATCAATGCTTCGTTGTGAGAGAGAAGATCAATGAGATGTGGAGGAACGGAGTCATAACCCTTGATAAAAACTATGGCCCCGCCTCCGTCAACATGGTGTCACGTGGACAAACACCAAAATCACCGAAGAAGAAGATCACTACTTCCTTCAAGGTGATAAAAAGAATTCAAACGTCCGAAGTGTTGGTTCCTTTCCCGACACCAGACGGACAACCTATATGGGTACACCCCGATCTCCTGGAAGATGAAAACTGGGAGATCGTCAAAAGAAAGCCAACAGCTCAATAGCGAAGGCAGGCTAGGAAACATCTCCTCAGGCTCAAACGGCAAGAGAAGACCCAGCCAAAACAAGAAGTCCATGAAAAGGCAGAGGCCTCCTCTACCACTTCACTCGGGGCAACAGAAACGTCCCTTCCAGAGACTTCAAAGGGGGTAAGAAAACTCACTCTCAGTGATTTCATGCCACCTCAATTCAGAGAAGAAGCTATGCAGGGGCCATCATACTCTTGCAACTCGGTAGTTGGATTCTCCATTGATGGATACGAGTCCAGCGACACCGACGATGGGTTCGAGCCCAACTACACCGATGAGTGGGAGGAATCTCTTGAAACAGGAGAATCTCTCTCCGATGAAGAATGGGTTCCTGAAACTCACCTTATGCCAGTAATCTGGTATAACCCCTTGCAACCACAAGGATCCTGGTCTGATGATGAAGAAGACCAAGAGGCTGTACAAGAAGATGCTGTTAACCCAGCACCTGTCATTGCTCCAGTGGAAATCAACTATGTTGAGCCACACGGAGAAGACGAAGAAGATGATCTGGCTTCCATGCCGGATCTTGAAGAATATGCAAGGATCTTGCAGCGTCTCGCTCTAGAACAAGAGCAAGATCGTGTTAACGAGCCTCCTCGGAACCCAGAGCCTGAAGTCCCTGAAGATAATCAGGTACATCCACCCTTAACTCCTGAAAATGGAGAACATTGCTGGATTGACGATCCTCTTACATCCGAGGATGAGTCTGACTCCGAGCAGGCAACATCTCCTATCAGAGCTTCCTGTAATGTAATATATCAGGACTATAGCTCTTCTGAAGCGTCGTCTGATGAGATTACCTACACTCCGACGACGCCTAGCAATGTATCCTCTGGAGCTACCTCGTCTCACGTGACTTTCACAGAGATGGCACCCTCTCAGGTTTCTTCTCCTGAGACTGTGACTTCAGGATACACATTCTTCCCGACTCATCATCATGAAGAAAACCCAACTTGGGGTGATGGATGGATCAACGAAGAAGAAAAGCTGCTGGATGTTGTTCAGGACTTGCTCCCGGAAAATGCTCCGTGCAACACAATCACTGAGGATGGCAACTCTGCTGCAGATACATCCCCAGTAGATGAAAAACGACAGCCTCTTGATCCTGAAGACAATCTTCCAAACAAAGATCCTTCTCAAGAAGCTCTCGAAGTTGGTAGAGGCACCCGTTCGGGCCGGGACTACCACAAAAATTACAACCAATCTTCCTTTACTTATGTAAATCCTTCGGGAAAAGATGTTGTAAGCGCCCCCAGTGGCAACAATGATGAACACGCAGGCCCTAAGGAGGCTTTCAAGTATGACTTGGTTGAGCACTTCAAACACATACCTGCACGTCTTCACATCCTGGATTTATTACGAATGTCTCCACGCACTCGTGATAATCTCATCTCAGAATTACGCATGTCGACAAACATGCCCCACAAGTCCTCCAAATTGAAATGGACTACCAGGTCAAAAACTCAAAAACCTCCTTAAAAGGAGAAAAAGAGAAAACTGAGGGATCATGCATCCAATGCCTCTCGGTTCAAAAGGCAGCCAGTGCAACCATCGCCTTCACTAAGGAAGACCTCCTACTTGGCGAAGCAAGGCACAACCGACCCCTGTACTTCACAGGGTACATCAAAGAAATGCCGATACATAGAGTTCAGATCGACCCAGGTTCTGTACTCAACCTTATCTCCACTTCGGCTCTTGAAGAGTTGGGCATCCCACCCAGCAAGCTAAGCCACACATCTGTATCTATCTTTGGATACGATGGGAGCACTCAAAGGCCTATCGGCAAAATCAGGTTCAAATTGCAAATCGGTGATCTTATCTCTGAGGTCACTGAGTATGCAATAAAAACTCCCTCATGCTACAACATCCTTCTCTGACGTCCTTGGATACACGAGAACGGTGTTGTCCCTTCAACTCTACATCAATGCATCAAGTTCGTCGGCGACGACGGCATGGTACATCGTGTCTTTGCGGACAGAAAACCCTTCAAAGGTAAAGAAGTCCACTTCGCAGACTCCCAGATGTATGAAGGAGAAAAAGAAGAAGAGGAAACAGCACCCCCTGCTGAAAATCTCCAGAAAGATAAAGGCAAGGCTCCTCAAAAATCACCGGAAGAAAACAAACCCTCCGGCAAATTAGAAGAGAGTAGTCAATCTCCCTTCGTTATCTCCCTCAAGAATTCAAAACCTTTGGTCATCACGACTAAAGTGAAGAAGGCGAAACAAAAGCCTGGGGGCAAATTTGTTGTTTCTCTCGTGTCTATCATGCAAGACACAGACTCGGACTCAGAGCCAGAAGACGATGCATCGTCAAGCCAAGCTGACACTCAGCAAGTTCAGCCTGCTCTCACTCCGATGGAGACACCTGCTGATGTAGAAGATCCTACGTCTGCTACCTTTGTTGTTCCGGCAACATCACCAAAGCAAAGGCCGATCTTCTTCCATAGATCGGACGCTTCTTCATCAAATTCCATGTTGGAACCTTTCCAAAATGAAGGTATGCCTCAGCTATCTCTATATAGTCCTGTGGCACAAGCAATTATGAAGAAGATGGGCTATGACGCTCAAAATCCAGTCGGTTTGGGAGAAAGACGCGGTATTCTCACGCCATTGGAGCCCGCCTTGACCAAAAGCCAGCTGGAAGATTGGAGACTCTACGGTCATGTAGAAAAGTCTTCATATGGGTTAGGGTATGATCCCGACACTCCTCTGAGACAGTTGACACAAAGGCTTAAAAGTCGTTTTACCGACCAAGCCTCAACATCTAAAGTCCACGAAGACATCGATCTCCTTGGAAATCTCTTTAAAGAGTTACCTGACAAAGATCCAGGAAGCTCATCCAATTTGTACGATTTCTCTGATGATGAAGAGGAATCGTCCGATAATACAGACTTGTGCTATTCTGACCCAGAAGAACCCTCGTCTCCAAAAGAAATACCAGACTCAACAGGCGATTGGGACTATCTCATAGCAAGCCTTGAGGAGATCACCAATCAAGAAAATCCATGGAAAGGAACAGAGCCTTGGCCTGGTAATGCAGTTGAAACTCCAGAAGGTTTCGTTGAGTTGGAAGCCTCCGAAAATATTGTGGAGGAACCACCTTCGAACCTTCCAACAGAAGATCTTGTTGAAAAGATAAACTTGGGAACACCTGATAACCCACGTCCTGTATTCATAAGCAAGAATATAAAGGATGATGAGTTACCCGAGTATATCGCTTTTCTTCGTGAGTTCGTTGATTGCTTTGCATGGTCCTATGCTGAAATGCCTGGTTTAGACCCCAAAGTAGCAGTCCACAAACTCAATCTTCAAGAAGAAGTCAAGCCTGTCAAACAAGGCCAAAGAAGATTCCGTCCAGATGTGATGGATAAAATTGAACAAGAAATTCAAAAGCTCAAAAGTGTCGGCTTCATCCGTGAGGAACAACATCCAGAGTGGTTGGCCAATATTGTCCCCGTGACAAAGAAAACTGGGCAGATCAGAGTCTGTATTGACTATAGAGACTTGAATGGCGCTTGCCCTAAAGATGAATTCCCGCTCCCCATACCGGAGGTGATGATTGACAATACCTGCGGATTCGAGCGAATGACATTCATGGATGGCTTCTCTGGTTACAATCAGATAAAGATGCATCCCGAGGATGAAAAACACACTTCATTTCGGACTCCATTTGGTGTGTATTGCTACACTGTCATGCCATTTGGTCTGAAAAATGCTGGTGCCACATATCAGAGGGCTATGATGAAAATATTCCAAGATATGCAGCACAAGACGGTCGAATGTTACGTTGATGACCTCGCCGTCAAAAGCAGAAGAAAAGAAGACCATCTCAAAGATCTTCGGGAAGTCTTCCTCCGACTTCGCAAACACAAATTGCGGATGAATCCTCTAAAATGCTTCCTCGGCGTCTCGTCGGGTAAGTTTCTCGGATTCCTTGTTCGGAAAGCTGGAATAGAACTTGACCCCATAAAAGTCAAGGCTATTCTAGAAATGCCCTCTCCAAGAACCCTAAGGGAACTAAAAGGGCTTCAAGGGAGATTGGCCTACATCAGACGGTTCATCTCCAATCTTTCGGGGAAATGCCGTCCATTCTCTCGATTGATGAAAAAAGGTGTAGACTTTGTCTGGGATGCCGACTGCGAAGCCGCATTTCAAGATATCAAGTCATACCTGACCAAACCTCCAGTGTTAGCTGCCCCTGCCACTGGAAAACCATTCATCTTGTACACAAGAGCTCTTGATCATTCTGTAGGCGCTCTGCTTGCACAAGAGAATGGTGAGGGAAAAGAAGCTGCTCTATACTACCTCAGCCGCATGCTAGTAGGTGCAGAGCATCGCTACTCTCCAGTCGAAAAAGAATGCCTTGCAGTGATGTTCGCCGTACAAAAGCTACGTCACTACTTGCTTTCCAACACAGTCTACCTGATCTCAAGGATCAATCTCTTGAAGGTCCTTGTTACGAAGGCCGGTTCTCTCAATGCCCGACTGGCAAAATGGTCCATCCTCTTGTCACAATTTGATATTAGGTATGTGCCACAAAAAGCAATCAAAGGCCAAGCTCTAGCAGATTTCCTCGCAGAGCATCCATTGCCTAAAGATTCTCCACTCAGAGATGATCTCCCAGACGAACCTGTCTACAACGTGGAGACTTCCTCACCAAATGCCTCCTGGGACATGTACTTTGACGGTGCAACCAGGACAAATGAAAACAGAAAGCTGATCTCGGGAGTTGGCATCCTCTTTGTTAGCCCCGACAAATGCATGATTCCACACGCTTTCTCGCTACTGGAACCATGCACAAACAATGCAGCTGAATACCAAGCTCTGATCCTAGGATTGGAACTCACCATCGAATCCGGTATCACTATGCTGGAAGTCTTTGGAGACTCTCAACTGATCGTCAACCAGATGAATCAGAAATATGAAGTCAGGAAGCCCGATCTGCTGCCTTATTACAACAAGGCACAATCGCTTCTGCAAAAGTTTGACATCTGCAACATCACCCACATTCGTAGAGGTGAAAATATCCGTGCAGATGCCCTGGCCGGACTTGCCGCATCAATGGCGATCCAGGAAGGGGAAAACATGCAAATTACAGTGAATGAGAGAAGGATCCTCCCTCCTCTTAACACACACCAAGCAGTTGCTGAATGCCACCTAGTGGTTGGAAGTCGGATCTCTATCCTTCAACCTTCAATCGGCGACTGGAGGGATCCGTTCATTGATTACACTATGTTCGGAATCCTACCTGAAGATCCAAAAGAACGGGTAGGCATTCAAAGGCGAGCCCCAAACTTTCATTTGGATATTCCTTCAAAAATCCTTTACAGGAAATCCTTCAACGGAGTACTTCTACGCTGCTTGTCACAACAAGAGGCCGAAGAAACACTTAAAGAAGTTCATGCTGGTCTTTGTGGAGCCCATCAGGCAGGTCCTAAGCTCTATGATCAGATAAAAAGGTTAGGTTACTATTGGCCTACCATGGTTGCTGATGCAATGCAATTTGCCAAACGCTGCCAGCTATGCCAAGTTCACGGAGATTACATTCACATGCCTCCGGAATGGCTGCATCCTACAGCAATCTCATGGCCTTTTGAAGCATGGGGCATGGACATCATAGGTCCTATCTCTCCCCCTTCAAGCAAAGGTCATCGCTTCATCTTCGCCGCAACGGATTATTTCTCCAAGTGGTCAGAAGCATTTGCGTTCAACGAAATGAAGACCTCATCAGTTCTTCAGTTCCTGCGCACCAACATCATTTGTCGTTTCGGCATACCCAAGAGATTCGTCCATGATAACGGACCACAATTCCGGGATCATCGATTCTACAGGTTTTGCGACAAATACAAAATCCAAAGCTATCCTTCGACTCCATACAATCCGGCAGCAAACGGATTAGCAGAAGCCTTCAACAAGACACTCTGCAAAATCCTCAAGAAAATGGTCTCTAGTCACAAAAGAGACTGGAGCGATAAACTGTCTGAAGCTTTGTGGGCCTATCGAACCACCGTTCGAGGACCAACCCATAGCACACCATTCTCCTTGGTCTATGGATGCGAAGCTGTCGTGCCCCTAGAGGTACAAATTCCTTCTCTGAGGGTATCTCTACAAAATGACATGACTCAAGAAAGCAATGTCAAATTGCGACTCCATGAGCTGGACAATCTCGACGAGAGACGGCTCGAAGCTCGACAAAGCATTGAACTTTACCAAGCACGCATGGCAGGATCTTTTGACAAAAGGGTCCGGCAACGCGCCTACAAAAAGGGTGACTTGGTTCTTGCGGTAAAAATACTAATGGTCTTCGCACACAAATCCAAAGGCAAATTTGAACCAAAATGGGAGGGACCCTACGTCATCGACAAAGTCTTCTCCAACGGCGCATATGCCCTCCTAAACATGGAAGGCGACAGATGTATGCTGCCTATCAACGGCAAGTTCTTGAAGCGGTACTACCCTTGAAGACTTACCCAACTGGGTAAGAGCAATGCCTGTATGGCCAAAACCTGTTCTCAGGTACTCGCTCGTCAAACCCACTCTCTTTAGAATTTTCATATCAAATGTCAAAATTTCTAGAGATTCAAAAACAATGCTTACTTTCATTGTTTCATTGTTCAAAAACAAAAAGATCCAAGTTTAGGAGCCTCTCCCTGACTTGACCAAAACTTTCGATCCTTGAACCAAAATTCATGGTTTGAAACAAAAATCCGGATTCAGGGATTTCTACCCTAGTCCACCTTACCTTTTACCGCCAAATGGTTCTAGGTCAAAATTTACGACCCTCGTGTCTTTAAACAAAAAAAATGGTTTTTCAAAAATCGTGGGGAAATGACATCAAAGTCAGTACCCGCAAAACAAAAATTTTGAAAAAAGCAAGGATGCGACATTCCATCGATACTTGCACCCAAAATCGCAGGGAAGCGACATTTCGTCGATACTTGCAAAATCCAAAAACCGTGGAGAAGCAACAAACCAGTTGATATCCACAACCCAAATTTCAAAGGTTCGAGAAAACCTAAAATCGTGGAGAAGCAACAAACCAGTTGATATCCACAACCCAAATTTCAAAGGCTCGAGAAAACCTAAAATCGTGGAGAAGCAACAAACCAGTTGATATCCACAACCCAATTTCGAAAAACCGTGGAGAAGCAACAAACCAGTTGATATCCACAACCCAAATTTCAAAGGCTCGAGAAAACCTAAAATCGTGGAGAAGCAACAAACCAGTTGATATCCACAACCCAATTTCGAAAAACCGTGGAGAAGCAACAAACCAGTTGATATCCACAACCCAAATTTCAAAGGTTCGAGAAAACCTAAAATCGTGGAGAAGCAACAAACCAGTTGATATCCACAACCCAATTTCAAAAATCGTGGAGATGCAACATACCAGTTGCTATCCACAACCAAAATTACAAATGGTTCGAGAAAACCTCAAATTTCAAAAATCGCGGAGAAACGACATCAAGTCAGTACCCGCAAAACCAAAAGTCTTGGGAAAAGCAGGGAAGCGACGCTTAGTCGATATTTGCACCCCAATTCGCGAGGAAGCGACATTCCATCGATACTTGCAAAACCTAACCCGCGAGGAAGTGACATTCCATCAATACTCGCAAAACAAAATGAGCAAGGAAGCGACATTCCATCGATACTTGCAAGACCATTCAGCGGGGAGGCGACATTTAGTCGATACCTGCATTTTGAAAACCAAAACTCGGCTATAAATGCCAAAATCCGGCTATAAATGCCAAAACAAAAATTTCCGGCTATAAACGCCAAAACCGGCTTTCATGCCAATAAAACAAAACTTGGTTTTCAAAAAAACTCGGCTACAAATGCCACACAAAAAAAAAAACCTGACTCTCATGTCAAAACCGGCTATAAATGCCACAAATTGGCTATCAATGCCACCAAACCGGCTATAAATGCCACCAATTGGCTATCAATGCCACCAAACTGGCTGCAAATGCCACAAAAATCCGGCTATCAATGCCACCAAATCGGCTATAAATGCCACACAAAAAAAAAACTGACTCTCATGTCAAAACCGGCTATAAATGCCACAAACCGGCTATCAATGCCACGAAAAATTGGCTTTCACGCCGACAAACCAAAACTTGGCTTTCAAAAAATGGCTATCAATGCCACCAAACCGGCTATAAATGCCACAAATTGACTATCAATGCCACCAAACTGGCTGTAAATGCCACAAAAACACCGGCTTCCATGCCAACCCAAATTTTGGCATTTACGCCATAAAATTTCGGATTCCATGCCATCTCAAAATCGGCTTTCACGCCACAACCAAAATTCGTTTCCCCTACCAAAACAACCATTTGACAAAAGATTTTCACAAAATGACAAAGCTTTTGATCAAATCCCATTTAGCAATTGCTTTCATCACAAAAAGATTTGAGTGAGCGTAGGGAAAACAAAAAAAAAAAAAGAGAAAAGTACCAAAAAATACATGTGGTACCAAAAAAAAAGAAAGTGTTCACAAGCACTACAAAAAAAAGAGTACCAAAAAATACATGTGGTACCAAAAAAAAAGAAGAATGGTTTCTGCTATAAAAAATCAGGAGCTCAGCCAAAAATGGTCTCCAGCCAAAGCTTCAGCTCCTCAAGCAAACTTTTGGCCTCAGCCGTCAGAGTTTCCAAGGCACGCTTCTTCAGGAACTTGCCATGAGATGCTGGCAAATGCCGTAACCCTTCTTTTACACCGGGAAGCTCTTCCCCAGCAGTTTGCCATCGTTCGTTTTCTAGAGTCCTCCTCTCGAGAACTTGACCGGCATCTGCAACCCTGCGGATCAGAGTACTCTCCCTGTCACGAGCCTCTGTTATAGCAGCCCACTTCGCATCGACTTGTGCCTTCAAATGCTCAAGACGTTTTCTGGCCTCCTCAACTTCCCTATCAAGGACGTTAAGGTCATGCCTCAATCCGATGATGGCTAGCTCTTCCTTGTTCTTCTCCCGAACTAGCTGCTTCTTGCTTTGTGTAGCCTCATTCAGGTCAGACTTAGCCTTATCAGCAGGGTCCAAGAACATCTCCTTGAAGAATTGGTCGTCAGGGAAGCCCATGGTCTCAAACCACTTGTCACCCAGTGCAATGATCCTATCAACGGTCGCCCTGGCACCTATGACATCCAGACCAACCTCTTCGGTATCAGTGAGAATCTCCTGCACATGTGGGATCATGCAAAATCCTGCTTCCAAGTGTCCAGAAAGGAGAGTCTTGATCCAAGAACTCAAAACCCGAGCCAGCACCTTCTTCGCAAATTGAAGAGACGAACTGGATGAAGGTTCACCCTTCTCCGCTGATCGGCTGCTCATGTCATGTCCCATTGGAAGAGTAACAAAAGAACTCTTTCCACTTGGAGCCACTGGAGAGGGAATCTCAACACGAGGCATCTCCTCAATCATGTCAGAACTGGTCTCTACCTCCGGATCGACCTCTGGCATCCCTTGCTCTGGTTCTGAAGAAAGCGATGGACTCTCTTCTGTCACTTCAAAACCTGCAAATGAAACACAAAAAGGTATGAATATGACCCTGTTCAAAAAAAAAAAAAAAAAAAAAAAAAAAAAAAAAACCATCAGGGTCATCACTACAAAGTACCTTCTTCGACGACTGGCGGAACACTCTCTTCCTCCATGAACTCATCGGAAGCATCATCAACATTTGCGTCCATTGATGGTTCAAAGTCATCGGAATCTTGTGGCGAGTCAGCTGACAAGAAAAATGTTAGCAAATCAAGTCGCAGGCACAAAAAAGAGAAAGCGAAGGAAGTCATACCAGTCGGAGATTCCGGAGTCATTCCAGAGTCCCTAGGTTCTTCTTCAGATGCCATAACGGGCTCCATCACCGCCTCATCGGTCGGAACCTCAGGCATCGCCAAGTCTTCATCCTCTGCTAAAAAAAAAAAAAGCAGCAGCAGGGTGAGAAAACAAATCAGAACATGGAAAGCCCCATGAAAGAAGCAGAAAAAGAAAAAGGAAGAATCATACCTTCACCGATGGTCTCTTCTTCCCGAATCCTCTTCTCCGGAGGTTCGTCAGCTTCCCCTGGCACCTCCTCATTGACAGTGAGAGGGACTTCCACATTAGGAGAGTCTTCGTCCCGCCCCGTGTGACGCTGACTCCTCCTCCTCTTCCTACCTCTACGGGTTCGCTTCCTAGAAGAACCCGCCCCACTATCAGAGTCAGGTTTCTCACTTGACTCCTCACTGGATGGTCTGCTCTCGCCAGTAGACTCCGCGGAAGCTCGCCTCTGTGCCGCTTGCATCCAAGCATCGAGCTCAGCTTCCTCCTGTTCTAGCTGCTCCAAAGCCTCATCAGGTACTTCCCGAACAGCTTCAGAACCAATGACGCCCTGGTCACCGAGAAAGCCTATCTTGTGCTTCTCTCCAGAAAGGAAGGCCCAAACTTCCTCTCGCCGGACGCCATCCGACTTCCCAATGCCTTTTCCAGAAGACAGCTTTACATCAAGCTCCTTCTTGGAAAGCCCCCGATATGCCAAAAAGCTCTCCGCGAACCACTTCGTGAAGCCGGCAGTTCGGAAAGTCGACAGCTCAGGATAAGAAATCGCGGCAGTAGTGTCTTCAGCACTATAGAAAGCCCATGCATTTCTGCCATCCTGCAAACCCCCAAAACGCTTCACCATACTCGAAGGCGCTCCAACAACGCCTTGAGAGAAGCCCAACTGAAGCGCAAAGCGAGAAGGCACATACGGCTGGATGTCGACGAAAAGATGTCTGCGGTACACCATCGTACCGACTCGTATGCTGAAAAGCCACTCCTTCTCTGCATTGGTCAAAGAGTAATGCCTTCCCGACCCTGCTCTGGTAGAGTCTCGGGAGGCACCAAAATCAAAAGCCTTCTTCCGCAACTCCGGAGAAAGCTTAACTGAAGACTGCCCCATCTCGACGTCCCTGAATCGTCGGATCCTCATGCGGGCAAACAAAAGTGATTTGGATACGGCTTTTCCCTTAGCCAATCGAATCATCAGAGGATCATCATCCTGTACAGCACCCAGCTGGTGGAAGCCAGGACAGTGGTATACAAACCACGAATAAAAGATATGGGCTGAAAATACCCTATTCATAGGGAGCCCAAGCCGAACCAAGAAAGCAGCAGCCTGCAGTTCGGTACACAAGTAGGAGTAAAGAGCAGGCACCAAAGCAAGCCGCTCTCCAAACGCCATCTGACAAGCCGGAAAAATACAATGCGGCCTGATGTGCGTCCCATCTCCACCAGCAAAAATAGCCTCACCTAGCCAAAAAGTGAGGTAAACAGCAAGATCTCTCCGCAGTGTAATGTCAGAACAAATGGCATTTGTGCTCGCGAAGAAACCCTTCAACTCTTCCTGCATGGCCGAAGTCCTCTTCCTGTCTTCCTGGGTCATGCTATCAGAAGATTCTCCACCGTTAAAGGAGTTGAAGAATGAAGAGCCATAACTCTTCCAACTGCTGGATCTCACTTTCGAGCCCTCCTTCAAAAAATCATAGAAGGCGACGAGCTGAAAGTATAGGAGCCTGAACTCCTCTGACTGCTCCTCAAGGACGCTGTCAATCGGCATGAACTCCTCGTAGAGTTTGCCAAGGATGGGCAATCCAGTAATAGCACTCAACTCCTTCAGAGAAAAACCAATCTCACCATTCGTGACAACGAAGGTATTGGTCTGAGGGAGGAAAGACTCCAACATAGCCATGAAGGCATCATCGGAAAAGGTCACGGTCTCCCTAAAAGCGCGGACCGCGTCAAAAATCCCGGCTTCCTTCAGAGCGGCGCCCCCAATCAGCAAGGTGTGGTCAGTCCATGACTTCCAATCAGAGTCAGCATTGAAACGGCCACGAAGTCGAAAAGGCTTCACCCAAGTACTGCCGTCACCGCTGAAAACGCCAAGGCCCACCGGTCTCAAATCGACCGACGGATAATCAGAGCCCTGGTAGCCGCTAGCTGGCATCAACATGTCCATACGGACAGGTGGCTTCTCTGCAAAACCGGAAGGTCCACCAACAAAAACCCCGGTCTTGATCACACTGGTCCTCTTCACCCAGCTCGGAGGATCTTCCCTCTTAGGGCACGTGGGAGAAAGGCTCAGGATCGAGATGGTCCGGTCAAAAGACGACCGGGTAGAAATAGTTCTCTCTTCACCATCAGCTGTGTAAGAGAACTGAAAACATCTCCTTTGGTATGTCAAGTCGTCAGGGACTGCATCTCCAAAGAAGAAGGTAGGCTTGGGCAAAACCCTCAGATCGTCCATAACCCAAGGACGGTTGCTTACCATGATCTTATAGAATTCCTCATTCTTGAGGGCGATCAATCGCTGTCTCATCTCATCGCGATTGAGGGAATCGCACTCTTCCAAGTTCTTCTCAACAAACTGGACCTTCTCCCAGGCCTGCTGAACGGCCACATTGGAAGATCTAGCAGATCGACGAGGTACGCTTGTAGCAGGCTCTTTACCCTTGTTCGCTCTGGAGGAACCACCTGTAAAGGTTGGAAAAGAAAAAGATCGTCATCAAAATGACAGGATTTCACTAAAAAAAAAAGGGTCACTTTGTCCCACCGAAAATCTGGCGAAATTTTGGCATGACCCCGGGGCAATTCCAAAGAAAAAGGAAATACCCCGACGGAAATAGAAAGTTTGAAGATGGGCTCAACATCGCTGCGAGCTCCGAAACTCCAAACTTTCGAAACCTCAAAATCTCCGCAAAATCAGGAAGGGCTCAACATCACTGCAAGCTCCAAATTCCCAAATTTGCAAAGATCTTCAGGTATGCTATCACATCATGCTATCATGCTCAATCTACAAATAGTATATGCATGAACATCTAGATTTGCATAAAAAAACGCATTATCATGATGAGCAAAAAAAAAAAAAAAAAAAAAAAAAAAAAAAAGGGAAACATTCTCAAAAAAAAAAGAGGGAGAAAGAAAAGAACAAAAAAAAAGAAGAAGAAAGAAAAAAAAAAAAAAAAAAATATAGGCCACGTGGCCGTACGGACCAGATCCGTACGGATCTGTCCGTACGGCCCACAAAAAAAAAGAGAAAAAAAAAGAGAAGAAGAATAGAAAGAAAGAAAAAAAAAACAAGAAGAAGAAAGAAAAAGAAAAGAGAAGAGAAACTTTCTTTTTTTACCATCCTATTCTCTACATAGAGTTTTCTTGAAAGAAAAAGAGAGAAAACTTACTTGAAGCCATTGATGGAGAAGAAGAAGGAAAAAGCTTGAAGATCCTTGAAGAAGAAAAACTCTTGGTCTTGGAGCTCTCTTGAGATTGTTGCAAAAGAAAGCAATAAAAGCAAGAGATCCTACCTTCCTTTGCTTTTATAGGAGAGAGCAAATCAAAGAAGGAAACAAAGAAGAAAGGTAAGTGTTACTAATTAGTAACCTTACCAAAAGAGAAGGAATTAGAAAGATTCTTTCCCAAAAAGAAAGATGTCTTTGAGAGATTTCCTCCCAAAATCAATCAATGAAAGATTCTCTCCAACAAAAAAGGATATTGGAGATTTCTTCCCAAAAAGAAAGATACCTTGAGATATTCTCTCCCAAATTAAGGGAATATGAGAGATTCTCTCCCATAAAGATATTTTTAGATATTCTCTATCCAAATGAGATATCTTTAGATATTCTTTACAAAAATGACCCCACATGAGATCTAAGCCATCCTAAAAAGCTTAAGGTCCCATGGGCTAGCCCATATGAGCCAGGTTTGACTACCTAGGCACTGAAAAAAAAAAAAAAAAAAAATGGGCTTTTGGTCAGAAAAAAAAAATCCCTCTTACCAAGAGCATACAAAAATGGTTCCATGCCTCTTTTGAGTTGATTGAACCATACAAAAAATCCCAAGCCCCATGAACTTCCAAAAATCAAACCATCCAGCCTCATATACCAAATTGAGCCAAAATCTTGAAATTGACATTTCACAAAAATCCAAACCACTCCAATGGACCCACACAATCCCAAAGAGTGACCAAAAACCAAATCTTGGTCCCCTAACTTCCCACATACAGCTTGTTAGGTCACAAGACCAAAACAAAAAACCAAATCCTGATCCCCCAACTTGCCACATACAGCTTGTTGGGTCACAAGGTCAAAACCAAAACCCGATCCCCTAACCTGCCATATATAGCTGGTTAGGTCACAAGATCAAAAACAGAAACCCAAATCCACATCCCTGATGTCATCTTCAAAACTTTGCCTCGAGATGGTATTTGATTCCTTTCATTACCATAAAATTCCCCTGGAAGCTCAAAGGCTACTCTACCAAAGGAAGGATTGCTCAAAGACTCTTGGTCAAGACACAAGCTCTCCTTCAAAAATCTCTTCGAGGCACATCGACTACAAAAGTCAAGCAACTCGTCGCTGTACCTCGAGGGGGCATTTGTTGACACCAAAAATGTCACTTTGCCTCTTCAATATCAAGAAAGCTGCATGAAGTCGCAACCTGCCATAAATAGGCAATGCAATTTCTCCAAAAAATCAAATCTTGTCAGAATCAAACAAAAACTGCAAGATCCTTCAAGATAGCCAAGAGAAGAGTACAAATGAAGTTTCGGGCCATTTCAGAATCATTTGGCCTAACTTCACTTCTCCGACAGCTAAAATGACGCTCCCGGCGGCGACATCATCGGAGACGTCAAAACTTCGATCAGAGCCTACAGATGACTCCAGCATGTCCCAAAAGGGCTCCATGCCAAATTTCAAGTCAAACCGACAACGTTTGACCCTCCATCAATGCTCGAGCAGCAAAATCAAGCCTCCCGGCGGCGGGAACCACCGAAGCCTTCGCTCATCAAACCAAGTGCATGAGTGGCTTCAACATGCTTCCAAAAGGCTGCACGTCGAATTTCAGGTCATTCCGACAACGTTTGACCAGGTTTCGATGCTCCGAGAGAAAATCAAGCCTACCGGCGGCGGAGCAACCCGGGACCATGACATCCAAAACGAAGCCCATGGAACGTCTCAAAATGACTCCAATAGGCTCCCCGTCAAATTTCAGGTCAATCGGTCATCGTTTGACCACATATCAAAGCTCGGCATTTTCCCCGCAGCAAAATCAAGTGAAGCATCGACGGGACCCCAAACGGCTTCAAAACTCAAACAAAAGCCTATGGTTGGTCTTATTTATTGCTCAGGAGGCTCCACCTCAAATTTCAGGTCATTCCGACATCGTTTGACCAAGTTTCAGCTTCTGGCGGAAAATCAGCAGCTCTACGCGACAAAGTCTTCGGCTTTCCCGGAAAATTGGAAACTTTGCACTCTAAAAATGCAAGGATTCTCATCAGGTTTTCTACAGGGAAATCAAGCCAATAAATGAGAAGAAATGTCAAGAAAAATACAGAAGAAAACGGCGACGAAAAAGACCTCAAAACGACCGCAAAACGGGCTCCGAAGGGGAAAAATCCCCCAAGGTCGCAGACCCCTGCGACCATGGCCCATGGTCGCAGGCCCCTGTGACCATGGCCCATGGTCGCCGGTCCATGGTCGCCGGCGACCATGGAGGTCCGGGTCACCGGATTTTCCGCCGGTGACCCGTTTTTCCGTCTTTTTTCGCGTTTCGCGCACTTTGGCCCCTGTGGTTTCCTAAAAATGTGATTTTTAGTGCTTGAAATTGACTCATATCCGACGACATCTCGGATCCGCCGTCAAAAGCATAAAATCATCAGTGATCGCTCCAAGATCGCCAACCGGTCGACCAAAAAAGTGCTCTTTCTGTCCGACCGATCGAGAAATCGACAAGACAGATGTCACCGGCGCGCTCTTAGCTATCAATGTCTGAAGTTACATGTTCATCCGATGTCGATCAGCATGAAGATCCATCGATGATCATCGCCAGAAGAATTCCAGAAGACACGGCACGGCCCGCGACTCTTCGACTGCTCGGCGACCAATTAATGTGGTTAATTGACTAGCTTTATTGCAGTCATTAATTCATTTCTTTGGACGGCCCAATCAGAAGCAAGCATTTGGGAGTTACAAGTCAATTGATTCATGGCATTTAAACCATGAAACTCCTCCCATTATGGTAATTAAGGTGATTAAAAGCCCTTAATCTCCATCGGCCAATCAGATTCAAGGAAAAAGGAGTTACAAAATCAAGAAATAAATCTTGTAACTCCTCCCATTAAAGCCATTAAGGCTCATAAACCCTCCTAAATGGCTACCAAAAGCCTATAAATAGGAGAGCATTCCATTGAAATCGGGGTCAGAAAAAAGAGGAGAAAATCAAAAGATCAGAAAAAAAAGGGATCAGAAAGAGATCTGAGAGAAAGAAAAAGAGAGAAAAACTTTGCTGAAGTTCTACACCGGCCACCACTACAATGTGACAAAAGTCCCTTGGGGGGCACCCCCCCCCCAAGGTCCTTGCCTTCTCCTGCTGCCTCCAATGGCTTAGACGTGGCTTTTCAGCCCGTCTACTTAGCTTTTTATTGGACATAGGACCTTCTCTTGGTCTTTGTCCTCTAAAAACCTGAGGTTATAGCCAAGCCAAACGAATCAAGAGCATCTTCTGTTCTCATCTGCATGGATGATGGCGAAGCCCATACATGGCTTGCGACCGTCAATCTGAACGAGTCCCCCACAATCTCTTGAAAAGTTAGATCTTCCTTTTCTTGCTTTTCATTGTAGTTTGTATTTTTCTAAAGAGACAAAAATCACAACTCTTGTCTTTCATTATTGATAAGAATTGTAAATCGGCTATAAACGCCAAAATCGGCTATAAATGCCAAACAAAATCGCCTTTCACGGCAAACCAAGAAAATGTCTCTTTTCTTAAATATTTGTGCAATGGAAAACTTGAAAGAAGTTGATTTCCATTTTACTTGCGAAGGTTGATCTCCGGATTACCACTTGCAATTCCAAGTAAAATAGAAAATCTGGCACACCCACACAAAAGAAATGTTGATGCACGCTTCAGGGCCCGCCAGGGCGCGAAAGGGCCGGACCCGACGGACTCCCACGTTCCGCCGACCCCGGTAGCCGCCCCGACGGCGCCTCGGAGCGCGTTCCATCACCTCCCTTGGCTGTCTTGAAGGATCTTGCAGTTTTTGTTTGATTCTGACAAGATTTGATTTTTTGGAGAAGTTGCATTGCCTATTTATGGCAAGTTGCGACTTCCTGCAGCTCTCTTGATGTTGAAGAGGCAAAGTGACATTTTTGGTGTCAATAAATTCCCCCTCGAAGTACAGCGACGAGTTGTTTGACTTTTGTAGTCGATGTGCCTCGAAGAGATTTTTGAAGGAGAGCTTGTGTCTTGACCAAGAGTCTTTGAGCAATCTTTCCTTTGGTAGAGTAGCCTTTGAGCTTCCAGGGGAATTTTATGGTAATGAAAGGAATCAAGTACCATCTCGAGGCAAAGTTTTGAAGATGACATCAGGGATGTGGATTTGGATTTTTGTTTTTGACCTTGTGACCTAACAAGCTGTATGTGGCAGGTTAGGGGGTCGGGTTTTGGTTTTGACCTTGTGACCCAACAAGCTGTATGTGGCAAGTTGGGGGATCATGATTTGGTTTTTGGTTTTGGTCTTGTGACCTAACAAGCTGTATGTGGCAAGTTAGGGGACCAGGATTTGGTTTTTGGTCACTCTTTGGGATGGAGTGGTTTGGTTTTTTTTGTGGAATGTCAATTTCAAGATTTTGGCTCAATTTGGTATATGAGGCTGGATGGTTTGATTTTTGGAAGCTCATGGGGCTTGGAATTTTTTTTTTTTTTGTATGGTTCAATCAACTTAAAAGAGGCATGGAACCATTTTTGTATGCTCTTGGTAAGAGGGATTTTTTTTTCCTGACTAAAAGCCCATTTTTTTTTTTTTTTGTACCTAGGTGGTCAAACCTGGCTCATATGGGCTAACCTATGGGACCTTAAGCTTTTTAGGATGGCTTAGATCTCATGTGGGGCCATTTTTGTAAAGAATATCTAAAGATATCTCATTTGGATAGAGAATATCTAAAAATATCTTTATGGGAGAGAATCTCTCATATTCCCTTAATTTGGGAGAGAATATCTCAAGGTATCTTTCTTTTTGGGAAAGAATCTCCAATCTCCTATTTTGTTGGAGAGAATCTTTCATTGATTGATTTTGGGAGAAAATCTCTCAAAGACATCTTTCTTTTTGGGAAAGAATCTTTCTAATTCCCTCTCTTTTGGTAAGGTTACTAATTAGTAGCACTTACCTTTCTTTTTTGTTTCCTTCTTTGATTTGCTCTCTTCTATAAAAGCAAGGAGGAGGCTAGATCTCTTGCCCTTATTGCTTTCTTTTGCAACAATCTCAAGAGAGCTCCAAGACCAAGAGTTCTTCTTCTTCAATGATCTTCAAGCTTTTTCCTTCTTCTTCTCCATCAATGGCTTCAAGTAAGTTTTCTTTCTTTTTCTTTCAAGAAAACTCTATGTAGAGAATAGGATGGTAAAAAAAAGAAAGTTTCTCTTCTTTTTTTTTCTTTCTTTTCTTTCTATTCTTCTTCTCTTTTTTTTTCTTTTCTTTTCCACGTGATTTCTGTTTTTTTTTTTTTTTTTTTTCACGTGTGTCTCTTTTCTCTCTTTTTTTTTTTTCCTTTTTTTTTTTAGAAAGTTTCTTTTTTTTTTTGTTCTTTTCTTTCTCCTTTTTTTTTTTTGAGAAAGTTTCTTTTTTTTTTTTTTTTCTTTTCTTTCTCCCTCTTTTTTTTTGAGAAAGTTTCCTTTTTTTTTTTTTTGCTCATCATGATAATGCGTTTTTATGCAAATCTAGATGTTCATGCATGTACTTTTTGTAGATTGAGCATGATAGCATACCTGAAAATCTTTGCAAATTTGGGAATTTGGAGCTCGCAGCGATGTTGAGCCCTTCTTGATTTTGCGGAGATTTTGAGGTTTCGAAAGTTTGTAGTTTCGGAGCTCGCAGCGATGTTGAGCCCATCTTCAAAACTTTCTATTTCTTTCGGGGTATTTCCCTTTTCTTCAGAATTGCCCCGAAACCATGCCAAAATTTCGCCAGATTTTTGGTGGGACAAAGTGATCCTTTTTTCTTTTTAGCGAAATCCTGTCATTTTAATGACGATCTTTTTCTTTTCCAACCTTTGCAGGTGGTTCCTCCAGAACGAACAAGGGTAAAGAGCCTGCTACAAGCGTACCTCGTCGATCTGCTAGATCTTCCAATGTGGCCGTTCAGCAGGCCTGGGAGAAGGTCCAGTTTGTTGAGAAAAACTTGGAAGAGTGCGATTCCCTCAATCGTGATGAGATGAGACAGCGATTGATCGCTCTCAAGGATGAGGAGTTCTATAAGATCATGGTAAGCAACCGTCCTTGGGTTATGGACGATCTGAGGGTTTTGCCCAAGCCTACCTTCTTCTTTGGAGATGCAGTCCCTGACGACTTGACATACCAAAGGAGATGTTTTCAGTTCTCTTACACAGCAAATGGTGAGGAGAGAACTATTTCTACCCGGTCGTCTTTTGATCGGACCATCTCGATCCTGAGCCTTTCTCCCACGTGCCCTAAGAGGGAAGATCCTCCGAGCTGGGTGAAGAGGACCAGTGTGATCAAGACCGGGGTTTTTGTTGGTGGACCTACCGGTTTTGCAGAGAAGCCACCTGTCCGTATGGACGTGTTGATGCCAGCCAGCGGCTACCAGGGCTCTGATTATCCGTCGGTTGATTTGAGACCGGTGGGCCTTGGCGTTTTCAGCGGTGACGGCAGTACTTGGGTGAAGCCTTTTCGACTTCGTGGCCGTTTCAATGCTGACTCCGATTGGAAGTCATGGACTGACCACACCTTGCTGATTGGGGGAGCCGTTTTGAAGGAAGCCGGGATTTTTGACGCGGTCCGCGCTTTTAGGGAGACCGTGACTTTTTCCGATGATGCCTTCATGGCTATGTTGGAGTCTTTCCTCCCTCAGACCAATACCTTCGTTGTCACGAACGGTGAGATTGGTTTTTCTCTGAAGGAGCTGAGCGCCATTACTGGATTGCCCATCCTTGGCAAACTCTATGAGGAGTTCATGCCGATTGACAGCGTCCTTGAGGAGCAGTCAGAGGAGTTCAGGGTCCTATACTTTCAGCTCGTCGCCTTCTATGATTTTTTTAAGGAGGGCTCGAAGGTAAGATCCAACAGTTGGAAGAGTTGTGGCTCTTCGTTCCCTAACTTCTTCGACGGTGGAGAACCTTCTGATAGCATGACCCGGGAAGATAGGAAGAAGACTTCGGCCATGCAGGAAGAGTTGAAGGGTTTCTTCGCGAGCACAGATGCCATTTGTTCTGACATTGCACTGCGGAGAGATCTTGCTGTTTACCTCACTTATTGGCTAGGTGAGGTTGTGTTTGCTGGTGGAGATGGGACGCACATCAGGCCGCATTGTATTTTTCCGGCTTGTCAGATGGCGTTTGGAGAGCGGCTTGCTTTGGTGCCTGCTCTTTACTCCTACTTGTGTACCGAACTGCAGGCTGCTGCTTTTTTGGTTCGGCTTGGGCTCCCTATGAATAGGGTATTTTCAGCTCATATCTTTTATTCGTGGTTTGTATACCACTGTCCTGGCTTCCACCAGCTGGGTGCTGCACAGGATGATGATCCTCTAATGATTCGATTGGCTAAGGGAAAAGCCGTATCTGAATCACTTTTGTTTGCCCGCATGAGGATCCGACGGTTCAGGGACGTCGAGATGGGGCAGTCTTCAGTTAAGCTTTCTCCGGAGTTGCGGAAGAAGGCTTTTGATTTTGGTGCCTCCCGAGACTCTACCAGGGCAGGGTCAGGGAGACATTATGCCTTGACAAATGCAGAGAAGGAGTGGCTTTTCAGCATACGCGTCGGCACGATGGTGTACCGTCGACATCTTTTCGTCGACATCCAGCCGTATGTACCTTCTCGCTTTGCGCTGCAATTGGGCTTCTCTCAAGGCGTTGTTGGAGCGCCTTCGAGTATGGTGAAGCGTTTTGGAGGTTTGCAGGACGGCAGAAATGCATGGGCTTTCTACAGTGCTGAAGACACTACTTCCATGATTTCTTATCCTGAGCTGTCGACTTTCCGAACTGCCGGCTTCACGAAGTGGTTCGCAGAGAGCTTTTTGGCATATCGGGGGCTTTCCAAGATGGAACTTGATGTAAAGCTGTCTTCTGGAAAAGGCATTGGGAAGTCGGATGGCGTCCGGCGAGAGGAAGTTTGGGCCCTCCTTTCTGGAGAGAAGCACAAGATAGGCTTTCTCGGTGACCAGGGCGTCATTGGTTCTGAAGCTGTTCGGGAAGTACCTGATGAGGCTTTGGAGCAGCTAGAACAGGAGGAAGCTGAGCTCGACGCTTGGATGCAAGCGGCACAGAGGCGAGCTTCCGCGGAGTCTACTGGCGAGAGCAGACCATCCGGTGAGGAGCCAAGTGAGAAACCTGACTCTGATAGTGGGGCGGGTTCTTCTAGGAAGCGAACCCGTAGAGGTAAGAAGAGGAGGAGTCATCATCACAGCGAGGGGCCACATGAGGACTCTCCTGACATGGAAATCCCTCTTACCATCAACGAGGAGGTGCCAGAGGCTGTCGACAAGCCTCCAGAGAAGAGGAGTCGTGGGGAAGAGACCATTGGTGAAGGTATGATTCTTCCTTTTTCTTTTTCTGCTTCTTTCATGGGGCTTTCCATGTTTTGATTTGTTTTCTCACCCTGCTGCTGCTTTTTTTTTTTTAGCAGAGGATGAAGACTTGGCGATGCCTGAGGTTCCGACCGATGAGGCGGTGATGGAGCCGGTTATGGCATTCCAGAATCTCCAATTGGTATAACTTCTTTCGCTTTCTCTTTTTTTTGTGCCTGCGACTTGATTTGCTAACATTTTTCTTGTCAGCTGACTCGCCACAAGATTCCGATGACTTTGAACCATCAATGGACGCAAATGTTGATGATGCTTCCGATGAGTTCATGGAGGAAGAGAGTGTTCCGCCAGTCGTCGTAGAAGGTACTTTGTAGTGATGACCCTGATGGTTTTTTTTTTTTTTTTTTTTTTTTTGAACAGGATCATATTCATACCTTTTTGTGTTTCATTTGCAGGTTTTGAAGTGACAGAAGAGAGTCCATCACTTTCTTCAGAACCAGAGCAAGGGATGCCAGAGGTCGATCCGGAGGTAGAGACCAGTTCTGACATGATTGAGGAGATGCCTCGTGTTGAGATTCCCTCTCCAGTGGCTCCAAGTGGAAAGAGTTCTTTTGTTACTCTTCCAATGGGTCATGACATGAGCAGCCGATCAACGGAGAAGGGTGAATCTTCATCCAGTTCGTCTCTTCAATTTGCGAAGAAGGTGCTGGCTCGGGTTTTGAGTTCTTGGATCAAGACTCTCTTTTCTGGACATTTGGAGGCAGGATTTGGCATGATCCCACATGTACAGGAGATTCTCACTGATACCGAAGAGGTTGGTCTGGATGTCACAAGTGCCAGGGCGATCGTTGATAGGATCATTGCACTGGGTGACAAGTGGTTTGAGACCATGGATTTCCCTGACGACCAATTCTTCAAGGAGATGTTCTTGGACCCTGCTGATAAGGCTAAGTCTGACCTGAATGAGGCTACACAAAGCAAGAAGCAGCTAGTTCGGGAGAAGAACAAGGAAGAGCTAGCCATCATCGGATTGAGGCATGACCTTAACGTCCTTGATAGGGAAGTTGAGGAGGCCAGGAAACGTCTTGTGCATTTGAAGGCACAAGTCGATGCTAAGTGGACTGCTATAACAGAGGCTCGTGACAGGGAGAGTACTCTGATTCGCAGGGTTGTAGATGCCGGTCAAGTTCTCGAGAGGAGGACTCTAGAAAACGAACGATGGCAAACTGCTGGGGAAGAGCTTCTCAGTGTTAAAGAAGGGTTACGGCATTCGCCAGCATCTCATGGCAAGTTCCTGAAGAAGCGTGCCTTGGAAACTCTGACGGCTGATGCCAAAAGTTTGCTTGAGGAGCTGAAGCTTTGGCTGGAGACCATTTTTGGCTGAGCTCCTGATTTTTGTAGCAGAAAATACTCTTCTTTTTTTTTGGTACCACATGTATTTTTTGGTACTTCTTTTTTTTTTGTAGTGCTTGTGAACACTTTCCTCTTTTTTTTTGGTACCACATGTATTTTTTTTTGGTACACTTTTTTTTTGTTTTGTTTTCCCTACGCTCACTCAAATCTTTTTGTGATGAAAGCAATTGCTAAATGGGATTTGATCAAAAGCTTTGTCATTTTGTGAAAATCTTTTGTCAAATGGTTGTTTTGGTAGGGGAAACGAATTTGGCATGAAAGCCGGATTTTTGTGGCATTTACAGCCAGTTTGGTGGCATTGATAGCCAATTTGTGGCATTTATAGCCGGTTTGGTGGCATTGATAGCCAATTTGTGGCATTTATAGCCGGTTTTGACATGAGAGTCAGGTTTTTTTTTTTTTGTGTGGCATTTGTAGCCGAGTTTTTTGAAAACCAAGTTTTGTTTTATTGGCATGAAAGCCGATTTTGGCGTTTATAGCCGGAAATTTTTGTTTTGGCATTTATAGCCGGATTTTGGCATTTACAGCCGAGTTTTGGTTTTCAAAATGCAGGTATCGACTAAATGTCGCCTCCCCGCTGAATGGTCTTGCAAGTATCGATGGAATGTCGCTTCCTTGCTCATTCGGTTTTGCGAGTATTGATGGAATGTCACTTCCTCGCGGGTTAGGTTTTGCAAGTATCGATGGAATGTCGCTCCCTCGCGAATTGGAGTGCAAATATCGACTAAGCGTCGCTTCCCTGCTTTTCCCAAAACTTTTGGTTTTGTGGGTACTGACTTGATGTCGTTTCTCCGCGATTTTTGAAATTTGAGGTTTTCTCGAACCATTTGTTATTTTGGGTTGTGGATAGCAACTGGTATGTTACATCTCCACGATTTTTGAAATTGGGTTGTGGATATCAACTGGTTTGTTGCTTCTCCACGATTTTAGGTTTTCTCGAACCTTTGAAATTTGGGTTGTGGATATCAACTGATATGTTGCGTCTCCACGGTTTTTGGATTTTGCAAGTATCGACGAAATGTCGCTTCCCAGCGATTTTGGGTGCAAGTATCGATGGAATGTCGCATCCTTGCTTTTTTTTCAAAATTTTTGTTTTGCGGGTACTGACTTTGATGTCGTTTCCCCACGATTTTTGAAAAACCATTTTTTTTTTTGTTTAAAGACACGAGGGTCGTAAATTTTGACCTAGAACCATTTGGCGGTAAAAGGTAACGTGGACTAGGGTGGAAATCCCTGAATCCGGATTTTTGTATCAAACCATGAATTTTGGTTCAAGGATCGAAAGTTTTGGTCAAGTCAGGGAGAGGCTCCTAAACTTGGATTTTTTTTGTTTTTGAACAATGAAACGATGAAAGTAAGCATTGTTTTTGAATCTCTAGAAATTTTGACATTTGATATGAAAATTCTAAAGAGAGTGGGTTTGACGAGCGAGTACCTGAGAACAGGTTTTGGCCATACAGGCATTGCTCTTACCCAGTTGGGTAAGTCTTCAAGGGTAGTACCGCTTCAAGAACTTGCCGTTGATAGGCAGCATACATCTGTCGCCTTCCATGTTTAGGAGGGCATATGCGCCATTGGAGAAGACCTTGTCGATGACGTAGGGTCCCTCCCATTTTGGTTCAAACTTGCCTTTGGACTTGTGAGCGAAGACCATTGGTCTTTTTACCGCAAGAACCAAGTCACCCTTTTTGTAGGCGCGTTGCCTGACCTTTTTGTCAAAAGATCCTGCCATGCGTGCTTGGTAAAGTTCAATGCTTTGTCGAGCTTCGAGCCGTCTCTCGTCGAGATTGTCCAGCTCATGGAGTCGCAATTTGACATTGCTTTCTTGAGTCATGTCATTTTGTAGAGATACCCTCAGAGAAGGAATTTGTACCTCTAGGGGCACGACAGCTTCGCATCCATAGACCAAGGAGAATGGTGTGCTATGGGTTGGTCCTCGAACGGTGGTTCGATAGGCCCACAAAGCTTCAGACAGTTTATCGCTCCAGTCTCTTTTGTGACTAGAGACCATTTTCTTGAGGATTTTGCAGAGTGTCTTGTTGAAGGCTTCTGCTAATCCGTTTGCTGCCGGATTGTATGGAGTCGAAGGACAGCTTTGGATTTTGTATTTGTCGCAGAACCTGTAGAATCGATGATCCCGGAATTGTGGTCCGTTATCATGGACGAATCTTTTGGGTATGCCGAAACGACAAATGATGTTGGTGCGTAGGAATTGAAGGACTGATGAGGTCTTCATTTCGTTGAACGCAAATGCTTCTGACCACTTGGAGAAATAATCTGTAGCGGCGAAGATGAAGCGATGACCTTTGCTTGAAGGGGGAGAAATAGGACCTATGATGTCCATACCCCAGGCTTCGAAAGGCCACGAGATTGCTGTAGGATGCAGCCATTCCGGAGGCATGTGAATGTAATCTCCGTGAACTTGGCATAGCTGGCAGCGTTTGGCAAATTGCATTGCATCAGCAACCATGGTAGGCCAATAGTAACCTAATCTTTTTATCTGATCATAGAGCTTAGGACCTGCCTAATGGGCTCCACAAAGACCAGCATGAACTTCTTTAAGTGTTTCTTCGGCCTCTTGTTGTGACAAGCAGCGTAGAAGTACTCCGTTG
Organism: Umbellularia californica; assembly: GCA_028538565.1. NCBI lineage: Eukaryota > Viridiplantae > Streptophyta > Magnoliopsida > Laurales > Lauraceae > Umbellularia > Umbellularia californica. Next base: position 33,636,020 of record JAPQWN010000006.1, read on the forward strand.
AAGGATTTCCTGTAGAGGATTTTTGAAGGAATATCCAAATGAAAGTTTGGGGCTCGCCTTTGAATGCTTACCCGTTCTTTTGGATCTTCAGGTAGGATTCCGAACATAGTGTAATCAATGAACGGATCCCTCCAGTCGCCGATTGAAGGTTGAAGGATAGAGATCCGACTTCCAACCACTCGGTGGCATTCAGCAACTGCTTGGTGTGTGTTAAGAGGAGGGATGATCCTTCTCTCGCACACTGTAATTTGCATGTTTTCCCCTTCCTGGATCGCCATTGATGCGGCAAGTCCGACAAGGGCATCTGCACGGATGTTTTCACCTCTACGAATGTGGGTGATGTTGCAGATGTCAAACTTTTGCAGAAGCGATTGTGCCTTGTTGTAATAAGGCAGCAGATCGGGCTTCCTGACTTCATATTTCTGATTCATCTGGTTGACGATCAGTTGAGAGTCTCCAAAGACTTCCAGCATAGTGATACCGGATTCGATGGCGAGTTCCAATCCTAGGATCAGAGCTTGGTATTCAGCTGCATTGTTTGTGCATGGTTCCAGTAGCGAGAAAGCGTGTGGAATCATGTATTTGTCAGGGCTAACAAAGAGGATGCCAACTCCTAAGATCAGCTTTCTTTTTTCATTTGTCCTGGTTGCACCGTCAAAGTACATGTCCCAGGAGGCATTTGGTGAGGAAGTCTCCACGTTGTAGACAGGTTCGTCTGGGAGATCATCTCTGAGTGGAGAATCTTTAGGCAATGGATGCTCTGCGAGGAAATCTGCTAGAGCTTGGCCTTTGATTGCTTTTTGTGGTACATACCTAATATCAAATTGTGACAAGAGGATGGACCATTTTGCCAGTCGGGCATTGAGAGAACCGGCCTTCGTGACAAGGACCTTCAAGAGGTTGATCCTCGAGACCAGGTAGACTGTGTTGGAAAGTAAGTACTGACGTAGCTTTTGTACGGCAAACATCACTGCAAGGCATTCCTTTTCGACTGGGGAGTAGCGATGCTCTGCACCTACTAGCATGCGGCTGAGGTAGTATAGAGCAGCTTCTTTTCTTTCATCATTTTCTTGAACAAGCAGAGCACCCAGAGAGTGATCAAGGGCTCTTGTGTACAAGATGAATGGTTTTCCAGTGGCAGGGGCAGCTAACACTGGAGGTTTGGTCAGGTATGACTTGATATCTTGAAATGCGGCTTCACAGTCGGCATCCCAGACAAAGTCTACACCCTTTTTCATCAATCGAGAGAATGGACGGCATTTCCCCGAAAGATTGGAGATGAACCGTCTGATGTAGGCCAATCTCCCTTGGAGCCCATTTAGTTCTCTCAAGGTTCTTGGAGAGGGCATTTCTAGAATAGCCTTGACTTTTATGGGGTCAAGTTCTATTCCAGCTTTCCGAACAAGGAATCCGAGAAACTTACCCGACGAGACGCCGAAGAAGCATTTTAGAGGATTCATCCGCAGTTTGTGTTTGCGAAGTCGGAGGAAGACTTCCCGAAGATCTTTGAGATGGTCTTCTTTTCTTCTGCTTTTGACGGCGAGGTCATCAACGTAACATTCGACCGTCTTGTGCTGCATATCTTGGAATATTTTCATCATAGCCCTCTGATATGTGGCACCAGCATTTTTCAGACCAAATGGCATGACAGTGTAGCAATACACGCCAAATGGAGTCCGAAATGAAGTGTGTTTTTCATCCTCGGGATGTATCTTTATCTGATTGTAGCCAGAGAAGCCATCCATGAATGTCATTCGCTCGAATCCGCAGGTATTGTCAATCATCACCTCCGGTATGGGGAGCGGGAATTCATCTTTAGGGCAAGCGCCATTCAAGTCTCTATAGTCAATACAGACTCTGATCTGCCCATTCTTCTTTGTCACGGGGACAATGTTGGCCAACCATTCTGGATGTTGTTCCTCACGGATGAAGCCGACGCTTTTGAGCTTTTGAACTTCTTGTTCAATTTTATCCATCACATCTGGACGGAATCTTCTTTGGCCTTGTTTGACAGGCTTGATTTCTTCTTGAAGATTGAGTTTGTGGACTGCTACTTTGGGGTCTAAACCAGGCATTTCAGCATAGGACCATGCACAGCAATCAACGAACTCACGAAGAAAAGCGATATACTCGGGTAACTCATCATCCTTTATATTCTTACTTATGAATACAGGACGTGGGTTATCAGGTGTTCCCAAGTTTATCTTTTGAACAGGATCTTCTGTCGGAAGGTTCGAAGGTGGTTCCTCCACAATATTTTCGGAGGCTTCCAACTCAACGAAACCTTCTGGAGTTTCAACTGCATTACCAGACCAAGGCTCTGTTCCTTTCCATGGATTTTCTTGATTGGTGATCTCCTCAAGGCTTGCTATGAGATAGTCCCAATCGCCTGTTGAGTCTGGTATTTCTTTTGGAGACGAGGGTTCTTCTGGGTCAGAATAGCACAAGTCTGTATTATCGGACGATTCCTCTTTATCATCAGAGAAATCGTACAAATTGGATGAGCTTCCTGGATCTTTGTCAGGTAACTCTTTAAAGAGATATCCAGGGAGATCGATGTCTTTATGGACTTGAGATGTTGAGGCTTGGTCGGTAAAACGACTTTTAAGCTTTTGTGTCAACTGTCTCAGAGGAGTGTCGGGATCATACCCTAACCCATATGAAAACTTTTCTACATGACCGTAGAGTCTCCAATCTTCCAGCTGGCTTTTGGTCAAGGCGGGCCCCAATGGCGTGAGAATACCGCGGCCTTCTCCCAAACCGACTGGGTTCTGAGCGTCAAAGCCCATTTTCTTCATGATAGCTTGTGCCACAGGACTATATAGAGATAGTTGAGGCATACCTTCATTTTGGAAGGGTTCAAGCAAGGAATTTGATGAAGAAGCATCCGATCTATGGAAGAAGATCGGCTTTTGCTTTGGTGATGTTGTCGGAACAACAAAGGTAGCAAACGTAGGATCTTCTACATCAGCAGGTGTCTTCATCGGAGTGAGAGCAGGCTGAACATACTGAGTGTCAGCTTGGCTTGACGAGGTGTCGTCTTCTGGCTCTGAGTCCGAATCCGTGTCTTGCTTGATAGACACGAAAGAGACAACAAATTTGCCCCCAGGCTTTTGCTTTGCCTTCTTCACTCTGGTTGTGATGACCAAAGGTTTTGAAGGTTTGAGGGAGACGACGAAGGGAGATTGACTACTCTCTTCTAATTTGCCGGAGGGTTTGTTTTCTTCCGGTGATTTTTGAGGAGCCTTGCCTTTATCTTTCTGGAGATTTTCAGCAGGGGGTGCTATTTCCTCTTCTTCTTTTTCTCCTTCATACATCTGGGAGTCTGCGAAGTGGACTTCTTTACCTTTGAAGGGTTTTCTGTCCTCAAAGACTCGATGTACCATGCCGTCGTCGCCGACGAACTTGATGCATTGATGTAGAGTTGAAGGGACAACACCGTTCTCGTGTATCCAAGGACGTCCGAGAAGGATGTTGTAGCATGAGGGGGTTTTTATTGCATACACAGTGACCTCAGAGATAAGATCACCGATTTGCAATTTGAACCTGATTTTGCCGATAGGCCTTTGAACGCTCCCATCGTATCCAAAGATAGATATAGATGTGCGGCTTAGCTTGCTGGGTGGGATGCCCAACTCTTCAAGAGCCGAAGTGGAGATAAGGTTGAGTGCAGAACCTGGGTCGATCTGAACTCTATGTATCGGCATTTCTTTGATGTACCCTGTGAAGTACAGGGGTCGGTTGTGCTTTGCTTCGCCAAGTAGGAGGTCTTCATTAGTGAAGGCGATGGTTGCACTGGCTGCCTTTTGAACCGAGAGGCATTGGATGCATGATCCCTCGCTTTTCTCTTTTTCTCCTTTTAAGGAGGTTTCTGAGTTTTTGACTTGGTAGTCCATTTCAATTTGGAGGACTTGTGGGGCATGTTTGTCGACATCCTCATTCAGTTTTTGTAATTCTGATATGAGATTATCACGAGTGCGTGGAGACATTCGCAATAAGTCTAGGATGTGAAGGCGTGCAGGTATGTGTTTGAAGTGCTCAACCAAGTCATACTTGAAAGCCTCCTTGGGGCCTGCATGTTCATTGTTTTTGCCACTGGGGGCGCTTACAACATCTTTTCCCGAAGGATTTACATAAGTAAAGGAAGATTGGTTGTAATTCTTGTGGTAGTCCCGGCCAGAGCGGGTGCCTCTACCAACTTCGAGAGCTTCTTGAGAAGGATCTTCGTTTGGAAGATTGTCTTCAGGATCAAGAGGCTGTCGTTTTTCATCTACTGGGGATGTATCTGCAGCAGAGTTGCCATCCTCAGTAATTGTGTTGCACGGAGCATTTTCCGGGAGCAAGTCCTGAACAGCATCCAGCAGCTTTTCTTCTGTGTTGACTATTTCATCATCCCAAGCATCATTATCTGGGTTTTCTTTATGATGATCAGTCGGGAAGAATGTGTATCCTGAAGTCACAGTCTCAGGAGAAGAAACCTGAGAGGGTGTCATCTCTGTGAAAGTCACATGAGACGAGGTAGCTCCAGAGGATACATTGCTAGGCGTCGTCGGAGTATAGGTAATCTCATCAGACGACGCTTCAGAAGAGCTATAGTCCTGATATATTACATTACAGGAAGCTCTGATAGGAGATGTTGCCTGCTCGGAGTCAGACTCATCCTCAGATGTAAGAGGATCGTCTACCCAACAATTTTCTCCATTTTCAGGAGTTAAGGGTGGATGTACCTGATTATCTTCAGGGACTTCAGGCTCTGGGTTGCGAGGAGGCTCGTTAACGCGATCTTGCTCTTGTTCTAGAGCGAGACGCTGCAAGATCCTTGCATATTCTTCAAGATCAGGCATGGGAGCCAAATCTTCTTCTTCGTCTGCTTTTTGTGGCTCAACATGGTTGATTTCCACTGGAGCAACGACGGGTGCTGGCTCAACAACATTTTCTTGTACAGCCTCTTGGTCTTCCTCATCATCAGACCAGGATCCTTGTGGCTGTAAGGGGTTATACCAGATTACTGGCATAAGGTGAGTTTCAAGAACCCATTCTTCGTCGGAGAGATACTCTCCTGTTTCAAGAGATTCCTCCCACTCGCCGGTGTAGTCGGCCTCGAATTTGTTATTTCCCCTCCCAGGATCCGCGTGTGTGAGGATAACAAAATTCACAACACATCAAAATATTTCGCGGAAGCTCTACAAGACGTTACGACCCGGAATCCGTATCCATCGGGTTCCGTGTCGTACTCGATCTGTCAGCATAAGATTGCCATAGACATATTTAAATTCAGACTGGAACAATTCATAATATCAAGATATACAGAGCTGACAGCAACAGGCTTATCATTACCCAACATATTCAAGTTACAAATTAACAAGTGCATTGATTACAATTCCCAAGAAACAGGCTAACAAAAGCCGTACACAAAAACAAGCTAGAACAAATACTACCCAATGGTGTAACGTAACTCCGGAGTCAAGCATGACGTCTACATGACATCGCTGACACTACAAGACTGCAAAACTCGTGGCTCAACAGCCCTCTGCACGCGAACTAGCTCAAAACAAGGACCTGCTATCTAGAGCACCAAAACAGAAGTATATCAGACACGACGGTCTGGCAGGTGATCAAAATAGGCAAGAGCATAAACAAAATCAAGGTTTAAAGGAAACAAGAACTAAAAACACTTCATTGAACTTGAACAGATTTACAAGATTTAAAAACAATGCATGAACATGATACTTATCAAGAAATCATTAGTGCATGCACGATATACGAAACAATTCCACGTTTTCGAAACTAGCATGTATACTTATAATATCATGATTAGTAAATCCACAAGGAGCCCATCCTTTCTCCATCATACATGATGATAAGAGTAAGCACGCACGACAAGCACGATAAGCACAACACGATAAACACGATCCCACGCCACACAAGGTAGACGGGGTGTCCGGCCGCGGAACCGGACCACGAACACGCACGATGTGTCAATTCAAGACACGACTAGTCTGCAGACAGTCCACATGTTTAAGGACCCCCAGGTAGTGGATCAAGCTAAAAGGGCAGTCCAAGCTCAGTGGTAATCACTTATATCATGAATGCATAAAACATGGCGATACACGTTCGAGAGCACGACAAAATAAGAGGGAAATCATTTGTCAAACACGTCACGACAAGGCTAGCACGATAGCATAATATAAATGCTTAACAAACTGAAGAAATGATTCCCTTTTTCTTTCTTGAAACACGATTCTTGAAACACGTCTTAAATACAAGCTTATACTTGAAATTCGGCCAAATACACGATGAAACACGAAGTATCAAAACAAGATTCTTGGTTCTCGAAACAAATCTTCAAACAACTTATACTTGAAATTCAAGGCGAGTACACGATGATGTACGTAACATCAGAACGGAAGTTCAAACACGAAATCTATCAAGTTTAGGCTAAGACCATTCATTGACCCTTGTGGAGTTGAAACCCAAATGTCGAAGTTTTGATAAGGTTTGGTGCCCCAGAAGTTATAGTACATTTTGGAATTCCAAGTGCACAAGGTCAATAAAAAGGTCTAAAACCTAGTCTAGTTTTCCTTCTCGCAAAAGTCCTTCAAAACAGTCCTTTTTGTAACTGTCGGTCAACGATCGGTTAACCGTCGGTTAACCGAGGTCGATCTGTCGGTCGACCGAAGGCTTGACCGACAGATCCCAGCCCAGAATTGTTGCTCTCTGGAATTCAAACCGACAGATCCTCGGTCGACCGAAGGCGAACCGACGGATGACCTGACAAAAATGTTGCTCTCTGAAAATTGAACCGACAGGTCCTCGGTTGGTGTCGGTCGACCTGTCAGTCAACCGAAACTTGACCGACACCTGACCGACAGGACTCGGGCAGTGCATTTCAGTTCAGAACTTTTCACACTTCCTTCCCTTCTTCACTTCCACACTTTCACCACCTGCACTCCCCAAGCCTACATGCTTTCCAAGGGATGATTTCATACATTTTCAAGGCAACCCATCCACAATTAATCCATTCATTCCAAAGAGAAACATCAAGGCATTTACAAGTATAAAATCATAAAAACTAATAAGATCAAACATGATTCTAAGAGCTTGCAAAATCATGGCTAACAAGACAAATGAAGAAGCCAAAACTCATGACCTGAAAGAGTATAACATGACTTGCATTATGAACTAAACATAGGAAAACATGTCTTAATGAAAATATTGAAACCATAATGAAACATAAAACAATAAATATGAGAAATCCCATAAGGATCACTTGCCTTTGTCCAAATGCCAAGCAAAACTTTCACAAATCCAAATCAAAGAGTTGATCCACGAAATCTACACAAAAGTCCCAAAAGAAAGCACATAAAAATCACCATTTTTGTCACTACAAAGCCCCATTTCGAAAATGGGTTTGAAAACATAGAAAACAAGTTCTAAATGAACTAAAAGAACACCAAATGAAAAGAGGAACAAGAGCCCTAACCTTTAGCTTGCTGAACAAGGAGAAGAGAGCTTGAAGACGATGAATAGTGTCGGGGATTTGGCTCAAAAACGGGTCCAATCGAAGCTTGAGAAGAGAGGAAGAGAATGGTGGAAACGAATCGGGGATTGGAGTCTTCTTGTGAGATGATTTCAAGGGAAAAGATCAAGAGAAACTTGCTTCTCAACTCCACTCTAGGGCAACCGTTGCAGGAAAATGGAAATGGGGAAAGAAGAATGAGGAGAGAGAGTAGGAGATCTTTTATAGTGTCTGGAGGGTGGGTCCTAATGCAGTAGAACTTGAAACGATTAAAACTTGGTCTTGCGGACCCCGGATGAAATCGACGAAGAAGAACAAAACGATCGTCGAAAAATCTAGTTTCCAAAAAGTATATTTTCCCCAATTTCTGAAATTTTCGAAATTCATGGACAGATTTAGTGAAAATTGTCATTTTTGCCCTTTTTCTCGAAAAACGCGATTTCTGAGTATTAAATCAAGATGGTCAAAACATGAAAGTTGTTTATAACAATAAAATGAGTCAAAAGGAATAAAATTTGGAATTTTTAGAAACCAATAATAAATTCTCACAAAAATACAATTTACAAGGGTCGGATCAAAACAAAGTCAATGGTCTTTTAAAACTCTCAAAAGTTATGAAAAATCTATTCAAACTCAAAAACAAAGTCAAGTCATCTCTAATCTTGTTTAAAAAGCTAAATCACAATTAAGACAATACTAAACCCAAAAATTGAGGGTCGGGGTCTTACATCCTCCCCCCCTTAGAATCCATTTGGTCCTCCAAATGGTCTAAACCAAATCAAAAATCAAAAACTCAAAAGATCAAAGAAAACACTGAAGACCCAAAGACTAAAGAAAAACACTGACACCTTGAGTTGAACCTCGGCAACTGAGCTATCCTTGACCAGTCCTGACGATGAGATGCGCCGGCAACAACACGTCTGATTCGATTGAAAACTTCACACTATCACACATATCTGTCCAACAACCTGCTCTTCTAACAAATCCAATGTTCAATGACTTCTCTAGTCATCCTTCGGTGGTCATTTGACGTCCTTACACTGGATCATCTCTTTTACTAACTTTGTTAATCACTGTCTGTCTGAGAAGCAGCGAGTTCTGTCTCACTCTATCACCCCGAAATTTTTATGCCAACTGTTATACCGAGATGTACACGATGATTCTGACATTTGCATGAAGATGTGATCGTAGACATGCTTTCTCTGAAATAATCTTCATCCCGGAGAAATTCCGGAATCCCATATATCTGCTCTCACTGTACTACCCAGATTCTGGTTCCTTGTCTTCGAAGAATTGGCGAAGCTGAACTGCTACCACGTACCAGTCTCTTCCATCCTCTATCTACGTTATTCAAATTCTTAGAACTATGCTGCCACATCTTACAAAATTCTATAAGTGTCCTGTTTCTGACTCGGTCGGTTACAACTCAGATACTCCACTACTACAACCCAGATGCTAAACTGCCATAACCTGCTGAGCTGCTCTGAGTTTCAACACTTCGTATGGTTTGCCTCTTTCAAATCTTATTTCTAAATCTCTTACCATTGACATGCATAACTGGTCTTAGAATTCAAATCTGTGTTTAAAGTCTTGGAGTCCAACCTTTCTGTGCTATGCTCACAGTTCCTGTTCACATCTGATTATATCTGTCTATTGTTCTAGATCTCTTATCTGAAGATGCGTTATCAACAAAACATCTGTCAACTTGGTATCCTTCTATGGAAAGTCAAAATCTCCAACCCAAGCCTTGAAACAATCCTACCACATGCTCTTACTAATTCTCCTATCTACCCTTGGTTTCAGAAAATTGGCGACGCTGAGTACTACCAGATGTGTCTTACTTTGGGCAATGTCGTCCAGTCCTCGGTACACTTCTGTCATCTCTGTTTGCTTGTTCAACCAAGAGGTTCACAACTCTGTAGGTTTCCAGCTCTGACCAAACCTGCTAACATTCTAACAGTTATGCTACTCCACATTTCCAAACTTCGTAAGGTGTGCTTCTATCAAACTCTGTCTCTGTCTTCCTGTCTTTTACCCAGGCATGCATAGCTGACCTTGCGAGCTCGATTCGTGTCCACAATCCTAGAATAAAGTCTTTCTTCAAAATAACCAAAAGTTCTTGTTACTCTGACACTTTCTGTCCAGTTGCCATTTGTCCTCTGCATAATAATCGATTCCTAACCAAACGTGTTTGTTCACTTCGCGTCACCTCAACGGTTATAACTCTGCATTTAAATCTCGAAACTGCTCAAATCAAACCTTGGTTGCTCAATCTTCTGCCTCTGTTTCAGGTTCACCATCCTCAAGCCTCGCACATGTTTCATCCTTTCTATATCTTTCAACTGACCTTGTCCATAGGTTATGATTCTTCATCTTGTATCTGTACCCTGCCCAAACTAATGTTTTACAAGTCGGTAAAATCCATAAAATCTGCTCTATCATGTAACCAGGTAACAATCAATTCTGCATACTACTATCTACACTTTGCCAAAAACTGAATTCTCATGCTTCTAACCATTCACTGATACACCTCGCTGAGTCAACTTCACCACCATAGCTACACTTGTTGAACTTCCTCGAACAATTCTCCGTCACAAGTTCATCAATACTCGAGAAGTTTCTAACTTTCTCACATCTTCTTGGAGCCGTACCACTGAAAATCACCTCAAACCTCATAAAGTCCACCACTTGTCTGGCTTTTGGAGTCTTCTAACTTAGGAAGATAATCCAAGTTTATCCAAAAATCTGCACTTACTTGTCTAACACACCATCTGACGATACACGATCAACTATAATTGGATCTTGATATGCCATTCACATAACTTGCTGACTAACAACTGCTCACACATTCCCTCGCTCACTCCATCTGTGACATCGAAAAGCTGAAAATTCTGCCAAAGTCCTTCGAGGACCACACGCTAAGTCCACAAAATGCCACAAAACATCGACTCTTTGCCACAAAAACAAGCAAAAGATACTAAATGTGGGTACGGATACATTAAATCCTCCCCCACTAGAAAAGAATTTGGTCCTCCAAATTCCCTAACAACAAGGACAAGAACACGAGACAAAGAGGGTCTCCCCCACTAGAAGAAAACAAACCGAGCTGATAAAACAATGGCTAGCCAAAACAAAATCCACACGACCTATGGAGTCCTCACCACACGTCTTAAGGTTACTAGAGTGTTTTATTTCCTAGAAACCTGCCCGCTCTGATGCCAGTCTATCGCGCCCCCAAAACCGGGATCCGATCTCGGGGACGCGAGCATGCCTCGAATTTGTTATTTCCCCTCCCAGGATCCGCGTGTGTGAGGATAACAAAATTCACAACACATCAAAATATTTCGCGGAAGCTCTACAAGACGTTACGACCCGGAATCCGTATCCATCGGGTTCCGTGTCGTACTCGATCTGTCAGCATAAGATTGCCATAGACATATTTAAATTCAGACTGGAACAATTCATAATATCAAGATATACAGAGCTGACAGCAACAGGCTTATCATTACCCAACATATTCAAGTTACAAATTAACAAGTGCATTGATTACAATTCCCAAGAAACAGGCTAACAAAAGCCGTACACAAAAACAAGCTAGAACAAATACTACCCAATGGTGTAACGTAACTCCGGAGTCAAGCATGACGTCTACATGACATCGCTGACACTACAAGACTGCAAAACTCGTGGCTCAACAGCCCTCTGCACGCGAACTAGCTCAAAACAAGGACCTGCTATCTAGAGCACCAAAACAGAAGTATATCAGACACGACGGTCTGGCAGGTGATCAAAATAGGCAAGAGCATAAACAAAATCAAGGTTTAAAGGAAACAAGAACTAAAAACACTTCATTGAACTTGAACAGATTTACAAGATTTAAAAACAATGCATGAACATGATACTTATCAAGAAATCATTAGTGCATGCACGATATACGAAACAATTCCACGTTTTCGAAACTAGCATGTATACTTATAATATCATGATTAGTAAATCCACAAGGAGCCCATCCTTTCTCCATCATACATGATGATAAGAGTAAGCACGCACGACAAGCACGATAAGCACAACACGATAAACACGATCCCACGCCACACAAGGTAGACGGGGTGTCCGGCCGCGGAACCGGACCACGAACACGCACGATGTGTCAATTCAAGACACGACTAGTCTGCAGACAGTCCACATGTTTAAGGACCCCCAGGTAGTGGATCAAGCTAAAAGGGCAGTCCAAGCTCAGTGGTAATCACTTATATCATGAATGCATAAAACATGGCGATACACGTTCGAGAGCACGACAAAACAAGAGGGAAATCATTTGTCAAACACGTCACGACAAGGCTAGCACGATAGCATAATATAAATGCTTAACAAACTGAAGAAATGATTCCCTTTTTCTTTCTTGAAACACGATTCTTGAAACACGTCTTAAATACAAGCTTATACTTGAAATTCGGCCAAATACACGATGAAACACGAAGTATCAAAACAAGATTCTTGGTTCTCGAAACAAATCTTCAAACAACTTATACTTGAAATTCAAGGCGAGTACACGATGATGTACGTAACATCAGAACGGAAGTTCAAACACGAAATCTATCAAGTTTAGGCTAAGACCATTCATTGACCCTTGTGGAGTTGAAACCCAAATGTCGAAGTTTTGATAAGGTTTGGTGCCCCAGAAGTTATAGTACATTTTGGAATTCCAAGTGCACAAGGTCAATAAAAAGGTCTAAAACCTAGTCTAGTTTTCCTTCTCGCAAAAGTCCTTCAAAACAGTCCTTTTTGTAACTGTCGGTCAACGATCGGTTAACCGTCGGTTAACCGAGGTCGATCTGTCGGTCGACCGAAGGCTTGACCGACAGATCCCAGCCCAGAATTGTTGCTCTCTGGAATTCAAACCGACAGATCCTCGGTCGACCGAAGGCGAACCGACGGATGACCTGACAAAAATGTTGCTCTCTGGAAATTGAACCGACAGGTCCTCGGTTGGTGTCGGTCGACCTGTCAGTCAACCGAAACTTGACCGACACCTGACCGACAGGACTCGGGCAGTGCATTTCAGTTCAGAACTTTTCACACTTCCTTCCCTTCTTCACTTCCACACTTTCACCACCTGCACTCCCCAAGCCTACATGCTTTCCAAGGGATGATTTCATACATTTTCAAGGCAACCCATCCACAATTAATCCATTCATTCCAAAGAGAAACATCAAGGCATTTACAAGTATAAAATCATAAAAACTAATAAGATCAAACATGATTCTAAGAGCTTGCAAAATCATGGCTAACAAGACAAATGAAGAAGCCAAAACTCATGACCTGAAAGAGTATAACATGACTTGCATTATGAACTAAACATAGGAAAACATGTCTTAATGAAAATATTGAAACCATAATGAAACATAAAACAATAAATATGAGAAATCCCATAAGGATCACTTGCCTTTGTCCAAATGCCAAGCAAAACTTTCACAAATCCAAATCAAAGAGTTGATCCACGAAATCTACACAAAAGTCCCAAAAGAAAGCACATAAAAATCACCATTTTTGTCACTACAAAGCCCCATTTCGAAAATGGGTTTGAAAACATAGAAAACAAGTTCTAAATGAACTAAAAGAACACCAAATGAAAAGAGGAACAAGAGCCCTAACCTTTAGCTAGCTGAACAAGGAGAAGAGAGCTTGAAGACGATGAATAGTGTCGGGGATTTGGCTCAAAAACGGGTCTAATCGAAGCTTGAGAAGAGAGGAAGAGAATGGTGGAAACGAATCGGGGATTGGAGTCTTCTTGTGAGATGATTTCAAGGGAAAAGATCAAGAGAAACTTGCTTCTCAACTCCACTCTAGGGCAACCGTTGCAGGAAAATGGAAATGGGGAAAGAAGAATGAGGAGAGAGAGTAGGAGATCTTTTATAGTGTCTGGAGGGTGGGTCCCAATGCAGTAGAACTTGAAACGATTAAAACTTGGTCTTGCGGACCCCGGATGAAATCGACGAAGAAGAACAAAACGATCGTCGAAAAATCTAGTTTCCAAAAAGTATATTTTCCCCAATTTCTGAAATTTTCGAAATTCATGGACAGATTTAGTGAAAATTGTCATTTTTGCCCTTTTTCTCGAAAAACGCGATTTCTGAGTATTAAATCAAGATGGTCAAAACATGAAAGTTGTTTATAACAATAAAATGAGTCAAAAGGAATAAAATTTGGAATTTTTAGAAACCAATAATAAATTCTCACAAAAATACAATTTACAAGGGTCGGATCAAAACAAAGTCAATGGTCTTTTAAAACTCTCAAAAGTTATGAAAAATCTATTCAAACTCAAAAACAAAGTCAAGTCATCTCTAATCTTGTTTAAAAAGCTAAATCACAATTAAGACAATACTAAACCCAAAAATTGAGGGTCGGGGTCTTACACCCATATAGGTTGTCCATCTGGTGTTGGATAGGGAACCAGCTCTTCGGACGCTTGAATTTTGTTTATCACCATGAAGGAAGTAGTGATCTTCTTCTTCGGTGATTTTGGTGTTTGTCCACATGACACCATGTTGACGGAGGCAGTCCCATAGTTTTTGTCAAAGGTGATGACTCCGTTTTTCCACATCTCGTTTATCTTCTCTCTCACAACAAAACATTGATTGAGAGGATGCGAGACCATCTGGTGGTATGGACAGTACCGAGGATCGTTGGTTTTGCCAACATCGCCCGGTCTTTTGGGTTCAGGCAAGGTGAGCTTGCCGTTTGCCACGAGAGCCTCGAAGATTTCGTCAACATCTTCATCGAACGGGTATTTCTTTTCTACTCGCTCTTTGAAGGCATCAGAGAGTTCAGGTCTCTTACCCGCAGCTCTGTTTTCAGCTTTCTTTGGTTGCTGAGGAGCTGACTTGGTTTACACATTGAGGACCTCTTTCTTCTTTGGTTTAGAGGTTGCAATGGCGGTTGGCTCTTTTCTTGATGACTTCTGACTGTTGAGGTCTTTAATCACCGTTTCAGCTTCCATAGAAGCTTCTAGGAGTTCTCCCAGGTTTTTTGATTTGTTGCCGATGATCATGGAGCGTATTCTGGCTCTCATGTTGTTTCGGCAGATGTCGACTAGCGACGCTTGTGGCAATACATCTGAACATTTGTACGCCATTGCTTTCCACTTGTGAATGAAGTCGTATGTTGACTCATTCTCTCCTTGTTTTAGGCTGCAGAGTTGAGCCATAGTAACAGGATGATCCTCACCTTGGAAGTGGGTCAGGAAGCGTGTCTCCAGCATAGCCCAGTTCTGAATGGAGTTCTCCGGAAGAGTGGAGTACCAATCGAAGGCCGTACCTTTTAGGGTACTTGCAAAGAGGCGAATCTTGAGTGCATCTTGATCCGCGATAGCTCCCGTCAAGATCTTGAAGTGGATGACGTGCTGTCTGGCTGATCCTTTCCCCGTATATGTTTGGAGAGTAGGATGTTTGAATTTTGTGGGGAACGGGACCGAGTCCATCCATAAAGGATATGGTGGCTTGATCCCATGCTCTTTGAGTATATCCTCTTCTTTTTTTTTGGCGAGGATACTGTCTACGTCCTTTTTGGTAAGGGCGCGTGACTCATTTTCTTCATGATTTTCCTCGTCATTGCGATGATTCGGAGGAGGCTCATTGTTCACCTGATTTTGGACAACAAGGAGAAGGTTTTCCATCAGAGTTTCAATCCTCTGCTGGCCTTGTTCCAACTGCTGGATGCGTGTGAGCGCATCATCTTGAGGTGGATTCTGAGGTGGTGGCTCAGAATTTGTAACCAGGACGTTCATTCCTCGGGATTCAAACGAAGAAACCGTCCTGGTGACTGAGCTGGGGCTCATTCTTTTTGATGACGAGCTTGATGAAGGATTACTCTCCCGTCCTTGGCTTGAAGGGGCAGGAGATTCTTCGGGATGTCTTCGTGTCCTGGTGACGCTACGGGTCACCGGTCGTCGGACATGGATTTTTTATGCTGACTTTTGGCGTCTTCTGGTTTTTCCAACCATATGGACGGCAGCAACTTGGTCGGGTCTTTCTTTTTCGACCCATTTATGGGAGACTTGAAGTGTAGGAGGCTGGGTCCGTTGCTTCTCTAGTCTCTTTTGTCGATATGACGCACGGCGGCGTGCTCGACGAGCGATTTGAGCTTCAGTCAGCTCTGGCTGGGCTTTAACAATGAAGGATGCACTCCCTCGGGCGCAGCTGCCGAGCTTGTCTTCTTTGTAATTGGGCAAGGATAGGATGCGGACCCGGTCCTTTGCCTGTTGCAGTGAAGCTTTGAACCTTTCGAGTTCGGCCCCTGTAGAGATGAAGGGTCGAACTGAAGGAGTGTAGGCCTTGGCAGGTGTTTGTAGAGGCCTAGTGATGCATGATCTGATTTTGGGCTTGTGGGAGCAAGCCGGTTCATGCTGGGTTGACTTGGGAGTCAAGTTGGAGATGGGTCTCTCCTCTTTCATGTAGGCAAGAAGGTAGAACTGGTTCTCTTTGAGTGGGGCCAGGTATGCTGGCTTGGTGGAGGTTTAAGACCTTCTTTGTTTTGGGGAAGGTCTTGGAGACCAAGTCTTAGGGTAGACCTGGTTGTTTGTGGGTCGAGGCTTCGCGGGGGTGCCGCGGGCTTCGGGCTTTTGGGCGCTCGCCGTTGGTGTCACGGGAGTGACACGTTGAGAGGCAATCTTCTGCTTTTTGGCAGGAGCGGTTTCTTCTTCGGGAAGTGGGAATGGTCCCAGTGTCCCGAAGACGATGGTCCGGGGAGTCGAGGTCGACTCGGAGTTCAGAGAGTTGCTGAGGGAGTTGGTGTTTCGGCAGCTAGCAGGGCGCTTGTAAGTGCGCTCGGTTTGCTTCTGTTGAAGCATGAGCTGGTGCTTGTTTTCATCGAATGTGATGATCAGTGAAGCTGCCATTGTTAGTTTCAAAATTTTTTTCTGAAATAAGACCACATCCATTAGTAATCACAAGAATATGATGATCATAAATGGGGAATTCTATGATTTTGTCTTTTCAAATCGCTCAAGGGACATGACCAAAGCAATATGAAGAAGGCAAAAAGCCATAGAGGGTACAATTGTTCTGGTTGCAAGCATGGTAGGCTCGAAATGAGCGTTCCAATGACTGCTAGAAGCAATTGTATACCTAAATTCGACTTATCGAGAAGCGGAGCTTGCTCGAGATAAGAAGAATATAAGGTAGGAGTTACAAATGTGCCGGTCACAAATACAGTAGACCCTGAAAGGGCGTACCAGTATCGCTAGGCACAAATGTTGGAAATCGCATCCATGAGATGGGATTCTCTATTTTTGAAAGGTCAGAAATGGATTCGTCAGAGAGAGCAGGTGGCATTCCGATTCAAATACGGGCTCAATGATTTCTGCGAGCACCAGTACTCAGAAGGAAAGAGACCACAATTTCTCGAATCTGAATCCAAAAGTGACGAGTTTTTTTTTTTTTGAAATGTCAAGATTGGTTCCATCAAGGAGAGCAAATGGTATTCCAATCTGAACACGGTCTCGGCGATTTCCGCGAGCGCCAGTGCTCAGAAAAGAAGAAACCAAAATTTCTCAGATCTGAAATCAAAAGTGACGAGTTTTTGAAGATTTTTTTTTTGAAATGATTTATTTTATTTTATTTTATTATTTTTATTTTTCTATTTTTTTTTTAAATATATTTTTTTTAAGATTATTTATTTTTATTTATTTGAAGATTTTTTATTTTAAGATTTTTTTTTTTAAATCTTTTTTTTTATTTTTGATTTTTTTTAATTTTTTTAAGATTTAAAGACGAGAGAGTACACATAGGCCTCCTAACCCGGTCTTATGAAACCTCAATTGATAGAATTGCCCCCAGGTAAGGGTAGGATTACTTAATGAACCCGTTTGGAGGACCCTTGCCTAGAACAGTCAAGCTGTCTCCACACTCTGGACAAGGCTTTTCTTGAATCAATCGTGATCAAAGAACGCAATTGGTTTAACCTTAGTGGTCTATGTCTTTTTATTTATTTCTTTAATTTTTTTTTAGATCCCTCACAAACTCATCGAAGAGAAACGATGGCCCAATCCCCGATCCGAACACAGGCTCAACGATTTCCGCGAGCACACATGCCCAGAAGAGAAAGGATCAAAGTTTATCAATTTTGAATTCAAACTAAGAAAACTGATTTTTTTTTTTTTGATTTTTTTTTTTGCAAAGAGAAAGAGTGGAAACAAACTTAAAGAAGTAGAAATTTCCAAAAAATCCCATCTCATTTTTTTTTTTAGGATGCAAAATCCAACATAGGCTACCAGCTAGAAAGTAGCCAAGGAATCCGAAAAAGAAGTATAAGCATAGAGTAAAAAGTATGATATGCAAATATTTCATTTCCGAGCACCGTGTTCTCAAATGAACGAGTCCCACCGGGTGTGCCAGCTTGATGGAACGCGCTCCGAGGCGCCGTGGGGCGGCTACCGGGGTCGGCGGAACGTGGGAGTCCGTCGGGTCCGGCCCTTTCGCGCCCTCGCGGGCCTGAAGCGTGCATCAACATTTCTTTGTGTGGGTGTGCCAGATTTTCTATTTTACTTGGAATTGCAAGTGGTAATCCGGAGATCAACCTTCGCAAGTAAAAAGGAAATCAACTTCTTTCAAGTTTTCCATTGCACAAATATTTAAGAAAAGAGACATTTTCTTGGTTTGCCGTGAAAGGCGATTTTGTTTGGCATTTATAGCCGATTTTGGCGTTTATAGCCGATTTACAATTCTCATCAATAATGAAAGACAAGAGTTGTGATTTTTGTCTCTTTTAGAAAAATACAAACTACAATGAAAAGCAAGAAAAGGAGGATCTAACTTCTCAGGAGATTGTGGGGGACTCGTTCAGATTGACGGTCGCAAGTCATGTATGGGCTTCGCCATCATCCATGCAGATGAGAACAGAGGATGCTCTTGATTCGCTTGGCTTGGCTATAACCTCATATTTTTAGAGGACAAAGACCAAGAGGAGGTCCTATTTCCGATAAAAAGCTAAGTAGACAGGCTGAAAAGCCACGTCTAAGCCATTGGAGGCAGCGGGAGAAGGCAAGGACCTTGGGGGGGGTACCCCCAAGGGACTTTTGTCACCTTGTAGTGGTGGCCGGTGCAGAACTTCAGCAGAGTTTTTCTCTCTTTTTCTTTCTCTCAGATTTCTGGATCTGTGGTGCTTTGGAAGTGATCTCCGATTGATCGATCCGGATTTCAATGGAATGCTCTCCTATTTTTAGGCTTTTGGTAGCCATTTAGGAGAGTTTATGGGCTTTAATGGCTTTAATGAGAGGAGTTACAAGATTTATTTCTTTGATTTTGTAACTCCTTTTTCCTTGAATCTGATTGGCCGATGGAGATTAAGGGCTTTTAATCACCTTAATTACCATAATGGGAGGAGTTTCATGGGTTAAATGCCATGAATCAATTGACTTGTAACTCCCAAATGCTTGCTTCTGATTGAGCCGTCCAAAGAAATGAATTAATGACTAAAATAAAGCTAGTCAATTAACCACATTAATTGGTCGCTGAGTAGTCGAAGAGTCGCGGGCCGTGCCGTGTCTTCTGGAATTCTTTTGGCGATGATCATCGATGGATCTTCATGCTGATCGACATCGGATGAACATATAACTTCAGACATTGATAGCTAGCATCGGGCCGGTGACATCTGTCTTGTCGATTTCTCGATCGGTCGGACAGAAAGAGCACTTTCTTGGTCAGCCGGTTGGCGATCTTGGAGCGATCAATGATGATTTTATGCTTTTGACGGCGGATCCGAGATGTTGTCGGATATGAGTCAATTTCAAGCACTAAAAATCACATTTTCAGGAAACCACAGGGGCCAAAGTGCGCGAAACGCGAAAAGGGATGGAAAAACGGGTCACCGGCAAAAAATCCGGTGACTCAGACTTCCATGGTCGCCAGCGACCATGGGCCAGGGTCCCCGGCGACCATGGGCCAGGGTCGCCGGCGACCCTGGGGGTTTTTCTCCCCTTTTTGGTCCGTTTTGCGGTCTTTTTCGTCGCCATTTTCTTCTGTATTTTTCCTGACATTTCCTCTCATTTATTGGCTTGATTTCCCTGTAGAAAACCTGATGAGAATCCTTGCATTTTTAGAGTGCAAAGTTTCCAGTTTTCCGGGAAAGCCGAAGACTTTGTCGCGTAGAGCTGCTGATTTTCCGCCAGAAGCTGAAACTTGGTCAAACGATGTCGGAATGACCTGAAATTTGAGGTGGAGCCTCCTGAGCAATAAATAAGACCAACCATAGGCTTTTTTTGAGTTTTGAAGCCGTTTGGGGTCTCGTCGCCAGTAGACTTGATTTTGCCGCGAGGGAGATGCCGCACGTTGATGTGAGGTCAAACGATGTCCGATTGACCTGAAATTTGACAGGGAACCTATTGGAGTCATTTTGAGATGATCCACAGGCTCTGTCTTGGAAACCATGGTCCCGGGGAGCTCCGCCGCCGGTAGGCTTGATTTTCTTTCGGAGCGTCGAAACCTGGTCAAACGTTGTCGGAATGACCTGAAATTCGACGTGCAGCCTTTTGGAAGCATGTTGAAGCCACTCATGCACTTGGTTTGATGAGCGAAGGCTTCGGTGGTTCCCGCCGCCGGGAGGCTTGATTTTGCTGCTCGAGCATTGATGGAGGGTCAAACGTTGTCGGTTTGACTTGAAATTTGGCATGGAGCCTTTTTGAGACATGCTGGAGTCATCCATAGGCTCTGATCGAAGTTTTGACGTCTTCAATGATGTCGCCGCCGGGATCGCCAATTTAGCTGTCGGAGAAGCGAAGTTAGGCCAAATGATTCTGAAATGGCCCGAAACTCCTTGTGTACTCCTCCCTTGGCTGTCTTGAAGGATCTTGCAGTTTTTGTTTGATTCTGACAAGATTTGATTTTTTGGAGAAGTTGCATTGCCTATTTATGGCAGGTTGCGACTTCATGCAGCTTTCTTGATGTTGAAGAGGCAAAGTGACATTTTTGGTGTCAACACACACCTCTGAAGTCCATCTTGGATGGTCCTGACTCATGGTGCATATGCGCACCGTGTATAAGTAAAAATGCTTCGAGCCCCACCAGTGGTGACTCAAGATTTTTTTTTTTTTTTTTTTTTTTTTTTTTTTTGTGTGTGTGTGTGGTGGTGGGGGGGTGTGGGGGGTATGACAGAAGATTTTCATGTAAGTTTTGGGGATGGGCCCGAAATTTTCATGTGGGTTTTGCAGATGGACTTGAGATAGGTTAGCAAAACTTGAAAATAAAAGCTTAATTAGTAGTTTTTCCTCACAATAAAACAAGAAAATACATTTTAAATAAAATATTTATAATAATATTAAAACATAGAAAATCCTCACTTAGGATTGTCGCTTTAGGCCTTGAATTATCTCGAGCCAACCCTAGTACTCATAATCAAGATCTAGAAACCTCTAGCGCTTAGGACTGAGCACGCAGGTCTTCCTGACCTCTTAAATAAATAGTAAAAAAAGTAAAAAAAAATAAAAATAATATTTATAAAAATTATTATTTATTTATCAAAAAAAATACTATTGATATAGAAAGGGAATGAGCCAGGAATTCGGGTTGAGCAAGTTAGTTCAGGTTGACTCATATTCAACCCATGTCAAAATGCAAGTTGGTCAGGTTGACCCGGTATAAGTGTGGGTTGAAACATTATAACCTGTTTGAGAACAACTAATCAGATCTTAAACTCGCAGCTCTAATAAGATCTTAAACTCACAGATCTTTTTCAGACAGATTAAGACGTCAAAACATTAAAACGATCCAAACAAGGCCTTAATGCCCCTAGTTAAATCAATGATTTAATTTAGACCCTTCTAGCACATTTATCTTAAAGATTGATAAAAATTACAAAATTGATAATATTAACATAGAAAAATATATTTTCTTTCCTTTCTTCGATCCATTTCTCTCGGTTTTTTTCTCTTTTGATATCTAGAGAGTTTAATCATAAATATTGATTCTAAAATTAAGATAATGACAAAGATGAGGTCAAATGTGTGATTCCAAAACCCAATTTACCTTAGTTTAATCAAAACAAATTACTCAAATCAGACCCAATTTGGCCTCTTTTTCAACCTCACTCAAACAAGTCACAAGTAACTTAGGACCCAAAAGGCCAAAACCACAAACTGCATCTTATGAAAATTTTCACAAGTAAACCTTTATTTTTCCAAGGAATTTGAAGAGGGTGGGTACATAGGAATGGGCCGATCCTATTCTTAAAATAATTAATACAAACCTCTTTTAATTCTGTATTTTCTTTTATTGTTATTTGTTTGTGTTCTTGCTTTTATTACTTCATTATTTATCTAGGATTTACCCTTATTACGTACTCATATTATTGGCCCATATTTGTCTCATGAGGCATATTATTTTTAGACTCATACGTCATGCGTTGTCGACAATGCATCGTACGAGTAAGGAACCTCTCTCTCTCTCTCTCTCTCTCTCCAGCGAGAGTCGAAAGATGAGTCATGGTCACTACCAAGATTGGCGTCATGAGGATTTTGAGGGGGGTTGAAATCTTCAATTTTGGTGTGTGATTTAACAATCATAATAAGCAAAAGGAATCTCTATCTCAATATGACAAAGTGTAAAAGGTCAATTGATTATTAACCGCTACTTTACCTAGTTCTAATCTATCAATTCAATATTTAGTTGCTACTCTAATGAGAATGTCATATGTGCAGAATTTTTTTTTTTAAATTAAAATTTTTGTATTAACAAAGAGCAAGAAGCTCCAAAAGAATATAAAAACTCCAGTAGGAAAGCTGTAGATATTATAAAAAAAGGAGCCTTAACATATTAATCCCCCTTAAGTCATGCATCCGAAATTTCATGATTGAAAATCTATTAATGTCACTAGAGTCGTTTGACTCTGGTCCACATTTTTTCTTTACTTTTATGCCTTCATGGGATCCAAATGTAAAAAGTTGAAAAGCCGTACATTAAAAAATCTAGATCGTCTTCTTATCTAAACTTGGATCCCATGATATCATGGGTTTTTACATTCGAATCCCATGATATCATGGGAGTTAGTGGAGAAAAGTTAAAAAAAAAAAAAAAAAAATTGTGGACCCGAGTCAAACGACTCTGGTAACATTAATAGATATTTAGTCATAAAATTGGGGATGCAAGACTTAAGGGGGATTAATTTGTCAAATCCACTATAAGAAAAAAGTGACCTTTAGACCAAGAAGTCAAAGCAGCTAGCAAGGCTAACGGTAAAAGAGAAAAACCATATGAAGAGCTTTACACATACATATTCTCTCACTCTTTCAGTTGTATTCTCTTTGATTATTATAGATTATTACATATGCTTCAAAAAATGTTGTCCTTTGAATATTTGGATAAGGAGCGAATGCAATGGAAAATGAGCTTTCTTAGTTTTTGGTCAGGACAACATAGTCACAAAAAAAGGGACTCCACTTTCATGGGAGAAAACTACAAAACCATTATATTAGTGGGATTTGGGAATTTGATTATTTAATCTTTCAAATGAAGCAGATGGGTGAGACTTCTTTCTCAAAAAACATTTAAAGCACCATAGGATTGGGGATTATGCACCTACGAAAGGCAATCACTCATTTTGGAAGGCACTTATCCAACTCAAGAACATCATCTTAAATAATTAATATTGGTTCCTAATTTTGGATCATAGTAGCTCTTTAGCAGAACTTCCTACAAAAATCTCAATGAATATTTTGAATCCACCAACTAAGTGGGGGGCTGACTTGATGATTAATGATGAAAATGGTAAGTAGTGGAATGGTGAAATAACTAGAAGCCTTCGGGATGATGAGATCAAAAGTAAGATCCTAGCCATCCCAATTGGTGTACTTGACATCCCTTGTTGGAGATTTGAATCAGCGAGCTGTGGTTGTTTGAAGGCCTTGTATAAATGATGAAAGTACGGATATGAGATCTCTAGATTGGTCTACTAAAAAAAACAACCCAATTGTGTGCAAAAATAATAATCTATGCAGAGGAAAATAAATGCACAAGCACACACCACAAAGACACCAGATATAACGTGGAAAACCTTAACCGGGTGAAAAAACCTCGGATCAACACTTATATGTGCAACATTTAACTGCAAGACTACAGTGTCGTCAAGTAGTAAAAGACTAAAGAGTCCGGATTATTGATTCCACAGAGAGAAGATGGAACAAGAAATGAATCCAATTAAAGTAGAATTGAACTAAGATATAGCTAATATAAATAATTGAAGTGAGTAATTAAAACTAATAAACTATGCAATGTAAACAACTAATTTACAATCTAAAATATGAAATTAATAAGATCTAACAAGCTACACTAAACTAGTGGATGAATGGTAGTGGAAATAAAAGATCTAAGGTGAAGATGTGGTGTGAAATGTGTAGGATTTTAAAATAAGTGATGTGAAATGTAGATCTAAAATCTAGAAGTGAAAATAACAAAATTAAATAATGATTAAAATCAACAACAATCAAAATAAGAGATTAGGTAATCCAAAATTCACTTAGTATGTAATTAATCCAACCAATGCATGTTCTAATTCAACTCCTAAATCTACAATCCAATTAGTAATATCTTGCCTATTGGATTGGATGAAATAGAAATGAAGATTAAAGTAAGGAAAATCAAAAGCCAAAATCCTAGATCATCATCTAGCTACCCTAACAATAATTCATCAAAATCAAGGTATAAAAGATCAAAGATAAGCGTTTTAGAGCATGCTATGTGAGAGAACTTAATTCAACTACAAAGAATCAATTGAGATTATCCAAGCATTAAGGGCCTGTTTGGATGCACAAGGAAACATAAGAAAATAATATTTTATAGAATATAATCTTTCATTTTCTAAAGAAGAGAATCTTGTTCATTTGGTAATCTAAGAAAAATTTAAAGAAAAGAATATTTTCTTTCAAAAAGCTCAATATTTTCTCCTACAGCTCCCCCTTGTAGAAAATATTCTACAAGATAAGAATCTTTCAAAATGACAATTAAAAAGTAGTAGAGTAAAGTATAAATCTATCATGGTGTGTTTGTTTACATATATGGTAAAGTAAATTAAAAGTAAATGTCATGGCACGGTAAAATTGGGGTAAAGTAAAGGTGGGATAAAAATATTTGGTAAAGTAAAGTAGGAAGGAATGGTAAAGTAGTTTCTTTTTTTATTGGACTTTACTTTATCACATTTTATCATAGTTTTATATGGTAAATAAAAAGTGATTTATTTATAAGTTTGGTAAAGTAAAATAAAGATTGATGTCATATTATAGTAAATGTGAGGCAAAGTAAGGTGAGATGAAGTATGTGGTAAAGCAAAGTGGGAGAGAGAGTTGTAAAGTAGTTATTTTTTGTATTGACTTGATTTTACTATACTTTACCATGGTTTTATGTGATAAAGGAAAAGTAACTTAAGGTAAAAACATTGCAGTTGAACTTTACTTTATCACACTACTTTTTTTATCCAAATTTGGTAAATTATATAAAAATTAAAATATTTAATAAAAAATTATTTTAATAATGTAATTTAATTTAATCATAGCACCTTCCAAACAACTCAATTTAAAATCTGTGAAATTCTTCAAAAATTGCCAAACAGTAAAAATATTATAATATTATCATATTACATTATTCTATTCTATACTATCTTATTCTTGCAATATTTAAATCTGTAAATATTTTATTCTGTAAACATCCAAACGGACCCTAAGTGTAGAGATAGAGCATGAGAAATGACAGAGATTAGAATAATTAAATATAAAATCTATTAATCAATCAAGGCACAAGTAGGGAATTTAAACAAAAATATGCATATAATTGAACTAATCACATTACTTAACTTCAAAATGAGAGTTTAATCCAAGAGCTTTAGCCACTAAACATTAAGAAAGATCTCCAAATCTTCATTAATGATCTTCAATTACACTCTCTTTAGATTAGATACACTTAAGCTACTAATTACAATCTAATGGTTTAGAGAAGGTAAAGTAAAATTGCTAAAAGATTTTCCTCTCTCTACAAATGCATTCCAAGACATTTGATTGGCTTATTTCCTTTCACATGGATTTCTTTTGTTGGGATTTGAACCCATAACCTGTTTCATACCAGCCCAAGCTCTAACCAATACACAAACCAATCCTTTGTGTTAGAAAATGACATCTTTTATCCTTAAAGTCTTCTTCTCTTTATTTTGGAATTCTTTAACTCTTCCTAAGATTTCTTCATGTAACTTCTTGATTGAAATCTCTTCTTGATGCCTTGGGACACTAGCTGAAATGTCGGGATAGTCGCGGGGTCCACCTACACAAGAAAAATTACATAAAAATGTGCTATAAATAATCACATTTATGCATGATAATCCGATAATCCATTAATGTGATAAAAGGATAAAATCTCCATGTAAAGAAAATGATATGCATATGAGATGCTGATAAAATTCGGACTATTAAGGAATAAAATGTGCAGTATTTAACACTCATCAACCACGGATCCAAATTGGATCAACATCAAGCAATATGAATCTCGCAATTACAAGAAACTCAGATTCCTCCCCAGATATTCCCTACCTAATGATTGAAGTTATCTTATGTCTCTTCACGCTTCAACGACTTCACACCGTTGATTGCAATAGTCTTCAAATCTTCTACGCAAGAATATGATCTTCTACAAATGATACAAATTAAACTGGCTCTCTAGAGAACTTGGCAGCACAACTCTTCAATAAATCTCTCTAGAAAAGATTTCTCTCAATTAGATATCTAATTCAGAACTTGAGAGATGATGTAGGTCACTTTGGGTTGAGAGAAACACCCAATATATAGCTCGAAATCCGTTTATAAGACTCATATTAATAATCCACTAAGAATATCAGTTTGTCTCAAACTTCTCCATAAGAGTCCGGATCCAATTGAGCATTCTGCGCCACTCTCGCTTTAGCAAGCTTCACTCTCACTCTAGTAAGAGCCCTCCTTGGCTGTGACATGATTTTGGCCTTACAAATCACTTTAGACCCAAGAAATAGGCCCACAATAGCACTGGAAAGTAAAAATACCCTTTAAACTCAAAAAAAAAAAAAATTTGGGAAGTTCTATGGATAGAGTTTCCACTAAACTACAAATTTCTTACTTTTCCTTGGACGTAATAATGAGTGTGGTCTATGCCATTATGACTCATTAAGTGTTTATCATCTTTTTACTCAATGCCCAATCACCTTGAATGTATGGAGAGATTTTTTAGATCCATCAAGAGGCCTACCAATTTCGTTCATTTTTATTACTGATTTTGGTCAAATTTATCAACCACAACTAGATTGATAGGAATATTCCTGGTATCTTGGTATTTGTCGAAGATGCGCAACGATCACAGTTTTAGAGTCTGCCCCATCAACCCTCGTTCTATCAAAAATAAAACACTACTTTGCTTTTCTTGATGTCATTTTATTAACCTATTATCCGTTGTAGCTGTTTCATCTAGGGTACCTTCAGATATTTCGTTGCCTCCTTGCAATCATGTGAATTTGAATTTTGATGGGTCTCATAACCCCATCACACTAACTATAGGAATTAGGGGTATCATTAGGGATTCTGCAAGAACTTTGATCATGGCTTTTGATGAAAATGTTTCAGCCGACAATGCATTAAAAGGTGAACTAAAAGCCCTTATCAAAGGTGTAAAGATATGCCTAGAGAACCATATTTCCCATCTTCAGATAGAGGGGAGCTTTTCATATTAGTTGAATTCTTAAGGAAACGTGGAAACCAATGTAATATCCTGAGTCATGTGGGCCCTAGGATTAGCATTATTAGTATGGCCCGAGGGGGACCCTCAAATATTGTTTATTTTATTGGAAGAGTCCCACATGAGTTTGGTATTAGGATGATTTAGGATTTGTATCTCAACTTCAATCGAGAGTCATGCGTGGCTTGTATTAGGACTATATGTTCAGTTTGCATAGGATTCATAGAGCAGTCTGGAATGATTTATGGCTCTAGAGTATATAAATAAACCAACGATCCTTATGTTTAGTATTCAACTCTCTTCTCCTTTTTGAGAGAAAGAAATCTAAGAAAGAAAGCTTGGTGGCTAGAAATTCAGGCGAGAAGAAGAAGGCAGTCAGGCGAGGACGATTAGCGGTTGTCCTACTTGTGCCTCCCTCACATCGCAAACGCAACGATTGTATACTGGAGGTGAGTGGTGTAAGGAAATTATCTTTAAGTCCATTACTTGGACTAGAAGTCCTTTCCTTTCCCGAATTGTGGTCATTATAGGAAATCTGTTTTCTTAGGATACATGCTATTCCTTACACAAAAAGGTTTCTTAATGAGATGTATTCCATAACAAACTCTACCTTGATGGATGGTTGAGATTAAGTCTATGGAAACCCTGATTGGAAATTCGGTCCTCTTTTCACCTATAAAACAAAGCCTTTCGTCCATCACAAAGGCATTCACGAAAATCAACACATTAAGGTTTTATAGGCAAGGAAAGAGAAACCGAAACCATTCACATAGTCTCTTTCTCGACGGATCACAGCATCAATCAGCAACAGCACCAGACTGCAGGATCAGAAAGCCCTCTGCATCAAGATGTCTGGAGGTACTCTTTAATTTATTTAAGATTAAATCCTACACGTGATTATCATGCTGTTCACGATCTTAGGGTTCATGTTAATAATAGCATAACATGTGGTATCAGAGCATGGTTTTAGAACACATGATCGTCCATTAATTAGGATAACTATGCATCGCCATAATCGGCAAATATAGATCCGTTCTGACTCTGTTTTGCAGCAATTTATCAATCCAACTATTATGGCCTGCATGAATGGTTTATATTTATGTTATTCCGCAATTTTTTTTTATTTGGGCACGACTGTTTGATCGTGATTTATTTAAGTTTTGAATTTTCAATTATGTATAAACTCCTGCGTGAGTAAAAATTCAATGTAATAATGGAGGAGATCAGTAACTGGTACGTCATGATTGAAGAGGATATTGTTTCGAGACTGAAGATGACGTTTTGAAGCAGTCGAAGATAAAGACAGATGATCGAAAAGAAGGACAGAAAATAGGCCATATAGTTGGATCATATTTTCATAAATTCCATATTATGTTGATTATCATTAGCATGTTTCTTCGTAATCGATGATATAATGCCTCAAAAAAATTTTTCGGGGCTGCCGCCCCGAACAGCCCCAAAGAGCCGGAGGACTGCCCTCGGGGCTTGGCCTTTTTACCAGTACTTTTCATACAATGAATGATCTATCATGAATGCATGCAATATATAATGTTTATATTCATATTAAGCTTTTTTTATCACCAAAGTTGTATGCTTAGGGTTAGGTCTCACCACAGTGACCCTAACAATTAAATACTGGAATTTGGCCCTAAAAGTACCATCATCATGTTTACATTACATATTGTTCAAGAAGGTATGAAGCATTTAGTCGCCCACAGGCGGATTATACTCATACGATTGAACAATAATTAAGGAGTGTTTGTTCCTAATTAAGATTAACATCACTCATTTACATTACCTTGAATATGACGACCTTAGATGGTATAATGCGTAGAAATTATGGTGACTACCCACAGGAGCACCTAAAATTTTGTCGTTTATATTCATATATTATGCGTGTGTTGTCTTATTTTTATTAAAGCCTTATTGTTGTATCTCTATTGCAGTTCTTGCAACCACTAATCTCACTTCGCATGCTACCTCTGTCACTAAGCTCAATGGAACCAACTTCTCAGAATGGAAAGAGCAAGTTGAGTTTACATTGGGGGTACTTGAACTGGATATCGCTCTTCGTAAAGATAAGCCAGCTTCACTCACTGATAAAAGTACCCCTGATGAAACAACCTTCTTTAATGCCTGGGAAAGGTCTGACAGACTAAGCACTATGTTTTTGCGAATGACTATTGCCACCAACATAAAAACATCCCTTCCTACACCTGAGAATGCTAAGGACTATATGAAGGCCATTGAAGCTAGGTTTAAGACTGCAGACAAATCCCTTGCTGGGAAACTAATGGCAGATCTTACAACCATGAAGTTTGATGGCACCAGATCAATGCATGAACATGTCATTGAGATGACCAACCTTGCAGCTAAACTAAAGAATTTGGGATTATCAGTGGATGAGGCGTTTCTCGTCGAATTTATCCTAAACAGTTTACCTCCTCAGTACGGGCCTTTCCAAATTCATTACAACACTATTACGGACAAGTGGACAATGAATGAATTGGCTAACAAACTGGTTCAAGAGGAGGCTAGGCTGAACCAACAAGGGATTAAAGTAGCTCATCTCGTTCAAGGAGCTGGACACAAAGCTGGGAAAAAGCATAATTCAGGCCAGAAAAGGGCACCACCCAGATCTAATGAGGCTGGTCAGAACCCCAAGAAGAAAAAGAAGGAAAACTTATGCAAATTTTGCAAGAAACCTGGACATTTTCAGGCAGACTGCATAAAACGTAAAGAATGGTTCGAAAAGAAAGGTAACCCTATGGGTTTCGTAAGTTATTTCGAATCAAATCTTACTTATGTTTCTTCTGATGCTTGGTGGATTGACACTGGTGCTAATGTTCATGTTTCCAATTCAATGCAGGGATTCTTTACAATCCAAACCATAAACCCAAGTGAGAACTTCCTTTTCATGGGAAACAAAGACAAAGCTCCAGTTGAAGCTATTGGAACTTTTCGTCTTGTTTTAGATAGCGGTTATCAGTTAGACTTATGTCAAACTCTTTATGTTCCGTCTCTTTCCCGTAATTTGGTTTTTGTAAGCGCACTTGATAAAGTTGGTTACTCTTTTGAAGTAGGAAATGGTAATTTCAGTTTATTTAAAAATTCTAGTCGTATTGGTTCTGGAATTTTGATTGATGGGCTATACAAGTTTCATCTTGATAGTCAACTTGCTGAAACCCAACTTACCCTGCATTCAAAGGAAACAAAACGAAAGTCATCCAAACTCGACTCTTATTTCTTGTGGCATAAAAGACTGGGTCACATATCCAGTGAAAGAATCAAAAGATTAGTAAAAGATGGTGTCCTTCCGGATCTAGATTTTACTAATATTAATGTATGTGTGGATTGTATTAAAGGCAAAACAACAAAACACACAAAGAAAGGAGCCACAAGAAGTACTGAGCTTCTTGAAATAATACATACAGACATTTGCGGACCCTTTGATGTTCCAACCTTTGGAGGAGAAAAGTATTTTATTACCTTTATTGATGATTACTCACGTTACTGTTATTTATACTTATTGCATGACAAATCTCAGTCTGTGAATGCTGTACAAGTGTTCATTACTGAAGTCGAAAGGCAATTAGATAGAAAAGTGAAAATCATAAGGTCAGATAGAGGTGGTGAGTTTTATGGAAGGTATGACGAAACAGGACAACATCCTGGACCTTTTGCAAAACTTCTCCAAAAACTTGGAATTGTTGCTCAATACACAACGCCTGGTTCTCCATGGCAGAATGGTGTAGCTGAAAGGCGAAATCGTACGTACATGGAAATGGTTAGATCAATGATGAGTCATGCTAACTTACCTATCTCCTTGTGGATGGATGCTCTACGCACAGCTGTTTATATCTTGAACAGAGTTCCCAGTAAGGCAGTTCCAAAGACACCTTTTGAACTGTGGAAAGGATGGAAACCCAGTTTACGACATCTCCAAATTTGGGGTTGCCTAGCTGAGGCTAGAGTCTACAATCCACATGAAAAGAAATTGGACCTTAAAACAATCAGTGGTTACTTTATAGGTTACTGATGGAACGCGCTCCGGGGCGCCCGCTGGGGGCGGCTACCGGGGTCGGCGGAACGTGGGAGTCCGTCGGGTCCGGCCCTTTCGCGCCCTGGCGGGCCCTGAAGCGTGCATCAACATTTCTTTTTTTTTTGTGTGGGTGTGCCAGATTTTCTATTTTACTTGGAATTGCAAGTGGTCATCCGGAGATCAACCTTCGCAAGTAAAAAGGAAATCAACTTCTTTCAAGTTTTCCATTGCACAAATATTTAAGAAAAGAGACATTTTCTTGGTTTGCCGTGAAAGGCGATTTTGTTTGGCATTTATAGCCGATTTTGGCGTTTATAGCCGATTTACAATTCTCATCAATAATGAAAGACAAGAGTTGTGATTTTTGTCTCTTTAGAAAAATACAAACTACAATGAAAAGCAAGAAAAGGAAGATCTAACTTTTCAGGAGATTGTGGGGGACTCGTTCAGATTGACGGTCGCAAGCCATGTGTGGGCTTCGCCATCATCCATGCAGATGAGAACAGAAGATGCTCTTGATTCGCTTGGCTTGGCTATAACCTCAGGTTTTTAGAGGACAAAGACCAAGAGAAGGTCCTATGTCCAATAAAAAGCTA
The DNA here is from genome assembly GCA_028538565.1 of Umbellularia californica. Classification (NCBI taxonomy): domain Eukaryota; kingdom Viridiplantae; phylum Streptophyta; class Magnoliopsida; order Laurales; family Lauraceae; genus Umbellularia; species Umbellularia californica. The sequence continues at coordinate 33,667,910 of JAPQWN010000006.1, forward strand.
AGTAGACGGGCTGAAAAGCCACGTCTAAGCCATTGGAGGCAGCGGGAGAAGGCAAGGACCTTGGGGGGCGGTGCCCCCCAAGGGACTTTTGTCACCTTGTAGTGGTGGCTGGTGCAGAACTTCAGCAGAGTTTTTCTCTCTTTTTCTTTCTCTCAGATTTCTGGATCTGTGGCGCTTTGGAAGTGATGCCTGGAATGCTTGGGGTGCTCTCCTATTTATAGGCTTTTGGTAGCCATTTAGGAGAGTTTATGAGCTTTAATTGCTTTAATGAGAGGAGTTACAAGATTTATTTCTTGATTTTGTAACTCCTTTTTCCTTGAATCTGATTGGCCGATGGAGATTAAGGGCTTTTAATCACCTTAATTACCATAATGGGAGGAGTTTCATGGGTTAAATGCCATGACTTAATTGATTTGTAACTCCCAAATGCTTGCTTCTGATTGGGCCGTCCAAAGAAATGAATTAATGACTGCAATAAAGCTAGTCAATTAACCACATTAATTGGTCGCCGAGCAGTTGAAGAGTCGCGGGCCATGCCGTGTCTTCTGGAATTCTTCTGGCGACGATCATCGATGGATCTACATGCTGATCGACATCGGATGAACATGTAGCTTCAGACATTGGTAGCTAAGAGCGGGCCGGTGACATCTGTCTTGTCGATTTCACGATCGGTCGGACAGAAAGTGCACTTTCTTGGTCAGCCGGTTGGCGATCTTGGAGCGATCACTGATGATTTTATGCTTTTGGAGGTTGACCCATGATTTTGACGGATGTCGTCGGATATGAGTCAATTTCAAGCACTAAAAATCACATTTTCAGGAAACCACAGGGGCCAAAGTGCGCGAAACGCGAAAAAAGACGGAAAAACGGGTCACCGGCGGAAAATCCGGTGACCCGGACCTCCATGGTCGCCGGCGACCATGGGCCATGGTCGCCGGCGACCATGGACCGGCGACCATGGCCCATGGTCGCAGGGGCCTGCGACCATGGGCCATGGTCGCAGGGGTCTGCGACCCTGGGGGATTTTTCCCCTTCGGAGCCCGTTTTGCGGTCGTTTTGAGGTCTTTTTCGTCGCCGTTTTCTTCTGTATTTTTCTTGACATTTCTTCTCATTTATTGGCTTGATTTCCCTGTAGAAAACTTGATGAGAATCCTTGCATTTTTAGAGTGCAAAGTCTCTAATTTTCCGGGAAAGCCGAAGACTTTGTCGCGTAGAGCTGCTGATTTTCCGCCAGAAGTCGAAACTTGGTCAAACGATGTCGGAATGACCTGAAATTTGAGGTAAAGCCTCCTGAGCAATAAATAAGACCAACCATAGGCTTTTGTTTGAGTTTTGAAGCCGTTTGGGGTCCCGTCGATGCTTCACTTGACTTTGCTGCGGGGAAAATGCCGAGCTTTGATATGTGGCCAAACGATGTCCGATTGACCTGAAATTTGACGGGGAGCCTATTGGAGTCATTTTGAGACGTTCCATGGGCTCCGTTTTGGATGTCATGGTCCCGGGTTGCTCCGCTGCCGGTAGGCTTGATTTTCTCTCGGAGCATCGAAACCTGGTCAAACGTTGTCGGAATGACCTGAAATTTGACGTGCAGCCTTTTGGAAGCATGTTGAAGCCACTCATGCACTTGGTTTGATGAGTGAAGGCTTCGGTGGTTCCCGCCGCCGGGAGGCTAGATTTTGCTGCTCGAGCATTGATGGAGGGTCAAACGTTGTCGGTTTGACTTGAAATTTGGCATGGAGCCCTTTTGAGACATGCTGGAGTCATCTGTAGGCTCTGATCGAAGTTTTGACGTCTTCGATGATGTCGCCGCCGGGAGCGCCAATTTAGCTGCCGGAGAAGCGAAGTTAGGCCAAATGATTCTGAAATGGCCCGAAACTTCATATGTACTCTTCTCTTGGCTATCTTGAAGGATCTTGCAGTTTTTGTTTGATTCTGACAAGATTTGATTTTTTGAGAAGTTGCATTGCCTATTTATGGCAGGTTGCGACTTCATGTAGCTTTCTTGATGTTGAAGAGGCAAAGTGACATTTTTGGTGTCAACAAATGCCCCCTCGAGGTACAGCGACGAGTTGCTTGACTTTTGTAGTCGATGTGCCTCGAAGAGATTTCTGAAGGAGAGCTTGTGTCTTGACCAAGAGTCTTTGAGCAATCTTTCCTTTGGTAAAGTAGCCTTTGAGCTTCCAGGGGAATTTTATGGTAGTGAAAGGAATCACACACCATCTCGAGGCAAAGTTTTGAAGATGACATCAGGGATGTGGATTTGGGCTTTTGTTTTTGACCTTGTGACCTAACAAGCTATATATGGCAGGTTAGGGGATCGGGTTTTGGTTTTGACCTTGTGACCCAACAAGCTGTATGTGGCAAGTTGGGGGATCAGGATTTGGTTTTTGGTTTTGGTCTTGTGACCTAACAAGCTGTATGTGGCAAGTTAGGGGACCAGGATTTGGTTTTTGGTCACTCTTTGGGACTGTGTGGGTCCATTGGAGTGGTTTGGATTTTTTTTTTTTTGTGGAATGTCAATTTCAAGATTTTGGCTCAATTTGGTTTATGAGGCTGGATGGTTTGATTTTTGGAAGCTCATGGGGCTTGGAATTTTTTTTTTTTTTTTTTGTATGGTTCAATCAACTCAAAAGAGGCATGGAACCATTATTGTATGCTCTTGGTAAGAGGGATTTTTTCCTGACTAAAAGCCCATTTTTTTTTTTTTAGTGCCTAGGTGGTCAAACCTGGCTCATATGGGCTAGCCCATGGGACCTTAAGCTTTTTAGGATGGCTTAGATCTCATGTGGGGCCATTTTTGTAAAGAATATCTAAAGATATCTCATTTGGATAGAGAATATCTAAAAATATCTTTATGGGAGAGAATCTCTCATATTCCCTTAATTTGGGAGAGAATATCTCAAGGTATCTTTCTTTTTGGGAAGAAATCTCCAATATCCTTTTTTGTTGGAGAGAATCTTTTATTGATTGATTTTGGGAGGAAATCTCTCAAAGACATCTTTCTTTTTGGGAAAGAATCTTTCTAATTCCTTCTCTTTTGGTAAGGTTACTTAATTAGTAACACTTACCTTTCTTCTTTGTTTCCTTCTTTGATTTGCTCTCTCCTATAAAAGCAAAGGAAGGTAGGATCTCTTGCTCTTATTGCTTTCTTTTGCAACAATCTCAAGAGAGCTCCAAGACCAAGAGTGCTTCTTCTTCAAGGATCTTCAAGCTTTTTCCTTCTTCTTCTCCATCAATGGCTTCAAGTAAGTTTTCTCTCTTTTTCTTTCAAGAAAACTCCATGTAGAGAATAGGATGGTAAAAAAAAGAAAGTTTCTCTCTTTTTTTTTCCTTCTTTTTTTTTCTTTTCTTTTTTTCTTTTCTTTCTATTCTTCTTCTCTTTTTTTTTTTTTTTTTTTTTTCTTTTCTTTTCCACGTGATTTTTTTTTTCACGTTTTTTTTTTTTTTTTTTTTTTTTTTCTCTTTTTTTTTTGTGGGCCGTACGGACAGATCCGTACGGATCTGGTCCGTACGGCCACGTGGCCTATATATATATATATATTTTTTTTTTTTTTGCTGTTTTCTTTCTTCTCTTTTTTTTTTCTTTTTTTTTTTTTTTTTGTTTGAGAAAGTTTCTTTTTTTTTTCTTTCTCCCCCTTTTTTTCGAGAAAGTTTCTTCTTTCTTCTTTTTTTTTTTTTTTTTTTTTTTTTTTTTTTTGCTCATCATGATAATGCGTTTTTTGTGCAAATCTAGATGTTCATGCATGTACTATTTGTAGATTGAGCATGATAGCATACCTGAAAATCTTTGCAAATTTGGGAATTTGGAGCTCGCAGCGATGTTGAGCCCTTCTTGATTTTGCGGAGATTTTGAGGTTTCGAAAGTTTGGAGTTTCGGAGCCCGCAGCAATGTTGAGCCCATCTTCAAAACTTTCTATTTCTTTCGGGGTATTTCCTTTTTCTTTGGAATTGCCCCGGGGTCATGCCAAAATTTCGCCAGATTTTTGGTGGGACAAAGTGACCCTTTTTTCTTTTTTTAGCGAAATCCTGTCATTTTGATGACGATCTTTTTCTTTTCCAACCTTTGCAGGTGGTTCCTCCAGAGCGAACAAGGGTAAAGAGCCTGTTACAAGCGTACCTCGTCGATCCGCCAGATCTTCTAATGTGGCCGTTCAGCAGGCCTGGGAGAAGGTCCAGTTTATTGAGAAGAACTTGGAAGAATGCGATTCCCTCAATCGTGATGAGATGAGACAGCGATTGATCGCTCTCAAGGACGAGGAGTTCTATAAGATCATGGTAAGCAACCGTCCTTGGGTTATGGACGATCTGAGGGTTTTGCCCAAGCCTACCTTCTTCTTTGGAGATGCAGTCCCTGACGACTTGACATACCAAAGGAGATGTTTTCAGTTCTCTTACACAGCTGATGGTGAAGAGAGAACTATTTCTACCCGGTCGTCTTTTGACCGGACCATCTCGATCCTGAGCCTTTCTCCCACGTGCCCTAAGAGGGAAGATCCTCCGAGCTGGGTGAAGAGGACCAGTGTGATCAAGACCGGGGTTTTTGTTGGTGGACCTTCCGGTTTTGCGGAGAAGCCACCTGTCCGTATGGACATGTTGATGCCAGCCAGCGGCTACCAGGGCTCTGATTATCCGTCGGTCGATTTGAGACCGGTGGGCCTTGGCGTTTTCAGCGGTGACGGCAGTACCTGGGTGAAGCCTTTTCGACTTCGTGGCCGTTTCAATGCTGACTCCGATTGGAAGTCATGGACTGACCACACCTTGCTGATTGGGGGCGCCGTTTTGAAGGAAGCCGGGATTTTTGACGCGGTCCGCGCTTTCAGGGAGACCGTGACTTTTTCCGATGATGCCTTCATGGCTATGTTGGAGTCTTTCCTCCCTCAGACCAATACCTTCGTTGTTACGAACGGTGAGATTGGTTTTTCTCTGAAGGAGTTGAGTGCTATTACTGGATTGCCCATCCTTGGCAAACTCTACGAGGAGTTCATGCCGATTGACAGCGTCCTTGAGGAGCAGTCAGAGGAGTTCAGGCTCCTATACTTTCAGCTCGTCGCCTTCTATGATTTTTTGAAGGAGGGCTCGAAAGTGAGATCCAGCAGTTGGAAGAGTTGTGGCTTTTCATTCTTCAACTCCTTTGACGGTCGAGAACCTTCTGATAGCATGACCCGGGAAGACAGGAAGAAGACTTCGGCCATGCAGGAAGAGTTGAAGGGTTTCTTCGCGAGCACAGATGCCATTTGTTCTGACATTACACTGCGGAGGGATCTTGCTGTTTACCTCACTTTTTGGCTGGGTGAGGCTATTTTTGCTGGTGGAGATGGGACGCACATCAGGCTGCATTGTATTTTTCCGGCTTGTCAGATGGCGTTTGGAGAGCGGCTTGCTTTGGTGCCCGCTCTTTACTCCTACCTGTGTACCGAACTGCAGGCTGCTGCTTTTTTGGTTCGGCTTGGGCTCCCTATGAATAGGGTATTTTCAGCCCATATCTTTTATTCGTGGTTTGTATACCACTGTCCTGGCTTCCACCAGCTGGGTGCTGCACAGGATGATGATCCTCTGATGATTCGATTGGCTAAGGGAAAAGCCGTATCTGAATCACTTTTGTTTGCCCGCATGAGGATCCGACGGTTCAGGGACGTCGAGATGGGGCAGTCTTCTGTGAAGCTTTCTCCGGAGTTGCGGAAGAAGGCTTTTGATTTTGGTGCCTCCCGAGACTCTACCAGAGCAGGGTCGGGAAGGCATTACTCTTTGACCAATGCAGAGAAGGAGTGGCTTTTCAGCATACGAGTCGGCACGATGGTGTACCGTAGACATCTTTTCGTCGACATTCAGCCGTATGTACCTTCTCGCTTTGCGCTTCAGTTGGGCTTCTCTCAAGGCGTTGTTGGAGCGCCTTCGAGTATGGTGAAGCGTTTTGGGGGTTTGCAGGATGGCAGAAGCATGGGCTTTCTATAGTGCTGAAGACACTACTGCCACGATTTCTTATCCTGAGCTGTCGACTTTCCGAACTGCCGGCTTCACGAAGTGGTTCGCGGAGAGCTTTTTGGCATATCGGGGGCTTTCCAAGAAGGAGCTTGATGTAAAGCTGTCTTCTGGAAAAGGCATTGGGAAGTCGGATGGCGTCCGGCGAGAGGAAGTTTGGGCCTTCCTTTCTGGAGAGAAGCACAAGATAGGCTTTCTCGGTGACCAGGGCGTCATTGGTTCTGAAGCTGTTCGGGAAGTACCTGATGAGGCTTTGGAGCAGCTAGAACAGGAGGAAGCCGAGCTCGACGCTTGGATGCAAGCGGCACAGAGGCGAGCTTCCGCGGAGTCTACTGGCGAGAGCAGACCATCCAGTGAGGAGTCAAGTGAGAAACCTGACTCTGATAGTGGGGCGGGTTCTTCTAGGAAGCGAACCCGTAGAGGTAAGAAGAGGAGGAGTCATCATCGCAGCGAAGGGCCACATGAGGACTCTCCTGACATGGAAATCCCTCTTACCATCAACGAGGAGGTGCCAGAGGCTGTCGACGAGCCTCCAGAGAAGAGGAGTCGTGGGGAAGAGACCATTGGTGAAGGTATGATTCTTCCTTTTTCTTTTTCTACTTCTTTCATGGGGCTTTCCATGTTCTGATTTGTTTTCTCACCCTGCTGCTGCTCTTTTTTTTTTTTAGCAGAGGATGAAGACTTGCCGATGCCTGAGGTTCCGACCGATGAGGCGGTGATGGAGCCGGTTATGGCATCTGAAGAAGAACCGAGGGACTCTGGAATGACTCCGGAATCTCCAATTGGTATAACTTCTATTGCTTTCCTTTTTTTTTTTTTTGCCTGCGACTTGATTTGCTAACAGTTTTTTTCTTGCCAGCTGACTTGCCACAAGATTCCGATGACTTTGAACCATCAATGGACGCAAATGTCGATGATGCTTCTGATGAGTTCATGGAGGAAGAGAGTGTTCCGCCAGTCGTCGAAGAAGGTACTTTGTAGTGATGACCCTGATGATTTTTTTTTTTTTTTTTTTTTTTTTTTTTTTGAACAGGATCATATTCATACCTTTTTGTGTTTCCTTTGCAGGTTTTGAAGTGACAGAAGAGAGTCCATTGCTTTCTTCAGAACCAGAGCAAGGGATGCCAGAGGTCGATCCGGAGGTAGAGACTCCTACAACCAGTTCTGACGCGATAGAGGAGATACCTCATGCTGAGATTCCTTCTCCAGTGGTTCCAAGTGAAAAGAGTTCTTTTGTTACTCTTCCAATGGGACATGACATGAGCAGCCGATCAGCGGAGAAGGGTGAATCTTCATCCAGTTCGTCTCTTCAATTTGCGAAGAAGGTGCTGGCTCGGGTTTTGAGTTCTTGGATCAAGACTCTCCTTTCTGGACACTTGGAAGCAGGATTTGGCATGATCCCACATGTGCAGGAGATTCTCACTGATACCGAAGAGGTTGGTCTGGATGTCACAGGTGCCAGGGCGACCGTTGATAGGATCATTGCACTGGGTGACAAGTGGTTTGAGACCATGGGTTTCCCTGACGACCAATTCTTCAAGGAGATGTTCTTGGACCCTGCTGATAAGGCTAAGTCTGACCTGAATGAGGCTACACAAAGCAAGAAGCAGCTAGTTCGGGAGAAGAACAAGGAAGAGCTAGCCATCATCGGATTGAGGCATGACCTTAACGTCCTTGATAGGGAAGTTGAGGAGGCCAGAAAACGTCTTGAGCATTTGAAGGCACAAGTCGATGCGAAGTGGGCTGCTATAACAGAGGCTCGTGACAGGGAGAGTACTCTGATCCGCAGGGTTGCAGATGCCGGTCAAGTTCTCGAGAGGAGGACTCTAGAAAATGAACGATGGCAAACTGCTGGGGAAGAGCTTCCCGGTGTAAAAGAAGGGTTACGGCATTCGCCAGCATCTCATGGCAAGTTCCTGAAGAAGCGTGCCTTGGAAACTCTGACGGCTGAGGCCAAGAGTTTACTTGAGGAGCTGAAGCTTTGGCTGGAGACCATTTTTGGCTGAGCTCCTGATTTTTTATAGCAGAAACCATTCTTCTTTTTTTGGTACCACATGTATTTTTTTGGTACTTCTTTTTTTTTTTTTTTGCAGTGCTTGTGAACACTTTTTTTTTGGTACCACATGTATTTTTTTGGTACTTTTTTTTTTTGTTTTGGTACCACATGTATTTTTTGGTACTCTCTTTTTTTTTTTTTGCAGTGCTTGTGAACACTTTTTTTTTGGTACCACATGTATTTTTTTGGTACTTTTTTTTTTGTTTTGGTACCACATGTATTTTTTGGTACTCTCTTTTTTTGTTTTCCCTACGCTCACTCAAATCTTTTTGTGATGAAAGCGATTGCTAAATGGGATTTGATCAAAAGTTTTGTCATTTTGTGAAAATCTTTTGTCAAATAATTGTTTTGGTAGGGGAAACGAATTTGGCGTGAAAGCCGGATTTTTGTGGCATTTACAGCCAGTTTTGACATGAGAGTCAGGTTTTTTTTTTTGTGTGGCATTTATAGCCGATTTTTGAGATGGCATAAGAGCCAAAAATTTTGTTCGTGGCATGGGAGCCAATTTTGAGATGGCATGGAAGCCGAAATTTTATGGCGTAAAAGCCAAAATTTGGGTTGGCATGGAAGCCGGTGTTTGTTTTGTGGCATCTATAGCCAGTTTGGTGGCATTGATAGCCAATTTGTGGCATTTATAGCCGGTTTGGTGGCATTGATAGCCAATTTGTGGCATTTATAGCCGGTTTGGTGGCATTGATAGCCATTTTTTGAAAGCCAAGTTTTGGTTTGCCGGCGTGAAAGCCAATTTTTTGTGGCATTGATAGCCGGTTTGTGGCGTTTATAGCCGGTTTTGACATGAGAATCAGGTCTTTTTTTGTGTGTGGCATTTATAGCCGATTTGGTGGCATTGATAGCCGGTTTTTGGCAAAAGAGCCAGGTTTTGGCATTTATAGCCAGATTTTTTTTGGCTTTCAAAATGCAGGTATCGACTAAATGTCGCCTCCCCGCTGAATGGTCTTGCAAGTATCGATGGAATGTCGCTTCCTTGCTCATTCGGTTTTGCGAGTATTGATGGAATGTCACTTCCTCGCGAATTGGGGTGCAAATATCGACTAAGCGTCGCTTCCCTGCTTTTCCCAAGACTTTTGGTTTTGCGGGTACTGACTTGATGTCGTTTCTCCACGATTTTTGAAATTTGAGGTTTTCTCGAACCATTTGTAATTTTGGGTTGTGGATAGCAACTGGTATGTTGCATCTCCACGATTTTTGAAATTGGGTTGTGGATATCAACTGGTTTGTTGCTTCTCCACGATTTTAGAGGTTTTGGAAGTATCGAATGGGGTTCGCATCCTCCCGATTTTTTGAGTTTTGCGAGTGTCGACTAAGTGTCACTTCCCCGCGGTTTTTGAAAAAACCATTTTTTTGTTTAAAGACACGAGGGTCGTAAATTTTGACCTAAAACCATTTGGCAGTAAAAGGTAAGGTGGACTAGGGTGGAAATCCCTGAATCCGGATTTTTGTTTCAAACCATGAATTTTGGTTCAAGGATCGAAAGTTTTGGTCAAGTCAGGGAGAGGCTCCTAAACTTGGATTTTTTTGTTTTTGAACAATGAAACGATAAAAATAAGCATTGTTTTTGAATCTCTAGAAATTTTGACATTTGATATGAAAATTCTAAAGAGAGTGGGTTTGACGAGCGAGTACCTGAGAACAGGTTTTGGCCATACAGGCATTGCTCTTACCCAGTTGGGTAAGTCTTCAAGGGTAGTACCGCTTCAAGAACTTACCGTTGATAGGCAGCATACATCTGTCGCCTTCCATGTTTAGGAGGGCATATGCGCCATTGGAGAAGACCTTGTCGATGACGTAGGGTCCCTCCCATTTTGGTTCAAACTTGCCTTTGGACTTGTGAGCGAAGACCATTGGTCTTTTTACCGCAAGAACCAAGTCACCCTTTTTGTAGGCACGTTGCCGGACCCTTTTGTCAAAAGATCCTGCCATGCGTGCTTGGTAAAGTTCAATGCTTTGTCGAGCTTCGAGCCGTCTCCCATCGAGATTGTCCAGCTCATGGAGTCGCAATTTCGCATTGCTTTCTTGAGTCATGTCATTTTGTAGAGATACCCTCAGAGAAGGAATTTGTACCTCTAGGGGCACGACAGCTTCGCATCCATAGACCAAGGAGAATGGTGTGCTATGGGTTGGTCCTCGAACGGTGGTTCGATAGGCCCACAAAGCTTCAGATAGTTTGTCGCTCCAGTCTCTTTTGTGACTAGAGACCATTTTCTTGAGGATTTTGCAGAGTGTCTTGTTGAAGGCTTCTGCTAATCCGTTTGCTGCCGGATTGTATGGAGTCGAAGGACAGCTTTGGATTTTGTATTTGTCGCAGAACCTGTAGAATCGATGATCCCGGAATTGTGATCCGTTATCATGGACGAATCTCTTAGGTATGCCGAAACGACAAATGATGTTGGTGCGCAGGAACTGAAGAACTGATGAGGTCTTCATTTCGTTGAACGCAAATGCTTCTGACCACTTGGAGAAATAATCCGTAGCGGCGAAGATGAAGCGATGACCTTTGCTTGAAGGGGGAGAGATAGGACCTATGATGTCCATGCCCCATGCTTCAAAAGGCCATGAGATTGCTGTAGGATGCAGCCATTCTGGAGGCATGTGAATGTAGTCTCCATGAACTTGGCATTGTTGGCAGCGCTTAGCAAATTGCATTGCGTCGGGTACCATGGTAGGCCAGTAGTAACCCAACCTTTTGATTTGGTCGTAGAGCTTGGGACCAGCCTGATGAGCTCCACAAAGACCAGCGTGAACTTCTTTGAGTGTTTCTTCAGCTTCTTGTTGTGACAAGCAGCGTAGGAGTACTCCATTGAAGGATTTCCTGTAAAGGATTTTTGAAGGGATATCCAAATGAAAGTTTGGGGCTCGCCTTTGGATGCTTACCCGTTCTTTTGGATCTTCAGGTAGGATTCCGAACATAGTGTAATCAATGAACGGATCCCTCCAGTCGCCGATTGAAGTTTGAAGGATAGAGATCCGACTTCCAACCACTCGGTGGCATTCAGCAACTGCTTGGTGTGTGTTAAGAGGAGGGAGGATCCTTCTCTCGCACACCGTAATTTGCATGTTTTCCCCTTCCTGGATCGCCATTGATGCGGCAAGTCCGGCCAGGGCATCTGCACGGATGTTTTCACCTCTACGAATGTGGGTGATGTTGCAGATGTCAAACTTTTGCAGAAGCGATTGTGCCTTGTTGTAATAAGGCAGCAGATCAGGCTTCCTGACTTCATATTTCTGATTTATCTGGTTGACGATCAGTTGAGAGTCTCCAAAGACTTCCAGCATAGTGATACCGGATTCGATGGCGAGTTCCAATCCTAGGATCAGAGCTTGGTATTCAGCTGCATTGTTTGTGCATGGTTCCAGTAGCGAGAAAGCGTGTGGAATCATGCATTTGTCGGGGCTAACAAAGAGGATGCCAACTCCCGAGATCAGCTTTCTGTTTTCATTTGTCCTGGTTGCACCGTCAAAGTACATGTCCCAGGAGGCATTTGGTGAGAAAGTCTCCACGTTGTAGACAGGTTCGTCTGGGAGATCATCTCTGAGTGGTGAATCTTTAGGCAATGGATGCTCTGCGAGGAAATCTGCTAGAGCTTGGCCTTTGATTGCTTTTTGTGGCACATACCTTATATCAAATTGTGATAGAAGGATGGACCATTTTGCCAGTCGGGCATTGAGGGAACCTGCCTTTGTGACAAGAACCTTCAAGAGATTGATCCTTGAGACCAGGTAGACTGTGTTGGAAAGCAAGTAGTGACGTAGCTTTTGTACGGCGAACATCACTGCAAGGCATTCTTTTTCGACTGGAGAGTAGCGATGCTCTGCACCTACTAGCATGCGGCTGAGGTAGTATAGAGCAGCTTCTTTTCCCTCACCATTCTCTTGTGCAAGCAAAGCGCCTACAGAATGATCAAGAGCTCTTGTGTACAAGATGAATGGTTTTCCAGTGGCAGGGGCAGCTAACACTGGAGGTTTGGTCAGGTATGACTTGATATCTTGAAATGCGGCTTCACAGTCGGCATCCCAGACAAAGTCTACACCCTTTTTCATCAATCGAGAGAATGGACGGCATTTCCCCGAAAGATTGGAGATGAACCGTCTGATGTAGGCCAATCTCCCTTGAAGCCCTTTTAGTTCTCTCAAGGTTCTTGGAGAGGGCATTTCTAGAATAGCCTTGACTTTTATGGGGTCAAGTTCTATTCCAGCTTTCCGAACAAGGAATCCGAGAAACTTACCCGACGAGACGCCGAAGAAGCATTTTAGAGGATTCATCCGCAGTTTGTGTTTGCGGAGTCGGAGGAAGACTTCCCGAAGATCTTTGAGATGGTCTTCTTTTCTTCTACTTTTGACGGCGAGGTCATCAACGTAACATTCGACCGTCTTGTGCTGCATATCTTGGAATATTTTCATCATAGCCCTCTGATATGTGGCACCAGCATTTTTCAGACCAAATGGCATGACAGTGTAGCAATACACGCCAAATGGAGTCCGAAATGAAGTGTGTTTTTCATCCTCGGGATGCATCTTTATCTGATTGTAACCAGAGAAGCCATCCATGAATGTCATTCGCTCGAATCCGCAAGTATTGTCAATCATCACCTCCGGTATGGGGAGCGGGAATTCATCTTTAGGGCAAGCGCCATTCAAGTCTCTATAGTCAATACAGACTCTGATCTGCCCAGTTTTCTTTGTCACGGGGACAATGTTGGCCAACCATTCTGGATGTTGTTCCTCACGGATGAAGCCGACGCTTTTGAGCTTTTGAACTTCTTGTTCAATTTTATCCATCACATCTGGACGGAATCTTCTTTGGCCTTGTTTGACAGGCTTGATGTCTTCTTGAAGATTGAGTTTGTGGACTGCTATTTTGGGGTCTAAACCAGGCATTTCAGCGTAGGACCATGCAAAGCAATCAACGAACTCACGAAGAAAAGCGATATACTCGGGTAACTCATCATCCTTTATATTCTTGCTTATGAATACAGGACGTGGGTTATCAGGTGTTCCCAAGTTTATCTTTTCAACAGAATCTTCTGTCGGAAGGTTCGAAGGTGGTTCCTCCACAATATTTTCGGAGGCTTCCAACTCAACGAAACCTTCTGGAGTTTCAACTGCATTACCAGACCAAGGCTCTGTTCCCTTCCATGGATTTTCTTGATTGGTGATCTCCTCAAGGCTTGCTATGAGATAGTCCCAATCGCCTGTTGAGTCTGGTATTTCTTTTGGAGACGAGGGTTCTTCTGGGTCAGAATAGCACAAGTCTGCATTATCGGACGATTCCTCTTTATCATCAGAGAAATCATACCAATTGGATGAGCTTCCTGGATTTTTGTCAGGTAACTCTTTAAAGAGATATCCAGGGAGATCGATGTCTTCGTGGACTTTAGATGTTGAGGCTTGGTCGGTAAAACGACTTTTAAGCTTTTGTGTCAACTGTCTCAGAGGAGTGTCGGGATCATACCCTAACCCATATGAAGACTTTTCTACATGACCGTAGAGTCTCCAATCTTCCAGCTGGCTTTTGGTCAAGGCGGGCTCCAATGGCGTGAGAATACCGCGGCCTTCTCCCAAACCGACTGGGTTTTGAGCGTCATAGCCCATTTTCTTCATAATTGCTTGTGCCACAGGATTATATAGAGATAGCTGAGGCATACCTTCATTTTGGAAAGGTTCCAGCATGGAATTTGATGAAGAAGCGTCCGATCTATGGAAGAAGATCGGTCTTTGCTTCGGCGATGTTGCCGGAACAACAAAGGTAGCAGACGTAGGATCTTCTACATCAGCAGTTGTCTCTATCGGAGTGAGAGCAGGCTGAACTTGCTGAGTGTCAGCTTGGCTTGACGATGCATCGTCTTCTGGATCTGAGTCCGAGTCTGTGTCTTGCATGATAGACACGAGAGAAACAACAAATTTGCCCCCAGGCTTTTGTTTCGCCTTCTTCACTTTAGTCGTGATGACCAAAGGTTTTGAATTCTTGAGGGAGATAACGAAGGGAGATTGACTACTCTCTTCTAATTTACCGGAGGGTTTGTTTTCTTCCGGTGATTTTTGAGGAGCCTTGCCTTTATCTTTCTGGAGATTTTCAGCAGGGGGTGCTATTTCCTCTTTTTCTTCTTTTTCGCTTTCATACATCTGGGAGTCTGCGAAGTGGACTTCTTTACCTTTGAAGGGTTTTCTGTCCGCAAAGACACGATGTACCATGCCGTCGTCGCCGACGAACTTGATGCATTGATGTAGAGTTGAAGGAACAACACCATTCTCGTGTATCCAAGGACGTCCGAGAAGGATGTTGTAGCATGAGGGGGTTTTTATTGCATACACAGTGACCTCAGAGATAAGATCACCGATTTGCAATTTGAACCTGATTTTGCCGATAGGCCTTTGAGTGCTCCCATCGTATCCAAAGATAGATACAGATGTGTGGCTTAGCTTGCTGGGTGGGATGCCCAACTCTTCAAGAGCCGAAGTGGAGATAAGGTTGAGTGCAGAACCTGGGTCGATCTGAACTCTATGTATCGGCATTTCTTTGATGTACCCTGTGAAGTACAGGGGTCGGTTGTGCCTTGCTTCGCCAAGTAGGAGGTCTTCCTTAGTGAAGGCGATGGTTGCACAGGCTGCCTTTTGAACCGAGAGGCATTGGATGCATGATCCCTCGCTTTTCTCTTTTTCTCCTTTTAAGGAGGTTTCTGAGTTTTTGACCCAGTAGTCCATTTCAATTTGGAGGACTTGTGGGGCATGTTTGTCGACATCCTCATTCAGTTTTTGTAATTCTGAGATGAGATTATCACGAGTGCGTGGAGACATTCGTAATAAATCCAGGATGTGAAGACGTGCAGGTATGTGTTTGAAGTGCTCAACCAAGTCATACTTGAAAGCCTCCTTAGGGCCTGCATGTTCATCATTGTTGCCACTGGGGGCGCTTACAACATCTTTTCCCGAAGGATTTACATAAGTAAAGGAAGATTGGTTGTAACTCTTGTGGTAGTCCCGGCCCGAACGGGTGCCTCTACCAACTTCGAGAGCTTCTTGAGAAGGATCTTCGTTTGGAAGATTGTCTTCAGGATCAAGAGGCTGTCGTTTTTCATCCACTGGGGATGTATCTGCAGCAGAGTTGCCATCCTCAGTGATTGTGTTGCACGGAGCATTTTCCGGGAGCAAGTCCTGAACAGCATCCAGCAGCTTTTCTTCTTCGTTGACCCATCCATCATCCCAAGTTGGGTTTTCTTCATGATGATGAGTCGGGAAGAATGTGTATCCTGAAGTCACAGTCTCAGGAGAAGAAACCTGAGAGGGTGTCATCTCTGTGAAAGTCACGTGAGACAAGGTAGCTCCAGAGGATACATTGCTAGGCGTCGTCGGAGTATAGGTAATCTCATCAGACGACGCTTCAGAAGAGCTATAGTCCTGATATATTACATTACAGGAAGCTCTGATAGGAGATGTTGCCTGCTCGGAGTCAGACTCATCCTCGGATGTAAGAGGATCGTCTATCCAGCAATGTTCTCCATTTTCAGGAGTTAAGGGTGGAGGTACCTGGTGAGCTTCAGGGACTTCCGGCTCTGGATTGCGAGGAGGCTCGTTAACACGATCTTGCTCTTGTTCTAGAGCGAGACGCTGCAAGATCCTTGCATATTCTTCAAGATCAGGCATGGGAGCCAGATCCTCTTCTTCGTCTTCTCCGTGTGGCTCAACATAGTTGATTTCCACTGGAGCAATGACAGGTGCTGGGTTAACAGCATCTTCTTGTGCAGCCTCTTGGTCTTCTTCATCATCAGACCAGGATCCTTGTGGCTGTAAGGGGTTATACCAGATTACTGGCATAAGGTGAGTTTCAGGAACCCATTCTTCGTCGGAGAGATACTCTCCTGTTTCAAGAGATTCCTCCCACTCATCGGTGTAGTTGGGCTCGAACCCATCGTCGGTGTCGCTGGACTCGTATCCATCAATGGAGAATCCAACTACCGAGTTGCAAGAGTATGATGCCCCCTGCATAGCTTCTTCTCTGAATTGAGGTGGCATGAAATCACTGAGAGTGAGTTTTCTTACCCCCTTTGAAGTCTCTGGAAGGGACGTTTCTGTTGCCCCGAGTGAAGTGGTAGAGGAGACCTCTGCCTTTTCAGGGACTGCTTGTTTTGGCTGGGTCTTCTCTTGCCGTTTGAGCCTGAGGAGATGTTTCCTAGCCTGCCTTCGCTGTTGAGCTGTTGGCTTTGTTTTGACGATCTCCCAATTTTCATCTTCCAGGAGATCGGGATGTACCCATATAGGTTGTCCGTCTGGTGTCGGGAAAGGAACCAACACTTCGGACGTTTGAATTCTTTTTATCACCTTGAAGGAAGTAGTGATCTTCTTCTTCGGTGATTTTGGTGTTTGTCCACGTGACACCGTGTTGACGGAGGCGGGGCCATAATTTTTGTCAAAGGTTATGACTCTGTTCCTCCACATCTCATTGATCTTCTCTCTCACAACGAAGCATTGATTGAGAGGATGTGAGATCATCTGGTGGTATGGACAGTACCGAGGATCATTGGTTTTGCCAACGTCTCCAGGTCTTTTGGGCTCTGGCAAAATGAGTTTGCCATTTGCTAGGAGAGCCTCAAAGATTTCTTCAACGTCTTCATCGAACGGATATTTCTTTTCTACACGTTCTTTAAAGGCATCAGAGAGTTCAGGCCTTTTACCTGCAGTTTTGTTTTCAGCTTTCTTTGGCTGCTGAGGAGCTGACTTGGTTTGCACATTGAGGACCTCTTTCTTCTTTGGTTTAGAGGTTGCAACAGCAGTCGGCTCTTTCTTTGATGATTTCTGACTGTTGAGGTCTTTGATCACCGTTTCAGCTTCCATAGAAGCTTCCAGGAGTTCTCCCAGGTTTTTTGATTTATTGCCGATGATCATGGAGCGGATTTTAGCTCTCATGTTGTTTCGGCAGATGTCGACTAGCGACGCTTGTGGCAGTACATCTGAGCATTTGTACGCCATTGCTTTCCACTTGTGAATGAAGTCATAAGTTGACTCATTCTCTCCCTGTTTTAGGCTGCAGAGCTGAGCCATAGTAACAGGATGATCCTCACCTTGGAAGTGGGTCAGGAAGCGTGTCTCCAGCATAGCCCAGTTCTGAATGGAGTTCTCCGGCAGAGTGGAGTACCAATCGAAGGCCGTACCTTTTAGGGTACTTGCAAAGAGGCGAATCTTGAGTGCATCTTGATCCGCGATAGCTCCCGTCAAGATCTTGAAGTGGATGACGTGCTGTCTGGCCGATCCTTTCCCCGTATATGTTTGGAGAGTAGGATGCTTGAATTTTGTGGGGAACGGGACCGAGTCCATCCATAAAGGATATGGTGGCTTGATCCCATGCTCTTTGAGTATATCCTCTTCTTTAGCTTTGGCGAGGATACTGTCTACGTCCTTTTTGGTAAGGGCGCGTGACTCATTTTCTTCACAATTCTCCTCGTTATTGCTATGATTTGGAGGAAGCTCATTGTTCACCTGATTTTGGACGACAAGGAGAAGGTTTTCCATCAGAGTTTCAATCCTCTGCTGGCCTTGTTCCAACTGCTGGATGCGTGTGAGAGCATCATCTCGAGGTGGATTCTGAGGTGGTGGCTCAGAACTTGTAGCCAAGACGTTCACCCCTCGGGATTCGAACGAAGAAATCGTCCTGGTGACCGAGCTGGGGCTCATTCTTTTTGATGAAGAGCTTGATGAAGGATTACTCTCCCGTCCTTGGCTTGAAGGGGCAGGAGATTCTTCGGGATGTCTTCGTGTCCCGGTGACGCTACGGGTCACCGGACGTCGGACATGGATTTTTGATGCTGACTTTTGGCGTCTTCTGGTTTTTCCAACCATATGGACGGCAGCAACTTGGTCGGGTCTTTCTTTTTCGACCCATTTGTGGGAGACTTGAAGTGTAGGAGGCTGGGTCCGTTGCTTCTCTAGTCTCTTTTGTCGATATGACGCACGGCGGCGTGCTCGACGAGCGATTTGAGCTTCAGTCAGCTCTGGCTGGGCTCTGACGATGAAGGATGTGCTCCCTCGGGCGCAGCAGCCGAGCTTGTCTTCTTTGTGGTTGGGCAAGGACAGGATGCGGACCCGGTCCTTTGCCTGTTGCAGCGAAGCTTTGAACCTTTCGAGTTCGGCCCCTGTAGAGATGAAGGGTCGAACTGAAGGAGTGTAGGCCTTAGCAGGTGCTTGTAGAGGCCTGGTGATGCATGATCTAATTTTGGGCCTGTAGGAACAAGCCGGCTCATGCTGGGTTGACTTGGGAGTCAAGTTGGAGATGGGTCTCTCCTCTTTCATGTAGGCAAGAGGGTAGAACTGGTTTTCTTTGAGTGGGGCCAGGTATGCTGGCTTGGTGGAAATTTGAGACCTTCTTTGTTTTGGGGAAGGTCTTGGAGACCAAGTCTTGGGATAGACCTGGTTGTTTGTGGGTCGAGGCTTCGCGGGGGTGCCGCGGGCTTCAGGCTTTTGGGCGCTCGCCTTTGGTGTCACGGGAGTGACACGTTGAGAGGCGATCTTCTGCCTTTTGGCAGGCGCAGTTTGTTCTTCGGGAAGTGGGAATGGTCCCAGTGTCCCGAAGACGATGGTCCGGGGAGTCGAGGTCAACCCGGAGTTCAGAGAGTTGCCGAGGGAGTTAACGCTTCGGCAGCTGACAGGGCGCTTGTAAGTGCGCTCGGTTTGCTTCTGTTGAAGCATGAGTTGGTGCTTGTTCTCGTCGAAGATAATGGTTAAGGCTGCCATTGTTAGTTTCAAAATTTCTGAAACAAGACCACATCCATTAGTAATCACAAGAATATAATGATCATAAATGGGAATTTCTATGGTTGTCTTTTCAAATCGCTCAAGGGATATGACCCAAGCGACATGAAGAAGGCAAAAAGCCATAGATGGTACAATTGTTCTGACAGCGAACATGGTAGGCTCGAAATGAGCGTTCCAATGACTGCTAGAAGTAATTGTATACCTAAATTCGACTTATCGAGAAGCGGAGCTTGCTCGAGATAAGAAGAATATAAGGTAGGAGTTACAAATGTGCCGGTCACAGATACAGTAGACCCTGAAAGGGCGTACCAGTATTGCTATGCACAAATGTTGGAGATCGCATCCATGAGATGGGATTCTTTGTTTTTTTGAAATGTCAAGATTGGATTCATCAAAGAGAGCAGATGATATTCCGATCCGAATACGGGCTCAACGATTTCCGCGAGCGCCAGTACCCAGAAGGGAAGGAACCACAATTTCTCGGATCTGAATCTAAAATGACGAGAGTTTTTTTTTTTTGAAGATTTTTTTTTAGATTTTCATTTTTTTTTTTTTTTTAAAAAAATCTTTTTTTTTTTTTTTGTTTAAGATTTTTTTTTTTGAAAATCTTTTTTTTTATTTTTTATTTTTTATTTTTTTTATTTTGATTTTTTTATTTTTTTAAGATTTTTTTTTGAAAATCTTTTTTTTTATTTTTGATTTTTTTTTTAAATTTTTAAGATTTAAAGACGAGAGAGTACACATAGGCCTCCTAACCCGGTCTTATGAAACCTCAATTGATAGAATTGCCCCCAGGTAAGGGTAGGATTACTTAATGAACCCGTTTGGAGGACCCTTGCCTAGAACAGTCAAGCTGTCTCCACACTCTGGACAAGGCTTTTCTTGAATCAATCGTGATCAAAGAACGCAATTGGTTTAACCTTAGTGGTCTATGTCTTTTTTTTTCAAATCCCAAATAGACTCATCGAAGAGAAACGATGGCCCAAAACCTTAGTCGAACGGGCTCAACATTTCTGCAAGCACCAAAGAACGATAGGATAGGATCAAAGCTTCTCAATTTTGAATCAGAACTGAGAAAACTGATTTTTTGATTTTTTTTCTTTGAAATCTCTAATGAACTCATCGAAGAGAAACGATGGCCCAAAACCTTAGTCGAACGGGCTCAACATTTCTGCAAGCACCAAAGAACGATAGGATAGGATCAAAGTTTCTCAATTTTGAATCCAAACTAAGAAAACTGATTTTTTTTTTATTTTTATTTTTTTTAATATATATTTTTTTTGAAATCTCTAATGAACTCATCGAAGAGAAACGATGGCCCAAAACCTTAGTCGAACGGGCTCAACATTTCTGCAAGCACCAAAGAACGATAGGATAGGATCAAAGTTTCTCAATTTTGAATTCAGAACTAAGAAAACTGATTTTTTGATTTTTTTTTCTTTGAAATCTCTAATGAACTCATCGAAGAGAAACGATGGCCCAAAACCTTAGTCGAACGGGCTCAACATTTCTGCAAGCGCCAAAGAACGATAGGATAGGATCAAAGTTTCTCAATTTTGAATTCAAACTAAGAAAACTGATTTTTTTTTTTGAAAAGAGAAAGAATGGAAACAAACTCAAAGAAATAGAAATTTCCAAAAAATCCCATCTCATTTTTTTTTAGGATGCAAAATCCAACATAGGCTACCAGCTAGAAAGTAGCCAAGGAATCCGGAAAAGAAGTATAAGCATAGAGCAAAAAGTATGATATGCAAATATTTCATTTCCAAGCACCGTGTTCTCAAATGAACGAGTCCCACCGGGTGTGCCAGCTTGATGGAACGCGCTCCGGGGCGCCCGCTGGGGGCGGCTACCGGGGTCGGCGGAACGTGGGAGTCCGTCGGGTCCGGCCCTTTCGCGCCCTGGCGGGCCCTGAAGCGTGCATCAACATTTCTTTTTTTTTTGTGTGGGTGTGCCAGATTTTCTATTTTACTTGGAATTGCAAGTGGTCATCCGGAGATCAACCTTCGCAAGTAAAAAGGAAATCAACTTCTTTCAAGTTTTCCATTGCACAAATATTTAAGAAAAGAGACATTTTCTTGGTTTGCCGTGAAAGGCGATTTTGTTTGGCATTTATAGCCGATTTTGGCGTTTATAGCCGATTTACAATTCTCATCAATAATGAAAGACAAGAGTTGTGATTTTTGTCTCTTTAGAAAAATACAAACTACAATGAAAAGCAAGAAAAGGAAGATCTAACTTTTCAGGAGATTGTGGGGGACTCGTTCAGATTGACGGTCGCAAGCCATGTGTGGGCTTCGCCATCATCCATGCAGATGAGAACAGAAGATGCTCTTGATTCGCTTGGCTTGGCTATAACCTCAGGTTTTTAGAGGACAAAGACCAAGAGAAGGTCCTATGTCCAATAAAAAGCTAAGTAGACGGGCTGAAAAGCCACGTCTAAGCCATTGGAGGCAGCGGGAGAAGGCAAGGACCTTGGGGGGCGGTGCCCCCCAAGGGACTTTTGTCACCTTGTAGTGGTGGCTGGTGCAGAACTTCAGCAGAGTTTTTCTCTCTTTTTCTTTCTCTCAGATTTCTGGATCTGTGGCGCTTTGGAAGTGATGCCTGGAATGCTTGGGGTGCTCTCCTATTTATAGGCTTTTGGTAGCCATTTAGGAGAGTTTATGAGCTTTAATTGCTTTAATGAGAGGAGTTACAAGATTTATTTCTTGATTTTGTAACTCCTTTTTCCTTGAATCTGATTGGCCGATGGAGATTAAGGGCTTTTAATCACCTTAATTACCATAATGGGAGGAGTTTCATGGGTTAAATGCCATGACTTAATTGATTTGTAACTCCCAAATGCTTGCTTCTGATTGGGCCGTCCAAAGAAATGAATTAATGACTGCAATAAAGCTAGTCAATTAACCACATTAATTGGTCGCCGAGCAGTTGAAGAGTCGCGGGCCATGCCGTGTCTTCTGGAATTCTTCTGGCGACGATCATCGATGGATCTACATGCTGATCGACATCGGATGAACATGTAGCTTCAGACATTGGTAGCTAAGAGCGGGCCGGTGACATCTGTCTTGTCGATTTCACGATCGGTCGGACAGAAAGTGCACTTTCTTGGTCAGCCGGTTGGCGATCTTGGAGCGATCACTGATGATTTTATGCTTTTGGAGGTTGACCCATGATTTTGACGGATGTCGTCGGATATGAGTCAATTTCAAGCACTAAAAATCACATTTTCAGGAAACCACAGGGGCCAAAGTGCGCGAAACGCGAAAAAAGACGGAAAAACGGGTCACCGGCGGAAAATCCGGTGACCCGGACCTCCATGGTCGCCGGCGACCATGGGCCATGGTCGCCGGCGACCATGGACCGGCGACCATGGCCCATGGTCGCAGGGGCCTGCGACCATGGGCCATGGTCGCAGGGGTCTGCGACCCTGGGGGATTTTTCCCCTTCGGAGCCCGTTTTGCGGTCGTTTTGAGGTCTTTTTCGTCGCCGTTTTCTTCTGTATTTTTCTTGACATTTCTTCTCATTTATTGGCTTGATTTCCCTGTAGAAAACTTGATGAGAATCCTTGCATTTTTAGAGTGCAAAGTCTCTAATTTTCCGGGAAAGCCGAAGACTTTGTCGCGTAGAGCTGCTGATTTTCCGCCAGAAGTCGAAACTTGGTCAAACGATGTCGGAATGACCTGAAATTTGAGGTAAAGCCTCCTGAGCAATAAATAAGACCAACCATAGGCTTTTGTTTGAGTTTTGAAGCCGTTTGGGGTCCCGTCGATGCTTCACTTGACTTTGCTGCGGGGAAAATGCCGAGCTTTGATATGTGGCCAAACGATGTCCGATTGACCTGAAATTTGACGGGGAGCCTATTGGAGTCATTTTGAGACGTTCCATGGGCTCCGTTTTGGATGTCATGGTCCCGGGTTGCTCCGCTGCCGGTAGGCTTGATTTTCTCTCGGAGCATCGAAACCTGGTCAAACGTTGTCGGAATGACCTGAAATTTGACGTGCAGCCTTTTGGAAGCATGTTGAAGCCACTCATGCACTTGGTTTGATGAGTGAAGGCTTCGGTGGTTCCCGCCGCCGGGAGGCTAGATTTTGCTGCTCGAGCATTGATGGAGGGTCAAACGTTGTCGGTTTGACTTGAAATTTGGCATGGAGCCCTTTTGAGACATGCTGGAGTCATCTGTAGGCTCTGATCGAAGTTTTGACGTCTTCGATGATGTCGCCGCCGGGAGCGCCAATTTAGCTGCCGGAGAAGCGAAGTTAGGCCAAATGATTCTGAAATGGCCCGAAACTTCATATGTACTCTTCTCTTGGCTATCTTGAAGGATCTTGCAGTTTTTGTTTGATTCTGACAAGATTTGATTTTTTGAGAAGTTGCATTGCCTATTTATGGCAGGTTGCGACTTCATGTAGCTTTCTTGATGTTGAAGAGGCAAAGTGACATTTTTGGTGTCAACAGTTACCCAGAAAAGTCCAAAGGATTTAGGTTTTACTGCCCTAACCATAGTACGAGAATTGTTGAAACCGGTAATGCTAGATTCTTTGAGAATGGCGAAATCAGTGGGAGTAATAAACATCAAGATGTGATCATTCAGGAAATCAGGGTACCTATCCCTTTACCCTCTATTCCGAAAGATGTTGGCAATCCTCCTGTTGTTGAACCATTTAACAATGAGGAAAATCCAATAAATGATCAACAACTCCATAATGAGATTGTCGCCAATGAACATATGGATAATGCACCAGAGGAACCAGCATTAAGAAGGTCTCAAAGACAAAGGAGATCAGCTATTTCCGATGATTACATGCTTTACCAAGTAGAATCTGGAGAAGGGACAATTAATGACCCGGTTTCTTATTCACAAGCCATTAAGGATGTTAATTCTAGTAAATGGATTGATGCCATGAAGGATGAATTGAAATCTATGAATGAAAATCAAGTCTGGGAAGTTGTTCAATTGCCTCCAGGACACAAACCAGTTGGCTGTAAATGGGTCTTCAAGACCAAACGCGACTGCAAAGGCAATATTGAACACCATAAAGCCAGACTTGTTGCCAAAGGTTTCAATCAGAAAGAAGGTATTGACTATACTGAGACTTTTTCCCCTGTGTCAAGGAAGGATTCTCTTAGAATTATCATGGCATTAGTAGCTCACTATGACCTCGAGTTACATCAAATGGATGTGAAAACTGCCTTTCTTAATGGAGACTTGGAAGAAGAAGTCTACATGCGTCAACCTGAAGGCTTCATCATTGAAGGTCAGGAAGACATGGTCTGCAAACTTAAGAAATCAATATATGGACTGAAACAAGCTTCGAGGCAATGGTACCTAAAGTTTCATGAAATCATTACTAACTTCGATTTCATAGAAAACATCGTTGACCCTTGCATATACCTCAAGATCAGTGGGAGTAAGTTCATATTTCTAGTTCTGTACGTTGATGACATATTACTGGCCAGCAACGACCTTGGTTTATTACATCAAACAAAGGACTATCTCTCAAAGCATTTTGAAATGAAAGATATGGTTGAGGCTTCCTATGTGATAGGAATAGAAATATTCCGTGACAGGTCACTTGGTATTTTGGGATTGTCTCAGAAAGCATATATTGACAAAGTTCTAGAGAGGTTTGGCATGATGACCTGTTCCTCTAGTCCTGTTCCACTGCATAAAGGAGACAAGCTTGATCTTTCGCAGTGTCCACAGAACGAATTGGAACTTAAAGAAATGGCAAAATATCCTTATGCTTCTCTTGTCGGGAGTTTGATGTATGCACAGGTCTGTACAAGACCTGACATTAGTCATGCTGTTGGCATGCTCGGGAGATTTCAGAGTAAACCAGGAATCGCTCATTAGAAAGCTGCAAAGAAAGTACTGAGATACCTTAAGGGAACAAGGAATTACATGCTCACATACAGAAAATCAAGTCACCTACAGGTGACTGGTTATTCAGATTCAGATTTTGCTGGATGTCCTGACACCAGACTTTGCACTCTTGGCTATGTGTATCTCTTATGTGGAGGTGCAATATCATGGAAAAGCCAGAAATCTGAGTTGCTTTAGTCATCCACCATGATAGCTGAGTATGTCGCATGTTACGAGGCTGCAATTCAGGGAACATGGTTGCATAATTTTATCTCTCAGTTTGGAGCTTTGAATTTCATCTCTAAGCCATTAACCCTTTACTTTGACAATGAAGCTGCAACCTTCTTCTCCAAGCATGACAGGATATCTAAGGGATCCAAACACATGGACCTTAAATATCTCTCACTGAAACAAGATGTTAGATTACAGAAATTTGTCATTGAGTCTATACGTACAGATTTCATGGTCGCAGACATATTCACGAAAGGACTACCTCCAAAGACCTTTCAAGGACATACTGAAAGCATGGGTCTTGAAGATAGTTCTTAATTATCATTTTCTGCCTTTTATTTCTGTACTTATATTTGACATTTATTGAGCTCTTAATGCAACTCTACATCTGCTATTTCTGTTTTTCCATTGTGTACATTTTATGTTTGGATAAATGATAAACAGAAACAGTCTTTCAACATAGACATTATGAGACCATTACGTATATCTCCTATTACGGTCTAGTTATGCCGGTTGTCACTGCTGTAGTACATGGAAGTAAGCATGTTGCAAAATAATGTGTGCACGCCATGACTCCCATTGACCACCGAATTAGCCAAGACACTTATGATAACCGACTCAAGAAATGTTTAGCATATAATGCGCGCCTTATGATTCCTAAAACGAAAAACACTAAAGGATCTTCCTATCGACCAAGTGGGAGACTGTAAGGAAATTATCTTTAAGTCCATTACTTGGACTAGAAGTCCTTTCCTTTCCCGAATTGTGGTCATTATAGGAAATCTGTTTTCTTAGGATACATGCTATTCCTTACACAAAAAGGTTTCTTAATGAGATGTATTCCATAACAAACTCTACCTTGATGGATGGTTGAGATTAAGTCTATGGAAACCCTGATTGGAAATTCGGTCCTCTTTTCACCTATAAAACAAAGCCTTTCGTCCATCACAAAGGCATTCACGAAAATCAACACATTAAGGTTTTATAGGCAAGGAAAGAGAAACCGAAACCATTCACATAGTCTCTTTCTCGACAGATCACAGCATCAATCAGCAACAGCACCAGACTGCAGGATCAGAAAGCCCTCTGCATCAAGATGTCTGGAGGTACTCTTTAATTTATTTAAGATTAAATCCTACACGTGATTATCATGCTGTTCACGATCTTAGGGTTCATGTTAATAATAGCATAACAAGTGGATCTTCCTTTTTTACTTGGATTACATGATCAGATGAATGGTAATAGGGTAAGAATCAACAGTTCATAATAATGTGTATAGAACGTGTCGGTGACCATGAATCTTATGCAAATACTATCTTTATTTAAGTCATGGAGATCTTGATAGATTTGTTTGACAGAGGTATATAATCCTCATGGAGAGGTTTCTCATGGGCCTCAAGGTTACTGTCAATTTTAGACCCAGACCATCAACATAAGGGGTGACGATTGGGAGTAGTGGGACCTCCTAGCCCACTTGATCCAACATCTAGTCCATGGATCCTGAAGGGGACCCATGGATGACCATCGTGGTGCTGGTCCCATAGGGATTGGACCCCGTTCTGGTGCCATCTATGTAATTTAAATTTCAGATGAGGGAATGGGGAGGAAAATCCAGTTATTGTCGACAGTAAATGTGGGACCACTGGGCCCACCTAATCTGATATCAGAACCACACATCTTTTAGGGGACCTTTGGTCGACCCTAGTGCTGGTGTACCCAAGGGAAGTGGGTCCCATCTAGTGGTCCATCTTATTGCCATACAATTCCATGCGTGACTCACTACACAAGTTTCTATTGAAACTATTTTGAGATTGTGGGCCCCAGGATATGATTGGATGGTAAATCCAAACCAGTAGAATGGAAGTTTAGCCTTGAGCGATCATATGGACTAGGTCTGATGTTGTATTAGATCCAGTGGGACCCACTGGATTTTATTTTAGAATGCCTTCAGGAGTGAACCACTTGCTGCATGTGTATGTTTTGTGTGTATAGACATGGTCAAATGAGATCTGTAATTGGGGGGATAACCATAAACTTGGTATGTAATTACCATCTTACCTTTCCATCCAAATTAATTAAGGTTTCTGTGTGGTTTATAATAAATTGCCTGGACTGTTTGGAATATTAATATGATTCAGTCACTTTATGTAAATTTTTCTATGAATATTGGCCACTTCTACACTACCCACTACTTGTCATGATCAGAAGTGGGGCAATAAGTTTAGTGGGGTTTGTATGACGCAATAGATGTTATGATTTATATTTAATATGGTATGTATGGAATGCTTACTGGTGTACTAGGAATTATTAGTGCACGTGAAATGATGGGTTGGTATACAAATTCCTTGGTGCTGGACATGGTGTTTAGACTATGTGGGCAATGGTGGCCATTGTATTGGTTGGTCCTTGGTGGACGCGGATGATGAGACAAGGCTCGAGTGGTTTGTAGACATGTGAATGTAGCCTTGTGTTTGCCGATTACCGCAAGTACACGGTTGTCTAGAGTAATATAGACTATGGAAGTCCGAATATCGTTCCTAAAAGGATCGTTACAAGGAAAATAACAATAATCAATGAAAAAGAGTATCAACTCAAATATAACTAACAAATGTAAATGGAGATAACAAAAACAATGGAAATACAAATCAAGATAATAACAATGGAAATAAAAGAATGCAAACTAAAAGAAAAAAAAAGAAATTAGATAACAAAGATATGTTAGTAAAAATAGAAAAACTCAAGTAAGAACAAACCGAGAACAAGATTAGTAACAAGTTAATAACAAAGTTAATAACAAAAACAGAATGACAAGGTTAATACAAGAACAATGGAGCAATGTTAGATAGATCAAGTGAATAAGTATGTGAAAATAAGTGAAAAATCAAGATAAAAAGAAAGTAAAAGCATCTATGAAAACTAACTAATAAGGAGAACAAGATAGAAAATGAGTGGATGGACATAAAAAGAAATGTGCTAAAAGTGTAAAATCAAAGGTGAAATTGATGGTGTGAATAGAGAAATGGAGTGTGAGAATTAAAATAAGTGAATAAATGTGTGAGAATGTAAATAAAATCTAACTAAAGTAATAAAAAAAGCAACAAGCAATACTAATGGATAGATTGAATCATCTAGAATCCACTAAGTAACACTAATCCAACACTAATACTCTTCTCTTTTCCCAAACAAATACTCAAATCTAATGACAAATCAATGTTTAGATTTAGAAAACATAACTTTAAAGATCTAAGATAGAAATTAACAATCTAATAGTTAAGACTTTTTTCCATTCATAAAAAAAAAGATTCATAATGACTATCTATCAAAAGTAAGCATAAACCATCAAAATATATTAACTCCTAAGCATGATTTATCAAACCTAAGTAAATATAGTAAAAGGAATGCTAAGAAAGAAAATAAGCATGGAAGGTCGCACATTGCAATGAAGAAAAATATATTCTAGCATGTTAAGCACATAAATAAAGGGAATTAAGAGCATAAGCAAAAGGAATAGTATTAACTTAGCTTCATCTAGAAGATCCAATCAAGTGATTA
The DNA here is from genome assembly GCA_028538565.1 of Umbellularia californica. NCBI lineage: Eukaryota > Viridiplantae > Streptophyta > Magnoliopsida > Laurales > Lauraceae > Umbellularia > Umbellularia californica. The sequence goes on from JAPQWN010000006.1 coordinate 33,696,355, forward strand.
GCCACCCACTGTAGAAAACAAAGCTTTCATTACAAATCTTCAAATTTTACAAAGCTTTCCTCTCTCTCTCTACAATTGCTCTCAATTACATGAATAGCTTACGTAAAGAAGAGGAGGCTCTCCTTGCTTGTGTCTTTAATGCCTAGATCTCTCTTCCTTATATAAAAATATTTGCCTTGTTCTATTTTGATTTCTTTCCAATATGGGACTTCACAAGAATGGAAATATGAACATATGAATGTGGTCCCATGTTAGAAAACAGGTCCCAGATTGATGTGCGATTTTGACCCCCGAAACGTTCAAATTGGGAAAAGTGTTGTGAAATATGATTTGTAAATCTTAGAACAAGCTTTCCAATGCTTCTGAGATCACCTCAATCGAACACCCGAGTAAAAAGATATACTAAAAATACCAACCTAGGTCTTTCATTTTTCTTCTTATTATTGGCCTAACTTTGTCATTTCTTCATCCAATTGTCTTCCAAACTTATCCTTACTCTCTTTAACTATTAATCTCAACTTTAGTCTTCAAATTAATCTTCAATTAACACCTACAAAGATAAATTAACATAATTGAGAGTATTTTCGAACATATTTTGTATGGAAGCCATTAAAACTCATATAAATGCATACAAATGGCCACCTATAATGGAAAGGTATCAACAAAGCATAATGGGGAGGAAATTTATTATTTTTCTACTAAAAATAGTGTTTTAAGTTCTTTTATCTTTGAAAAATCATAAAATAATGCTATACAAGTGTATTTTTTGTGAACTCATCACCTTGGTGGCGTGGTGATGTGCACGGGGCACGAATATGTAACTGAATAAATTTTTAAATGTTCTTATTTGTTCATTTAAATTTGTGCCTTATTAATTGATATTATGTTCAACGTGTATGAGTAATTAGGAAAATTCATTCACCAGCGTTACTGATGTTATGTTGCCCCCTTCAAATAACCATATTGCGGGACGGCCAGAGCATAACGACGTTCAACCCATAGACTTTGGCATACATGGCTGAAGAGAAAGAACGGGAGAATTCAAAATAGTTGATAGAGGGATTAGCCTTTCTATCGAGATTCTACTTTATGTTTAGGACCATTCAATTTGAGTCAGGACATGGATATTTAATTCATTCTCGAGATTATTGATGTTTAACTGACTTTTAAAAGTTAATTAAAATTATAATTGTTTTAAATGCCTAATTCCTTGTGAAAATTATTTGATTTATGATTGGTGAATGTTTCCAAAGAATCACAATCCGGAATCCGACAAGGCCCCGGAATTTGGGTTGTGACAATCTATCTTGGTCTTCTATGGCTTTATGGAGATCTCTTCTAAAAGCTATCGCAAAATTCAGTTGGTGGGAAGCCCAGTTTGCAAGATGGGGCCTAATAGAGTCCCTGACAGTTTGTTAAAGCATGATGATCGATCTGTGGCTCTTCTCAGTACTTTCTTAGCTCCAGAAAGTCATGCCTTATAATTGCATGATCTCAAGAATGCTACTAGGTACAAATCAATGTTCACAGTGCACCCCCAATCCCCACATAGCCATGTGCATGCAACATCTTCTCTATCAAATGGGCAGAAATCAAAGGTTTTCTAGCCTCGGGTAATCCTAGCTCATTATCTGATGACTATTAAGTCCAGTGTCTTGTTTTGGGTTCTATGGTGCACTGTTTTGTGTTCTTTTGACTGATGGGCTTTTCTTTCCGTCTTTTTGTATCTTTCTTTTCTCTTTTCTATTTTTCTTTTATTTTTTCTTATATGTGTTCCTTGTTCAAGCAAAAAATAAATAAAAATGGGGGATTTCTTGTTAAGGTGATTAGAGAGTTTTTAAATATTTTGATACCATTTGAAGGTTTCCATTGGGTATAGTGGGAGTTGGAGACATAATGTAAACTTGGATGATTTGGAGCTCAAAAACCTTAAGTCACATGAATATCATATTCTCATGAAACAGCTACTACTAGAGATGTTAATTTCCACGATTGAATCACAAAAGCCATTACGTGCTGTTATTCAATAATTGTCAATATTTTTCAATGTCTTGCGTTTGAAGACTATAAACTATGAAGAGCTAATGAAGATAAAAGATAGCATTGTAGAAACATTATTTGTGTTCGAAAAGTACTTTCCACCATCATTTTTCGTATCTATGATACACCTTGTTGTGCACTTAGCGGATAAGGCAAAAATTTGCAGGCCTATTAGATATCGATGGATGTATCCTTTTGAGAGGTAAATCAAATTTAAAGCTAAAGATACATATTTTCCCCTTAATAATGTTTAGTGTAAAGATCTTATTAATGAGACATGTGGCAGGATGATGAAAACATTGTAATGATATGTGGTGAATAATACCTATGCAAAGGGCTCAATTTTAGAGTGCTTCCTCGTAGATGAAGCAATGATGTATGCCATGAATTATATGTCAAATACTACAAAAGGAAGCCATAAGCAAGCATGGGGGAAGTGGATGGATGATGATGGTTTATGTGCCTATCCTATCGATAAAAAGGGGAAGGTCTAATATCTTGAGATTATGTCGTACCAGCAAGCACGTGAATGGGTATTGGAGTCGTCTGTGGAGAATGTTGCTTGGAAGAGTAAGAGGAATTTGGTTAATTTCTATGTTCTTAGCGATTGTTTTACACGTATAATGCATCTAAATTTTAAAACCGATTTATGTACAGGAATTATGATAGATAAGTACAGGAACACATATCTAATGTTCAAAATAAGAGAGGCCACATGCAAACAGAAAAGGAGATGGGTTACATTCCTAGGCTTAGACAACAATTACAAAGTTCACATTTTTTGCTACAGCCGGTATGTCACGTGAGCAATCAACAACACATAGTTGTGCGGCGTTAGCCACTACACCGTTGGGGTGTAGTTTCCACGAGAGAACATATTGCCAATAATCATTATATGTGTTCACTTTTTTTTTTCTTCTTAATAAACTAATTCTTAAAATAACCAATTCGAAATAGGTGTTCCTAAGTCAATTACTTTTGACGAGCATGAAGCACCTACAGCATCAGGGAGATCCACAAAAATCTCACTATGAAGAGAGCAAACATATCGTGGAAACATTGGAAGTGTGTTCTTCATCGTTAGGCAATATACAAATACCTCACAGATCCAAAGAGGAAGAGCAATATGTCCGAGTACGTGAAGCCAGAAGATTGGGTAAAATCCATGGACATATCCTCATGCCGGTGGCCTTAGCCACAAGGAAGGCTGGTAAGATTGGTAGGTCAAAGTTGAGGAGCCCGCACACAACAGTCAAGAAAGGACTGGCCAGAGTGGCTACAGAGTTGGTAAGATTTGTAAGCATAGCATCTTTTTGGAATATATTTTAAAAATATGCTAGTTTTTTTTTTTTTACAAAAAGAAAAAAATCTGGATCAACCGTTAACTCACATAGATCTCTTTTTTGCCACTCATAAAAGGAAGGATGGATCGACATCGAGGCCTCACGTGGTGAGAACCATTTTACTATAATTGGTTACTAGGTTATTAATTTGAATTGACTGACTTTTTAGAAGGAGTAATCCAATACTTTGTTGCTAGGTGAGAACCCTTTTATCTGATATTCGTGGTGTTGTGTGAAGTAAATTATTGAAGTGTTATGGTTGAGTGGTGAATGACTTACGACTGAGTAGCAAATGACTTTGTAGTGTGTTAGGGTACTGAGTTGTTTATATGAAGGTTTTTTTTTTTTTTTTTTTTTTTGTTGTTATGTATAGGCACTTAGCAGGTTGTAAAAAAGAAAAAATTTAATGTCACCCAGGAGACTATGCTGAAATTTTGAGAAATCTTTTACATTAGAACTGTTTCTTAGAAGAATTTTTATGAAGTACTATTTCTTAATGTTTGCCAAGATGTGTTCATGCTTCTTATTTATCATTTATTTTGCAGGATGATGTTATTACTGCATATGAATCTGACGGCTTGGTAGCGCAAGGTGATTTAAATCATGATGCAGTTACAAAGGTATCTTTTCATTGCTTGTTGATCATAATATCTTTTAATGTTAGCAAATTTTTATTTTTTTTGGGTTTTGTTGTATTCTCGTTTTTTCATTTATTTTTTTATAGATCTTTGGTTGTGATAGCTGAGGACATGTATGTGGCTTAGGCACTTTTTTTAAAATGACCAGAAAACATTCAGCTCCTTATAAGAGAGCCTTAGAGGAGGAGCATGAATACAATACACATCTTCAAATTGAGATTTGGTTGAAGGAGTATCAGATGGGCCTACAGAGGGAAATGGAGAAGCTAAAACAAACTCTTACTCAAGGTGAGGTGGGACACAAGTGCGATCTTCCACTTATTGTGGTAGTTCATCTCAAGTGCAATGTTTATTTTTCATACATGATTGATTCGATAAATTAATTAATTACTTTGATTAATGAAATACTAAAACAATGCATTTGTAATATTGTTTGTAGGCTCAGGATGATTCCTTACATCAGCTGGCATGTACAATTCAACCTAACACTAATACACGACAAGGTAAGTGTAGGCTATTGCATTACGTGCGAAAAGATATTACCGTTGCCATAGACGCATTTTCGGTTTGTCGACTGAGAAGGAGGGATGCAATAGGATCGTTATAGAAGAGATCTTGAAGTTTGACGTACAATCGTTTGGTCAAGAAAAGACTTTTGGGGATCTCACTGTAGGTGACATCATTTCATGGCCCACATAAAGAACCGTATTTGGCTTAATTTCAATGCCCATATGATTTATGTAAATGACTTTATTTGTAGTATTTAGTCTCATGTGTGCGACCATGGTATCAGTGAAAACAAACGTGAACATGGTTTTTGTTAATTTTCTAACATTTACTGTAGCTACTTTGATGGTTTAAATTTTAAGTGGATGGGTGATTTATTAGCTTATTTGAGTTCTTTATTGGATGGATAATGGATGTTTGCATGGCTGATGCTAAGTTACAGTTTTCAGAATTACATGCTTTTTATTAGAAAAATGTGGATTTTTAAAATTAATCATAAAATATTTTCTTCAAAAACCCCTTATCTAATAAAACAACGGCTCCAAACAGTTGTTAATTGAATGGTAAGTCACTTTTTAGTTCTTCGTCGTTAAAAAACGTTGGCCCTAGACTATCGCTAATGTGAGAAGTTGTTGGCCACCAACAACCGTTGTTTTCAAAAAGCAACTGCGATTTTGCCAACTGCCCTTACTAGTCGGGTTTTTTTCCTATAGAGAAACAATTTTCTTTGTCTATCGGTTTTTTAGCCTTTCTGACATAGTCTTCCATTTCTAAAAATCTTACAAATGGGTCAAATTACGGCCCGATTCGGTGTATCTACCAAAATACTTACCACCTTTATCGAATCTCACTACTTTAATTTTCATGTTTAATTGATTTTCTATTCTATTTTAAATAATTTTAAAACATTTAAAGCATTAGATTTTTCTTTAATCAAATAGACAACCATATCATGAAAAATCATCTATAAAAGTGATGACATATTCCTCTCCCATAAAACATGGAATATCGATTTTACACATATATACGTATGAATTATTTCTAAGGGTGTAGAACTCCTTGTGGCATTTTCCTTATTTGTATTGAATTGTTTTTCCTTTATATAGTCAATACAAATCCCATAATTGGTGCAGTCAAGATTCAGCAGCAGACCATCATTCACCTATCCTTTCATTCTCTGTTCAGAGATATACCCCGGTCTTTTGTGTCATAGCCTTGATGAAGTGACTGTCTTTTAATGCCTATATTCTATCCACAATTAATATGTGGTGTGTGTAGATATTGTCATACATAGAATTCAGCTTTAATCTTTACAAACCATCACACATATAACCATTCCCAATCAAAATATTATTTCTAAAAATATGCATAATCCCATGTCCAAATCTGAAATTATATCTGTGACAATCAAGTTTTAAAATTGAAACCAGATTTCTAGAAATATTAGGAACCAAGAAGGTGTTGTGACGATCCAAACCATATTCAGTGTCAAGCACCAGCCAATAGGTTCCTACAGCTTCAACTCTTGATTCCTTCTTACTCTCCATCGTAATGGTTTTCTCGCCATCATTTAAAATTTGTCTTTAAAAGAATCCATGTACACACAACCAGATACAAGAAAGTTGCCCCAAAGTCAACCCACCAAGAGTTTGATGGGACATTAGTTAATTGGTTTCTTCACATACAAAAGATAGGTTTTTACGTCTCTTTTCAAGGCAGATCTTGCTCTTTAGGAAGCCCTTTTTAAAGTGGCCTTTCTATCCACAGCAAAGGCATTTCTTTTCTGCCTTTTTCTCCTTCTTATTTGGTCTTGCTTCCCTTTCCTTTGGACTTAGCTTAAGAGACAAAAGTAACAATGAGCTGTCCCCAAGCCTTTAGCCTCATATCTTCTTAGTCAAGTTTGGCGATCAACTCATTCAACACCCACGAAGTTGAGCTCTGATTATAGGCTACTTTAAATGGTCCAAATGCTAGAGTAAACAAATTGAAAATAAATTGCACTAAATATTTTTTTTGACATCCTCATATCAACTTTCTTCAATTTGTAAGCAGTATTTGTCATTGATAAAATATGTTCTCTCACCCCTAAAGTCCCATTTTATTTTATGCTTGTAAGGCAGCCACTCAAAGATGCACCTTATAAAGCTTTGTCAGCTATCTCTAACTACCCTTTCATAGCTTCGAAAAGGTCCGTTGCATTTTCTTTCACTTCAATAGACCCTCTAATGCTTATTGAAATTGAGTTTAAGATAAATTTCAACATGACTTTCTAATGCTTAATTCATTTGTTATAATATGTCTTTTCATCAACCGAGCTCGCAACCGTAGGTGTTGGGTGCATAGGCTCGTCTAAAGCCATATCAAGGTCCAACAAAGTAATAGTTAACAAAATCATGTCCAACCACTCAATAAAGTTTGATCCATCCAAATGGGTATATTCCCAACAGTTGACAGTAATTCCTTGGAATCGGGAAATGAAAAATAAATAAATAACCATATGTTATACAATGCCTTGAATTTAACTACACAATATACTGAAATCTAAAAGTGATATGTGCATCACTTTAAAATCACCTTTGAGTTGGAAGAATAATGTTATAATATATTGCTTTTCTTTAATTAATATAACCATGTTGGTAATATGTGATGTAATTGTATTGAATATACCTTTGGGCATAAAGCAAATACAAGCACAACGCATTTATTAATCATGTCATATTCCAGTTTCAAATTATAGAAAATCGTACCTTTGGGTTTGATTGAATCATTTCCTTAATGAAATTTCCAATTTTAAGTATTGTCATATTCTCACAATTTGTGATTTGTGACTTCCTTTATTCAATCTACAGAATCAAACAATTATCTATAATTGGGTTGCTTTGGCGACTACCAAGTTAAAAGAAATTATTGAATTCTTTAAAATGATAACAACACTTAAGAGATAAAGTTGGTTTATTTTGTTATCAAATGTCATAATCCAATCGGTCAAAAGTTGATTGGTCCATAAACACAATTATTTGATATCCTAATAACTACAGTATATCACATTTAAGCTGATTACGCGTCATTACATAGATCAATGGTCAAAATTATCATTAATTGGCCATTGATCAATATCTAATCTCTCTAATTGATTCACCATAAACATATATCTAACCAATCCAATCAACAAATAACTTTAAATATTAAACATAAATGAGTATATATGAATATTAACAACCAAGCATAACTCTGATTTTTTAAGATAAGTAAGATTAGCGGCGGAAGTAACAATAATGAGTTAAATAGTAACGTTAAATCAAAATATGCTCAAGTTTAAAATGATTTAAACATTCAAAAATAATTTAAAGTGATTTAACAGTCCATCAGATCCATTCAAGTGGTAGATCTCATTGTCACCAATACACAAAAGGAAACAGATTGTATAAATATAACACGAATTCAGTTATACCCCATGTGTCTGATAGAATGATTGCATGGTCATCAATATCATTAGAATAATCAGAACAATTGGTCACACTATATCTTTTGTAAGTACTAGTATGTACATTTTCATAGGTGAGGGTCACCTTCTAGGCTTTAATTGGGTCGCTTCTGGATCTCATTTGGGTCAATTGAATATACAATTATGTACCGTTTAATGAGTGGGTTTAATGAAGAATTTTGTCCAAACCTGATATGGGCTTAGTGCACCCTTAACGGGTCATGCCAACCCATGGCCAACCCATATATGGCCCAACCCAGACCGAACCTAGGAATCGGTGGACTAGGTTAGGCGGGCCAAAACGGATCCAGACCCGACACATCCACCCACAGGCAAGATCAGGTTGGCCCGACCTGGTTGGCCCGGCCCAACCACCCACAAAGGGGCATGGCAAAATCTGCAGGCTGTGACAGACTATTATACACTGTCACAAAGTGCACACGCACAGTTTGACAACGCACAATTTGTTTTTAATAATAATCATCATTAAGAAAAATACAATCATACCATAAATAATGCATCTTTCACTATCATTTTAATTTTACTTCAATGCCCAAAAACCAATAATAAAATGAAGACGGTGGACAAACAGCGGTTAAAACCTCTTTGTAATTCTTAAACTAAAAAATTTACATAAAAGAAAACAAAACTCTCATTTCCATCTCTTTGGAAATGGGTTGGGCACTGTAGTCCTCATTTTTTAGGCTATCAACATCCAATAAATTGAATACCATTTATCAAATACCCAAAAGTTTTTTTCCTCCTGGTGTTTGGGTTTTTATTCCCAGAAGAACCCAAGAAGCCCAAATATGATATAAAAAATGCAATCGATTATTGGATTGAAACCAGTATGGCTCTATTACCAAATTTCAGAATATATTAGGTTTGCAGCTGATCGTACTAAAATAGGGTTGCAAATATAATTTATACCTAGCTACTATCTCTACTCGAAAAAAGCAAAGATGTCAACCGGTGTCGCATCCACTAGGACAAAAATGGCTAAGTTGTGTTGGTTCCTAAATTCCTAAACTAATCCTAATAGAAAACAAAATGTTGATTCTTAAACTAATCCTACTAGAAAATGAAGTGTTAGTTTGAAGGGTTTAATTCCTAAATTAAAAAATTCAAAGGTGATGTTTTGATCCAATCAGAGGAAAGATCTCAGGATACGAAATCACTCTAACCTCGCACAATGGCAAGTATAGACCTGGGTGTCACTATTAATGGTAAAAAGACTCGTTCTGGTTACAAATTGTCACGGAGTCAACAAATAAGGGATGTGGATGTAGATCGGGGTATAACCTTTCTCTATGGCATAGATTATCCTAGATCTAACAAAACATTCATTCAAGCATCTTTATATGACTTATTATTAAAATCTACAAGATTAAAATACCAAAGAAAGAGATATTGCATTAAAGAAATAAAATCCAATCAATGGATTACATCTTGTCATAACCAAAAGCATTTAAGTAAAACCCTAGAACCTATACATTACCACAAACACAAGATTAGGGCTTCATCGCAACCCTAAGATAGAGATTTAGTTACACATGGCGATAGGTTGACGAAGAATCTCTGACAAAATCCCTATTAGCGCTCTTCCAAAGCTCCCAAACCAGTATCCAAAACTTCTCCCAAGATGTGAATACCATTAAAATTGAGTTTGGATGATTTATATAGAATTTGGACCACGAAAAATCCCTTAAAAACACGTTGGAGGCAGACTCCACCCGATCTGGGCATATGGGGCGTTCGGACGCTAGCAGGTCATATCTCCCTCAATATAGCTCCGATTTATACAATCTTGGGCTCCACTAATATCTACTCGAAAAGAGATTTCCAACGGTACGTAGATTGCACGACATTCATGTTGAAAGTTATGACCATTTCAATTTGCTGGCCCTGAAAATTCTGAGAATAATGGTGCAATTAAAGGAACTTCGATGTTGGCATGCTATGGGGTGAATGGGACCCATGTTGGACGTGCAAGGCATGTTTGGACTCTTGCTTTGCTTTCTTATTTGAGTCTCTTCCCATATTTGGCACGCTTCCTCACTTGCAACTCCTGTTTGTCATGCCTTGTGAGGTTTCTTCCATTTTAGCTTTGAATTTTGCTCCTTATATCTATAGTACCTACAAATAATAAAATAACATAACTAAGCTAATTAATCTCATCCGACAGTATAACCAAGTCTTCATTGAGGGGCCTAAAATGTATCTTTTAGGCTCTCATCACCCCCCCCCCCCCCCCCCCCCCCCAACTTAGACCCCCCAACTTAGACCCTGAGCAAAGCTAAAAGGAAAAACTAACTAGGGCTAAAATGATGTCTACGAACACCGAATATTCTTGATTATGGAGTTTTCAATACACATCTCAAGGTCGGTTCACAAATCCTATCCGTTGGTCAGAAATCCTCAAAATCATGCTTCAAAAATTGATCGTGCACGGTGAAAATAGTGTATATATAGAAGCATGAAAGCATAAAACGATCCACTAAGAATTATCGTGAAAACACATTTTTTTCTTCTTCTAAATTCTGGGCCGCCTAACCTCAGTAAAAGATAACATGATTCCTCTCAAGGCATTTGTGGTGGGTTTCACACTATTGTTTTTCCAAAGGCCGTAACACACTATTTTAGTGATTTTTTTCTCATTTTTTTAATACACATATGTGACTGTGCAATGCCTAGGTCCCTTAAGCTTTCTAATCAACCCATGTAACGAGCATTCGACCAATGACTCCCAAACCAAATGGCATTAGGGCACTAGGTATGTAAATACCCCTAAGGGCTTACTGGCTCGGGTCACAAAGGCTACAAACCCAAACTAGTCACAACTTTTTTTCTTTTTTTTCTCTTTTTTTTTTCAAGACTGCTAACTAAACACTTTTTTGTGTATTTTTTTTTTTTTTCAATAAGGTCCCGAACAATAGGCAGCTCTTTCCATATGCCCAAATTTATTCACCTATTTGTGGATAAATCCACTCAGTTGAACCAAGACATTGTATGACCAAGGGTCGGCTTTCCATCATAATTGTTCTAAAGTTCTCACAAGTATAGAAATCATAGCTTCACATTTTGAATTTTCTATATAATATGTGTTAAGTGAAAGATCAATAATTCAACAATTTCTCAAAAACTCTTTCAGCTCACAAAATAAAAGTTCCAAAAATCAAGGTATCTTCGTTTCATAAAAATCCTCTTAGAAATCCCCTAAAAAACTAACAAAAATAGAAAAAATCATTTTTTAAACTAAAAAATAAAGGAAAAGAAAAGAATAAAACTAAAAAGACTAACCCAAAGGTTAATACCCCACCCCCCAACTTAACCTAACATTGTCCACAATGTGAAGCACAAAAATAATGAGATATAAAGGACAAGGAAAGTAAAGGAAAAGGAAGAATATCACCTGGGTACCGCTTAACATAAGGTGGAATGGAGGAAAATGGGGAGGACACCCCCCAACTCAGACCAAAGTACCCGTTGAATGTTAGAGGCAAGCAACAAAAACAAAAATAAAGTAAGCCTACGAAGTACAATCCAAACCTACATAAAGAGATGACTCGGCACTTCCTTCATGTCTAACTCCTTTATATGATCTTCCTGATCGTCAGACAGATTAGGAGCATTGATAACAGGCAAGGTATTCTCAAGTTTAACAGATTTTTCCATGAGCTCATCAAAAACATCGACTACAAAGCAGTCTTCCTTGTCTGGAGGTTGATGAGAGGCCCTAAAAGCATTCAACCTCACTTTCATATTACCGAAGGAAACATCCATAACTCCGGTTTGGAAATTAATATTCGCATTCGCCGTGGCCAAAAAAGGCCGGCCAAGAATGATAGGAGTGTATTTCCTCGGGTTTTGCACTGGTTCAGTGTCAAGGACGATGAAAGCGACAGGGAAAAGAACTGGTCGACCTTGACCAGAACATCCTCAATTATACCCTGGGGTACCCTGACAGATCTGCTAGCAAGTTGCAATGTAACCTGAGTGGGCTTCAACTCCCCCAGCCCAATCTGCTTATGCACTGAGTAAGACAAGATATTGGCACTCGCTCCAAGATCCAATAATGCATGATCAATAATGTGACTCCCAATGGTACAAGTAAAGGTGGGAGTGCCAGGATCTTTCAGTTTGGAAGGAGTGTCATTCTGGAAAATCAAGCTCACTTGCTCAGTGAACAAAACCTTCTTTGGCACATGAGATTTAGATTTGCACTTTTGAGTGCACAAATCTTTCAGGAATTTCACATAAGAAAGCACCTGCTTGATAGCATCCAGCAAAGGCAAGTTCATTTTTACTTGCTTGAACAAATTTAGCATTTCATCCATGGTGGCTCCCTTTTTATTAAAGGGAAAGGGTGTGTCAAGACAAGTGGGAAAGGAGGCTTTAGGCACATATGGGAGTGCCACAGCCGAGACAAATGAATAACTGGGATGGGTGACCTCCTTTCCCTTAGAAACCCTTTCAGCCTCAGAAGTCTTAAGGTTTGGGGCAGACTCTCTAACAACCTTCTTAGGCTCCTCAAGCCTAGTTTCAACCTCACACCCATTTCGCAATGTGACAACCATTTTTTTTATTGTTCATGATAGGTATCATGAGGTTGCGAGCTATTACCCACCTCGAATGTATTCTTAGGGTTGACCATGGGTTGGCTGGGCAAACGTCCCTCCTCTCTTCTGTTAAGAGCATTAGATATTTGGCCTATCTGGGCCTCTAGCTTGGCTATGGATTGAGAGTGGGAATGGACTAGCTGAGTGGTTGTTTTGAGCTCTTTGAGCTCAAAGCACTGTCTGTTCAAAGGATGGATTCCTTTGCTGTGGTTGAGGGGTGGGATATTGGTAGGATTGTTGGGAATGGTAGGCTGCAGGATTAATAAGAAAATTCTGCATGGGCGGTTAAGAATATGAAGTGCCCTGGCCGGGCTACTTCCAGGAAAAATTGGGGTGATTACGCCATCCCGAGTTATAAGTACCAAAAAATTGTTCATTACTCGGTTTGGAAAACCCCTGTGCAGCATTCACTTGCTCTTGCACAAATTCAGGGAACTAAGAGGCTACAGGACAATTGCTCACAAAATGAGCAGGACTGGAGCACAAAGCACAAACACCCGAAGTAGATGGAGATTGGAGAGATTTACCCACAAACAATAGTTGATTCAACTTTTGGGTCAAGGCAGCCACTTGAGTGGTGAGTTCATTAGAGGGTTGAATATCAAACATCCCTTTAGCTTTTTGAAAGTGAGAGGCTGCCGACCTCTCCAATCTAGTAGTGAAAGCATGGTGTTGAAAGGTCTCACTCATATTCTATAAACGCTCCCATGCCTCATCCTAATTTTTTAACATAATAGATCGCCCACCGGCGGTGACTACCATGTTTCTCCATTCAAGAGACAATCCATCATAAAAGAATTGCACCAATTGCCACTTGGCAATTTGGTGTTGAGGACACTTTCTAATGAGATCCTTGAATCTATCCCACACCCCATGAAATTGTTCACAATCAGTTTGGGCGAACGATGTGATGGATATCCTGTATTGATTGGTTTTGCCGACTAAGAAATATTTGTCTAAGAACTTTTGTTGCAGTTGGGCCCAAGTTGTGATGGAGTTCGCTGGTAAAGTACTTAACCAATACTTAGCTTTATCCTTTAGTGAAAACGGAAAAAGAAACATCTTGAGGGCCTTACTACCGAAATTGTTTATTCTCATAGTGGAGCAAATAGCCAGAAGGTCATCTATGTGATTGTATGGATCTTCATTGTTCTAGCCATAAAAGGAAGGAATAAGATTGATAGTACTAGGCTTGATTTCATAATGCAGGCAGTTGAATACACAATGGTGACGTGTATTCCGAAGGAGTATAGTGCTCCTTCAAGGGCCGGAGACGAGGTGTACCGAGTGGAGCCTCCTCTTCCTTTCTTTCCTCGGCCATTTGTGAATTTGTGTGTGAAAAACCAAAACAGTGTTTAGATGATCTAATTTCCCTAAGGATTTGCTCTAAATTTTGGTCTAGAATACCATATCTGGATGACAAGAGCGACGACCAAGCATGCACACACAACACTTACTACAATTATATGAAAAGAATGAGAAATTCTATGCTTACCGTGCTTTAGGTTTAGGAGAACTTTAATTGAGTAAAACTTTAACTATCAAGAACTGTAAAGAACTCTCCTGAATCCTGCACAAACTCTAGGATTCTATATGTTAGAATCAATACCCTGCAGTAAGGATAATAAAGGATGTAGGAAAAGATGATAAAGTTAAATTTAAAAAAAAAATTGAAAAAGATAAACTACTGTTAGAATTAAAAGAAACAAACAACCGTGCTAATTGTCCCCGGCAACGACGCCAAATTTTGATCGTCCTAAAATAGGGTTGCAAATATATTTTATTCCTAGCTACTATCTCTACTCGAAAAAAGCAAAGATGTCAACCGGGTGTCGTATCCACTGGGAAAAAAAGGCTAAGTTGTGTTGGTTCCTAAATTCCTAAACTAATCCTAATAGAAAACAAAATGTAGATTCTTAAACTAATCCTACTAGAAAACGAAGTGTTGGTTTGATGGGTTTAATTCCTGAATTAACAAATTAAAAGACAATGTTTTGATCCAATCAAAGAAAAGATCTCAGGGTACGAATCCACTCTAACCCCGCACAATGGCAAGTATAAACCTAGGTTTTCACTATTAACGCCTGGTTACAAACCGTCACGGAGTCAACAAATAAGGGATGTGGATGTAGATCGGGGCATAACCTATCTCTATGGCATAGATTATCTTAGATCTAACAACATATTCATTCAAGCATCATTATATGACTTAGTATTAAAATCTACAAGATTAAGATACCAAAGAAAGAGATACTGCATTAAAGAAATAAAATCCAATCAATGGATTACATCTTGTCATATAACCAAAAGCGTTTAAGTAAAACCCTAGAACCTATACATCACCATAAATACAAGATTAGGGCTTCATCGCAACCCTAAGATAGAGATTTAGTTACACATGGTGAGAGATTTACGAAGAATCTCTGATGAAATCCCCGTTAGCACTCTTCCAAAGCTCCCAAACTAGCCTCCAGAACTTCTCCCAAGATGTGAATACCGTTAAAATTGAGTTTGGATGATTTATATAGAATTTTGACCTCAAAAAATCCCTTAAAAATGCGCTGGAGGCAGACTCCACCTGGTCCGGACGTATGGGGCATCCGAACGCCCGGAGGTTGTAGCCTCCAAGTGTTCTCCATGGCGGGGCAACCGGACGCCAGCCACGATTCCTAAGGTCATATCTCCCTCAGTATGGCTCTAATTTATACAATCTTGGGCTCCACGGATATCTACTTGAAAAGAACTTTCCAACGGTACATAGATTGCATTAATCCGACACTCGAGTTGAAAGTTATGACCATTTCAATTTGCTACCCCTGAAAAATCCGAGAATAATGTTGCAATTAAAGGAACTTCGATGTTGGCATGCTATGGGGTGAGTGGGACCCATGTTGGACGTCCAAGGCATATTTGAACTGTTGCTTTGCTTTCTTATTTGAGTCTCTTCCCATATTTGGCACGCTTCCTCACTTGCAACTCCTGTTTGTCATACTTTGTGAGGTTTCTTCCATTTTAGCTCTGAATTTTGCTCCTTATATCTGTAGTACCTACAAACAATAAAATAACATAATTAAGTTAATTAATTTCATCCGACAGTATAACCAAGTCTTCATTGAGGGGTCTAAAATGTATCTTTTAGGCTCTCATCAACAACCATAAAAGATCTCTCTAGAATCAAGCAAATAATATCATAGATGATAAATCTATAAACTCTTAAATGAGTTAAATGACACCTGAATGCACCATCTTAAGCCTCCGATCCAACATAAGGTTGGTCTTCAGTAGTGATCACAACTTTCTTGTCATTTGCCTTTCTTCTCAATGGTGATCACAACTCTCTTGTCCTTAGCTTTTTCTTCTTCAAGGTAGGTGATGGATATAGAGAAACCTTCATAGGCAGCAAGAGAGTTACCCGAGGATCTATTTATATACTCAAAAATCCAAAATATCTCTTTCCATCAAGAAGAGAAAATTTCTCTAATATTAATGTCAATCCCTTGACTTTCAACGTAATGGCAATTTTTTAAAAACTTGGTTAACTCAAAATAAAATCAATTAAATAAAATGGATATGAGACAAAGATACTGTTATTGTGACCGTGTGAGCCACCCAACCGGTCCAACAAATGGAACTTTGAGATAAATGTTCCCACGAATGGGACTTTGACAAAATCTGTGTCAAGTTATTTTCCTATCAAAGCCTAAGTTATGAGCAACCAAGTAGAATTATAACTCACAATATTCAACATCATGCCAAGTTATTCTCCTGCCTGGTGAATAAACCTTGGTTATGAGCAACCAACTACGTGAAATTATAACTCATAGTGTTCTTCAACTGCCCAAGTTATTCTCCCGGCGGAGTCTAAGTTATGAGCAACCAACTATGTGGAATTATAACTCAAGTGTTAGTCCTCTGTGCCAAGTTATTCTCCTAGTGGACCCTCAGTTAGGAGCAACCAACAATGCCGTGAAAAAGAAAGAGCATATTCAAGAATCGATCATAGTAGTTGGGTGAGACTTGAGAGGCAAGGTTCCCAACCAACTGGGCAGTGGGGACGATGGGGTCATTTGATGATTACTTAAGATCAATTAAGAACGTTGATATGGAACTGTTAATATCAGGTATGCCCAATTAACTTTCAGCTTAGATTAACTTGGAGGGTTGTAGAAATATGTAAAGTAGAAATATTAAAGATATTATAAACTAATTGCAAAAGAATTAATTGTAACGGGCCTATTAGCTCAATTAGTTAGAGCATCATGCTAATAACGCAAAGGTCGAGACCTGCATGAGCCAAATATGTTTTTTCCTCTTTTTTTATAAAGTAAAAATATTTATTTCTATACTATCTTATAAAGTACAAATTTATATTCTTATACTTTCAATGGCAGCATCCAAATGGTACAAAGTTCAATGGCACCATCCAAATGGTGTAATGGTTTATAAATTCATCTTTTATTTTAATTCAATTCAATGATATATATGATATTCTGATTGATATCAAGTTTTATGGGCCAAATACTGTTTTTAACCTTTTTATAAAGTGCAGATTTATATTTCTTCTCTTTCGTATAAAGTAAAAATTTATATCCTTATACTCTAGGGATTCTCTTTTGTAAAAGGATCAACCTCTCTACTTTGTATTTTTGGATACTTCAAATTTCACAGAGTTCAATGGCAGCATTCAAATGGTGTAATAGCTTATAAACTCATCTTTGATTTTAATTCAATGATATATGATATATTGATCAATATCAAGTTGAAGATTTTATCAAAAAAACCACTTTAGATGCATCCTATACCAAAACGACGCTCTTAGTTTTGCACGGAAGTGGTCCCTTTTTTATGTGAAATGAGGGGACGGTCGACACGTGAAAAACACAATTCCCGTCATCTTCCTCCTCTCTTCCTCAAACCTAGCTAACACAATGGAGAAGATCCAAATGCCCAGTTCCACATCAGACACTCAAATCAATGAACTAATCTACATGTATGCCTTCAACCAAAATCTTGAGGGGCACCCAACTGTGTATTCATTTAAATGGTGGATAGCAAAGGATTTGTGATGCTTAAAGACAGTTTCATATGAACGCGGACACCTTGCACGAGACAGCCTTTGAACCAAATCCAGGGTGGAATACAATTACAATTTCCAAGCAATTGAGTTTATTCAAATCCATGAACCTTGGTCTGCATTAAAACTAAACTTAAGTAAACTTGGTTTTACAAACATTCCGTCCACCATTACAATTACCTACCCAGGCCTGGCACAAATTTGCAAAAAAAGAAAGGCCAAAACCTTGTAGTCCATGGGATCCCACAACTCCCTCTTCGAAACAGCCCTTTTATGAAGGGGATGAAGTAGAGTAGCACCCACACTACAAAACATCTCACCCGGCCCGGGCCCAGCCTCACCATTTGCCATTACCTGCACCCTAGACAAGCCCACAACAAGTGCGGCCATGTGCAAAAACACAAGGGTCACACCAGGCACAAAGATGGGTGAGGCGTCAAATGTGAATTTTCCAACATGAGCAACGGTTTCTGAGTTGGTTTCATTTTGATCTTTTCTGGTGACTTCAAATATGGTCTCTCCTAAGCCTAGGAGCTTGAGAAGCACTGCCAAGATTGAGAACAAGCATGCCGTTGCAGATATCTTCTCCATTCTCTGGGTGTTCCACCATGCACGCACTGAGAGCCTCGGAAGGAGGTGGTCCATTAGAGTGCGGAAATTATAGTGAACAAAGAGTGTCGCAGGAATCAAAATTGCCGGTTCAGACATCTGCATACAAGAAAGACATTGACTGGGGGAATTTTAGCAAGTTTATCAAAATAGATTTAAACAGTGATGTATAAATTCGTATGCATTGGGCTTTCATTTTTCTACATGGGATCGTGGGAGGTCGCATTGTCTTTGGGTTAAACTTCCAGAAGTTGGGTTGAGTTGGCTGGAGTCAAATGGGTTGACCAATGTAGACATGACCTGTTTTAAAAGAGGGTCTGATAAGGGTTGCGCTACAACCTGTTGACAACCCATCTTACCTCGACATGACCCGTTTGCCACCCCCAAATGTGTGATTTAGTCTGGGTTTGGACAAGGATTGGCCCGAACACTTAGAAATTGGCACGTACATTCTTATAAAGTGGGATTGACCCAAAACTGAGTTCAGTGGACTAGCACACTGTAGACCATGGCTGACCAGGCTGGCTCAAAAACACCCTCAGCATTAACTAAGAGGTGGGCCTCTTGGCATTATACAAAGATAGAAACTTACCTTTGACCACAGAGGTGTTGGAGAGGATACAATAAGCCGGGAGCACAGCATAGCACACCTCAGGCAGGGATCGAACGGCCCAAATGTTGAGGAAAAGATAGACCAGGCACTGTCTAAAACGAAGCTTCTTCGAAAATGTAGCAATCAATGGACTGTTGCTCCCCACGAGGATCTCTAGAAGGCCAGTGGCCCACCTCTTCACTTGGACCAGGTTAGTAGTTCCACCTTGAGGTGCACATCCTAGGAAAGCTGGTGGGACTGGGGTACAATAGGCTGATGCCCAACCCATTGAGTGGATCTTAATCCCTGTGAGGACATCTTCAGTGGTGGATCCATACACCCATCCTACCTGCAATCAAAGAGCAAGCTTAAAGGTTATTTGATTTAAAATTGGATCCACACCCCCATACTATAATTAAACCACTTATTCAATCCAAACTCAACATGTTAATTAAGGGTCCAAGTCATGTTTAAAAATGTGTCACAATTTAAATTCTTTTACAACCCAAAGAAAGAAAAATTATGAAAAATAAATAAGATTGGAAAATGCCAAAAAAAACTTTTATTAAAATACAGAATAAATCGTAATACTGGTCCCCTTAATTCATATGATGATGATAATGATGATATATAACATGGGTCATGGGCTAATGAGTATAGAATGCAAGATGTGAATTCCTCTCACCTCGTTGCCCCAGTGAGCGTTTAACTCGAAGCGGCAACTCGCAACCTCATGAGCTGCGTCTATGCAGTCTGAAAGTTTGTGAAGCTCATCTATAGTTGCTCCTTGTTGACAATATACAAAGGAAGGCAACTGGGCTGTAACATGGAGTCCATCCATAACTGATTATAACTATTCACATATGTATGTTGGGGTTGTAACAGAAGTTGGTTTTGTGCTAGTAATTGAGCACGTGTTATAAACTAATCCAAGATTAGTTACGGTGATTAACTGAGTACATCTGAATGTATATAAGGAGAGGACTAGTCATTTGTAACAGATAACTTGGGGAATAAGATTCTTTTTGATATCTATGTTTTGTTCTTCTCTTCTTCCATGTTGTCATGGTATCAGAGAGCCATATTGACTAACGTCATTTGATCCTGATTCATGTGTTCTGCTTAAGCTTCGTCTTCAAGCTCTCGCCTCCAAGCCCTATTACGTTGCAGCTGGTGTGAGAAGTTCTTCAGATCGCCTAGGCGTTCATCTTTCTTGAAATTTTTTTTCAAGATCAGGCGATTCAAGAGAGATTGAGCTCAGGATCGCTCAATTCCCCTTCTGATCAGTTGCTTTATGCCTACACTGATCTTTCTCAAGATCCTTCTCAGGATTGTTTAGATCTGTGTTGGAGAATTTTTTTTTGTGACACAACCACAAGGATTCACTAATCCCTCCTTTCCACATCATGTTTGCAAGCTGCATAAATCTTTGTATGGCCTCAAACAAGCACCACGTGCCTGGTATGAGAGATTTTCCAGTTTTCTTCTTGGTCTGGGATTTCATACCACATTTGCTGATGCTTCCCTCTTTATTCGCTTCTTCAAAGGTTCCATTACAGTCCTTTTATATGTGGATGATTTAGTTCTCACTGGCAATGACAACAAATACATTGCGTC
The DNA here is from genome assembly GCA_028538565.1 of Umbellularia californica. Taxonomy (NCBI): domain Eukaryota; kingdom Viridiplantae; phylum Streptophyta; class Magnoliopsida; order Laurales; family Lauraceae; genus Umbellularia; species Umbellularia californica. The sequence goes on from JAPQWN010000006.1 coordinate 33,716,878, forward strand.
TCTGCTTACTCGCCTCAATTTGGTCTTTGAAATGAAGTATTTGGGACCTCTTCATCTCTTTCTTGGTGTTGAGGTTAATCGGACATCAACTGGGCTGTTTTTATCTCAAACGAAGTATACTAAAGACCTGCTCCTGCGCACTTCCATGCTTGAAGCCAAGCCAGTTGGTTCTCCCTGCTCTTACAAGCTTTCTGTTTCTGACCAGTCTAACAGCATGGTTGATCCAACGTTCTATCGGAGTATTGCAGGTGCTCTCCAATACTTAACGCTGACCAGACCTGATCTTGCATTCACTGTCAATCAACTGTGTCAACGTATGCATCATCCCACCACTTCTGACTTTGTTTTGCTCAAACGTGTTCTTCGTTACCTTAAAGGAACACTAGCCTATGGCATCAATCTCAATGGGGGAGGCCTTCAACTCACTGCTTATTCCGACGCTGATTGGGCTGGGGATCCAGTTGATCGACGGTCTACAAGTGGTTTCTGTGTCTTCCTTGGTCAATCCCCAATCTCTTGGAGTGCTAAGAAACAGCCCATTGTTGCCAGGTCGTCCACTGAGGCAGAATATAGGTCTCTTGCACATACTGCTGCTGAGCTATCATGGTTGAGGTCTTTATTGCAAGCACTTCATATCTTTCTTCCTGATTGTCCATTATTGTGGTGTGACAATATTTCTACTATTTCTCTTGCTTTGAACCCCGTCTTCCATGCTCGAACCAAGCACATCGAAGTAGATTACCACTTCATTCGAGAGAAAGTTCTTCAACGCGATCTTACAGTCAAATTTGTTACCACTGAAGATCAAGTTGCAGATATCTTCACCAAGGGCTTACATCCTCGACGACTACGCTACCTTTGCTCCAAGCTCATGGTGACTGATCACCCCCATGGCTTGAGGGGGCATGTTGACAATATACAAAGGAAGGCAACTGGGTTGTAACATTGAGTCCATCCATAACTGATTATAACTATTCACATATGTATGTTGGGGTTGTAACAGAAGTTGGTTTTGTGCTAGTAATTGAGCACGTGTTATAAAGTAACCCAAGATTAGTTACGGTGGTTAACTGAATACATCTGAATGTATATAAGGAGAGGACTAGTCATTTGTAACAGATAACTTGGGGAATAAGATTCTTTCTGATATCTCTGTTTTGTTCTTCTCTTCTTCCATTGTGTCACTCCTGATGTTGTGATTTGAGTCACCGATTTTGCTAATGCAGCTGAGTTGCCAAATTTGTGTAGTAAGGCCTTGCCAAAATCACCTAATGCAGGAAAAAAACAGAGTCATCCATGGAACCGAGCCAGGCCTACATTGAGGTGGACTAGCATTATGATTTTAATTAGGCCTGTCGACGGGACATAGGACTAATTCTTTGGCCCAGTAGTTAAATAGTCTATGTATGTGCCATGTATGCATAAAGGCCCAGCTCAGCCTAAATATTTTGCACAAAGATCATATGCATATATTTAGCAAAAGGGTAGGGCTTGGGCCTTAACGTGATTTACATGATTGCACCTGGACCTAAACATCAGGCGTGATAACTAAATAGGCCAGGCTGAGAGAGATGTAAAGGACGGCGTGAGGGGGATGATGGGGGATGGCGTGAGAGGGATGGAGAGGGATAGTGACAAGAGGTGGATCAGCTGGGAGAGATGGAGCGAAAGTAGTAGTTCTTTTTAGTGTGATTGTGTTTCCTATTTAGGTTAGGACATTATTTAGCAAGTTTGCTTTTGATTTTCTATTTATAATAGTGAATGTAGCTGGGTTGATTAGAATGCAATAAACCCACTTTTAGTTGTGTTCTCAATTTCTCTCTTCCCTTCTCCATCAACAATTGCCTGAGTTGGAACTTAAGTTTATTTGGACAACTCGGGGATCACTTTAATATCCAAACCATTACTTCAATCCCATTGGGTGGTTCTGACATACCAGGTTGGAAGGATCAAAGAGGACATGTTTTGTAAAAGTTATCTACCGTAATTTGGAAACTCTTACTACAAGCCCATATCTACCTTGGTCTAAGATCCATAACCTTAAACTTTCCTCCCAATTGAAGTTCTTTCTATGGCGACTGCTTCACAGTCGGCTTCATTTAAGGGTCGGTTTCTTTTCGAGAAATCAAGGAGTTCCTGTGGAGTTCCTTAATTTTCAGACATAGTGGAGTTTCTGGATGCTCCCTTGGACTAGAACATTCAGGAATTCCACCAAAATACGAGGGTGGAATTCCCAAAGGTCATTTGGGACCTTTCATATGGCTGAAATTCATGGATGCTGCAAATGCTGACATCATGTCCCAAAAACCCCAACATCTAGATGTTGGGGTTTTTGGGACATAATGCATTTGCAAATCCCATGTTTCTTGCCACCCTCTTTGTATTTTGGTGGAATCCTTAAATACTCAAGTTCAAAGGAACATGCAGGAATTCCACTATGTCTATGTCTAGGAATTCAGGAATTCATGAATTCCTTGAATTCTAGAAAAAGAAACATACCCTAAGTCCTACCTTCATAGGACTGAAGCTATATCCTACACTGAAGCCATGAGGAAATCCATGACCATCTCTTCTGGCACTACCCTACCACCTCAATTTTGTGTAAACACATACCCAATTATATTCCCCAACTTCAAAAATAGAAGCTATCGATTTACATCTGTGCGTGCCTAATTATTACGGACTTGGTTTAGTTGATGATGAGGGTTTACAGAGAGGCTATCTAGCTGAACAGGAGCGTCTCTGCCGATCTGAAACCTGAAATCTGAAAGGGAAGAGAACAGCGGTCAGGGCCCGAGGCTGCTGTCAGCCAAAGGCACTCCGACGCCTGAGTTAGTGCAGTCACTGAACTAGGGTGAAGTGGGGAAGAAGAGATGTTTAGCAGAATAACAGTGCAGGCTGTATCTTGCATGTACCTGTTCATAACTCTTCATGCAGGCATATAAAGAGGAGAGTGGAAGGTTCCACAGTGGAGGTAGGTGAGGATACTTGTCCCATCAGCCCACACCTAGGATCTTTAGTGGGGGTAGGTGAGGATACTTGTCCCATCAGACCTCCCCTCAAATCCCTCACATAAATGTGGATGTGATCTGTTGATAGGAACGAGCCCTTATCCTTGGCCGGTGGCCGCCCTACCTGACAGGGACTCCCTACAAAGTACCCGTCCCATCTCATAATGGGAACTGGAAGCCCGGTGTTCACCTCGGCAGAGGGGCCGAACTGGAGAAGGCGCCGGGGTCAGCTATACCAGAGATCGGACTGGGATGCCAGCGTGAGGCCGAGTTCGGTAGGACATGGTCGGTACTTCTACCGGGACCAGTCCCACCTCGACAAAGGCTGAGACGCTGCTTATGTCGGAGAGAAGGGGGTTAAGGCCCTTCCTGATTGGCGCTGTTACCGAAGAAGGATTACAACATCGGTTTCGGTAGAAGCAGTCCACACAATTGCCCCCTGCTCCTGACTTCGGGGGGTCAAGGAGACCGCGGGGTTAGGAGTGATAGGATGGGACTTTCCCGAAACCGATCCTGTATCTTACCAAAAGGCGTGGGCTGCCGCTTCGCTTTCCGAGGCGCTTTTAATAGCGCCTGGCTGTCTGGAGGCGGTTTTAATAACCCAACCATATCATCATGAGGGCGCTGTGACGCCGCCATGTGTCAGGTCCCTGATGGCCATTGCGTCTTATCGAGGAGACGGGTGGCGTGCTCGAGGCGGTGTCTGCACATGCCTTTCGGGATACGAAGAGATCTCCATCCCTGTATAAAAACCCCGGTCCTCGAAGGAGGACCACTTTTGCTGTCACTGTGCTTGGAGCTTTCGCCTGAGAGTTGCCTGAAGCCTCGTCGTCCGAGAAGCTCCTCCGTTCGCCTCCCGAAGTTTAGAGTTTTCCGTTGTCCCTACATTCCTTCCGGCCCCGTCTTAGTGAGTTCCTTTCTGCCTTTTCTGACATTTTTCCTTCTCTGGGTTCCTTTTCTTTTTCGGGGGTGTATACTGTGTCTTTCTTCTCCGTTGCCGTCACCTGTATTCCGGTCTAGGCTAGGGAAGATGGGGGTTTTTAGACATTGGATAGACACAGAGCTTGCCCTAGCCGAGCTTAGGAAACAATACCAGATACCAGAGAACGTCCAGATTAGGGCGGACGGGCCTGGTGACCGAGGCCTACCTCGGGTTCTTGTAGAGGGGTGGATGCCCTTCCCTCTGGTAGCCATAATCGAGGGCGGGGTGAGATTCCCAGTCCATCCCCTTCTGAGGGCTTGTCTCAGGAGGTGGAACCTTACCCCTTGCCAACTAATGCCCAATGGTTACAAGATAATCATGGGTATAGCCGAACTCAATAGGATATTGGGAACCGACCTTGGCGTGGAGGACATTGAGGATGTGTATAACCTCTGTCGATCTCCAAAGGACGACGTATACTACCTGTGAGTTCGGTCAAAGGAGATTCCCATAATCAACGAGCTCGAAGACAACACAAAATACGCCGGGAACGACTGCCTTTACGTCACCGGGAACTGGGAGTATGCCCCCGGAGAGCCCAGGGTGAACCACGTACCTGGTCGTCTCGGAGAACCACCGAGTAAATATCTCAATTTCTAAACTTCTGATGTAGTTTCGTTCTGCCGAACTGATGCCTAATTGCTTGTCGTGCAGGTCAGGCGGAGAGGAAACGGCAGAGGAAGAACTCCGGGTGGCGACGAAACGTCGGCTGGTTAAAAAGGATTTATAGCTACAAGGGTCACCGGACCCGATCTGCCTCAGCCCGCCTTGGGTACGAACCCGTGTACCGATCCTTTATAAGAAGACGGCACGAGAACCTCAGGGGGGAGCAAGTCTTAACTCTTGCCGAAGCCGAGGAGCAGACAGCTCCAGCCGCAGGGCCTGCGCAAGTGCCCCCCGAGATCGTACCTCCTGGAGCCCCAGCCGAAGCCGGTCCTTCACACGTCCAGACCGCTGCAAAGACCGACTCCGAGGAGGAAAGTCAGTCGGAGGGCGAGTCCGAGGGGGTTCCGCAAGAGCAGCTTGTGATTCTCCCATCTTCTGAATCGGACGAAGAGACCGAGATGGGGCAACGTCGTGCGGCCCTTGTCAGTCTTGATGAAGTCATCTTCGGAGACTCGCCCACCTCCTTGGGGACCGCTCCCCCTCCGAACTTGGAGGATAGAGTAGTCTCTCCCCCAGTTCAATCTCCTCTTCAGCCTTCAGCAGCGACCGAGCGTTCCACCAAATCTCGTAGGGATTCGGTTCGGCTGGGGAAAAGGCCCAGGGTTGCGGACCCAGTCGGGGATGAGCCCAACCCTGCTTCTCAGCACTCGCCGCTGCTCGGCCCTCCGATCTGGAACCCTAGTTTCCTGCTGGAGGATGCCCAGTCCCTGTCGTCGGACGGCTGGCTGAATGACGGCACTTCTGTTGTCAGTGCCCTTGCGCACGCCTGCGCTCTGCCTGGAGACATGGCAGAACACATGAAGATGAGCGAGGTGGAGCTGGATGTGGCTCAAATGGCCGACGCCCTCAGGGTAATTCTCTCCTTTGAGCTTTGCATTTCTTCTTTGATTTCTGTACTTCTGATATTGACCCCACGTAACACTCGTTTCCTCAGATCCTGCAAAGGGGGCTGGTGTTGGCGGAGAAAGCCCAACAGAGCACCGCTCGGGCAGAGAGGGCTGAAAAGAGGGAACTGGAACTCGAGGCCGACCTCAGCCTAATAAAGCAGAAGGCAGCCGAGCAGGAAACGTGCGTCATGGGCCTCAGAGACGAGCTTGATAAGGTCAGGGCGGAACTGGAAAACCAAGTTCAGGCAACGGCCGAACTCGAAAAGAGGTGGGAGGAGGCAGAGGCTGAACTCCGAGCTGATGCCGACAAACTACGGGCTGACGTTGACAAAGCTTTCGACGAAGGGGTGGCAGAAGCCACCGAACAGTATATTGCCCAAGTCAAGAAAGTCAGCCTGAAGGCCTGGAGGCTGGGATGGACAAGCTCGTTGAGAGCAGCAGGGGTCCCCGAGGACAGCCCTGTGTATAGAGAGATCCCCCAGTTTCCTCCTCCTCAGCCCGCACCGAACCAAGCTCCTGAGGTCCCAGTCAGAGAAACCGAAGACCCTGCCCCCGGACTTGACGCGGACGTCGACGCAGGACAAGTGGCCGTCGAAGTCGTGGAAGATGCTGCTGCTGATGGCGCCGAGGGGGCCGTGGCTTGAAAAAGATGTAATTTTGTTTTTATTTTTTCTGCACTGGGGGGAAATTTTGTATTTCTTTTTTGTTGGAAAAATTGTAACCTTTCTCATTTATGAAATGAAATCGGCTTTGCTTCCAACTTCAAACATTTGTGGCGAATTTTTCTTTTCTTTTTTCCTTTCTTTATGCGTTTGGCTTAACAACCAGAATAAATAATAGGAAATAAGACAAAGTAAATGAGTTCGGTCGAAGCCGAATTTGATGTAGTAAAGTTGTAACCCGAGGTGCTGTATTGATTTTGCAACCATAACGAGCATCGATCTCGAAAAAACTGAGGGTGCTTGGTCCTATGACCAAAGCTAAGTCCGGTTTTATAATCAGAACTTGACTGGTCCATTGACCGGGCCAAAGTAGCTAACTAAGGTAACCGAACAAAGAATACAAGTCGATTCTGTCACCGAGCTGTAGGTATATGCCGAGTTCCATAACTTGGCCATTTCTTCGAGAATAGGGGACAACTTGGAGAGTAAACGTATTCTATAAAAAGAAATAGTTTATTAACTTCCCGAATCCGATTACATCTCAAAAATAGAATTTCTTGAGGTGGGTGGCATTCCATGGGCGTGGCAGCTCTCTGCCCTCCATGTCCTCAAGCCTATATGCAGATTGCCCAGCTACCGAAGTCACCTTAAATGGCCCATGCCAGTTCGGTGCAAACTTTCCTTCGCTGGGATTCCAGTCTGCTGGAAGAGTCTTTTTCAAGACCAATTCTCCAGGGGAGAACTTTCGCTCTCTGACCCTTTGATTGTACCCTCTAGCCAACTGTCGCTGGTAGGAAGCGAGACGGATGGCCGCGGCATCCCTTCGCTCCTCAGCCAAGTCGAGCTCTGTGGCGAGGTTTGCATCATTTTGGCCTCGGTCGAACAGTTCCGACCTGAGGGTGGGGAGGCCGACCTCAAGTGGAATTACAGCTTCCATTCCATAGGCTAGAGAGAAGGGAGTTGCCGAGGTCGAGCGCCTCGGGGTAGTCCTGTATGCCCATAGGACACTTGGAAGTTCCTCTACCCATCTCCCTTTGGCTCGATCTAGTCTCTTTTTGAGTCCGTCAAGCACCACTTTGTTTGAAATTTCAGCCTGCCCATTGCTCTGGGGGTAGGCCGGGGTAGAATAGTAGTTCCTGATGCCAAGGTCTTGGCAGAAGCCTCTGAAGAAATTGGAGTCGAACCGGGTCCCGTTGTCCGTGACCAAGGTTCGAGGCACTCCGAATCTAGTTACAATGCTTCTCCACACGAAGTTTTTAGTATCCTTCTCAGTGATGGAGGAGAGTGCTTCGGCTTCTATCCACTTGGTGAAGTAGTTAGTTGCTACGATCAACCACCTTTTGTTCCCTGGAGCTCGGTGGAGTGGTCCCACGAGGTCCAGTCCCCATTGGGCGAAGGGCCAAGGGCTGGAAAGAGGGCTCAGGTCGTGTGCTGGCTGATGGAGAGAGTGAGAGAACTTCTGGCACTTCTCACATTTCCTGGCGTAGACCTGTGCATCCTTCTGCATATAGGGCCACCAGTACCCCTGGCTGATAGCTCGGTACGCGAGTGACCGACCTCCGATGTGGCTGCCGCAGATCCCTTCATGGATTTCATAAAGGAAGTCCTCGACTTTGCTTGGATGAATGCACTGGAGGTAAGGGCCATTGTAGGACTTTTTGTAGAGTTTACCGTCCGGAGAGAGCCAAAATCGGGCTGCCTTCAGCCTGATTTTGCGGGCTTGGTCCTTGTCCTCGGGCAGCTGGTCATTCTTAAGATAGGAGATAAGTTCATCCATCCAGCTCGGGCCGAGGTCAATGCACATAATCTGTCGAGGCGGTTGAAGTTGTATGCTTGGTCTGTCCAGTGCTTCCACTTCGACAGTTCTTTTTCTTCCTGCCTCGACGGCAGAGGCCAGATTTGCAAGGGCATCGGCGTGAGAGTTGGAGTCTCTGCCTATCTGCCTGACTTCAGCCTTTTGGAACTGAGATAGGAGTTGCTTGGTGCGGGCCAGGTAGGCTGCCATCCTGTCATCTCGGGCCTGGTAATCTCCATTGAGTTGGCTTGTGACCAGCTGTGAGTCGCTGAAGATTGCCAGTTGTTGTGCCCCCAGGGTTTTTGCGCTGCCCAGCCCTGCAATTAATGCTTCATACTCAGCTTCATTGTTAGAAGCTTTGAAGTCAAGAGTCAAAGCTTGCTCAATCACAAGGCCCTCCGGAGATTGAAGGACTACGCCAGCGCCAGCCCTTTTGGAGGTGGAGGACCCATCGACGAAGACTTTCCAAGATGAGTCGAGGAACTGTTTCCAGGACCGATCCTGCTTGGTCTCGGCCGAAGTCCTTGCCTCCTTGCCCCCCAGTTCGGTGTCGAGATGGCTCGGTGCCGAAATAGGAGAGGTGAATTCCACAATAAAGTCGGCCAGTACTTGCGCTTTGATGGCCGTTCTGGGCTGATACTGGATATCGTATTGCCCGAGTTCGACAGCCCATTTAGACACTCTTCCCGAGAAGTCCGCCCTCCTGAAGAGGGACTTGAGTGGGTGTTCGGTCACAACCACTATAGAATATGTCAGGAAGTAGTGGGAGAGCTTACGCAAAGCACTAACGAGTGCTAATGCGAGCTTTTCCAATGGCAGATATCTTGTCTCGGCATCCAGCAGGATTTTGCTTGTGTAATAGATGGGTCTTTGCTGCTTGTCATCTTCTCGTATGAGTACAGAGCTTACTGCATGGTCCGAAACTGCCAGATAGAGGTATAAGACCTCACCCCGTACCGGGGTGGAAAGCAGAGGAGGGGAGGAAAGGTACACTTTGAGCTCCTGGAGAGCGCTCTCGCATTCCGGGGTCCATTTGAACCCAGAGCTCTTTTTCAAGAGCTGGAAGAAGGGATGGCATTTATCCGAAGCTCGGCTGATGAAGCGGTTCAGTGCTGCCGCCATCCCGGTAAGTCTCTGAACCTGTTTTATCGAGTTCGGACTCTGCAGGGCTCTGAGTGCCGAGATCTGATCGGGATTAGCCTCGATTCCTCGCCTCGTAACCAGGCTGCCAAGGAACTTGCCCGAGCCGACGCCAAATGCACACTTGGAAGCGTTTAACTTGAGCTGGTATTTCTTGAGGATGGAGAAGGTTTGATGTAGGTCAGTCAAGTGGTCCTGTGACCGTTTAGACTTAACGACCATATCATCAATATAGACCTCGATCGTCCTGCCGAGCTGGTCCTGAAACATCTTGGTCACCAGCCGCTGGTAAGTGGCACCGGCATTTTTTAACCCGAAGGGCATTACTTTGTAGCAGTAGGTGCCCCTGGGTGTTATAAACGCGGTTTTTTCTTGATCAGGCTCATGCATTGGAATTTGATGGTAACCTCGGTAGGCATCGAGGAAACTCATCCTCGCATGGCCGGCAGTGGCGTCGATCAGCTGGTCTATCTTCGGTAGAGGGAAGCTGTCTTTGGGACAGGCTTTGTTGAGGTCGGTGAAGTCTACACAGACCCTCCAGCTTCCATCCTTCTTTTTTACCACAACCGTGTTGGCCAACCACACAGGGTAGTGGACTTCGCGGATAGCCTCAGCGTCCAGTAATTTGTTGACCTCCTTGGTCACAGCCTCTGCCTGTTGGGTGCCCGACCTGCGAATCTTTTGGACAACAGGTTTATGCTGGGGATCTACATTCAGCTTGTGGCTTATGACCTCGGGGCTGATGCCGGACATTTCATATGGGGTCCAGGCGAAGACCTCCCTATTTTGTAACAGGAAGTCGAGCATCCTGGCCCTCTCCTCTTCAGCGAGTTGGCTACCGAGCAGGAAGAACCTTTCTGGATCGCTGGGATCGATCCCGACCTGGGCGAGGTCCTCAATGCTCTTCTGTTCGGGAGTTCGGCCCACAGCGTCGAGCTCAGCTTCAAGCTCGGTCATGTGGACTCGCTGTGGCTGTGTATCTCCGGGGACCACGGCCAAGAGGCATTCTTTGGCCATGTCCTGGTCGCCGCGGACTATGATAACTTCGAAGCTCCCATCCTTGTTCTGTAAAGGAAACTTGAGCTTCTGGTGATGGGTCGAGGGAACGGCCTCCAGGTTATGGAGCCAGGTTCTCCCCATGATGGCATTGTATGGAGATTGTGCATCCACCACCAGGAAGTCTGCCGTTGTGGAGGCCCCTCCGACCTCGACCTTGAGGGAAATTTTCCCTTTGGGATATACCGTCTTGGAGCTGAAACCCACCAGCGGGGTGCGGGCTTCTTGCAGGTCCTCCTCTTTCAGGCCCATCCTCCTGAAGCAATCCAAGTAGAGGATTTCTGTGGAGCTCCCGGGGTCCACTAGGATCCTTTTGACATTGAAGTTGTGTAACCTCATAGTCAGAAGAAGAGGATCATTGTGGGGTAGCTGGACCCCGGCCAAGTCTTTATCAGAGAACCAGATTTTTGGCCTCTCCACACGTGCTTTCTTTGCCGAGGGACCGACCTCGGCCGTCATCACATGCTTGCTGTGCTGGGCTTTCCTGGCCTCGGCACGGGCTCGGTCACTACCCCTGGGGGCAGGAGCCAGGTGAATGACGTCGATGGTCCCTACAGGCTCACCGCTGCCTTGGTCGTCGGGGAGGCGTTGCTGAGCATTGTTCACTCTGCCTTCTTCCCTAACATGATCTCTGAGATGCCCATCTTTTACGAGCTTTTCAAGGTGCGCCTTGAAGGCATAGCAGTCCTCGGTTCTGTGTCCTCTATCTTTGTGGTAGGCACAGAACTTACTCTGATCTCGGGAGGAGGAGTCGCTTTTCATAGGCTGGGGCCATTTGAAGAAGGGCTGGGCCTGGATTTTGCCGAGGAGCTTGTAGATAGGCTCCTTGAAGATGGTATTGACGGCTCTATAAGAGGCGCTGCTTGGTTTCGGCCTCGTACTGCCTCCCGAGGTGGGAGCAGGACGTACTGCCGAGCTGGATGGCTCTCTATTCCGATCCGCCTCTTTCTTAGCTAGCCTCCTCTCTCTTCTCGTGGGACGGCCTTCCGGTCGGCTCTCTGGCCAGAAATTATGGCTCTCTCGAGCTCGGACGTCGTCCTCTTCTTGCTCGACGTACTGGTTCACCCGGACCATCAGAGCCTTTACCGAAGGCGCAGGACGACGTACCAATTTCTTCCGAAGCTCATTGCCAGGCAGCAAAGCTTGTTGGAAGGCAGTAACGGCTACGTCGTCGTTGGAATTTTCAATCACGCTATAGATGGTCCAGAATCGCTTGGCGAACTGAGTAAGAGTCTCGGTCGGCCTCATCTTGATCGAGATCAGGTCGGCGTCAGTTTTTGGGATGACCCGGTGGGCTTGAAACTTTTCGACGAAGGAGTTTCGGAGCTGTGGCCAGCTCGAAATCGATCCCTCGGGAAGTGCACAGAACCACCGAAGCGGGAGGTCGCCCAAGCTGGAGGAGAAAACCTTGCAATCAAGGTCGCCGTCGCCGCTGAATACCGTCATCTTCTGGGTGAAGTGCCGAAGATGAGCCTCGGGGTCCGACGTCCCGTCATAAAGATTGAAACGTGGGACGCTGAACTTATCAGGAAGGGGATGATCTCTGATTTTCCGAGAAAATGGAGACGTGCCATGGATGTCACCGTGTTTGGTAGTTAACCGACCTCGAGCGAGGCCGGCCTGCTCCAGGCTCTGCTGTACGGCCAGCTTAATCTGCTGATCAATGTAGTCAGCCATCTCGAGGTCGGCCCTGGTCTCCCGCCTTTGTTTATGGCGCTGCTGCTGGTCGGCGCTGGCGTGAGTGTTACTCGAGCCCTCTTCGCGAGCTCGGGCGCGCCTTTCATTCAGCTGATCCCTTAGGTCTGGTCGACCCCGAAGACCTAGACGAGCTCGTTGCTTAGGTGGAGGCGTGTGAGAGGCTTCGGGCGGGACTTGGCTCTTCGTCTCAAGCTGCCGCTGAAGCTGGAGGATCTGCCCTCTCTGTTCTTCGATGATGAGGTTTTGAGCCTTGATGGCTTCGGCTTGGGCCTCAACATCGTCCTCTAGGACCATGTCGTCGTCACCTTCATCACCGAGGTGGACGTGATCCTCTTCCATGTGGTCCCCGTGAGAAGACCGAGGAGGAGGAGACTGCACAAGAGCCCCGCTTCGTAAGGGCCGTTCCTGAGGAGGAACGTCCTTACGCGGTGGCGCGTTGAGAACAACTTCCAGGCGCGGACGCTCCGCCTGAGAGGTATTCGTCCGAGCCCGCTCTAATACAGGATCGCGCCGAGAAGACGCTGCTGCTCCTCTTGACGACGAGTGTGTCACCGTGACGAGTGAACCTACACTCCGCATACCAGGTTCTCCTCCCACTCCTTTCGGAGGAGGGTTGGGTGGTGCTTGCCTGGTATCCCTTCGCGAGCTCGTTACCAACGCTCCTGCCTGGTCTGTCACCAGTGGAGGTGGCATGAGAGGCAGAAATGTTTCTGGTTGCTTAGCCCCAGACGGTCTAGCAACGCTCTTTCCCTTCTGAGCCTTAGGAGGCATAGCTGTTAGGATGAAAATATGGAATTTTCAGATCGTTTCCCACAGACGGCGCCAAATTGTGCGTGCCTAATTATTACGGACTTGGTTTAGTTGATGATGAGGGTTTACAGAGAGGCTATCTAGCTGAACAGGAGCGTCTCTGCCGATCTGAAACCTGAAATCTGAAAGGGAAGAGAACAGCGGTCAGGGCCCGAGGCTGCTGTCAGCCAAAGGCACTCCGACGCCTGAGTTAGTGCAGTCACTGAACTAGGGTGAAGTGGGGAAGAAGAGATGTTTAGCAGAATAACAGTGCAGGCTGTATCTTGCATGTACCTGTTCATGACTCTTCATGCAGGCATATAAAGAGGAGAGTGGAAGGTTCCACAGTGGAGGTAGGTGAGGATACTTGTCCCATCAGCCCACACCTGGGATCTTTAGTGGGGGTAGGTGAGGATACTTGTCCCATCAGACCTCCCCTCAAATCCCTCACATAAATGTGGATGTGATCTGTTGATAGGAACGAGCCCTTATCCTTGGCCGGTGGCCGCCCTACCTGACAGGGACTCCCTACAAAGTACCCGTCCCATCTCATAATGGGAACTGGAAGCCCGGTGTTCACCTCGGCAGAGGGGCCGAACTGGAGAAGGCGCCGGGGTCAGCTATACCAGAGATCGGACTGGGATGCCAGCGTGAGGCCGAGTTCGGTAGGACATGGTCGGTACTTCTACCGGGACCAGTCCCACCTCGACAAAGGCTAAGACGCTGCTTATGTCGGAGAGAAGGGGGTTAAGGCCCTTCCTGATTGGCGCTGTTACCGAAGAAGGATTACAACATCGGTTTCGGTAGAAGCAGTCCACACAACATCTTTTCCCACAAATTCCTTTAAGCATAATAGCAGATTTATTAAAATTAACCACTTGCCTTGATACTTCACAAGAATGGTCAAGAAAATCTCGAATAATCCTCACATCATCGAGGTTTGCATTACAAAAAATAAAACTGTAATCCAAAAAAACATAAATGAAATATGTTACACGCCACTTTAGAAATATCAACTCCATGTATGACCTTATCTTCCTGTGCTTTAAGAAGCATTAGCAATTGTACCTCAACTCTTATAATGAAAATATATACAGATACAGGTCCCACTGTATATATAAGCCCTCTTGATGAAAAACACAATGATAAAAAAAAAAGGTTTTTAGTTAGGGGCACCCTCTTCCACAGAGGAGAAGATTTGAGCTCTAATTACATTGACTACCAACACTAAAGTCCTCTGTCAGTGTCCCGGGTTGTTAGTCAATTGGACAGGGATATGTGTGTTAGATTATATGGTCTCAATCTAGTGGAAATAAATTGATTTATTTCTTTATTTTTCAATATAATCATGCTTTCTATTCATAAGATGAATAGAATTTTATTTCTTCTTGCACATAATCAATACTAATGAATGATAGTTCATGAGATGAACTGGAGCCCACAAGTATATTAGATGTAATACATGTGTGTGGATGAGATCCACATACGGAAAACATGTGTCACAAATATTATACTTAAATAGTATCGCAACCGGTGATGAGATTAGGCATCTCATCTGATAAGGTTGCGGCATTATGATTACTATGAGATAGTGTGATCTGTCTCGATCATCAGAATATAAGACTCTGGATTAAGACTCTGGATCATCATACTGGTACATAAGATGTATTGAAGGACCATGAGAAGCACCTTATGAAACACTGTCTTTACTTTAAAGTCCGCTCTCATAATTCCTTAGCAATAGGCTTTCAATCCTGAGACATTAATGAAGTCAAGTTCCTATCTATTCATTTTCTTACAGTCACCTGATGGACCCGGCTTTTTTCCTCTCGCTCTCTCTCTTCTGTCCCGGGGCTACCAGGAGGCCAGCGGAGGGAAAAAGCGAGCATCAACAGTTTTGTACGGGTATGCCAGATTTTCTATTCTACTTGGAATTTAAAAAAGGTGATCCGAGGATCCACCTTCATAAGTAGAAAAGGAAATCAACTTTTTTCTAACTTTCCATTGCACATATATTTAAGAAAAGAGACAAGGTTTTTTTTTTTTTTTTAATGTCGTAGGAGGCAATTTTTCTTTGTTTGCTGTGAAAGGCGGTTTTGCCGTAAAAGGCGATGTTTGCCGTAAAAGGCGGTTTTGCCGTAAAATGCGATGTTTGTTGTAAAAGGCTATTTTGCCGTAAAAGACAATGTACAAATCTCATTAATAATGGAAGACAACAATTGTGAATTTTTTTGTCTCTTTAGAAAAATACAAAATACAAAAGAAAAGTAAGAAAAGAAATTCTTACTTCTCAAGAGATTGCAGGGACTCGTTCAGATCGACGGTCGCAAGTCATGTATGGACTTAGCTATCATCCTTCAAATGAGAACATATAATGCTTTGATTCTTTTGGCTTAGCTTGGACGACTTCAAATTTTTAGATGATAAAGACCAATGGGGGGTCCTATATCCAATAAAAAACAGAGTACACGGACTGAAAATCGCGTCTAGGCCATGTTGGATAAAAAGAGATGGCCTTGGGAGATGACCCCCAAGGGACTTCAGTCACCTTGTGGTGTTTGTTGCAACAGAGCTTTGGAGATTTTTTCGGGGATTTTTCGGGACATTTATTCTTGGATTTTTTTTCCTCTTTTCTCTTGGAATGGCCCCCCTTTTATATGCTTTTGGTAGCCATTAGGTGGGTTTATGAGCATTGATGACATTAATGCTCCATGATGAGAGGACTTACAACTTTTTATTTCATGATTTTGTAACTCCTTTTGTTGGCTTTTGATTGGTGGATAGAGAATGATGGGCATTTAATCGCCTTTAATCTGCATGATGGGAAGAGTTTCATGGTTTTAATGTCATGACTTCTTTGTTTGTAACTCCTCTTTCCTTACTTCTGATTGGGCCGTCCAAACTAATGAGTTAATGACAGCATTAAGTTGTCATAAAATGGGTCAATTAACAACATTACGTGGTCGCCGGGGCGCTTGAAAAGTAACGGGCCGTACCGCATCTTTTGGAATTCTTCTTGCGATGATCGCCAATGGATCCACATGTTATTTGATGTCAGATGGCGATGGAACTTCAGACATTGATTGATACCAGTGGGCCGGTAACATCTGTCATGACGATTTCTCGATCGGTCGGATAGAAAGTGTATTTTCTTGGTTGGCCGGTTGGCGATTTTGAAGCGTGCGATAATAATCACATGCTCTTGATGGTATATCCGAGATGTTGGTGACGATTAGCTGATTTCGAGCACCAAAAAATCAGATTTTCGAAAAACCACAAGGGCTGGAATTCTCGAAACGCAAAAAGGGTCGGAAAATGGCCCTTTCAAAGAAAATCTGGCGACCCGAATTTCCAAAGTCGCCAGCGACATGGGGATTTTTCCCCTTTTTGGTCGTCGTTTTTCAGTCGTTTCTCGATCTTTTCGATTCTTCTTCTTCTTTCTTTTCCTGTATTTTTCTTGGCATTTCTGTACTTTTTTTGGCCTGATTTTCCTACAGAAAACTTGACGAAAAGCCTTGCATATCGGAGAGCCAAGTTTCCAATTTTACCGATTTGCCGTCATAAGCCAAACTAGGTCAAACGATGTCGGAATGACCTGAGATTTGAGCTAAAGCCTCTTGAGCAATAGATAAGACCAACCATAAGCTTTTGTTTGAGTTTTGAAGCCGTGTAGGGTTCCGTCGCCAGTAGACTTGGTTTTGTTGCGAGGGAGATACCGCGGTTTGATGTGTGGTCAACCGATGTCTGATTGACCTGAAATTTGACAGGGACCCTATTGGAGTCATTTTGAGATAATCCATTAGCTCCGATTTACAAGTCATGGTTCCGGGGAGCTTCACCGCCAGGAGGCCTGATTTGGCTTCCGAGAATCAAAGTTCGGTCAAATGTTGTCGAAATGACCTAAAATTTGACATGTAGCCATTTGGAATCGTTTTGAAGTCACCCATGTGCTCTGTTTGATGATTGATTGCCTCGGTGATTCTCGCCGCCGAAAGGCTTGATTTTGATGTTCAAGGGTTGATGTGGGGTCAAACGTTGTTGGTTTGACTTGAAATTTGACACTGCACCATTTGGAGGTATTTTGAGACCATCTATAGGCTTGGATCGAAGATCTAATGCATTCTACGCTGTCGCCGCCAAGGCGCCTCTTCAGCTGCCGGAAGAGTAAAGTTAGGCCAAATGATGTTGGAATGGCCCGAAACTTTATGTGTACTCTTCTTTTGACTGTCTTGAAGAATCCTGCAACTTTTGTTTGATTCTGACAAGATTTGACGCTTGAAGTAGCATTGCCTGTTTGTGGTAGGATGCAGCTTCATGTAGCTTCTTGACGTTGAAGAGGCAAAGTGACATTTATGGAGTTAACATCACTAATGAGTGAGGCCAACTATAGGTCAACACATCAATGTCTTGGGTACGTGGTAGTAAGACTATGGGAACATTCAATGGTCAAGATGAAATCTATCTTCATTATCCCCTTGTGTCAATTAATGGATTTATCATTGGTAAGTGCGTACACATCTCAATTAAGAGTTAATTGGATGGTACTGATGATAACTGTGATTAATTGGGTCTCAAGGATAATAAGATGTGGATCCAAATTGGTTGGACGGATTTTATCCAATTGATCCATGGATATTGATGGAGGGGCCTACTTGTGGTCATAGGGAAGTTTAGGGTCTTCTTTGTAATTTATTCCTAAGACCGGAGTTCAATTGCATTTATATAGTAGAGTTATTTACAATTAACTATAGGCCCGGACTGCATATGAGATGTGGGGTCGCGGTGTCCCACTTGGAGCCAGCTTTCTATGGAATACCTAGTGGTCCCCACGCTAGCCCAATTATTATATTCTTACTAATTCTACTTGAACTCAAAAGGAAAGGATATAGAAAGTTACTATTTCTATTAGGATATAGAAAGTTACTATTTCTATTGGAAGTGAGACTTCTAATAGTGGTAATAGTAAGAAGAGAAAGTTACTAATTGTTATGGAAGTGAGACTTCTAATACTAATTAGAAAGAAGAAAGTTACTAATTCTTATGGAAGTGAGACTTCTAATAATTATTAGTAAGAGGACGTTGCTTATGCTATAAAAAGGAAGGATTTTTGGACTTCTAATAATTATTAGTAAGAGGACGTTGCTTATGCTATAAAAAGGAAGGATTTTTGGACGTCCAACCCATGCTAATATCATTCTTGGGATTCACTCCCAACAAGTGCAAGAGTTGCACACGCACACTCCTCTCCTCGCTCTTCTAGTTTCTCTTCTGGTTTCCATTGAGGTTCTAATTGTTTTCTCCTAGAGATCCCACCATTCTCCTTGAAGAAAGAGATCTGCAATGAGTCATAGCGTGGAAGACAATTAAGACTTGGAGGTCCTAATTAGCTACCAAGAAAGAGTTCTTCATCAAGTTAGTCTTCTTCTCCATTAGAGTACAACCGAGCTCCCAATGTATTATCTACTTCCTTATATGTTGTGGATTTTGTGGTTGCTTGTTGGCTGCTATTTACTATCTTGGAATAGTAGTTTACTGATCTTAATCATGAGTGTGAGGTTTTGGATCCTGAATTGGGTTTTGTAGCCTTATGGATACTTGATCCCTGAGTCAAGTGGGTCAAAAGTTTTTGAAACCTATCGACGAGGCCCACCTACTTCCAACAATGTGTAGTGTACAATGGTTATGAGTTCGAGCTCCTTGTAAAGCTAAAATAAGAAGTCCTTTGACAGCAGTGTGTAGGGGATGCAACCTAGGCCTGGCCAATAGAGGCCTTCTTGAAAACCCAATTCTGGCAACGCATGTCCATTCTCAGGCGTGGACATTGCAGCCCAAATAAGATTAGGGTTGAGGTCAGGCTAGGAATCGGAGACTACAAGAAAAACTATTTTAGCATCGGACTTATAGCGGCAGCCGATAAAATTCGTCGCTATAACACACTTATAGCAGACTAGGAACCGGAACTGGGCCTGTGTGCCATACAAAAATTTTATGTGAGAACATCTTGATCACATATTTATCACTTGGGTTTCACCCTGGGCCAAGTCTCCGGATCAGATTTTTGAATTTGTAGTTGAGATGATCAAGCCTATGGGAAGTAATTCCTAACCAAAACCACCAAGCTAACTTGAACCCGACCCTGCAATATGTCATCTGGGTGGACAACCTTTTACTTATGGGTTAGGTTCGGGTTACCATTTCTCACCCAATTAACATTGAGCCTAACTCATCCCAAACCAGATGAATTTCATTATTAACCACCAAAACTAGCCTGATCTTTTAATTAAGGGGTGGACCACCTTGATTTTCTGGCTAATTGGGTTTGGATTGACATTTTCAACCCAATTAGTTAAGGAGGTTGGTTGTGATTTATCCTATACATATTATCCATAATGATAAACCCAGTCCGATCTATTGTCATCCCTATTTTAGTTTGACAATTTGGGATTTCATGGAAGCTCAGGGCGGCTCGATCTCATCCACATGCAAGTCTAGCAAAGCTTGAGCTATGTCAATGCCCCACCCCAAGTCACCCTAACTAGCAGTGTTGCAACGAATATTAAATAAATAAAAACATTTGTTAGCATTTCACTAAATAAATAAATATGCCTCGGACTCTCAATGCTTTTCACTTTTTCATTGTTGGGTTCTCTACTTTTCTATACGGAAAAATAAAAAAAGTGAAATATTTTACTAGACTCTACGAAAAACCATTTCTTTTGGGGAATGTTGGAATCTCTTTTCCACAGCATTGCATGATCATGTCCTAAAGGCCCATTTGCATGCATCGAATTGACTCCTAGGAATTTTAAGAAATGTATTTCTAAAAAAGTGATTAAAATTTTGAAGAATGAGTGGTGAGAATCCATAAATTGCCATCAAGTAATTTCCCCTTTTATAAAAAAAATGAACTAAGAGGAGATGAAAATTCAATACCTAGCCATCAAGCAAGTAAATAAAATCCCAGTAAAGACATGGTCTTTAGGCATGTCCACTGTATACCCTTTAAGTCAAAATATCTTGACCCACTCCAACCACTGCCTATGATGATGATGATGGAAGAAAGAAAACTAAGGTTTAATTATTGCCTTACCATTGTTCGGACTAAGCTTTGTTCTCTTGATTTCATCGTAATCCGGAGGGAGCCCATATATAATCTTTCTTCTATGAAAGCAACCAGTTCCTCCATACATGGGTCCTTGAATTCCATCGTATCCTCGCACTATCACCTGTAAAGTATAGTAAAACAATGTTCAAAGCACGAAAACAATATAAATTGATGGTTGATCCATAAGGATGATATACCTTGCACAACTTTTTCTACAGAATTTCTTCTTCTTCTTTTTTGTGGTTGATCCATGAGGAGGATACACCTTGCACAACTTTTTCTACATAATTTCTTCTTATTCTTCTCTCTCTCTCTCTCTCTCTCTCTCTCTCTCTCTCACACACACACACACACACACACACACATTACAAATTACAATCCTTTGGTTTTGAAGAAAAATGAGAATCTTAGCTTGTATCTTTAGTTGGTAAAATTAAAAATAGAATAAACTCACGGAAAATACTTTAATTTGCTATCCCAAGCAAGGAGAAACACTATCATTAAGACAATTGCCTCCATAATCCATGGTATATATATCATGTCAGTGCTTCAGCTTCCTAATAAAACTCTGTAGTCAATTGACAGATTTCTCAATGAAAAGATTCTTTCATGTTTGAAAATCTTAAAAGCTAAATGCTGCCCGAAAAAGTCTCTTCGGGAAGCTAAATTTTGAAATGGTAATTCTTGGTTTTGCAAAGGCTTCTGGAGGGGTTCAATTTCATTAAAGATATATAAGGTGAGATGGATATTCTCATGTAATGAAGAGGAAATATATATCTATATGGAATTGCAAATGGATCAAGAGAAAAAATTGGTTTAAAAAATATTTTTTTAATATAACTAAATCCTAACCTAACAGTTAAGGATTTATGGGACATGGAGAAAATTGGAATGCTAATGCTTTAGAAAACCTCTTTGATAATCCTATTGATGTGGAGAAAATATGTAAAATCTATATTACTAGAAGTTTTCAGAAGATAAAAGAATTTGGCATTTCTCTAGAAATGGTCGACTCAATACTAAATTGGCTCTTGTAAGGAGATCATTAAAAGAAATGTGGACAAATCCAGATTTATTTTTTTTTTGTATAAAGGTTAAGTTTATTGAAAAAGAAGAGGAGAACAGAGAACAGAGCCCTACAAAGGAGAAAGAAGAAAACGAAAACAAAAAGAGGGCCAGAGCAACATAAAATCACGGCGTGGAAGATGAATTCACAGAAAATCTCAGAAAATTGTTGATGGAGCTAAGCTGCGGGTTGCAGAAAGGGTTGGAGATCTTCTTCAGGGAGAAGCTGAACTCCTCGAGGAGGTGGGTTGTGATTTGGCTGAAGGTAAGATGGTGATTTTCAAAAATTGTTGCGTTCCTTGCTTTCCAAATTGAATAGATCGCTGAAAGGAAGATCGACGCTATGAGTTTCTTTCCTGATTTGTCATTTCCTGTAGAAAGAGAAGTCCAAATTGAAGGAGCAGAGATGGTGGAGAGTTGCTGAGCACTGGCTGCTTGGAGAATCCAGTTCCAAATGGATCGAGCGGTTGGACAGGAGAAGGAGAGGTGATTGATGGAGTCTTCTCCATCATTGCAAAGGCTGCATCTAGAGGCCAGGGAGAAACCAATTCGCTAGAGATGTGAGTCTGTAGGGGTTCGGTTGAGCATCAGACGCCAACCGAAGCAGCTAACTCTGGGGAGGGAGATTCCGTTCCAGATCAGAGGAGGCCATTGGAGGATGTTACCCCTTGATCTGATTACATTCCAAGCACTAGACAGGGAGAGCTAACCACTGGGGGCCTCCTTCCACAAAAGTTGATCACTGATGGAGGGATTTGGAATTAGCATGGACAAATCTAGATTACTCTTTATAAATTGGAGAGCGTTTTGGAGAATCCCTATTCCATAAAGAATTGTCTTATTCGGATGGAAGTGCATTAAAAATGTTTGTTTGGTGAGAGCCTCCAGTAACTCTAAAATCAATTCGGTTGATCCCCAGTGCCCTATTTTTGGTAGGATTGGAGGAAACGGTTAGTGATGCCCTGTTTCAGTGCAACCATGAAAGGGACTACTTATTAAGATTGTATTTTTAACTCATGGCTGGTGCTGTTTTTTTCAAAGTACAAATGGCATTAGAAAATAGAAGGGGAAGAAGAGCTGAGAACCAGCTCCCAAAAAATAGGGGAAAACAGAAAAAGGTCAAACTTCAACAGCCTATGCAAAGCCAAAAAGTAAATAATTACATTGGAGGGCTGTCTACCAAATAATATTTAATAGAAGAGAGATAGTAGGTCCAAAGAAACAATAGATCCTGTTAGAATTGTAGTTGGCTAATTCTCATAGTTTGAACAAAACTCGAGTCCTAATCGAGTTGTATTTTCTATTTCTTTAAGAAAAGGACTGTGGAGCAACCTCTTGACAGTAAAAGACATCTTCTGGACTCTTTATACAAGCCTTGAAGACTTCTACTCAGATCTGAAGACATCCAAAGAGTACTCCGGGATGGAACCAGCGTCAACAGTGGTATCTTCCAGATGGCAGTCTCGCTATAGCAAGCTGTGATATTGGCAGCGGCAAAACATGGGCTCACTATAGCCAGCTGTGGTTTTCTATCCATATAGGACTCTTCTGTCCTGTTTCGTTTCACTTCCTCTGAGAGTCCTTCTTTGGTTCCTATAGTCTTGTGCTCGAACCTTGGGCCATATAATGACCCCTTGCTACCACAAAATATTCACTTGAGCTATCTAATTCTCTTAATCTTTGAGCATTCATCTAAGAGAGTTTCAACTGCATCAAAGGTCTAGTGAGTTCACTTGTAATCTTCATTTTATAGTGCTTTTCTTTCGGTGGTCTCTACCACCCGGGGTTTTTTTCCGAGTAGGGTTTTCCACGTATAAATCTTGTGTCTCGTCTTGTTTGTGGTGATTGATTCTTATTTGGTATTTGATTAACTTATTTTGTTTTAAATTCATATTATAATCTGAGAAAGGACCTTAGCTTGTGTTAAGGCTTAAATAGAAAGTTGATCTAGGTCTAGTCAAACCTTTGCGTGGTATCGGAGCAAGTTACACAATCCTATATTGCAATCCTCTAAGATTTGATCTATAGAATGCACTAGGGAAGGCACTTCTACCACCAAGCCACCTTTGCTTGAAGGTAGTAGCAATTATGCTTACTGGAAGGTAAGGATGACTGCATTTTTACATTCTCTTGATCATGTTTGGCAAACAGTTGTGAATGGTTACAAATCTCCAACTGTGGTAGTTAAGGGGAAAACGATTCCCAAACCAGTAGCTAACTGGACCCAAGGAGAAAAGAACCAAACCCATTGGAATTATAGAGCTATTATTGCTATTTAGAATGGGGTTTTAAAATCATATTGTAATCTAAGAAAGGACCTTAGCCTTTGTTAAGGCTTAAATAGAAGGTTGATCTAGGTCTAGTCAAACCTTCAGATCCAACACCGGTTTGAGCTAGATCCAAAGAAGCCTTCCGATAGTGATCAAGTATTGAAGGGGTATTGGCATCAAAGTGAACTTTGTTTCTTGTTCTCTAAATCGAGTATATAACTAAGGAAAAAACCACAGCAATTCCCTGTTTATCAGTCTTATCACAGTAGACAGAGAAATTTCCAAAGAATGCTAGCTAAAGAGTGTATCGGAGGGTATAAGGATTATAATCTTATTATAATTAGTATAGGCAAATTCATTGGGTATTGAACAAAATTCGGGATTTATTTTTTATTATATTTTTAGTGGGACTGCCCAAGAAAGATGAGTAATGTATTCGATTAAGACTCGAATGTTTCATGGGTGCACCATACACGAGTCGGTGCTGCAAATCATATGGGAATGTTTTGTTTCATGACGACATCATATGAAAACTTACTATTTTCGTGATGACATCACATAGGCACATGGTAGTTGTCAGCACATGGGAAAAGAAAATAAAGGCAACACAAGAGTCAAAGAAAGACAATAGCTTTTAACAAGGCTGGAAAAAGGGATAGTAGCTTCATGCGCTCGACTCCGCATACCTACGCTCGAGCACCTAGGTCGTGGATATTCAGGTTTGGATGGACTATGTTTCCTAATTTTTCTTTGCTTGCTACTTTGTGTTTTATTCATCATAGAAGACTTCATGCGCGACCTAAAGGCTATATATTGAGCATCATAGCAAACCTAAAGGGATCACTCATTCTTCTCTCAAATTTTAAGCCATTAGAATCAATTTGAGAGATCCTTTCTTCTCCAAAGCTTCATCAAGTTGTTGCGCTGAAGTTCTTACTTTGGAGTTTCTTTCTACTACTTTTTTGAAATAGATTCCTCTTGAAGAGGCATTCAAGGTGGTTGGTTAAAGCACAGTGAACGTGTACGGTGAGTAGTCGACGAGATCAAAGCAGTCCCTATGTTGAGTTGCAACTAGGAAAGGGTTGTGAGTCTTTTTGTAACTTTCAATTTATAGTATTTGGTTGTCTGTTAGCCTAGACGGTAAGGCTCGTGGTTTATTCTCGAGTAGGGTTTTTCACGTATACATTGTGTGTCTTTCTCATTGTGTGGTTGCTTGCTCTTAATCTAGATTAGGATTAATTACTAGATTAATCACGGTCTTGAAATCTAATAGAGATCTTGTTATTGGAACCTAATACTATGTTAAGGCCGGTTTTTCAGAGGGGGGCGATTTGCTACATGGAGGATCCAAGATCAAAGATCAAAAGAAAAGGGGCAATTGAAAAATATGTGCAGCTCGGTTTTGTTGTCCTAATAGTTGATGGATTAGAAGGAAGCTAAATAGACTTGCACTTTTGAATTTTAACTCATGCCTTTTAACCTATGGATTTGATGGGATACTTGAAGCAATGCTATCAGCATGACCAATTGACTCCTCTGGTGAGTAGCAATCACTCTAAAATGTGGACTCTAACTATTTGGTGGTATATTTGGAAAAAGAGAAATGACCATCTTTTAAGGCACCCCGCTTAATCCTATCAGTGCTATTCATTCAATTAGAAGAACGATAGATGGATCTATATCTTCCAAAAAGTGTGATAGCCTCCACTGTCCAAAAGAAGTCTAATGACTTTGTAAATAGAATGATCCCATTAGAGGAGAATATTTAGTCTTCTCTGACACGGACTTTAAGGCAATTGATGGAAAGCTTACTTTGGCTTTCTTGTGAAACTAAAAGGATCTATTATGTATGAAAGTTCAAGACCTAATCTCTAGATTGGTCAACTCAACAGCCCAATTGTTTGCAAGAAATAACAAAATATGCAACCGAAATAAAATAAAAATCACACACCACAAGGGACACCAAATATAACATGGAAAACCCTAACCGGGTGAAAAACCATGGATCCGAACTGGATCAACAATCAAGCACTATGAATCTCGCAATTACAAGACACTCACAGATCCCTCCCCAGATAATCACTACCTTAGGATTGCAATTACCTCTTATATTGCTTCACGCTTCAACGACTTCACACTATTGGTTGCAACAGATGTAATCCCGCTTGACTCCCCAAATCTTCTACTAGGAAAGTAAAAAAAACAGCTCTTTAGATGAACGCAGCAGCCCAACTCTTCAATTAAATCTCTAGAGAAGAATTCTCTCAATTATATGTTCCAATTCAGAATAATGAGAGAGTAGAAGTGTTTTAATAGGGTAATCCATATATCCTTTAAATAGGCTTAGGGACGTGCTTAAAGTTGCCTAAGATGATTGAGACTAAAACAAGTAGTTTGGGCACACTTAGAAAAAGCAGTTCTAATTTTTGTCAAACTCAACCGCGTCACCTGCTCGAGCGAATGGAGGCACACTAGAGCAGCCAAGGTTCTTTCTCAACGTCTGGTTGCTTTCTAACTACCTCCGCTCAAGCAGGATAATGGGCACTCGAGCGGGCCCTTATACTGGTTGATCTAGAAACTCAGCACTTCTATTTCTTTTAAACTTTCTTCTAATTCTTTCAGACTTCTTTTTCTCCCTTCAGCATACTTCTAATTCTGTTCGGTTTCTTGCTTTTAATTCTGCCAGACTTCTTGAATCCTTCCAATCTTCTATCTTCAGAGCAGAAATGCGATCCTTTTATAAAAATAAAAGTTATAACTCAATAGACCCAGAGTTTTGTCTAACCCATGAATTAGCCAACACTCAAAAACCTAATAATCTCCCCCTTTAACAATTCATAAACAAAACTCCCTAAGATAATACAAATTGATCTGCCCAAAATAAATCCAAAATAGGTCACTTACTGAAAATTTGAATGTCGTAAGTGGTTCTTTTAATGCAACACCTTAGGTCCCATGGCA
Source organism: Umbellularia californica (assembly GCA_028538565.1). Taxonomy (NCBI): domain Eukaryota; kingdom Viridiplantae; phylum Streptophyta; class Magnoliopsida; order Laurales; family Lauraceae; genus Umbellularia; species Umbellularia californica. Next base: position 33,742,965 of record JAPQWN010000006.1, read on the forward strand.
TTGGTAAGGCTCCCTGGGAATTTCTTTCTTTCCTCGATGAGATTATAGCATTGTTTTCTTTGATGCAGGTGGTTTTCCAGCATACTAGTTATATGTCCAGCAAATGAAATAGCAAATTCTTTAGCTCAGCAAGGTGTAGATAGGATGGCCCTAGGTATTTGATGTTTTCAAGTGTTGTTTTCAAGTGTTGTTTTCTTCCCAGCCCCGTGTGGTATAAGGCTTTTGTACATGTCCTCTTTTACGTTTTCGTTGTATTTCCATTTTAGATTTCTTTGGTCTTTTTTAATATAAGTTTCATTAACAATAATATTTATAAATAAATAAATCCTAATAGAGACTAGTTTCATCATCAGTTCAAGTTAAAATTAGGTTTTTCAAAGTTACATGGCTTTGTATTATGCCAAGTTTATTCTGGTAAGTTCAGAAAGAGATTAATTTCATTATAATGTTAAACAAAGATTAGTTTTAATTCAATGGGTCAACCCTAGGTGAAAAATATTAAAAAAAAACTCGAGCAACCATCCACTTTGTCTCAACCATGTATGGTTGACAAGAATGAATGGGTCTATAGTTTTCAGCCGCAAGCACTTTACCTCATATTTTACTAGCCGTCACAATTTTTTTACCTGAGGAAAATAAGATAATGTATGGTAAAGGAGATCCAAGACAAAAAAAAAATGCCTATTTTACTACCCTCTCTCTTTTACTTTACTTCATATAAAACAAACGAAAATACTAGACTAGATACTTTATCTCATATTTTTCATTAATGTAATATTTACGTCACCATTACTTTACGGGTAACGTAAAAAAAACGTGCTCTAAAAGAATAATGGATTACTTACTTCTTGTGAGACTACGAGACTACTGCCAAAGGGGTCATCCTTGAGGCTACCATAGAACACCTATGGAAGTTGTATAAAACTACTTTCTCTTTCCTCAGTCCCAAGCAAAAGACACATGGCATGAAGAACCACCTGCGGATTGTTCACGAACATGTCGCAGTCCACATTCAACAAAAATGGAGCATTTGTCATCAATCCCGATACTCTTGTCTGCTCATTTCAAACAAGAAAATTAAAAAGATGGAAAATTTTAATGGTTAAAATCACATCTCACCAACGGTGGAAAAGTCTGAAGAAAAGATGTTGTAGAAAAGAGTAAATAATGAAATTGGTGTGAATTTTATATCAAAATATTTTTATGATATATTCATTTTTTTAATATAATGAAATAAAAGGTATTTTTAACAGGATATGTTTCAGAGAAAAAACTAATCTTGACTGTATTGCAGTCAAAATGTTAGCTATATTTGAGGCATGGCTCAATAGCTATTTGACATATTCCTGTGTTTCTATTCAAAAAATAATTTTATTCTGAAAGTAGATAGCATGAACTTATCTGGCAACGTTCTTTCAGAACTATACCTATTAAAAAATTAATTTTCTTATTATAGCTTCTACATTTTAGAGATTTTCAAGTAGGTTAATTACTAAAATAAGAAATCTACTATATTAATATTTCATGCCCAAGTTCATACACATCGAAGTTCTTATCTACATTACAATAGTCATAAGTGTTTGATGCATCATGCATTACAACTCAATAATATGTAATAATCATATATATATATATATATTACTTTTCTTTCATACTTAGATATTCATGACACAAAATAAAATATGATAAAAGAATTTAAAAAAAAAAAAAAAGAATTGGGCCCAAATAAAGAAATCAAGGCACAATGGTAAGTGCTTACTGTTGCAACCTTGAGGTTGGAGATTCGAATCATTTACCAATAAAAAAGTTTTAAAAAATTAAATATTGGGGGCAGAGCCATTTCAGAAAAGCAATCCATTTTACGAATGTACATGAGGTAGAACTAGGTTGGTTTCTGGGTCAAACCCAACACAGGTCTAATACATAGGAGCCAACTCTTGACTCTGATGAACCCAACTGAACTCTGGGGCCAACTCCAGCCCCGGAGTTTATTACTGTATATAATGATACCTGTTATTAATAATAATCTAATATATTATTAATATATATGGTGTATGTTATATGCTATAATAAAATATACCATATACTATCACATATTCGACACTCCGATACATGGGTATTCCAGGATACACCCATCTCACAACCCAGTCCAAATTTTTGAAGGGGCCCAACTGTTGACCTAAAACCAGGCCCAATTATCAACTGTCAATTGAGCCAAAAAGGATCCCATCCAAATTTTGTGGGTGGGGTCCCACCTGCAACTAGGTAATCTGGGTCTATTCACATTCCCGACATAAGTCCATGAATTGTGTATTAGTGTGTGAACATTGCATAGAATCTCCTTACTTAAACTAATTTCTATTTACCAGAACATTCATAGCCCCAGCTTTGAATGATGTGGTTGACCGGGCCGCTTCTCCCTTGCCACATATACCTGGTGTGGTGGTTCATCTCTGTCACTTTTCTGTTCCCCAAAATCACCTAAGAAAGATATAAAGCACAGAGACCCGATCTCATGTTGATATATTTGAAATTTAATGGTTCAACAAATCAGTTGTTCATCAACAGGAACTGAAAATTAGACTATTAACAGTACATACCGTCACCATACTTGGATGATTTCCATATTCAAAATCATAGAAATCAGCACCAAATTCATCGGTTAGATTGCACGGAACCGATTCTTTTACCGCTGCTTCTATTTTCTTACAAAGTTCATTGTAATGGCTCTGCACAAAGAAGGAAAAGAAAAAAGTAGAGAATGGAGAGAGGGATGAAATGTCAATATATAGTATGGGTTGCCAAAAACTGGCATAATTGAGTATCATAAAACATTGATAATAATGTCCCAAGATTAAGGACGCTAATTAAAAAGATAAAATCTCAAATATGTAAAATCCATAGTGGTATAAATCTAGATGAAAGTTTATGATCAATTCCAGAAAACAGTGGGTGTTGGGAGGGAGATGGGATTGTTGGGGAGGGTCCTGACGTGGGCTATTGCTCGTTCTCAGTGTCACAAATATCAATAATATTTTGAAAAATTGCGATCATATATTTATGGGAAAGTATCTTATCACATTAAATTAAAATACGACAAGAAAATAGTAGAAATATATTAAAAACTGGAAATTATGGTAAATCTCTACTACTTATGCATTTATTTTGTTTTAATTTTGTATTTTTAATATTTCAGCTATCAAGAAAAATTACATGTTGTGACCTTTCCCAATAATGATAACCCAAGGAAAGCCCCCAACTTTGTCCTAGCTAGAACAATATTTGTAACATCATTTACATGTATGTGTAGATATATATATATATATATATATATATATATATATATATATATATATATGTGTGTGTGTGTGTGTGTGTGTGTGTGTTTCTGATTTGAAGTACCTCCATATTTTCCCATTCTTGCTTAAAGACATCCGATGAATGTCCATGGGGCACTTCTTCGGCTTCTTGGTGAAATACATCGAATGAGCTCTTACTTGAACTCCATACTTCTTACAGAAAGGCACCCAAATCTTAGCAAACTTGGAAGCTTCAACCAAAGAGTAGAAGGTGATGGGTGAGCCTCCATCATCAGACACATAGCAAGCAAGCTTGTGAGCTGGATAATCAACAGCAAGCAGCGAAAGTACGGTGTTTACAATGATGATCGGTGGTTCCAACGTCGAGTCCGCCGTTGTAACAAAGATGTCCACAGGGGGAAGATTTTTTACCCTAGCACAAGTAAAAAGAAATAAAACTACCACCACCTATGAGAGATATTCAACATTTAAAAGCCAACTTTCCATGTCCCAATAGGGTATGGTTTTAATTACCGTTTAAGGAGGCGATCTGGATATGTTTTACGGTCGACCGTGCTTCATTGTATATTCAAGCCCAGCAAAGAGGTGAAGAAGAACCATGTCTCACAAATTAGGGCAAGGACCCAAACAGGTCCTTGTTCCTTAAGGTGAAGGAGACGATAGAAGATGAGAGAGAGGAGAAAGAAGAGCAGGAGGAAATCGGAGGCTCTTCTGAGAGACTTCTTGCCTGAGATCTTCTCTTGAAGAGGGAGAGACATTTTGTTGGCAACAGAAGATCCTTCTATGGTATATGAGGCTAGCAGACAGCTTCCTGTGTGGGAGTTTTTGTGCTTTTCATCCCACTAATTTATGCATGAAACAGACCCTCCCCTGCACCTTTTACTATCAGAGTGTAGAGGGACGGTACATGTGAAGTTGATGGACCATTATATCTCATAATGCTAAATATAGCCCGTTCCACATCTCTCACTTTTACTAGTCCTATCTGAGACATTATGAGTATTGACTGTCAAATTTGGTGGTGCCCTTCAATGGAGCCCACCTACTGAAATATGAACCGCTCAAAATAAAATGTCCTCCACTCGAATGGTTTTTCAAAGTATTTTACTCAAAGAGAAGTTGAGTCTAGTGCCAGATTAATTGCAGATAAAACACAAAGGCCTGCCATCATATTGATCGTATATAGAGTATATAGTTTTTTGAGGATTTTACCGGAAAAATCCCCTTGGACTCATTGGAGATCAAAAGGAGCTTAAAAAATCTCAATGCACCGCAGTGGTCCTACAGGCCTGATTTGGTTTTTTTGTCAGTTTAAACTGATAGGGGATATCACCGCTCCTCTTGCTTTTTTACAATCAATCATTTTTCCATTATTTCCATTTTCATCCTCCTCCTTTCCTTTGTCTCCTCCATCGACAGTGTATACTTGCAATGAAAATATTCAAAACCTAATGCAACTTCATGATTTTCCTTTTGTCTTCATCAAACAATGGGACACATGAAAACCCAAAAGACAAAACAACAATCAATTAAACCATGTTATATGAAGGAGAACAAAATGCATACAACAGATAGTGGAGGGTTATGTTTAATGAAAGTGATCCCTCTTCGATCTCTCCAATGGATTTGGCTTTGGCTTTGGCTTTAGTCCTTTTAACTTTTTAGAAGGCTTTAATCCTCTGTGGCACTGGTGTTTTGATAACCTGTAGTACTAGTATCTGTACTACTTCTGGTTTGAGGGAATTTGGGATGCATGTGCAAACCAAACCTAATTTGAGGATAAGGAGAACCTCCTCTGCAAGATACTCACTCATGCTTGGATCCACACAATCTAACACATTTTCTTGTTGTTGTACCGTAGCATAATCACTCAACACGACACATTTCCTTCATGACCCACAACTCATCGGAGATCAAAGAGTGTAGAACACGAAACCAGACCCTATTCCAATATGTGAGATTTGGGTTTGAGCTTGAGTTGGAGTTGGAGGAAGGAGGAGGAAGATGAAAAATGAGTGGAGAAGGAAGGAAGAGGAGGAGGAAGAAGAAAAATGAGTGAAGACCATCGCAGGTGAGCGGCGATATCCCCACTCATGACAAAAAAAATTCCCAAGGATTAACACACTTATATGAGAGCTTAACTTTTTATGTGAGGGGATATCCCCGCTCAATATATCAAGTTTATATGTGATAGGCGGCGATATCCCTTCTCATGAAAGATTTTCCCAAGGAATGAATTGGGAGCTTAATCTTTTACGTGAGGGGATGTCCCCGCTCAATATATGAAGCTTATATGGGATGAGCGGCGATATCCCAACCGATGACAAAGTTTTTTTAAAGGATGAACACACTCATCTGAGAGCTGCAACTTTTATGAGCGGGGATATCCTCACTCACCCGCGATTGTCCACACTCATTTTTCTTCTTCTTCCTCCTCCTGATGTGAAGATCTACACCTCCAACGGTGAGATCGAATCCTAGGACTCAAAAACCCTAATATCCTTAGGAAGAAAACTCACATTGGAGAATAACTGAATTCTTATTAAAATTATGGCATGAATATTACAATAGGGAATTCCTCTATATATAAGTAGGATTAATTCTAAATAGGAAACAGCTAATCCTATATGAAATAGAAAAGAAAATCAATTAAGCAACCTACTAATTTAGAAATTATCTAAACTAAGGATAGGGATCCAAATTAGAGATCATGTGGACCCCATTAAGCGGGTCATCCAGTCTTGTGGGCCTTGGCCTTTGATCGGCCTGCATCAACTCTCCCCGGCTTGGAAAAACTCGACTCTGGCGAGAGAATGGCCTGATATCGCTCATGAAGATCGGGATTAAGAAGCTGGAAATCCGTAGCGGTAATCCACGTGGCATATGAGAAGGGTCGATGCTTCCAACGAACAAGAAACTTCTGAAATCCCCCTTGTCTAGTGGAAACAATCTGATCATCAAATACATCAACAATCTGATCCTTAGGGGCTGGGGATAGTGGTAGTTGAAGCGCATGTTCTTCGGACGGATTATCTTGGTCATGGCCCTTATAGAGAGTGAGATCTTCAACACTGAAGGTAGCATTGAAACCAAGATCTGTTGGTAAATCCAACACATATGCATTAGGGCCAATTTTCTTGAGAATCTTGAACGGTCTAAAATTGCGGGGGTGTAGCTTTTTGTTGGATCCTGGTGGAAGGCGCTCTGGACGATTATAAAGCATAACCATATCACCTTCCTCAAACTGAACAAAACGACGACGCTTATCTGCATGTGCTTTATAAGAATCATTGCTTGCTGCAATATGTCGTCTAACTTCTTCATGAACCTGTTGCATATGGCGAATAAAACTGTCTGCATCAGCACTTAGTCTTGCTTTGACCGAAAGAGAAACAAGATCAACTGGTAGACGTGGTCCGGTCCCATTGATTGCTTCAAAAGGAGAAAGTCATGTGGACCGGTTGACTGAATTATTATAGGCGAACTTAGCCATAGGCAAAACTTGATCCCATGAAGTAAGATGGTCGCGCACTAGACAACGTAGTAGATTGCCAAGGCTATGGTTGACAACTTCTGTCTAACCATCAGTTTGTGGATGATAGGCAGTAGAAAATTGCAGCTTTGTTTTAGACATGCCCCACAATGTCTTCAAGAAGTAACTAACGAACTTTGTATCTCTGTCAGACACAACGGTTTTCGGAAGTCCATGCAGACAAACGACTTCCTTAAAGAATAGCTGTGCAACTTTGTAGGCATCAGCAGTGTTGGAACAAGGAATAAAATGAGCCATTTTGGGGAAACGATCCACAACCACAAAAAAGTCGACTTTTCTGCGGGTCATAGGTAACCCAAGTACAAAATCCATGCCGATATCCTCCCAGGGGCCCTGTGGAATTGGCAACGGCTGATATAAACCCGCATTTTTCTTGCTTCCACCACAGTATTTGGCAAACAAAGGCGACTACCATAGAACAAATAACCATCATGAATGCTAAAATATGGATGCGTGAGATTCTCACCCTGAAGGATCTCGTTATAGATGGTACCGAAGTCTTTGTCTGTCACATATGCCTCCTTGATTTGCTCAAAACCCGGTACAGAAATAGCCATGGTGGTCAGGAGATGTTTCCGACAACTGAGAGCATCCACAATCACATTTTCCTTGCCAGATTTATGGTGGATGGTAAATGTAAACTCCTGAATATAAGCACTCCATTTGGCAAAATTAGCGCCCAGTTTATGTTGGGAATGAATGTGCTTGAGAGACTTATGATCGGAGTAAAGCACAAATTCTCTACCCATCAGGTAATGCCTTCAATGGCGAAATGACTGAACAAGGGCATAGAACTCCAAGGCATAAGGAGAGTACTTGCACTTTAAATATGAAAGTTTCTCACTATGAAAAGTAATTGGATGTCCCTCTTGCCTAAGGACACTCCCAATGCCAACATTGGATGCATCACACACAACTTCAAACACCTTGTCAAAATCTGAAAGGCGGAAAACAGGAGCTTTTGTGACCTTCTGTTTGAGTTGCTCAAAAGCTCGAGTTGCTGCATTGGTCCATTTGAACTCGCCCTTCTTTAAACACTCTGTAATAAGAGCAGTGATACTGTTGAAATTCCTGATGAATCTCCTGTAGAAGGTAGCAAGTCCATGAAAACTCCATACTTCAGATACTGTGGTGGGGAGTGGCCAATCTAGAATTGCGTTGACCTTCGTTGGATCCATTTTAATACCATCCGATGAGATGATGAATCCTAAGAATATAACAGAACTGCTCATGAAGGTGCACTTCTTGAGATTGATGTAAAAACTTTCCCTACGAAGGAGATGGCGAATAGTGTGGAGATGAGTGAGATGCTCTTCCATGGTTTTGCTGTAAATAAGAATATCGTTGAAATAAATAAAGACGAATTTCTCGATATAAGGCTGCAATAAATGGGTCATAACCCGCATGAAAGTACTGGGAGCATTTGGTAACCCGAATGGCATGACTAACCATTTATAAAGACCATCTCTGGTTTTGAATGCTGTTTTCCACTCATCACCAGGACAGATGCGAATCTGGTGGTAACCACTGCGCAGATCAATCTTGAAGAAGATGGCTGAACATGTCATCATATCAAGCATATCATCTAATCGAGGAATAAGAAACCTATACTTTACCGTCATCTTTTTGATAGCTCGACTATCGATGCACGTGCGCCAACTTCTATCCTTCTTAGGCGTAAGAAGGGCTGGTACCTTGCAAGGACTGAGACTCTCCCGAATGTACCCTTTTTGTAACAGGGTATCCACCTGTTTCTTGAGTTCGGCATGCTCTGCATGACTCATTCGATATGCAGGTAGATTTGGTAGTGAAGAACCAGGGACTGAATCAATGGCATGCTGTATGTTCCTCTTAGGTGGAAGAGTTTTTGGCAGTTCATCCGGAATAAGATCGGAGAAGTGTTGTAGCAGCGGCTTGACTTCTTCTGGAATAGACTCATGGGGAGAATCATCTGGCACTTGGCGGATAACCAAAGCATACATCAGATCATGATCTCTGCTTTCCTGTCCAAAATTACTGATGGTTAACATCTAAGGAGTGGCCGCTTCTTTTGAGGCCTTAGCAGCATGCTAGGGTGGCAGTAGCCATAACCAGGTCTTATTACCGTTCCATATGAAAGTATGGGTGTTTGTATCATTATCTATGATAACCTTCAACTTCTTTAGCCATGGACGACCAAAGAGTATGTGTGTGACTTTCATTAGTATAACATCACACTTGATTGTATCTTCATAAGAACCCAGTTTGAAATGAACTATGCACTGCTTGTCAACCGGAATAGTTGAATCATTTACCCAAGCAATTTTGTATGGCCTTAGATGCTTTGTAGTAGGTAGCTTTAGTTCTTCCACAGCATCTTTAGCAATAACATTCATAGCACTACCGCCATCAATAATCATATTGCAGGTTTTGCCCATGCAGTAAACTCGAGAGCGGAAAATAGGTGCATGATTAGAATCATGTTCCTCCTGTTGATCTTCAGTGATCAGAAGATGGCGCTCAAGATATACAATTGGTAAACCATCAGTAAGAAATTCTTTAAGACAAACGCTCTGAGTGTTTGTCGGTTTTTCCATTTCAATGTGCTCATCAAACTCTTCGCTGTCATCGGCTTCATCTTCAGCATAGAGATTTCGATGAGGACATTCTCTAGCATAATGCCCTTTCTACTAGCAGGTATGGCAGATCACTTTCCTTTTGTCAGCACATCCTCGCGCACGAGGTTCATTTTGTGGTGCCTGTTGCCGCTGATTTTGGGGAGGAGGTGGTCGTTGTACACCTTGAACCGGCTTTTGTAATGTCTGCGGTGGCCTCGGTTGATTAACCGACTGTTGGGCGATGGTGGGTTTGGAGACTATGTCCCTCGAGTGGAAAACTCCCCGGCTCGGGATCTTTCCCGCCTCCTCAATTGGATTTCATGCTATGCTTTGCGGGCTTTACAGTAGGCTTCATTGATATCATTGAAATCAAACATAGAAATCCGTTGCCAAATATCAGGAGATAAGCCTTCTGTATATTTATTGATAACGAGTCCATCATTCGCCCGCAAATTGCAGCGCACAATATAGTCCCGAAATAGATTGGTATATTCATCCAAGGAATAGGCACCTTGTTGCAGACTAAGATATCCTATGTGCAGAGAATCAATATGGTCCGAAGGAAGGAGATTTTGCTTGAGTTGCCGCTTCATATCTTCCCATTGGAAAATTGGATGCCCAAAGGCGAGTTCACTGCTTTCAACACTTTACCATCAAATGCGTGCAGGTCCCTTGAGATTAATTTTTGTGAAAGTGATCTTCTGGGCACCATTCATGTTGTATCAAGCAAAATAGTCATCAAGAGAATTGAGCCAATCGGCGAAAGCCTTGGGATGAAGGTCTCCTGAAAAATCACTGATTTCCAGTCTCACTCTTTTGGTGATGTCATCTGTATGTGGTGCACCGCGTGGTTCATGATCACCATGTTCAATGAAAAGACACTGTACCATGTCAGACACAGTTTCACGGTGCTGATACTGAGGACCAGTTGTAACTGGATTTACTGGGGCCACTGTTCCGTGTGAATGGGGAGCAGGGTTAACCGGGTTGACCTGAGGTTCAGTCCCGGATGTTTGCTGATCCCGCTCTATGAGAATAGATTCAGTTATACCTATGGCCCAATGTCCTTGAAGTTCATTAAGAGCAGCTTCAACAATTTTCAGTCGCTCAATCACAGTGTCCATGTCAGAACCCAATTTTGTCAATAGTTCATCCCACTGGTAATTGTTGAAATACCCATGGTATTGACGTCCTCGGCTAACCATGAAATTTCAACTGCAGTTTTTTTTTTTTTTTTTTTTTTGGCTGTAAGTGGGCTGGGTCGGATTCAGTAGCAGACCAGGCCCAGACTGCAGTCGGTTCTAAACGAAGGCCCCAAATCAAGTGAAGCCCACTGCAGAACTCAACGCGTGGGCTGGGTTTTATTTCGCCTCGGTCCTGATGCACTGAAGGAAGAAAATAAGAGAAGGGGAGGGTTCTTTCTCACCTTTCGACCAGAAAAGTAGAAGGAGTGAGTGGACAGCAGTGGGAGGTGTGGCGATCAGAGAAGGGGAGGTGCGGCGACGTAGCAGATGAGTCGTTGGTGGGCGCAGGCGGTGGCGAGGTCACTGGAGGCGATTGGCGAAGACTGGAGAGGATGCAAGTGCTGGAGAAGAAAACGGAGGAAAGGTTGCTGGCCAACGACGCCTAGTTGTTGTTTGCTGGTTCCAGGTATGCCCGCAACTCAGTCTCTCCTGCTCTTCTTCTATCTTCTGCATCTGTTTCTTCCTTCTTTTCTTTCTTTGTTTTATTTTTTTTTTCTCTCCTAGGGTATGGGAATGGATGATCAGAGAAAAGAAGTGGCTGGGAAAGGGGCCGGAACGTGTGCGATGGTGGGTTGTTAGGGTTCGGTCGGCTAGGGTAGGTTCTGATTTGGGAGATTTATGGATTGGGAGAATTAGGGTTTAGGGTTTGTAGGTTTAGGATTTGGTTGGTTGGTGGAGTCGGGGATAGAGATTGGGTTTCGGTGGAAGGAGTAGGGTTCTTTTGGGTTCGGATGGGTTGGATTTAGGTGGGTTTGGAAATTGGATTGGATCTGGTTGGGCTGGCTGTGATTGATGACAGTGGGATGGGATTAGTGTCTGGGGATTGGTTGCAGGAGATGGTGGTCGATGGATGGATTAGGGTTTTGGGGTGAATGGATGGGCTGCGTGTGGTGGGATTTAAAGGAGATTTTGGGCTGTGGTGAGGGGATGCAGAGAGGTTGGTTTTGGTGATGATGGAGGGCGGACAGGGAATTCATATGAGTATAGGGATGGGTGAATAACAGTAGATGGTGGATGGATGTCAAATCGACGATCGGAACGGCGATCCGAGATGGATCGTTGGCTTTGATACCAATTGATGTGAAGATCTACACCTCCAACGGTGAGATTGAGTCTTGGGACTCAAAAACCCTAATATCCTTAGGAAGAAAACTCACATTGGATAATAACTGAATTCTTATTAAAATTATGGCATGAATATTACAATAGGGAATTTCTCTATATATAGAGTAGGATTAATTCTAAATAGAAAACATCTAATCCTATATAAAATAGAAAATAAAATCAATTAAGCAACCTACTAATTTAGAAATTATCTAAACTAAGGATAAGGATCCCAAATTAGAGATCATGTGGACCCCATTAAGCGGGTCATCCAGTCTTGCGGGCCTTGGCCTTTGATCGGCCTGCATCAACTCCTCTTCCTTCCTCCTCCATTCATTTTTCATCTTCTTTCTTCTACTCCACCTTCCTCATCCACTCGTTTTTCATCTTCCTCTTCCTTCCTCCAACTCCAACTCAATCTCAAACCCAAACCTCACATATTAAATGTCACAATAGTGGAATAGGGGTGGGTTTTGTGTTCTACACTCCTTGATCTCCGACAAGTTGTGGGTCACGAAGAGGAAAAATACAACTAGGATCTCCAGGTGCTTACTAGAAGGTGAAAAGAGGTGGAAGATGAAGCATTGCAATCGATGGGGAGCGCCTGGGACCAATTGTGTTGAGATCGATGGAGGAGGTGGGGGAAAGGAGGAAGATGAAAAAGGGGGGGAAATGGGATATGATCGATTGTAAAAAAGGAAAGAGGAGCGGCGATATCCCCTTTCATGAAAAACTGAAAAAACTGAACCAAATTAGGCCTATAGAACCATTGCAGTACATGGAGATTTCCTAAGCCCCTTTTTATCTTCAATGATTATGAGGGAATTTTTTTGGTAAAATCCTCTGGTTTTTTTATAATTTTTTTATTTGTTTTATATGTAGTCAATCTAGCGGTGAAGTTGAAGAGATGAGATCCACATGCAGGGCATCTCACAGATGACAATAGCACCAATGGGGCTCACAACAATAACCGGGCCACATTCAATGGTGAAATGAATGATGAAGAATAGCAAAGCTACGTCTGAGGTGGAAAATAAAATTGGAGAGCTGCTAATGCCACATCTCAGACTTCTCTGAGCACATCCCTTCTCTCTACACACTCCAAATAAGTCAAAAGATTTCAAAGTATCTCTCTACACACCCTTTTTTTTTTTCAAAACATCCTACCCCTCCACCCTCAATTTCTCAGTTCACTCTCCTTCTTTCCCCACTCTCACCAACCCTCCCTCTCCCTCTCTCCGCTCGCGCCCTCTCTCCCTATCTATCGCTCCCTCTCCCTGCTCGCCTCCGCCCACCGTCCGCTACCACGCTCTCCCCATCTTTCTCCCTCTCCCTACTCAGCACTGCCACCCACTCTCCCTCTCCCTCTCCCTCTCCTTGCCCTTCCGTAGGGGGCGGTGGTGGCTAGGCTCGGCTGAGGGTTGGGGTGGGAGTGGGCGAGTGTAGAGAGAAATTAGGTGAGGTATAAAACTATGAATGATGTCTATTTTAGTAATTTCACATATAGGTATATTGATCTTAAAATAAAGGGATGTGCTTAGAAAAGTTTGGGATGAGGCACTAGCAGCTCTGTAAAATTGTTTTATCTTACGAAAGGAAATTGCTTGAAAGTGAACGTTACTGGTTCATTGTTATTTCTGTTTTGCGAAAGCTCCTTCTTGAAACAAATGACGTATACAATGACTTGGCATTTTGTCTAAAGACAATGAAACTGAGAAACTCTGTATCTCCAACCTTCAAACTGCAACGGTCACATACATATAATGGGACCAGAAAGGGTTTTGGACTGAGATTCAAGGTGGGCTGATTCTGCTGCTTGGCTAGCATAAAATGGGCTTCACTTTTTTTCTCATTGATGGACGGTACAGCCATTTTAGAGTGGATAGGGATCATCTACATGGGAGTAATTCTGAAAATACTACAAACCAGCCTGGCAGTCAATTTGATGATCCAGTGGGATCAAATTCATGCACTCAAGAATCTATCTGGGTCCAGAAGAGTGGCACCCCGTATGAGAAAGTTAGAGGAATAATATGATAACAAAATGTTAACCATGACGTATGGATAAATGTTGATCATGGTATGGATACCTTAACAAGCCAGATAAGGATCCTGGTACACGGGTTCTCCAAGCCCATGACTTCTGCAATGCAAGATTTTGTTGCAGATTATCCAAGTACCCTTTGCCAATTCATGACCCAGTCTACCTTGCAAACCAAACCAAACCCGACCTAGTAATTCAAGGTTCAAATTAAGGGTGCTGATGGGGCAAGCAGGCTGAAACCCAATGAGCCCAGCCACGGTTGGATTTTTCCTCTACTGTACGCCCATTGGCAGTACTGCCCTAACTTTCCGGCCCAATTATTAATGGAGTGGGATATGGCCTTATAATACTTTTTTGAAGGCCTAGGCCAGCCAAATATATATTTCACAAAAGGTTGTGTTTTGCAAATGGAATGTTTTTAGGCCCAATAACTAAATGGACCAACCTTAGACGAGATTGCCCCAGCCTAGCCCGGCCCATGTTATCCATAGTTGGACAATTGACGGTGGGTTGGCAATGAGTCACGTGGTTTGAGTCTCAGGGGATCATGTACAGGCTTAACCTTAAGCTGACCTATTAGTTGACTATATTGAAAATCCCAACCCAAACCTTCAGCTAAATTGACTCATTTATTAATCAGTTTGAAAATCTCAACCTAAATCCATAATTGCAGGTTGGATTTAGGTCGTGTACAGCTAACAGGTGCAACCAGTCAGATTGAGTTGAGTGGACATCAGGCGAACCCATTGATTAAATGTCAATCAGAACCCTTGATTCTGGGATCAAGTTGGAGGAAAGAATCAGGATGACCCTTTAATACTTTCAGGTTGACATTTCCTGCTCAGTCTTGATTCACCAGCCTGTACCCAATCCAACCTGAGAATACACAGACCAGACAACCAGACCCGAATCACCCCCGGAAATTCAACCTGTACTTCTTTGCAGGGATCAGATTCAAATTTCTAATCCAAACAATAAACAGTCCAGATTACCGCTCGACCCATACTGATATAGTGGTGGACCAAACCCAACACGGGCGATTACCACCTCCCAATGGACACGTGCAGAATCTCATTCATCAAATTGGCCTACTTTATAGATAAACACATGCACACCATATAAACCCCTCTAAAACCGTGAGTCCAATGGAGGACGCAATATGCAGTCCAACCATCACTGATTCATCATTGCATGGCTCCAGGAGAACGGCTCCTTAGCCCCTCACCTCGCGCTGCCCAAGGTTCACCTCTTCCTGCATGTATGGGCTCCCTTTCTACATTTGTGGGATGTCTTCCCACGTGTGCAGGCTTCCTTCCCACTTGTGTGGGCTTTCTTCTCATGTGTGCGGGGCTCTCTCGAGTCCCAGCCCCTGGGACTAAGTACCAAATACAAAAGGTTAATAAGGCCCGCATACAAGTCTGGATGAAAGACACGACTACAAATGTGAAGCCTTCACCAAACTGATGTTAAAAGACAAGTGCCCACTGGGATCATGATGTATCTGAATACAAATAATGAAAGAGAAATGAAAGTTCATGCATTTGGATAACTTAAGTCAGCCACATGTTGCAGTTGTCTTGTTCTTCGCACAGAAATCTAAATGGAAGCATTGCGCAACTAGGGTTCCATACCTTACATGAGAAATTAGATTGCAAAATCGTCTTCTGGTTTGAACTTTTTCCACTATATTACTCAATCCAAACATAAACCTGAGCGCACATAATAGTCTGAATTGCAGAGTATAGACACCATATATGAATGAAGTTACCAAGAAATTGCCTATTAACCTCTTTAAGAAAACTCTTTAACAAGAAATAGGTAACTGAACTAGTTGCAAGAGAGCAAATCCAAACTGTTCACTATAATACAACTCTTGAGGTGGTGTATGAAAAATAATCATTAGCTAGTAAATAGAAAATATTCTTGCAAACAGAAAGGAAAAAAAAATGATTCCCCCATCTTCCTATTCATTGATCCGATGATGACAAGAGTGGGCACCTATTCATGTAAATACTATAGATTTTCCTGCAAAATAAAGGGGAACGAAGGGGGGAGGAAATAGCAGGTACAAGTCCAATCATAGGGCATGTCATCCATGATATGTAAATAAAACCTAACTTGAGTACTCTGAGACAGCCATCCATCGCAGCAAGACTTCCTGAAAAATGAATGAACAGCAGTTGCGAGTCAGGTCCCTTTAACCCATTGACTGCACAAACAAAGAAAGGTTAAAATAGAACGTATTCCGAATGAGGCTCGGCAGCAGGGTACTCACCACTAAGCATATTGTAGCATCTGATCTTGGCTTTGCAAATGAATGATTGAAAAGGAAACAAACCCAATACTCAAAGATCAACTGAACAAATTCCACGGAATTGAAGGATGAGATTGTTCAATGGAGGTCCTATCTTATCCACAATGGCACTGAATGATGGACCTCATTTGCAGTGAATGCTTGCCCTAATTTTTCTCAGGATATGCATTGTATAACACCTCAAAAGACAATGCAAAAAGATTCATATAAATTTAGCTGAAAGAGATACAAGTTCCAACTTTACATATACAATGGATTAGCATGGTGACACAGGCTGTACGCAGATCATTAGGGGAAAATTAGTTGAAAGCGTACCATAAACACCTATGAAACTTCCCACTACTTTACAAATGAGGTCAAATATGTATCAATCTAAATCTGCATCCTCCTCTGACCATCCTCTCTGTTATTTCCCTGCATATCACAAAAGAATTAAGTTGTTTCTCAACTAACTGGCACATAATGTAAGAGCACAAACCTGTCATATTACAATAGAATAATAGTAGTACAAGCAAACTTGTCATTAAGGAAAAGTTATATGGACAAACTTGTCAAAATAAAAAAATAAACGCCCGATTGCTTTAGGAATCATGTCTGTTTGAAAAAAGCTATTTTCTTGTTGCGCTTTGAAAAGGGGGCAACATGCACATAAACTTTTCCAAAGAAGCAATGTCAAAAGCACTCAAACATATTTTTAAATCACTTTTCACTCAAAACAAACTCAAAAAGTAGACTCGCCAAATGGCAACTGAATTTCAGCTTGTTCAGCTGAAATATCTATGAGTAACGGTCTATTCAGACGAATAGGAATAAAATCTTGGTTCAAGTTCATCACAGGACAAAATATTTCGAACAAATATGATAGAAAGAACTGAAATTGACAAGTATGGTTTTTCTTCTGCATATAGCTCCTCAGAGCCATGACCATCAATCATAATGTGGAACTAAAGTTGCTTTCAATTTGACCAGCTCAACCTACCTACTACTCTGAAATCCGCTAAGCTTGCACTCCAAATATCAAGCCATTTACTTCAAAACTTTTCAACTACAAGCGTACCACATACCGTTCATGTGGTTCAGCTCATGGGGCCCACCTAGATGCATGCCTATTAGTGGTGTGTAGGAGGGAACGATATTAAGAGTAAGGCAACAAAAATTGTTCTATCAGATTATTCTAACTGCTAACTAAACATTTTAGGGTCAGGAATGTGAAGCAATGATGCCCCAATATGGACACAGGTATGGGTACAGATACGAGGAGCAAAGATACGATATCATTTTTCAAAATCTAGGACACATACGGTTACTGGTTTGCTATATTTTTATACATACCTGATTGTTGATAGCTCAGGGTTGAAAAGCATTTAAGATGGAGGATCCTGATTATCCAACTGATTGATGCCAAAAATAGTATTCATGCTTCAAAAGTATTAAAGGTGTGGATAATATGCAGATGTTATGTATTGTCATTCCTACATGATAGAGACTTCCCACTAATAGACTAGTTGGATTTGTTTGGGAAAGGGCTACAAGCTTCTAGGACTACTGATCTACACACACACACACAGAGACTTCCATCGCTTTTTAAGTACAGAAGGCCTTGGAAAAGGGGGAAAATCCTACTACCTCAAAAGGCCATTTTCTCATTTACAATAACCAGTATACACTAAGAAAAACCATTCCTTTTTCTAAGAAACTCTCATCAAAACCTTCATGTCTTCCTTCTCTCTCATTTACATGGTAGCTTCCTTCCCTATCCCGTTCAAAGCATCATCCAATCCCTTCTATCCAAAACCCACAAAAACTCACTGATGATTTTTTGTGTTTTAAGAATTGCAAAGAAAGTCAACTCTAAAAATTTTGGAAGAAAAAAACATACAACCACGAAGCTTCACACACTATTTTACATTTTAAAAAGACAACATAATATTTTACATTGTTTTGTAAAAAACTAATGACTCTAGCCATACCTGCATATGTATGGTAGAGGTACAGGTACAGGAGGCATTTTCACAAATTCTGGGTATATAGCATAGGAATTAAGGGGGTAGACTAATGAAAGGTGAGCGCGGATTGGCAACCAAACTGAAATATTTTGGTCGATTCAGGATTTTGGCTAAATGTTTTGGAGTTACATTTTGGAAACATATAAATGTGTGTATAAAGCATATATCAGAATTAGATTTGGATAGGGCCCATGTAATTATTAGTGGACCATTTAATTTATCTTAATTCAAGGCACAAATGTGGCAAGGGCCATGCAATTATTAGTGGGACATTTAATTTATCTTAATTTATGGATCACATGTGAATAAGGCACATGATTTTTTTGTGAGATACTTAATTTTTTTTTTATAATCAAAACTTTCAACCCAGCCACTTACGTCCATTACTAATCAAGCCACCACTTGGGAACTGGACCCAGGATTTAATGGCTCATATTTTCAATGAGGTGGACATAACGTTGGTTCCACTCCTTAATAAAGGACAAAAAGTCCAAGGAGGGGGAGAGAGAGAGAGAGAGAAGAATGGCAGCCTGGCAGCCCCTTTTGTCAATGGTTGCTCTCTCTCTCTCTCTCTCTCTCTCTCTCGCTCTCTCTCTCTCTCTCTCTCTCTCTCCCTCCTTGCAAGCAGCCCCTTAAAAACCAGGCAAAATGGTCCTAATTTTGGAACGAATTTGTTCACAGGGTAGTGCGGTTCGGTTTCACGTCCAAACCAAAATTGTTCAGAAAATTCGGCCGGACTGAAACGAATTCCATATCACTGGTCATAAGCAACTCGATTTTCTCCTAAACCCTGCCTGTCTCACTATCTAAGTGCCCCAATGGGTATAATTGATTCCCCTATTGAAAAATTAAACTTCTGAGATAATGCATGTCTTGAAAATAAAATAAAATAAAAAAACCCAATCCCGTGGTCTAAAATCGTTGGCCACATTAGATTAACAGTCTTTATATCTAAAAATAGATCAGTTTCTTGAATCTCCTTGATATCACCAAATCATGGTCCCACATGTGCAAGGATAGAACATTATACCCACCATGGTTCAAAATAACTGCGGTTATGTAACGGTAACGGCCATTACCGTGACGTTATATGCATCATAACGGCCGCAATACGTTACCGTGGCCAAAATCGCCAAAAAAAGGGTCCATATCGGCCGTTATTTTGAATATAACGGCCGTTATAACGACTGACGGGATTTTAAAAGAAAAAAATAAAAAAACATGCCTTTCGGCCTTCTTCACTTCTTTCATTGTCTTTCTTCTCTAAGAGCTCCCTAAGGACTGCTACATCTTTTAAGGCATGGAGGAGCACCCAAAAACTTAGATCTAAGCCACTTTCGGGTAGATTTGTCCATGGGGAAATCTAATCAAACTCAAGGGACCTCTTTGGTAAGCTTTTTTTTTTGTTTTTTGGAGTCCTTTTCAAGATTCAACATCAAAATAACTTAGATGTTTGAGGTGTGTTAGATCTATACTTTTGGAGCAAAAAATTAAAAGTTTTAGCATATTTTGTAATATTTTTTATTTTTTCATTATTTAAATCCAAATTATTAGTTTTAGCACAACAACCTTATGGGCACTATGGGAGTGGAGGCCGTGTAACACAACAATTTGGTGCCTATTTCTACCCTTCAAGAAATAATGATGATGATGATAATGATAATATCGAGCCAGGATGCCACTCGTTCTGGCATTAGGCTATGAAGCAAAGGTAAGTTGCAATTGTCCAAACACCAAACTCCACTACTTTAAGCTAGCAAGTTAATTCATTTTGATCTGGTGAATATACAAGATGTTTTTAATTGAGGGGACCGTTATTTGCTTTAAAGTGTGCACTAATTGGGAAAAAAAATTATTTTCTATCATTTTATAATATTCTGGATTTTTTGGATAGTTTTTCAGATTTTTTTTGGGTGAAATAAAAATTCGCTCCGCGATGGGCTGCGATGACCACGGACCGCGATTTTGAACCATGATACCCACACATCAAGGATCATATGATTCCTCCATGAAATATACCATTATAATAAACAAATGCATATCATTCATTAGTAAAAAGACATGAGCGAATACAAGTAGATAACCAATTGAACAAGTACTGTTAGCATTAAACAATTCCTCGAATCCAAACTAACTAGAGATTTCAATGATCCATCTTCTGAATCATTAAAACCTTTCATAAGCACCCGATCATGTTCATTTAGTGAATCAACAACAAAATGTGGCATTCCAGACAATGAATTTCTTTTTTTTTTCTCAGATATATGAATTACCAGGAAGAAATCTCAAAGAAAAATTTTAAATGGAAGAAATCCAAAAATCACTGTGTGAAGAAACGTCTAATGGTCAAGAGTAAGAATAGCATACCCATTCATCCCTGTCCAAAAGCATCAGAAGATACCGCTGTGGACTCCGACCTACACTTAGCATGCACGATAGGACCCAACTGTGATCTCTCCATGCCTTCTATAGATCCATCAGGTGCATTCAAGTACACAGCCCCCTTGTACATCCACTCCTCAGTTTCATCACTATAAAAATCATCAAAAGGCTCACCACAAAGGGCACAAACACTCTGATTTTCATCTGCAGGAACAGCCATTTCTTCATCCTCCCGTTTCTCTACAACAGTTTCAGCAGGTAAAAACCCAGGAACAGCATCAGTTCCCAAAGCCTCAGCACCACTAAGCCACTCCTTGGCACTTACAAACCATTTTCTAGAGGGGTTTTGCTTCCGGTTCTTAGATAACCGATTCTTAGTGACATGCCAATCCATGTGATTCCTATGCTCTTCTTGGAACTTGAAACGCAGTCCACATGTAGTGCATTGTCTTGGGAGATCAACATACAGAGCATTTATAGCAGACTCATGACGCACCTTCAGAAGCTCTGCATTAAACTCAACTCCAACAGAATCCTGAAACCATATATGCGCTTGAGATTCTGTAAAAATCAAATATCTGCTCGAGATGCGAAATAAATTGCCTCAGGAGGAAATTATAAGATGAAAGTATGAAACAATGAAGGATTTGATTAGGGTGCAACCAAAATGGACTGGAAATCGAAAAGTGGAAAATAGTCTTCAAAATATCAAAAAACTTTGATTGTATATTCAGAAACAGAATCAGAAGCAAAAGAAAGCAGAAGAAAACAAGGATGATGGTGATTGCAGTGAACCTTATCAGTTATCATAGATAGATCAATGAAGTACCTGTACTGTGGAGGGTGTTGTCAATGAGATCAACCCTTGGGCAACGAGAGAACTAATCAGACCTGATAATGCAGTCCCAGGAGGAGGGTTAGAAGGAAGGTTAGATGTATTTTGAGGTGCACCCATTTGTGAAGAGGAAGGTGGAGGCCCTGGAGGTAGTGGAGGTAAGGCAACTCCCCGTACTTGGAAGGAAGTCCCTGGTATACAATGCACCATTGAAGATGAAGAAGTACCAGGTAATGCATTCGGTAAGATTGCACCCGTTAAAGCACCCTGTCCTTGTAAATGTCCATAGTTTGGGGGTTGTGCAGATAAATGAGTTGATGGCTGAGATGAATTTGGTGGAACAAAACCTTCATGAGGCTCCCGTGACTGTAATGAAGAAGCCAGCATACGAACAGAGTGCTCCTGACTTGGCCGATTCAAAGGAATCAGACCAGCCTGTGAATGAGTAAATGGAAGCAGCTTACTCGAATTTAAGGTATTCCCATCAATTACATCTAATTGCTGCCGTGATAAAAAAGAATTATTCTGGCCAAGATTCACTGCTGGCTTGTTAGCATCCATCAAATCGAAGTGAGATTTGATCTGATTGTGCTGTTGAAGGCTAGAAAGCAGAGGCAAGGGATGAGAACTATGTACCGGAGGCCGTATTATTGGTGCAATGGAAGGCGAATGTGGCCTTTGTGTTGGATTTTTCTCCAGTGTAACTGACGGCGTCATATGTGGCAGCATTTCGAGAATTGAAGAGTCAGTAGTTGATTCTCCCAACCTTGTTTGGACACTAGAAAACCTCGGAAAAGGCACTTCGGCTTCTGATGTAGCTATTCCACTGGCGGCAAAGGGCGTATGAATGGAACTTCCTTTTGGATTTGGGAAAGATGGAGTTGACGACTGGAGAAAGTGATGAGGAAGATTCCAAGGCTCTTGAGTATAGTGAGAACTCGGATACTGTATTGACCCATTTTGAGTTCCTGTACCACTCAAAGACTTTATACCAATTGATCCATGACCAGACTGCAAAAGACACATGTTATCTTTCAAATCATATGCTCAGAAAATGAAACCATTTAATTCCAAAGAACTTAAGAATTCTAAAAAAATTGGATAAACTTCTACAAAATGATATAGCCTTTATTCTCAAGGGAAAATCAGTATGATGCCAGTGGAAAAATGGACACCAGAGTCCAGGACAATTAATTGACTAGAAGACTAACAGGAATAAAGTAAGCTCGGCCATGCTAAAGAAAATAATAATAAAAAAAAAAAAGAGAGAAGTAACCAGTGATAGTTTGAGGATTTCATCACAAAACATTCAATCACATGCAAATCAAGTAAAGAAAAATGGCACTAACTTTCCACTCCTTTTTTTTTCTTTTTTCCTGGCCAATGATGGCATTAACAACTTAGTACTGAAACACTTACTTAGGCATGTAGCTTTGGCCTTCCATTGAAAAACACTATGATGTAGGATGTAACTGTAATCAGCCACTGCTTTAAATATTCTACTAAAATGGTGGATGTTCATTCTGTTGTAAATTTTGTAATGATTCAAAAATTGGAAATCAATAGGGTAAGATACAGTTGTTCCAACTTTTCAGACCAGATTAATTCCAGCAAATAGAGCTCAGAACGAACTGGGTAAGAAAAACCACAATAACAATATCCATCTAATGTTGTTGTCAATTTGTGTCATCTCCAAATGCATAGCTGAGAGGAAAACCACATTCAACCAAATTATCCTAACAGATCATTATCCAGTACAGCTTTGTCAGTATAGTCCTTGTATACCAAACAGCTTCTTCATTATCAAAGTAAATATTTCAAAAAAAAAATGCTATTTTTAAATATTTACTACTTTTAACCACAGCAGTCAAAATAGCGATACTAATGCTATATTATTCTAAAAACAAATAAATTTATAGTTTCTTTTGCATTCCACCTGCTGGATCCCAATATAATTGAGGAATAATGTTTGGACTGAAAAAGTGATAATTCTTCTTTAAGCATCCACTAACAAATCCAAGGTTTAAAATTGGAGTCATAAAGAGTATCATGTTCGGCATAGAAAAATTATACATAAGTGTCTGCAACCATCACAGTCCACTGCAACGTAAATTTTAATTCAACCGAAAAAAATATACAGAAATATCCAAAGTTCCAGAATACTAAAAACTGTTAGAACCTAATTTTTTTCCACATTAGGGCACCTATAAGCGTACGTAGTGGAGCCACGAAGTCATATAGGCCAGTCATGTATCGATCTTTAATCTTAACTTCTTGAACTATTGCATATTAGATTGAACCAGATCTGTTTCAATGAAATAAATATCATCCTAAGCTTCCCCTTTTTATCAGAAATGATAGCTACCATACGCACGATCTTTTTACTTAGTTGTTCTGATCTTTAACACATTGTCCATATGCTCTTCCCCTCAACCATGATGAATCTTTACCGTACTGTACTAAAACAGCAATAGGCTCGAGTAGGAGACGAAGTAAACCCCACAAAGAGAGTGACACTGTAATTGAAACTATATTACATTAAAAGCATGTTTGCATACTTGGTATTGAATTCCAGGGAATTCCTAGTGAAAGGGATTTAATCAAAAAGAGTAGTAACAAGGTCTAAAAGGTGAACATTTGGAGAAGGCCGTCATCATTTCGGTAGGATTTAATTTTGGAAAGAATAAGGTTAGGCAATAACTTCATATCATATAAGAAATATTTGATGACCCCTTGTGGACCTTCACTTTTAGGCTTTAGCCCCTTTGATATAAGGGCATTGTTCAGAAATCGTACGAATTCAACACCTATTACATAGAAATCCCATATATATGTGTGTGTGTGTGTACATACATATATATATATATATATATATATATGTGTGTGTGTGTGTGTATGTACATATGTATATATATATATATATATATATATATATATGTATGTGTATGTACATATATATATGTGTATGTACATACACATACATATATATGTATGTATATATGTATATATATATATATGAGCAAGGCTCTCCTAAGCTTAAGCTTAGGATAAGATTCCATAAGCTAATGCTTCTAGGGCCCATTCTTGGTCCATCCAAATGGACCAAACACACGACCCCCCTAAATTGCACATGCCCACCCACTTTTGGTCAGATCCAAATTTACTAGACCGTTGGATCGACTATGCACCGATCTGATTGGACCATTGACCATTAAACTTTTGGTGCTTAGATGGAGATGATAGAAACCACGGTTCTGGCTAATTTTTTATAGGAAGGAGGGTCCTAGGGAGTCCTTGAAATCCACCCCACCCCCATCCCCATATGGGTCCCCAAGTGGGCTCCACCACGCAATTGAGCTTACTTCAGCTTACCTTATCCTAAGCTTCAGCTTAGGAGAGCTGGCCCCAAATGCTCCTATGAGAGCATCTATCACCTTACTATGAGAGATAGGGTAGGGGCCCTCACATTTAAGTTGGCATTGGATATGGATGTGAGGGCCCCCATCCGATCTCTCATAGTAAGGTGAGAGACTCATATATATATATATATATATATATATATATTTATCACAATTTTGAGGATATAGAGGTTGTCTACATAGCCGTTAAGAAGTTCTTCACAGCCAATATGTAGCATCAGCTGATATTTTATACCACAAACAAATCTCTACCGTAAAATAGGTGATTGAACAGAAAAGCAAGGAAAAGTGTCATACATAGGAACACAAATTGTAAAGTAAAAGCAGAATCATCAACCTGAGATAAATGAGTGTGACTCCGCCAATCATTTCTTGTGAAACTGGGATCCATAATCGCAGCATTTGGTCTCTTTATACCAGCCCTTATGTTTATGCTCCCAAATGAGGAATCAGATGGAACAAAATCATTACCCCTGTTGCGTTCAACTAAAGCTGGGCTCATATCCTCCCAATCATACTCTTCTTCTTCAATGTTTTGCCAATTTCTAGTACCAGTGTTACTGTTTAAGCCATTTACATCAGGCTTCTCAAACTTTGGAAGCCTATTATCATGCAAAACGCTTTTACCTCTGTAGTTTCCATAAGCATCAATTAGTGCTCGTGGCCGTTGTTGATCATGTCCATTACTGAGGTTAGATACACCAGAAGTTTTCATTTTCCGAGCCCCATCATCAGACCAGTGCCTTTCAAGCCAATCATTCCTCTTCCCATCCTCAACACTCACTTGGTTAATTGAAAATCCAAATCCAGAACGTGATGGAGAGACCCTTCCAATATCCCTTTCAGAAGTAGCAGCTTTGATAAATCCATCACCTGGTGGTGATAAAGATCTTGCTGGCTTGATTTTTGGAGATAGAGGCCTAAAAAACTTCCCATTTGAAGATGCAAGTACACTCTCAGCTTCAATCTCTGGGGGGAGTACATCAGCAGCAGCAGCATCATCATCATAATCACCATATCCAGTGGTGGAATTTCGCCCATAAGCTCGCAGATTTGAAGAAACTCCCCTCCCAACCTGCAGGTAGAAAATAGATCATAATGTTTTAAATGTTAAGAGTTGCATTTAAGGGAAAAATTAAAGAGACTTTTGACTGACAAGAAAGTTGAGATATTGCTCCTGTTGGATATCATCTGACTAGAGGCATACTCTAATAGTGGCAAAACTAAACCTAGAGACAGGATAACTGAGAACATTGATGATTAGATTCCTTACAGGAGGAATTTACTATGGATACAAATGGAATCCCAAAAGGTACGGTTGGACACACCACCAGGGATTCATTTCCCCACAAAACCGATGTGTACATCAAATTGTGAATGAAAAAGGAACAGGCTTTCAGCAGTTGGGTAAGCAAAAGCCAAGTGTAATAGTCTTTGTTTTCTGCATCATTCTATATGCAAAGCCAAAGGAATTGGGGGAGGCCTCAAACAATATCTAATCAAATCTAAATTAAGGGGTACATTCAAACACATTCTGAGTGCTAAGAATAACTACTTTTTTTTCTTTTTCCTTTATTGGAATCAGTAGAGGTTCAAACACTTGAGAAATGCCGGGTGATAACAATCAATTTACGCATGAAGCGAGAAAGGCATTCACAATAAGACCTTGAGGAAAAAAAAAGGAATTTAATAAGACAAGACAACACCAGATACAGTATATTTATAATGACAAGAAAAATGCACCATCGGAGTTACATTAATGACAAGGTGCCAAATATACTTAATTACTCAAAAGGCGGCACTGATTTCTAGCCTATATTACATCTTTAAGTTTGACACACTTTAGGGCCAGAAAATTTCTTGGCAACTTCTCAAAAAGTATGGAGAGAATTCAGAAGAGAAGGCTTGAAACTGCACACATGAAATTTTGAAGAAGCTCCAGACCATCCTTTGGGGCTTGCTGAAGTATTTCTCTCTATTCTTTCTCCTCCAAAGTCTGACATCTGTCTGGTGCTATGCGGATCAGTTTCATGCAACTGCAAGTACAACCATTGCCTCTTAGACACGGGTAAACAACCAAAATTACATGCCACAAACAACTCAGGTAATGCACATGCTTTAACAAACAAATATCTGGCTTAAACAAGAGATTTAATACGGAATCATGGAATTATTTACAAATGCAGGTCAATTTGATGGATTCCGGAGAAGAGGGTACATATCACCTCCAGATAACACAAAACACCCAGACAATTCCAAAACAATAGGTGCAAGTTGCTGCATAAGCAAGCACAAGGAACCATAGGTTTTGTTTTCAAATCTGGAAATGGAACCAGACGTACAAGGATGGATTTAAATTTGACTTTTGATGACCAACAGTGTCACCACCTAGTCCAAGTGCACTTCAACTAGTCCCAAAATGAGTTAATTAAGTTGCAAACAACTTGACTCGCTCAAGTCCATGAGAGTCAGTAGGGACCCAGTCCAAATTGATTTGGACTTGGGCAAGATTAAAATCCCTGAATATGAGGTGCCAAAAACCAAAACCTAGTTAACACAACATGCCAGCATTTCACAATCTTAATGGTAAAATGAGTTGATTCAATAAATAAACAGTCCAGAGGCAACCATGGCTCAAAATTGAAAATACTGGCCACTAATTGGTCATATCAGCCGAGGCCGATACACTTATTCGGGGAAAGTAAAAAAAAAAGGCGCTCACACGCATAGCGGCCCGTAGCGGCCGCTACATAGCAGATTGTTGGCTGTTTTCACACTTCTTTTCACTCTTTTATTTTTTTTCCCCCATAAATCATTTCCTAATGCATTCGCACTTGTAGAACTATGTTTTCCATAGATCAATCCCAAATGGTTTGAGGTTTTGTTTATTTTTTTATTAATTTTTGGATTCTTGGAGATTTAAAAATTAAAAAAAGACTTTTTCTGAAATGGACCAACAAATTCAAATGCATTCTAATTTGTGGATCTATGTTTTCCAACTCTCGATAAAATAAATTGTTCCATTAACAAAAGATGTTTTTTCATCTGTGTTTGCAGCTGTACTAAATAGCTTCGTTGAATTAGAATTTGGAAATGTATAATAGTGATGAAATTTTAATGACACTGTTCGATTATAAGCATTTTATTAGTTCCTAACTAAATATAGCTGACCAACATGAATATATATGTACAAATAGATCAATACTGTTATTTTATTATCACACAGGGGTCCGCTATGTGCCCCTATCTTAGTTATTAATATTAAATCCTAGCATTTTCCAATATTTTATATTTTTTGGATATCTTTTCAGTTTTTTCTTACCACATTTTCGGTTCACACTACTACGCCGCTACCAATCTTCACCGCAGTCACAGATAGCCACTACGTATCATTTTAGTAGCCAGCTGCTATGCTCACCTTTACCACTATTTTGAACCATGGGGGGGAGTATTCTTACAAGAAATATAATTAAGCTGGAATTTTCTATGCAACATTCATACATATCACATATAAAGTGGTTATCCTATGCATGAGGTGCGCATGGGCCCAAATAGGGATGGGACCGGTGGGATTCGAAGATCTAGTTGTGCCCTATGTATGTATGATGAGGAAGGCTCACATGATCATCCTAACCACTTCATCAATAGCACACAAATTCTCACGATTGAAAACAAGTCCATACTCAATCCAACAGTCCAATCCATTCGGGCGGGTGCCAACTCAAGGGTCCAGTGACTATGAGGGGATGGACCACACACACAGGCAGTCCCCACTATGAGGTGCACATGGGTGTGCACAGAAAAGTGTGCGTATTATATATATATATATGGGAAGTGCTCCTATGAGAGACACTCTCACCAACTTTATGAGAGATGGGTGGGGGCCCTCACTTCCATATCCACTCTCACCAACTTAAATGCAAAAGGCCCCAACTTAAATGTGAGGGCCCCCACCCATCTCTCACCAAGTTGGTGAGAGTGTCTCTCATAGGAGCACTTCCCTATATATATATATATATATATATATATATATATATATATATCAAGGATGAAAATAGCGGCTACGTAGCGGCGTAGTGGTGCGATTTGGAAAAATCGTCCAAAAAATATGAAAAAATTCTAGAAAATCTAGAATATTGGAAAATGAGAGAAAATGTATTTTTTTTTTTTGCAAAAGTAACTAAGGTAAGGGGGAGTAACGGTCCCCTCACTGTATGAGGTCCTGTATCGCTGTATTAATGATCATTTTTTTCATATGTGTTCAAGTTGCTTAGTTATGCTAACTTAGAAACTAATGAAAAGCTTATAAAAGAAAAAACTATGTCATGAAATCAAGATTTAAAGAGTACCTAGAGAAAAAAATACATCTACCAAAGGGGGTGTCTAATAGAATATACTTAGAGAAGAATCATTAAGAAGAACTCTTTGTATCGACTATAATTTGGCAAGATCATGTGCTTTTTGGTGTTCTTATAAACATAAAAGGGTAGAAGAGTAGTGTAAAAATGTTATTTGGAGAGAAGAAGAAAAGATATAAGTCTTATTATGGATTTTAAAAAAATTTGGAAAGTAGGAATTTTTCTCACCCCGTAGCGGCCGCTACAGATGCGACGGCCGATAAATCGGCCGTAGCGTAGCGGTGGCGGCCGCTACGGCCAATATAGCGGCCGCTACGCTATTTTCATCCATGATATATATATATATATATATTTATGGGAGATGCTCCTATGAGAACAACTCTCACCTTATTACGAGAGTAAGGTAGGGGCCCTCACATCTATATCCAAAGCCAACAACTTAAATGTTAGGCCCCCAGTTTTATCTCTCATAGTAAGGTGAGAGATGCCTCACATCTCCATATATATATATATATATATATATATATATATGACACATATAGACAACCCCCATAGAAATGTAAGAAAAATAAATAATTAATTAATGTGTATAAACAAAAATTAAGATTTTTTTACTTGATAGAAGTGTTGATGTGCAATTTAAATAAAACAATGTCCAGTTTAATAGAATTTTAAATGCAATAGTAGCAACTACTAAAGGACAAAAGTTCCAACTTTTCTGGACAAAAAGGGCACAAACCAATAATATTGATCCCCTTTTTTCAAGAACATATGAAGATGTCACAGTAATCACACACACAGACATGAAGCAGGCATTTACCCCTGTTGAATGTTCAAATTGACGCCGTGCCTCCAAGTATTTCGGATTGACATGAATACCATGAGCTGGGCGGGGAGATGGTGATTCATTAGGTCTCACAGTTGTCAAGCTGGATGACTGACGATTTGCAGGAGGAGAAAATCGTAGCTCAGCCTCAATTTTGTGTAATACTGAAGACGGGAACACAGCTGACCAAGTCCCAAAAAGGTGACGCATAGAAGGATATAAATTAGGGTGAACTTGCTTGTATGCCTCACAAAACACCTTGCAAAAGATAAACAGAAGGAATTAAGAATGTTGAACCGTGGCAAGTGTTTCCAACACTCGCAGATTAGGCTTGGAAGAACTTACACAGAATCATAGCCAATTTAGCTTCAACTACATCATCAACACTTGAAAACGCAAAAGAGAAATAGAAATTGGAAAAAGATAGTATTGGCTACTTTTTCACATTTTTTCAGAAATCCAACCCATTCATCAGGTTGGCCCTACCAAATATGGAGCATACATTACAGTTGTAAGGGTTGGTATTAATTCAACGAATGTGATTTTTGAGATATAACCATCAAAGCTGGGAATAACGAGATATATGATTCAGATCTTGTATGTGTGTATGATGTATTTGAGGACAGAGTATTATAAATTGAAAAAACCCAAGTTCTCAGTAACAGTTTTTCCAGATATAAAATGTGTCACAGGTAATAGTGCACTCACCTCAGGAAGGCGAGCAGCAAAATACCTCACGTAGTCACGACCAATGTTCTTTACGATGCTATCCAGAAGATATAAAGAAGGTAGTTTTTGATCAATCGGGACCTGCAGAATAGTAGTAGACAATAAAATACCTCATGCAGTCGCAACCAATATTCTCTACAACATCATTCAGAAGATATATAAAACGTATTTTTTTATCAACTTGGACTTGCGAAAGAGTAAAAGAAAATGAAGGTCAATGCACAGATAATGACCATCTCCAACACTCTCTACCGGCAGAAGCAACAGCAAGTAAATCATTAAATACAACGATCCAATCACCAGCTGTAATACAGCCATAGAGGTTAAGAAATACGCATTGTGGCACACACTTGGCAATGAAGACCGTAGGCCGCACTCATAAATTGATTAATCCCATCCCAGATGTAAATACTAGATCTATAGTTAAAAGTGGTTGCGAAGCAGATAGACCACTCTTTCTCCAAGAGATGAATGTTTTGCCACCATAGCATTAGAGCACAAGGGGTCAATCATCATCATCATCATAGCCTTGTCACATGTTGTGGTTAGCTACATTAATTCGGTTTCGCAATTCTAGTCTATCCCAGGCCAGATCCTCGAGTAGGTTGCACTTCTTCAGATCTAGTAAAATCAATGTCTTATGTGGCCTACCCCTTTCTCCTTAACGAGAAAAAAAAAAAAACCACCTGCATGGCATTAGCTTGCATTGGACATGCCCAAACCATCTCAAACGAGCCTCTCTTAATTTATCACCTATTGACGGTATACCTAAGTGCTCCCGAATGCGCTCATTTCTAATTTTATCACCTAATAAATAATAATATGTCCAGAAAAATGGCAATTGCACCAAAGGGTAAAGTGGGAAAAAACAATCTAAGAGTATTGTAATGCTAGAAGACAAAAAAGTGAAAGGCAAACAACATCTAAGGTGGAAAAGAAATAAATCATATGAACCCATCTTAGTAACATCAACATCCTTCTATTGGATGATAAATGTTAAAAGCACTAGCACATTGTTTATTTAGTTTTATTTTGTTTATTTAGTTTTATTAGGTATCAGAAATATTTATTTGTTTTACATTCAATAGAACCAGCCAAGTTCTATTGACCACTAGAAATAGTTCCAATGAAAGGTTGAACAGTTGCTTTTGAGAACTTATTTGGATGATTTTTTGTTGTTTTCTAGGTTATTTTTCCAAAGGTATATCCCCCTTTAGGTGTGTTGTATATTTTTAAAGTCATGAACATCACACCCTTGGAGCCACACAAGATAAAAAAAAAAAAAAGATTAGTATTATTAGTAATCTATAAATAAAAATGGATACATCTGTATGGGAGAACTTTTTTCTACTAGATTAAAAAAAGATTAGCATCAATAGTAGCCTATAAAATATAAATAAAAATGGATATATCTGTATGGTAGAATTTCCTCCTACAAGAGGACTGCACTTGGGCCCACCTTTGATTAGTGCAACTCTTTTCACACTCTTATCCCCCAGGATCTGGCACCAAGCCCAATTTTATGCTCATTAAACTTTTATTAACGTTAGATTAAATCTCAAAAAAAATCTATGGTCAAAAGACCACTAAGGGCATATTTCTTTACTAGAAAAGAGTTTCCAAATTCCCAGACATAATGAAATTCCTGAATCCTCCTTTATACTTGGGCATCCAGAAATTCCACCAAAAAGCGAAGGGGCTGGAATTACAGGAATTCCAAAAGTCATTTGAGACCTATCAAGTGGCTGGAGTTCTGGAGTTCTGGAATTCTGGTGGACAAACATGGCATTTGCAAATGCCAGGGCACAAGCCATCACAACATGTCATGAATTCCCTAACACCAAATTCTTGTCAGAAATTCTAACAAAGAAACAAACCATAAACTTTAATGCTGTTAAATCAAGGGCTGGAATAATGACTGGGCAGATTTTTCGCATCATCATCATCCTGAAAGAGACATTTCCATCCAAGCTACCCCAAATGATAAGAAGGCATCCATGTGGGCCCCACAAGCTGCACTGCATTTGCCCAGTATGTGGTATGCTCGCAGAGACAATCTTCCTACATGTATCTGCTCATTACAACTGTAGTCAAAAATCTAATAGGATCAAAATCAGGAAAGGTTAATTAAAAAAAAGGTCCAATGTTATTGCAATGATGCTGTTACAAAGGAATAAGATTCGGATTCTCGCAATTTATATATCTCTTTCCTCACTCTCTTACCTATATTCTCTCAATTCGTTAATATATTCTTTCCTTGAACAATTTCTACTTCATATCTTCAATATACTCTCTTCTCTCATATCCTCTTCCTTCTCAGTCTCATAAAGTAATCACTTATTTCACCTTCTCACTTTTCTATCTCTTGATGCAGGCCCTAGATGTATCTGCTCATTACAACTGCAGTCAAAAATCTAATAGGATTGAAATTAGGAAAGGGCACCAATGCATAGTTACCTAATTCGCAGTTCGATCAATTCGCATTTGAGTTTGCAGCTTGTAGTTTAACCATTAACCTAATTCGAAAATTCGCTAGGGTATGCTCATTTAGTTTGTTTCTTAATTCGCTTAATTCGAATTTTGAGTTTGACAAATTCGATACACTAATTCGAATGTGTAATACAACACAATTAGTGATGATTTATAGGTACGACAATTCATATATGTAGTCCAACCTATTCTCTGAGCCACCTGGCCCATACACGATCAAGCTATTCCCTTCACACGCACTAACCATTTGACTTGTCGTAAGCCCACCGATTGGAAATTGGAGTTCCTTAAAATAAATGATTTACTTAAAATAGGATTTGGTCCCTTGTATGATTTGACTGTTTGATTGAAAAAGGATTAATGAATAATGGATTATATCGTTTGATCACATTTTTTTAATTAGATGGTCAATCTTATAGTAAGGCCAACTCATTTTGGAGTAAAATTTGATGCTACCCTATGAACTTGTAAGGAATTTATTTTGAGTGAGTTGAATTTTCATCAAGTGGGTCCCACCGTTGAGTTTCCCTCCATTATCTGAGGATTTCTCTCAAGTCAAAGACCCATTAACTTTTTGCCGTGCACAGATGTCCAAATTGATGCAGGCCAAACAATAGGTCAGCCAACCCATTGGGTTCGATCTATAGGCCCAAGGGGACATCCTTTATTTAGGAGTCTTACTTAAGAGTTTGATTTGATTAGGATTAATATTAGTTAGTTTCCTATTTTTGTAGGCTTATTCAGATATTAGAAAGTATTGTTTCTTAGGGATCAAGCCAACTCCTCTATATAAGGATGCTAGTCTTATTGTAATGCAATGCTTATTCCAATTAAAAAAAGATCTCTTAGAGTTTTCTTTATTTTATGGAGTATTCTATGGTTAGTTTGATTTGAGTTTGATTAAAAAAAGATCTCTTAGGATACTCCCTTAGAGTTTGATTTGATTAGGATTAATATTAGTTAGTTTCCTATTTTTGTAGGCTTATTCAGATAATAGAAAGTATTGTTTCTTAGGGATCAAGCCAACTCCTCTATATAAGGATGCTAGTCTTATTGTAATGCAATGCTTATTCCAATTAAAAAAAGATCTCTTAGAGTTTTCTTTATTTTATGGAGTATTCTATGGTTTTGCTGGTACCCTAGTGGCTGGAATCCATCATTGGATTTGATCAATCCCTTAGGAGATTGATCTATTGTTTCGATCGCGGATCCAGGCCATGCCATAAGTCCAACACTCTTAACTCATATTTCATTTAGTATAGTCTTTCATACATGTGCTTGTTAAAAAGAAACTTCATGGCATAGTGAGGTGGCGGACACGTGGTAATTAGGAGTGGGCCAGCAGTCTCGCCATATGGAAGAGAGGTTGATGGATTAGCAATGTAAGAAAAATAGACCTCATCGGACATATTTGGTCAAACGGTCAATGGAATTGCTGTTTAACTGTTCAATGCTTCTATATTCACCATCCATCTTTGTTTCCTTTGATTGTATGATTAATAATATTTTGTGAGTCTGATTCTTTTACCAACAACTAATTTAACATGTCCTTTTTTTGTGATGGGACCACTGGGCCAGCTTGTAGTCTATACATTACATGTAAGTCACCATTGCATGGAATTCAAATCTCTTTTCGTCTCACTGTTTTCCACAGTAAACAGATTCTTATCTTCTTCTTCACCAAACTACAACGAACTGCATCCTCTTCAAACATCGAAATTCGACGAATCGAATCACGAATTGTTCGGATTGAACTATTCATAATTCAGAAGCCACTTTAATGAATCAGGTAACTGTGGCCCAATGTAATTGCAATGATGCTGTTACAAAGGAATAAGATTCTGATTATCTCAATTTATATATCCGTTTCCTCACTCTCTTACCTATATTCTCTCAATTCGTTAATATATTCTTTCTTTGAACAATTTCTACTTCATATCTTCAATACACTCTCTTCTCTTATCTCTTCTTCCTTCTCCGTCTCATATAAAGTCATCACTTATGTCACCTTCTTATTTTTCTACATCCTGATGCAGGCCCTAGGATTAGGGCTTGCAAGGAAAAGTGTCAAAGTATGATAAGGAAATGTTGATTTGGATGCAAAGACATAAAATAAAATGCCTTTTCTTTAAGAATGGCCTAACCTGATTTGTAGATCTTGTATCCATGAGCACGTAGGCAAAAACAGATCTGAAATCTAAGTTTGAATGAGCCCGATATTGCAGAAACAAATCTGGACATTGATTTGGCAAATCCCCTCTGTTGACCGGATATGTGAATGCATCGATGATGTCAAGAAAAATCCTCTCCTGTTGGGCTTTCTTCAAGGGTCAGGTCTACCTAAACTATATGCTACCAAACTTGGACCTAGATCTATTTCAGGCTCAGCTAGAAAAGAGGCCCAGTAATGAAAGGCAATGTCTTGCATGAATTACTCCTTAGCCTTTGTGTCTAGAAGAGGAACGAAAGGGGTTTAAAAGCTTTTGTTCTTCAATGGGAGAGAGATGGGCGATGGAGCTTGGGGGAAAAACTCGAAGACGATGATGGTGGTGTTGACGACGATTGTAAAACGAAGACAACAACATTG